>JAJKFL010000042.1:15228520-16639353 GCA_021186555.1 Reticulitermes speratus
TAGGTTTCTCCAGGTTACGAAGAGGCCGATTAAAGTAGATTATAACATTAGCCTATACAAAACCTACTGCAGGAATATCCAACATATTTGTAAAAACTTTTTAATGACTATGTCAAATTGTGCTTAAAATTAAATATTACTCACTCAGATTCTGAAACAATATTCAATTTAACTCGAATAAATTTTAGGAAAATATTTTCACAGAATAAGGCGGAAAAGTTGGCAGACATAACTTTATGAACGAATAAAGTGGCACAAAGCTTTTAAGGAAAGGACGAAAAATTGCTGTCAAAGGGACGAATAGATTATTGATTATATTTAGCAAATATGTGACCTAATGTAACAAAAATCGATCTATAAAGATAACTAAGGACTGTGTATCACAGAAACCCAGTGAAGGCAGACACATCCCTTGGAAGTATGTACCTGATGCTCAATACATAAATGTTATCATAACTTTATAAAGTGAGGAGAAATAGGTTTTGAATCGACCGAAACATGTGAGCCTAAAATGTAATATTCGTTCGTACGGCATAACAAGCTACGTATTTTTTTCTAAATATAAGAAACACGACAAAGGCTCTTCTATAACATTCAAGTAGTGGTATATGACAACTAAAAGCATTCAATTTATGAACATTTTCACCATTTAATGTATTAAAATTAATACAATTAATACAACACTACGTTTCGGGGGAAGGATTGGTCCCAGTCTTCAGGCTTGCTTCTAAAACATAATGTTACTACACAATTACTTAAACTACTTATTAACATAAAATAAAATCAATTCAGTGGTAACAGCATGTGACAAAGACATTTTTAAAATTGTGTCATCGCAAATCAATCTAACAATTTGATCCCTGATCTTACGGGTCACTGTAAAAATTATTTTTCACTACACTAGTCCAGTGAAAAACTCTAGTGTTTTAATACTTATAGTAACTTTAATACATTAGCCGACGGAAGAAGTTTATAAGGTTAATGAGCTTCGTTACGATGAAAGTTGCTTCAAGGAAAAGCATGGCGTCAGATGTTTCCTGGCATTTTGTACTGAGCTACATTTCAACTAAAAATATCCTCGACACGTCGCTAATTCTGTGCAAGAAATAACCTTACTAGACACACAACCCTTTTACTGAACTCTACTTCTGTTTAGAATTATGTTGACGGTGACAAAATTATAACAACGGAAACATTCAAGCTTTACTTCAATCCAACTTCACCAGAGTTGCACACAATTCACTCCAAATTTAAGATAAACAGCTTCAATTAATCAAGAGAATTTTTCGTGAGGTCAAAGTCGGTAACAGAAGTTTTCCAAACTGTGATAAGGTGGTAATTACATGCAACGAGTACATCACAGCGGGAACAGCGAGAACGCAACGTATGATTTTAGTACCCTTACACAGCGCGATCAAACCACAAAATAGCCAGTGCAGATTTCTGCACGTCCACCCTCATATTACTTTTTATTTTGTATGAAGAGTTAGCTAGATACTTAATGTTTAAATGTTTAAAGCTCAGTATTAGCTACACGTACCACATACTCTAAAATAAAAGTGTATTTACGTGTTTAGCATTAGTGTCAATTATTATTCCCTTAAAAAGAAATTAAGCAACCGTCTTTATAATGCAGGTGAACAGTCTTCACTGTGGGATACGAAAATGAGTTTTGTACATAATATAGATGAAATTCAGTTATCAGATAGTTGAAGAAAGGCAAGCTCAAATAACGTGTCTGAAAATGTCTTGGTTTAGGGCTACTGCCGACTATATATCTAAATTCACAATCAGGTTATCTGTCGACTTATGGAGTAACAAGTGGGAAGCAATATTGCACTAACGCACTTATTTTAGGGAAAATCAGGCAGAATATATTCTCGTAGTGTAAGTCACTCCCCAGCATCATGACACCTCATGTGAAGTGTAATGAAGTGGGGCAGAGAGCCGCGTGGAAGCAAGCAGCGTGAAAAATGGGTCCGGGAGCTTGTGAAGACAGACAGAGCCGATGACTTAATCCGTCCCCTGGAACCCCCACACAAAAGGAAGTGCGCATTAATCAAACACTTCTTCTTTGTCTTCGTTCAAACTTACACAAGGGAAACGCGATAAAGACCGCGTTCTTTCTTCCCCACCGCCTTCCGAAACTACAAAGCAAAAAGAAAAACTGATGACCTAGTTGAAAAGGACCTTCCTTGCGTGAAAATTCTCCTCCAATTTCTATAGATACGACAGGGAGCCCATATTCAAATTTATGCAAAATGTCACCCCCAGACAACTGTATGTGTAAAGCAAACTTGTTACGCCTTGTCTCCAGTTACAGGCTAGCATAGAGCTTGACGCACGAAACACATCGCAAGCTTGTATAATCGTAGTTGCACTGCAGCCACTTAACTTCAAGCAACCTGAACTTCATTACACAAATATTTATCTCTTTGAGAAGCTTCCAATCCCTCATTTAGTCAAGAAATTCATTTCCTTTTATGAAACCAAAATTTTCATTACCGTATTCACAACAGCCCATCACTGTTCCCTACACTGAATCGTTCGAATCCATTCCCCCTACAGCAAACCAATTGTCAGATTCATACTGACATACCTCCCTCCATACGCCAATGCATTGAAAGCATTCTTTTAATAGTGTTCCAAAATAAACTCTTTCTGCATTTATTATATCATTCATGCCTTCTATATCACTTGTCCATCTCACCCTTCAGAAGCATGAAGAAAAGCACCTTGCAAGAAAAAGAAAAAATAATCAGCCTGTCTCAATACGTAAACGGCCCGTGGATCTAATTCCGGTAAGGGCGAGATTTTCCGCACCTGTCCAAACCGGCCCTGGGGCCTAACCAGCCTCCTATACAATGGGTACTGAGTCATTCGGCAGAGGCGTGGCGTTAGCCGCAACCTCCATCTAGCGCCGAGGTTAAAGAAAGAGTAGGGGTATACTTCTACTCCCCTCTGGACCCTCATGGCAGGTTATAGGGTCTCAAGATGATATAAAAATGATGTAGCGCTATGTGAGTCAGAAGCATTCCCTTGGCATTCGGTAAATTCGAGGGGAGGCTGTCGTGGTTCATTAGGCTGTTTGATAAGAATGTACAGGATAGTGACCCACAAGCAGCCTTTCAAATTAGGGTCAGTATAAGCATTTGTCGGTCAAGACCTTAAAATTACGCACTCATAAATACTTGTGTGTATTCCAGCTAACCAGTAACAATCTCAGTGTGTCGCAGCCCCTTGTGTTTTCTGGTATGAAATCAGTAATACCTTCGTGACTCAACACAACTTTATTTTTAAGCGAATTCCTCTTGTTTAATATAGCCACATTTGTCGGCTTTTGTAAGAAAGCCATCATTAGGCTAAATTACTATGAAAGCCGAAACATGTAGCTATTTGTTGTAAACAAAATGAATTTGATTACCAATAAAGTACGTAGAATTTACTGAGTCAAAGTTGTTACTGGTTTCATAAACTGTAACAATTAAATTGACACTATGATAACTTTACCCGAAGTTTCAGCATAACAAATTACAAAGCCCAGAACTGGACAAGATCAGTAGCTTAAGCACCAGTAAATATAAAGCTCCACACATTCCAAATCTCGACATTACATTGATATGAATAGCTAGTTTCATATCCAGACCACATTGTTCCAGGATAAAGTACCGCAGACAATGAATAGTATGCTAGGAATTCACCTGTGTTGATCTCAGCAGGTTAGTATAGAAAAAATCACAACACCTGCGGAAAATTCAGACAGTAGACAGTAATATATACTATACATTATTATTATATACTTAACGGAATCAAATTTCAGTTGCGTGATTGACGACTTACGTACAGGCAGTCTGGACTTTTCAATAAAACTGGAATGGAATCGAACATTTGTCGCTCCTGCCGATTGTTTTTCATTCTGAATACATGTTCCCTCCGAATTTTCGTTTTTATTACTAATACAATTCACTTGGTGAAATTATTAATTGATACTGTTTCAACAAAACAAGAAAATAAGTAAATAAATAAATAAGAGGAACCAAATGAATAAAAGTAAAAAATCATGAAAACAGGACTGCTTCATCTTTTGAATATTTATGCGCTAACTAAAGGAATGTTTAATGGAACTAGTATAAACAGGGGCATGCATATAATGGAAATAGTATATACACAGGCAAGCATATAATGGAACTAGTATACACAGCGGGATACATATAATGGAACTAGTGCATACAGCGGAATGCATATAATGGAACTAGTATACACAACGATATGCATATAATGGAACTTGTATACACAGCGGGATGCATATAATGGAACTAGTGTGTACAGCGGAATGCATATAATGGAACTAGTATACACAGCGGGATGCATATAATGGAACTTGTATACACAGCGGGATGCATATAATGGAACTAGTGTGTACAGCGGAATGCATATAATGGAACTAGTATACACAGCGGGATGCATATAATGGAACTAGTGTGTACAGCGGAATACATATTATGGAACTAGTATACACAGCGGGATGCATATAATGGAACTAGTTTGTACAGCGGAATACATATTATGGAACTAGTATACACAGCGGGATGCATATAATCGAACTAATCATCAGTCTACAGCAGGGGTCGCCAAACTCGCACCCGTCTGCCTTTTGCTATGCACCCACGGCGCTAAAACAAGACGTATAAATCTGTTTTCTAATAAAAAAAATTAACGACTCTTATTCACAGCACACGTAAAGATACTTGTCATCATTTCATTACTTAAAAAGGTTAGTGTAAGATGGAATTTCATTTTTTATTTTTCAGGCAATAAAAATTATTATATACCTACATGAACCTGTGAAGAATATCTTCCACTTCAAATGTGCACTTAGCACCGTGCAGTTTGGCGACCCGTGGTCCACAGTTTTCCATATCCTAAATTTTACGACACCCCATATCGAAAGTTCGCGTAACAAACACGTTAATGTTGCTGATAGCAGCTACGGACGCCTGTGACGCCACTAGGGACTGAAAGTTTCGTGAAAATCTGTCAGCTTTTTTTATTAGAGTGGCACGCAACAGCTATGCAGCCTGGCCCACAAACACCGTAGTTTCGTAAACCATTCGCAAAATTGCAAAGTCAGCACAAAATAGTAGAGAATGACTTAAATCAACGTCCCTGTAACCAACAGAATTCTTGTGTATGTGTGAAAGGCGTCCACAGTGAACAGACCCTGAATGGATTGTGAGGCCTTATTACGTAACACGGCCCCAATACGCCGCGTAATGATGTCAGCCTCTCCCTTCCTTTACCTAACGAAGTGTTGCGTGCAACAAAGCAGATATTTTATTTCGTCTCTTCCACTTCTTTTCCTTTCTTGCGCCTTACTAATCCCTCTAGGGTCTCGTCAAGACAGAGCCGCTTGCTTCACACGCAAAAGCGAGGCTGCGATTTGGAAATACAGGAGAAGATTTGTTGAACAGAATATATTTTTGTCACGACGGAACACTGTGCTGCATTGTGCGGCACTTTCGTTGGCCTTACACTAACTCAGAATCATTGCTGACAGAAAGCAACCTGCTTCATGACACAAAGTGGTATATAATATTTCACGGGAATGAATTTTCTTTGAACTTATAAATGCTGCGTATTAAAACGACATAAAATTGGATGAAAGCATTATAGAGTTATTTTCAAAGTCTTTTGTCTTCTGGTTTTCTATTACATAATGCAAATATTAAAGTAAAACAAGGCTGTACCTGTACCTGTACCTGTACCTGTACCTGTACTGTTTGTGTAGGCATGAAACTTGGTATCTCAGTCTGAGGCTGCGGGTGCACTAGTCGAATCGAGACCGGTCAAGTCGAGGTGAGCGAAGCTCATTAAATGATGCAATACCAGACACGTTTATTTCTAGCGGCCTTCTTATGTAGGTTTTAATCTGTCAAAATTCACGAGTCGAGTCGAATGAAGCTAAGGGTGGTTCTTTGTAATTTCTTACTGCCCTATAAAGCCAATTAAATCCCTATAGTTGACATGATATACAGAGAGAACGTGCTGTCATCTGTAGGAAAATATTAAAAATTATTTCGCCCTTTTTTTCCATAGACCAGAGCCGTCATTTTGTTTTCATGGATAAAAATTCAAAATTGATTTTACAATTTTCTAGTCCGATATTCCTTTGAGTACTTTTTTCTCTGCACAGAAATATGTCGAAATGTAAACCCGTTAAAGCTAAATAGATTAGGCTACTTTTCACTTTTTTGATTAAACAGTTTAAACGAGAAAAGTAAGTCTTCTTGTAGGATAACCTGTACACTGTAGCGCAGCGTTTTCCAAATGTTGTTCCGCGGAACACTGCTGTTCCGCGAGATATGAATACGTGTTCCATGAAAAAAATCGGGAAAGAAAAATAAGTCACAGATTTTTTATTCAATTTGAATTTAGCATATTTGATCATAGTTTAATATACTGTTTATATACGAATTTTATAACAAACATTCATTTGGTTACTAACAGTACTCGTTGCGCTGACTTCTTTTGAGGAACCACAAAACATATGTGTTCTGTAAGTACTCACTGAGTTAAAGTGTTCCGTGACCAAAAAATTTTGGAAACGCTGCTGTAGAGTGTAATGTTCTCGTTGTCATCACGTTTTAATGGTAGAATTTTATACAAGGCCCAACACGTTTACAATGAAGTACTGATGTCAACCTGCTACAGCTTGTGATAGTAATCTGCCTCAGCATTAGAATGAGCGTTTGCAACAGAACAAGCTAATTCTGTGAACGTGATAAAGAAATAAAAGTTTGCTATTCCCTCCTTGCAAACTAACGAAGCAGTTGAGAAATGACAGAGCTTCATTTTCGTCCCCTCCCCCTTCCACTTGGGGGCATTGTGTGCACTTAACAGAGAACTTTTGTGAATTCCAAATGAGGGCCATTCTCATTCCCGTTTATTGTTCTTCCCCACCTTTATAATATTCGCCTGGAGGCTGCAAAATTCTGTACAAAGTCACATAAAACACATGCATACAGGAAGACAAAAGGAACTGAAGAGAATATAGAGAATCTGAGATGAAAGTAACAAGTAAGTACTGAAGGATGGATAATTGTGTTCATCCCACGTACTAGTCAATTCAAACACAAAATATTGGAAATTGTTTCTTCCGTATATTTCCCTATCACTACATGACACGAACAAGCAAAAAAAATTTAATATCTTACACCTATATTTTTTAAATTATGTTTATATTATTGCTGACGTCAGAGCACTTACCGTAATTGTTTAGAAGTAATGCATCAACGTTACGAAAGTATGAATTACCTGAGTAGTCATCCAAACAGAAGGATCTTGAAATGAGGTACACCTCTATAAACACTGTACACCCTTCTCACAACAGGAATATACAATACACGGTTTTCTAGCCAAGTTCAGAGAATACAGCATCTGCAAGAGCACTAATCCTTCCGGACAGAGGCAAAAGAGATCTCTCCTCCAGAGAGTCCCTACTGGCTATAAGGTCCACCCAACCTCGTATCCAATGGACATCGAGGACCTTTTCTCCAGGGATAAATTTGCAGTGGCATGAAGCTGATAACTCATCTCCATCTAGTGCCGAAGTTAAGTGCGTGTGGAACCGTACCTCCAATCCGCCACACACCTTCGTTGTGTGGTGTTTTATTAAGCACACGGATACGCTTATGTTACCTTTACGGAAGAAATCCTTGCAGAAAACACAGAGACAAAATATTGCCTTTCTTTACTGTATGTTTCCCTTAAACCCTACAGCTCTATTAGTTCTATCATACCCATTCTGCGAGATATTTTTAAACCATTCACTGTAACGTATTGAACTTGTAATGTGATTAAATTTGTCACAAATATTATAGAGTATGTAACTTAAATATATATATATATATATATATGGGACCCCAAAAACCCAACACAGCAATTTCAATTCTTGATCAAAATTAAGTTATGTAGCCATTGAAAACACACATTTAAATTTTCGGCTAACAGAATTCCTGAATAGTCCCATAACGACATGATAGTTAAACCAGCTGAGAACTATTTGTAAATAATACAGAGTTACCTATTTTATACAATGGCAGTGTACTACAATTAAAATGAAAGCCACGCTGCCGCTGTTAATTAGGAGAACGTTAAGGCAAGTTGTTTAATTTGTAGGACATGTCACGGCATGAAATGGTGACGTCACAGGTCGACGGTCATGTGGAGGTTACATGTCCCACTTCGAGAAACAGAATGTCCAAGCTGTCAGACCCCAGCATACTAAGGTGCTTAACGAAGGTACGTACAAATTCATGATATTTTGGCTCCCAAAAATAGCAATCTGTCGCTTTCATGAATATTAACTAAATCCATCAAGGAGCGTTCGCTTAATAAATCTGCATTCATGGAATTCGAATCCACAACCTTAATCTCAGCCAGCTGAATCCAGGTCTCAACATTAAAACCTCATCGTCTTACTTTGAAGAGTTCTTTGAACAACCATTTATCGCCTGTGACTGCTTAGTCAATACGAGTATATTCTCAGCTGCCCACTCTGTCTGGGGGCAATTTCTTCCATCCGAGAATGCGCCATGCCATGTGAAGAGGTACCGCCTCAAAATCGACACTAAGTCATACTAATTTCCACGGAGTTCATCATCTCAGTAACATCCATCGAAGTCTGAAATATATTAACTAAGATGTAATCAAACTTTATTATTTTCTATTACATCATTTCGATGTTCCGAACTTGCAAAATCTATGTAATATTATCTTGTAAATTAATCTATATCCGTGCAACAGACTGATTGCACTGTATTTAATCCAACAAACTGCACAATCAATATTAAATAATCACGTCACATGTCTCTCTTACATGTTTCGACCTCTACAAGGCCATCATCAGGGAGGTATATAAAAAGGCATACAAATACAGCAAATTCTGTCAAATGTGTGCATGTATAGTTAATTATAATTTTAAACATTTAGTAATTCTAATTAACAATAATTAATTAAATATAAACTCACATCTATGACAGAATTTGCTATACCTTTGTATATACCTCCCTGAAGATGACCTTGTAGAGTTTAGAACATGTAGGAGGGACATAAGTGACAAATTATTGTTTACTACTAAGTGTAATTTGTTGAATTAAATACTGTATAATGTAATATTGTGTTTACACTGATTAGTTTCAACATACATTTTCTTCAAATGCTCTTTTGATTTCCTACAGGAATCGTCAGGCCATCTGCGTCATTAATGTTCTGTAGTGAAGCAGGTTATAAATTAAAAGCCCTGACTCCGAGATTACGTCATAACATGGAAAACTATCCGCTTTAATTATAACGGTTTGTTACGACACCAGAAGTATTTTTAGCACAGTTTAACATAAATAAATGCAGCTACTCCACATCTGAACAAAGTGGAACTTGATTTTTTTCGGATCATCACGGACTCAAGTGCTGATTTCAATCACTGTTCTTTTCAAACTTGTGTTAAAAGCAATTAATTTGCAATTACCACTCTTCTGACAAGCCAAGCCCCCTCCCAATCACCCAATACAGGTACTACTTTGTGTATTCATGCGCTTACCGTACGAGTGCCCACTTCTACGATAAAAAACTGAAGCATATTTCATATATTTATTTAAGTATCATATAATCAGCTTGTAACACATCCATTAAAATTCCCCTTCCCCGCGTTTCATGTTGTGGAGATCTGGGTTTAAAATTTCGACCCGGATAATGGAAACATCTCCAAGCAAATGTCCAAAATGCCTTTTTAATAGACCATCACTCACAGCCATCCTACAACCCGACGTCACGTAGAGATAAACTGTGCACTTAAGAAATATTATTCAGATCAGCCACCAACAAATCAAGGTTAACCCCATGCCACAAAAGCTTCCTTTAGAAGCTGGAAGTCACTTACAAAATCAAGATATCCCCTTATATTTATGGAATTTGAGGCTGCTCAAAATACTCAAAATACCTCGCCACTAGGTCCCTTTCTGAACCACATGGATCCAATCCATATTCTCAAATACTATTTCCTAAAGTTCCATTTATAATCCAATCTATGCCCGGGTCAATCGTTTAACGTCTTTCCTAAGAATCATCCGACCACAATATTCAAGCATTTTTTCGCTGTTCCACGCTTATTACGCCGCCTGTTCATCATTGAATTTTTTATTTTATTGCCTAAATAATGTAATAACAATATTTACGTACATCTTTAATTTATCAGTGAGAAAGTTGACCCGTATTTTCGGCTATTCGATTCCGTTCTCATCATAGAACATATAAACCTCAGTTACTAAATAGTCCTCATATGAGATACAGAGAATTGTGTGATTAGCTTACAACAAGCAGCGACCTCTATTCGACACATTCTTCCTAATAAATCTCATATGGCCTAGAAAATGTGTTCCTGGCATTCTACACTTCTGTGCATCACTCTTCTAGTCCACCGCGAACATAAGCGGGAATAAAGCGGGGAAGTGCGTTTTATTCATAACAATTTTGAGCTAAATATGAGGCGTCACATCATGAAGGATTTGAAGAATTAAGTTTATCTCAAAAACATTAAAACGCATTTTTTATGTTATACTCGTATGTACCGTACATTTTGTCATAACTTTAAGTTAAACCAACTAACGCACAAAAATGATTAACGAAGTAAGATATATTTGTAACTCGGGGTTATAAATATATCTTACTTTGTTAATAATTCTTGCGCATTAGTTCGTTTAACTTAGACATATTAAAACGCAGTTTAGACTTCATATGAAACACAGCGCCTATCGACTGGATAATGTCGTTCAGCGAAACAGAAGTTATCGTAAAAATCATATAGTCTGTAGGCGATAAATACAAATATTGTACTAAATGAAAAAAATGTTTAATATTAAACCAGGTGGTACATATAATTACCAGTACGTTATAAAGGATCAAACAACACTGATCTTATCAACAGAAACAAATGCTTAATATTGTCATAATAAATAACAATTTTATTATTCAGGTACGAATGAGGTGGGTGGGGCATGTAGCACGTATGGGGGAGGGGAGAGTTGCATACTGGATTTTGGTGGGGACACCTGAAGGAAGGAGACCACTTGGAAGTCCCAGGCGTAGATGGGATAATGTTAAAATAGATCTTCAGGAATTGGGATGGGGGCATGGACTGGATTGATATGGCTCTTGTGAGTGCGGTAATGAACCTTCGGGTTCCATAAAATGCTGGGAATTTCTTGACTAGCTGAGGATCTGTTAGCTTCTCAAGAAGGACTGTGCTGCATGGAGTTAGTTAGTCGGAGTTATTCAGGTACAATTTATTTTAAAGAAGGGGGCCGGAATACCATAGCCGGTAGAGTGACTCGGTACGGGATGGACGGTTCAGGGTTCAATCCCCAGTGACGGAAAGATATTTTCTGTTCTCCACGCCCGTTCAGAACAGCCCTGGAGCCCACCCAGCCTCTTGTACAATGGGTACCGGGGATCTTTCCTGGGGGTAAAGCGGCCGGGGTTTCGCGTTGAACACCGCCCCCCATCTAGCGTCGAGGTTAACAATGAATAGAGCTATACCTCTACTCCCTTCCGTGCCTGCATGACATGTGACGGGAATACCTTTACTTTACGTTTATTCTAATGAAAGCCTGGGCAGGGAACGGAACGAACAATTTCGGTAGTCCACATAATTCTACCATATTCCTCTTACCGCTAAAATAAATATGTGCTCTTAAAAAAAGAGAATAAACAACAAAAAATGATACTTCAGGAGGCAAGAAATATTTGAGTATACCAAATGGGAGGGAAGTTTGTGCTAGTTTACACTGATACCCGTTCGTACTGAATACTCGCAGATAGCTTCAGGAAGGAGCCTGATTCAGTGGAGAACAGATCCACTCGAAGGCTTGTGGGGTTTTTTTCTCCTGCTGACACAGCATCATTGAGCACGGAACCCCAAGGGGCACTTGAAAGCACGGCATGAGTGTATTGCTCTGACTTCACTGTAACTTGTTCTGCATGCCCATGCACAGATCTGACGCACACACAAGTGTTCTCGAAGGATATAATGATATCCCGTCCCATTTGATTTCATCAAGAAGCATACTGATGCTGGCTATATTTATTTATTTATACATCCATATACTTAGAGCCCACTTATTTATTTGTGTTTATTTATTTATTTAAGCTTGGTCAGATAACTTAGTCACTAAACCGACTAGCTGCTGACTTAAATACCCAAGACAGATTGCCGAAAATAAAATATGCTGCATTTCATGACAATGTCTGTATAGGCTCTGAAGGACACCAAAATTCAAAGCATTCTTACGGTAAGACTGCGGATAAAAAACCATATTCTGAGTCCTTTTCAATAATCGATAATCTCTGTACTTTGTTTATAATATATCAGAAGTACCTGCCGCGGTCTGAATTGCACATGTGTTTCACAAACTTTGTCTTTAAGACGTAAGCAAATTTACGTATGTGAGAATGTATAATTTTCTCCGGTTTATCTAAAACGTTTCTTCATTTTATTTACAGTGCTTTATTCGCCTGTTGTTTGCATCCTGAAGAAATTGATAGATTGCTGCCGAGGGAAAAGAATTTTCTCTTCACTACCTCCTGCAGACAGAATCTGGGGCCTACTGCAGACAGAATCTGGGGCCTACTGCAGACAGAATCTGGGGCCTACTGCAGACAGTATCTGGGGCCTACTCAACCGCGAGAGTAAAGAAATCAGGACATGAAGCTTGCCAGTCAACGCCTTTTTTGTGCTGAGGTTAAGAATGTGTGGCATCATCTCCAGTTCCCCTACGCCTTTATGGTATGCATAGGAAGAACATTATCTTTACAGTTACCCACTATCCACACGTTTTCAAAATGGAAACAGATACGGGGTTAGTAGTTGCATTCACGCTGCGCCAGCTTTACGCCGTGTAAAAATGCCCAGGAACCAACAGGAATGTGCGTGGTCCTGCAGCATCTGGACGAGCTGCTGGAGTCGACAGTTCATGTTCCTTCGTGACACTAAACCCCACCTGCTGAAATAGTCTTATTACGTAATGGGTCTTTAAAATGTTCGTCTTAAGCTACCATTGTCGAAGACTTGTCAGACACAGAATTAACTGTAACAATTATTATTGATTTTAAAACTCCAACATCTAGTCATACGAAAAAAATTCTAAACTATGTATAACATATATTAGCAAAACCACATTAAATAAAAATTATCAAAACTATCGATTTTAGTATATTTCCCTTACTTTACTTGGAAGGAAAGTTTCTAATGTTACCATATCCACGTGCCAGTCCTACTGTAATATTGTGTCAATCAAATGACGGGCTTTCGTTGAAATTAGTACGAACTTGTACCTTTATACAGTAACCAAAATGTCCATATTTACATTTCCTTCCACCAACAGTATAAACAGGGAGATGAGCAAATACGTGTCGTCAGCTCAACGCTATTTCTGTACTAGCTTATTAACTTATAAATATCAAATTTCTTATTTTGATAAGCGTTGATAAATATGGACATTTTTAAATTTATATTTTGAACAAAAAAGGCAATGTACATTTAAACGTAACAATGAGGCGCATGTGTGTAACTATTACTGCCGTGGAAAAGCAATATGTATTACATATTCAGAGTGTGTGCTTGTAGCCTTAGTTACCCAGCATGCAAAGCTCGTGCGCCATATTATATTGTCGTCTGTAGCCTATCTGGCTGTACAATATTTTTAAACATTATCACACAAACGGCACGATTTTCGAAAAAAATGGTTATTGAAAATAAAATATCTGTTTTGACTTTCTCTACAACTTTTGTCTGAAACATTTCTAATTCTAAGAAGAATTCAGCGAGATATTATCATAAATGTATATGGGCCTTCGTGCAAACAGCCTGATATTCTTGTCAGATTTGAAAGAAACACGAATTTTATGGACAGATTTTCGAAAAATATTCAAATATCACACTTCATGAAAATCCGTCGTGTGGGAGATGAGTTGTTCGATGCGGGCGGATGGACGGACAGACAGACACGACGAAGCTAATACTCGCGTTTCGGAATTTTGCGAACGCGCCTAAAAAACTAAAATTTTACCATTGTTGCTGCGAAAAATATAATCTCTTATGACGATAATAAAGAATTGGGATAATAAATGGGAAATTTGGCATAGAGATAAACACAAACATATATATCCAACTTAAGTAACAATTCCGAAACATATTTTAGGTATTAAGCATTAATTACTTAGATGGCGAAAGAGCGACATTCAAAATTATAAAGAACACACGAAACTTAGTCGAAAAACAATTACGTTCTTGGTGGAAATTACATGCGGAAACGTATCACTTGTCTGTACCGTAAATTTAGGACAAGATTCGTGCGTCCTCCTACATATATTCAATGTTACAAAAGTGAATATCCCCCACAAGCTATTCCCAGAATGTCTCTTGTCCAAACAACTCAACGGTTTTAAAAAATGATTAAATCAAAATATATAAAATACATAAAAAGTAATTTCTCAAATTTCAAAAAGCCACACCACAAGAGTAACGATTTCAGCGCAGCCTTAATGATCTATTTAGTCAGTAGACAGTAATTGGCTGGTCAGTTTGCGGCTAATTGATCGGGTGGTTCTTTAGTTACTAAGTTAGTTTGTCAATTACGTATTCCTTATGTGATTTAATACACCTGTTTGGCACATTACATTAACACTCCCCATCCACCCACCACATAAATAAATGAAGTCTGATTACAGTCCAAGCAGCATCCTCCTCATCCTGTTCTTCCCAACAGCCTCCTGCTTTGTGTCTTTACTCCCTCTTGTAGCTACAGTCACCAGCTTGCGTGTAATTAGTTAGCGTCTAATAACACCAGCCACTAATTATTAGACTCTATTTTGTAGTGCTCCCTTGTCTCCAGCCAGTGAATTAGAACAGAAACACCAGGGAGCGCCAACCTTATTTGAATTCTGGCTACACAGATCACAATGATACAGAAATCTTCTATTTAAAGACTATTTTTTCAAGTCCAATTATTTTGAATTCCGGACTGAACTGACTTATAGCCAATAAAAACGTGTAATTAACTCTGAATTGGAATGCAAATTTCTTCCATATTAATGTATAGTCTTGCACCTACAAAAGTATGCAGAATTTCGAGTCACTAGATTCAGCGTAATCCAGTATAGGAAACTATAATCATAAACACAGAATTGCATTCAGCGAAATTCGCTTACATGCCCCTATAAAAGCATGTGAATTTATTTCCTGTTATAGTAAGTGCATCTGATATCTTTAAAAGAAAGTGTTATACAATAATGGTACCAACAAATGCACACATGTATACCAAAACCAGTTTCATACACACGTGTGGTTTACCGTGTAATCAACAACATGACACTTTCTCTCGGATGGTGAATTACTGAGAAAACTTCAACGTAAACATCCAACCAAATATCAACACAGTCTTATCGTAATAACTATATTTATATACTTTTAAATTATTGGTTCCTATGATTGTAATTACACCTTTGAATTGGTTCTGATACTTTTATAATTTAATTTTATACTTCTAAGGCACCTAACCTTTGCATTCTATATCCCTGAAGATAGCCACATGGTTGGCCGAAATATGTACGAGTTCATTGTGTGTATAAAACTAATTGCAGTATACACGTATGCATTTTGGTATCATTATTTTATGTATTCGATTAATGCACGGATCATGGATCGTATCAAGTGTTACAATTTTACTTGTACTTTTATATCGGCCTGAGAATTGGTCTTTCAACCGAAGGGAATGGCACAGATTGAGGATGTGTGGCAAAAGTGCTGAGATATGTAACTGGTTACAGGAGCAAGAAGCAAAACGAGGACACCAAAAATTACATAGCGATCAGCTTCATAGCTTTTAATCTTTCGGGTATTTTTACACAACTCAAATCGAAGACGGCGCATGGCATGGAGAAGAACAGAACTCAGTACATTTGACACAAAACTTGAAATGAAAAGTCTGGATACCTAGCGTGGATCAGAAGAGAATATTAAACTAATCTTTAAGAAACACTTCGTGAATGGATATACTGAATTCGTCTTGCTCAGGATAAGGTCCAGGCGCAATGTCTATTACACAGGGAAGTGAATCTTTGAGTTTCAAAATGGGCGGAAAATTTCTAGACCATCCAAGTAAATATAAACTTCTCCAATACGCCTCTAATCCATGCTGTTCTAATTACAGTGCAAACATAGACAATACCCCATTTTCGGTCAGGCTTAAATGTTTTTCAGAAGTGCTGTTGATATTGGTGGCACTTAAAAGAGTGAAAAAAGCAACCAGTTAGAAGAAGCCAAAGGAGGACTTCTTTAGATAATACTGATGTGAAATTAGGAGGTGTGAAGTTGACCCATCGATGGTTTATCATCTAATTAGTGTTTAAAACGACAAAAGGATAAATAAAATTTTGTACTCTATTAAAAGGGAATGTTTTGTATCGGAAAACAAGAATAATTGGTAATGAAGTGGGAGAGCATTGCAAACTGTGACATTTGTCATCTGGCTGATTAAATATTTGTGATGGAAGGGCATTAGGTAACGATTTTTTAATAATAATAATAATAATAATAATAATAATAATACGAAGTCACATAATAATTGTAATCTTGCACAGCATTATGGGACTTAGTGTCAAGACAGTATAGAGCCATTGCAAGTATCGTCCGTTTCTTTTATGAGAGACGACGTGACTGTAAACACGTTTAAACTTGTTGAAGAAAAACTCTATTTTCATGTCAGATATAATTTTAGTCCAGAATTTCCGATAATAAACTCATGCTTTATCGGCCGAACAGTTAAAATAATCCCATGGCATTGGAAGGCAAAGAGATTTAAAAGACGTGATTTGTCTAAGCACCATACCAGCATAAATTTAAGGAACTTCAACAAAATAAGAGGGTAGTTAGGTAGAGATGGACAATTTCCTTAACCTAGATCCGAAATTCGTACCTCTTCTATAAAAGCAAATTCTCTGCTGGTCGAAACACTGTTCCGAGTTTAAAAAAAGGTTGTATACCCCTGTATAAGACATTACCGTACGTACAAACCGTCCTGATCAAATTTTGTCGACAATTCAATTCTAGACGGTGTTACAAGGGGTAGGGGTACATTTTACACGAATACATTGCTCCTTTAGCTGCTCTAGAACAAGCGTTTCACAGAGACTGCGGTCTTCCTGCTCCCCCTCCTCCCAACACTCCCTGCCCGATCGTGACACGTCTCAGCCCGCTAAGCTAACCTGGTGTTCCTAGGCCCTCTAACGAGCCAAACACTCATTGTTATGCATGCAGATGAGAAGCTATCAGTTCGACTTTACAGCATGTGGCAGAACGCAAGCAGAGACACAGATACCAGTCAGCACACAACCGCCTGTCACATCTTTCGCCCTTTAAAGCACAGTCATTACTTCCTGTACCACCCGCTTTAACGTAAGCCTTTAAAGAATAATATTAACCTGAATAATATTTAAAGATTGAATCCATAGCGCGCAGAACATAGAGAATATAGAGACAGAATCGCCGTTTTTTTGTGCGGTCCGTACAAAAAAACATAAATACACTGTGTGGGTAGAATGTAGAATTTTTAAATTGTAAACGTGGTGGCCTATGTAGTAACCACTGGTCTCAAAGGGTTAATAGAAGCTAAATTTTACTCACATAGTGTATTTACAACCGTTATGAAGAACAGGGACTTTTTCTCAAAATCATTACCAGAAAACTATTTTAATGGAATTACGTCAAATACTAAGATGATAATAAATTGGTGATGATATTAAAAGCGAAATATCAAAATTAAGAACGCGTTTGACAAAATGTGTAGGTATTTAAAATTTTAGGTTCTCGTACCATGAAAATTACCCTTCAATGAAGATGGGGTTTAAATTTATACTACTCAGGACCACAGGGTCTTAAATTACAGTGCACCGAGTTCGGCAACGTATAAAATATTCAAGGTCCGTACAGTGCACCGAGGCCAGGATTGAAGGGTTAATAATATTCTGGGATGCGACGCGGCTTAATTCGAACCGAAAGAACCGGCCATCTCCACATTCAGGACAGAACGATTATTCCACAGTGAAGATGGAGGCATCAGATTCCTGCGAGAAATCAGTACCTATCAACCAAACTAGATGACCTCATATCCGAGGTAACCTTTACCTGTGCCGATGAGCAAATGTACACAAAATATGAATCAAGAGGATGAGATTGGCTGAACAAGTACAAGTAGGTATGATGAGACACAGATCAGGAAAGCAGAAAACATATCAGCTCGGAAAACTGACCTTGGGAGACCTAAGCGTAGAAGGGCGTTAAATTAAAGTCGATCTTAAGAAAACAACTGTCAGGGTCCAGACGGATTAAACTGCTACAAGACATGGTCCAGCGGCATCTCATGTGAATACCTTCAGGTTACATAATAATCAACCTTTTCTTTCAGTAAATGAGCACGTACTGGCTTCTGAATATGCTGGCTCTATTTAGTTATATATGCATGCTGCATATTTCATACATATTTCAGAGAAGCTGTGTAATACTTCAATAACAAAGTTATTTAGGGACACAGTATCAACAACACGTGTTATTTACCTAAGGTGTTAATAAGTGAACACCGACGAACGACCTGGAATTCTGCTTACAGAGCCTGCCCTAGAGTCTCTAAACAGCTCCCACTTATCACCTGTTATTGACAATATTATTACGTAACATACCTGACAGCTTATCTGGGGAATATTATCAACAATTTCGGCACACCAGAAGGTCTAAAAGCTAAATGTTTCGTATATTTACTGTGTCAAATATAAGAGCAAGACGTAGGTGCGGTTTAAGGTGACTGGGAGTGGCGCAGTATGAAATGAGCTACGAAATTCAAGGCCTTGTCTTCCTTGTGCAGACACTACGTTCATATTATACTCAAAAGTGTGTCAAAATAATTACAACCCAGCGACCTGTCCCTGTCCTAAGTCACTTCTAAGAAATTTCAGCTCTACAGAGACTAATCTCGGTGTCAGTCTCCTATAAACTCCTGCATTTATAAAGCAGTCCATTACAATGATTAATTCTTTTGTTACAGCTTATTTATTTTGCTTTAAATACCCCAAAAAACGGGATAACGTAATAGCTGGAAATAAAAATGTTACCAATTAGAAATAGCAGTTATATGTAAAGTAAAATCACGTCCTACTAACAATATATCTCAAGGACACGGGACACAATGTGCAAAATAATTCATGTTTCAGAATAATTCTGAAATGAAAACAGATCATGACAGACGTTGAAAACAAAAATAAAAACAATTCTGCTAGTGATAGTGAGGGTGCAACAACAATTATTTATTACTTACGTGCTGAATCAACAACCTAGTGGTCAAAGGACATTACAAAGAAAAAAATCATGGCATGAGAGGAGCTATGATCAAAAAATAGAATAACAAATAGCAACAATAATAATAATAACAATAATGGCAAGGTCTACGATATAGACGAAAGGAATACAAACCACGAAATTTTCCCTACATAATCAGCTAAAAATGCATTCATTAGCGACAGAGTGGGTTTCAACTACAAGAGCAAAGTTCTGTGATGTGGATTTTGGTGGAAATACGGTTCAGAGGTATTTATTATTATTATTATTTACTGCAATTGGGTTTTCACCCGGTGGCAGTAGTCCTTACACTAGTACACACAATACAAATGGACATATAATATACATAAAAGTAACAATACAAAACAAACTATACACAATTACAAAACAAAATACATACAGTAAATACAAGTACATACATTAGAACATCGTACACACATTGCAAAAACATCCACACCTTAAAAAAGCATCCATACCTTACAAAAACATTCACACCTTACAAATACATCCACACCTTACAGAAACACCCATACACATACAAAAAAAAATACATACAGTAAATACAAGTACACACATTAGAACACCGTACACACATTACAAAAACATCCACACCTTACAAAAGCATCCACTCCTTACAAAAGCATCCACACCTTACAAAAACATCCACACCTTACAAATACATCCACACCTTACAAAAACACCCATACACATACAAAAAAAAATGCATACAGTAAATACAAGTACACACATTAGAACACCGTACACACATTACAAAAACATCTACACCTTACAAAAGCATCCACTCCTTACAAAAGCATCCACACCTTACAAAAACATCCATACCTTACAAATACATCCACACCTTACAAAAACACCCATACACATACAAAACAAAATACATACAGTAAATACAAGTACACATATTAGAACACCATACCTTACAAATACATCCACACCTTACAAAAACACCCATACACATACAAAACAAAATACATACAGTAAATACTAGTACACATATTAGAACACCATACACACATTAAAAAACATCCACACCTTACAAAAACATTCACATCTTACAAAAACACCTATACACAATACAAGAAAAAAACACACACGCACATTACAAAAAACACCCACACATTAGTTAATTTCAGTGCGTTAGAATATCCTCAGTATAAAGTCAGACCATAGTACATGATAATTATATCTCCCAAGAACTTAATTCACTTCACTTCACTTCACTTTGAAACCAAAGCACTTCACTTCACATCACTTCACACCCCTTCACTTCACATCCCTTATTCTTATTTAATCCTCACTTAAAAACCCTTAGCTTGTAATGACTTTCTTGACCCTTTTTCTAAAAGTGCTTAATTTACAGGGGAAAGTCGCTAGTACGCTTGGAGGTAATTGGTTCCAGCTTTTTATGGTCCTATTTACAAAGGAATATTTACCTACATCTGTTCTTTGTTTCCTAGTCCTAATTTTCCGACTATGATCGTCCCTACCCAGGTAGCATGGTTTTAGCAGTCTATCCCCTATCGTTTTCCAAGCCCGTCCCCCGGTGTATGCTTTGAAAAGGGCGCATATTCGGGCTATCGCTCTACGCTGTGTCAATGTTTCCCAACCCGATTCATTTGTATTATTTGCAAATTTTGCCGCTCTCTTTTGCACGCGATTCAAAGCGCTTACCTGACCTTCTCTGTATGGGTCCCAACACACCGCTCCATACTCAAGTATCGGTCTCACTAGTGCCGTATAAGCTAAACGTTTCGTATTATTATTTGCCCTTTTGAGTATACGCATTACGAAATGAAGAGCCTTCCATGATTTTCTTAGTGTATAATTTACATGATCTGCCCAGCTTAGGTCGCTGCGTATAATTATTCCTAAATACTTAAAGCTATTTGCCTCTGGAATTAGTTGATCCCCAATACAATACCTCAGTGTACCTTTCACCCTAGCTCTATTGAAGCTTACTGCTTTACTTTTACCTGGATTTATCCACATTTCATTTTCAACCGCCCATTCCCCTAATCTATTTAAGTCTGTCTGCAAATTTTCAATGTCACTACTATCGATTATCCTCCTGTATATTATACAATCATCAGCGAAAAGCCGTATATTTGACTCAATGTTTTTCCAAATATCATTAACATAAGCGAGGAACAGCAACGGACCTAATACGCTCCCTTGCGGCACTCCCGACGTTACTCTGACTTCCTCAGATAGTTGTCCGTCTACTCTAACTCTTTGCGAACGTCCTAAGAGAAATTCCTTTATCCATACCACTACCCTAAAGTCCACTCCGGTTTCCGCAATTTTTGTAAGCAGCCTATCATGTGGGACTAAATCAAAAGCCTTTGAAAAATCTATTATAATCGCGTCAGTCCTGACTCCCTCGTCCAGTGAATCAGCAATATCTTGACAAACTGTGACTACTTGACTTTCGCATGAGTACCCTGGTCTAAATCCATGCTGACCCTCATATAACCACTCACTCATTTCCCAGACTTGCCTTAGATACCCTGCTATAACGTGCTCTATTTGTTTGCAAACTACTGAGGTTAAACTGACCGGTCTATAGTTTCCCACTACCGATCGATCTCCCCCTTTATAAATAGGAACCACTATAGCTTTTTTCCAGTCCCCTGGGATAGAATTGTTGTTCATCGTTATATCCAGCAATCTCGCGAGATATGGAATCATGGCTTCCCCACCTAACTTTAAAATTTCCCCAGGAATGCCATCTGGTCCGACGGATTTATTTCTCCCGATTGCTGATAGTCGTTTCCGTAAAATGTTGATACTAATGGTGAACGGTTTTCCTGAATCCGTTGATTGGATCTGCGGGGTATTTCGTTCGCAACTGAATACAGACGCATAATAAGAGTTTAGGGAGTTGGCCTTATCTATTGGTTCGGTGATGAGATTTCCATTAATGCCCTTGATCGCAGGAATATTTTCTCTATTACCTTTACGTCTTTTAACATACTTATAAAACTCTGCCCAGCATTTACCTTCGTTTTGTAAGACCGAACTTAAGAATGTCTCCTGAGCCTTCTTTTTTGCTATCAGTAACTCTTTGGATAAACGTTTCAGCTCTGCTTGGTAATGCCCTCCAAATTTTCGCTTATTGTAAACTCTCCTCACCTTTACCTTAAGTCGTTTTACTTCCTTCGTATAATATTCCGGATCCGGATTTTTACTCAGAATTTTATGTGGTACAAAACGTTCTATACCCTCAAAGACTATTTCCTTATAGCTTTTCCATATCTCCTCCACGCTACTACCATTTCCAGCCCATAAGCTAAACTTTTCCCGAAGAAAGGTTTGCAAACCTAATACATCTGTTTTATGGTACACCGGGACTATCCTTTCAATTTTTTTCTCCCGACAATTTTCATCCCATTCTACTTCCAATAAAACCCCGCTATGATCGCTGATTCCGTGTACAATGTTACAAGAGTTAAGCGTATTATCAGGTCTGAGGAGGTAGATGTCCAACAGCGCGTCACCTCTCGTCGGGCCACTTACTACCTGAGTATAACCATTTTCCCATACTAATTTGTTTACGAACGCCTGAATACCGCTTGTTTTCCCTGCATCCCCATTCCAATTCGCTTGAGGTAAGTTCAAATCTCCTCCTATAATGCATCTCTTCGTTGAGTTTCGCGTAAGTAAGGTACGGGCTGCTAGTCTTTCAATCGCCAAAATATCCTCATTAGGAGCTCTGTATATACCTATAATTTCCCACGAATATTTTGGATCCATTCCTTTCACTTCCACCGCGATCATCTCAAAATCCTCAGCCACCCACAGCTCCGTACAGGCAATGTAATTTTTAACACATATAAAAACCCCACCACCACGGGCTGTCCTATCTCTTCTGAAAATTGTAAAATCTGCCCTAAAAATTTCAGCATTGCTAATGTCTTCTTTAAGCCATGACTCCGTACCTATAACAACATCAGGGTTGTACGTGTCAACTAAATTCCAGAATTCTAAGGCTTTATTATAGATACTCCTACAGTTAACCTGTAGCACCACTAGCGACTTACCTTCAACCCTATATGCAGATGCCGTACTTATAGATTCAACCCCTGACCTAGCTTCAGTTTCCCTACTCACCCATTTTTTCGTCTCTGTCCCCCTTTCTTCATGTAAAGTCTTCTGTTTTTCAATTGATGGTTGCCGCGTTTCCCTGGTTGTCCTCGTTCTGCAAGTTCCATCCACCGAAGTATGTCATTCCTTCCTCCGTGAAGATCCTCCGCCATCAAGTCCACTAACCCTAGCGTACAGTTGTCCCAGTCGTTTCTTTCCTCTTCCGTTCAGATGCAGCCCATCTCCAGCAAAATCCCCATCCTGTATCCAGCTGTTCGGATCAACGAATGTAATTCCGAGGGCGTTTGCTATCCAGTCGAATCTATCATTAAGAGCACCAATACGTCGCCATGACACATCTCTACGTCGCAGCACTCCACTCAGGACAAGTCTGCAGTTCGGACACTTATCCTTAACCTTAGCCATAAGCGTATACACTTCTCCCATTACAAAATCCAGATTTCGCGTTGTTTTCAAGTCATTTGTACCTATTCAGAGGGTAATAGCGAGAATGATAAACTGCGAATGATTATCGTGACTAAGAGTTTACATGTTCCGGTAACAAGCACTTGCACTGCCATCTTTCTGCCGGACATCCATGACACCGTCTTCCTGTCACCTTATCTTGAAGCTGCAGGATTTGAGGAAAAACTACACGTGTTCTTCGAAAAAGGCCCTATTTCACGTAATAAAGGCCAAATTTCACATCCATTTAAATTAATTTGCTAATTCATTACCGAGATACTTTCATAAAAGTTCCTTGCGGTCACTGATATCTACAATTTACTGACGTCGATTTCAGAAAACTTCCTAGACGGACTGGTGTTTTCAGAAAATAGGTACATTTAAAATGAATTTGGTTTTTTGTGAGTATTTACGTGCTAAATCAGAAGCCTAATGACCAATAGCAAAGTGTACGTTTCGTAAAATAGCAATCATCTATTATCAATTACATTCTTAAATTTACAGCGCAATTAATGGTATACACACTTTTGTACATACCGGATCATAGAACACATGTAAGAATATAATACCATCCGGTCAATTGCACGTAGAGCTTGACAGGGTAATGTGCGACGTAGAAATATCAACCCATATATCCATCCACCCATCAACCGAATCATCAATCACACAATCAATCAGACCATTTACCCATCAAGCAATCAATTACACCCACCTATTAAAATATCCGCCATCAATCCACCATCTTTCTATACGTCCGTACTTGTTTTGAACATTTTATAATGTTGCATAATACGTTTAAATATTAACCATTTCTATTACTGTGTTCATGTAATAATAATTTTAGTCTGCACAACACACTCATCATCATTTATACTACGCAGTACTGAGGGAGATGTGAAATGACAGAGGTAGCAAATAAACTACTGTGTTGCGATTCGATTGAGAAACCAAACCTGCAGACATTACCTTAATATCTCACACAACCCGTCGTGCTGCATATTTATAAAATAGTTACTGTTCACCATCAACAAATTAGTTATATAATATTATATTATATTATATTATATTATTATATTATATCTGTGGTTGCATGTTTCCACTAAGCATTATTTAAATAATTCTTACAAATTGTGATTTTGAATTTTATGTAGTTCGAATGGCCTGAAGATCACCATATAATTGGTCGAAGTATGTAGCCACACATTTTATATAATATAATATAATATAATATAATACAACACAATTAATTGTGTTGATAGTGAATAATAACTATTATGTAACTGCTGACATTATGACAGACGTATAACATTCTTCATGTGACATGAGAAATGTCAATAGCTTATCATTAAATCCCAAAAGATGTGATGAAGATTCCTTACCGGAAACTTCATCAACAAAGTGTGAGTTATTAGGGCTTGGAGTATGTGAAGACGTCGTGCCATCTCTCCAGTAAAGCTGAAGATGCCCTCTGCTGAATTAACAACCACGCCGGAAATGCTGTACAGTAGAGTAGAGTTACAGCTCCTCTCTTTCTTAACCTTCGTCAGTAGATGTGGTTTGTTGCACACACCGATCCTCAATTCCCGAGGACAGAGCCCTCGTCTTCCTCTGTACCGAAGGCTAGATGAAACCCACAGCCGGTCTGAACACAGCGGCGAAGAGAAAAATCTGTCTCAATTGTGAATCGAACCCCGGTATCCGGCCATCCATCCAGTAGCCTAGTCTATATACCAATTTATCTACTCGGCTCAGTCATCTGTACAGTGTTTTTCTGAAACTTTCTTCCTCTAGGTTTTCATGCTATAGTGTATTTCTTTTAGTCTGTATTGTTTCAGGTGTTGTTCCCACTGTGTTCCGTCACATTCTACAAGTCTGACGGTTGGCTTAATTTTTAAATGTTCTACAATGCCATAATTTCTTTAATGATCAAACTTTCTTCCATATTGGAATAATAAATACACCGTACATCACAGCTCAACGTTTTTAATAAATAATATTTAATACAGCATGTTTCGACCTGTATTGGCCATCATCAGTTATTACAATATAAAATACGTAAAAGGAATGTTAAGTATCTTGTAAATTAGTACATGATGATGGCCAATACAAGCCGCACATGTTGTATTAAATATTAAAAAAATATTCAGATGTGATTGACGGACTAATTATAATTATAATTATCTTTCTAATGTATAAATGTCACAGCGAGATGTAAAAACCGAAGTTTAAATATTTATTCCATTTCTTTTCCGAAAACTTTAGCTTTATAATGCTTCATTTAATCGGGTGCCACCTGCATTATTCCTTGATTCTGTTACAAAATTAACTGCCGTTACACTGTCTGATCTAAATGCATTTTGCATATCATATGAAATGAGTGTAACTTATTACCTCCCTAAACAAATGCACTTCGCAGAGTACACGTAAGCCTTTTTCATAGCAGGGCGAGGAATCTTGATGTCATTTTAGAAACCCCACTATGAACTGTGTGGAATCCTGACATTAATAAAGGATTTTCTATAGGTCTCCTTGGAGAAGAGTGATGTCTAGGCCATAATTCGAAACCCATGTCTTGCTTCGTCTCTCCGTCTCTCTCTATCCTCTTGCCATTCTTCTCTGAAAGTTCACCCTTCACAACCACACCATCACCGACCCCCTTGGGAGATGTCACTGACGCAATTAGCTCTGACAAGGATACGTACTTTAGGTATTATGACGAGAACCATGCACTTCTTGTTAGTATACTGCAACATGGAGGAAGCAGCTACCTTCTGATAATATGTAAGTGGCCTAGGTCTACATGCCAGGAGGAAGTATCCTTACAATTATATTAACACCAACAGCAACCTATATAGACTTCATCAAATCTCTTATTCAATCGCAGAGATTCAAATTCAAATACATAATACATAAAGCGGCAGTTTCTTTAAATCAGATATTCTGACATAGTAAAACCATTATATATTAAGATAAACAGTCTTCTCACATAGAAGGAAGAACCGAACAGTGGTTTGAGAACATTTGGAATATTTGGAATTATGAGACTCTAAATAATATGAGAAATGATAAAAATGCATAATGAGAGGCTTCATAGTGTTTCTTTTCAAAAACGATTACTAGAATAATTAAATCAACGGGGTGAGATGGGCTGCTTATGTAGCATTCATGAAAGAAGATAATATACAAGAAATTTAGTCGGAAAACCTGAGGTAATAGGTCACCTGGCAGACTTAAATATAATGAAAAGTAAAGTTCTCCCTACAACATTCCATGAAAGAACAGAGGTACAGCTGTACTCTGTTCCAACCTCGGTGCTAGATGGGGTGGATGGTTAAAGCCACGTCCCGGCCGCTTGCCCCCCCGGGAAGAACCCCGGAGGCTGGGTGCGACCCATGGCCGATCTGAACGGGTTTTCGCGAACATAAAATTCCTTGCCTGCATTAGGGATCGAGCTCTGGACCGTCCAAACTCGTAGCGAGTCACTATACCGACTAGGCTATCCCGACCCACTGACCTCAGTGTACTGTAGACGAGACAATATCAAAATAAATCTTAACGGGACAAATTACTAGCGTAGATTAGTGTAACTTCGGGTAAGGTCCAGTGCAGGGCTTTTGTCGAAGCTGTAGTCAAGTTTCCGTTTCCATATAAACGCGGAAATTTCTTGACCAGCTAAGCGACTATCGCCTTCTCAAGAAATACAGCGATCTTTATTTACTTACTGCCTCTATGCTACTGTACAAGTTCCTCTGAGTAGCCAATATCACCACAGATCACTGCATATTCCTATTCTAAAAGCTTCTCTGAATAACGTTTATTTTGACTTTAACACGTTAACACTTTAAGCCCTGTATGTACCAGCAGGTTTAACATTCACAAATTCTACGTTCTGCCCACACTGTATATTCATGTGTGTTCTACAGATCTCAGAACAAACAGCGATTATCCCCCTATACAGCTTTAACTAATAGGTTTTTACAACCGAGATGTAGTTTGGTTACTGTGCGGAACGAACTGAATCAGGTTAATATTTGTCGTTCTTTAAGAATTAATAAGTGTATTCCTAATATTTGAGTTGTAAATGAAATTGTTTAGTGTTTCCGCACGTCTACACTTACTTTTTAAAAGGAAATCTATATTTTACGGGTTAAACAGACAATTTTCCACTCTATGCTCTGTCTAAATATAATCTTACTCCTCTGCCAAGGACAGCAGCAGATAAATCATTGACTAAGAACGCGATATCATTATCATCTACAGCTGAAATGACAAAGGAACACAGGCTGTAATAAAAGGAAGTTGTTAGACTAGATCATAACACAAAGCCACCTGCTGTACAAGAATAAACTGGGAGAGAATAGCCTGCAGTGCCGCATAGTAAATATAATGAAATTGCATTTTGCAATGTTTAGGTAGTCGTTTTAGGAACATTGACTTGTAACCGTCCAAGGTAAATAGGAAATTAAAATTGAGCGAATTAAAACTTTCAAATATCTAGAAAATAATTGTCGATAAATGAAAAGAAGGGACAGAAACAGCTTTAATAAATTATAACAAAACTAATGTAATGTTAGTAAGAAATTTTAAGGCTGCATTTCTAGGTTCAGTAGCGATGTGAGTAAATTAATCAAGGAACTAATTACACACAGCGACGTCACGTATCTTGATTGTTGTAACCCGTAGGAACAATGAACTGATATCAGAAAATTGCAGAATTTTGCCCTTCCTACACTGAAGGCACTTTCGTTATCGATCACCTTCAATGGCAACATTAGGATCACTGCAACGCCCGTTATACGTATTCATGAACACTGCTCGTCCGCTCAATACCAATTTGTGTGTATCTCCTACTAATGCGAAAGCAGCTCAAAACATAAAAGCTAAAGAAAGAAGCGCTTATAAAAGACATGTCGGTTGAGAGGACTGATAATCATCAAAGGCCTCAACGTTAATTACCGCATCGAATTAGTAGTAACGCGTGTGAAAAGAAATTCTGGAGGTAAATCCTGTAAGAACACCACATTCACTTCTTTCTTTATTATTTCCGAGCTTCGTTACGCGATAATTAACGGCAATCTTTTTTTAATTATCCCCCCCACCACCACCACCACCACCACCACCACCACTCACCTACCCTACAAATCTGTTCATATAAACTGAATTGGTCAACATCACGCGCTCAGCTCATTACAAATCGAGATTCTATCCTGGGGCCATTTAAAAGAAGACAAGGGTACGTAACAAAACGGAAACACAGTGACCTCTATCACGATATAGCACGCAATGTGTCTAAATCTTATGCAAGTTTTTTCAAACGTCACGCTACCCCATTATAGCCACCTGGCACCTTACAGTATTCGTTTCTGCCACTTACTTTAACATTTGCATAAAACATTAAGAAACAATTTTAAAGTAGTGAAACGGACGTTCTGATTTCTTAAATCAGTACAAGAAAATTACATTAATTCCATGAATACATTACAAAAATATTAGCTACTTTAACTCTCGTTTAAAAATGTCCCATGTGGTCCGTTCTATCAAAGACTTGCGTCTGAAAGCAAAACTGAGAAAATTCGTTTTCTTTTATGAAATCTAAAATTTTATTACCCTGATGAATCCAGGCTAAAGCGCGCAGCCTATTTCGGGAGTATCCTGCCATTTACGCCTTGGTCTCCCAAGTGGTCTCCTCCTTTCAGGCTTATCTACTAAAACCTTGCACGCATTTCCTACCTCCAGAACGCTTGCTCCATATTCATGCATTCTCAATCTCCATTGCTTTTTGCATCCTACTATTTTATTAACAGTACAAATTACGAATCTTTTCGGCACCGTCTCGTTAATTTCTGCCTCACAGGTCCAAACATACTGCTGTTCGTTTTCTTGGTATATGGCATACCCTTATTCTTTCTAAACAGAGTTAAAAGTACATTTCGCTATATCAACACTTCATTACTAAACATTCCTTCTTGTTTACAATCCTAGCTACATTTTTCGGCTTTACTAAAGCCATATTCAGGTAAACCACATAAAAATGTAAAGATATAAAAGTATCCTTATATCATATATCAAATAAATGTGGTGGTGAAGTCTCACACCTTACAAGTTTGTTATATATATTACTGCTTATTAATAAAGATGTGTTACGAATTGGAACAGAAATTTTGACTTTGTTCGTTTTGTTTTCAAACGTTCTCAGTTTATTGCACTTAACAGCACACCATCGCAGTACATAAATTAATATCTGTGATCAACATGACATAAACCAGAATCTGGTCTGTTCACTCTAACTTCAGTTCTCCCGAATTTGTTGAAGCCTCTTTAAGCCGTTCTCCGGCCGTGCCATGGCTCAGGCGGTTAGTCGCCGGCCTCTAACCGCGGAGACCCGGATTCGATCCCGGGTCTGTCCATGTGGGATTTGTGGTGGACAAAGTGGCACTGGGACAGGATTTTCCCCGAATACTTCGGTTTTTCCCTGTCAATTTAATTCCACCGGTGCTTCATTACACGGAAAAACGAAAAAAACTAATCATCTTCATCACAGGGTTGCACAATAAGCCTTTAGGCTGCGGTGCGTCCGTAGCATTTGCTGCGAGGCCCCTCACAAAAAACTGTTCTCTTATACACTGTTCGCTAATGTATCTCCTACGCTCAGGTCATTCTAGATAGGAAAGCCAACAGTAATTTCTTAACTCACGGAGCAGAGTCCGCCTTCAGAAGCAACAAGCGGTTAGCTGATCAAGAAACTCCACATTTTATGGAACCCGAAGGTTCAGTACCGTTGTTTAATGCGGTTTTACCGTGCACGCCAGTTAAATTACACAATATAACCAGCAAGATACACTGTTTATGGAACGTTTATTTATAATCCTACATGTTTCGGCTTAACAGAATTTATCGATACTGAATTCAGATGACTGTTAAGCCCAAACATATAGGATAATAAGAATTATGAAGAATGCACCTTGCTGGTTATATTATTTCATTTATTTACCGTGTTCACAAGAGCATGCCTCATTGTAATACATAGTGCTTAAAATCATTTTCGTAATATCTGATGCTTTTTTATCACGTTTCATGTAAACTAACTGCGGTTTATAATTTATGTGTTTCATATATCAGTACTGGACAGAATTAAAACACTTTATGTGCCAGTAAACATATCAGGCAGACAGTAAGACAAGGTCGTTTAGTTTGCACAACACAGAAGCATCTGAAATGCACTACCACAAAAATTTAAACATTCTCTTGTACCTTTCTACATTACGTGTACGAGTACAAGAATATAAAAAAAGGAAAAGCAAGCTTTGGGCGTGACTGAATGCGAAGTGAGCGGAAGTAGCTTTTATCTGCTGACTAACATGTTGTTGCACTCTGGGGTCAATGTGTTCCGTTATGTAACAGCCATATAACTCGCCTCTGGCAACTAATGCAAACGAAAATTTACAATCTCTTCATAATTTACTCTCTAAAACTAACAGTTCACTTCAGAAACTACGCCCTACCTAAATCCTAAAGATGATAATACAGACAAAGGTAAAAGGAAAGGTAAAATTATCCCTGCGCATGACATGAAAGAATAAGGGGAAGTGGAATTACGGCTATATTCATTCTTAAATGCAGAATTGGATGGGGAGAGTTATCTGCTTCATACAACGTCCGCCTTACACCCGGGGAAAGAACCTCCGGTGCCCATCGAATAGGAGGCTGGATGGTCCCCGGAGACGGTCTGGACGGTAGGAAAAGAGATAAATCGTTTGTCCTGCTGGAAATCGAACCCCGGACCCTTATTCTGTAGTCTAGTCACTACACCGACTACGCCACCCCCACTACAAAGGATGAAAATACGAGAAAAACAGAATTGTGTCCCTATAATTTACGGGTGTGGAACTTCGTGTTTTACGTCAGTGAAGAAGGCACGTTTGGGTTTTTGAAAACAATGCGCTGAGAAGAACACACAGTGTGTAGCACCAGAGGCCTAAGACAACACACAGTGTGTAGCACCAGAGGCCTAACACAACACACAGTGTGTAGCACCAGAGGCCTAACACAACACACAGTGTGTAGCAGCAGAGGCCTAACACAACACACAGTGTGTAGCACCAGAGGCCTAACACAACACACAGTGTGTAGCACCAGAGGCCTAACACAACACACAGTGTGTAGCACCAGAGGCCTAACACAACACACAGTGTGTAGCACCAGAGGCCTAACACAACACACAGTGTGTAGCACCAGAGGCCTAACACAACACACAGTGTGTAGCACCAGAGGCCTAACACAACACACAGTGTGTAGCACCAGAGGCCTAACAAAACACACAGTGTGTAGTACCAGAGACCTAACACAACAGTGTGTAGCACCAGAGGCCTAACACAACACACAGTGTGTAGCACCAGAGGCCTAAACACAACACACTCTGTGTAGCATCAGAGGCCTAACACAACACACACTGTGTAGCACCAGAGGCCTAACACAACACACAGTGTGTAGCACCAGAGGCCTAACACAACACACAGTGTGTAGCACCAGAGGCCTAACACAACACACAGTGTGTAGCACCAGAGACCTAACACAGAACACACATCGGAGTGGAACAAGCAAGCAATTTAATTACTTCGTTAGAGTCTTTTTCAACGAAAGCCGGGACGGCGAAAGGAGGCCTTCAGGTTCTTCTACGTTTAACAGAAACAAGTACTTAAAAATCTTAATTCGAAATGAAAAATTAACTGGTTCAACACAATGAATTTTAAGAAGAACATTGGCAAATAATACACGCTTTGTAAAGAAATACATAAAGAATGACTGGAAAGTAACTAACCAACTGACTATCTAACTCTATGAAGCAGAGTCCATCCTGTAAAGTTAACGGGTCCTCAGCTAGTCAAGAAATTTCCCACATTTTATGGAATTCATTAGTTCACTATCGCATTCACAAGTGTCCGCCACTTATCCCTATCCTGAAACAGATCAATCCAATCTATGCCTCCCCATCCCACTTCTAGAAGATCCATTTTCATATTATGCTCCCATTTACGCCTAGGTCTACTGGACAGTAAAAATACATATATTACATGACTGCATCTCCTAAATGGAATAATATGTCACAACAAATGTTGCACAATTTTAAAACTCAAACATAACCATTTAGTGTCACATTTCAACATAGGCCCCATCACTTGTGCCTACATTTCTGCAACCTGGAAGACGAAGAGTTAATATTTTTTTCCTTAGGAAGTCAATGGAAACATGGAACATAATCCCGAATTTTTGTTCCACTTCACGTTATGTTCGTGGTTTTGATCGCACAAGTTCTTTTCGACCGAAAGCCACAAAAATAAAATACGTGGATGTTATTCTGTTTGTCCTCGACGCCCGGCCCACCAGCGATAAAAACTGCTGTCAAGCCAGGCACGAAGAGAAATCACAAAATGTAGTAGTGCTCCACCTTCCTTAAGTGCGGTTTTAATGAATGTCCTGCTGAGAAACAATAGACAAACACAACATTTTCAAGCATATTCAAGTAGTATTCACCGTTCACTATGTATCGTAATTTATTTCCTGTCGCCTTTATATATAAAAAACGTCAGCGACCCTGATAATGCGAAATTCCTAACAAATTCCAGTAGGTGTACTTCAACGTAAATAGACAATTATGTCACACAAGCACTTTAGGCATATATAATGCTATGAACGTACCAATCACGGGGCCTGAAAACTTTCATTAAGCGTGATTTCAGACTTCCGCCGCGATGTAGATGAGATCTTCGCTCTTCTGGCTATTACGCAGTATTGACTGGTAGCTCTGTCCTTCTTGGACTTCTTGATCCTTAACGATGGTACCGATAGATTGTCCCGAAAGGTCAACGCTGCGTAATATACCAGAAGAGCGAAGATCTCAACTTACATTAAATTATATTTTTCTGCAGGAAATATGTATTGACTTCTTAAGCATTTAACGCCCCCAACCGTCACTTCAGTAGCCATACAAGTAATTTTAATAACAATTAAAAGTTACTACCATACAGATCTATTGCTACTGATCTCTTCATTTTAATTTGTGTTATTTCACACTGAATTACTTTCATTGTGAAAGCAAACGAATGCAACACCCCTTATGTTTCCGAACGCACAGCCGTATAAACTTCGCTATATGCAAAACGATAACAAAATATACGTAAGGAACTATGGATTTGTATCACACTTTACAATGAAATATTCAGAATCAAATTAATAAACCAAAGAAATGAAAATTGCCACAAAAAGATCAGTAACCCGGCAAATCAAGGCACTACGACACTTCGAAAAGCTAGGTCTTCTCGTACGACGACAGAGAAGGTTTGGACCTTCAACACCACCACTGTGAGAGCCTTAAATCTCGCAAGTAAATGTCGCTTAAAAAGTAAAATGTTAAATGTGCATTACGTATTCCCTTAAAATATTACAATTTTCCATAAATGCTGTCTTAAACTTGAAAACGGAAGCTAACCCTCACGAATGAAACTTAAAAACATTCAGCCAACCGAAATCTGCGTAGAGCAGCTAATATAGAAAGGTGAGGTGGGGAGGAGGGAAGAAAAATGAAGGCATAATAGGATCATTCAAAAGATGAAAAAAATGACGTAACTTTCATGAATCTTTTAATATTAATTACTCGAGCAGCAATGTTAATTCAATTGCTTCCTACAAAGTGGAAAGGACGCAGCTCTGTGTAAAAGAAGTGAAAAGGAGAAAGATTTCAAAGGCAAATTTTCACCCCCTTACATTGTAATACTGCACAGGCTGTTCTATTTAAATACAAATTTCACGAGATTTTTTCCGTTCCTTTAACTAAAGCTGTAATCCTCGTCTTGTGGCTGCAGTGAGATATAAAATGAAACTTTAGCAGTTTTCACGTGGATTCCCTAGCTGAATGAATTAAAGCACGTGAAATATTTCATTAAATTCTTAAGGTATTAAGTGCTTGTGAGTATATGCACATGAGCAGGATTTCGTCCCAAATGTTTTATTAAGGTTTCAATTAACTTCCATGACGTAGGCCTAATAAGTCTTCCCGTAAATTTATAATACACACGCACAAGAACTCCGTTTCTCTCTCGGCACATCTTTATGTTCCTGGTCAATATCACCATCAAGTACGAGTTGAATGAAGATTACTTTTGTCACCAGAAACAACACTGGGATTGGGGATTTAAATCATATCCAGAAGTGTTGTAATGAAATTATATGTCTGCTGGGATAATGTGCCACGTAGACGGGTGGTCACTGGCGTTTTCGGGGATCGTACTGCTCCTGTCTTCAAGGTCAAGCAGTTCAAGAAAACTTCTTGGGCTCCTTGAGAGTTTGCCTGGTAAATAGTTACCAAAGTTTAAACCTTGAAGATAAATAAAATACTCATATGGTTTTTATATTAAAACTATTCTTAGCAGAAGGACAAAGGTTCAAAGCCTGGGGACCTTCAAACAAAACAATGCTCTTTTGGAAATCGCAGAGTTGAATGCAGAAATACTTTCACGTTGCGAGATAGCAAATTTCAGCCGCAGTGTAGCTGGTGTTTAGACTCTCACTTCGCACTGTTTCCTGCTTTTCGATGTTCAAGTAACAAACAAATTGCTTTGTACAGAATAAGAAAAACGACGACAGTTTTAACCAGGAGAGCCGGGAAACAGCTCAGCTTGTGAACATTAATTGTGCCTAGTCCTTACTTATAGGCTATACGTAAGTATGTATTTACGGGTGGCGATCAGGTCTAGCGGAATGTTAAAATGCTGCATTGTGTACCCTTCCGCTACACTTGACCTCTAGATCAAGATTCGCCATTTTAATTTATGTATGTATTATGTATGTACGTATGCATGGACGTACGTATGTATGCATGCATGTATGTATGTATGTATGTAGTATGTATTTATTTATGTATGTATGTATTTATGTATGTATATATGTGTGCATGTATGTATGAGGCACGGTTAGTAAAACCGCAGAAAATACTAAGGTCAAAATACACAGACAGGAATCGCTCAAGATTGGCATCAAATGTATCAAAATTGTAGTTACTCTCTTCTACAGAAATTAAGTTATATCGCCATTGACACAAGTTTATCATCGCATATAACCTACTACATAGTTTATAAAGAAATATGCGTCATTGATATGAACAGGTAAGATCAGTACCAGTCTCAACACAACTACACCTATTAGATATTTATTTGTTAATTCTAATATATCTGTCCTCAATATTGGCAATTTTCAGGTCAATGGACGTAAAAGGAACATGTCGCGGCATTAAAATTTTAAAGTATGTATATGTACATATATATATATATATATATATTACATATATATATATACACACACATACATTTACAACTTCACAAGTCTTCTACTTAGACCTAATTCTCCGCGATATTTTGTATGCTGCATAAAACTGGCTGTACATTAAGTAATGTGCTCGTCGTGTGATTAAAACAAAATAGCTCATACGATGCGCATTGCTAGCTGTTTATTTTATACAATTAAAATTTATTGCGTTTCCCTTAATGAAGTGATTAACTAAATCTGCTAATTCAGGGCTGTGCCGATCCCAGTGGCCGTGCGGTGTAAGGCGTGGGTCTTCGGCCGCTCGCTTACTAGGATCGTGGGTTCGAATCCCACCGGGGGCATGGATGTCTGTCTCTTGTGAGTGTTGTGTGTTGTCAGGTAGAGGTCTATGCGACGGGCTGGTCCCTCGTCCAGAGGAGTCCTACCGAGGGTGGTGTGTCTGAGTGTGATCGTGAAACCTCTACGAAACGAGGAGGCCCAGGCCCATATAGGGCTGTCCCTTAGTAGCATGTCACTGAGATATGCGCTCTTGTGCGATCTTACACAGCGTACAGTAGAAAATTCGTAAGGACTTTTCGGGACAACTTATCGGTCCCATATTCAAGCATCTGTCATTCTTGACAAATGCCACACACGCCGTTTTCTTTCTCTCTCCAGTATCAAATGTGAATAAAAGTGAGGAGGATTTAATTCTAGGATTCCAGAAAAAGTTATTTAACAGAAAAATATATCATTTTAATTCTACAAATTTAACACTTACTACCACATATCACGTGAACAATTCCTCCACACGCCAGCATTTCCGCAATCAACTATCTACAATACTTTTACAATTATACAACTTTTAACGAGTATTTTAACAAGATTTTAACTTATAATGTATAAGTTTTAATGTGCCGTATGAATATTTAAATCATGTGTTTGAAGTGACTGTAGCTTTCAGCTAAAAAAACCCCCTGATAATGATCCTAGGATCGAAACGCGTGTAGGGGTAAAATTTTTACAATTTTAACATTAATAAAGCTACATTAAAAAGTGGTTTTAGTGTGCATCAGTTGGGTTGTAACTTAATTTAATTCCTCCAAATTAAATGTCTCAAACCCAACAATATATCTACAAGCAGTCATATGTAGAAAACATGGCGGTGGGCACACATATAAGTCTAAATCTGTACTTTATATTTTACAGTTGTAATACTTCTACATGCTTCCTGTATGTCACTGACCTGACGATGGCCAACAACGAGGACCAAATCATGTAGTCCTATATTGTGTAATATATACAGTAATAAAGATGAGTTAACGGTGACAAATGTTTGCAGTAGTATTACACTGATATGCCAAACATAAAGGCACTTCGTACTAAAAACATTGAGGTTTTGCTATACTGCTGAAGCCCCCTACATATTAATTCCAATCAAATGGTGTTTAATCGTATAATAAAACTTACAGAATATTTCATATCACTGTCATTGAAGGCAGTAAGTTCAACTGGCTTACCGTGTCATAAGTCACAGTGGCGGGGTATTCTAAACTCTGTACTTGTAATTAATCTTCAGATTCTACAAATGAAGCGAAGAATTTTGTGTCTAGTTGAGCAGCTATTAACTTCTGAAGAAGGATTCGGCTCTGTAGAGTTAAGTTTTAGAAGACACGTTCCTTGTCAGCCACACTCAATAGCAATTTTCTCGCGAAATTTTTGGCTGAGACGTGTTTCTGTGTGTCATAATCCTCCGGACGGATACGAGACATGAAGAACAACTTTGTGTGGTCACCCATTCTGCAGAAACTTTCACCCTCTGCTGCACATTTTCTTCTTTGACACATGTCAAGTGTTGGAACTGCAGGCCATCTCGCTTCTGTCCCAACTTCACCCGACCAAGAAACTTACCAGCAAACTACTGGAGGCAAAAGTCTACTGCTATATAAGTCTTCCGATGCGCAGAATCCATGTGTCTTCTGCAAAACGAGGGAGCTGGGCTAGTGTAGCAACTAGGCTACAGGCTTCAATGTCCGGGGTTTGAATCACGGTAGGAGCAAGATAATTTTTTCTTCCCATGCCCCCTATTCAATGGGTGCTGGGGTTGTTTTCGGAGAGTAAAGCGGCGAGGGCGTGAGGCTGACCACTCTCCTGCATCTATCACCGAGGTTGATAATGAACGGCGCAACACCTCTACCTCCCCTACATGCCTAGAGGCGTGGACAAGGGCAACTTTTCCTCTTTGCCCTTTTCTGATAAAGGATGAAAAATAGTAGGCCTTCCTAACAACCACAATCCAATTGAAGTGCTGTAATGGAGAGCAAGCCTGCTCCGTACAGGACAAATCCCGTTTTCAAATGTCGGTCCAGGTACCATCCTTTCAGGGATTTTTTTTATCATTCTTATCCGTCCATCAAAGCAACTTCAAAATTTGCCCTTAAATTATACAAGACCGCTTCCTTGCTTTACCCCCCCCCCCCCCCGACTCACGATTCACTTAATCATCCATTCTCTCGACGCTTTATACAGGCGGAGCAGACATTGTTGTATGAATGAGCAGACTGCTAGAGCAGCAACGCTTTCATACTTCTGTTCAGAAGGTTGTTAAATCGAATCTAGGCAGAGATGACTTTCCCCTTTTCCTCACATCCTACAGGCAAATTCCAGGCTAATATTAACTAACTGACTGGCTAACTGACTGACTCCATTCAGCAGAGTCCTTCTTGAGAACCTAACAGTTCCTCATCCAGTCAAGAAATTCTCCGCATTTCATAGAATCTGAAGGTCCATCACCTTTTCCACAAGAGTCCTCCACCTGTCCCTATTCTCAGCCAGATCCATCCAGCCTATGTAACCCATCCTATTTCTTGAAAATCCATTTTAATATTATCTTATCATCTACGCTTTGGTCTTCCAAGTGGTCTCTTTCCCTCACGTCTCCCACCATAACCCTGGATGCACCTCTCCTCCCCCCACCACAAGTGCCACATGTCCCTCCTATATCATCATCTTGATCTGATTACCCGAATAATATGTGGTGAGGAGTGCAGTTCGTAAAGCTGCTCATTATGCAGTTCCCTCCAGTCTCCTGTTACCTCTTCCTTCTAAGCCAAAATTTCTTCCTCAGCACCCTATTCTCCAACACTACCAGCCTACGCTGCTCCCTCAATGAGAGAGACCAAATTGCACATATAAAATAAAAGGTAAAATTATAATTCTCTACAAATTTTTAATTTCCTTACATATGTGTCATGTGTGTTTCTCTATATGTCCATCGTATATTCTTTTATTCTACCATTCTATTGCTCAGGAGTGCAAATTATACAGATCCTCATTATGTAATGCTTTACATTGTCGTGCTACTTCCTCAGGTCCAAATGTTCTCAACAGCACCCCACTCTTAAGCACAACCAATGCCCTTTCCTTGACGAGAGATACCAAGTTTCAACAACCACACGTAAAACAACAGATAAAATTATACTTCACATGCATAAATCTCTACTTTTCAATATAGGAGCGGAGAAACACAATATTGTACACAGAATAATAGCAACCATTCCCACGCTGCTGTAAAAACAATGTTAAGATACAATATGCAAATACTTTAGCATAAAATATTTAATCACGATGGAAAGCTTTGAAAACTGTCACTTTATGACAAGCTACAAGTGGCTGACAGTGATTTCAGGCTTCCGCTGCGGTGTAAATGAGATCTTCGCTCTTCTGGGATATTTCGAAGCGTAGATTGGTAGTAAGTTACCGACGTTTCGAGACCAATGGAGGTGGAACACATAAGTTGTCCCTAAACGTCGGTAACTAACTACTAATCGACGCTGCGTAACATCCCAGAAGAACGACGATTTCATCACAAATCACTGAATCTAAGAATATGTGAGCCACGATTTGAGCAACTCCAGGTGGACCACAATTCATACCGTTTGAGTAAGATGGAGGCCATTCCCTTTCTGTCTGAAGTGGCTCTATCGTAGGTAACGAGTCGGCAACAACCTCGTAGCCCCAGCCTGGAGCTCGCTTCATTATGGAAGCGATTCGGGAAAGCAATTTGTGGGAATTGCAACATACAATCGCAGACTCGTCTTTCCCAGGAACCAGAACTCAAAAGACGAAGAAGTAAGTAAAGAAAAGGACGGTAAAATACTATAGCTAAGGAAGAGAAAATATATGACGTGCCTGTTGCTTCACAGTAGGAAGCAAACTTTAATGAAAATTTCTTCCTCTATCTGTTGGGGAGTTGACTGTCTTTGTTGAACTGTCGTAAAATGTTCTCGATCGGTAGGGCTGAGCGATGAGCGTAATCTGGTCGTACCAAATTCGGCACTGCGATAGTTCAGGGTACAGTTGTTACAATTAACTAACAAAGTCACTTGTTCTTGGCCAGTTTCCCTGCATGAAATAAATGCTACTTAAATAATAAAAAGCAATCCCATTACAGGCCGTGACATGCCCTTAGGGCTTCAGGAGGTCGAGGCTCCCAGGTTTTTAGACAATCGGTACATGAAGGTGGTAAGGTTATCAGCCCTACGCACCGGCAGCCTTTACCCCCAGAAAAGATTCCTGGTACTCATTTCTGTTAGAGGCTGAGTCTACCCCAGGGCCATAATGCGACCGAAACGATTATGTCAGTGAAAAATTCCAGTGGCACCATCGGGAATCGAACCCGCGACGTTCCGGTTTGTAGCGCAGTGCCTCAACCATCTGCGCCACCGTGTGCCCCACTTAAATAATAAATGTACTTATTATAATGACAATTTTTAAGAAAATATATCTGTGATAACCAATTTCCTTTTATCTTCGTGGCAAAGCAGAGTGATCGTTTTGGGCATTAAACCGTTGCAATGTAAAGAAACAGCGACGGAAATACGTGGATTTTGCACTATAAACCCCGTTATGTCCAACACCCGCAGCGACGGAGAAACAGAAACAACTGATTTAGATTATTTCATATTTCTAACATTTGATAAAATTTCGGGCAGAATCAAGATAACACAAAGTAATGACATCCTTTATAACTGCGGACATTTTCTTACGCTCCCTTCCTCTTATCGCCGACCACCAATAATAATGGGTTTCCCGTGCTACATTATAGTATTTCATATCCACCCATATATTTTCCCGAAATCCAAATAATTTTCTAATCTCGGAAATTTCCAAAGAAATTGCGTATGAATTTTTATTGCATTCGCCCATGCTCCATATCATACGTCTTCTTAATATAATTTTGATATTATGGATTACGATATGTCGAATTTCTTAATTCCTATAATTATAATGTTTTTCTTTGGATCGCCCTTCATTAATTTCCCTTGTCAGCCTCTCACATCACTGCATGTGAAGAGGGTATTTCCACATCTCTATACTTGCTGTATATGGAATGGCCACACACCGTGAATGATAGAGATAGGCTCAAGCCTCAGTCCTAACAGAATATTCAAACGCATAGCAGGAAGATAATGCGATAAAATGGCATATTGCAAATGAGAAGAGCAAGAGAATCTCTTGAAAATAAGGACCGAAATAGCGAAACGGCTTCAACATCAATTAGAGACGGAAAACTGAACATCTATTCTTGTTCCATGGACATGTCATTTAGGTCTTTAATGTCGCAGAATTCTTCATCAGAACCTTCCTCATTCAATTATAATTAAAGGGGGAAACTTTGAGTCTAGTGGTAAATTATATTCAAAGTTACAAGAAGACAGAAATTGGAAGTTTCAAAAGTAAGAATTGGGTTTTATAAACCAAAAAGTAAAAAAAAACGAATCAGTAACTTGATTTTTAGTATACTGGAATGAAATGTATGGTAGTTAGAGAGCCTAATTTTGATTCTAATAACATAACACAAAATGTCCAGTTGAAGGCGGACTTACGACGCCGCCCGCTCTGCCGTACAGTCGCGCGATAAGGCGATAACTGTACCTTGTAGAGCGGACGACATCAATTACTGCGTAGCGACCGATGACGGCCCCCGCTCTAAGTACAAATTCCGCGTTAAAAAAAAACTTTGTTTATTCAAACTGAACCCAAGATTATTACAACTACAGGCCACACCATATTAACTTCCACAACGCACTTGTAATGTCTAATATTTACAAGCTGTACAAAGCAACACGTTATAGACATTAAGATCACGTGGTGCTTTTTATGTTTTTCTCCTCCTGTTGTGTGCGCTTTGTGGGAATGGAACAGTTGTGTCCATTACGACTCCCTTATTCAGTGCCAAATTAACAATAAATTTTAACACAACGACCTTTCAAGTACTGAAACATTTCTACCTAGCCCACCAGCCGTTTAAGGTACTTCTTAGTTTCATACAGTTTCGGTCTTAAGCTGTAATTACTATGCCAGTACGTTTATCAATCACTAAGAAGACTCTTCATCTTCATCCGTTTGTTAGTCTGAGAATTATTAAAGTGTAGAGATAAATAACACCCCACATCCTCCTCCTCAACCTTTTCTACTCCCTAGCTTCATTACTAGCAACTCCAGCAGCCTCACAGCAAAGTGGTGATAGGTTACATTCATTTTGTTCCCAAAACCCTCGTGATTCTGACCCGTCACATCCAGTTATCGGATTATCATCATTCTCTTCAGAACCTACGTGTCACGTAGATTATCAGTATTACTTATTAGTGGAACAGGACTTTTGGAATTTAACGGAGAATCAATTCGTTCATATTTCCATCACGCCCACTTCCTCCTTTCAGCTAATTGTTTCGAAACTCTCCTCCTTCCTTCCTAACCCTGATCTTTTATGGTGAGCAAAATGTTACCTATTGATCCTTCAGATGGTACAGTTTCAAAAACTCAGCCGATACCAATATTAAGCACGTGAAAACTAGACATTTCTCCAGGAACTGCGTAAGAAAGACAACATATGCATAGTCAATCACAAACTTTCTGTTACACATATTCATTCTGTAGTCTGTCTTACGACAGGTCCGTAGCCTCTTCCAAAGCGAGTTCTCCACAGGGTGTGATCTAGTGCTTCCTCTTTCAATTTCCAATATCTTCTCTTTTCTTTAAGGTCATCCAGTAGCTGCTTACGTCTTCTCCCTCGTCTTCCCGTCATTTCTATCGTTCCTTCTAACTTTCCTTCAATCACGTGTTTCAGAAGGCAGTTTATACGCAAGATGTGACCAATCCAGTTAGCCTTTCTTCTTTTTATTCTATGTAGGATATTCCTCTCCTCCTTGACTCAGTGTAATACTTCTTCATTTCTCACACGATCGGTCCAACTGATCTTCTCCATTCTTCTCCAGCACCACATTTCAAACTTTCCAGATACTTCTGATCTACTTTCCGAAGTGTCCACGTTTCAGCACCATACAAAGCTATGCTCCAAATGTAGCACTTTACTAGTTTCTTCCTTAAATTTAATTCCAGTTTGCTGGAATTAAATTATGTTATATAGATTACATAAATTCTATTTGGCTAATGCAAACTTTTCTACAACGGGCTCCAGAAAGCGGAGTCTTTCTTGAGACACTAATAAGGCATTCAGCTGGTCAAAATATTTACCGCCTTTTATGGAGCCCACATTTCATGAACGTTTTAAAAGATCCAACAACTGGGCTCTATTCTGAGCTACATGAATGAGTTGTATGCCTATATACTAACACTTTCCTGGTTCCATATAAAGCAGTGAATTTCTCGAATAGTTAGATCCCATCAGATTTTTTCAAAAAAGACTGCGGGCCATTCATTACTTCGGCATCAAGTAGAGAAAGAAGAAACTAACAGTCACGTTGTAAAATATATAAAGACACTAACACGCTCTGGTTCTGAAGTATACCGCCTGCCTTAACATAACAAAATTTTGAGTTACCCCACAAAGTGAATTGGAAATACTTTGATATTTACTGTGAACAGGTAAAGCTATGCTTATAAAGGCCTGGACAGGCTCCTCGGATTCCAGGAGTTTGAGGCTCCCAAAATTTCTAGACAATCGACCTTTACCGCACTCTCCTCCCCAGGTACTCATTTCTCTTATACGCTGAGTCGAAAGGATTAAGTCAATGAAAAATCCAATGACCCCATCGGGAATCGAACCCGAGATCTTCCGCTTTTTGGGCAGTGCCTCAACCAACTGCGCAACCGCAATTATTAAATAACGGTCACGACACACGAGGTTTTGTTTATACTCTGCTAAAGACAAATTCCTGATAAAACTGTACTTTGATATCATATGCTTATCACTTCCCTTTCTACTAAGTTCGGGACAGGCCGTGTCATGGCTCAGGCGGTTTGTAGCCGGCCTGTCACCGCGGAGTCCCGGGGTTCAATCCCGTATCTGTCCATGTGGGATTTGTGGTGGACAGGTTTTTCTACGAGTACTTCGGTTTTCCCCTCTCAATTTCACTCCACCGGTGCTCCATTAAAATGGAAAAGCAGAAAAACCTTCAACATCTTTATCACAGGGTTGCACAATAAGCCTTCAAGGCTGCGGTGTGTCCGTAGCTTCTGCTGCGGGGCCCTTCAATAAACAAAAAAAAATGTTCGGCATAGTTCAATTACAGTAGCTACCGAATCAGTTACAGCAGTTAGCGAAGGATCTTAGGGTACAGAACACAGGTTTCTGTCTGCCTCGTATGTATCGTGCTTTACGCATTCACGTTTCTACTGTTCCTTGATGTTCTTACCTGAATTCAATCTACATCGTAATCCTCTCTTACTAACCTCGTTTCTAATGTGCAAAAGCATTACTACACATCCTGAACATACAGTTTTCTCTGAAACACATACCGTATGCTGTTTTTATCTTGCACAGTTCCCCGGGGCCTAATGACTTTTCCCGTTTAATTTACGACCAACTGTAATTACTCTCCATGTAAATTTCCCTTCTTGTCGAAAAGTTTAAATTGCATTTCCCTGCACAGTAGCTTGACGTTAGTACATTGTACGTAAAGGAACCAGGAGTTGGGTCGCCTATGTCATAAACGAGAATCCACGTTGGAGAGATTTAGTGGGGTACTTTTCATGTTTCATAACGCTTAAAGAGAATTTTTTTACTGGAAATTTTGGTGAAGTTAATGTGGGGTTTAAATGCTAAAGTGGCTCATTTATATTTAAAAAATCTTAAAAGAAGAAGTTTTATGGAAGGAGATAGTTCCAAGTCCTAGCAAAAAAAGTCACAGGAGAGTGAAATGTACATTCAAGTAGAAGATGCTGCAGAACGTTTGTCCTTTGCCGCTCTGTGCAATGTGGACGAGTTTAAAGGCTTACAGACGCGAATAATCAGAAAGAATTATGCATGAACCAAACCAATACACAAGCCATCAAACTCTGAAACCGGAAATTCCACTAAATTATATTTTTATGGATTAAATGTATACCTCTCAGAAAACACGCATCGTATCCACTCCAAAAGCCATCGATCAGCTAGTAGTGCTGTATATCGTGAGAATCATACAGAACACAAAACATACAGAGCACAAAACATACAGAACACAAATAACACAGAACACAAATCATACAGAACACAAATCATACAGAACACAAAACATACAGAGCATAAATCATACAGTACACAAATCATACAGAACACAAATCATACAGAACAGAAATCATACAGAACACAAATCATACAGAACACAAATCATACAGAACACAAATAACATACAGAACACAAATAATACAGAACACAAATCATACAGAACACAAATCATACAGAACACAAAACATACAGAGCACAACTCATACAGTACACAAATCATACAGAACACAAATCATACAGAACAGAAATCATACAGAACACAAATCATACAGAACACAAATCATACAGAACACAAATCATACAGAACACAAACCATACAGAACACAAAACATACAGAACACAAATAATACAGAACACAAATCATACAGAACACAAACCATACAGAACACAAAACATACAGAACACAAATCATACAGAACACAAATAATACAGAACACAAATCATACAGAACACAAATCATACAGAACACAAACATACAGACACAAATCATACAGAACACAAATCATACAGAACACAAATCATACAGAACACAAATCATACAAACACAAATCATACGGAACACGAAATCATACAGAACACAAATCATACAGAACAAAAACATACAGAACACAAAAATACAGAACACAAATAATACAGAACACAAATCATACAGAACACAAAACATACAGAACACAAATAATACAGAACACAAATCATACAGAACACAAATCATACAGAACACAAAACATACAGAGCACAAATTATACATTACACAAATCATACAGAACACAAATCATACAGAACACAAATCATACAGAACACAAATCATACAGAACACAAATCATACAGAACACAAACACACCATACAGAACACAAAACATACAGAACACAAATACAGAACACAAATCATACAGAACACAAACCATACAGAACACAAAACATACAGAACACAAAACATACAGAACACAAATAATACAGAACACAAATCATACAGAACACAAAACATACAGTCCATGGACATCCCGCAAGAACGTTTTCATCTACTCACTGTAATTAACTTCTTAAAGCACAGTTTTAAAAGGAAAGTGATAAAAATACAACCGTCTATCACTTGCTTTCACATTAAGAAAAACCTTTTCCTCAGTATTTTTAGGTTTTTTGTTTCGTATAAGACTCATAATAAACAGCTATCGGTTTTATAATGCAGACTGTAAGTGTTTACTGTGACGCAGAATCTCGCATTTTAGGGACCCGTCACATATAATTCGTGCTTGAAAACGTTTTAAGTTAATTTCATAATCATCGTCAGGCTAAATGAAATTAACACGTTCAGGGGTCATTGTTTTGTGCCAGCTTAACTTGTGCCCCTAGCAGCCATGACCAGGGCCATATTTACGTATAAACTAGACAAGCAACAGGTTAGGGTCTTATATTACAACGGACCTCACTAAAAATTAAATGCATTTGTAAATAAAGAAAATCACAATAACAATAATGGTAATTGTTGTTACTATTGTTGACTATTGTTGGTTGTTTAATACTTTTCTTTCTTTCTTTCTTTCTTTCTTTCTTAGTCTGACCTCTTCTAACTAGCCTTTGTAGGAGTAAAGAATTATTGTTGCACCTCATCACACTCAAGGACACACCACACACACTCGGTAGGACTCCTCTAGACAAGGGATCAGCCTGTCGCAGAGAATTTCTGACAAATCACAACATTCACAAGAAACAGACCTCCCTGCCCGCGGCGGGATTCGAACCCGCAATCCCAGCAAGCGAGCGGCCGCAGATCCACCCCTTAGACCGCGTGGACCGTCGGTATCGGCTGTTTAATAATCTTATGTATCGTAAGTACTAGTACAATGCACGACAGAGCAATGACAGCTGAGGAGCCTCCTTAAATGTTACAGCTTAGAGGCCACAAGACGTTTAAACCTAGTCCTGACCATGACTACAAAAACGAATGCAAATCATGCTAGCATAACAAACGTACACCATATATCATCCATGTCTATTACAGACATCCTTGCATAAGATTTTGGGTTCACACGGCAGTCAGTGTTACGAGTTAGGTTTTACAGGACGTGATTGGCTTTAGATTTGCTAACCAGTACCTCATTCATGGAACATGGAGACAGCAGTTTCATCCGAAAGGTTGACACCTATCTACCAAAACATATGGCGTCACACCCGCCAAAACCGTTGCATTATGTCAGTTTTCTGCATAAAGATATGACGAGTGTAAAATATGTCTAAAAACAACAATAAAATGTTTAGGATTAACAGTGACGTCATGAACATTCACCTGAGCGGCAGATCATGTTGCAATAGGTCATGAATAGGCTTATCCTCACAATTTTAGTCCTAATGTTAAACATGCCACTTTACAAAGTGAAAATGGCCACCTGTCTCCACGAGAAGAAAACGCAAGCAGTGACACTGCCACGTGATCAGCGTTGACTGAACACGGTAATTCGGTACTTTGCTTTATACTTTGCCATTTTCACACAGGCTTACGCAACTGAAGACCGTATTTCATTATGACAAATTACCATTTCTTAAATAGCGTAGTCGGTATAGCGACTCGCTACGAGCTGTACGGTCGGGGATCGAATTCCGGTGGGGGCGAGAATTTCAGCACCCGTCCAGACCGGCCCTGGGGCCCACCCAGCCTCCTGTACAATGGGTGCCGGGTCATTCCCGGGGGTAAAGCGGCCGGGTCGTGGCGTTGACCATCCACCCCATCTAGTGCCAAGGTTAAAGAAAGAGTGAGCTATACCTCTACTCCCTCTCTGGGCCTTCATGGTCCTGTTCTGGCAGAACTTTACCTTTAAACATATAAAATGTGAGGTTATTCCTGCGTCGAAAAGGAAGATTGCTGTTTTGTGGGTTAACATCTGAAACTCTTTAACTTTCTAGGCAAGCGGTGTGGCCCGCTACCGTAACTCATATCATTCGCAAATATCCCTTAAATCAAATGCTTAATTACGACTGCGAATTGCGTATTTAACTTATTTTTTTAAGAAAAGTTTATTTGTGTGGATCAAACTGTTTTTCTCATGCGTGACGCAGACAACTCACCTCCATCTAATACCAAGTTTAAATAACTAGTGGAGGTATTCCTCCACTTGCCAATATACATCCATGGTGTCCACAGGAACAACTTTATCTTTACTTTCTCTTCAAGTTGGTTTACTCTACTCTACTCTACATCCTGCAATCCTAAACAACGGACCTAAATGAAATTTGTTTCTCCAATACGTCATTACGTTAATACAATCATTTCGCAGTGTTATCCTCTCCACACTGTACTGCTGCCTTTAGTATCGGCTGTCGCATTAACTTCTCTTTAACCGAATTTTTCTTACATTTTCTCTGCCTCTCCTTTGAACATTACCCTCACTCTTTTTACTTTGCACGTTTTAATGTACGCTTACGCCATATTTCTCTCCAACTCCTTTTATGTCTTCTTTTAATATCCTTCCCACCAATCGCTGTGCACAATTTATAATAAAATTTCCGAACTGCCCACGTCGCTGTACGTACGCGTATTATCATTATGTGACAAGGAATATAAATATTACCATAAGAAGACCTGTGAGATGACTATTTTATGCAAAAACAGGTACTGTAACGTCCGGACAGACAGAGGACTTCCACCTGCTGCTACCTGGTAAAACACAGGATCAATGGAAATACTGTCTAGTTTTAAACTTGAATATCTTCTTCACCTTAAGACGTTTCATGAAGGAGATTGTTCTAAAATGTTCAGCAATTAGCAGCATTTTCTTCCTTTGCCTGATGTAAATGTGCACACGCATTATAAGATGTAGCGAAACATTCCATTGCATGCAAAAATACATTTATTTTCAACCGATTACACATCTCTTGATTAACATGTATACTATTACTTCTCCGACATGTTTCCGGTAATAATAATAATAGCTATTCTCAAGGAGAGTGCTGGCATGTATATCTATTGCACGAAGGATGTATAATACCAAATTCCGTTACATCTTAAAAGAAGTACATCAAATTTCAGACCATTAGCACTTGCAGACTCAATAGTTCTATATTTATAATGGTAATGCCGATCTCAGTGGCTGCGCGGTCTAAGGCTGGGTCTACGGCCGCTCGTTTGCTGGATTGTGGGTTAAAGACAATAGGAACCATCCACACCCCCAATGGACGTGTTACGACTAATACTTCCTTGTCAATACACTTAAAGTAAGATTTGTAAAACATAATTTGTATAAGGCATTGCAATATTGAAATAAAGATATTAAAAAAAATCCCGCCTAGGGCATAGATGTCTGTCTCTTGTGAGTGTTGTGTGTTGTCAGCTAGAGGTCTCTGCGACGGGCCGATCATTCGTTCAGAGAAGTCCTACCGATTGTGGTATGTCTAAAGTGTGTGATCGCGAAACCTCGAAAAATGAGGAGGCCTAAGGCCCCCTAGGGGCTGTCGAGCACAGGAAAAAAAATGCGACTTCACTTTGATAATTTATCTGACCATCACATCAAATAAATATGACGGTAAATTAAAATTAATTTCCAAGTGAAGATTTACGTACACTGGAGCACAATCCATGTGTTCTAGATACTGCAACATTATATTCTAAATATTTGTTACTTGCAAACTTCACTAATGTCAGCCATTTCTCCTCAGCATTCTACACTTTATCATTATTTCCAAAAAATCCAGACGTCATACATTCTATTACAAAAAAAAAGTTTCATTTTTCGTAATTCTGCAGTCGGACGCGGATTTCGGACGGACAGTTTTCAGTCCATAGCTAAGATACTTTAACCCACATCACACTGTCAAAGCTCCACACATTTATTCTAAAATACCTGCAATAAAAAAACACAGTACATTATAATAGGGTAATAATCACATGTGATTACAGACATTTTTCATTGGCTCGCAGGATCAAACATGAAATGCTTTGCGTCCTAAAACATTAATAATAAGGACCAGTGTACGGTAAGTGAAAGAAAGCAGTATTCCATCAAGGATCACTTAATCCTTTAAAGCACAACAGTTACGTGTGCTCTCGGAGTTTTCATTACAGTACTCGACATTTTTCCAACGCAGTGTATTCTTATGCTTCGATTCATTACAGGATACGCAGTCATTATTTCCCTAAAGAGCACTGAGAGCTTACTGGTTATAATGGAGATGCAGTGTGTTGTCTGTGAGGTTTAAACTGAACGTTTTAAATATGAAGTTCGTCTAAATAATATTAAAATTGCTAAAATTAAAAGTATTTTCATTCTCGAGGTCTGTCAATTATTTAGAGCATTCTAATCATAAGTTTCCCGTACTTACAGAGGCAAAGTGGCATTTAATTGAAAACAACTTGTAAAGCATGCAGAACAAAAGAGCATCCTTTACTTCGGTTCCATAAAGCATACATATAATCTAAGGCTAACTACAGATGCTGAATTCTTGTCTGGAGCCAATTTCTGAAAGTTGCGCTCTGGTGCCAGAAGGTTAATAGGTCCATTTCAGCAAACTACCTCAGTGGGAGAACCAGAGGCGCCGATAGGGTGGCTGTGAGATGCTGCAGGGAGCTTTGTTTTTCTCTTCTTCCGTAACTCTCCCGCCCTCCCCTTTCCTTCGAGCTACCGAGCGGGAGAGAAAATGTTCCCTCTGCGGCCATAATCCATTTCTGATCGTGGTCTGAGCCATTACACCATGAGTGGACGGTGCTGGGTTCTCCTTTTTCCCCCGTGCTGTCCGGCCCCAGGGTGTCGCCTGAGCTTCGCGAGATTATATCACACCGTTCTGTCTCGTCCGATCATCCCTGAACACATCATCAGTCAGCACTGTTCCTAAGGTCACGTGTTGGTTGGAACGACAGAGCAACACGGTATCAACTGCTGCTCCGGTTGGTTGCGCAGAATGTGACGTGTGCGTATTATCATAAACAGGCAGGAAGAGAAAGTAAAACCAAGTAAGTCCCTGGAACGCCGATCCCAGTGGCCTCGCGGTATAAGGCGTGGGTCTGCGGCCGCTCGCTTGCTGGGATTGTGGGTTTGAATACCGCCGGGGGCATGGAAGTCTGTCTCTTGTGAGTGTTGTGTGTTGTCAGGTAGAGGTCTCTGCGACGGGTTGATCACTCGTCCAGAGGATTCCTACCGAGTGTGGTGTGTATGAGTGTGATCGTGAAGCCTCGTAAGGGGAGGGCATGACCCGAATACGGGCCGAGGCGCCACAGGAGAAAAGATAGGCCCTGGAGCAGAGACTTTGTTGAGAGAGTAGCAGTCTCTAAGTCGACAAGAAACTATCAGCCCCTGATGAAACCGGAAGTTCATTCACGTGTTCCCAAAAGTCGGTCGCCGGAAGTAGGCTAATCTTAAGCTGCATTGCCACAGACCTTAATCCTAAGCCACGTGACCCCAGACAGTAACTGTATGTCACATGACCCCAGACCTTAACCCTAAGCCACGTGACCCCAGACAGTAACCATAAGTCACATGGCCCCATACCTTAATCCTAAACCACATAAATCCAGATCGCAATCCTAAGCCACGTGACCCCAAACCGCAATCCTAAGCGACGTGACCCCAGACCGCAATCCTAAGCCACGTGACCCCACACCGCAATCCTAAACCACATGACCCCAGACCGCATTCCTAAGCCACGTGACCCAGACCGCATTCCTAAGCCACGTGACTAGACATCTTAATCCTCCCTGGTGTTGCGATTACAATTCAATACGAATTTCTAGTCACTCCAGTCTCCCATCCACTTCTTACTAACGTAAAATGCATCTAAGAAAACAGGCGTGAAGAAACTGTGGACTGGAATGATCTGGCCGAAGACACGATCCAGTGTCAGACGCTGAACACCATAATAGACTTCGGAATCCAGAGGCGAGGATTCGAACCCGCAATCCCAGCAAGCGAGCGGCCGCAGACCCACGCCTTAGACCGTGCGGCCACTAGAATCGGCGGTTAATCTATTAGTTAATAGATAATTGTTCAGCATTCTAGGCGTATGGAGTATAATTCAAAGCAAGGTCGTGATGGTGTGTGTGTGTGTGTGTGTGTCGAAGTCTGACGATTAATGCCATCTGTCAGACATGACAGTCTGTTACAGGTGATAGTGTGTGTATGTCAAGGCCGTAAGATAATTCTTTCCATCAAACACTCATAGTGTCCTATAGGTGAAAGTATGTGCATATCGAAGCCGTCTCCCAATTAACGGCATCTCTCAGACACTCACAACATCTTATGTGTGAAGGTATGTACATATCAAAGCCGTCTGACAAATAATGCCATGTGTCAGAAAATTACATTTTTTATTGTCGAAATGATGTATATGTCGAGGTGGTCTGTCGATGAAAGCCACGTCAGACACTGACAATCTCCTATACGTGACAGTATGTACATATCGAGGCTGTGTGACAACTAACAGCATCTGTCAGGCACTGACAATCTCTTACAGGTGAAAGTATGTACATGTCAAGTCTATCTAACGATTAACGCTCTCAAAACACTCAGAGTAACTACGCCTTAGCGTAAGTCAGTAACATACACTCTTATTTATCAACCGTTAAACCTTCCCCTATTATGCCTATATACAAAGTGAATATTCAGTACCTTCGTATTTCTTTAAGAGCTGCAGCCCTGCACAACAACTGTTATGCACTCGTGTTTGATAACAAGTTTTTACTTCGTACTGCACTTGGTGCTCGAACGTCTTGCCTTCATTACAGTGCTTTTGTTCGAGTAATATACAGCTAACATGGCTCTATTTCCATACCAAGTACTTGAAAGAAGACCAGGACAGGGGAGTTTAATAGATCGTGTGGGACTGCAAGACATATGACTTTCGAAATTATTGTACAGCCACCTATATACACTACACACGCCCATATAACGAACACATAAAATATCTCTTAAATTATTAATTTGTTTATGAATATTAAATCTATTGTCTAAAATGATAACATGACAAGCAGACAGTTTATTCGTTGTTATGCAGACGAGGAAGGCAGAGGAGGACAATACGCTATTCGTTCACACTCAATGCACTTCTAACCACGATGTCTCCACCATGTTTATCACGAACGGAGCCCTAAGATGATAACGCTGATGTTCTGTTGCTTCCCCTCGACCTACAGCGTCAGCACACAAGCATCAGAAACGAGACAGTGCCTAATTACGTGGGATACCATTAAAGGTCGCCATATTCATCAAGAAGCCCAAAAAAATACCATTTAGGGGCTATAAAAAGGCCAAGATAGCAGTTAAGAAAATGTAACAGCAAGCATCCACTGTGTAATAAAAAACATCTTTGTTTCCTGCACATGCGCTTTCGTGTATTTTGTTCCACTTTGGCAAGCACTGATGAGCTGTGGGCAATTTTCCGTAGGCCTACAAAGTGAATAATTTTGAAAGAAATTAGTCTGATATGAAGGGAGTATGAAAAGTTGCAGTTGCCTCTTCCATCTACTTCTAATGACCTAAAGTAAGAGACGTTGTTTGCGTCAGACATTTTGCATTTAAGGTCATTTGGAAATAACAGTCTATCTAAAGACGAGGTACAGCCATTTGCGTGTGCAAATGAAGGATATTCTAAATTGACTTCCGGATCGCTGGCAGAATTCTTACACATTAAATTTCTGACTTGGTCTGTAACCTTGAGAAAGCAAACAGAGTCAGTACATTATAAGTTACTAGTGGGAAACCCCGCTAAAATTCAACGGGAAATAATTTCTTCCGTATCTTCATATCTCATCCCTTCCGTATTATCCCTTAACCCTTCCGCATCTCTCGCCCTTGTTTCCTACCTATGCCTGTGTTACGCTAAAACAGTAAATAAAGCAACATTTTTATTCTTCACGTGGTACATTTACAAACAATGAGGTGCCATCTGTGTTTCTACGTACATACTACGTGTTTCCATGGAAACTCCTTGAGAACGACATAGAACACGAAGTTAATGAAAATCCGTCTTATATGCATTCATTGCGTAGTCTGTCTTACGACAGGCCAATAGGCTCTTTCAAAGGCAGTTCTCTACAGAATGCAATCTAGTTCGTCCTCTTTTAGTGTACAGTATTCTCTCGTTTCCTTAAGGTAATCCAATAGCTGCTTACATCTTCTTCCTCGTCTTCCATCACTTCTATCCTTCTATCTTTCCTTCAATAACGTGTTTTAGAAGTCATTTCCTACGCAAGATGTGACCAATCCGGTTAGCCCTCCTTCTTCTTATTGTATGTATGATATTCACATAACAGAAATTAATTCCTATGTGAATATTCACAAACGTCAAGCAGGTGGTCGCGCTTGAAGCACCGCTAATTCGTCTTCTATAATCATTAAATAATTAGCGTAAGCACAGCACAGTTTGCCTGCCTCACCGTCGGGCTACTCTTTTGTTGTTATGTTGTTTTCACATAAACCTAACGCAGAACAAATACGTCAGATACAATTAGAGGTATAAGGTGACACCAAGAAGTCCCAGTGCTTCAGTTCGTATTACAGTGTCGATGTTTGCTGAAAAGACGTAACTCTATAGATTACCATCATTATGTTTATTCTACTAAGCTCTTTCCAGAACGTTCAACTTTGCAGCGTGCATGTTCAGTGAACTCGTGATTTAGGAGTGTCCTTTAAACGTTATAATGTGTAAGAGTACATCAATAGAAATTTTATCCGGGAAACCGTGGTTATGAATGGGAATTTACAAATTTCCCCCATAAATTTTCAAAGGGCATTCCATTAATTATATAAAAACTCTGGACTATCCTGTTCAAAACCTGTTGGATAAATTCTTCCTCACACTGTAATTTCTGACATGACGAACTGGGCGCTATGTCATGTTCTATTTTATGTTTTAGTCTGCAAACATAACTAGAGCCGGACATGTTGTCAGGGGAGATAATTAGGAAAGTAATGCTTTTAAAATTCATTAAGAACAGAGAGATAGAAGGAAAGACGCATTAAGGACTGACATCCATTTGGAATCAAGACTCATTATAAACTTAAACGGTTTGTCCTAATTGTTGAGCCTCCATTTCTTTCATACAAAAGAAGCAAAAGAGACAGATATCTATTTGTACGTCTAATTACAATCACCAGGCTTTCAACCACGCCCATTAACGCGCACGCGACATGCCATTACACAGATCGGAACATGCACAGAATAGATACCGGTTATAATGGGTACGTTTGATTGCTCCATTATGAATACATCGACAGGCTAATCCCATAAACGGAAGTGCCTGATGCCAGTGTTCTGAAACATTTATTAACCACGTGAACTTGTAAGAGTACTGTTCATGACAATCGGGGATATAAAAAAATAGAAAACGAGAAGTAAATATACCATCAAGTAAGGAAAAACCATTGTTTTCAATTAATCACGATAATATTTCGACCTAACAGACAGGAAGTAACAAGCAAATGGATAATTTAACAGTCCAAGACTCTTTTAACAGTTCTGCTCTTTATCAAATTTATAATCACAAAATTGATGAGATTGGCCCGTTATGCAGCATGGATGCTAGGGATGAGAACGAGATAAAACATATGTGTATTTCTCATAAAACGTCTAACAAAGGTACTACTTTAAAGATCTAAACGTAGATGGCAGAAAATATGGAGATTAACATTAAAGATACATAGTTTGGACTGGATACAAGATAACTCATCTGCATAGAGAGCAACATTCCACCCGCCATTGTGGAACCGAACTAACTATCGAATAGCGTGCATAAAACGCAGAGAAGGGTAAAGATGTCCCTTTGCACGCCAGGAAGACATAGAGCGAAGTGTAGTTGCAGCCCCACTCATTCTTAACTTCCGAACTTCAGGTAGGCGAGTGGTTGGCTTCACGAAACGTTCAGTTTATTCCCTGACGGAAGAGTCCCTGTACCCACAGAATAGGAGACTGGGTGCGCTCCAGAGTCGGTCTGAATGCTTTGGAAGAGAGGAAATCCATTTTCCGTACTGGGAGTAAAACCACAATTCCTCGATTGTCCAACCTGTAGCCTAGTGACTATGCCGGCTAAGATATGCGGCCTCCTACAGTTGGAAACGCTATGCCAGAAGTTGGTAGCGGATAGTATTCAGGTTTTGCATGTATGATCTATTGTTACAAAGTTATCCATACTCAACAGTCAGAAAATATGTATTTTTACAGTAAAAGTAATTGTAGATCACAGGTCATGTTGCGTTACGTTCTTACAAAAATAAAACTTCTAATAAAACATTGCTTTAAGACCAGCAGATTGTAAAGGAACACTATCGTTTGAAGGACAAAACTGTTCCATCCATTTTGTCAATAAGGGCGTTGTAGCGCTCTAGGCTTTTAAAACGCAGCAGTTCCTAACCTCTGTCAGACCACCGGCCATACTGACTGTTTTTCGTTGTTTTTCTATTCCCCTCCAAGAAAATGTCGGGTTAGCAGATTTATTAGGCCAGGCCTTTACCTGCTGAATTATTTGCAATTCAGCACTGATCTTCAGCTCACCATTTGACACTACATATATCTTGAAAATGATAGAATCTTAAAATAAATTTTAAAAAATTAAATTACAAACTTTGCAATGTACAGAATCCTTGTTGAAGACTACACATACTCGTACAAATAATGTATGTGACGAATTAACCCTTTAAAGCCTAATGGTTACTTTATGTACCACCTACCTTAGCATTCAAACTGTCTACTTCCTGACCACAGAGTGCATTTGTGTGTTTTGTTAGTATCTCAGAACAAAGGGAGATGTTTTTCCTACCCGGCATTAACTGATTGGTTCCCATAGCCGAGATGGAGTGTTTACTGCGCTGTACGAACTGAATCTTTAAACATAATTGACACTAATTTTATTACTTATAGGGTTAAACTGATTAAAGCAGTAACTAACTAGAAGGTAAAACTTCATTTTTGGACTACAAATATCATGGAAGCTATTTCAAACTGTGTTTCGAAACTGTTCCTATCTTAAAACATATATATTCTAGTATGCTTTCTGTTCTTAGTGTTATTCAGACTAAAACTAGAAGAGCTGTCAGGGAAATCATATTTCACACTTTCGTTGTAAAGTTTCTGTACTCCCTGCTGTAAGACATTGTTTTAATGACGTACAGGTTCGTCAAGTAATAGAAAACTGCAAATAGTTCAATGAATGACTGATTGCTGAAGGATATAGCTCAAAACGTAGACAGATGTAACTTGTCTAAATTTATTAAACATTTGTCATTCCCTACAAAACAAAGCGTAATCTCGAATAGCTTTAATTAAAACACAATATACAGTAACACAAATTTGGATTGTTAATTCACTTCAGACTTTTTCCAGCTTTCTGACAGGAAGTGATTTAGGAAACCAAACAACTGTGATGGATTCTGATGACATGACGTCACTCTGCTCGTTCCTGTTAATCGAGAACAGCAACTCGTTTTGACCCTTATGAGTGATTGTCTCATTTATAGGCGACAGAATACGAGAAGGGTTGGGGTGGGGCTTATACAATTTTCACTGTTGTAGACACAGAAGATATGTTGTGTAAATAATGACATTTGGGATGATCTTATGATTTATGGGACCAAAGTTGCCAATGTAATGAAAGACAAATGTTTCCTCGCAGCACGGTCTTCAAAATGTTTGTTTGCAAATGCGAAGGCAGTTTCAGAGAAAAACAAACAATGTTATACATAGATTAGTCAAATACCAAATTTCCTAACTTTCCAGTCCACAAGGCCTTAGGAACAAAATGGAACAATTTAAATACTTGGAAGCCAAGCTCATTAAATTCTTGATTGATACAAGCAACTGTTTTTCTACCAGAATTACAGTTACAAGTAACTTCACTTACTTTTGCCAATATAACAAAGTTTCAGGACTTATTTTGAATACGACAAAGTTTACAAATTTACCGTTTCGAAAGATAAGATTTTACGTAACGTTTAGGCTTTTATGCGCTAAAATAGCCACTCGGAATGTATTTATGTATGCGAAGCTGACAGTCGTTCAACTAGTCAAAAAATTGTCCGCTTTTTATGGCATCCAATGATTCACAACAACGCGCAACAAGACTCCATCTTGAGCCAGATAAATCCAGTCAAGAAACTCCCACCTTATTACATTAACACTACTTCCCTAGTATTTACGCCGACATCAATTAAATTGTCCATTTCCTTCAAGTCCCCTTACTAAAAATGCATGTGGATTTCTCATCCTTGCCATTCATGCTTCTTGTCCAGTCTAAATCATCTGCCTTTAGCTCATCATCCATACAATATATAGTGAAGAGTAAATCAAAGAAAACCTTCACCCCGCATGCTTCTCCATTCTTCCCCTTCATAATTCCAAGTATTCTCCTACGCATTTTAATTGCAACCACCTTCAATCTGCTTTCCTCCTCTACAGTGAGAGACCACGTTCAGCACCCATACAGAATGATGGCTGAATTCTACTTTTCAGTACCTACATTAATTAACAATGGCCTTAAGTCAATGTTCTCAGTCGGATACCGGGCTATTTTAATAATATAGATAAGCTTGCATATGCCTGTTACTTAAATGCTAGCTAAAAGCTGTCCATTAACACTTTCTAAAAAACATCCTGCATGTCCATTGATGTCAGTCTTCCCCATTCATAAACAGCCAGTTTAGCCAAGGGCCTTTCTTCTGAAACCTGCGATAGCTTTGCAGTGTGCCATTTAGAGCTGCCCATATCTTGTGGTTTATGAAACTCAGAACAGCACTGTTTCCCCAACAGGGTTCTGCAAAACATCATTAGGGTTTCCGATAGCAATTGTGGAATAAATTTTAAAAAATTAAATACAGTACCGCGAAAAATTTCAAGTATCACAATTGCATCTGCTCACTTAGATCTTGAAAATTACTTATCAGTAACTGAACTGTGTAGCGATGTAAATGTCTGTTTCAGTAATTCCAGACAAGAGTTCTTCAGAACAGGCAACACACATCCATATGAATTCTACCAAGCCAAACAACCATGCAATATCGCATTCAATTTTATGTAACCAATGCAGAACAGGAGCGTTCCCAAGTCCTTTTCGCTTGACGAACCCCTTAGCTTTCGTATCAAACTTAAGGCACTCATTCTGAGCTACGGCTCAATGCTTACCTGAACTACGTAGCATCGTGCTTCATAAATATCAGATACAAAGACTTTTCCATTACCAAAAAAAAGTTTATTCCATACACAGAAAAGTTGTTGGACAGAAAGTTGTTAAGACTTTTTAGATCCCTTTCTTTCTGTGTTTAAAACATATTTCACGTATCCTCTTATGAAGACTTACGTCTTCCGTGAGTTAGGAATTGCTGCAGTGGAGGATATGTCGATCTACTGTCTTAGAAAATATTTATGTAACCGGATACTTATTATAGGAAATAATAATAATAACAATAATAATAGGAAACTAATGAATCACTGAAGCTGGGAATGTAAAATTTCGCATTCCGATAGATAATGAACGGACACATTGTCTACAAATCACAACTTTTGGATTTTAATAATTAAGAATCTGGATAAGGTGAAAAAGTTTGACGTTCGATCAATAAAAAATAAATTGTAGTAAGCCATATTATACAAATACTCGTACCTGTATGTGCAAAATGAATATATGAACTATTATTATTATTATTATTATTATTATTTATCACCTTTATGCAAGATATATTATATACCTGAAACAAACCATGTTTCTGTGGTACGTAATGTTGCAGTTGTTGTGTTGTTACAATTTATGGTACATGTAATGTTATTTCCCATGTTAAATGTTTTGTACTTTTACATTAGCACTTTCCGCAGTATGTTTACAGTGCTCAATATGGCCGTTTTCTGTAGCTCCTTGAGGTCGTGCTTTCCAGTTATGTTGCTCAGGTATTTTCTGAATGACTTTGAGATGGTTCCAGTTGCCCCTATTATTACTGGTGTCACTTTTGTTTGTACATTCCACCTGCTCTGTATTTCCATTGTAAGGTCTTCATATTTGAAAACATTATTATTATCATTATTATTATATGATTTAAAAAATGTCACATTTTTCTTACCAGAACGTCTTTGTAACTCAAGAGAATGCATGTCGTATAGTATATTCTCTAGACACCATGATGTTATTGTTAACAGGGAAACAATTCCGTGTTATTTATCATTGTTTCGAAATTCCTTGTTTCCAGAGTGTAACTTGTGAGACATAATTTCATTATATACCGTGAACGATGGAATTTGCAACCAACATCCGACCCTTTTGTCTTTGTAATTGCAGATCTGGCCTAGTGAAGGCATCTCTCCCCTCGGAGCGATGAACGGGAAGGACTCAGGGATGCGTGCTGATTCCATTTCAATGGCAGAAGATTGGAATCTCGCGCGCCAGCAGCCAGCATATCCTCGTGGGATAACGGAGCGCACGGATTTCAGTCAATGTCTGTCACATTCACCAGCCAATATTATAAAAACCGTAAGGTAGAAGGGACCAAAGAACTTCTTTGCGGTAGCGCGCCCCCTCGCTGGACACCATGGCTCTCGTCAGCCTGCCACAGTTCATCATATTACCAAATACACTAGATCAAAATATCACATGTTATGATAAACATATATTCGCGTACCGAAACCAAAACATTGAAAGTCACGGTCGAATAATTAACATTCCTACCGCGAATTCCGGTGACCTCGTCCCCATATCTTGACCCAAAATCGAATAACCTGAAGACGATTTTCTTGTGACTTTCCCCAGTCCCTCCAGCCTATATCGGTAAGTTACATCACATTAATCCACGACAATATCCTTCCTCTTTCGATCTGTTTCAATTTTCTCTCATTGTCCAATCACTAGATGTCAGAACTACAAAAGTCCTTCTACTTTGTAGCTGGAGGCAGCAGGTTTTTCCACGACCTTGGTAAGTACCCATCGGAGTAGATGGCATGAGATACCAAAGAATAAAGTTCATAAGAACGTCAAACCTCATATAAATAATGTTGCTGTCATACTTAATATTAAAGCCGATAACTACACATAAAGAACGAAACTTTATTCTATTTTCACCTTGCATTTTTCGAGTAAAGTTTTAGAATATTTTAGTGTTTTATAATAAGTGCATTTAGTTGGTGAGAAGCATTGTCTATAAAGAACGAAAATTTGAGCACTTCGTCCTGTAGTCAAATTCAGTTTTCACCAAACTCATTAGCAACATTACGACTCGACTGATGCTTTTCGTGGTATTCCTCAGTCCCTCCAGTCAAATGCAAGGAGTAACTTCAATCAGATTTTTACGTCTCGCTACAGTATTATTTCCATTCGCAAGCATCGACGCTACGCCGAGTCACTCTCCGACTTACGAAATACTTGCGTTAGGGAATATCCGTCGCAAGTAGGAACAGAACACACATATGTTAAACTCTGTATGGATACACAAAAGGAGATAAATTCAAATCCAAACTCCAACACTTTGGAACCTGACCGGTCGCAGCATGACGCCAAGCCACCTGTGTTATCGCCCAACAATATTCTTCCGCCACCTTCATAATACTGTGCTTTGATACGCGCAAGGAAAAATTCGACGCTCCTTTCAAAACCGCTGTCGTTCCAGTTTCTTTATTTTTCTTCTTTAAATTGCGTAAGTCTAAACTTGCGTAAGTCGGGGGAGTGTTTGTTGTCTGAACTACTGACCGCGTCGTAAAATGACCCACAAGTACATAAACACCCCGACATTCCACTTACGTCTCTGTCTCACTGATCACCATACAGCACAAAGAACCAGCAAAGTTGGCTCAATGTTTGCATTCCGGAGCACCGTCTGGTCTTTATGTATTCCCGATTCCTTTGTGAACGTTTCGATCTGCAGCACAGAGACGTCGTAGTGACGTGGCAAGACCCGCATATACAGGTTTCCCTCCGCGTCCTCTCCTATCTTCTTTTCTGCCTTCATTCATCGTCAAACAGACATTTTTTTCATTAAGTTCTCTGTTCCTCTCCTTATTGGAAAAATACTTGAAGTGGAAAAAAGAGGGCAGAGGAGGCATTTTTTAAGAGTTACAATCAAGAATGCCGAAATTCTGATGCTTGAAGTGCAACGCCAGTGGGAAGCAGGGGAAGGGAGGGAGGTTTGCTTGTCTCATACTCTCCCTACCTCTCTGGCGGTGTATTCAATGGCGCGTTTTTCCTCACACAGAATTTGCTTTTTCCTCATCCTCCATGAACTTCTCCAGTAATTCTTTTCTCCGCCAGAGCCGGTAGAGGGCGGTCGATCGTTTTCAACATGGTCGCTTCGTACCTGACAAGAATCCTCGATATATGAATACTTCAACACTGTAGACTTCGTAGGACTACGACAGCGAGTGATCTAGGTTCGCATAATCAACGAAGTACAGGGTCGTTCTGCAGTACCGACCCAATAACAACTCTCACATCAACGTTACATTTTCGAGTTAATTTACTGGCAATTACTTCATTCTTAGTTTATGTACGGGTTCTTTTCTAACTGTATAGGTCATGGATCGTCAGTTTGTAGAAGGGTTTAGAACGGTGATTTAAAAAGGACGTGTGTAGAACTATAATTTTGCCTGTTGTTTTGTATGGGTGTGAGACTTGGTCTCTCACACTGAGGGAGGAACATAGGCTGAGGGTGTTCGAAAATAGGGTGCTGAGGAGGATATTTAGGGCCTAAGAGGGACGAGGTAACAGGGGAGTGGAGAAGACTACATAACGAGAAACTTAATGATCTGTACTCATCACCAAATATTATTCGGGTGATCAAATCGAGAAGAATGAGGTGGGCGGGGCATGTAGCACGTATGGGGAGGGGAGAGGTGCATACAGGATTTTGGTGGGGAGAACTGAGGGAAGGAGACCACTTGGAAGACCCAGGCGTAGATGGGAGGATAATATTAAAATGGATCTTCAAGAAGTGGGATGGGGGGGCATGGACTGGATTGATATGGTTCAGGATAGGGACAGGTGGCGGGCTCTTGTGAGTGCGGTAATGAACCTTCGGGTTCCATAAAACGCGGGGAATTTCTTTACTAGCTCACAACCTGTTAGCTTCTCAAGAAGGACTCTGCTCCATGGAGTTAGTTAGTTAGTGTAGGTGTGTGTGTGTGTGTGTGTGTGTGTGTGTGTGTAGGAAGGGCTCATCCGCAGGTTCTTGGTGTCGTTGCTATTCGCAAAATTGCATCCGTAGAGAACAATCATCTGAAAACAGATGTGCGCTCCTACAGTAGCGGTGTGGACGCAACAGATGGTCACGAGAACCGTTATTGTGGATGGTCCCAATTCTCGTGCGATCTCGTGACAGGTTATCCTTAGCTCTCGTCGCACAGTTGCAATTATGGCATGTTCACTTGCTGGTGTCCACACACTCCATGGGCGATCTGCGTTTACAAATGCGGTAAGTCTTACAATTCCTGTCTCAGGGAGACGCTGCCCCAATAATCGGAACACATTAGCATCTGGATGACGTCGACAAGGGGTAGGCCCCTATAGCGAGTATTCCCGTGCAGCGGTACCAACTAGAGCATCGCATGCAACGAGACTTGAAGGGCATGTCGCAGTATTCGAGGTGTGTATTTGCGCGCGCCATGATCAGCAGATCGTAACTGAGCCCTACTGTGCACGGTGTATGTTGAATACTGGTAAAATCACGTTTTATCGTCGTGACAAATAACACTGGTGAAAAGTGTATTAACTTCATTTGACGGTAGAATTTTCGACTCAGTCTTTAAGAAGGAATCATAATACAGAGACCTCACGCGCGAATTTCTTTTCACTAGATATATTTACCACCGTGTTTCAAAGGATTATAGATACAAATAGGAAAGGACAAATTTAATTTATTCAAATATTTTGGTAAAGAACAGGTAAAAACTTATTAAAATGAGAGCAGTACGTGTAATTGTTTATTCATAGAAATGAAGTTTGTAAGCAGAGACAAGATTCCTGGGGCGAAGTGGAACACTGGGAACAAAAACTCTCTTCACCTTCCTTTGTAATCCAGCCAGCGCGCCATAAAACTAGCTCTGACGCTAACACAATGACAATGCAGTTCGACATCTCTAGGGGGGAGGAGGGGGAGGTGTAAACGTTGATGTGGATCTCTTCATGAAAACTTGACGACTCAGGGGATGAAAAAAATCGATATCATCCGAACTCTGCTATTTGGAAACAAATATAGGACATCCCATTGTGGAGGACAGGGCGTTTAAAAAAGAAAGTTTTTTTTAAATAACAAAGTACCTACTGTCTCGAAACTTTAGTCGTGTTGTACTGCGAGAAGAACTGCTATCAGCTCTTCTATTACTCAGCAAGTGGCCTCCCTTTGTAAGTCCCCATAACACTTGAACAAACGTTTCCAGAGTAATACAATAATGTATAACACTTCTTATTTCCGGGTCTTATTATTATTATTATTATTACTATTATTACCATCATCATCATTATCGTCGTCTTAATCATTTTAATTTTCACCACTGTCACCTCTCAGCTGCCCAGAAACCTGAACTTTCACTAACGTATTCACAAAACACCCTAGTACATGACTTATGCTAAGCCAGATAAGACCACGCTGCACATTCGAAACCATTTTCGTTAACAACAATTTTAATATCATTCTGACTTCTACTCTTTGATCTCAGAAATGGTGAGTTCGTTTTACTTCGTCTCTCCCATGCGTGCTGCATGTTTGGCTCATATAGTGACCAACACAAAAGTAAAGTTCCTTCTGCAGTTTTCCATATCCTAGTGACAAAAGTATTTCCTCTGTCGCAGATCCAGATATTCCTGTCAGCTCATAGTTCCCAGCACCCTCAATTGCTTTGTTCTTCTTCTTCTTCTTCTTCTTATTATTATTATTATTATCATCATCATCATCATCATCACTATTATGGACATTATGGGTAGTACAGTTCCACTTGGAACTCAGGGCCCTTCCTCTGTTTCATCTTCGTCCATCCACCAAAGACTCTCCCGCCAAGACGTGTGCCACTGCGGCAAATTTAGTTTGTAGTAATTTGATGTCTTCAGAAGGCAATTTAACACATTCAGTTACATTTCAGTTTTTTAGTTTTATACCATAAGGTGCCCTACTAAATTATGTATTCTTTTCTTTGTTTCATTTGCGTATGTGTCCTGTTTATTGTCCCTTCCTGTTTGTGTTTTTACGTTGTGCTGTTTCTGTCATGGGCCACATGGCTGGTGACTTAGCATGTTAATAAACAAGAAATAAATTGAATTGAATTGGATTATTATTACGATTGCCATCATGGCCGTTACTTTGAATAAGCAGTAGAACAACGAATTAATATGGCACAGAATAGAGTTCAATGGCGAAGAGCTGTGAACTCAACATTCATCCTTCAGTTTCCTCACAGGGCGGCAGACTCGTAATTAGTACGGCTTCTAGCCGCTTCTAGAGACGGACTCTACTGCGAGTTATGTGACCGAGTGACTGAACGCCCGAAACGAGTTAAAAACATCTCATTCTTCCCGCCGAAACACCCCCAAAACGGCAGAGAATATAACCTAGAGAAAATAATGGCAACATGAGGGAGAACGGATTTTCCAAACCAAAAAAAAAAATGCGATCATCACATGAAAATTACATATGTATTCACTACAAAAAAAGTACTTTTTTTCGCATATTCTTTATGTTGATTGAACTTTTGAAAAGAATTCTTTATGGTGATTGACATTTTGAAACTAAGTGTTTTAAATTTTTTTCTCTGTACGAACCATATTAAAATCAATTTACAAATACGTACAGTAATATTTTCAAAGTTTTTGTTTTGCTGAAATTGGTGGTATTAGATACAGAGCGATACTAAGCTTTGTGCACAACACCCACAGAATTATGGGTGTACCAAAATGGCTCTATGAAAAAAATTACTTTGGTCTCAGTTCTTACAATAAACTGTAATTTCAATACAGGTCTAGAAATATTAACATTTCATTTAATATGGCACGATGTAATGTAAGTTGATACATATAGGGAGATAAAAGTTTATAGATCCGATGTATTTACTCCCAATGAGTGAAAGCAAAAATTATATATTTTTTAATCAATGGTCACAATTTTTGTGATAGCCTATACTGAATAAGGACTTCCGAAGCAGGAGTAGGTGTACCGTGATGAAGACGGTACAGGTTATTAATTACCCGGGTATAGACTGCCGTTACGCTAGGAAAACAAAGCAGCAATAGCTTTAGACCTGGATCCGGGGATTCCCCTGAGGAAAGACGCGGTGAGGGAGGAAGAGGTTGCGGCTCTCTGAGTTCAGAACTTGCCCTTTAAAGTAGGGTCGCGTCCTTTGTAACCACAGCGATTACCAAACTTTGCACTCCGAAAGAAGTAGTAAATTTTCGCGTTCTCTTTGTGATTCGAAACAAGCGGTGTAACTGTTGATACACTTTGAATCCAAATGTGTACTAAACGGTTTGTGAAACTTGGTTTACCGTCTCTATAAAATTCAAGAACACAGCCCATGCAAATGCAACTTCTCTCAAAGAAATTGGGTCAAATCTCGAAGATCGGCTTAGCTCATATAAAGATACAAAATGTCCGCAGGTTCCAGCGTTGTCTTAACATTGAAAGCCAAGTGGTAACTTTGTGTACCACCTGCTGTAACATTAAGGAACTCTGCAGTTTTGCCCACACGTTGTATTCAAGTTTTCCATACATTTCCTAAAACGACAAAACACCTATTTATTTCCTCATGAGGCATTACTTGATTTGTCTTCAGGACTGTGTTCTCTCTACGGTACGAAATAAATTGCTACATGATTTAAATAATGTACGAGATTAAGAATACAAGTAGTGCTCGGAATTGCCTGCTTTCTTAGAATTAACACTGCTGAAATAATAAAATTGTCAACGGTTACCAAGCAATGAAACAGTTGGATATAGGTCGCTTTTGCATCATAAAACTATTTATGGTCGCGTAGCAACATGACTGGAGACCGGGAAGGAGAACATCGAACTTAGTAATTTGAAATAAAGGTTTGTTAAATCGCCTAGTAACTTATTTATGTGATTTAACCGCCTCTGTAATTTTGACTCCATGGAACTTACAGGGGAAGTGAGTTCTGAGCTTAATATTATTTACAAATATGAGGGGCAGACACTTGTGAACACGAAGACATACATTCTGGTTCAATAAAAGGTGGAAAATTTTTGACTAGCTGAGCTTCCCAAGCAAGAAACTGCTCCAAGGGACTATTCACTCACTCAATCAATCATTCAGTCACTCACTCACTTACTCGTTACTCACTCACTCACCTACTTACGTAATCACTGTCACTCACTGAGTCACTCATTCAATAAGTTAATCACTCGTTTATTTAATCATATGATGATTCACTCAATCACTCAGTCACACACTCAGCCACTCATGTATTCACTCACCTAGTTACTTGATCAGTCACTCATTCAATTACTTAATCACTTAATCACTCGCTCATTCAGTCACTCAGATTTACACTTATTTACAAAAGGAGTCAGCCATGCTACCGCATGTCGTAGTTGCTGCAGCTGACCGCAATAAACACCACTGGAATGTCTGCTTGATTCTTCAGCATTACAGGAAGTGTCATGCCACAGTTTACATATAGATCACAACACTCGTCTATTGGGCACTAAAGTGCTTTAAATGTTAGGTATTTTGGGCGAAGTTAATTTTTCTGAGCAAAATAAGTTTTCGCGTGCAATGAAATTCTTTTCTGATGTAAGCCCAGAAAATTCCAATTGGCGTTTGAACAAGCTTTCAAAAACAACTGTCTTGAGGTACAGGATTCCAGCATAAAACACAGTAATGAAATCACAGCTTGCAGTGGCCAATTAGTTTCAACACACTATCTTTTCATCTTCTCCCTTCAGTCGCCTCTTCTTTTCTTCTCACTCCTTTCATCCCATCATGTTCATGCTCCCACGAAGCTATTCTCTTTTAGTTGCACCAGCATTCCTCTTTGCCTCTCTCATATGAAGACCATGCTGGAATCAATGTATCGATCCTCTCTCTTCCCCTGTGTCCCGTATTCTTCTCCTTGATCACCCGCCCCCTCCCATGTCTGACCCTCGCGCTGGGATGGGATCAAGTCCCGTGGGAACCATCGCATCCAGAGCAATGCTGTTGGCCATGTTGTGTGCACGGGGTTGCGGGCGATATCTCTCACTTTACGTAAGCCGTTTGTTGTGACCTTACACGATGTTCATTTCACACCAGACAAATACTAGAACCCGGTACTGCTATTGGGTACTATTATAGGGGTAAGGAATCGCCTTATCGCGCGTGCAAGCTTCATCACGAAGTAATGGAAAGGTTTAAGCTTAGTTCTATGTGTATAATTCCATTCATCAAGCTGTGCATAAGGCCAGTGCTGACAACTGGTACATCTATCCCACTTCTTGAAGATCTATTTTAATATTACTCTTCCATCTACGCCTAGGTCTTCTAAGTGGCATCCTTCCCCCAGGTCTCCCCACCAAAATCCTGTATGCACCTCTTCGCTCCCCCATACGTGCTACATTCCCCACCCATCTCATACTTTTTATTTGATCACCCGAATAATATTTAGTGAGATGCAGTCTTCTCCAATCCCCTCTTACCTCGTCCCTCTTAGGCCCAAATATCCTCCTCAGCCCCCTATTCTCAATCAACCTCAGCCTGTGTTCCTCCCTCAATGTGAGCGACCAAGTTTCATACCCATACAAAACAACAAACAAACTTATGGTTCCGTATATCCATCTTTGTATTTTTGGATAGCAAACTGGAAGACAGAAGATCCTGCACCGAATAATAGCAAGCATTCCCTGACATCAAGCTGCTCGTAATTTCTTCCTGAATGGAATTTCGATTCGTTAGGGTTGTTCCCAAATATCTGAACTGTTCCACCCTTCCAAAGGATTTATTATCTAACTTTATGTTGTGATTTTGTCGCGCATTCTCATCTCCAGATATGCACATATACTCAGTTTTCTCAGCATTTACTTCGCAGGCCAATCTCCTTACTAGGGACAGCTAAGGCTTCTGTGTTTTTCTTTACAGTATCTGTGCTTCCGCCATATATATTAACATCAGCAGCATAAACTAGAAGCACACATCTACACACAAAAATCAGAAAAAGAAAGTTGACGTACAAGTGGCTGTGCCTACGTAACGTGATTATGGACACAGCAGTCTACTCTGATACTCTGACATATTATTTATCATAACGAACGGCATCGCATAAGAGAAGACGGTTACTTTCAAGACTAAGGAACCCTGTGAACAGGGTTAGAGGTAGCCAGGGCCTCGTTGGTCTGTGCGTCAATGGAAACACACAGATGGCCTAAAATTTCATGAGGATTATACATTACAAAGTTCCTCCTTACACTATCCTATGACGTTTACATATTAATGTATGTTTCTTTATTATATCTTTAAACTAGCAGAATGCATTTTTTATTAAGGAACCCCTATCTATCTACAATTAATCTCCTACATATTTCGGTCTGCTTGGGTCGTTGTTACCCAGACGGCCGAAGCATGTAAGAGATTAACAGTGGACAAGTAGGGGTTTCCGCCCAGAAGTGCATTTTGTTGATTTTAATTCCTGTGACGTTTCATTATACACTTGTGTACACCAATGCCTGCCAAACTCACAATCACACATTTCTGATTTTCTACTGAATTTTGCGAGTACTGTGCAGGCAGCAGTGTGATTATTACTAATATGAAAGTAACACACTTGCCCTGAAATGGGGTTGGTAGTGGATAAATTGGCACTTGGACAGGGTCTTACAGAAGTACGCCACTTTTTTCCTGTCAGTGTCATTCTATCAATGTTCCATACTCAAATGTCATTCATCTATTGTCGAAGCTATGCAGCTTAACAACTGATGGCGACTTCAAATAACACACCAAAAAAAGTCTATCATTGTTTCTGAAGAAGAAATTTCGTCAAGCAGTCCAGGTAATTTAAAGGAACACTTAAACACAGCACACACAAACAGCCACAACTGCCCAATTTTAAATATTCCATGTCATTTTGCTGGGAATATATAAATATGTGTAAAGGTAAAAGGTAAAGCAATCCCATTACAGGCCTGGACAGGCCCTGAGGGGTCCAGGAGGTTGAGGCTCCCAGATTTGCAGACAATCGGCACATGAAGGTGGTAAGGTTGTCAACCCTACGCACCGGCCGCCTTTACCCCCTAGGAAATATTCCTGGTACTCATTTCTCTTAGAGGCTGATTCGACCCCAGGGCCATAGTGCGACCGAAACGATTATGTCAAGGAATTAATTCCAATGACACCATCGGGAATAGAACCCGCGACGTTCCGGTTTGTAGCGTAGTGCCTCAACCAACTACGCCACCGCGCGCCCCATATACGTAGGTGTAATCGTCTAAATTTAGAGAACTAAATCATTATTAACATGCCTTTGTACTCGTACTTCCATCTTTGTCTTTCACACTAAGGTGGACCCACTCTTAAGGATTTAATCTTCAATGTTACGCGACAACAAACGAAAGAATTATAAACATATACTACAATAACAAAGCAACACACACACAAACAAAAACACAGAAAGTATAACGGACGACGTCTAAACATTGTCCGCGTTATTTTTTTAAAAGATTCCACGACAGAAGACGAGAACTGTACACAAAGCAAACCTGACAACTGTTGGATCCATTACATCTCGTAGCTACTTCACTGCAAATGTTTGCCCTAGCTGAGCCGTTATTCGCTCTTTCATTTCTGCATCCCTCATATTCACGACTGTTTATGGCAGTTATAAGGCCACATAAAGTAGAAAAGGGGAGTTGTGCCTCCTAAGTTACAGAAGAAGGCGGCTCAAAATGGCGTCTCATATTTCTTACAATGTTATTACCCTCCTATTACATCTACACGTATTATTTATCTCCTGTAATGTTCATTCCCTTTACTCTAAGTGGCTTTATGTTATTTGCACAATACTTGTTTGTCGAGAAGTATGTGGTAGTGTCTGTTACAACCATTACGGTTTTTCTAATATACGAAACAACGTAACTCAAAAAAGTTCAGGCTGCAAGGCGCAGTAACGAGTTGTAATCAATCACAGTAACAAAGCTACGGCTTTAGTGGAACGATGGCCAATTATCAAAAGATTAAAGATCATGCGCTTTTCTTAGTGATTTTATCCGTAAGAAATGAACACAGTTATACGTGATATTTCTCTCACGAATAAATAATTGATTTATTACAATCATATTTACCGTTTCACTCCCTGCGGTTATTTGAGGCTAACCCATCTATTCTTATTCATCCACCGTTTATTTTAACTTGACTCATCCTGTTGTGCTAATTACATGGAAATCAGTAAGCATCCGTCGAGCACAATATTTTGTAGCAGGGCAGCCTGAGTTCGAATCCAAGGACTGTCATCCCCAGATGAAGGGTGTGGTACTGCGCATATTATGAGGACCTAAGTGTACATTCCTCTATAAACTTTCTGGCGTAAGGGTTCTCAGCTTACCGCACAAACAATAGGCATACCGCGAGACCCTTAGTAGGTACCCAAGATAACGAGACTTAGCTTAGCTCCGTGGAGGCAATCTACGGTATGCAGAACACTTGGTATTTGGATCTCAACAAGTAAAGAGGGAAAGTTTTGGTTCGGAGTTAGACATGATAAGAATCAAGCACGAGAAAATGCCCTGTGTGGAGCTCGTCTCTATCCTGAGCTGACAGTCGGCGCCTCGCTTCCAGCCATAGCCACACGACCTGTGTAAACTACTGGCGCCCAACCGAAGTTAAAAAATTCAGTGGTTAGTGAATGGATGCGGGGTTACAATATATTTGTTACAGGAAACCAACAGCTACATTTTTTTTTTTTCAGAAAGTGTGGAAAGTCAAATTTAGTGACAAAATCTTCTACGCGCTCAGTCACGTCAAACAGTAGTAGAAGTTCAAGTTTTATACGCTGTCAGAGCTGCAGGTACTATACCATATTAATCATCTTCACGTGAAATAGAGGCATCAAGCATGATGCCTTGACGATCTCCCGACAAAACTGCATCACTTCTACTCACTATAAAATCTTCAAGTCTTTTGTACCAAAGGTACACAATAAGCATTCTCTGAAGTAATTGAGGGAAGCCCCAATTGTCCTTTTACGAATGTAAATGTGTAGGATGCATTAAAGGCGTATTAGTTTCGGACTGAAATGTTTAAAAAGCTAGGCTCACATCTTGAGAAGGAATTACATGAAGCTTGTTACTGCAAATAAGATAAACGTTTCAGCTTTTGAGGACAACTACTTAGATAGTAGAGGCCACTTTTTTGGCTACAGAAATTATTCACTGCCCTGCAATAGATTGTTTCGGATGGTGATGTTCAAGTGTTATATAACATAACGCATAAATTACCTTCTGTAGTGCCGAGTAAGCTGACCCAAACTCTAAACTTCTACCTTGCATTATGGACGTGGCCTATTCCAATCCCGTTCAGGACGCCAGTCTGAGTTTCCTTGTGTTCCTGTCAGTCGCGACAGACAGTATGAGGATACCATACAAGTTACGTCACGGCCGCTTGCTTCCACGCCCGTTCCAATTTATTATCCGCTCATCATGCTATCTGTCTGTCAGACATCCGGACTGCGTCGTTAAGTAAACAATAAATAAATACATATAATAACGTATTTCAACATTTAAGTCTCGTAGTTTAAAGCAAATTTGACTTAAGTTTAAGGAAGAAGCTAGAGAAATGTTACATTTGGAGCAAAGCTTTTTTCGGTGCTAAAACGTGGGCACTTTGGAAAATAGATCAGAAATACCTGAAAAGTTTTGAAATGTGGTGCTGGAGGAGGACGGAGACTATCAGTTGGGCTGATCGTGTGAAAAATGAAGAATTATTACGTAGAGTCGATACATACGATAAAAAGAAAACATGGTAACTGGATTGGTCACATCTTGTGTAGGAGCTGTCTTCTAAAACATGTTACTGAAGGAAAGGTAGAGGGAAACATAGAAGTGACGGGAAGACGAGGAAGAAGACGTAAGCAGCTACTGCACAACCTTAGGGAAAATATAGGATACTGGAAGTTGAAAAACGGAAGGACTAGATCGCACTCTCTGGAGAACTCGCTTTAGAAGACTCTATGGACCTGCCGTAAGACAGACCACGTGATAATAATGTAGATTAAAGTTGTTGGCACCGAAATCTTAGTCACCGTTGGCATCCCGTCTTCATCAGTTCGAGCGGTCAGTTTCCTGTTGATTCTGAAGCAACACTCGGTGGGCGGACAACACTGTCTCGACCCACAGTTGGTTCTCTATGGGCTACCTGATGCGCTCTAGCTAGACGGACTTTTGAAATATCGTCTCTCCGATAACGGTTTTCCTTTCTCCCTCACCTTATTCCTTTCTCAGGATCCCATTTCCTCGCTGATCGAGTTTGGTTACTCTACAGTCAGCGGTTTGCGGGTTGCGAATAGAGAAGGACAAGGACAGAAAATGGCCCCAGGTATTGGTCAATACGCAACACTTCTTTGGTGCGATTCTTCTGTGTACAAGACATCGCTATTAAGAGATCCATGTGTCGGAGCCAGAGGCAAACTATAGCCTACTCATCCACCTCTGAAAGAATTTTGGAACGAAATTTAACATCATTGCTTTTATCTCGATTTCGGAGTGCAGAAGTAGGAACGACCTTAGTTTGTTCTTCAAGAAAACTAGCTACCAACACTCTTCGTTCATTTATGCACAGTCTCTTATTCAAAATAACAATCTCTAATTCCCAAGGAAATGTAAGTTATAATTTACATTATTAGAAAACTACAAATACCTCAAACAGTTGAAAAATTACAGGCGAGAGGGGTTAGTTAAAATGATACTCAGCTAACAATAAATCAAGACCAGAAAACCAGTGTCTTTTATATATATCGTCAACGGCACTTAAAAGAAAATCGCCTAATTTAATTGTAATGTGGAATAACGCTCCTATCTGCACCATATACAACATTCGCGCCTTTATATATTTATATACTATACATTTATATATTTGTACTCTGTGGAGAACTAGCTTTGGAGAGGCTATGGACCTGTCGTAAGACAGACTACAGAATGAATGAATATTTACATATTTTATTAAATCTATAAGTTAATTAAATTTCTCGCTGAAAGAAGACATTAATTTTAATGTATTTGAAGTGTCTTATTTAAAGACGATCTTAATTGTTAAAACTATACAGCGTTATCTTAAAATTACAGGTATAGTCCTACCTCTGTTATATTGTGTATATTTATATTTATTCCCGATGTTATTGTAAACAGAAGTATATTTTATTAAAACAAAGTTCTTTGCCAACTTAAATTGGAATTTGAAATCCATTCCTCTGGATTTTTAAGACGATGAGAAATTAACGTTCACGCACATGGACGCGATTATAACTGCATGGAAGGATAATTAAAAGTTTAACACTTCGAAGACTAAGATTAACCTGAATTATATTTAAAAATTTACTCCGCGCAGTAAACACATTCCGTCTCGGTTACAAAAACCAATCAATTAATGGGTAGTATAGGGAAATAAACCGGTGTCTGCTCTGAGCTCCATATAAAACACATGCAGTGTGTGAGCATAACGTAGCATTTGTGAATGGTCTTACTGGTTATGCAAGAAGTAACCACTGGGCTTTAAGGGGTTAAAACGTGTTACATCCTTTCTCACTGCAGCACACTTTTGAGTTTCTGCAATCGCAGCTGTCCGCGATAGGCTTTATGTAACCGAATCCACTAAGAATTTTACACATATTTTAAATATATGTAATAATAATGCAATTTAGGTTACTAAATTAATTAGCAACAAATACAGCATAAAACTCAACCACGTATGAATAATCTGTAAAACTGACAAGCTTTTACCTTTTATAAGGTTATATTCACAGAAACTTGTTTAATACAAATAAAGTAATAAATTACAACGTAACCAGCCGGTGCAGATCACAACACAGGACACGTAGCAACATAATACAGGGTAGCTTCAACCTACTTGAGATAACATATATACAAAACAGGACTGCCATTAAGTTATAAACAACAATAAATATGTAATTTTTAAGGAAACTTTTTAACCTTTTATGAAAGACCAGTAAAACACATCCCGTGGATTCGACAGCTGGACGTAATGATACCATAATGCATTGGGTATCAAGATTTTATTTCATTCTTTGTGGATGTACGAGGTGTTTAAAATTGAACTAATGGATGTAAAGCATATGTAAAACTTTGACCCCCTGAGGATGGCTTGTTAAAGGCCGAAACATGTAGGGGTAATTGACTTACTTATGAGAATATAGTGCATATATTGGTGTCTAAAACTTTTAATTAGTTATCAAGATGCACGGTGCACATAACGTGAAAAGTACCAATATTTACATCTACACGTCTAAAATAGTTAGGTACTCTATATATACATTTTTACAAATACATATACATGTATTTATTTACCTAACATTCCTGGCTATGATATTCTCATGTATCTTTTATTATATATTTTTCATTGAAGGATAACAAGGTTTATCTGTTGTTAATTTAAAGTCCAAAAATATCAAGAACAATAAAAGTTTAAAACGTTTCTCTTATTAATATTTCGTATCCTCGTTGTGAATATCTTCGCAGAATATGTTTGTATCTAATGCAAAATATGTACGAGAAAAATAAAAATAAGCACAGCATAAGAAGCTGATCTTATATATATATATATATATATATATATATATATTATATATATGAGTAGATTCTGATACAAATTTACTTACAGACTAGCTACCTGTTTAAAACTTATCGATCTAAAACTCCGTAGTGGATACCTATGCTTTCGAAAAAAGCCTTCCTGAATATGACCTTACAAAAGGTCGAAACATGCTGCTGAGGAAAAAAACCGTTGTTAGCCTAACAACTTATATCCACACTGTTAATTTTTATAGCTTATTGTTATGACGGGTAAAACTACAAGCTCATTAATATTCACAATAGCGTCACATCGCGTATATCAATAGAATAATATGAGCAACTTTATTTCTTAGTCTAGAATAAATGCTGTTAAACCGGACACCCGACTAGGACAGCGTTGGTCACGAGATAGAGAGACAGACAGACAGACAGTCAGCTGTATATACCACACGCAAGAAAATGCCTCAGTACAAAGTCAAATTAGCCACAGTGAATAATGTAGGCTGTTTAATTGTAAGCTGCACGACCAACTATCATCATGGCGCTTTTTTGCAGTCTTTTCAGTGCTTTCACACAATTGTGGCAGCACTGCCTTAACATAAGCCACAACAAGCTTCTCTACATTCCCAATCTACATACAGTTCATTATCACTTTTGTTTCTCATTCGACACTACACAACGTCTGCAGATCAGACAGAATCATTCAATAACGTAAGAACCGGCTACACGAATAGAGTTTGCACGCTTCCAGCACGCCTTTGTGTCTCTGAAACACTCACACAACTTAACAATAAACACTCAGGCGCCCTGACTTAGTTTCGGCCCATTAATATGGTGGACTTCACCACGGAGGCCCGGGTTCGATCCCGGGTCAGTACATGTGGGATTTTTGTGGACAAAGTGGTACTGGGACAGGTTTTCCCCGAGTACTTCGGTTTTCCCCTGTCAGTTTCATTCCACCGGTGCTCCATTACAAGGAAAAACGAAAAAAACTAATCATCTTCATCACAGGGTTGCACAATAAGCCTCTAGGCTGCGGTGCGTCCGTAGCTTCTGCTGAGGGGCCGTTTACCACAAAAAAAAATACGGTGGCCTAATAATTCCTATGACCTCTCAATGTTACATTCGTTTCCGAAAATTGTTGTTCTCCCTGTCATGACTAGGAATATTACCGCCTACTTGGATGTGGCGACTCTCCAGTTCCAATTTAATAGGACCTACTTCTTCATTGCTTGTACTGCTGCCTTGATTTGTTTCGTACTCGTCTGGACAGAGCTCTGCATTGGTCCAAACGTTCCCAGTATCGGCATAGTAATTTTACACGCGCGGCTTATTCATCTACCCTGATGATGAAGGCAAAAGTTTCCTCTGAAATGTCCAACAATATTTCCCAGACTACACGGCTTCACATCTCAGACGACAAGAACTTTAATTTTGTTTCTGCCTGTCTCCTGCCTACAAACTCGAAACCGTCAAAAGCAGCTACAGACCAACCCTCACCTTCCCCAAGACATATACCTTCGCTCAATGTCATCCCCTTTTGCTTTATGTATCGGAAAGACACATGTTCTGCTCGTGCCATGTGGCAAATGGAATTCACCTGCCCCCGTGTTACTGCAACGGGCATTGTCCTACGAGGATAGAGTGGGGGAAAAAGTCCTTCCAGTTATTAGTCACACATTATTGGTTCTTTTACCAAAATATGCCTATACATCAACACTGACCTTTGCTACGTTCTTTTTTCAAGAATACTGCAAATTTTACCTTCTAAGGCTTCGTAGTTTGTATATGTATCGACATTTTTAACACAAAATGCCTACATTTTGCTCACACGGAGTATTTATATGTTCAATATGATTCTCACAGTAAAGAGCCAATTTTTCCTATACAGCATTCGCAGATTGTTTTTTTACTTATGAGGGAAGCACACTATGCTCTCTCAGATATAAACTGAATCTTAGAATGTAGATTAATCTTAGCCTTCAAAGGGATGATATAAATATGTAAATGTCATGTTATAATATTCTGTAGGAATGTACATTAAGAACGGTCTATCTGCATTACAGCCATTCTTGTCAGCCACGTTTCTTCCAAGTGTTCGTCACCGAGGGCACCAAGCAGTCTGTAATAACGTTATCCTCAGTGTGACCGAGGCTAAGACCTTACGCAGGAACAGGTCCAACTTCAAGCCCTTATTTTAGTTCCAAGCCAAAGACAGGGTGCCTTACGTCCGCTGGAATATTCGGAGTATCGTAACCGATCCTGTTATCTACTTCTGGGCCTCCTTCCTATATGATTGCAGAATGTATGCCAATTTTATCAGTCTGCTATTCTGCATCATTAACGTTCTGTTTCAACTATCATTTATACTTCTTTACTTCTATCGTATTCCCAGTTCGCAGTGTATCCCGTACGTTTTCACGTTCAGTATTGCTTCTGGACAAGCTTTTATCATAGACATAAAGCGCTTCTTACGTGCAGCTTATCTCCCCCTCCCCCCTTTCCGCTTTTACGCAAAAGCAAAGTGGAATTTTTTAATCGCTACGACGCTACAATCTCTAGTTACACACGCACGGAATGTCAGATATATTTTACACGGCCTACTTAGCTCATGTTTAACCTTTTAAAGCCTAATGGTTACTGGATGCATCAACAGTTTTAACATTCACAAATTCTACATTCTGCCCACACTGTATTTATGTCTATTGTATTTATAGTACAACAAACACCGACTTTTGCCTTATATAACATAAATTGATTTGTTTTTTTTTAACAGAGCTGAAAAGTGTTTACTGTGCGGTACGAACAGGTTCCTTAAATGTAACAGTTTACGCTTCGTCTTCAAAGGGTTAATGCAGTGCTTCCAAACCTGGGTAAAATACCCAAAATTGGGTAAAAGTGGGTTTTCTTTGGGTAATGACACACCTCGGAATACACATTAAAATTTACCGTAAAAGTGTAGAAGAAGAAGGCCGCGATGCAATTATTGCCGTTTCCAAGCACCTACATGTGTGAAGTAGGATTTTCCACTCTTGCCTTCATAAAGAGCACAAAACGAAACTGTTTGCTGAACCACGAATATGCTGTGAGGTGTGCTCTGTCTCCAATAGTTCCAAATTGTCAGAAACTAGTAAATAAGATGGAGCAGTGGCATTATACTCATTAGCTGGGACCTGGGTGATGAAATATTCATGGTGAATAATTACCAAATTTTTTGTGGCTGCTGAAATGTTTAGAGATGTTTAAAATAAAGACATTGCATCAAACATATTGTTTGCTTCCTATTTTTTACCGATCTATTTTCACTTGTCAAATATGTTTTCTGTGCAGTTAGTGTTTTACCTACATTGGGTAAAAAGGACTTTCTGATAAGCGGTTTTGGGTAATGAAGGAAAAAGTTTGGAAGCAGTGGGTTAATGTAAGACAGTACTTGTCTGGTTTTGGCGTAATTTCGACTCACACATGTCTTCACCATCATCATCATCAGCAGCAGCAGCAATTGGCTCTAAGCCATTCAAGCTTCTTCCTTTTCAGTATGGGTGTTGGTCCCTCCATCGTCTACCTAGTCGACTTACGTTTCTTTCGCCGGTCGGAGCATATTCATAAACAAGCCTGGGAATTCATTAAATGTTGCGTCCATTTCACTCCTTGAAGATTAAAAAAGTCGGTAACCTTTGTGTTACCGACCCTTCTGTCGTCGACCTGTCTCTGATGTGCCTTGTCACTAAGCAAATTAGCTCTAACTTGTAACCGCTTCAATAACAAATTCTACATTCTCCATGCATCAGATTCTTCTCCTCAAACTTGCAGCCGTTCTGTCAGTCAAGATATTCCCCGTGTTGTATTAGAGCTTCAGGTTCATTACTGCGTTTACACTAGCCTATCCAGAGCAATATGCATCTGGTCCACAGCGTCACGAACGTTCCTGTTAAGCCCCATTTGCAACCATACCCCTACATAAGCTACGTAGTCTAGGGGTCAAGTTCTGAGAAAAAAAAGAAGAAACACTTGAATTTTAAACGTTATTACGAGATGGGGGTTCGTGTAACTGTGTGGATGAACAAGTGACACGTAGTGTAACTGTCTAACCATGCTTCGTACCGGGTCTGGGCCGTGACACCGTAAAGCCGTGCGGGCGTAGCAAGGCCAAGTTGCAAAAGTTTTATGAACACAACCTGGAAATAAAAAAAAAAGCCTGACAAAACCGAATTGGCCAAGCCCAAGTCGTTAACTTACAGAGAGAGGGAAATGTGAAGAGATCTAAAACTTCAGGAAAGAAGAAGAAGAAATAGAAAGTGCTTATTTCTGTTTTACGAGAATGTGGCGGTAGAAACAGACGATTTTCCTGTCTCGGGAATGACCTCACCCACAGTTTATTACACACGTGTAACATTTTATGTTTTTTTACCTTCTGAATAGGGCCAAGGAAAAAATTTGAGATAACTGATAACGTCACCTCGTGTCATCACTGGGGAACTCACAATACAATTCTGGCGTACTAAAAGAAACGAGGACACATGTGTACAAAACAAGTAACATGAACTGAGAGCCACGAGAAATACCGCAACGCATAAGCTTCACATCTGCAAATTGGGAAGCGCGTAACCTAGAGCTCTGACGCCTTTAAATTCCAGGATTATTATTATTATTATTATTATTATTATTTGCTATCACCTTTATGCAGGTGCTTACATTTATATACCTAAAACAAACCATGTTTCTACCGTACATAATGTTGCAGCTGTTCTGTAGTTACCATATACGGTATACGTACTGTTATTTGTCATGACAAACGTTTTGTACTTTCACATTAGCACTTTCCTAAGTACGTGCACAGTGCCCAATATGGCCGTTGTCTGTAGTTCCTTGATGTCGTCCTTTACAGGTATGTTGGTCAGGTGTTTTGTGAATGATTTTGAGATGGTTCCAGTTGCCCCTATTATTACTGGTATGACTTTTGTTTTTACATCCCACAGACGCTCTATTTCTATTGTAAGGTCTCTACATTTCAGAATCTTCTCGGCTTCTTTCTTGATCACATTTGTCTCCTGAAATTGCAGCATCTATAACATACATGTTCCTTTTCCATTATCACAAATTATAATATCCTGTTTCTTCTTAGGGATGGTTCTGTCGGGTTGCACTTGTTGATTCCATAATATGGTTACATTACCTTCATGACTTGTTTCTACTAATCTTGCTATATGCACATACCAGTGTTCATTGTCTAAAGTTACCCCTAATTCCTTTATTATTATTATTATTATTATTATTATTATTATTGGAAGCCGGGAAAGCGTAGTCGGTATAGCAACTAGGCCTCGGACTGGACGGCGGGGGTTCGAATCCCGGTAGGGGCAAAACATTTTTCTCTTTTTCAAAACATTTACACCGGCTCTGGGACCTAACCAGCCTCCTATACAACGGGTACCGGGTTTCTTCCCCGACGATAAGGCGACTGGAACGTGAAGTTAACCACTCACCTCCATCTAGTGCCAAAGTTAAGAATGAGTGGAACTATAGCCCTATTCCCCCTACACGTCTTCATGGCGTGGATAGGGAATATTTTACGTTTATTATTATTGTGGTGGTCGTGGTATAGTGGTGGTGGTTGCTGTGGTGGTAATAATAGTAGTAGTAGTAGTAGTAGTAGTAGTAGTAGTAGTAGTAGTAGTAGTAGTAGTAGTAGTAGTAGTGTAGTAGTAGTAGTAGTAAGAGACTATTGTACTACTTTTTAAGTAACTCAATCTATAGCGACGAATGATAGGATAATTTGTAAACAATGAGTTGAAAATTATTTAAAAGGAAACGGTCGTTGTATAATCCAGGTAGTATCCCAGCATTTTCCTGGACTGAGGAGTACCACGAAAAATCTACGGTTGGTTTATGAAACAGCAGATATTCGATTTACACATCTACCAGATACAAGGTTAGATAGTTACTGTTACGCCAATCCGTTCGATTGTTGCTGTGGTTGATCTTGCTGTCATTGTTGTTGCTGCTGGTGTTACAAGTACCCGTATGTTAGCCGACAATCTATCGTGAAATTGCATAAAATACGACACCTTGACTCAGTGAATGATACAGACCCTCGTATGCGATAATTCTGGTTGTCCTGACGAGACTGTCCTAGTGGAAACTTTGGGGGGGGGGGGGGGTGCTCATCATATTAACGTCATAGGAGAAACCTTTCAGGGTCAACATTTTCTCTGAGGGTTTTATAAGTCTGCTCTGCAGTATCGACCCGTCTGGTGTCGTGTGTAAAGAGGATTAGTACGTACATAAAACGAGGGGGGGGGGGGGGAATTATTCTTCGCAGACAGGGGTGGCATTGTGACGCTTAGGCGTAGCTTCCAATAATTCTGAAGTGGCACATTGAGACTTCCACTTTACTAAAAATTAATTCCCCCCTGGTTTCCTTCGGTCCCACCAGACAAAGGCCGACACAGGACCTTAAACTGGACTACGATCAATCGTTTAACTATCCTGTCCAAATTTTTTTCTTTTTAAGTCGTCCTCTTCTACCTACTCCGTTTTCCCGTTTCAGTGTCGAGGTTGTAATTCCTTTTGATCACACTGAGAAACACACCACAGTCGGTAGGACTCCTCTGGACGAGGGATCGGTTCGTCGCAGAGGCCTCTACCTGACAACATACAACACTCATAAGAAACAAACATCCATGCCCCGGTGGGATTCGAACCCACGATCCTAGCAAGCGAGCGGTCGAAGACCCACGCCTTAGACCGCAAGGCCACTGGATCGGCTCCTGTCCAAATTACCATTAACAAATCATTCAACAATTCAAGATTTGAGTTTCACATGACAGCGACCATAAACATCGCTATCTTTCTGGTTGTGACAGAGTAGTCGGTATAGCGACTCGCAACGGGCTGCAGAGTCCGGGGATCGAATTCCGGTGTGGGCGAGATTGTCCACACCCGTCCACACCGGCCCTGGGGCCCACCTAAACCCGTGTACAATGGACACTGGGTCTCTGTCCCCGAGGTAAAGCGGCCGAGGTGTGACGTTGAGACCCACCCCCCCTCTAACGCCGAGGTTAAATAAAGAGTAGAGCTCCCTCTCTGGGCCTTCATGGCAAGTCATAGGGTGAACTTGACTTTACCTTTTATGTGACATATAATGTGGTAATATGTACCAACGTTTCTGAGTAACTTGTTGCCTCCATCTTCGCGGTAGAACAGAAACAAATTACAGGTAATAAGATGTTGGAGCAGGAACTAGAAGCAATACGTTCCTCTGAAACTCTGATTCCAGTATCAAATTATATGGTATAAGGTGATCATAGGGTTATTTTCATACTAACATTTCACGCTATGCATTCCCAGATACTGTCAACATCGCTGAGAAAACCATAAATAATTAAGTGCGTCACTGACTTAGCTCAATCGAACTTCACGCAGCACAGACTTTTTGAAAGCAAACAGACCCACATCAGTCAAGAAATCTTCCGAATTAAAAGTAGATAAAATTCCTTTTCCTTGTTCAGAGGAGTCCGAAATGTTACCTGTCTTCTGCCATATGAATCCTCCCTCACTGTCATGTATTGTTCCTTAAATATGCATCTCAGTACTATCATCGCATCTATGAGTGTCTCCTGCATGCTGTCTTACAATGACTAATACAGAAATGTGAACCGATTTCACCGACTGTCGTGGCGACGTGGGCAGCACTCTTGCTTTGTATTCGAAAAGCCCCAGTAATTATAATTTACCATTCCGACTATATGGCAAGTCGAAACTAGCCCTATTCGGTAAGGACTTCAACATAGCAAAATCTTAGAGTCATAAAATAATAACAACTAAATGTTTTTATTTATTGACGGGCCCCGCAGCAGATGCTACGGAAGCACCGCAGCCTTGAAGGCTTATTTGTGTAATCCTATGAGAAAGATGATGAGGTCTTTCTGCTTTTCCACTTTAATGGAGCACCGGTGGAATGAAATTGACAGGGGAAAACCGAAGTACTCGGAGAAAAACCTGTCCCAGTGCCACTTTGTCCACCACAAATGCCATATGGACCGAACCGTGATCAAACCCGGGCCTCCGCGGAGAGAGGCCGGCGACTAACCGCCTGAGCACGGTCAACGACTAAATTAAATCCAGGAATTCTTCAGTACCTTTCATCTTGCCACCTCGTCATCTGAAAACCTAAATACATTCAATAAAGTTATCTGAGAGTCCAAGATGTATATTGTCTTATACTGCTCGAACACCGCGACTGTGTAATCGAGTCTCAATGGGGACGTGTGTGTATGTTTGTGTTGTCATGTACAGGCGTGGGCTTTGTGACTGACCGATCACCCCCCAACCCACGCAAGGACTTCTGCCAAACTCTCTACAAACATGACTAAGAAATGCGGTAAACGGCAGTCTCTAGGTCACAAGTGTCTACAGCGCCGTAGACAGAGAAAACAGACAGCAAGATCAAAAAGACGAAGAAACCACATAACTGAAAGCTCCCTAATGTTAATTATGTGACTTTAAAGCGCGGATTTCGGATGTGGAAGGATTAAATGGCTGGAGAGTGCACTAGCTATTTGAGCGACGAGAGACACATATGAGAACAAACGTTTAGTCATAAAGCGTAAGGAGAAGAAGTCATTTAGATGTAGATAAACACCCGGTATTAACATGAATGTTATATATGTCGGTTATGAGGGTGTGGAATAGGTTTAATTGGCTTAGGGGTGCATCGAGTGGCAGTATATGTTGAACACGAGAATGACCTTCTGATCCCACACAAGGTCTCGAATTTTTTATCAGTTGAACGTATCTTTTTTTTTTTCTGTGGCGCAACAGCCCAAATCCAGCCTAGGCCGCCTCATTGTTGAGGTTTCTAGATCATACACAATCATACACACACACACACACACGGTATAACTCTGAACGAGTGATCAGCTCGTCACAGAGGCCGCTACCTACACAATACACAACAAACACAAGAGACTAACATCCATGCCCTTAACGGGACTCGAACCTGCGATCCCAGCAATCGAAAGGCCACAGATCTAAGAACGGCAACCGAGGTCAGCTTGAACGAATCTTAGCCTCTGAAAATGACTCTGCTCCATACAGTTTGGCCTATTAAGTCGCAGAATCTCGGGAAAGTACCTCATTTCTATTGAGCCTATAGGATTAGGCTCATCAGGACTTAAAACTGGAAATGAAACTGCAATATGCTGCCTTGCATCTATTTGACCAATGAAAACCCAGTAAAGACTCACAGTTCATAGTAACTGGGGGGGGGGGGGGGGGGTTCTTACTTGGGAGGGGATTACAGGGCAGGATGTAATGTGACACACGAAGAAGCCCTGGTATCCTGTCCAACTCATGATTAGACAACGCAGGAACCCCGAGGGTCAGGCATCACTGTCAAGGCACGTGCAGTCGTAAGGTAATCCACACACAGCCCTAACGAAGCAAAAACAGAACATTCTCTGGCCTCTAACAATGTCACGCTCTGCATAGTGACCTCATTTATCTGTCCCACCAACAAAGCGAAACCCATGTGCTCAAATTGGAAAGTTTAACACCCGCTTACGGACTTCTGCGGTCTCTGTCGAACTCTTAACAGTGTCACATACCTGCATTTAAGTCGCTTATAACATTCGCCATATAACTTTCCAGATCGTCTCTGATGCCTACTGGCAAAGATGTCACGTGTTCATTGTAACAAATTAGCTTCCGTCAGGAGTGTCTACTGCTACCGAAAAGTTGCATTGCAAAATCAAGCCGTATTTTTTTAAGTAATTCGTAGAGCAAAAGCCATTAACTTTAATTCAGGGATGCACAAATCCCGGGCGCCAGGTCTTCCAGGCGATTAAGTTTTGTACTTTGAGGCCAATATTGATGGGTCGTCAGTATGGACTTTGCTTCATGTCACCTTCCTACATTTTTGGAAAATTTGTGCAACCCTGCTTTATTTACATGTACGTTTTATTACAACGTCGTACACAGAACGTTAGAAGAGCGTTTCATTTTATCCTTTCAATTATCATGCCACCAAGAACTTAGCCCACTCAAAGAATTAAAAATAGAGGCACTGTGCTATAAACGTAACACTGATGTGCATTCGCGTAACCACTGTTTCCGTGGAAAAGCAATAAGTATTTCATATTCTGAGTGTGTGTTTGTAGCCTTAGTTATTCAGCACGCAAAGCGCATGCGCCCTATTATATTGTCATCTGTGGCCTGTGTGGCTCTACCATATTTTTCCACATCATCTAATAAACGGCACGATTTTCGGGGAAAAAGTTATTGAACATAAAATGTGTGTTTTGATTTTCTCTGCAACTTTTGTCTGAAATATTTTTTCATTCTAAGAAGAATTCAGCGAGATATTATCATAAATATACATTAGGTCTTCATATAAAGTACCCGTTATTCTTTTCAGATTTTAATGAAAATGTTTTCGAAAAATCCACAAACATCAAATTTCACGAAAATCCGTCCAGCGGAAACCGAGCCGTTCCATGCGGACAGACAGACGTGACGAAGCTAATAGTCGCTTTTCGCAATATTGCGAACGCGACTAAAAACGTAATGCAATTGCAGTTACGCCACATATTACGTCTCTATAGTCGCCAGCAGCAAGCAGAGTTTTCATGATGTACGCCGCTGACGACTCGTGCAGGGCATGAACAGGATACTGCAATGCTGCTCTTTAGTAGCTAGTCTCTGCACAGCCACCGGCCTTGTTACGTGCAGACTGGTTTACATGTTTGATACAGCGATGGCAGCATCAAGCTGTACACTACAGCAGCAAAGAAATTTACATTCAGCAAGACAGAACGATCGAACTTCCCGCCGGGTTCGCCTATTCTCCTCCTCCATGCCACCAGTCATGTGAATATGTTTTGCGAAGCCAACTAAATTTGTTACATGGTGCTATTATAAAGATGCAAGTAATCACCGTGTTAAACTCACGCTGGTACTCTTAAGGCTATGTTTCTATACGAAATATAATAAAAATCAACCTTAGTTACCATATGTTTTAGGAACTGCAATACATGAAGAGTGTTTACATTTGTTTTGTATAAGTACACATAAAACATAATCGGTGTGGAGATTGTCCATTACAGACCTCGAAACCTGTCGATTGGTACAACAAGTTACATTTACTTTTACGACAGGTGCCGTTGAAATACATTACGTTACACTACAAACATAAACTTGAGACGAGGATAAATGTCCAAGCATGTTTATAATTAAAAGACTTCCGGAAGCGATAGTAATACAGGTACAAACACTTTATTCACTTTTTTCAGAGAAACAGAACCATATATCTAAGAACGCTTTCTATGCATGCGGAACTGACAAAATGTGTGATTTTGTTCTCAGAGAATCCCCAGGCATTCCGTATATCATTATACGGAATTTGTTCAAACAAATTGCACAAATAATTTTAATAATCATCTATCAGTTACGTTCCTCCTACATGTTTCGACCTCTACAAGGTCATCAGCACGGAGGTATATACAAAGACATAGAAGTACAGCAAATTTTAACTCTACACACGCACATCGTTTACAGAATTAGCTATACTTGTATGCCTTTCTACCTTGTAGAAGTCGAAACACGTAGTAGGAACAAAAGTGACAAATGATTATTTATTACTCACTGTGTAGATTGTTGGGTCAAATACTGTACAATCACCCCATTACACGGAATATGTATTACGTTCAATAAGATTTAAATTTTTAGTTAGATTATATAATTACGAAAATATTTATCACTTTAAACAGCTGTTTTATATAATACCGAGGAACACTATGCAGTAAGTACAAATTCACATTGCTTATCCTCAGTGCCTCCGTGAACGTTTTACCTAGTTAAAATTATAACGACCTTTAAAGAAAACGTTTATATAACATTTAATGAATGATGTTTAGAATGCCTGACCATTCTGTGAAATAAGTTCATTACACATACACACATATCCGTGTCTCTCTTCGAACGTTAAATCAGCAGTTGACTCACAGTCTTCCGTACGCTTTATCTCAGCAACAAACCTTTTAACATTTTATATTAAACATTCCACTTAAAGTGCTGAGTTTTTTTACACTAAATAACATTACTTACATTCTGTGAAGGGTCTTTAAAAGTGTTGGGAATTTCCTGAGGTTTTCTGCTTTCAAGACCTAAAATAACAGCATACGTAGAGACCGATATAGCATATCAATACTCATGTACACGTATATAACTTTTATTAAGGCAGTTAATTACCCAGCCTAAGCAGACAAGGCAATGTGTCCATATCACAGAGTTGGCGCAGCAGTCACTTGATGTTACAGCCTACACGATAAACTCCCAACGTCAAATGACTCGGCGTCACTCTGCATAAAAATTTCCCCAATGTTACAAGCAATTTTCTTTTTTATCAGACTTATACCCCTATAGCATCAACGTAGCGTTTGAGCGATTTGTATAAAATAAATTTATAGTAGTTCTGATTTAGAACAATTTGTTGTATTTTACTTATTCAGAACAAAGGAGTATGGAAAATAATGCAATTGTAGTAGAGAAAGCTAAGATATTCAGTACTGCACTGAGACTTACACAACCGTTCCCACAAACCCCACTACGGTGGCTACAATCCTGCACGATATTCCATGTGTATAATGCAGGTGGAAGTATTCAACATGCGAAACTTTTGTTACCTCAGCTTGCATTCCCACTCCACCCCTTACCCATCTGTACACCCCTGTAATGAACCCTGTTTTCTGGATCTCGCTACGTTGGAATTGCCATATAAATCTTTATGCTTCAGTTACCAGGTTTTAAATTCCTGACTCTTTCCAAGGGTGATCAATTTTTTCTTTACAGGATGACAAAATGCTGGATTCACTATAGGGAACGTGTTAGATGGCAGCACTGTTGCATAATGCGATATTCCAGGGATTAAGTATGCCTAAGGAAATAACCTACTGATATTTCACTTCTAATGGCATGAGAGATCTTCAAAGTTCAAAATGAATAGTGGTTTATGACTAGATCACAGCAGCTCGCTTACCGCTCGTTATGTTACAAACCATTTCATTCATCCTTCCATCCATCCATTTATTCATTCGTTCATTCATTCACAGACACGTATGTACCTACGTACAGTACACACTCATACAATTACACATAATTATGTACGTAGGTATATATACATACGTACATTCATACATACATACATAGGTACACAGGTGTATATATATGTCCCAGAAATACATAAAATTTCTTATATAAATGCAGAAGCAAAAACTAATTTGGAGGACCTAGACACAGCCGGTAATATAACAAATAAACTGGTATGTGAATTCAAATCATTTGGCTCAAGATACAGTCAACTCAACGACATTGTGAAAGACAGCAGTAAACCAACTCGTTCCTAATTCCCTGGACTAGCCTGGCGACTATCATATTCTCAAGAATAATATCACTTCATTCAGTTAATTAAGACACAAGATTTCCTTGTGTTTCAACTTTAATGGAACAAGACTGTGCTGACACCTGGCTTATTGTTTTAATCTGCGAAGCTCGAATTACCTGGTTTCCTGTGGCTGAGCTAATGACAGTAATTAGATTCTATGCAGGCTGGGTTAACCAACACTGAGCATTGGGAGCGTCTCAGTATCGGATGAACACTTTGCATGTGACAGACATTCTCTGTTCACAGGCTTCCCCAGCGAGTGCCTCTGTTCAATACATTCACTGTCGTAACAAGTTGTCAGGCCGTCTGTTGGACGGCAACACAGCGTGTTCAATTTAAAACACAATAGACTGCAATTATATATAACACAGTTCTCAGCGCATAAATACACTAGAGTAACAAGAGTATTCCCTTAAAATACAAAGGATTTGGTAGGAAAATAAAGCTATACAGAGAAGATCATTTACTAAAACTACGTTAAATCTTGCTTGGTCAAATACAAAAGATGGCTGACAGTTGCTCCGTTTTTTCAGTGTCACCGAGTCTCCCCCACCACTGATTCTCTAAGTTCTGAATCATTAAAAAATAGTGAAATACAACCTGTATTAGTAAACAAATTGTCACATTTTGTCCAGCAAAATATGTTTCGAATTAGTCATAAACAGGCTAGTCTAATAAAATACAAACATATAAAAATTCTGAAATTGTGTAATACAAAATATCATTTTAGAATTTTTACATTTTTATATTTTGTCAGATTACCCTGATGATGACTAATTAAGTCGAAACATGTCGCTAGTGGTAATGTGCCAAGTTGTTTATTTGTAGAAGTTGTATACGACGATGCATGTCACTTACTGATACAGACAGCACAAAGGCATGGCAAATATGAAATTTGCCGGTTGACAAATTACATTCCACGCAGTGAGTCTAAGGAGACTGTGCAGTTAGGGTTGTGTGATAAAGTAATCGTGCACGTTGGTGCAAACGTTTCGATCTAAATTGAAGAACTGACATTATAAAGGCAAGAATAAATGCTAAGTTTAGTTACTCGTTGAAAAAAAATTATCGCCTCTTCTGCTTGGAAAATCATTAACATATAGGGTATAATTATTTATTTTATTTTATAATAATATTAACCCACGTTCACTTTGTTATTTTGTATCGTTACGTGCACGAAGACACACCAGTAACTATCTAATGCATAAACGGTTAACTCCAGCTTCTGGCGTAAAGACGACAGCCCGTTAATATATTAAAAACAGAAAATTCGCTTAAGCTCTTGGCTTCATTTTCTATCGGAAGTTCATGAAAATGAAGAAGTGTAAATTTCTGTGGGCTACAAATAATAAACTTTCATTTGTTCCTAGTTAATTATAAACCACACTATGAGAACATATATGGAATTGGAGGTATAGACCCACACAATTCTAAGATATGTAATGGAAAATGTTTGGTATGGTTGATTAATGGAGTATTTTCATGTCTTATGAAAATAATTAAGTTTCTGACAAACGAGAAATTTAGGTGTTTCTCTATGACTACTTCACATTTTTACCTTTGACCTTTTGTGTACGATTGGTAAAACAACGTCAGTGGTCTAGTGGTCCAGTAGTCATAGTCTTCAAACAAGAAAAGCATTCTCTCAGTGATCTATTTTAGGTTTAATTACTAAATTTTTATACTACAGAAATTCATCAGCTTTAGCTTCTACGGACTGGGACCAGGTCACGAAGACAAATATGGAATAGAAGTACAGCTCCACTAATTGCAACACTAGCTGCAAACTTCACAAATCTTTAGCCCGGAAGAAATAGTCTTCCGGTACACATACCACAGGAGGCTGGTTACGTTCTAGAGCCGGTCTGGATGTAAGGGCGAAAACAAAATGCCTACCCTTACTGAGAATCGAAGTCCGGTCTTCCAGCCTGCAGGCTGGTCATAGTGGTTGAAATATCCCGGTTCAATTATTTAGTGATTTATTTACTTATTTATTTTTAAATTTAATTTGTAGTTTATGTAAGGAGACTGTACAGTGTAAAGTGATTGAATGGTAGCGAACAACGAATTGGGAAGGATGCACTATCCCACAATTTCCTTGGAGGAACAGAGGAAAGCTACGAGGAACTTTGGTCTAGTCGGTACCTTTGCAGAGATTCGAATAGGAAGCCTCCCGAATACAGTTCAAAGTATTATCAAAGATAAAAAATTAACAGCCGTCACACACAACGCTTTATTAACAGAAACCCAATCACTGCTACATGTTTCGGCTACTAGTCACATTCCGGCTGTGTACAATTGCATATGGAGAAAATGTACACAATATATGCGTAAAGTATTTTTGTGTAAGAAGCTCAACGGGATGAATCATATTAAGTTTAAGCTTCGAGACTTTGTCGCTTTAGCCAACTTGAAAGTGGTAAAGTTGTCAGCCCTACGCATCGGCCGTCTTTAGTCCCCCAGGAAATATTCCTTGTACTCATTTCTATTAGAGGTCATACTGCGGCCGGAAGGATTAGATCAATGAAAAATTCCAATAACTACATCGGGAATCGAACCAGCGACCTTCCGTCTTGTAGCTCAGTGCCTCAACCAAGCGCGCCACCGGGTGTCCCAATTTAAATTCAAGTACGTGTATTAAACGGAACCTGCATGCAAAAAAAAAAAAATCCTGTCCCTTGCGGTGTCGTTATACTCACGTTTCACTGTATTACCTGGGATTAATCTGAGACAGCAAATAAGGCGGCAGTCCCTCACTCCACGGCCCCCTTTTAGCAATCTAACTGCAAGTTCAGAATTGTCCTGTTCCCGTACACTCGTCCTGAATTCTAAGATGGGGTTGTCCCTGCCCTCAGGAGCCCTTCCTTCCTATTGTCAACTCCATTTACCCCGGCAGTAGAGAGGACGTTTGCTTGCTTACCCTCAAGACGAAGGCAGCTTCATGTTTACTCAAGTTCTCCTCGTCTTACGCCCCTAGATCCACACACGCGCGCTCGAAAGCCGACTACATATCGGTGCTCTTAATAAGTCAGAAATGCCGCAGACATTTCAGAGAGAGGAGGTTTTGCCTGCGCCAAAATAACGTACTTGTGTGACGCAGTTCGTGAAAGTACAGAGTGTTAACAAATTCACGCCAATGATAAATTAAATGTGCCGATCCCAGTGGCCGTGCGGTCTAAGGCGTGGGTCTTCGGCCGCTCGCTTACTAGGATCGTGGGTTCGAATCCCACCGGGGGCATGGATGTCTGTCTCTTGTGAGTGTTGTGTGTTGTCAGGTAGAGGTCTCTGCGACGAGCTGGTCCCTCGTCCAGAGGAGTCCTACCGACTGTGGTGTGTCTCAAATGTGTGTGAACTGGATGAACAGAAATAAGAACCCATCAAATAAGGCAAAAATGTTTTATTTCATTAACGAATGACACCGGTCTCTTTTGCCTCCTAAATTACGGCTATCCAAACTTGTCGCCGATCCCAGTGGCCGAGCGGTCTAAGGCATGGGTCTTCGGCGGCTTGCTTGCTGGGATTGTGGGTTCGAATCACGCTGGGGGTATGGATGTCTGTCTCTTGTGAGTGTTGTGTGTTGTCAGGTAGAGGTCTCTGCGATGGGCTGATCACTCGTCCGGAAGAGTCCTAACGAGTATGGTGTGTCTGAGAGTGATCTCGAAACCTCAGCAATGAGGAGGCCTAGGCCCACTACGGCTGTCGACACATGGAAGAAGTCTGAAGCTTGTCCAGGTGGCCACTTCTGTCATATACTGTCATCTGCACACCTTAAATAGTTAGTCGTATAATTGAAATTTGTATTTATTCCTGGTTGCTTTTAACAAACATAGGATGGTACTATTCCCACTCACCAGTTTTGTCTCTTCCATTTGCACACATAAGCTGACGTCTGTTACTGTCTCTCTCAGTACTCATCCTTCAAGCTGTCCCTCCTTAATGGCCAGATTCAGCAGGGTTAATATCAAGCAGATAAATCTGCTCAGAGTCTTGGTCGAGACCAACTTTACTCAGACTTTAGTGTGTTTATACAGCGGCAGCACGTACAAGCTGAAAGTCAAATTCCTATCCTCCTCTCAATATCATGCATTTTAGCATACCTACTTCGCATTCTGCAGGTACTGGTTTCGAATCCGATGATGTCGACATCTGTACTTGTATATATTTTTTTTGCCCCGTAAGGCAAAGCAGGGTTTGACAATTTGTAGTATTCCGCCCAGTTCCCCGTCAAGACATAAAGAGTACTTCGTGTCTGAGAAACAAATTTCTTGTATAAGTTTTAAAACTTTCGCGGCGACATGATTCAATATAGTCTTCTCAGTTTTGCCTGAGGATGGGGACGGAGCTAGTCCCCGAAACGTTGTATTCAAACGAATTGACGCGGCTGTGCGCCCGAGAAGACTATATTGAAATTTCTTGTAGTTGACGCCCCACGGTAAAGTAAAATGTTACAAGACAGAAGGGTAAAAAAATCCCCAAAATATTGATAAAAGCCACAATAAAACACTAATATTGAAACTGCAACATTTCAAATGCGGTTAGGTGCGTAATGTTTTCTTCTCTGAGTATGCCCCAGTTCCTTTCTTAAAGATGTTTAACTATGCACACACACCGATGACCAGTAGGCTTACATGTGCCTAGACCGATAATAACTCTAGGCCTATCATTTCAATTTCCTTCTCCTTTGGCTTTATATGATTATAATCGATCATAGCAAAGAGTATCTTATATAATCCCGTGTCAACACGGCACTGGAACCGAGGCTTAAGGTCATCCCATCTTCTACCGCAATTTCAACCCTTCAGCTATCTTCGTCGCTAAGAGAAATTCAAACCAAGCCGTAATTCTCCTGAAATGGAGATGTCAATTAAAACGCCTACTGTGTTCCAGAGAATGACAAACTCAGCTTCTTGGCTCGGGTCGATGTGCCTGTCACTTCAGTTATTTCCGGTTACATATAAGGCGATTGCGCGAAGGTTGATATAGGTCTATCTGACTAGCGTCTTTTTTTAGGGGGTGCTGATAAAGCGTGGCCCAAGTCATACCTCTGCAGGTACTGCAAATTTTGAAAATAATTTCCGACTATAAGTACTAAGTCAGGTATGGAAGATAATATGGCCGATCCCAGTGGCCGCGCGGTCTAAGGCGTGGGTCTGCGGCCGCTCGCTTGCTGGGATTGTGGTTTCGAATCCCGCCGGGGGCATGGATATCTGTCTCTTGTGAGTGTTGTGTGTTGTCGGGTAGAGGTCTTTGCGACGGGCCGATCACTCGTTCAGAGGAGTCCTACCGAGTGTGGTGTGTCTAAAGTGCGTGATCGCGAAACCTCGAAAAATGAGGAGGCCTAGGCCCCCTAGGGGCTGTTGAGCCATTGGAAAAAGAGTGTAAGATAATATGAATATAATGAGAAAATAAGTTGCAGCAGCCCGACAAGCCGTTGACTGTCAGGCTGGGGTTGGGCGGGAATAATAACTTCTCGCCATAAGAAATAGAAAGTAATTATATGTTGCATAGGGTCGCGGACTTTGAAGGTTATTTTGCGACTTAGATTACAAAAATTATATTACATTTGTGTTCAATTAATTACACAAACGTCTGCAGTACATATCATACAATATACATGGGACTTCGAAAGGCAATTAGCCATATTCTATTTAAAGGCTTTTGAAAAATCTTTTCCCCTGCTTCGACTTTTCAGGATTTGTAAATTATAACAGAAATCAGCGAATGTTTAAGACAGAAACAGCAAGCGAACGGATCTCGTAAGTGAATATCAGATCTTACTATACTTATTTAAATAATGGTCGTTTGGGGGCTCTCACATCGTGTAGTAAAAGTGCGTTCTGACTTTTCGGAGAAACGTACTATTTCCCTCTTCAGGGTGACTGAATCTGGTTCAGAAAGACGTTGACTCAAATGCAGCCACCACCAAGAAGGAGACAGAAGGTTCTTCCAAAACGTCAGAAGATACCTTCTCTAAACGGTGTAAAAACTCATAAAAGATCATAACTTGAATAGCTGTGAAAAATTACAAATTCTCCAAATCTAAAGGGAATAAAAAGTTCTGATAAGAAAGAGTGGAATATGTGTCAAACGGAGCCAACCGGATAAGATGGCCATGTGTACTAATGCACCGTTTCAAGCTCTTTCGGAGCCAGCTACGAAATTTCCAAAGGAGTAATAAGTCCAGAATGAACCTATGAATCGGCGTAGGCCACAGCTCCTAATTCGTGACAGTTAAAACTTAAGAGCAATAATTTAAACAAAAATGAATATAGAGTCGAACTCTGTTATAACATCATGTAAGGGACTGAATATTTTGTGTCGTTATAAACGAGTGTTGTTATAACCGAGTAAGAAGTAAAGTTCATCCTAGAACAGACCATGAAAGCCCAGAGGGGAATAGAGGTATAGCTCTACTCTTTCTTTAACCTCGACGCTAGATAGGGGTGGGTGGTCAACGCCACGCCCCGGCCGTTTTATCCCCAGAAATGACCCGGTACCCATTGTACAGGAGGCTGGATAGGGCGGGTGCTGAAAATCTCACCCCAACCGGGATTCGATCCCCGGACCGTACAGCTCGTAGCGAGTCGCTATACCGACTACGCTATCCCGGCCGGCTAACCGAGTAGTATTATGATATGGTTAACAGTGACTAATTAAAGTGGTACGACCGAATATCTGACGCTATAGACGAGGTCTCGCATAAACCGATGTCGTTATAACCGGGTTTGACTGTAGTTAGATTCATTCACAATTTGCGGCTGAAACTTTATTTTTAGAGACCAGAAAGCTTATACTTGGATGTTGAAAAGAAAGAAGAAAAAGAAGACGTAGTAGTAGTAGTAGTAGTAGTAGTAGTAGTAGTAGTAGTAGTAGTAGTAGTAGTAGTAGTAGAACTACAACAACAAGAAGGAGACGTGAATAAGCCATAATCTGTGGCAAAAATGTTATTGCTAGTTCTAAATTAAACTTAGTTTTAAAGGCTTTATACGTCTCTCAATTTAAGGAAAAGTCTTTCAACATACATAAATGACGATTCAGCTTCATGTAAAGTCGTATAATAAAGACTGGATAGAATGTCATACAGTACGGCCGAGCAGGCTGCTGTAAGGGGAAAGAAGACTGTTTTAAATTCGAAGGTATGCCTTTCGAAAATCTGATGAAGTACCGCGCATCTTTCTTTCCCTGTGGTTTTCCAGAGTCATTTTATGAGACTAATGATATATTATATTGAAACGAATCACGAATGTTTCAATTCCAGTTCTTGTAAAACCATTACACATAATTCTTTTCATATTTACAACCTTGCAGTTCATACATTTTTTAAATAGTTATATGTTATTTAACGATGCGGTTAGTAGCTGAAATTGCATAGCGTTGATAGGTACGATTATCTGTGAATAATTAATCGTAAATATGTGGAAATAAGCGGTTGTGACGCAATTTTAAGCAGTATTCCGACATTTGGCAGGAGTAACTGAGCAACATAAGAAATTCTTCAGTCAGAACAGCTGGTGTTCTAGTCGATATTTGAACCGGGAACCTCCCGAATGTGAAAAGAGTTTGCCCACACAAGACATTCGATTGAGAAAGTGTCGTTAAACGAATTACTACTAAGTACGTAAACGACTAGTCAAACAAAAAATGTATTGTTATTTACACTAAGAAAACACGTTTAAAAAAATATAAAATTTAATTTAAGACACAACAATCACTCTGTCAATAATGCCACATCGTTCATAGAATTCTTTCCTTTTAATTATAAACACAGCACGATATCAAATGACTTCTTCCATTCACAATATTTGCTGGAGGTCCTGCAGGAAGGAACAGCACAAGGCAGTGCATATTCCCTGTAAATTTCATGCAATAAGCAATATGTCCCTTAAACTCTTAGCACATTTATTTATATACAGCTAAAGAGTATGGCAATGTGTATGGTGAAATATCGGGCAGCAAAAGTAACAGAACAGTTATGTTTTTAGCATATTCGAGGGAAAAAACGAAATGTTTTGGAACCCCAGCAGAGAATTTTAATTTTTGAAGAAGTGCTTTCAATTGTTATTGTTTTTTGTATTTATATCCTTTCATATTTCTTTCAAATAAGTACACTAACATCTGTAAATGCCTACATGTTACGAAAGCAAATTACGCCAATGAAATCCAGCAGTCTGTAACCAACCAATATTATGCCTACAGAAAATAAGTGAAAACGAAGCGAAATTGAGAAATTCCAAATAATGTCATTAAACGTCCTTATAAATTTCATGTTCTGTGAAACGACTTTTAGAATCCAGATATATTTTCAAATGTTATAAATTCTCTCTTAAACGTAAGTTATGTACCAACAAATTATGATATTTTTCACCTTACATTCTTGTGATTATGTGAAAGAGGATGTCGTGAGCGGGGTACGTAGCACGAATGGGAACGTGAGAAACGCACACAGTTTCTTTTAGAACAAATTCAATTTGTTTAAAGTATGATTCTGTGTTAAGTGTTTTTAGAATTCTTAGAGAATGCCGTCCCCTTCGGTGTAATATAACTCTCTCATCGGATATGCTGTAGTGTACTCCGAAAGAAACGTACCAGCGTTTCGCGGGATAAGCGACCACCATCTTCATGGTAGAATAGTCATAGGTTTTAAAAAGGGATACAGCAGGTTCTTCGAAACGTTTCTCTCTATATAGATTAAGCAGACAAATGTACAATGTTTTATGTTATTTAACACAATTTTTATTAAATGCTGCCCAACATGTTTCTAGCCTATATAGGGCTCATCTTCAGGGACTCTTTCGTTGAAATTACAACTTGTTAAATTGTGTTAAATAACATAAAACAGTGTACATTTGTCTGCATAAGATTATATAATTAAAAATGTACGGTACAAGTAACGTAAAGTTTACCATAGCCAGACAGGCAAAAGAAGTTTATCAATACAAATGTAATTTCAACGAAAGGGCCCCTGAAGATGAGCCCTATATAGGCTAGAAACATGTTGGGCAGCATTTAATAAAAATTGTGTTAAATAACATAAAACAGTGTACATTTGTCTGCATAAGATATATATAATTAAAAATGTACGGTATAAGTAACGTAAAGTTTACGTTTCTCTCCCTTCGTCAGCGTGCACTATGCCACGTCCAATTAGACAGTGATCTTAATATTCACCGCAGTGAGAATCTGACATATATACATAAATAGACTACAAGAAGCATACACTCTCCATACGTGTCGTGAGCAGTCTAATGCCAATGGCAGTAGATGTCTACTGGAGTACAGAAGTATGGCAACCCCTGGGGCCCGAAAGGAGTCAATACCGCGCACAGTGCATGTGGAGCACGTTTTGCTTTTATTGGGACCCTCGTCACTACTCTCTCTCAGATAAACATTCCCATTGTCAACACCCGCGCCTCGCTCCCATTGTGACACTAGTCAGCGATCCGTCTACGTCAGATCTCACAGTCAGCGTGTCTGCCCCGTTTTCAGGCTGTCTGGAATTCTAATCCCATTCCTCGATGTCCCAACCAGCAGGTCACGGCGACACAGCGCTCAGGCTGTTGCATGCTGACTTTTAGCCCAAAGGCAAGGTTTTTTGAAACCTGGACATTCGGTTTATTTTGGGTGTAAAACCAGAAAGAAATGGAACACTTGGCAAATGATGTAAATAGGAGGATAATACTAAGACGGGTTTTAAGGAAGCAGAATATGCGGGCGGAGACTGGATTTGTGTGGCTTAAAATAATGTCCGGTGGCAGGCTATTGTTAAAACGGTAATGAACATTCGAGGTGTATACAGAATAACATTTCGTAACCAGCTGAGGAAACACCAGTTTTTCAAGAAAAGCTTTCCTCCGAGGAATTAATAAGTTACTTCTCTATATGGGTTTTATGTCACGCAAACGGCGGGGGGAGGGGTGAGGCAGAATAGTAATGCTGTAATCGTGCATTCGGGAAGATTTTCTTTCGAAACTTGGCTGGGTCATCGGCCATCCTGTTGACGGGAGGAGGCGGCATTCCTCAGTCCCTCCGAGCAACAACTAGTCCAATACCTTGATTGTCATCTCTGTTTCTTTACAAATCCTTTCCATTTAACCATTCATCAATCATTCAATCATTCTTTGTCGTATATCCTTCAATACTGACTGATTTTTTAAATAACCAAAAAGAAAAGCGAACAAATTGGCAAGCAATAATTTCTTCCTGGCAAAGTACTCTGTCTTTCCCTGACATCTGTCACTCCACAAAACGCTACAGGAGTCTACAGATTTTCACTGCCTTGAAGTAAGCGTTTGACTGACGTAAGTCATCACATTTCATTTAGAGCCACGATTCGCTGGACTCGCTACAAGATTAGAAAGGATGCAATACTTATTTTAGTAAGCAGAATTCTCACCGACGGTCTTTGCAGGTTAGCTTCCTGGTGCCATGTATATATACACTATAAGGACCCTTTATCACCGTACATATAGCAGGCTTTCTCTCTGCCAATAAGGTTAAAAAGTATTAAAATATAGGACATTATCAAGCAAAAACATCTCCAATAGAAACTTACCAAAATTTTATTAACGGTTACATTATAAACAAAACTTCAAATTATGGCTATACGTAAAATGCAGTTTTATGAGTCAATATAGTGAGAAATGGATTTCCCGAAATTTTTAGCCCAAGTTTCCGATACAAAATTTTCAGAATGTTAGTTTAGCGGTTCAGACCCCAGTACCAGGTGACCATCACACAGAGAGAGGCAGAGACACACTGGTACAGTGACAGCATGAGTTCCACATAAGGCGTCATATTTTATTTGCAAAAAAAAAAATACCTAAAGTAAAATTGTTATTATTCTTCGCAATTTAAATATGCGAAATTGCTTACACAGAATAATTATATATTAAGAAATTTATATATTTGTTATTCGAGAGTGGAATGCAATTTGTATTATTGCTGTTACGTGTTTTTCCGCTGTACGTATTTTATGTGCAAGAAAGATGTACGTGTATAGAAACTCTCTTATCAATATACTTAGCCTTTTACCCTTGTAGTACCAACGCGGCTTCAAATAGCAGTATTATATTGACTGTACTGAGAGAACTAAATTGCGTGGTTTTGCTATTTTCATAATACATGTATTGCAAATATGAATTCAAGAAACGTGAATAATTAACAAAATATCTCTTTAGAGTATCGATCACACAAACTTCTAGGAACATAACATTTTTTCTCATCAGCATAATGCGCTGGGTGGTATTGTGCAACATACAGCAACCACATGTGGGTGGCATTGTGCAATATACAACAACCACATGTGGGTGGTATTGTGCAATATACAGCAACCACATTTGGGTGGCATTGTGCAATATACAGCAACCACATTTGGGTGGCATTGTGCAATATACAACAACCACATTTGGGTGCCATTGTGCAATTACAGCAACCACATTTTGGTGGTATTGTGCTATATACTACAACCACATTTGGGTGGCATTGTGCAATATACAGCAACCACATGTGGGTGGCATTTTTCAATATACAACCATATTTGGGTGGCACTGTGTTATATACAACAACATTTGGGTGCCATTGTGCAATATACAGCAACCACATTTTGGTGGCATTGTGCTATATACTACAACCATATTTGGAAGTCATTGTGCAATATACAGCAACCACATTTTGGTGGCATTGTGCTATATACTACAACCATATTTGGAAGTCATTGTGCAATATACAGCAACCACATTTGGGCGGCATTGTGCTATATACAGCAACCATATTTGGGTGAAAATGTGCAATATACAGCAACCAAATTTGGGAGCCATTGTGCAATATACAACCACATTCCTACTCTAAATTACATCCCACAATTTGCATTGGTTATCGGAACAATTTTTGTACCACGTCAATTATTAACCAACGATAAAAGTTCCACGCACTCTCCATGCTCCAACACTAAAACCTTATGGACACAGAGCCCGTGTGTCCTACGTCATTCGCTCACATAGTAAATTAATATTTTTGTGAAAGTCACATTTGAAAACCAAACACACACATTCGAATATTCAATATGGCTTTTAACGACTGAATATTTAGATACGAAGACTAAAATCCGGCGTTTATTGCACTTATCTAATTATCACTTTAACTCCGTGAACATTTTCACGCCCATATTTCTGTTTTAGCGTTGGTGTCCGTTTTAATTTGGAACTTCTAAAACTGTGTTCGTGTCTTCTGTCCTCTCTATTCACATATGCATTCATAAAGTAATCATGATTTTTAATGACTAATTTAAAATTTTCCGTATAATTTAGTGGGAATTAATTACAGAACATCTATTATTTCTCAAGTAAATATGGAGTTTGTTATACCAATATTTCACAATAGTGAAATGTCAATCTCAGTGTCCAAACGGCAATAGAACTCCACTTTAGAGATCCTCAGCAAATACTTATTTATAGTATCCATATCTAGACTGCTTTCCTTCCTATAAGGGAAAACAGTAGGTTGGTAACTTCCCTGTGTTGTCTATGTGGTTGTCCTCATTTCAAATTTGGAACCATTTAACCAAATGTTTAGGACACTTGGTAAAAAAAATTGTATCAGTGGCGGACACTCTAACAACGTACTTTATCATTAGTCAAATGATAGAAACTGGCGTCAGATCTCCACTCTGGGACTTAGATGTAGTTGCTATGCTCCCTATTTTACTGGCCTTATTTTACAGTCTTAGGTGTAATCTGTTGAATAAATTAAAACATGAATAGAAAGTTTAATTATTTAATTTACATTACAAAATTACATTTATCTAACTAGAACTAAGGGCTAGAACGTAATTCTGAGTTGGAAGATGAAAAATAACACACACATAGATGTGAAATAAAAATACGCGTACAAGTAATAACGCTGTAAATGTCGTTAATTTTAAAATATAGACAGCAATATACACATACGGTAACAAAACGTAGGTTCTCATATCAGGTGAAGAAATGTTTCGGGCAGCTTAGAGCCTATCAGAATATCAATAAGGCATTCGCTCCTTGGAGTTATTTGAGAAAGGCGTCACTAATGAGTCAAGAATGAATTACCTCATACAAATTTCGAAATATATACATGTTTCGGCTACGTGCAAGCCATCATCCTGCTGTACAATAAATTAAGTGGTAATATACAACGTGTATAAAATTAGAACATGACAAAATCAAATGCGATCTCCGCCACTTACAATTTAATATTCGCGACACCTTAAAATGTCGGCATTTATAATTGTTAAGACGATGGCTTAACGAAGCTGTATACTCGTATGTCTTAAAATTGTCAGATTAATAGGAGGTTAGAAGCACTGTCAAACGATCTGAAGATTAAAAATTAAAAATGTAGTATTATGTTGGCACTGTGAGTTAACAGTTTTCTCTGGGTATTGTTGATTTTGTGTAGGCGCATGTAGAAGTTCTGGTTATGCAGTCCGTCTATAATTATGGTTGCAAAGTGTATCTGTCGTTTTATGTCATGAGGTGTCGCAGAATCTTCCTAACACTGATATACCACTTTCACTTGTAACAAAATTATTTTCGTAAAAAAAAAAGCTTCACAGGGCTGCGTTTGTTTGCCCCTCTCTTTGTGTCTATTCCGCTGATGGCTTGGACACAACCGAAACATGTAGCAATGTTTTTCTAAATAAATAACGTAAATAGTATTTGCGCTCGGCTGAATTTGTTGTTGTTGTTGTTGCTGTTGTTGCTGCTGTTGATGTTGTTCATGTTGTTGTTGTTGCTGTTGTTGCTGTTGTTGTTTCTGCTGTTGTTTTTGTTGTTGTTTTTGCTGTTGCTGCTGTTGCTGCTGCTGTTGTTGCTGCTGTTGTTTTTGCTGTTGTTGTTTTGCAGATGTAAAAACGCAAAAGGCTGAGTAACAAAAGGAAAGCCCTAATTTTGTTCTTCCAAATTTCGACATATTTTCGCTGCGTATAATATCAGCACATCCGAAATCAGCAATCGCTTTAAGACGCTCAGCATTTTAATAAAGAGCGACATATCTCAAATGACCGCGAGATCGATTTCCCTTCGCTAGCCATTCCTAATGGCTCTATCTATCTGGATACCTCTTGTTACATCTCCCCTCCACCCGCCCTTTTTTACACGCTGCAAGTTTAATCACATCATTCCCGCCATCAGTCTTGCCAACATGGCCGTATTCGGCTGATGACCGCATCACTCACTGTCGAGTTCTGATTGGCTCCAACTCCGTGCCTCGCTAGCTAATCCTTATCTCGGTGTGTCCGCTTCATTGGACAGGTCAGCTGCCGTTTCTTCATTGTCAATCTCTCCAGAGGGAATGGGGTACCCATAAATCAGCAGCCTCTGCCCGAGGTACACAACGTGGAAACAAAAACCCAAGTAGACCTGTTGGCCTGACAGCCGTCACACTGCGCTGCTGATGCTCATAGGCGGGTATGAAGCAGCAAAAACTGAATAAAAGTTCGATAAGACAAGATGTCATTTGATGCTTTCACGGCGGTGGTTTAATTTGCGGCCTGTTGGCTTATAACACTGCGCAATGTGTTCCTCTAATACTGGGTGACCATATTACAGATTACAGGAGGTCACAAGCGAAAACCGCAAGAAATATGAGTGGTAAAACTCTGGTGAGTTCTACCAGCAATGGAGACTTTCTTTTCTTTCCTGTGGTATTTAAAGATGACGTATACATTGAAGACACATTCATTTAATTTAAATGTGAATACACACTATATATATATTTAAATCCTGCCTGGGTAAAAGGAGCTACGATCCTGAAACTGAAACAAGAGGGTGTCATTATAATAACGCCACATTCATAAGATTCCTCAGACTGCGTAGCCTTAAAAGGGTCGGCTTATAATGCAGTTGTCGGGAAGATGGAAGGAATTCAACATACAACGCGGCTCAAACACGAAAGCCAATCTTAAGACTATGTGAGTACGTCAGTAAATTTTTAACCCTCATCTTTTTTAATTGATAATAATCAAATTTTGTTTAGACTTTCACTTCAAATGGCAACTACAAGTGACAGGGACTTGAAAATGTAAGCCTTAGAGAATAGCTTTTATTTTAACCAACATATGCACTACACCTTTGTCGTCATATATACCCCTACATATGTTTCGACTAGGGGTATATATGACGACAAAGGTGTTGTGCATATGTTGGTTAAAATAAAAGCTATTATATAGGACAGAATGCACGGTGAATATAATGTGAAATCTTATAGAATGTTATGTAGTGTATACTGCTAAATACTACCGACGAGTCGAAGAATCGTAATGCATTCTTACTGAGGACCAAGCTTGCTAGACAAGCATTCATTGTTCTAGGACTGCTTGACCCCGAACATGAAGGCAATACAATCCTTTAAATCGTCAGTATCTCTTTAGCAGTCGCAGGGGCGTAACATTCTAGAAGACTTTAGACTTCAACAACAGGGCTGTAAGAATCTCAAATGACAAGACACTTCCTAATTCCGTATTCCAATGCAAGTTCTCCCTATATATCATCCAGCCCGTCTGTGTGTGTGTGCGTGCGTGAACAACACTGCTGACACTGGTTCACAGACAGGCCTAAAAATAATGCGTTATATTTCTCACTGCATTCAATTTGTAATTTAGCACACAGCCGGATCATAAATTAATATAAATGAACTGTCACAATCGTCTGAACAGTTCAACACACAATTGCCCCTGACAGAGTACGGGTTACCATGCATAGCTCAACTGTCGGAGAAGTTGCCGCATATGAAGGCGTACCAAGCAAGCAGCTGACTTAAAAACCAACTTTCTGTCACCATGCCAAAATATTTGAGAATAAACCGAAATAAAGAAAAGAGTTTCCAGCGATTAAATCGTCATAAATGACTGCTAGTGTCTAAAAGAATATTTACTGAGAAGTTCGAGCCAAAAGTTTGTATCCCAAGTGAAATGCACGATTATGATACAAGTGGAGGAAAAATACTGACAAACTCCTAAGCTCTCCGAGGTACGTTCTCGGTAATAATTATGTATGTATATTGTCAAAGATGGGATAGTAAATCCTCAATAACACATATAAACGTATCGCTCACCCTCATTTTAAACTTGTAATAAAACCAGAAAATACGGAGGCCTGATACAAAAGTAAAGTGAAATTTGTTAACGGTATTGAACTTAAGCGCAAACAATTTACAAACAAGTGTCATTATACATGTCACGAAGACTCAGTTTCACGCCCTAACGCTGTAGTATAGATTTTGGCGTGTAAGAGCAAAATTCGCTAGAATATATTTGGATCTAACAGAGATGAGGTAGTCCGATGGAGAAAACCGTGTATGAGGAGCCTGTAACCAGTACTCTTCACACATAGGATTAGGGTGAAGAAACCAGGATGACGATGAAGAAAAGACATGTAGCAGGTACGGTAGACCGTAATTGCATATATTTTGTCATAATATTTGAAGGCAAAACAGGAACACTTGAGAGGCCTAAGCTTTGATGAGAGATCACTCACACGAGAGGTGTGACTCACACTAAGGATAACGTAAATAATTTACGACGCTCTAATCACGTAATATTCATTACAAGGCATCCTATACAACAGTGACAGAGAAAAACGTCGATGGGAATCACAAATACATGTGAACCGAAATCACATGCCGAAGTATTAAGCTACTTAATGCCGAAAGCAGTGTGAGTGCTGGAGATGCAGTCGTTCAGAATATGGTCAACAATGAATATGTATGACCTAATGCTGTATATGAGCGTAACAAAGTAACAGTAAGTATGAAATATGAACATCAATCTGCAAAGTAACCTCTTCAGTTACAGTCAGTCACACAAAAGTAAAGTCAAGTGTGCATGGTTTTTAAACGTCCTAAATAAAAGCTTACCTGAAACTTGTACGAGCAAGATGGCTTTCATCCGGAATTACTGTCTGGAAATGGATGAATGTATCTCGTTTCTCAGCTGGTGTCTCAGAACACACGTGCAGGATGTCAGGAGCTCAGTGAACTCTCTGGAGCATCAGGAATGCATTTTGCTGCATATTATTCGTCAGGTGACCTGCAAAATTTTCATCCCATGAAGTTTGTGAAAGGTTTTGATTAATTACAGGAATATAATGTTTTACGTGTTTGTGGTCTCATGTTTGATATACCCGGGAGTACAGGGAACTACGAATGATCATGTAAGCCTACACAAAGTATACATAAAAATGAATATACTGTATATCACACACGCCTAGCTCAGACACAGACAATACAAGTATCCACACAACCAACTCAAAAATAACCCTGTGTATACATAATACGCCTCACAAAAGAGGAAACGTCCAACGAAACATTAACAGATTTACGCGACATACTGCAAAATACTGTCTACTCATCAAATATGGAAAAACAAATTCTTAGAACAATTTACCATGCTTATTGTCTTTTAAAGGCTTTTGTCTGCATTAAAAATCGGTAAGCAAAGCACAGAGGAAGTAATTATTTTCTTCAGTTCCTAAACAAAACCCTGGCAGTACCAATCTCATTAGAAATAAAAATATATCGCCAACAAAAACGTGATGTTATCAAATAGACTCTTACCAATAAGCCGGAAACCAAGGACAGAAATCATGGAAAAGGCTTTATATTTTTACCACATCTCAGTTACTATGCTTTCACAATCTATGAACGTTTTCAAACATAAATTCAAATTTTGAACGCAACTGCTTCCTTTACAAATTTAAACAGTGATTAATTTTATTACACAATTACTAAAGATAACTTAATATAACTTGATATAAGGGCCCGAAGTTGTCATAAAATTGAAACGTAAAACTGATTTTGTCCGATTATCATCTGAAGGTAAGGTATACATGCCAGGCAGGAACTTAAATGACATAGCAATGCAAGATAATAAAAACTTAATAATGACATTTTAATTACTTGGCAGCTCAATTACTCACACAGAATAAAACACTGTTATGAGAAGAAGAGCGTATGGACCACGGATTATTTATTGATCATTCGTATGACCTTTTCGGAGAATGCAGCTGATCCTAAACACTGCCACAATAGAGAAAACGTGCAATAATCGCATTGTCTCTGACGGTTGGAGAAATGTATCATAATCCATATGTAACGCAGAGTACAAATAAACAAGAAAGTACAGTTTTTAGCAGAAAGGTGCCCGAATAGCTTAACAGTATGCTGAAATTAACTAATCCAGGTGTTTATGATTCAGCTTTGTGTGATTAGCGTCTTTCTTTTAATGTTGCATCCCTGGCTTAAACATCCTTAGTCAATCGCACAATTACGTAAACCAACTACACAGTGTGTTACATGGACTGCACAAATACACATCCGGGCCATCACCAAGGATTTAGACATAATATACGTAGAGATTATCGAATATTTTGTGTATATATTAACACAGAGTTTAAGCCAAAACTACGAAATGCATGGTCAAAAACTGCGTGCAGATTTTGATAGTAATAAAGTATTGTTAAAGTTTGATTATTGAAAGGTAACCATGTGAATTAATGTAAGTATACAGGTTCAGTAATATGAGTAACAAACTTTCATTCGTGGACCTATTAACTGCTCCGACGTATTATATTTGGACACAAAAATCCCACTTGCTGTTGGTAAACAAATACGGCACAATGGATGACTTAATAAGTCGAAGAACTAAATTACTACTCCTACTGCCGAAATTCTATACACGTGAATAAATATATATATATATATATATATATACAGAGAGAGAGAGAGAGAGAGAGTAAAGGCGGGGATTGTCTTATAAGTCTGGTAATTCCGGATGCCCCTCTCTAGACGATATTGGTGTTGCAATTTTGCAGATGAACTAAATTCTGCTACCACAAAAAAGCTGTTGTGACCTGTCGCCATACTGGCAAAGTCAGTTGCGTCCAGTGTGCAGCCACTTTTGTGTGTTTTCAAGAAATCAAATTTTTTATAGGCTAGCAGAACTTCTTTAAGCATGCAGTTATTATTACATTTGTCGCAGTTCAGTAGACTGCATTCGAATTAGCTTGATTTTACCTGTTAAATGCACTATGAGTGATATTGATAGTGCCAATAGATTTTGTGTAAGAACGATTCAGATTGCGGACGTGAGGTGGCAGTGAATGTCCGATAGCAGACGGCGGTAATGTTCGACAGTATCTGACATTACCTGCTGCATGTCAGTTGGTCTTTCTTTTGGCAAGTCAAAGGCGTTGTTTGAAATTCAGCACCTTAAGAAGGCTTAAATAAGTTCAGAAATGGAGAGCTCACTTGGTTTGGAGACATTACAACCGTAAACGCTCTGCGAATCCAGCGATGTCTGGATAAATAACACATTGTTTGGAATTTTGCGTTATGACTCTCTCTTTTCAACATAAGCAGAGGACGTCAGGGTTGATAAACTTGACACGTTGCTTCTTCCAGACGTCTGCAAGTATAAGACAGAGGATATGTGGCTTGAATTCATGGGGCAACGAAGACATGGTAAAAGCAATAGTGTCCGACATTACTAGCCACTTTTCTCACAAGCCTGTTTTGCACTTTTCTTACTCAAATTATTATATCTTTGATTATATTTATCTTGATATTTTGAGCATTTTCAGGCTACTAAATAAAGAACATCGGATGATATTCTGGTACAAAACAACTTTAGAAAAATTGTTCTGACATACCAAAAACGTTGAAAAACAATACGGTATCCGGCAACCTCCTCCCTTACTCTATATATATACACAGACATATATACATATATACAGATATATATATATACTACATACTCAATGACATCGAGCTTCCTAGGAAGCAGAAACCTTTTCAAAAACGTTTTCAACAATATTTCTCTTAGGTAACATATACTGAGGTTTTAACCTGTATTGCAATATTTTCACTCGTATTCTCTTCATTTGCACACTACCTTCATACTGCCTTACATGTCAACTTTGCTATTGGCCACTTTTTCTTGTACTGAATTCCTTGATAATGTTGAAGACAAAATGTAATTGGATACTTCCTACAACAGTGTTCGTACTTGGTATTCATTATATACATATATATACATACAAACACACGTACACACACACTACACTCCATGGAGCAGAATCCTTCTTCAGAACGCAACAAGTCTTCAGTTTGTCAAGAAATCCTAATTTTATGGAACCCGGAGGTTCATTACCGCATTCACAACAGCCTGACATTTGTCCCTATCCTGAACGATCAATCCAGTCCATGCCCCCCATCCCACTTCTTGAAGATCCCTGTTAATGTTATCCTCTCATGCCTAAGTCTTTGCCTCAGGTTTTCCCACCAAAACCCTGTATGCATCTCTACTCTCCCCCATACGTGTTACATGCCCCGTCCATCTCATTCTTCTTGATTTTGTCACACGAATAATATTTGGTGGGGAGTACAGAACATAAAGCTCATCATTTTTCAGTCTTCTCCACTCCCCTGGTACCTCGCCTTCTTACGCCCAAACGTCTTCCTCAGCATCCCATTCCCAAAATCCCTCAGTCAATGTTCATCACTCAATGTGAGAGACCACGTTCCACATCCATACAAAACAGGCAAAATTACGGTTTTATATATCTTAATCTTTATATTTTTAGATAGCAAACTAGAAGACAAAAGATTCTGCACCGAATGATAGCAAGCATTCCACGGGCTCAATCTGCTACTGGTTTCTTCGTGAAGGCTACTACTAGGGCAATTACATGCCATGGATTTACAGTACAAAAGTAATATTTATTGTGTCAGTCACCAAACAGTAAATTCTCTTAAAATATCTTGAAATCTTTTCTCCATCATAAAGCTGAGGACAGAACCAGCCACACCGACTGTTCAAAATAACTCCTCGTTCCCCCTCCCCCATTGCCATAATACTGATCGGTACAGTTTATGTGTCTCCACTTTCATGTGTTAGCTATGTACATGTCGTAAGGCTCGTAATGACATTATTTTAAACATGTAAATAACTAAAATGTTATGAAATTTGTAATTATTTAAAGCTAAACGTTATCTATTAATTAACGTCGGGGAGAGAAAAAACCGATCTGACTTTTATTCACAGAGAGGCATAATTTACTTACTGTGTATTGTCGGCGGAACTAGGAAGCGTGTGTCACTGCCCGGTGACCTGCTAAAAATTAACTGGCCTGAGGCTTGTACTAGGTCATGCACGTGTACCCTAAAGTGATCGAAAGGTAGGCTTGCTAAGTTATCGTATATAAAACTTCTGCAAGTTATACAGAAATATAAGTTGTGTTAAAAAGAAAAAAATGTTACAAATACGCAACGCAATGAAACCAGTTAAAATAATAAAAGACTCAAAGTTGTCAGAAACATTTTAATATTATTTTCCGATCTACGCGCAGTTCTGCCGTGTTACCCTTCCCCTCACTTTCTCCGAGTATTTAAAGTCTTCTTCTCATTCGTCTTGTATGTCCTGTTCATCTCATTCTGCTACATTTGGCACCTCTAATGATGTTCGGTGAATGATACAAATTCTGAAACTCCTCTGTTATTCACAAACTGAATAAATTTTTAAACATCTCTACACATGACTGTCCTGTCTTGTCCGATGACGACATCACGTGTATCAACAATAAAAATAACGCTTTTCCAACCTCATGAATATTTTGGAGCCCTTAATTACAAATATGTAAAGATTTATGTCTTATTAAATACATATTTCTAAAATAACCTTGTTTTTTTGTTCAAGAAATTATATTATTTTGAGGACTAAGGAAGTACAGTCACATGCGCGCAAAATAGTTTTTTTACTGAATCACCTCATCGATATTAACTCATGCACAGTATATACATATAATTTGCCTTCGCAATCATCCGAACGTCGCCACATTGTCGTTACTAACCTCCTTTGTATTCTGGAAGGCGATGGGTTCTAATATGGCCCATAGACCCACTATCCGAGTTGAGGTTTATCATGATTTTAACCAGTAACTTCAGACAACTGTAAATACAGGTCTTAAAACACGCCACTATATTTGCATCCACATAACATCCAGTACAACGTTCACGATCATTCTATACTGTACCGTTAGGTAATTTACAGAGCTGAGAACGCGATGGGCAATACATGCAGAATGAAATAAGAGTGCAGCAGGACTTCTATAAAAAGTTGATAGAGTGGCTTAACATAGGCATATGGCTGGATAGCGAGGTGCCTCACAAAAAAAAATAAGATCGCATGTCAATATCCTCTACCTCCCCAAAGAGGACAATAACAACTAACGCATCTAAAGAGGATTCAGGTTTCCTGGTGTGTGACATGTAGTTGGGCGAGTGGTTCCAGACGTTTCGAAGGAACATACGGCCTTCATCTTGAAGGGTTAAATATTCCAAGAAGAATGACTGCTTGGCTACTGGAGATTAGAGCAGTAGGTTTCTCTGAAACGTCGGGAGTCACCCAGTGACGGCGTCACATCTCAGAAGACCTGAATCGACAGCAACATCGCTGTGAGAATTTCAAATGTCGTATAGACTACTTAACGTCTCATAAAACAGAACCAGTTTAATTACATTGTGCGTCTTAAGAAGACAAATCATTAGCACCTGGCATATTCACGTCTTGTAGAAGAACGTAGTGCTCGAAATAATGACGAATAACACTCTACCAATCGTACTTTCCCTCCTTTCGCTTTGGCAGAAACTTGCAACGCTTGCGTATATTTCCAGAGACTCCACTTTGCCCATCATTGATTTCCGAATCAGCTCTCGAGTGAAGCACTTCTACAGGCCATGTGTATATATCTGAAGAAAATACATCCCGCAGCATATCCGCAAGGAATAGCATACACAGGAGGTGAAGGGAGGGGGGGGGGGTTCAAGGAAAAGAAAAGGGAAGCTTTTGGTAAAGCAGAGACCATTCAACCTTGCTTGCTTATTGACTGGCCATTACGCCTTATGAATATTTCTATAGCCTTTCAGTTAGAGCCCCTAGAAGCTTCCCCAGTTGCCTAGCGGCAACACTTTGAATGCCCATTCTTTCTCTTATATAATTTTCTACACTGTCAATATTCACGATTCCTTCTCCGCTGAAACTATGATCAAAGAAACATTTGGAATCACTCAGCTATTCATGGGTTTGTGTTTGAACTTTCTATCGATAACGTACGGCCATCGGCCCCTTAAAAATACAAATCTAGTTACTTTAGCAGAAATTTATTCAACAATAGGAATAATCCTATTTTAACCATTTAAAATACAGTGGTAACCTTCCGCAACATTAAAAAAGCAGGAATTTTCCTGCAGATTGAAATTATTTGTATTGTCACAAAGAAGAGCAAATATTTCCATCGACAAACTGGGCTTTGTAATGATGACTGAGTGGCTTCTGTGAGATGGAAATATTCTTAGCGCGCGTTTTTTCCTTATAAGGAAATGGTAGGAGTATGAGATCGGCATGTCCCACGTGTGTTTGTGTCTCACTTCAGTTTATTTAAACATTTCACCGATCGTCCCGAAAATTACTATGAGCATTACAGCGCAGGAGCCCAACCCAGCCTCGCACTTCTCAACTTCCTACACTCAGTAATAACAACATTTTTAATGCGTGAACATGTAAAGAAATAAGAAGCAGCTACACAAATTTTGCTTGGGAGAATCCCATTCCTCTGCGATAGCCTGTACAGGCAATTTTTATCGTTCTCGGGGAAACCCCAACGCTCGATTTTATCGTCATTGCTAGGCTGTGGAGAAAACACAGACTAGTGAATACAGATCTTCAGCCTGCTTCGAAGGACGTAACGGCAGAGCATATTTTAGTACTGTTCTACCAGTATTCCATATTCACACTCATACACTAGACTTCGAAATTACAGTGTGAATACTGACAACATTGCTAAGTAAACTAGAAAAACCTAATACATACTTCCCCTCGAAACTATGTCACCTGTCAATAATGTCCTCTCTGTCCCCAAAATATTTTCTATTTGTTCCCTAAACTACTTTAATTTTAAATTCGGGGAACTTCATGTTTTAAAAAAATTCTAAAATTTCATCAAAATCTGTGTTACGCATCTTATTCTACGAGATTTCAGGCTTCCGCCGCGATTTAAATGAAATCTTCGCTCTTCTGTGATGTTATGTAGCGTAGATCGGTACTTAAGGTATCGACGTTTAGGGACAACCCATTTCAAGCGTCAAGCAGCCCAAGAAGCCTTGGACTGCTTAACCCTCGAAGATGGGACCGATAGGTTGTGTCGTAACATCAGTAGGCCTAACTAACTACCAATCTGCGCAGCGTGGCTTCTCAGAAGAGCGAAGATCCCCTCTTTTATTAGTTACAAAGTAGAACCAGCGATCAAAATCACAATTCGATTTCGCTAATTTAAATGTTATTACTATATTACTCCGTAGTATAATTTATTCCTGGAAGTAACACTTAGCAGGTCAAGAAATTCTCTAACATAATGTAACTCTAAGATCCATCACCTTGTTCACAAAAGAAACCATTGAGCCCGATCCAAAACTCAATGAATCCACTTCACAACTTCAAAATTAGTGTTCTTAAGAATAATATTACCCTCCCACCTACGGCTAAATTATCCAAGTAGTCTCCTGCTTAAAGGATTTCTAACCAATATTTATATAAATTCCGCATTCGGCTGTTTTACACGCATGTTATCAAGCTTTCCTTTATTTAATCGCCCTTATCAACATTACATAAAGAGCACAAATTAAGCATCTGAAGTTTCAGGTTACATAATTACACAAGGTTACTTACTTATTGTGAGCTAAGTTCAGATATTCGCACAGCATTCTGTCAGTCTATGCTCCTTCGTCACCGTCACAGACCAAGCGTAAGGCTCATACAGACATCAAACCCCGTCGATTCGATTCTTGACGATTCGTAAATACTAACACTTAATTTACGCATGATGTCAAAGTGAAGTATAATTTTGAAGAAGTAAAATTTTTCGAATATAACTGTCTGGGATATATCAAATTATGCACAAGGATTTCACCGTTACATTTTGAATTGGTATTTGCACCGCTGTTCCGCGTAACGAGCTGTTTCCCTCTCCTGGCCCAGCAACTGAACCTGTCCTGGGGAGAAACAAATTGCCCGCTGCGTTCTCTCCCCCAACTCGTACCAACACGCGTTTTCCCATGGACCACTTCATCTTCCGTACATGTAAACCTATCCGCTATAGTCAATATCAACGGATCCTCCCAGGACATGTTCGCACTACCCCAGTTACGAATCGGTACACTACCTGATAATGTGAAACCATGTAATATAATATACCGATGACCAGGCATCCGTGGCATATCTACAGCGTATTATCGTCAGCTGTTATGTGCAAATTAGCCCAAGATATGTGTGTGTACCCTATTCGAGATATAATATCTGCAATATTCGAAAACAAGTTTTGGCAAAACAAGCAATTCATTGGAGATTAAAAACCAAACTCCACGATAGTTAGGGTATCTTACTAAAATCTATATTGAAAACATACCGAGCATTTAAACAGTAAATTTCCCACGGTTTTTCTTTCCTCCCTTTTTTGTTTCACGACGACACATGTAGGTTTGGCTAAGAAAGAAGATACGGTACGTGATGGCAGACTGTGTTCGTGGTACATGGTCAGGTACTGCCATAGTATTCTTCGTATACAAAGAGAGTAACCAAAGCACACAAGAGTGATATTTCATGCAGTCGGGATTTGATACGCGGAATACAAGACGGCATTCTGCACTATTCATTTCCTTCATCAGACTGCAGACTACATCAACATTCTAAGCTATAGCCAGATTACGGAATAATCAATTGCTACCACCAGATGATACGGGCGATGAGATAATAATGTAGGGAACCCATTTTCCAAGGGGAAACGCCCATTCGGAGCAGCGGACTCTCCCAAGATGCGGCTACTGAGCCTCGTTAAGGCTGATAGGTTTTTACCACCGTCACAGCTGGCGGGAGGGAAAGTACAGTCGCTTTTTATGCAGCTCCTGCTGAAGAGGCCTAAACATTGATTAAAGCATTTAGAAATATATTACAGCCGGTCTATCGACTAAGGTGAGACCTGTACGACCAAGAATTCGGAGTTTGTTTCCCCCTCAAGGAAAATGTATTTTTCCAATCTGTGGCCCATACTGGCTCCTATTTAACGGTATCGATGGCCTGTCGATGGGGTAAAGCGGCAGGAGAGTGACGCTTACCACTCACCTCCATTTAGTGCCGAGGTTACTAATGTGTGGAGTTATATCTACACTCGATCAAATGCCTTCATCAAGCAGTGCTTAATTAAACAAAAAAGACAAATTTATCTTTAGTTTTATGTGTGTACTTCACACGTATAACAATAGAAACGTTAATCCTGTTTGACATTCTCTTCCATGCCTAAGATAGTACAAGCTTCTCAAACAGACGCAGATCTGTGCAACTGGGACGGTTTTTATTGGCATTTGGGATCGACTTTGGAGATGTGACACTAAACAGAAAAATATGTCCCTTAAGGCTGTTAAATTTCAACATCAAGCCTAGTACGGCTTGGATATTAACTCAATTTTTGTGGTAATACGTGGTTTCTACAGTAAACCGTCAGACTGTAATCGGTCTTAAATTAGGCCGTGGCCATTTCCTTCCTCTTCACTTCTCAATTCTTCCTTTAAATTAAATCAAAACACTCACTTTTTCTGACAAGCTCACTTTTTGGTCAATTAACCAAAGAACTAACCAGCACATTAAAATAACTAATATAGTAATTATAGACTTTTCTTTCAAAATACTGCGTTTCGGAAACCGGCTCTGCTACTGTCGGCGGATAAGATTATGGAAACCGACTGAGTAAGTACTATGTACTCTATTAACCAAAAAATGAAAGAGCATATGTATGCAATATATCAATTTAATCACGTCTTCTTTACAGACATTTAGACATATCTTCATAGCAGTGTTCTTGCACTTTGCTTTTATTTTTTCTCATTTAATTTGCATTACATCATAACACTTGAATATTCACAAATTTATTTTTCTATACATTCAACGAAAGAAATCGGTTTATCAAGCTATCTTATAAAATTAAATAGTTACAGTGCTTTTGATTACTGGAAATAAATTAATAAAATCCACATCTTACTTGGTTTATGAAGACTGGATTTTACAAATCAAGACATCGGCTCAAAATTATATACGGATTTTCCTTTAGGTATTGCTGTCCTACCAACATCATATATAAGTCACTTCTTGGCAGTCAGAACTGCAGTTAATACAGTATATAACGTTCCTTACATAAATCAAGTGGTTGTGATATTTTTGGATCCGTTCCCTAGTTTTAGTGTATATTCAGTTGGCGTAGTGGCCAAAACTGTGTTCTTACAAATAGGCATTATAAATCAGCGATGAGAAATATTCATATCTCGTGCGAATCCTGGAAGGCTCTAGTCCTGTAATTCCAGCGGCTGTAAGGGGCACATACAAGAAGTTTAACTGACGGGAACGCCTTTTAGCAGGACATGTCATTAGCCGGCACTCCCCGGACACTGTGCAGACTTTAGCACGGAGTTACAGGAAGCTGGATATGTCAGCATCATATTCAAGAGCAGAAATGTCCTGGTTTACACATTCCAATTAACATCACGGTGCCAAATTCTTCTGGAGAATCTGACGGTCTTTCAGGTAGTCAGTATATTCGCCGCTTTCGCGGGCTACGAAAAGTTATTGCGTAAAAAGTAGTTACTCCCCCCGGCTTAACGCAGTAGTTACGTTCAGGAAGGTTCGGAGCAAGTGCAATTTTGTTCAAGTTGAAAATTAGTATACATATGGCTGAATATGTATGTATGTATATACAAGGGAGTCCAGTTGAAACCCAAACTCAAACACAGTGTAACCTCATGGGCCGCAGCACAACCGCTCCGACTCCTGTTGTCCCCCAGCAGTATTCTTCCTCCACCTTATTCTCACTGAGCTTTTATTACCGCAAGTAAAAATTCGGTGCAAATTTAAAATGCTTATTATTTAAATTTTTATTCCTTTAATATGCTTGAGCCTGAAATTGCGTGAGTCGGAAAATGTCTGTAATGGCTGTGTACACAGTGCTACATATACAAGAGTGCTGTGACTGTGTACACAGTGCTACATGTATAAGAGTGCTGTGGCTGTGTACACAGTGCTACATGTATAAGAGTGCTGTGGCTGTGTACACAGTGCTACATGTATAAGAGTGCTGTGGCTGTGTACACAGTGCTACATGTATAAGAGTGCTGTGGCTGTGTACACAGTGCTACATATACAAGAGTGCTGTGACTGTGTACACAGTGCTACATGTATAAGAGTGCTGTGGCTGTGTACACAGTGCTACATGTATAAGAGTGCTGTGGCTGTGTACACAGTGCTACATGTATAAGAGTGCTGTGGCTGTGTACACAGTGCTACATGTATAAGAGTGCTGTGGCTGTGTACACAGTGCTACATGTATAAGAGTGCTGTGGCTGTGTACACAGTGCTACATGTATAAGAGTGTGTGGCTGTGTAACAGTGCTACATGTATAAGAGTGTTGTGGCTGTGTAACACAGTGCTACATGTATGAGTGCTGTGGCTGTGTACACAGTGCTACATGTATAAGAGGCTGTGGCTGTGTACACAGTGCTACATGTATAAGAGGCTGTGGCTGTGTACACAGTGCTACATGTATAAGAGTGCTGTGGCTGTGTACACAGTGCTACATGTATAAGAGGCTGTGGCTGTGTACACAGTGCTACATGTATAAGAGTGCTGTGGCTGTGTACACAGTGCTACATGTACAAGAGTGCTGTGCTGTGTACACAGTGCTACATGTATAAGAGTGTGTGGCTGTGTACACAGTGCTACATGTATAAGAGTGCTGTGGCTGTGTACACAGTGCTACATGTATAAGAGTGCTGTGGCTGTGTACACAGTGCTACATGTATAGTGCTGTGGCTGTGTACACAGTGCTACATGTATAAGAGTGCTGTGGCTGTGTACACAGTGCTACATGTATAAGAGTGCTGTGGCTGTGTACACAGTGCTACATGTATAAGAGTGTGTGGCTGTGTAAACAGTGCTACATGTATAAGAGTGCTGTGGCTGTGTACACAGTGCTACATGTATAAGAGTGCTGTGGCTTGTACACAGTGCTACATGTATGAGTGTCGTGGCTGTGTACACAGTGCTACATGTATAAGAGTGTTGTGGCTGTGTACACAGTGCTACATGTATAAGAGGCTGTGGCTGTGTACACAGTGCTACATGTATAGAGTGCTGTGGCTGTGTACACAGTGCTACATGTATAAGAGGGCTGTGGCTGTGTACACAGTGCTACATGTATAAGAGGGCTGTGGCTGTGTACACAGTGCTACATGTATAAGAGTGCTGTGGCTGTGTACACAGTGCTACATGTATAAGAGGCGTGGCTGTGTACACAGTGCTACATGTATAAGAGTGTGTGGCTGTGTACACAGTGCTACATGTATAAGAGGCTGTGGCTGTGTACACAGTGCTACATGTATAGAGTGCTGTGGCTGTGTACACAGTGCTACATGTATAAGAGTGCTATGGCTGTGTACACAGTGCTACATGTATAAGAGTGTCGTGGCTGTGTACACAGTGCTACATGTATAAGAGTGTTGTGGCTGTGTACACAGTGCTACATGTATAAGAGTGCTGTGGCTGTGTACACAGTGCTACATGTATGAGTGCTGTGGCTGTGTACACAGTGCTACATGTATAAGAGGGCTGTGGCTGTGTACACAGTGCTACATGTATAAGAGGGCTGTGGCTGTGTACACAGTGCTACATGTATAAGAGTGCTGGACTCTATGCACAATAGGAGAACTGAAATGATATTCCTAAGTTCACTCAGGCTGTAGGAGAGCAAACTGTATCGAAAACCACACAATTACAAAAGAACTAGTCAGCGTGTGTATAAAATCCTAGACAAAATAGTTAAGTGTTGAACGAACAGCTCGCACCAACCGAAACGTGATGGATAAGTGAATAAGAAATTATCCTGTTTTGAAGTTCGGACGCGGAATACTCCAGTAAGACTAGCTCTTACAGATTAAAGTCCGATTATTATTATTATCACCATCATCTTCTTCATCAGTAACAACGACAAAAACAACAACGTCCATTGCCACCTGATTCCAGTCCACACCCTCACATTCTATTCTTTAAAAAAGTAGAAGGTGGGAGCTTCCATTTTAATATGATATTCCCACTGTCATTTAAGTTTTCAAGTGGTCTATTTCCTTCGGGTTTTCCAACTAAAATGTTTTACTACTTGTCTTCCTCACATGTGTTATATGTCCCACTCTCTCTCCCTGGACTGAGTCGCTCTAAATTCACTTATAACAAGTTTGTATTTCTTTTTCTTCTAATTTCCGTAAATTAACAACCACAATAATAGCAGATGACCTGCGTGGAACACAGGCATGTATTTGGCAAATCGTTGTTTCTAATTTGTAAAGAATGAAAGCTTAATAATGTGAAAATAGAATAATTCTTTGCAACGAATGAATATTTTTTTTTACATTGTCTACTATTTTGAGGCATGTAAGATGTAGCTCAATAATCAATAAGATTACCGTCAAACACAGCCATATTTATTTTATACCAATATTCTGTTAACAGTAAGCTACACGTTTCGACACTGAGGGCCATCCTCAGCCTTTATATAAAAATATAAGCCAGAAATGCCACTGAACAGAGAAATTTAGTCACCCTCGCATAAAAGATTAAATACAAACGGGAAAACCAGACTAAGAAAGCAGAAATGTGGTTGTGGGGAGAGCAAGAATGACACCGTATACAGTATTGAAAGGCTGTAAACATGGATAAGACAAGAAATTTCAGATCATAATAAGCAGCACAGATAAACTGTAGTCATTAGCAGTATAATGGATGTGCACTGGAAAAAACTTGGTGTTACCAGTAACATCCAAACGAATGTACCTTAAACTCAACTAATAAATTATTATTGCTCTTATTATTATAAAATATAAAAGCAGGTAAAATATATTATTGTTACACATGTGTCTTTAAGGTGAGGTCTCACCCTTACATGATTCATTCACAACTGTTAATTCTATTTCAAACTTTTCTTTGTCGTAGGTAATTTTTTTACATCATGTAATTACATTACAGAAATTTGCTCATCGCCTATATTCAAGATACCGGTTACCATTAAACTGAAAAATAATAATATTATGTTTATATTTTAATATTAGTGGCAATAACTTGGATCAAATATAATACTTCCGTTCTTACCCTGAAGACGGGGGCTTTATGGGTGCATAAATCAGTAAATTTCTATAAATCTACACGGCGTCACGCATCAGAATACGGTACACTTCACGGTAACCGCCGCAACTACCTCAAACCTCAAATACTAGGTCGGTACGCCAACTCTCTAACCAAGATGTTTTGCGACATTTTCCTTAGAAACGGAGTGTAGGCTTGATGGCCCGGGTTTAGAAGGCTACAGAAGGAAGATAAGATAGCGCGTGGCTGTAACCAATGACCCGCTAAAAGATGTAGGTGAGTAAAGAGAAGCACTGAAACGCACACTGAAGGAATATGCGAAGATAATGGTTCAAACTCATACAAAAGGGGGTAATTCTTGAAAGGAATTCTATTAAGAATCCATGGAATGCGGTTGTAAAAGCAGCACACGAGATTACATTTACTTTTGCAACAATTACAGTTGAATGCAGTGCACTGCCAGTGGAATTCTCTTCAAATTACTGCGGCACGACGATATGAGTGTCATCAGGAGGTTCGTTTTATAAAATTACAACCAAAATAACTTAGTAAAGACTTTCTTCCTCATTCCTTTAAAGCCTAGTAGTTACTTTATTTACCGCCATGTTTATTTCTCAAAATTCTACGTTCTGCCAACACAGCGCATTTTCGAATCTTATATGGTTCTCAGAACAAGCAGACATTATTTACAGCATGATATTATTGGATTTTATAATAGAGAAGAGGTTTGCTTACTCCGCGTTACGAAATAAATCAAATTAAATGTAATTCTCTATAACCATCAAATTAACAGTCTTGTATAATCCGTTAAACTCTGAACAGTAAATTCGACAATTAAAAACTTTAGTTACGTAGTACACATGCTAATAACTTATCTGTACCTCTAACATACTTTCCACGCATTACTTTGCTTTCCCATTTTTATTATCACGAACTCTCCTAGACTTTATTGTTACGTTGCATGCCTTCCTTTTTGTTTCACTGCTTTTCTGTTGGTTTAATTGTTCTATAACCGTTGCTGCTATTTTAATTGTTGAAATCATATTTGTTTATTTGCTTCCACGGATTTAATAATATTTACAAATTAGTCTTCTTTATATTTTGTACTCACATATCCTGCAACATTAATTATAACTGCTTTGTATGTCGCTTCAATTTGCAACAAGCCTCTTCCTCCGTTTTCCTTTCTCTGTATATAGCCTATGTATATCAGATTTCGGGGAACGCATTTTATACATTGTCAGTATCTTGCTAGTTTTCCTGTCGATTTTTTGTATTCCTTCTAATCTCCAACTAATCACATCACAACAGTATTTTAATACTGAGACGGCTAATATTCCAGTTGCTGTAATTTTATTCTTGGCATTAAACTAGGATTTCAGTATCATTCTTAATCTGCTGGTATAGACCTTCTTCAGTGTTTCTCTCATTGGTTGATATTCTATACCTTCACTTTCCTCAATCCCTTGGTACTTGTAAGTTTCCCCCTCTTCAACCTCTTGTATTTCTCTGTTGATGTCAAATATTAAGTTTTGCGAGTGAAATAATTTTCGTTTCTTCAGTACAATCTTTGCGCACTTCTCAAGTCCGAATTCCATGTTGATATCATCACCTAAGGTTTTAACTGTTTGGAATTCTTCCTCCGTTTTACCTATCAGCTTCAAGTCATCCACATAAAGTAAGTGGGCTACTTTTATCTTTGTTACATTCTCTTCATATCTTGTATTCAACTTGTATAATCGTTCTAAGGAGGGATTGTTATTAATAATACAGATTTTATTATTATTAAAACTTAAATCCATCTCTGTAACCTGGCCCAAGAAAGTTCAGTCCAGATGATGTAATTATACTTGATTGCTTCAAAATATTCTCCTTTTGTCCCCCCCCCCCCCCCCATTACCTTTTACCCTTTAATATCTTAGTCGACTACTCTTCTGGGGTGCGGATCCTACCAAACCTATAATCTTATAAGTAACGTTATGCAATATTATCACAAGTGAGAAGCTAATACAAGACATTCCTACATTATATGCAACATGAACGTTTATCACAGTGTTCTCACATCTCGCTAATGGACTCTGCCGTAAGACATGTGAATGTAGTATAAACCCCAAAACCCTATCTTGTCTAACTAACTAACTAACTGGATGGAGCACAGCACTTCTTCCGAAGCTAACAGGTCCTCAGCTAGTCAACAAATTCCCCGCATATTATGGAACACGAAGGTTTATTCCGCATTCACAAGAGCCCGCCACCTGTTCCTATCCTGAGCCATATCAATCCAGTCCATGCCCCCCATCCCACTTCTTGAAGATCCATTTTAATATTATCCTCCCATCTATGCCTGGGTCTTCCAAGTGTTCTCCTTCCTTCAGGTCTCCCCACCAAACTCCTGTATGCACCTCTCCCCTCCCCCATATGCTACATGCCCCGCCCACCTCATTTTTCTTGATTTTATCACCCGAACAATATTTGGTGATGAGTACAGATCATTACGTTCCTCATTATGTAGTCTTCTCCACTCCCCTGTTACCTCGTCCCTCTTAGGCCCAAATATCCTCCTCATCACCCTATTCTCGAACACCCTCAGCCTATGTTCCTCCCTCAGTGTGAAAGACCAAGTTTCACACCCATACACAACAACAGGCAAAATTATAGTTCTATATATCTTAATCTTTGTATTTTGGACACCCTATCTTCTCATTTATCTTAATATTATCTTCCCATCTACGCCTTATTTCCTCTAGTGGTCTCTTCCTTTCAGGTTTCCCGACAATTTCTTCCTAATTCTCACCTTACCCTACCAATATTCGGTGAAGACAATAAATTATTAAGTTCATAACTATATATGTAGCTCCTTCTTTCTCGTCCAAGCATTCTCCTCAGCACCAACTCCCAAACATCCTCAGTCCTGCATACAATGCCAGATGTTAACTGCTACCAATTAATTATCTTGCTTAATGGAAGAGATCCCGTTTTGTTTGTACATTTAATTAATTAGTAAGTCCCCGTCAAATTCAACGGTATGTTTATTATATAACGATAAGCCACGTATACATGTTTCATTCCTGACAGACCATTGTCAGACTATGCATGAAAATTTAAGAAAGGAGATAAAAATGTAAACACCTGATGTGTATACGTCAGGTGGTGTTAAAAGTGTAAACACCTGATGTGTATAAGTCAGGTGGTGTTAAAAGTGTAAACACCTGATGTGTATACGTCAGGTGGTGTTAAAAGTGTAAACACCTGATGTGTATACGTCAGGTGGAGTTAAAAGTGTAAACAACTGGTGTGTATACGTCAGGTGGTGTTAAAAGTGTAAACACCTGATGTGTATACGTCAGGTGGTGTTAAAAGTGTAAACACCTGATGTGTATAAGTCAGGTGGTGTTAAAAGTGTAAACACCTGATGTGTATACGTCAGGTGGTGTTAAAAGTGTAAACACCTGATGTGTAAACGTCAGGTGGTGTTAAAAGTGTAAACACCTGATGTGTATATGTCAGGTGGTGTTAAAAGTGTAAACACCTGATGTGTATACGTCAGGTGGTGTTAAAAGTGTAAACACCTGATGTGTATACGTCAGGTGGTGTTTACATTTTTATCTTCTTACTTAAACTTTCGTGCATAGTCTGACGATGGGCCGTCAGGACTGCAACGTGTACACGTGGCTTATCCTTACATAATAAACATACACGTGTGTTTGACTGTGACTTACTAGTTAATTGATTAACTAATTATCCTGCATTTGAAGGACGATACGCGTAAGCCACAAAGTGGAAAATTTTTCTTATAATCCGACAAAACTATTTTGCTTGCAGTGTCTTTCCAGAAAAAAAAACCGAGAATCAGAATAGCAATAATTGGATTTCTATAACAGCGACAGCACTTAAAGGAAGTTCTTGCACTTTTCTAGAACATTTCTGCCACGTTCTCCTGAAGATTGCGCAGTTTCATACTGTTCGTAAAAGAGCTTATTTCACTGGCTAGCAAGGGGAGGATTTTCTTTGTGCTTTGTGACGAGGAAGAGAGGGTGTAGGATATCTTTCACTTATGACGGACAACTGTACACATCAGGATGGCAGATATGGGCTGGCGTGTCATTCTACAGCTAATTACAAGTGCATCATATTGCAGTCTGTTATCTCGGATTAGAAAAATCGGTAAATGCTAATCTAATGTAAATATTTTTCTTTGCTATTTCGACAAAAATTGATGTAAAAGTTGTATCGCTTTCTTCTAAATTACTTTAAGATATCACTGAACGTAAACATACTATATATATATATATATTTGTTAATGACTTCCTGAAGGAAAACACAACCGGTTAGAATTGATGTGGCTAGATATTTAGACTACTGTCGTAGTGTGTTAGGGCTAAAAGACTGAATAGCTGTCGTAGCGACGACCACAGTAAAAAACAAAGAAATCACAAATTTATGTTGAACTGAAGATAAATGGGTAACAGAGCAAGGAGACGAATTTAGTTTTTTATCACTAAAATTATAATTGAAATAACCTGCAGTCAAACTATCCCATAAGTAGCATTTATTTAAGAAATCACAAATTAAAAAACCAACAAATGCTCTGTATTTCCACAAGTATAGTCTAATGCCCTTACACATGTTTCAGCTTTATCAAGCCATCATCAGGGGGTCCAAGGTTGACATATACATCAGAATGCACGGTGAATATAAAGTGAAATTTAGTAACGCACAACAGGCAAAATCTGCTTATAACTATCGTAATACCAAGGAGAAACTACATAAAACTATTGCATCCATTTGGTTCAACAAAATTTGCAAATTTGAACAGCTTTCACCTAAATATATCCACATTACAATATCAGAATGCACGGTGAATACAATGTGAAATTCATTTAAGAAGTTATGACAAGAGTAGCAATATTTTAATTCAATTATGATTAATCGCTTAATTTTGCAGTCATTATTAATTCTTTAAATTTAAGAATCCAACGCAATTGTTTCTGTTATTTCGCAACCCAAATTTACGGTAAGAATATTAGATCAATTTTCCGGCATTCCTGGGCTGTTTTTACAAAAATGTTTAGTCCTAAAGATAAATAAATAATTCTCTTCTCTTCAGCTTCTGCTGCTGCGAATTGATTTCTGCCTGCTGGCTGTCAGCTGATGATGAATGACAGCGCATGGCTGTCGGTTTTGCAGCTACACGTTTCAAATTGCATTCCTATTATTTCGATTATTTGCAAGTTTTTGACATTATAATTTCCTGCTATTAAGGCCTTCGATCTTCTGGTATGTTACGCAGCATAAACTGGTAGTTGTTTACCGACATTTCGGGACAGCCTACAAGCGGCCCAACATCGATAAACAACTACCAACACGCGTAACATCCCAGAAGAGTTAAGGCCTCAACTACACCGCGGCGGAAGTCTGAAATCTCGCATCGTGTTATTAATCATTAAATATTATGGATAATTAAAAAGAACATAATTAGGCACACCATATCTTCTCAAGGCGAATGGATACAATTCTGTGTAGTCCTCATCGTCATCGCATTAGTGGGTAACAAGTCCAGTTACGCTAGAGACTGGACAACCGCATTTCCGTTTTGACCGGAACCCGAGTTAACTCTCAGACTGACTCTGAGGTTCACTCAACGGCCGAAGCGTGAAACCAAACAATCACATAGATGTACGGTTAAGACCGGGTTAAGTATTAAAGTAACTCCTCCACAATGCCATCTCCTGCTATTAAACAGAGAAAAAATTTACTTTCTATCGTTATTATTAACATTATTTGTAATTTTCATGCGATATTATGGTACGCAATAAACGGAAGCAGATGACAGGGATATGATATAGCATGCAAGGGGATATAAGAAATTTGTACACAATATTTTACGTGAAAAGCCTAGACAGACGAAATGAAGGTAATGAAATTTTAGGTTTTACCAACGGCGAGGAATTTTTGGAAAAAAAAATGTGACTTCCTTACCAGCATCTCAGTTGTGCTCTACCTTCTCGTGTATATGTATTGAGATTTCTGTCCAGAAAAGAGTTCTCAAAATCACCTTACGTATTTCATGCGCTCAGCGGATTATGTATGGCAGAGAGCATTCTTTCAGCCTTATTGCAGCAAACGTTCCGAGGTATCTATAACTATTCATGTTGCCCACAATAAATTCCAATAAAGTCACCTCTTTCAAATACCGCGTAATTTCAATTCCTTGCGCCCAGCTCTCATTTTCATAATTCTTTCCCCGCATGATTTGAACATTCTCCTTAACAGGACTGCCAAGCCAATAACGCTTTCCCCTTTCGTTATCTGGCAAAGTATTTTGTTGCTCTTTCCTCCAGAAGGGGTTACTTTAAGATGTCGTTATTTCAGGTTGTATATCGTCGAATGGAATGAATGATGAATTAGAAAAGATGTGTAAGTTACCGGTCTTGTTTAATCGAGATAACATTCCGGCGTTTGCCTGGAGTGAGTAAGGTACGAAAAACGTTGGTCAGGATAGCCGGTCTACTTTCGAAACAGGAATCTTCATAACGCAATATATTTACCCCTATAACAATTAAATCTGTCAGTTTATTAAAGATTTTAAATAAAACGATTACGAGTGCACTCAATCGTAAATAACTGACAGCTCAAACGATATCGTTACTACACTGTTCAAGTCGTTAATTCGCTCGCACTCAGCCGAAACTCGCCGCACGTACCCACCCCCGTCTCACACAGACTGTCCTTATTGCTGCCGGCCCACACATATCGACCCTCCTTTCCCTCGCCCGCTAAATCCACGGTTGATCATGGATTTCTGCTTCTCATTAGCGTCATTCAGACTGACGCTTAAATCGAGTGACAGAAGCAATTTGACACCAGCCCCAACTCCCTACCCGAACTACGCCGACACATTCTTCTCAGATGTGGAAACTAAATCCAGATTATATTTCAAACGCAAAACCAAATACGATAGGCCTAAATCTTCATGTGTCTATTAGGCAGGACAGGGACTATTAGCGAAATCCGTGACAAATTCCCTTCTCGATATTCACAAAAGAGTACAGACAGTTCGGATCAAAACTAAAACAACAACGAAGGAATTCAACACAACGGGATAATAAACATCAAAACACGTGTCCTACTCGTCTTTCTACAGTGTGTTTGTTTATGAATCAGAGTGCTTACTCAGTGCAAGACGGCAATCGTACGGGCCTATCAAACCTCACATTATGGACAGCGGACTTCAGCCTGACCACTCCACCAGATACCTTGCATAGCAGCGTCTGTTGAGTGGACTGCTGTTGAGTGGAATGGTTGGTTTGGGGCCGGAAAGGGGGGGGGGGGTTGCAACAGTTGGTAACTCTCAGACCTGCAAGTGTAGGTCGAATAGTGTGCCTGACCCGACGCTTTCAGATAACGCAGATACCTGAAACGGCTAGCGGTCAAGGTAAAGCTCGCACATTCGCGCAGAAAAATCAGCCCTACCGGATCCTTGATTTCTCGATCGTCACACACTCATCTTTGTGACACCTCAACCCCGCATGTCCGCCCACCTCTACCCAAACCCAACACTTCGTCCAACCTAATATAGCTTAATCATTGGGGTAACATAGTAACGAATCACGCGCGCGCGCGCGCGCGCGTGTGTGTGTGTGTGTGTATGTGTGTAGAGATATGGTTCTTGTCACCCGACTAAGTACTAAGTACCCGACTAAGTACCTACAAGAATCCACCCTCCGTTTCGACACCGTATATTCTGATAGCTCATTACCAACTTCAGCATTCATAAAACGTCGTTCTTAATATCTCCATTTTAACTGAATAATAGAATATATATATATATATATATATATACACGAGGTTAGCGTATTCTAATAGTCAAACAACAAACCCACGGGTAAAAAAACAGACTATTTGACTCCCATGAAAGAAAATTGATGCAGAAAGTTTCTAATTGAGATAAGTACCAATATACTATTAATTATAAAACACAACTACATGTGCAAGAAGTTTCTAGATCTGTGCTCTTCTGAAATATTACGCAGCGCCGAGTGGTAATCCTTTACCGACGTTTCGGGACAACGTATATGTCCCATCTTCAAGGGTCAAGAATTTATTGGACTTCTTGACCCTTGAAGATGGGCAGATACGTTGTCCCGAAACGTCGGTTAAGGATTACCACTCGACGCTGCGTAATATCCCAGAAGAGCATAGATCTCATCAACATCGCGGAGGAAACCTGAAATCAAGAATTTCTACAAAAATGTAATCTAGAATGCGTAAGGTGGGGATTTTAACACACTAGAACAAATTGCAATGAAAAGCTGTAAGGAATAAATCTTCTTTACAATAATAAGAATTATAAAAATATCTTAAGCACCATCCTTTTCATATTTTTGTATTTTCTTGCCTAAAGATGGTTTTTAGGGCTGAAACATGTAGTTGTGTCTGCTTTATTAGTTTAGTATTTTTGGTTAATAGCACACAAGAGTATGTCCCTGTTAAAAATCACTGATATTTACATTTAATATCAGAATTAGTTTTTTTAAATAAATATATATAAAATTATTAGATAATACAAATTATCAATTAATATCTACATGAACATTTCAGAATTTACTATGAAAGATTAGGGTAGTCTTGTAAATTAAAGTAGTGTGTGCAGGGGAAAAGAGAGCGTGTTCACGAATTGAGTTATGTTTCATAAAACGTAGTGGTTTAGGGGTGTAAAGGGGAACAAAAGAGGGGGTTGAAGGATAAGCAAGATACGTGGGGGAAGGAACTGCTTGATATCAGTGTCTGTCCGCCTTGCCTGGCCCGAGCGAGCTGTCGTCTCGAGTGAAAAGTTGCTCCCTGCTTTCTGAACTCTGCCTGCAGCGTCGCCGGCGACTGGCAGCTGTCAGAAGAGAAACACGGGCGCCAGATAGATTCACCAGCGCCACAGCAAAGACGACATGACTGCATACATCTCAACAAACTACCACTTCTTTTTTTTTTTTTGTACATACGACGATATGAATGATACTTTTAGTCAACAAATGAAAGATGCGTTCAACACGCCCTTCTGTCGTTTTTGTTTAGAATTAAATAAACATGCCATTACTCGACATTCCTCATCTTACTTCATTAATAATGGAACCGAAAGAAGCTGAACTCAGACAAGTTATCCGGAACTAAATAGAGCTGACAGAAAATGTATCTATGACAAATACTAAATACTTTCCACGCTCTACGCCACAGACGCGAAATTGTGGGTAGCGTGAAGGAAGGGTGAGTACTACAAACATATTAACAACATACCGGAGTACAGTAATACAACATTCTCCTCTGAGTTTCATATGAAATGAACTACTTATTTGCTTCTAGTTTATTTAACGACTTTGGCAGTAGCTTGACTATGTAGCACTGAATGACAAGATGACGAATACAGTGGGTGGAAGGAAGCGCGATCGTGGCCTAGTGTAAAGTAAAATCACGGACATGTCCCTGAAGAGCATGAAAAAAATCACGAAAAATATCACGCAGTATATCCGGTCACCTCACTGCAGTTCGAATCAGAAGCCTCCAGAAAACGAAATGATAACCTTTCCACCACTGCGTTCCTTTTCGTAAATATTAGAGTACAAAACATACTCGTATATGAATTGACACTTTTTTTGTAAACCTAACACTGAATAAAATTTATGTTTTGAATTATAGTTAGGAAGTTGCTAAGCGAATGTCTTAATTCGCTTTTATTTGCCCCACCATTATGTTATTGTACAACAAGCTGTTACCAGTATCGCCCACACGTTTTTCATCTGTTTCTTAGAAAACAGCTACATAAGAATACTAAATTCAAAGCTTACATTCTTCTGGGATGTGACAAATAGGCACAAACTTGTCAAAGAAAGCTGCTGCCTCCATCTTCACGATAACAGATTTACCCTGAAGACGGACGCAGCAGGTCCCTCCGAAATGTTGGTAAAATCTACGAAACTACACGTATAACATCCCAGAAGACAGTTATTTTAACTCATCTCAGACCCTGAAGGTTATCTTTCATCATTTAAATCAATATTTTCTATTTTGGTGTCTACAACGAAAACAATGGACAGTATTAATGTTAGAAGAACAAGTTATGTTAAAGCACAATTCGGTCCCTGGAGAAAAAGACAGAACAAAGTTAAGGAGAGTGTCGCCAGTCACAACAATCTTCTTGTGGTAAGTTACAGTTTATTAAGCTACATGTTTCGGCTCACTATAAAAGAGCCGTCAGCAGGCAGTAAGACAAAAGGGAAAAATTATACATGTTAACACCTTACCCAGTTTTAGCATTATTTGCGCTGAGATCTCAACTTGTATATCATAAGATATATATATATATAATATACTATATATATGTATAATATATGAGCCGAAAATTATTGGGTAAAAGATAAATGTATACAATGGCAATCAGTTAAAAGGTTATAATACGAATTATAAATTCTTAAAACTGCTCGATTATTAAAATTACTAAAATTGGTGCTTCCCCGTAGAATTGTAGAAATTAATCAGTGATTGTGGTCGAGGGGATATTATGTCTTTTTATTCCTATACATGTGATTTTTTAAAAGCCATGAATCCTCAACTCGCACTATCTGGGAGTGAGACTAGATCGAATTTTATGAAGACTTCAAAATACACCTATGAAACTAACATAACCGATTTACTGTACTCAGTCGTCTTGTAAGTCCAATACTTATTACGAGGAATAACTAAATCCATAGAGCAGATTTCATGTTAAAACTTACAGTAATTCAGCTAGTCAATAAACGCTTCGGTTTTTCTTGGAATATGAAAGTTCATCGTCATGTTTAAAATATTTCTCCAAAGGAACACATCCTATATCAGCCGAATAAAGATGATCAGTTTTAATATTATCTTTCTATTTAAGTCTAATCATACGTATTCTAACGGAAATTTTCCCTTCGGTTCTCCCAACTAAAACTAACTATGCATTCCTCTTTTCCTGCATGCATGTGGACATTAGATCTGCGCTCTTCTGGGATATTACGCGGCGTCGTGCGGTAATGGTTTACCGACGTTTCGGGACAACGTATCGGTCCCACCTTCCTACTCGGACTCTTGACCAGTGAAGATGGGACCGATAAGTTGTCCCGAAACGTCGGTAAACAATTACCACATGACGACGCGTAATATCCCAGAAGAGCGCAGATCTCATCAACATGACGGCGGAAGCCTGAAATCAATGCACGTGACATGTTCCACCCATCACATCATAACCAGATGTGATCTCTCTAATGAACATTTTCTGAAAAGCACACAATATTAAATTCCTCGCTATCTAATTCTCTCAATTCTTCTGTTAATTTCTCTCCCTTACTTCCAAATATTTTACTCATCACTTTGTTGTCGAATAGAATCTAGTTTCTTACCTTCGTTGGAGGGCATAAATTTCACAACCATATAAAGCAAAAAGTGTTGTTATTGTTATGTATTGTACCATTTAGGATTTCAGTCCGACGACAATACAAAAGATTATGAACTGAATCTTAGCACTTGTTCCCCACATTTTACCTGTTACGATGTTGGCTAATTCAATTTTTATATTTTACCTCTTACTATCATTCCATTATATTTGAACTTCGCCGCATTTCAAAGGATTTATTTTATTGCAGGAAGAAACAGAATACGTAACGTTCGCTATGCTGTTTCCGAAAACGAATTAAAACAATCAGAAAGCAATACTGTGCAATACGCTACAAACTTCGCAATTACGATCGACCCATCTGAGTTTGAAAGTAGAACTGGATGTAACTGAAAAGTAATTAGGCCTGGAAAGAAGTTATTAAAACATGAGGACGCAATGTGGACGGTATTAGTAAAAAGTTCGGAGGGGAGATTAGTGGCACAGAAGGGGGGGACAGTGAGTTATTTCTAATTAGCAAGTCCCTGTTGCTGGTTTTTATGTAAGTTTGTGCTTACAGGAAAATAAGTGTAACCGCGTTCGTAGAAAAGGGTAAAGGATGTAATTTACTGAGTTGAATGTTTTTAAAGTGCCCCATCAGGGTAACAATAAACTTTTTTTGTAAATATATCCTCTTTCTTCTCTCTCTCTCTCTCTACCATCGCACGAGTTTTCATTAATTAATAACTTTCCAAAATCCCAATGATGATAATAACAAAAAGTACTTGTTTGTACACCTCACTCAAGTTTTGGTACGGTTGTACACTTTAATCCATTAAGGATATTATCAACAGTCGCTGCAGCGGTATCATATTGCATAAACTAGCCCAGTACTTTGTTTATCTAAATTACGTAAAAATTACTGACAATTTTATCGTGATGACCCGTTTCTATCATAACGACGTGGCAAAAATTTTAGACGTATAATTGACTAGTTGTGAACTTTAGATATTAAACGTAACTTTACTTTGCATAACCTTAGACTTTGGAGATACGTCCTCATAAATACGTCTAATTCAGAATAGACGAGAATTGCACAAAATAAGATCGTCTGAAACCTGAACGGGAGGCCACTTGGAAGTGGGTGGCCTAGATGGAAACATGATATTACAATAAGCCTGGAGTAAACAGTAAGTGGATTTTACTAAAATTCTGTACAATGATGCCCAAAATTTGTGCATATAGAGACCCTAACGTTTGGCATTAAAGAAATGGCAATTGAGAAGAACGAAAATACAGAAATGCCTTTCCACAGAGCAGTCACCGGGTGCAGAATGACGAATAGTGAAGGTAATAAAGATAGCAGAGGAAAGTGGGAATAAACGTCATAAGAACAATAACAAGAACTAACAATGAATTTGCCAGAATATCTGGAATTATAAGTTGGAAAGCCACTCCGAACTGTGTATTAATACAAAACGAAGGTCAGAAGACGCCATAGACGCCACAGACGTCGTACAAATGTGTAAAAATAGTTTAAATTCTTGTAAACTGTACGTAAAGTAAAGACTTTACTTCACACGTCACAAAAACATATGGGGGAAGTTGAGTTATTGCTCCACGCATTCTTAACTTCTGCACTAGAGAAATGTGAAAGGTCAGCTTCACATTCCAGTCACTTTTTCCCAGTGAACAGTCCACAGAACCCATTGAATATGAGGCTGAGTGGGCTACGGTGCCGGTCTATATATGTTGGGCAAGAGAAAGAACTTTCTTGCCTCTACCGGAAATCGATCCACGATTCCTCGGTCGGCCAGCTCGTAATTTAGTAACTGTACTGACCTACGATATTATGGATCCTCTTTTAACCGAAACAAGTCAAAAGCTACATCAGTGACGTTGATATTGGTGTTGGTGATGGTGACGACGATGATGATCGTGATGATTACCAAATTTAATTTCATATATACAATGTATCAGATTATATTGTGAACACATATATCTCTACGTCAATTAAATGTGGCTCTAGAAAATTATATGGCATACAAAAATCGTTTCCTGTAACGTACACTTAGCAAAATACAATTCTTTAAAAAATCTCTCCATTACTAAACCAAGAATTTATATGTATAGTTGAAACTTTCTGTCGCTGTCTGTACAGTCAGTGTTATAACGATCAGAACAGTGATCCCTAAAACGTTGATAAACTAGGACGCGGATATGTAATGCCACAGTTTTTAATAACCCGGGTACTTATATCCTGTAGTACTCACTCGCCTAATCCTCTGCATTCTTAACTACTTAAAGTAGGGGTTACAAATTTTCCAAAAAACCTAGGAGCCCGCTCTAAATTCTAAGCGCCAGAAGAGCGACATGAAGCAAGTTCCACACTTAGGACACAACAATTTACGCGCCACATAAAAAAAATGTGGTCGCCCGGGCGACCTGGTGCCCGGAATTGTTGCACCCTTGGGTTCACGGTCCAGTGGTTATTATTTGCTTCACCTGTAGAGGTACTAAGTCCTGCATCTAGTTCATACCGTGTATTTGCGCACGTAATACCAGTCTTACAACAAACAGCAACTGTTTTCCTGTAGAAATTAAGTGATGTTTTTTGTAATAAAAATATACTCTGTTGTTGGTGAGATAAAACGTGTATCTTTGCATACAGATTAACTCCATTTTTAAAAAGCTTAATGGACTAAATTTTTCAACCAGACTTTAACTGTTAACAAACTCCTCTTGCAGATAATTTGCCTTACATGAAATGCTGTAAGATATTAACAGTATCCACTTGTGTGACACTAATCATCGTCAAAACATGTCGATGCATTGTTACAGATTACATGTCTTGACTTTACGAAGTCTGGTAAACACTGAACTTTTTGGTATGTTGGAATACTTTACATATTCTGCAATGCTGTATCCAAAAAAAAAAAAATCGTTATGCTGGCAGGAAGCACGTAAGTGGGGTGACGTTTACTGCTGCAGGGAACATACATTTCTCATAACTTAGTTACACAATGTCTGCTGTCGGTATACTCACTACACATCTCCCATCCTACAGCGTGCCCTCACTCTCAACAATAATTCATGCCGAATTCGCTCCTGTTTATAAAATATTACAACGGCCGACTGAACTCGGTATACAGAAACCAGACCCCCACTGCGACTTCAAATCAATCCGCCAGCGATGAGGGAACGATGTTATGCTGCAACTGAACCCTCCTCTCGCTGCCAAACAACTCGTCGGTCTGTATTTCTGTCTCTGTCAGACACAGCTCGGCCAAGATATCTAGTGGTAAAGTCTCTAGGCTTATAGTTTTAAAACGTTTAAAATTGTTCCAACTATGATTTTGACATAAAGTTTAAAGCAATTTATCTGGACTTCATCCATCGTCCCTAGTGTTTTTTGCGTAGACACACAAACTACAATATTTCAGAAATAAGGCCCTTTCTGAAATGTTACCACATACAAAAAAAACATTAGAATTTTTATTTTATTTATAAATGCACCCCAGACGATGTTATGAGAGAAAATTGTCAACTCGGTACGGAGTGTAGATCCAATACACAAAAATCAGTAGCGGACAGCTAAAAATACGTGGTCTTCCGGATTAATGGTGGTTGGATTGCTAACAGTTGCTCACTGAAAAAGGTCCTGCACGTTACGGGGTTGAAGATTTACCCATAAGCATCGCGGTCTATTATGAACACGGTAATGAAGGTTAGGGTTCCATAAAATAATGGTGAATTCCTTGAGTAGCTAAATAACTATCAGCTTCTCAAGAACCAATGTGCTCTATGTAACTATTAAAATTTGACCCTTTTCTAGTTTAACGTATTGCCAGATCTAGAAACTATTTTTAGTACAATTCAGATTGTTCATTTAATATATTTCTATACGTGTATATTAATTCCAAGTAACATAAAGCTACACACAGGAAATTTCCAAGTACAGGTCTGGTTACAATCCTTTATCAAATCTGAGAAGCAGTAGCAGCTATAACTTGTTGTACCGCCACTTTTTAATTCTCCTTTTTGTTGTAAATCCGCCACCAACGAAATATGAACACTTTATATAAATTGTTCTTAAGTCTGAAGGCATAGAAAGCCTCTCCAGTACCCTATCGTGTCCCTGTCACACGTGCTCGTGGTGCAACCTGTCTTAACTAATGAGGCTCTAGGGAAAGAACCATGATGATATAACCGTTCCATCAAAGCAATAGGAAACATCATCAGTAGCCTGTCTAGAGTCTCAGTAATCATGCCTGTAACTAGATTCATTATCTCTTCTGCTGCATCAGTCACCTAACAGAACAGTGCCTTGCTTTCAAGTCTCCGAGTGTAAAATAGAATGCTGTGACAGACTTAACATTCAAAGCCTAAGGAAACAGCTGTTAAGGAAGGTCCTTGAAGAGAAGGCACGCCGTCGCAAATCATAATACCTGAAATGTCGATTATGGTACGGTATCGTAGCGAGGACCTTCCAAATTCCATCTTCAATAACGGTTCTGAACCATAATTTGGCCACCAGTTTGGAAAGGCTGTGAGAGATAGGAAATATGACGTATAAAAGACAGGGTTAGTACAGGAAGCTATTTTGCCTAAAAAAAGTTCATTAACCTTAATGTAATTCAGGTCTGCAGTCACCAGACACATATAGATGAAAGGAAAGATATACAAATAGGTAATCATTATTGTCCGCGATATCATTTTCTTCATGCGATGTAAGGTAAGATGTTAGGAAACGCCCACAGGGCCTAATATTTTCGTCATATTCTCTCTGTTATTGAGCCTATTATTCCTATTGCTCCTAATATTTGTGATTATTTTAATAAACTCTGAAGGTAATCACTGCTTTCTGTTGCATTTCATGTGAGATAGTCAATGTTAGGTTCGGCAAATACTTCTCCGGCCTCCCTGGTTCTACCTTATTCCTTGTATTTATCTCGTAAACGGCGATATGTACTTCTTGTACTTATCTCGTAAAAGGGACTTACTGTAATCCCTATACCTATCTCGTAAAAAGCGAGATTTATTTTTTCATGTACTTGTCTCCTGAAAGGCGATCGTTAATTGTTTTTAGGCCTCAGTTTATACCTCACAGTGAAAATCCTGTCTCCATTACAAAGACCAATTACATAAATGTTCTTACTTCTGCATGTGAAGCGCATTAACAACATTACCAACATTAACCAAAAACGCCGTGAAACAGAATCCTTGAGAAGCTAAAAGCGGCTCAAGTAATTATAAAGTGATCTTTATTTATTAAACTCATTACCCTGTTCGCAAACACTCCACCACCAGAATCTGTCCAGAGACACTTGAATCCATTCTGCATCCGCATACCCAATTTTAATTTTAATATTAGCCTCCTACATACAAATATATCAACTAAACAGTCTCTTCACTTCAGATTTTTCTGCCCCCAGGTTTATGCATTTCACATCACCCGCTATTGTCTTACACGTCCCACCCATCTCGTCGTCCATTTGAACCTCCTGACAATTATTGGTGAAACATGCAAAATATTAAGTTTACACTCATGCAATTTTTTCCATTACCATTCATGGCATTTCTCGTTCAAAAACTCATATTCTTCGTAGGAAAAATTTGCACATCCAAAAACATATATTTCCGAAGTTAAGAATGAGTGGAGTTATACCTCCACTCCCTTATATGCCTTCGTCTTTTGCAAAGAGATAAAGTCTACTCACCATTTGAAATAGGCTCTTCTCTAGGCTTTCGAGAAACATCCAGCCTTTTAAACAAACCTAAGATAATTTTTGACTTTAATTAAGAGATATCAATTTGGGATTCACGAGTCGGTCTGAAAGCTTTGGAGAAGAGAAAACATCATGTCCTTATCTGTAATCAAACCCAGTTCCTCGGTTTCCAGCCCGTACCTTAGTCACAATACCGATGGGCCTATCTCATCTGGCCTTAACACTAATTTTAACTCCAACTTCTTAAACAAAAAAAATATTTTTTATCTCCATAACGTCTGTCTTAAATCAGTTAAATTTCGTCCATACCCACAAAATAAAATTCCCTGATTTTCATTTTCCTATAAGAAGTACTTACTAAGCTGCAAAGTAACCTTCATCTACACAATTTCGCACATGTGTGTAAAACGTCCGCATGCTACATTTCCGATCCATAACTATTTAATTTGCCGGCTCACACGAGTTAAAACACAGTTTTTTGCAACAGAACATAAAATTCTTTGCACCTGCTGTACACAACGATCATGTCACAGCAGAGGACACGCATCACGCAGACACGCTACCACAACTTTAAAACTGCTGAAATCTGACAACACGTCGGCCACCATCCCATTTCATCAGAATTTTTCTCCCTTCAGAAAAAAAAAACCCAAATAATTTGAAATCCAATTTTGTTTTTAAAGTAAAAACAAAGTAATCGATATCCGTATGATGAATGGCTCTTACATTACCCCTTGCTGATAATAGTATACAACATAAACTTCCCCATGTCATGTTGTCCGACTACTAAATTATTAGCAGAGGACGGAAAATATTTCAAACGAGATCAAAAGAATTGATATTATATCTGTGCGGTGTAGCTTATTGAAATCTGCGGTCAGGAGCGAAGGACTCCCACAGGCACACCTCAAAACTTTGTGTTACCACTGTTTACGGTATCCAAATAACGCTCGGCTGTCTCTCTTATGTGCACCCATTTTCGTAATTTATTTTTTTATATTCTCGTTTTATACCTTATACCCATCGAATTCTGTTCCATTTTTATTGTTTCATGATACGTGATGAACGGAACAAAAATTTTATGCGAAATCGTGACCGTCAGTGTCTTCGCATAACGTGTCTACGTAAATAGTAAACAAACTTCACATAAATCTGGTCCTCGGGGATTTATGCTGAAATTTGGAGATGAATAATCTTAGGTCCTTCTTAAGTGCAGCACAACAGAGAAGCTACTGTAAGTGAAAACAAAATTAATTTAATTATTTCCCAAAATCAGCTCATTTTACACAACATGGGTAGGAGGTATATCGGGTTTCTTGTATATCCGACATAAACAGAAAAAACAACCCAGTATACAGTGAAGCAGGCAAACATACATACACCAATTATCGCTCCCTGAAGTAAAATACACGAATGGAATGAACACACAAGAGAAACTGGAGACCCCACCTAGCGATTCCTGTGAAAAGCCACTAAACGTAACAAAATCACATCGGAATAATGTCGCAGGGCCGCGGATTATGTCACAGGGCCACGGATATAGAATGAAACCACGGCAATACCTAGATAACCAACGACATCCAATTACTGACAGACATAATACTGCGAGATATGGGTGAGGACTTTCCTAAAATGTTATGTTTAAACCTATATGGATTTTAAAAATTTAAACTGTGTTGTACTTTATATGGAAAACTCTGGGATCCCACAATTTATTTTAACAGATTATGTAGCACTGCATATTTACGTAAATTTTCTGTAATTTATATATGAGATGCCGAGTGACGGCTATGTTGTAATGTGCAAACCATACTACAGCTCATTAATTTCGAATCCCAACCACAGAGGCCTTCGAAATATTTCGTAACAAGCAGTATGACAATAAATAATTTATGACATTAATTTGATAACGCGCACTGGCCACCAAATATTATATTGGTTATAAACACAAGAAGAAAGAGATGAACAGTCATAAAACAAGCAGGGGGACATAAGAGATACATAAAAAATTTTAGTGCGAAATCAAAATGAGGGCCCATTTCAAACGAAACTAATAAGGTAAACCTGAAGTCAGTAAGGTATGAGAACACTGGAATCGTTTGTCCTGGGAGAGATTCCAGTGAAAGGCTCTTGTGAACAGGGTAGCACTGCATACGTTTGAAAAGTACAAATTTACAGCTACATAGATATAAATATTGTTATCAGAACAATACGTACGACGTAACACCCAAAACGTTATGTGAGTACCTTACAAGATTATGCAACACCCGCCACAAACAATGACAAATTTATTTATCTATCTATTTATTAATTTTGTCTTAATTTTCCCACGTAAGTGCACATCTTAAGAACATTAATAAAATAATTATTATCTTGTTATTACTTGTTACACAGATATATGACACGTACTGTTATATTATTTGATATAATCACTCTCTTATACACTCAAACACTGCTTTCCTATTAAAGGTTTCCTTGAAGAAGATTTAGGATAAAGACTTGTTGCTAATTATCATGCAAATAAAGAACAATATAAAATTCCTTGTCCATAGCCTACTAGTACTATGGAAGTCTGATATTTGGTCAGTTACCAAACACATTGCACGGAATATAATAAATATTTGTAAATATTTACAGTAATTATTTTGTTTTCATAAAATCTGAACATTTCTTGATGGTAGAGCGAATGTTACTTTCAAAAATAAGTTCCATCCATTGAATTAGTCAGTAAAAATAAAATGATTTTAGTACACAAATCTTGAGCTTACTTAAAGACTTCAGAATCCAGTGGCAAATGTAAATAGAGCCCAGTAGTGTAGCTTTAACAGAATTACGTACCAATTAGGGACAAGTCCAGTCCTAAAACCCTTAGCAAACATTGTTAATAGCAGCCTCGATTAGTTCCTCTGCGTGCACTTTCTGCAAAGCAAGACATTAACTGTAACTGAAATAGGAGCAGAAAATATTTCTCCTATCACACGTGACATCAGACACAGGTAAAAACATTTCGGTCTCCATTATATTGCGATGACCTTTTGAAAGTTAATAAGTGGCTATAAATGTTTAGAAGAAACGCCCTTCTTCATTTGAAAGTACCAGGTTCTTTCAAAACACAGCTATGAACAGAATGCACGGTGTCATGACCCAGAAGACCAAAACCTTAATCTTCACCACCTAAAAATTTTAATTACTTTGTAGAGCAACTGTATCTCTGCCACAGACAAATCTCATATCAAGATAATCATCAAAATAGGCAACAGTTTTACTAGCATTACTGACTACAGAGACACATTACACATAACAACTGTCAGTTTATTATGAGCTAGGAACACCTTCTGGTAGGTTGAAAACACTGAAGGCATTAGTCACAGCTTCTGATGGAAGACAACAATAAATAAATATATGTTGCAGTTATGGAAACTTTCAAATATTTTTTTCAATTTTATTGGTTGGCAAAGTACCTCCAATTGAAATCATTTTTACGTAAATAAAATCTCGCGGGTTTTATTAGCGCTGTGCTACCACAGCCAGTGCTTTAAGTGGCATGTAAATAGATACAGGCACCTAACAGGTAGCGTCTGTTTATTCCCTTCCTATAACCCTTCGCATTTGCAAGAATTCAAAACACGGTGTTGTTTTCTGTGTTATAAATTTCGTAGTGAAAAAGGTATTTGTGGAATTTTGTAAAACTTTCCCTGCAAACGAGAAGTCTGTAACTATACATGTTTTCTACAGATATTTCACAAACCTCAACCACAAAAGCTGCGGTCTTCCGTGATCACTGAATAATGGATTAGAAACTTGTTTAGAAACAATGCTTGTTTCATGAAAACTGATACTGATATTATGGACGCATGAAGATTAGCTTCGTTTTCCGATCGCTCGTTACGGCTAATGGCTTGTCCGTAGCCTGCACACAGAGGAAAGGGAAGCAGGAACTACGCAAGACAATGGCGTGCCTCTTCATCAAAATTAATTTTTCATGCGATCCAAACTGTAGCCATTCTGGCTTTATTTCTGAGGAATACTGATGTTTTTGTTTGTGCAGGTCAATATAAAATGTGTCACCAGGTACAAAATACTAAAGTACACTAAGGTATCTAACACAAATTGAAACGTCTAAACTTACAAGCAATTACTACGCTTTTATTTCTAGGTTAAATGGAATGATCAGTTTATAGCTATTGCTGCTTGGGCAGGCTTTACACTAGGTAGGCCTACTGTATCCTGTATCTTAAGACGGAACTCCTTAACGTGACTCATGTTTATCGAAATTTGCATTTTTGTGGAGCATATTGCTTATAGCTGCTTATTCACAAAATATATGCGAATATTTGTATATTGTCCGACAATTCGTGGCCTATTTTACACTCTTTATTTGTACACCAATATTATTATAAATTCATCTCCTTAAATATACCTCAATTAATAAAGACCTGGATATAATTCCTTCAACCTGAACATGGAAGCAGGATTTCCCTACGAAAGGTTTATGTCAACTTAATCTAAAACCCAGAAGACTGTAACCTCTACAGTACCTAACATGAAAGCCTCAAAACTTAAGGTGAATAACTACCTACATGCGGCAGCGTCCGTCATGAAAATGTAGCTTTTCCTCAGTCTCAAGGATTGTCATGGTTTTATGGAATGCATATATTCAATAAAGAAAGAATGCACAAACCCCGGGGAACAGGTCGCCCGGGCGACTAAATTTTGTAAGCTGGTACCTAATATTTGTGGGTTGGTCCGTATGGCTCTTGCTTTATTTCGCCCTTCTAGCGCCTAGAATTTTAAGGTGGCTCCTAGACTTTTGGAAAATTTGTTGACACCTGTATTAAGGTGTTCACAAAATCCTCCACTTGGCCCTATCATAAGCCTGATGAATCCAGTCCACGCCTAGCATCTTATTTTGAAAACTCTATCCATTTTATTGTTTCATAATTGAATGAGTAACTTCACAAGAATATTTAAAAACAAAAATAAAAGAAGCCTTTATCTTTAATATAAAGGCAAACATTCCAGTGTACGCCACAAAAGCGTAAGGGACGGAAGAGATATAGCTCCACTCATTCTTATTCCCGGAATTATACGCAGGTCAGCAGTCAGCTTCACGACCCAGCCGCTATACTCCAGGGAAAGACAGCCGGTACCAATTGAATAGAAGGCCAGATGGGCCACTGAACCAGGCCAGATATCTTGGAAAAGATAAAAATTTGCCTTTGCCAGGAATCGAACCACTATCTCGAGGACGTCCATCCCGCAGTTTACTCTTTATACCGAGTATGCTACCCTGCTCCCTATGAAGGTATTATATTTGTCATTTTAAGATTACTTTTATCACCTTTATCGCAAACATGAAATGTCAGTAGTAACTCACAATAATTAAACAGTCATTATTTCAGATGTAGAATTGTTTGAAACTAATACAACCTGGAGGCTCTACATAAGCCTCCTCTCTTGACTGAGCCCTTCCACTACGTATATAAAGATAATGTCGCTGCAAATATAAAATTATGACGGTCTCTTGTGACCACAAAGCCCACATAGCCTGTATGTATTTCCCAACCACTGATTCCCCAGTTTCAATGCAGACAAATTAAACATCCTACAACACGGAAAAATAAAAAAAAAAGATAGATCATATGCTTACAATAATACATTGTGGTGCGTTTGCGTAAACACTGTTGCCATGGGACAACAACAGTACTATACCTTTTATTGTTGACGTAGACGTAGCTGTCAGCAATATGTAAGTGTTGTGGCACCACTGAAATGCACTGCTGTCGACCTACAAAATATCTCTTACTGCTGTCAACAATAATAAGTATTAAATATTGTAAGTGTGTGTCTGTATTCTTGCCTTAGTTGTCTGGCAGTCAAATCGTATCTTTTCTGCGCTGTATCATACTGACATCTGTGGTCTGTCTGACTCTACTGTATTCTTGCACATATCTCATTAACGGCACGATTTTCTGAAAAACGTTCGTGAACATAAAACGTGTGTTTTGATTTCCTCTACAACTTTCGTCCGAAATATTTATCATTCTAAGAAGAATTTAGTGCGATATGATCATAAATTTACATAGGTCTTAATATAAGTACCCGTTATTCTTGTCACATTGTAATCACACTTTCATTTCCTCGGCAGATTTTGGAAAAATCCTCAAACAACAGGTTACAAGAAAATCCGTCCAGTGGGAGCCGAGTTGGTTCATGCGGACGGACAGACATGACGAAGCTAATAGTCGCTTTTAGCAATTCTGCGAAAGCACCTAAAAAGAAACATAACCAATAAAGACAGAAGCAGAAAAACTATTTTAAGCTAAACATTTCTCATCATTCCCCCAATAAAAGATGACCAAGGAAATATCCGATAATGCAAAATTATACAAACACAGCAGAGGTTATGCCAGTAGTTTCTGTACCTCCCTTGTTATTTCACAAATGAGGATACGTAAGATCTACAATATTTTAAGAGTTTTAAGAGTCAACGGTAGCTACATGTAAAAGCAGCTTTATCATCAAGCAACAATTCATTTTCCGACGCAGTGTATTTGTGTGTTTCGTAAGACTCTCATAGCAAACATCCATTTTCCGACGCAGTGTATTTGTGTGTTTCGTAAGACTCTCATAGCAAACATCCATTTTCCGACGCAGTGTATTTGTGTGTTTCGTAAGACTCTCATAGCAAACATCCATTTTCCGACGCAGTGTATTTGTGTGTTTCGTACGACTCTCATAGCAAACATCCATTTTCCGACGTAGTGTATTTGTGTGTTTCGTACGACTCTCATAGCAAACATCCATTTTCCGACGCAGTATATTTGTGTGTTTCGTATGACTCTCATAGCAAACATCCATTTTCCGACGCAGTATATTTGTGTGTTTCGTACGACTCTCATAGCAAACATCCATTTTCCGACGCAGTATATTTGTGTGTTTCGTACGACTCTCATAGCAAACATCCATTTCCGACGCAGTGTATTTGTGTGTTTCGTACGACTCTCATAGCAAACATCCATTTCTTCCCCAAAACACTATTATCCGATTTTTAAAATGTACAAGTTGTGTCTGTGCCACGTAGGAACTGAATTTTTATACACAATTTAGACGAATATCAGTCCTCGAGGGTTTAATTAGTTTTTAAATATTCAAGTGGGGCGAAACCACATCCACTGAAACTGCACCCATTGCCCATTGCCCGAATGACAGACGAATGCGTATTGAGTACTGGTGGAATGATGGTTGACAGAGAAAAATACGTGTATACGTATTCTGAAAAAACACACCTGTCCGAGCGCCAATTTGTACGTCACAAGTTCCACGCAGCCTGGCTGGGAAGCAAACTTGAGCCTCTACTGTGAGAAGCCGGTGACTAACTGCACGATACATCGCACTACCCACGATGTCTCTAATATTTTGCTTCAATATTTTGAAGAAGAGTCTTTTTTTTCATTTCCTTTTCCTTGCTTTCACATGATTCCAGTTGCCTCCCTTCTATGCAGAATAAGATGAGAGGAATAGCTAACTGGTAGTCCAGGGTATATGTCACCCCACAAATAATATTTCAACTCGAGTTTTCCGCTAGCTGTACAAAGCGCGGAAATTGAATATACATGCTGGGGAGATACGATAGTTGCTCCGGTGCAGTGTAACTGAAAACACTCATCACATAATGTTGCTAACTGCTTTCCACTGATCGGATTTTTTCGCGCCACAAGCACTTTCTTTGAAACACTTCAATTATTACTCTATCTTATAACGCTGCATATCACCGTATATTCCTTTTTAAGTGACAGAAATGAAAACCAACAAATACACTCTTTTAGGGACAAACCCCAATTGCCTATAATTAGTCTGCTACATGTTTCGGCCATCTTCGGAAATTATCTAGAGGCTTCATATAATTCAAAAGAGAAGTGCATGAAGATACAATACTGCATATACCAAAAAACTAAGTGTACATATAAAAATATAAAAAGTTAAAAACATACAATTTAAAATGTACAGTAGTTGGTTAAAGAATGTGTAACTGTACCTTTCAAAATTAAATTCAATACACTTTGTATTTAACAGTTCTACAGTGGAATGACTTCGTTTGTTTCAAATGCTTATGCATTTTCACATGTAGTAATTGGACATGACACTGGTACTGTGTTACACCGAAGTCTTCCACTAGCCCAGTATAATGTACACTCAGGGTCAGACTGTATGCAATCCAGACGACAACATTTGTACTTAGTCACATATAATGAACATTTATATATTTATATAGGTTTATCTATGGCTTTTAAATATCTGATCTTTGGCCACTTTTTAATGTTTTAATTAAAGTCTGTTCATGTGCTTAAGCTTTGTATCACGTCCAAGTACTAGATGTCAAAGTGCTGATCATTTCTCAACAAGACAGGCAATGTACGTATAACGTAACATAGAGGCGCGTTCATCTAACCAAATAAATATTAAATGTTATAAGGGTGCGTAGACTCAGTTATCCAGCATGCAAAGCATGCTGGATAACTGAGCCTTTCTGGCTGTACCGTATTTTTCCATTATCTCAAACGGCACAATTTTCGAAAAAAATTATTGAATATAAAATGTGTGTCTTATTATCCCTAAACGTTTATCTCAAACACTCCACATTTTCAGATGAATTCAGCAAGATATTATCATAATTGTACATAGGTCATCATGTAAAGTACCCGTTATTTTTGTCAGATTTTATTGAAACTTGAATTTTCTCGACAGAGTTTTGAAAAGTACACAAATACCAGTTTCGTGAAAATCTGTCAAGTTGAAGCCAAGTTGTTGCATGCGGACAGACAGACATGACGAAGCTGACAGTCGCTTTTCGCAATTCTTTCGAAGGCGCCTAAAAACGCAGCCATTCGACAACAGAACTGTTAATTAACAACTGGGTTGAATCTAATTCTGGACGATATAGACACAAATATTCTAACCAACTACTGATAATTCTAACTTTATATTTTTAACCTTTATATTTTTATATTTTTGTACGCATAAGGGGTTTCTTAAATACGCAGTATTGTATCTTTATACACTTCTCTTTATAATTCCTTGAAGCTCCTTGGTTATGGTCCAAAAAGGCAAGAAACATGTACGAGAGAATTATAAGGTTGTCCTTAAATACAATGTATTTGTTGTTTTTAATTTCTGTGAATTACTCGTATGTTCAGGGGAGTCAATTGGCAAGCAGGACACTTTAATTTTTAACGTTGTGGCCTTCAGAGAAGTGATACGGCTTGTTTTAGTAGAATATTCCTCAGAAGTTCGGCTGCTGTCTACCAAAATACACGGCGCCACATCCCAGACGATATTAATCTTAATATTCATGCTGTAACGTTGTAATTCTCTACATTATACATCTTTTTCACAATCTTACCTCACAAGAGAATAAGCCATAGATTTAAAAATAAAAAAATTTGAGAAGTATTCCGAGAAAGAAACTAAATACAGGAGCCAGTAGAGGGTAATGCGTAAAATTTAAGACGCCAAATTCTACCAGTGCATGACGCTCAAACTCTTCCTTTATTCAGTTTCCATTTTAAAGATACAGCACTATTTTCTCCACTGGTAACCCCATTGAGGTATCCTGTCAGTTTTTCAAACAGTATCAGATATGAATGTGATGATTATTTGACACACTGGCTGTAGGAAATAAATCACAAGGCGAAACATAGGCCTTATCACGACTACTGGTACATTGTGTTAAACAACTGTTTAGGTAAACGTATGTACAACGAAAACTAAGATTGTCATAGTGGAAGATTAAAGTAGATAAACACAAATTAAATCTTGTTAGTTGCAGAAGTAATACATAGACGAAGATGAAATAATGGAAGACAGAAAAGGAGTTTTAACCAGACACAATTACACTCGCCATGTCACTTGCCAGAAATAGATCAAAATGTTCATCAAACGAACGACAAGTCAAATACCAATTTGATAAAATGTCAGAGTTGCAGCATATAATATGCTGTTTATCGTAAATTCTTTTATTATTATTAATATCTAACGAAATAAATTCGTGGAGCATGGTCCTCCTTGAAAAACTAATAGGTCCTCAGCTAGTCAAGAAATTTCCAGTATTTTAAGAAACCCGGACGTTCATTACCGTATTCACAAGAGCCTGCCACCTGGCCCTATCCTGGGCCAGATCAATCGAGTCCGTGCCCCCAATCCCCTTAATACGATTTTCTCAAAAATAAATGTCACGTTATGTGTGGCTGTTGGTGTTTCTTAGCCTATGATTGATATTTTTGTCTGACTGCTAATAAAAAAACCTTTTCTTGCCCGTTATCGCCAATCCGTCATTTTGGACGGCTAACACACTAGTGCTATAAACAAATTTAGGTGCTGCAAAACTTAATGGAACTAAATCACTTCGGCATTATCCTTCTTGGCGAGCTAACACTCAACTTGTCAAAAAAATCCCAAAGTTTCATGGAACTGCAGCCTAATTATCGTGTTCAAAATGGCACACCACTGGTCCCTATCCTAAGCCAAATACAGCTTCCACTCTCCGAATCCTAGATGTATAGGATCCAATGTAATATCTTCCCATGTATTCATAAGAATTCCAAGTGATCTGTTCCCCTCACGTATTCCGAAATGTATTCTGTATATACGTTTCAGCAGTTAAATGCGCAATACATGCCCCGTCTAACCCAATATCTTTAACATTTGAAGCATAACATGAATGTCCAGCTGAAAGCGGAAGCCGCTCATAGCTGCAATGTTACATAGCGACCGATGACATCACCCGCTTGGGGGTCCTCTTGTAAAGCGGACGACATCAATTACTGCACAGCGACCGATAACGTCCCCCGCTCAGCAGTACCCAGTTTTACATTTAAAAAACACTGTGTATTTATTATATGTAACTCCTGCCCTAATATTGATAATAGGCCATGTTTTCCCCCCACAATATCTTTAGGAGCTTCATATTACCCTCACTATAAACAGAAATTGTTTCCCTAACAGTTGATATTTTTACAAGAGATATGATGATTTGTGAAACAAAAACTGGATTTATAAGTATTCTTCAGATGAATCTCAGGCTTCAAATGGTTAACGTAATTCAGGAAGAACAAACTGAATAAAAGTAATGCATGTTCTTTGATTTCACGAAATCTTGCGATAATCTAAAGCATTAAACTATGCTCTACCTCCCCTTCGCACCCACTGTGCAAATAACTACGGCAGCAGGCAGACCGTATCTGCCATCAAGTTCGCACCAGGCTAGTCATAAGAAGCGGATATTCAACTCCCTCCCCTCAGCATATACCCATCCATAATTTCTGCTTCCTCACCACTCTTTCCTTTCAATTCGTTTCGGGTCTCAGCTGTCGAAACTACAGGGCGGAAGTAATACTGCCGTCCCCACAGTTTTTTAAGATCGGAAATCAATCGAATCAATCGTCAGCTCCTCATTCGCCGGTCGCGACGCTTCAAGGCGCTTCCACTGGGACATCAAGAAACGCTGCCCCCTGTCACTAAGCACGTGTTAATATAAAAGTGTTCGTGAAACCTCATCACATAATTCTTTGAAACAAAATAATATCTGGCCGCCCTTCAGAAACTGTACGAAAATCATGGAACTGTATAAATTACACTGCATTTGAGATCTGCGCTGTTCTGGGATTTTACGCAGTGTAGAATCCCAGAAGATCGCAGATCTCATTTACACTGTGGCGGAAGCCTGAAATTACACTGCACTTGCATATTTGAATTTCCTATTGTCAACAACACCAACATGACGGCTGTGTGAACTTGTTAAGGTAGAAGCGATATTAACGCAACTTAAATTACGGTCATGAAACTGTGTGTGGTTAATAACAATAAAAAAAATTAGGCTTTTATTAAGCCCACGATTTTTGTAAAATATAAAATAGTAACATGGCGACCCACAAGAATTGTACTTAGTTCGCGGTTTGATGTTGAATACTAATGAACCAACGGAGCCAGCCATGTGGTGTAGTTTTTTTTTACGAAGATGAGACATTGCATATCTACATATATGTATGTTTTGTATGGAAATCTTCTACAGTTTGTACAAATACTGCAACAATGCAAAATTTTGAGGCCGTGTCTGTAAAACTGAGCACAGTCCATATCTAAAAGTGGGTGAACAGTGGATAAAAAAAGGAACTACTGAGTTGAATACAGTTACGAGGTTTCAGGCCTACGCCGCGGTGAAGTTGAGGTCTTCGCTCTTCTAGGATGTTACGCAGCGTAGATTGGTAGTTGGGTACCCACATTTCGGAACAACATATCGGTTCCATCTTCAAGGATCAAACAGTCGAAGAAGAACGAATATAGTTCCCGTCAGCGCGACTACAAAAACTCTAGTGTTTAAATAAGTAGGCGTCACAAATTCTTTCAAATAATTCTTGTTTCAATTCATATTTACCAGTAAAACGCCTCTCAACGGACAGACATTATAAACTGATGTCATAACTTAAAAATGTACAACCATTAATATCTGGCAGCTGTAATGCAGCTCATTGTTTAGCCCATTGTGGTCTCCTGCCACTACACTACTTCTATTGTGTCTTGCCTCACTAAATCGACTTCAGAACACCAAGAAAAGTCGGAAATGGAGAAATAAAGAAAAAATCCTACCCTCAGTCCTACGAGAAAGCCAATCAGCTACTTTATTGTTGAGTGTTGAGTTTTCGAAAAAGGGCCATTGTTTTCACTGAGAAAAGGAAAAAAAAATAGCTACTTCGAAATTGGGGCAACGCTAACCCTTCCTAGTCGCACAAAGCCTATCTCTCCAATCAGCCACTGTGCATCTTCTTTGTTTGAAGGAAAACAGAAGAAAAAGTCTTAAAAGATACAACCACATACTAAACAAAAGGTACATGTATAAAAAGAAAGTCAAATGGCAGTGCAAGTACGTCCACTGAGCAGTGGTTTTACTGCTTGTTGTTAGTTCTTTCTTCAGCCAACACAAGAAAACCGTTCGTGTGGCCAAAAGACTAAATTTCTGACGCAGTTCAGCATAGCAGCATTTTCTATTGAGCAACGTAGCTCATATTTACCCGCTGTATTGAAGTATGTTTTATCAGTGAGTTTGTAAATAAGAAAAGGAAGTAAAAAAACACCACGTGATTTTAGTAATCAGTACGAATAACAAGTTCAACGTAAAAGTACCTAACAAACAGTTTTAAATTATGCACAGTAATTTTTATTTCAATCTGCATTTCATTGTATTACATGTCGCCGTTTACTCCAACCTTGAATGAAATTACAAAAGTTATACTTTATTTTCAGAACACAACCGTTTCCTTGCTAAGAGTTCATTAGCATGAACTTACCTTCCCGAATTACTTAAAAATTATCCCAAAAATTTATAATAAGCTGGGAAAATAAAGTTGGAATTTGATGCATTCAAACATTCGTAACCTCTTGGAAAATAATTGCACAATTCTGAAGTATATAGAACTTCAGTTGCACTTCATGTTGCGACTTGCGTGTTATAATAGAACATGGCAATTGGTGAACTGTACGAGGTTCCACAGTCGTGAATGGAAAAATAGTTTCAGATTGTAATAAAAACAATTATATATATCTTATGCAGACAAATGTACACTGTTTTATGTTATTTAACACAATTTTTATTAAATGCTGCCCAACATGTTTCTAGACTATATAAGGCTCATCTTCAGGGGCTCTTTTGTTGAAATTACAACAGCTATATTATTGGTATAGAAAAGCATATACAATTCTTAAAATGCCGTTAGATGTACCTGGTTATTGATATCTGAAAACAATATTAAAACGTCCCTAAGTTAAAATATTTAAGATAAAATTACAATTAAAATTCTGTTTTGGTAGAACGGTTGTTGATCGTACATACGTTCTACCAAAACAGAATTTTAATTGTAATTTTATCTTAAATATGTCAACTTAGGGACGTTTTAATATTGTTTTCAGATATCAATAACCAAGTACATCTAACGGCATTTTAAGAATTGTATATGCTTTTCTATACCAATAATATAGCTGTTGTAATTTCAGCAAAAGAGTCCCTCAAGATGAGCCTTATATAGGCTAAAAACATGTTGGGCAGCATTTAATAAAAATTGTGTTAAATAACATAAAACAGTGTACATTTGTCTGCATAAGATATATATAATTAAAAATGTACGGTACAAGTAACGTAGGAAACAATTATATTGCCTACATTGTTGTAAGAATTTATATATGGAAGGGTAATGTAATGAATCTTACGGCGCATTTCTAAACCAACCCAAATACTTACACGCTCAAAGATACCTCCGAAGGACGAGTCACTTAATTCCTCGGCTATTCACGCCGAAACCGTTTAAATTCCAGTAGTTTCTATACAGATCACCTGTTTTAGCATTAAAAACTCTGCTTTATACCGATGACCTGTATTACGGGTTTCGTACTTATGTCGAAACAAACAGCGAGTATTTCCCTACACAGCAACGACCGACAAGTCTTTGTAATGGAGAATCAATGTGTTTTCAGGCACGATCGCAGAATTCCGAAAAGCGACTATGTCTGTCCGTCTGTCCGTCCGACCGCATGGAACAGCTCGGCTCCCACTGAACGGATTTTCATGGAATTTGATATTTGAGGATCTTTCGAAAAACTGTATGAATTAAGGCATCAAGCAAGAGTTCTTTCATAAATCCGTCGTAGACAATACTTTGTAAAGACTTCTGAGTTTATTATTTATCTTTCTACACAATTCTTTACATTCCCAGTACTTCCTCTTTGTTTTTCTGCAAATAATGTAATGTATTTTCATATACACGTATATCCGTTTTATATCAAGAAAAATTACGTACTTTATATCTGATTTCCTATTCGTTTAGCGATATAATTTATATCTTCACTGCTTTCCTTCACTTGGCAGTGTCCGTAACTTCTTCTTTGTTATAAGAGATTTTCCTCTTCACTTCACATGATTTAGTTCAGACTGTAGCTTACAATATCCAGTTATGTGTTCCGTAATTTGGAGTGCTGGCGATCAATCAATAACATGATATTCGTAACAAATATTTCGTAATTTCTTCCCAAAGGGCCCGTCAGCAGATGCTCCGGATGCACCGCAGCCTTAGGCTTATTGTGTAGTTTCGTAACTTACATTATTAATTGGCCAATCTCTCATCGTGACATACAACCAAGTCCCTTTTTTTCTTGCCAAATTTCAGCCAATTTATTTAACACTTCTACAGCTCTCTTGATTGGAAAAAAGTCTCATATAAATATCGGCAACAAAAACCACTTTTATTATCCTTGATTTCAGGCTTCCGCCGCGATGTTGATGTAATCTGTGGTCTTTTGGGTAATTACACGGCGTCGTGCCGCCGTGTAATTACCCAAAATACCACAGATTACACTTTTATTATTCTTGCTGTTACTTTAGAAGAAGAAGAAGAAGAAGTAGTAGTAGTAGTAGTAGTAGTAGTAGTAGTAGTAGTAGTACACTAAGAATCCGTAGGTGTGGAAAAATACTATACCCTATTAAAGTTCTGACGTTTGAATTTTTCTGTGCTTTCAGACTACAGCTCAAGATGTACACTCGTATTCTAATTACTACAATCCTTTGTGTCTGCCAGTCTACAGTGCCTTCTATATCGCAGCGTTGACACATTCTTTTGTAGCGTAGAGTTATTTCCTCCCGTGTTAGTGTAATACGAAGGTAGAAATACTTCCACCAAATTCTATTCAATCTTACGATATATTTTGACGTGCCTGAAAGATACACGAATAGTAACAAAATAAATAGATATTAAGATTGTTTGATACTAGAGTTGAAGACACGGAACCAGCAAACTACGGATAAAAATGAGTGGTTGTTTGTGCTTAGAAAAGTGGAGGTAAAATGTGGAGGTATTCCAAGTAAAACAACTGTAATAAAGAGCGTGCGAAAGAGATAAGCGGATATACAAGGATGCAAGAGGATAAGTAATGTCAGCCAGAAGTGACGAGCATACAGATAGAAAGTCAAGGAAGAAAAGGAGAAAGAGAAAGTGATACGGATAGAAAATGTCAGTAAGATGGAAAGAGAGTAAACATCTCCATTTATCTCTCCCCACCGCCTCCTCCTCCCCATCACTCTTGACGTTGAGACGCTGATGTTGGTCCCTGAGTCGCATTCAGCTGCATCCAGCGCCATCAGCTCCCGGTGACAGAGAACTCTCTTGGGCCGATCGCACTGCGTCAAGCGGGCTAATAACGCGCCTTCCCTGCCGCTGTGATTCTACCACTTACAGTTCTCTTTTCGCTACTTTGTTTGGGTATTCTCTTGAGAAGCAGACTGTACTGCGAAGAGTGGAATTGAGCTGCGAATTTTGAGGTTATTTTCTTGGGCTGCTTGTCCTTGAAAATGAAGGCAATAAGATCCTTCGAAACGTCGGTAACTGTTTAGGAATCAACACGGTGTAACATCCCAGAAGACTTGATACTTCTTGAAAATCAACTCTCTGATACTGTAAATGCTTAACTCGAGTACAATACTGTTGTTATAAAAGGTGCGAAAATTTCTCTATGCATTATAAAGATGCCTATCCAGTCTCTTCAAAATTACTGCATTTCCTAAGACCAATATTCATTCATTCTGTAGTCTGTCTTACGACAGGTCCGTAGCCTCTTCCAAAGTGAGTTTTCCATTGAGTGCGATCTAGTGCTTCCTCTTTCAAGGAAATTGAAAAAAGACGAATATACAGAATTTTTAAAAATCCATCAACAGATTCTTTCATACCCAACTGTAATTTTACGTAAATGTGATGTCAGTAACTCATGCCATATACAGTCAAACGCATAAAAGACATTCGATAACAAACTGAAAATTATGTGTACGGGAACAGGTCGTAGACTATTTTAAGTATTATTCCGGAATTCTACTGGAAGTACTGAGGGAGACAACGAAAATTTACTTTCGGGACATTCAGTGTTTCGGCAGAGATCCTAAAGGGTACCGCCCAAATAAATGTAAGAAGCGCATTGCTTGAACCAAATTGCTCTGTGACAGATGTCATTAAACGAACCTAAGGTTCAGTCGCGTTACAACAAAACTTGTCACATAGTCCCATCTAAGCCAGTTTATCACAAGTCTTATCACAAAATCAAGTTCCTCCCGAAATACTGTACGCCCTAAAATCTATGCCTGGATCTGTCAGAATTATGACTGGCACGAAGTGATATTCCCAAAAATAAGATAGTCTTTCAAAGACATAAAGAGTCCGACAAAAAAATCAAACATTCCTATAAATTTGTTAGGTCAATAATGTATAACTATCATTTATATCCACCAGACGGAAGTTAAAACTTCAGACACCAAGATGAATCCGTTTGATGTTTAAAGGCCTTAAAATTTCCCAAATTGAATTAAACATATTCATGATAATACTCTCAAAACAGGAGTGCCGTATTACAAGCTTCATCAAAACATATAGGTCAATGCTTTTACTCGCTTAAAATTAGGTACATTAAAAGACAATTTATGTTGTAATAAGCGCAAAACGGCCGTTTTGTTACGGCGTTCCATCAAAACCTGTCAAAAGGTTAAATAGTACAGTAGGCCTAACAAATAATGTAATTAGAGCCTTGAGTAAAGTTCATCTTCAAATAACCAAACTACACCAAAATTAAAACTCTCCGACAAAATATAATTCAGTCTAAAACAACGACATTTGTCGAAATCGAGTATTTTTAAGGGGCTTACTTGCGGAAAACCGGAAGCACACAAACGATGAAAACAGGAACTTGTTGAAGAAAATATTTCCAAAACGCACGTAAAAATGTATCGGAGTGCATCGGTTAATAACCTGATATTTCATTGCCTCACTCGCCATTAAAAAAGTAAAGGGCCGTCTTGTTTGGGCTCTTGGTGGTAAAGAATTGAACTACGAAAATAAACTTCTTTAACTGGAGTGACATGTCTTTTTTTTTCAAATTTCATGTCTTTAATTACGCTGTCGTTTTTTTCCACTCGTATCCAAGTATTATTACGAATAATGACTTGCAAAATATTCTTACAGAAGCAGGCATTATCTGATCTGAAATTTGATCTCGGCATTTGCCCGGACAGACAGACAAACCCTCTAAACATCAGTCAGGATATCTGGTGTAACGTTGAGACTCTTAATTAAGTAACAGACTTACTCGCAGCCTGAGACAAAATTTTCAGATTATCCGCAGAATTTATAAAAATGGATGTGGCGATATACACACATATCACACACGGTAAAATTAACTATATTTAACCATTTTAAACATCAAGTTGATCGAAATAATATTAAGTTTATTTCTTACCTCAAAGGAGACACAACATTTATTAATTATGAAGTTCATTCCGCCAACGACTCTTGGGAAAGTAATCTTGTTTCATTCCAAGAACCAACTGAAACACTGAGTGTAAAATGTCTTTTTTTTTAACTTTAAAACAGGTGACACGTAAAATTACGTCTGGTAATTTAAGGTTTAACTGGCTTTTAATAAAACACGACAGACAACGTAATGTTAGGTGCGTATAACTTACAGGTTTTTATATACCAAAGAAGGTGGGATATTTATTGCTGTGGTTTCTGAAATAAAAATCAGATGAAATCTATCAGATGGGTCACACTAATGGTACTGAGTTCGGATATTTATTATATACAAACCGTAACAATAAATTTAATGTGAATGGAATTGCTTTCCGTAGTGAAGCTCAGCGTAAGTGAGAAAACATTCAGATGCATCGTGAAAGCTATAATGAAATAAATAAGACGGTGGGTTGTAGGAGCTAATTAGCATGTTTGCGAAGTGGGACATTCTCTGGGATAATGTTATCTCTCTGCAGTTAAATTCTATGAGACTGTTAGAGCTACACTCGTGTTTATGAAGAGTTACCGCTGAGACTCAAATTAGCACTTTGCCCTAATATTTCACATTACTGTTGTGCTCAACATAGTCGCCATTTTCCTCCAAAACAAAATACTTCTCATTTTTTACAAAAACAACATGAACTAAATAATTAGAAAATCGATTAGTCTTTCAATTCAGTACATCCTTCTATTGCTGCTTTTCGTCTATCTCTATTCAAGGAAGCAACAATTCACCGTCATGAATGTTCATCTTGAAACTTCGTCTCTCTCCATTCATTTCTCTCCCTCTTCTTGTCCTAAACTCTTCCTGTCTTCACTTCGTAACGTCACCCCACGCCCACCCCCACCCCTTGGCGTATGCTAGGTTCTCGAGGGACAATTTATGCCGTCATTACAGCTCGATGGTGTTTGGTTATTCTGCAGACCTTGCGCTATTTTGAGTATAGTGGCTGGAAACCTCTGACAGAGCTAACGTGTGGGAGAACAATTAAAGTTAACCTTTAAAGAAGCAGTAAGGGCGCTACAAGAATTATGCATACAAAGTTCTATGAATTCTCAGACTTCCAAGGCTGGAAAGGAAACATAAATGCACAGGCTGAAGCTCAAATAATGAGTAACGTGGGCCTTGATGCTTGTCTTAAAGGTAAAGGAATGAGGGACGTCAAATTTATAAGGAAAATGCAGCTAAAGCTCCATGCATTTTAGCTTCGATAACAAGTATGAGTAGATTCACGCTCCGGCCACTTATAACATACCTTATGTACAGAAGGCAGGATGAAGGAGAAGATGATGTATCCTACGGCGAATCGAGAGCATACACTTTGTAAAAAGAAGTTGCATTACACTCCCTGCGGATCAAAATTGTCTTGTCGCATTAATTGGAGGAAATAACGAGGAAATCACTGTCATAAAATCTGTAATGTTCTGTATAATTGTTGATACACGCGGAAATTACACAGCGGACTTCAGTTTTTTGTTTTTTTTACTCTCGAAAAGTATTAAGTCCTGGTAACGAAGTATCATATCCTAACACCTGCCATTTTATAAATTACCCCCATCCTTAAAACCCGCCGTGCTTCTGTTAGTGAAGCCTAAGTACGTGAGGTTATACTACAACAGTATAAAGTAGCAGGTAAAGTACTGCAGACAACGGCCATAAAAACTCTCTCATTTACAGTGACATACTGGAAATATCAAGTTATGCAAGTTAGCATCCACCAATGGACGTTATAATGAGTCTTCCTCAAATCTTGTGTCTTTAGCCTGCATTTTAATATTATCCTCCCATCGACTCCGCTTCTTTTTATACGAACATTGCGCTAAAATCGGAATGCATGAGACACTCTTAAGCTTCAAACTATTTAATTAGTTTAGTGTTGAGAAGACTGTCGGTGGATTTCTTTAAACACTGAAATAACGACATTTCTTAATCATTACGGCAGCATTACTGAATAGATAATCCGTTGACTGATGTTCTATAATTTACCGAAGTAGCGTGGCATAGCGACCGCTTTATGAATTAAACGTTTGCCAAGCAAGGAAAGCTTCGACAGGCAGAGATAGCAAACAGGTCGGAGATAAATAGGAGCAGAGAAAACTCTTCGAGAAGACTTTATATAAAAAAAAATTTTACAAGATATTTATAAACTACGCGTTTGGAAAATATTGGGTTTGCTATATCAACTGCATAGCTAATCAATACAAACAAAAAATTCATTAACATCTTTACAAAATGACCCTAACCCAAGAACTCAACAGCTGGTGATTACAGACAGTCAACCGGTGGGGTTTCCTTCGAACCTCTTACAGCAGTGCGCATGAAATATATAGTCTTTTGAGATGTTACGCCGTGTCGTTTGGTAAATAGTCGCCGACGCTTTGAAAGGCCATAGTATTTTCCATATTCAGAATCAAACACACGAATAGAATCACATTATTCTTGATGTGTCTGACCATTAAAAAGAAAGCATTATGCTCCTCCGAAACGGTGGTCACTATTTACCAGTTTACGCCTTAAGATCCCAGAAGACCTGTATCTTCAAATTATTTATTGTTCATAGTCCGATAAATAGAATTCTACAAATATAATTCTAAGATTCCCCACTTGCGCATCATTTCGTACATGTGGAAGAACACAGTGTTTCAGGCACTGAATCTGTCACCTTCCTCGAGACAAAGGGCGGGAAAATACTCATCTATAAGGGAAAAGGCTATTCTCAATCATTGGATCGCCGCTGCCTCACCACCCTTACGACGAGAACAAATTCATTTCCTGAAACGTTGTATCCTTTTTTTTGGGGGGGGGGGCATATTGTACGTTGTACAGGGTCTGAAGCTAATAATCCTACTTGCAATATATCACCATCAAATTCCAAACGACCGCATCTAAAGGCTTGCACTATACAGATTACAAGCTTTCTACTTTGTCTGGTAACTTAATTTTCTCGGTTTTATCAAACAGCCCTCAATAAAATATACCTCACAGTAATTAAACAACAAAATATACTTTAGATCGTAATTTCTGTGACTTACGAAAGGACGTACTCGGTAATACGCAACACTTTAAAAAAACTGTGTCTCACTTCTTGTCTGCGGTTTCCAAAACATAGCCCTTACTTTATTTGTGTTACATTTAGCAATACTGTCAGTTTGTCTAGGACATAGCGACGAAAGGTAGGATGATTAGTGAATGAGGAATGGGAAAGGATGTGGAAGGAACAGGTTTTGACTTAATTTCAGGCACTGCCTGGAAAGACTGACAGAAACTACGAAAAGCTTTCGACAGGATATTCAGTGTCTCGACCGAGATAAGGCACCAGGCACCGCCACATACAAGCAAGAAGCGTTGCCGGTTGATCCAACATGCTAGGTACAGAGAAGAAGAAGCTCGTGCAGTTTGAGACTCAGCTTACGTGGGCAGTGGTTACATCTGTTACATAGGCCTATACGGTTTGTCCGACCTAGTACTGCATTACTCAAGTTGGTCTTTGCAACTTCTGACCTGGAAGTACACGGCTGTTTGGATTGGGCTAGGATCAAAGAGACCACACGAAGTAAGTGTAAGCATCACGCATGGTCTGCATTCAATGAAGAGTAGCCGAATGCCGTTTCGCATTTAGTACTTACGTACCTCTGAACGATACACCAAGCGTAAAGTGCAAATCAAACTTTTCTCTTGCACTTATATCATAATTATATTGACTGCGTACAGCGAAGACATACTACTTGATCATCCACACGTCAGAAATAAACCTGCGTTCAATATTTTGGCTAGAAAACGTCTAAGAACGAGAACATGGAAGACATGGAAGACATTGAATTAAACGAAATTATTATTATTATTATTATTATTATTTTAAGAGACAGGATGTGAGTGAATTGTATATATTCATCTCAAAATACGGCCTTTCAAAAACCGTAATGAAATTTCGGGTTTTAATGGCACATTTAATTATATTTTAATTACGTATATATCTGTATGCCGATCCCAGTGGCCGCGCGGTCTAAGGCGTGGTTCTGCGGCCGCTCGCTTACTAGGATTGTGGGTTCGAATCCCGCCGGGGGCATGGATGTCTGTCTGTTGTGAGTGTTGTGTGTTGTCAGGTAGAGGTCTCTGCGACGGGCTGGTCCCTCGTCCAGAGGAGTCCTACCGAGTGTGGTGTGTCTAAAGTGTGTGATCGTGAAGCCTCGAAAAATGAGGTGGCCTAGGCCCCCAAGGGGCTGTCGAGCCATTAAAAAATATATATATATATATGTATACATGTAGAGCAATTAATTCAGACTTTAAGAATCTTGAAGGATTGTGAACAATAAAGGAATTCGGTAGGCTTCGTGGAGGGTTGGAAAGGCCACAGTTGATTTGAAAATTTGGAACTGTAGAACCTACGCAACCCGACCCTAGTGGCCGCGCGGTCTAAGGCGGGGGTTCTGCGGCTGCTTGCTTGATGGGATTGTGGGTTCGATTCCCGCCGCGGGAGTATGGATGTCTGTCTCTTGTAATTGTTGTGTGATGTCTTTGCGTCGGGCTGGTCACTCGTCCAGAGGAATTCTACCGAGTGTGGTGTGTCTGAGTGTGATCTCGAAAACTAAAAAATAAGGAGGCCTAGGCCAACTAGGCTCTCGAGCCATGAAGAAAATAATAAATTGAACAGTTGTATAACTAAGATATCGATTACTTAAAGCACACTCATTGCATGTCCACTTTTCATATGTTATGAGTTATTTGCGCCCTTAATTGTTAAACATGCTGCCTTTGTAACTAGTGTGATCGTGAAGCCTCGATAATATGTAGGCCCTTGTCCATTACGGGCTGCTACGCCATTTACAAGAACCTACGCTTAGCGTTATTACCTCGAAAGCTGGAAGACGGGCAATGTACGTATAACGTAATATTAAGAGGCGTTTGCGTAACTATTGTTGCCATGCAAAGCAATAAGTATTACATATTCTGAGTGTGTGTTTGTAGCCTTAGTTGTCCGGCATGCAAAGCGCGTGCGCCGTATTATATTGTCATCTGTGGCCTGTCTGGTTGTAAAATAGTTTTCCACATTATCTCATAAAAGTTACCATTTTCGTAACAAAGTTTTGGAACATATAATGTGTATTTTGATTTTCTCTACAATTTCTGTCTGAAACATTTCTCATTCTAAGGTGAATCAGCGAGATATAAATTTACAAATGTCTTCATAAAATTGCCCATCATTTCTGGTAGATTTTAATGAAACTTTCGACAGATTTTCAAACTTACTCAAATATCAAATTTCATGAAAATGCATCCAGTGGGAGACGAGTTGTTCCATTTGGACGGGCAGACAGACCGAGGGACGGAGAGACAGACAGACAGACACACATGACGAAGCTTATAGTAGCTTTTCGCAATTTTGCGCATGCGCTTAAAAAAGTATAAGGGCTAAGAAGTGTGTTTCATTCTTACCCCATGAAATTTCATCGTAGCATATTTTCGGTCCTATAACTGTTTATCGAATTATGCTGGAGAACCGTGCAGAAAAGCATACAACCCTCTGTTGAAGTGCCAGCTAATATGATTCTATTCAAATTAAAATTAAAATGGCCCATTCTTAAATTCTTCAGTATCAGATGTCACGAAAATCCGTTAAGCGGTATTTGATTACTGTATTGCCTACAGAAATACGGAAGGGCGAAGCCATTTTAACAGGCGGTCCGCAGGATTGCAAGTGCACTGAAGTGTAGAACGACGAACAATGTTCAAAACAGCAGCAAATTCTTCACAAGTACAATGTGTTGACGTTAAACATATCCTGCGAAGCTTCAATACATGTTTCAACGCTATTTTATCAAAACACAAATACCGAGCAAGAATTAACTCCCCCTGAAGTAACGTATGTTTGCGACTGTGTGTTTCATGAAGTTTCCAAGTTATTGTTTTCTGTATCCACCTTAGACTTAACCACTGCAAACAATGTTCGCATTAAAGTGCTTCCATTCATTTCTATTCATATTTGCGGTGTGGATAAGAACTAAGGACCATACCACTTTAACAGGAATTACAATAACAACAAGGTGATACAGAAGCAGAACCGTTACATTTCTTTTGTAATTAAATTACATTTAATAGGATCCGTGAAATGTAGGCGCGGTGTGAGTCGCACATAATCAAAGTTACAGTTTCCGAAATAGCATTTGTGGTTCTACGAGATATAATTAGCTATAACAAGAGAAGAAGAATGGAAAGCTGTAAAGCTTAGACATGTCACTTACATTTGTATATCCATTTCCTTCAAATGTTCTTCATCCTACAGATGTAGTTTAAACAAGGTCAGGTCAAATCCCTTGCTACATTTTCAGTCATACTAAAACAAAAAGTTTCTCATCTCGAGTAGAGTTCTTTATCAGTAATTAATATTCAACCAGGTAGCCAACAAATTATTCGCCTTTTTTGAAACCATAAGGCTAATAAAGAAGCCAACAAAATCCCACCATTTTTTCTAGTCCGGACCAGATAAACCCAATCAATATCCATACATCTTATACCTTGAACACAAATTTTAACATTATCCTTCCATCTACTCCCACATCTCCCACGTAATAACGTCCCTCAACATTTTTCGAATGAATTGGTTTATACTTTCTAATTTTCGTTAAAATATTAGGCAATGTTTTCCCTGTGCACACCATGAAGACATATGGACGACTGGACGCGGCTATATATACACGCATTTTTAACTTCGACACTAGCTGGAGGTGGTCAGTTTCACGCCCGGCCACACCTATTCCCTGCAAAAGGGCTCGAGGTACCCATTGAGTAAGAGGCTGGATAGACCCCAGGGCCAGACGGGAGGTTTTGGTAAAGAAAAAACCTCTTGTCCCTGTCGGGAATCGAACAACAATTCTTCCGACTGAGCTCTGCCGGCTCCCTCGTTACCGCCCCTCAAAACGTTACAACTGACTGTGCTGTCTTGTCAGCATATTTCATGGGCCGTCCTAGTGTCGCTGTGATGATACAGATGGTGGATGTTTCCCATTTGATTCATGCGCATTATTCATTGCGTAATCTCTCTGCACTAATAACAATTTCTGACATAAAATAAAATTTTCTGAAATGATGGCGACCGTTTCTTCAAAAATACTTGCAACAGAAGTTGTGATCCTTCCTCTCACCATATGACTTGTATTTCTATAGACACACACCTTCAAAATCGCTGCAAAAAAATAATCAGACCAAAATCCTGCGTCCAAGTTTGCACGTAACATCGACTCGTGACGCATCTTGCGGCACTGCAGTTGGAAGTCAGGCCACGAGTTTACAACGCTGTGATAAAAATATTGGCAACAAAAACAGAAAGCACGTCACGTATTTACAGCCCATCCTGCCTGTAGTAGGAGATAGTTAACCCTTAATTTGCTTCCCCCACATTGTGAGAAAACATAAAATTGTGTAAGTCACATGCAGCGTATTATAACGGGTTGAGCCACTGTTTTCATCCGTAAGTACTGAAGAGACATTTTCCTTTATAGAGAAGAAACGATCAACGTCCGTTTCTGAACAGTGTCTGAACCGACTGATTGAACCTGATGACATTTGTTGACGATAAACCATGGATTATGGAAACAAAATTATTTATCCATAACCATACTGTAAAAAACTACTCAGGAAGGGAGACAAACGGAGAGCATAAGAGAACAGAGTGCTCAGGAAAATACGTAGACCAAGAACGAGGAAGTAACAAGAGGGTAGATAAAAATGCAAAGGCTATCAAGAAGTTTCACAATTTTTAATTTGCTGGTTGCCATCACCGTTTTGTTCACAATATCAGTAATACAAAATCTGTATCTTTTTCCAAATAGTGTTAGAAAAATACAATCAAGGAACATGAGCTAAGTGGGGCACGTAGCATACATTAGACAGAAAATAACTACAGAAAAATTCGGAAAACCAGAACCACGTGGAATATCTGAGCGTACATGTGAGAATTGTATTGAAATGTATTTTAAAGAAGCGGGATCTGAAGATGCTGGCTCTAATAATCTGGCCCAGAAAAGAGACGAGCGATGTGCTCTTTTGTACGCGGTAATGAACCACAAAGGACAGGGCGTTTCTTGACTAGCTGAAGGAAATTCAAATTCTGAAAATGGACTCTGCTCCACGGAGTTAGTCACTTAAGTTGCATGCTTAATATGTTGGTTAGTTGATTACTTGGTAACATACTTAGTTTTGTCTCTGTCTGTCTGTCTGTTGGTTAATCAATGAGTCAATTGGAAAAATACTTATTTTCTAAAGTAGCAGAGTTTTACTTTGTCAGATATTAAAGTTGTGCTAATATATATTTTGAAAGCAAACTCTAAAATGTGTGCTGCTCGCGTAGGCCCATAAGCGGACATTATTTCAACATCGCAACCAGATTTCCAGTCCATGTGCCTGCATGGCAATACTGAAACAAAAACTATCGAAAGAAATGCATTCGGTAAGACCGCCGAATAATCTATCACTAAAGTGGTCTCTCAATATATGATGGGAATAGCAGTTGTAGGTAGGCTAGGAGAGTTCTGCATCAATTTTTGGAGGATAAATTTGAATTGTGTTTCGAACCAGTATGTGATTGGCTGGGCGTCCTCACGTGATCTGAATCGAGGGTTCTGATTGGTATTTCATGTAACTGGAATAAACAAAGGGCATAATGCTTTAGAATAATAATTAAAACATACTGATATGTTTGAAGCACACAATTTCCTATCAGTCTGAACAGACAGGAATTGCACAGAGTTGCAGTGTCTTAACAATTTCTGTCATTTCAGTGTTCAGTGTTCCCCTTTACGCAGTATCAAGCAGCCTACGAGGTGTTAATCGTGAAGGGGAAATAATACTACCGTCAGGCGTCCAGTCGACTCCTGTCTGGTCAATTTTAAGGTTAATATCCCTTTACAACTCAGATATAAATATGCTGGTTATATTCAGCTCAGCATGAATAATGTTCTTAACTGTGGGTTGAATGACTAGTGTCATGAGTTAATGGTTCGGTGTTTAAAGTTTCTGGACGACAATGATGAGATAAGACCAGACAAGAGGCTGAATTTATTATGGCGTAAAACAGAAAAGCATTGTTGGGCGTTCAGACAGTGTGTACTATACTCGATGCCCACAAGTTCCACTGTGTTAGCAATAGCTTGCGATGAATCAGAGCTGTAACTAAAGTGAAATAAATAAATCAGGAAACCACTTTTCCTGAGTGTGAGGTGTGGCTTGCTGAAGCTGGACACAAGAGGAAGCGATATTTAGAAAATCACTTTAAAATCCACTTCAAATGAGAAATTAATTTTATTTCTTTAATTACGTTTTCTCTTTCTCTCCCTTATGTAAGACAGATGAAAATAAAAAATAAAGCAAGATGTATTTCCTAAATTCCGGCAGAACTCATCCAGTACGGTGTTAAAAACCGTAGTTATGAGATTCACGAACTTATAAATCCTAATTAGAATACGGAAAAACTGCCTCATCGGAGGAAGAAGTCAATAACTGTACCTATATACGAGAAGGGCGACGAAAGTACTTACAGTAATTATGAAGGAATATCAGTACTAAAATTTACGTATAAAACTTTATATAAAATTATTTTTTCAAGTTTAACTCCAAACGAAGACTCATTTGTGAGGACCATCAGTGTGGATTTCTACTAACAGACGATCCAGGTCACCCCATAATATGCCACAGGAGGCATCAAGGGGGGAGATGTATACTTCTACTTATTCTTAACCTGGGCACTAGATGAGGTTGGGTGGTCAATGCCATTCCCCGGCCACTTTAGCCTCGGAAAAGAATGGCGGTAACCATTTTAGAGGAGGCTGCGCGGGCCCCAGGGCCAGTCTGAACAGTTATGGAGTAGGAAAAAACTCTAACCCCACCGCGGTTCAAACCCCGAACGGCCCAGCACTTAATGAGTGGCTATACCAATTAAAATATCCCGGCTCCCAAAACCGAAGTGGTCAGAGAGAAACCTGTTCCAGTGCCCATCTGGCTGCCACAAATCCCACTTGTACTAACCTGGGATCGAAACCGGGTCTCAGCGGTGAGAGGCCGGCAACTCACAGCAATAGAAGAATTACTGATCATATATTCTGTCTTTGTTAAATACTTGAGAACACATGAGTACACAGTGGGGCAGTGCTTCAGCTGTTTGCAAACTTCAAGGAGGCCTAGGATTCGGTTGCGAAGAAGGTATTGTATAATCTGCTGCGTTTGCTATCCCAATGAAAGCAGTTAGATTAATTCAAATGTGTTTTAATGAAACCTATACCAAAGTCCACATTGGTAAACATTTATCTGATAACACTTCCTACACATAATGGTCTGAAACAAAGGCAGGATTTGTTAACCGTGCCTTAGCATACGCCATCCGGTAGGTTCAAGAAACAAAGAGGGAAATAAATTAAATTGAAAACACGCAGCGTCTGGTCTACGCTGGTAATGTCAATTTACTTGACGAAAACATAATACTATAAAGAACAACAAAAAAGCTTCATTTGTCACTAGCAAGGAGAAAGGTCTACAAGTAAATACTGGGAAAACTAGGTGTATGTGCATGTCTCGTTAAAAGGAGCCAGCAAAGCAAACGTCACTGCACAAAGAGAGAATTTTGCACAGTTCACGAGAAAGACACTAGTAAATCAAAACTGCATTAAGGAAGAAATTAGGAAAAGTTATATTCGAGTAATGCCTGCTACCATTCAGTTCATAATCTACTTCTTCCTGTTTCCCAACTAAGTCATAAAAATTACTACATAGAACTATAATTTTGCCTGTTTCGTCATCCAATGACACGGATCGATCAGTATAAAAATTTACAGATGTGAATCTACTTAAATATAGTGCACCAGAACCTTTATCCTACTAGGTTATCACTTATTCACATCTGTTTATTAAAACGGATCTATTGCTCTTTTTATGTGTCAATATTCCCTACACAACTCAAAGCATCGAGGTTTTAGTTTTCCCCAGATGGGCAGCTGCAATTTGCTTTCTTGCAGGATATGACGCCGCGCTACTGGGTTTCCGAAGTTTCGAGACAACGTACTGGTCTGATTTTCAAGGGTCGAAATTTTAAACACGCTTACATACAAATATGTTCTCTCGAAACGTCGGGACCGGAGTACACTCTGACGCGACATCATATCCCACAAGAAAGGGAAAACCCCTCATAGCACCATTTCTTAGCAAACACGCTTGGTGGCAACATCTCTAGCACACGAGTGGAACGTGTTGCCTACATCGTAGTCTTACAGGCTTTCTGTTCTCAACGTGTGTAAGTCTCACGCCGTTTATCTGACTGTTCAAATCAACATGTTTCGTGTTCCAGTTTCAAATCTTCCACATGGCAGGTGGCAGAAACAGACACAGGAGTTTGACCTATATAATTAGAGCGATTCCCAGCGCCATGGTCTTTATAATATATTTTATTAATAAATGAAATGTCATATAAGAGAGCAGAAATGCGCAAATTCCGTAGATATTAAGTTTCCCTGCTCAGAAGGTAAAAGGTAAAAGGTAAAGCAATCCCATTACAGGCCTGGACAGGCCCTTAGGGTTCCAGGAGGTTGAGGCTCCCATATTTCTAGACAATCGGCACATGAAGGCGGTAAGGTTGTCAGCCCTACGCACCGGCCGCCTTTACCCCCCAGGAAATATTCCTGGTACTCATTTCTGTTAGAGACTGAGTCGATCTCAGGGCCATAGTGCGACCGAAACGATTATGTCAATGAAAAATTCCAATGACACCTTCGGGAATTGAACCCGTGACGTTCCGGTTTGTAGCGCAGTGCCTCAACCAACTGCGCCACCGCGTGCCCCTTCCCTGCTCAGAAGACTTAGTAAAAAATGCGCAACACATTAACACATTAGGTGCGAAACACGATTTGTTTTGTTTCTCCTTCAAGTAAATTTCTTGGTTAGTGGTAAATACCGCGTCGAGTAGCGTATGGAATCAACAACTTCCGTGTCTCTGGAACACAACCTACGTTCTGTCAAGACAAAAGCTCATCACATAAGTACCATTTCTTCACGACAGACCGCATCTCTTACAAGACGATACATGTATATAAATAAAGAAATAAAACCGAGAAGGATGCCCGAATAAAATAAATGGTAACAACCAGGCGAAGTAGAAAGGAACAGGAGGTTTTAACGTCAGCAAATACCCTTCTCATCAGCACTTTCCGGAAATTTGAAACAAAGCGAATTAGCAATGACTAGCCGTATTATTATAATGGAGTCTCTTGTGGTACGGTTTTCTTTCCGCTTCCCTCATTCAGTACCTTCCAATGTTACGGAGTGGAATTCTAGAAAACTAAGACGGAAATTGTAGGAGAGTGAGAGGAGGAGACAAAACGAGAAACTAAGCTCTGACGCCAACAAATGAGCAACGAAAGGTGGTTGTGGGACTGGGCGACCCCCAAGTAACTAAAACACAGTAGACAGAGAATCGATATAAGGTCGATTGGAGGGGTCGCTCTGTGGAGTAACTGGTGCTATCAGCTCTCAAAAATGCTGTCCGTCTGTACGGAGGCCAGTAGGTCAGCCACATGGCTTACACGTCTGCATTCATCATGTCTTACAAGTATACACCGAACGGTACTTTCAATATTACGAATCAGTGCCTTTATTTTAGACAGTATTCATGCACTTGACACCATTTCTTTATGTTTTCATCAACATAAGCTACAGTAAGTATTTTTCATTAAAACTCAGTAAAACAAGACTAAGATTAAACTCACACATATGTTAAACATTCTTTATCATTTCGTCGTGGTTAAAGAAACGCAAAGATTCGTAGGCTGGCTCTCCTTCGAACATCAGGTAAAAGTATGAAACCCACACTCTTGGGTTTATTAAATACAGAAAATCTCCATTTCCGGACCGGCAAGGTTCCTAAAGCTGTATTTCCTTAACCAAAATGAAAGGATGAAAAATGTCCAACATCCATGTCAGTTTTAAAAACACACCTTCGTTAAAAACCTTTAAAATTCCCTTATGGCTTAAGGTAGTATAAGTACCAACTAAAAACTAAGTGACCGTTAATGATTATAGATAACCATAATTAAGCATTCACCAAAAATATAATCATTCCGGACAAAAATTAAGGGACTCGGGTGAAACGAGTTTATTACTTCGGGCTGTAACTCGGGTATCCAGCTTTCAAAACGTAAGACATAAATATTTCATATTAACTATCTGCGTTCATGTTTGTGTCTAAAAGTAATAAGATTTTAATTAAGTATTCGTTACATTTCGAGAGTAAGTGATCCTACATGAACACGAAACGCAGATGGGATGAAATATTCAAAGGTAACTTTAAAGAATGAGAAATGTGAGGGAAAGGGCTGAATTCAATTGACTCACTATACGGCCCAGTCGAGGGCTGTTGTGAACATGGCAATGAGCTTTTGGAAGCAATGAATGGCAAGGGATTTCTTCATTAGCGCAGCTGCTATTATATTCTCAACAGGACTGCGATCCATATAGTTAGTTAGTTAATTAAACAGTTAAGTAATAACCTTGAATAAACCTATGAATCATGAATTTCTCCACTCCCGTTTCCTCTGTTACACTTTCATCTGGTTCTCCTCCGTTTTCTATTCTTGTTATTAACATCATCCAGCCGTAATTTTCTTCCTTATCAAGAATAGGTTTGCTTTATTCTCTTTTCTGTTACTTCCTAATTCAAAATCCATTTTATTTCATTTCGTCTCTTCTTCTACAGTATTTCATTTCGTTTCTACCGTTGTCTTATCTAAATCACTAACACACTTCGTTGTCATATACTCTGGAGTGACTCATCCACCAATCACAGCAGCGTACAAGATCAAATTCTGAGACGCCGTAAACATTTGATTGGTAATGTCAGCAATCTGAAGTTTCAGGAATAAAATTGAGAACAGGTCAGTCCTTCGAAATACAGGGCGTTTCAAACAGATGGACCTGACTTAAAATCGCTAAATCTCTGCAACCACGAACCGCCCATGAATGAAACTTTTACCACTTGAAAGGGCTTAGAGTTTCCAATGACCGGCGCAAGATGCCTCTCCCGGAGCACCAACAACCGCTAGCCGCAGCTAGCCTAGTTGGATAGGAAGCACGGGACCCCAAGACTTGGTGCTATAATCTTGGCCCCCAACATCCCCAGACATGACACCCTGCGACTTTTTCTTGTGGGGATACGTCAAAGACCGTGTTTTTGTGCCACCATTAGCGACTAATCTGGATGACCTCAAAAACAGAATCAAGGCGGCGGTGACTTCAGTGGGAGAAGACACTCTGAGAAATGTTTGGGACGAATTCAACTATCGTCTCGATGTTGTTCGTGCAGCAGGTGGAGGGCACATAGAGCATTTATTAAATGATTAGTAAAACTTGATGGCTCACTAAACCGTTTGTAATTTTTCGTGTAATTGTAACATGTTGCCATCGTGAAATATAGTGGTTTAAAATTGGGTCCATCTTTTTGAAACACCCTGTATTAACTTCTCTTCAATTTAGCCTGATGTCTGATTTCCAAAAACATTTGTGTTCTATTTTATAATTCATTATTTCGGTCACGGTACAGCGGACGCCGAAAACAGAATGACAGGAGAGTAAGTGTAGATGGACATCAAGTGCTTACCCTCTGGTGTACGAGTATACTGTATCGGACACACGATATGAATTTCGTGGGGCAGACAAAGCCATAAACAAGATCGCTGGAAGTAGCGACATCCATATCAGGGATGGGGTTTACACCCGCGACAGTTAGACAGCTTACCCACAAAAGTTATCTTCAATTGTCCAGAAAGCGAAACACTTTACGGACACTGGGTTGTGACGCCGTGTTTTCAGGTATAAATTTATTGAAAGTTTGGAAGAATTTCCGCCATCATCTTTAGGAAATTTAATTCACTATACGAATCTTTAGGGTGGGTTGCCTACCATGAAGAAAGAAGCAGCAATTTCTTCTGGATTTCTGGTAAATAATTACCTGATTACATAGCGTCACTAACGTTCATAGTCACCAATGTGAGAAAATCAAATCTCACAGAAGAATTTTTTTATCACTAGGCGGTATTGGAATAATTAAATTCCTCGAATTACAGTAACAATGTTATACACAGCTACATATTCCTTTTTACAACGCTTCTAACATTTATTGCCGTGACGTAAAAGTGATCGCTTTGTGCATTCATCAGCAGCTAGGCGAAGATCCAGATGTGAGCAGACATTTATTTTTCACTGTAACACCAATTATTTTCGAGTAGCAACCAGAACAGAGACGGTTGAACAGAGAAAACCGGTGCAAAGTATGTTGTTAGACGCTTAAGACGATTTTCTATCAACTTTCTGTTTTTGTTTTGCTACATGACTTCACTTCCTTTGTAGTCTTTACATCCGATATCAACTGTGGCCTGGTAGGCCTGTGCAACCTTTGATATAGAACACAGTGTTTGGGAAAATGTGCAACAGCTTGGAAAATCTGATTTTACAGCTGTGACGTAAGAAAGCCTTTAAAGCCACTGGACAGAATTATTGCGTACCCTTTGAAAAGAACAACGTAATCGCATCTCCTGTATGGGTTTCACTTTTGAGAATAAAGATGGGGTTTCAAGTCCCCGTACCACAGAAATGGGGTTCCATTCTGTGCACAATAGAGGACTTGCTGTGTTAAGGCAACAGAGGATAGAGGCTCAGCACCGGATTACGAGAACTTCCTGTCCTGCTTCACACAGTAATCTCTCTGTAGAAATGGAGTATTTTTATATAAAGAAGACTAGTCATTCAACGTGAGGAGTTCTGAAGCCTCAAATTTGAATAGTCGCCTGATTACCACTACGAACAAATCCCAGTAAAAAGGTAAAGCAACCCCATTACAGGCCCTGAGGGGTCCAGGGGGTTGAGGCTCCCAGATTTGTAGACAATCGGCACATGAAGGTGATAAGGTTGTCAGCCCTACGCACCGGCCGCCTTTACCCCCCAGGAAATATTCCTGGTACTCATTTCTGTTAGAGGCTGAGTCGACCCCAGGACCATAGTGCGACCGAAACGATTATGTCAAGGAATTAATTCCAATGACACCATCGGGAATCGAACCCGCGACGTTCCGGTTTGTAGCGTAGTGCCTCAACCAACTACGCCACCGCGCGCCCCCACGAACAAATCCCAGTACTTTAGTAAATACTACATACATATATAAGATGGACATATTTTTACGGAAGTGTCATCCTGACTGAAACACTTATTATCTTTGTATTATTTATCGCGTGTATTATTATACATGAATGAATACCTTATCAGTCGAACACAACTTATATTTTAACCACAGCTACATGTCTCGGCTTTTACAAATAATCCATTATCAGGCTGTACAAAGAGATAAAATTTCAATGTGCAACATGAGTGTTGCACATCGAAATTTTATCGTTTTTACAGTGTAATGACCTGTTCATAACAGCAGAAACATGTAGTTGAAGTTAAAATATAAGTTGTGTTCGACTGATAATTTTTTGGTTTATGAAACACATAATCAATACTTGAAAAATGATGTTAACTGGAGGTAAAATGAAGCATGTTCCGAAATAATGTATAAACCAACTTCGCTCTTCTTACAAGCTGAAGACGAGCCGGGATGACTCAGTCTGTAAAGCGGCTGGCCTCACACTGAATGTCTCAACATTGATTCTCGTGGCCATCGCGTCTTGTTCTTGTGGCCCATCCAGTTTTTAATGTAAAGTATGCTGGAAAAAGACGGCTGGAGTGTAAGGCAGGTACCTCTAACTCATCAGAAATGGTAGTTAAGAATGTATGGTGATTTACTTCCACTCCACATTAAATTTTCACGGCGTAATGCTTTTTTAAGCTTTTTAAGCTATCCCTTTACAGGCCTGGACAGGCCCTTAGGGCTCCAGGAGTTTGAGTATCCCAGAATTTCTAGACAATCGGCAAATGAAGGTGGTAAGGTTGTCAGCCCCATGCACCGGCCGCCTTTACCCCCATTTACTCATTTCTGTTAGAGGCTGAGTCGATCCTAGGGCCATAGTGCGGCCGGAAGGATTAAGTCAACGAAAAACCACAGTGATTCCATCGGGAATCGAACCCGCGACCTTCCGTCTTGTAGCACGGCGTAATGCATTAGTATAGGAATACCTTCCAGCTTTGCTATACCCGGCACGTGAAGCTGACCACTGACCTCCAGCTAGCGCGGAGAATACGAATGCTTGCAGCATACCTCCACTCGTCCATACGCCTTAATGTCATACTCACAGGGACAACATTGACATCTATGGTAAGTGACCTGAAGTATGTACTAATTGTCTAGTCGTAAAATATGATAACACGGATTCCACTCTGTTGAAAACAGACTGCATGTGATACACACAAGCTTACTTGAGTGGCCTGCATGATATTGGGTTCCGCCATTTACAGACATCTAACAGTCAACTGCAGCCTTTCTCCCAATCTCGTAACTGCACCAGCATTACCTCTAACTCTATCTCAGATAAGTAACACTCCACAGATGGTGGATCAGACCACCAAACCATCTATACCATTCCATAGGGATTATCACAATTATAAATGTCAAACCCCGATTTAGACGGAAATAATTCTGCAGGTAGTATCCAAGATTACCCGTGAAATTGCAGCTATAATGGAAACCTTAAACTGTCTCACAGGCAGGAAAATAGAAGCCACAAGTAGGTACTTGAGTCTTGTTGATTTCCGTGTACAGTAACATTAAATCAAAATAGACAACGTGTAACGAAATATCAAATTCCTACGGTTGCACGGAGGCATAAGCAACACGTAGCGGAGATTCTGCACCATCCGGCAGCAAAGTAAAAGAAAGAAAACTTCAGGAGACAAGAAGAAGAACGAATTGCAAAAAGAAAAAAAAAAAAGAAATCTCGATAAAAAAGAGAACAGAGTGATTGATGATGCTGTGACTAGCACACGAGAGAAAAATTTGTTTTCCTCGTAGCTAAAACGAAGGAAATTTTTCTCTCTCTCGAAATTCCTGTCCCGTACACATTTCTTTTCTTTTTTTCTCCATCTTCATTTTCTATGTCCTTGTTCTTATCACCTTTCTTGCCTATGCGGTCTTCCTTCACAAACTTCGACTGTATTCTCTCCGCGTTTTCAGGCGAACATTTGTCCAGGATGTGATTTACGTCAATTCCTCTATTCCAGAGTGTCAAGGTTCCACTGATGTCCCCTACAGTACACGCACGCACAAACACACACACGTCTCCATTTAGTGAACTAAAGCCGCAACCACTAAGGTCACTAGGGTCGACGATATCTTTAACAAACAAGCCTTCTTGTGATCGAATTCCTTCCACAACTACATATTCTTATTTGCATCCTTCAGCCATCAGCGCCACTTTATGCAACATTGCGAGTCTTATTTCTGCCATCACTCCACCAAAATCTGCAGTGACACTTAAGAATATATGTTAAGATGGGCATGAGCTATGACTCGAAAACGGAAATGCCAGTAGCTTATTTAAAGACGTAATTACGTATAAAGGGCATACACAAAAGAATGGTGCGGTTTTAATAGTGTTCACTATTAAAACCGCACCATTCTTTTGTGTATGCCCTGTATATGAAAACACAACCACAGATACGCTGTTCTTTTTGTTTCTGTTTTTGTTTCTTGTTGTTGCTACTGCTCTTTCTGTTGTTGCTGTTGTCTCTGTTTTTGTTCCTGCTCCTGTATTATTGTTGCTGCTCTTGTTATTGTTGTTGATAATGACGATGATGATCATAATGCTCCTGTGTTTTGTTCTTGTTGTTGGTACTCTTTCTGTTGTTGTTTATTTATTCTCTGTTGTTCAGTGCCCGTTCTGCATCACTTTTAAAACAGACTGTCCTCAAATCCGGACACTGTTTTGTATTGACAGTGTATTCCATCTGATTAAAAAGGGAAGTTACCAAAGATACTTCTTCTTCGGCCAGATTTTTCTTAAAGGAAACTGTACTAAATTAACGGAATTACTTACTTTATAACGTTCTTATGAACATATATTTCTGTTGACCAATATCCTATCATTTACTGTCGTAGGACGGCATATTGTTTCAATCATGCATAAAATTGTTGCCTAACGACAAAACAGTTGGCATTACTCTCTCCAATTTCAGAAGACCGTCCTCTCCTACCAACCAGAACAAAATCAGAAAAACGTAGGACACATCCCCGTTACTTATTACAAGGACATCGCACTGTCCTAGCTGCAGTGCAGTAATTCGTCTGCGGGCTCGAAAACTCGCACCAATAGCATTTGATTTCCCAGCCTCTTGAGTAAAATATTAAAATGAATTCTGTAAACTATATTTATGGCTAACTTCATCGACAAGCATCATTCTTGTGAAGTAACAGCCGTTTGCTGATGACAATACTTTACGTTTCTGATGAAAGCGAAAGGTGTAATATCGAAATTGTACACTTTGTAAAATTCATTGGGGTGATCAAAGCAAGGAGGGTGAAATTGAAGGGACATGTATCACGCAAGGGGGACATGGGAAATATATGCATAATGTACGTAGTAAGAACGAAAGAGATCATTTGATGGTGTATGAATATTTAAAATAATCTTAAATAAAACATAATGTGAAAATGTAAAATTTATCTGGCCCGCGATCAGGTAAAGTGGCCGGCTTATTTGTAGATTGTTAAGAACTTCCGGGCTCCGCAAATGTCGAAAGTCTCCTGCCCGGCTAAGCTACTGTTAGAGTTCTCATTAAGTCATCTCTGCGATCTTACTTATTTCGCTGGGTACATTATTACTTAGCTGTTACCTACTTAAATGTGAATTACCTTGTTCATAGAACCGCCACTGTATCCTAAGCTCAGGCACTTGAATTTATCCTGCATTCCAATATAGTACTCTTTAAGACCAGTTTTCAAAGTTCCACATCTGTTTCTAAGTCTCTGAAAAAGTCAGACAGTGTCATGTTTTTCGATAAAAATTTTGTATCTGTTTTTTGGGCTTTAAGGGTAAGTTGGTAAGGAAAATGGTAAATGTCTTGGAATGAAGTGCATGAACATCGGAAAAGAGTTCTGTGAAAGGAAATGGGTCAGGAAAAATTGTGTAAAACAGGGGTGAACAGTTTTCCAAAATTCTATGAGCCGTCTGAAAATCCGAAGCTACTGAATGGTAACATGAAGCGAGTCCCATAACGACAGCCCACAAATATTAGGCGCAAACGCACAGAATTCAGACACCAAGGCGACCTGGCGCCTGGGATTTGTGCGTCCTTCCTGTACATCGCAGTCAAACTGCGTTGCAATGTTCTCGTGCAAGCAAACAACGCGGAGAGTGAAGTTTACGAAGAAAGATACGCCGAACGCTTTTCCCATGAGTCTGGACAGATTATTTTGAGCAGTTTTTCAATCTATGCATTCCACTTACAGAAACTATCTTCGAGTTTCCTAGCCCATTGTTTTGCTACTCACTACTGCCAAAATGTTCCTTTTAAAGGCACTGTTTTCAACGTACTGTCTCTTCTTCTTAAAGTATTCGTTTTATCGTTTGGGGGAATATTTTGTCACCCCTAATAACGCCTCCCCAACTTTTCCTTATAGAAGAGCGTCTGTTCCCATTATCTGAAACACTTCTCAGGCCACATTTTAGTGAAAAGAGGAAGAGATGTGTACACAAGAGGGGACTCAAAGAGAGGAAAGGGCGGACGTTACAGACGAAAATAATATAAGGAATGGCGAAACAGAGAGACGTACTGGAGGAAAAGATAACAGATAATTGTAGGAGACAGCATCCACTTCAATCGTGGATGTGCGTACAGAAAGCTTCCGTCAGGTCCCTTAACTAAAACTCAGTTTCTGAAGTAAGAACAGATATGTATATAGAGCGTTTTACGGTAAACGGGAGAATATACATTATTTGAAATCACAGCTTTGTTTGAAACAGGTTACTAATTATGCGCATTACATTCCTGTAAATTCAGTTATAGACGCGAAAGTTTACACATAAAATAAAATCAGAAATAAACACAAGAATAAAAAGTGAAGTAAATGTGTACCTGTACACGCCATAAAGACACATAACGAAAGCAGATATATAGCTCCACTCATTCTTAACCCCCGACACTACATGGAGGTGAGTGGCTAACTTCATGCCCCTGTCACTTTACTTCCAGGAAAGAACCTCAGTTCCCACTGAAGAGGAGAATGTGTTGGCCCCCGAGCCAGTGTGGACGTTAGAATGACGTGTGAGGTCACTTTCCTTTAAATAAAACGAGGTGAGATGGGTGAGGCAGGTAACACGAATGGAAGGCTTCAGAAATCAGACAGCGTGTTAGTATAAAATCGTGAATGGAAATAACTAAGTGGAGATGACGGGATAGAATTAAGGCGGATTTTAAGGATCGGCGGTATGGACTTCATTCATGTTGCTCAGGATAAGTTCCAGCTGCGAAATCTTACGTACAAAATACTGAATTGTCTCCATCAATAAGGGGCAAGAAATTGATAGAGCTAATTAGAGAATATCATCTTCTCATGCAGGACTCTGTAGCATCGAGATGTAATTTACGTCCGTGTAAAAACCTAGAGAACAAAAACTGAGGTAAATTATAAGCTACAAATTTTTAAGTTCAATAAAACTTTCCCGGGCTAGGAGCCGCGTCGGGTGGTTGAATGGTGAATAAACCAACGTTTTGAGAGCCAACTCTGTTCTCTTCATCAGGGAACTGAATAAACAGGATGTCAGTCCGTGGCATACAGGTGTATATACTGCCCGAACCCTTGGCTCATATTGTTGCGAGCATAAACAACAAATTTTGAAGTCACTGCGTTTTTACGTAGTTTAAATTGTTTCAGAAAGTAACATCGAATCAATTCGTTAAGAGACACGTGACAATTCCCAAGCTGTGCAAAACTGTTCGAATTATCGTAATATAACGTAATATCCCTTGTAAAGCTGTCAGTGTCAACTCTTTCCTCCAGGCAATTGATTTTCGACAGCCAGCGTGTACTTCTTCCCTCTATCAGTAAAACTAAACTGCTTCTAACATAATGAATAATTCCCTGTGTTTATACAGGTTTTTGTCATTGTGATGGCAATCTGTTGGTGCCTTTGTGATCAAGGAAGCACATTTGAACTTCCCTAAGCTCCAACCACCTCCCACCCCCCCCCCCCCCCCCGCACGATGTGTAGTATGCCACACGGTAAAATCCACTCAAACTTTCATTGCGACATGAAAATACTTTTTGAATTCACTAAAGTGTTGGGTAGAGAGAAAGAATGAGAGAGAGAAACTGTTAAGGGGAGAGGGATTTTGCATTTTAACCCCCTCGCGAGTCGCATCACTTCCTTTCTCAAATAAGAATTTCAAAATTAAATGGTCAAGTATTTCCTACAATTTTAAATAAAAGTTTTAAAAATATATCTGTAACAACGTACTTAAAGTCAATAAGGTGTAATTACAGGCAGTGTATTTATAATATTATGTACTGCTGTAGAAACACCTCTGTGTCCGTGTTGTGTATACTTGGTGACACAGCAAACAATCCGAGCTGTCAGGTTCCCTTTTGTCTGTATGTCGCAACACGTCCTGACACTCTACTGACCGAGGATTTCGTGAAGGACTTCTGATGAAGAAATGTAATTTATCCTGTCCTGGCTTCAGACACAGCAGTCAAAATTTCCTTATAAGACCTTAATAATCATACAATCCCCGGGTTAACTTTTAATGTCCTAAACTTCGGGTAATATACACAAGTAATGTTTGTTAACTTTAACAATCATATAATCGTATGACTTAACTTTCAGCCTTCCTAAACTTCAGGTATATAAACAAGTAATGCTACTTTATGAATCATCTAATCGTACGATTTAACCTAAAGTGTTTCTAAACTTTAGGTATATGAACAAATAATTTTACCTTAAGAATCACAAAATTGTGTTTTTTTTAATTTTAGTGTTTTAACTCCATATACATGCACAAGTAATAGTACGAAATGGTTGACAGAGAACTACTTTACAAAACAAGCTGTAGTGCCCGTTCTTGTCAATATCACACACACTGCAGCTACAGTAGCTGAAACTTTAAACGATAACATATATTTGGAAATTATAGTACATTCTTGTAATTAAACATGAAGTTCCAAGCAAACTCATAAAACATGCTTCCCTGCAGGACAGATCTCTAGCTATACAGAATAATTAATATTGTTATTATCTTATTTTGTTCCGTGAAAATCTTTTTTAGCTAAGTACAGACGCTGTATAAGTTAAATTTGCGGGATATAAATTTAAAGTTTCTCTTCTTTGGTATGAATGCAGTTTTTTCTACAAACAATATATTGAGCTATCAAATACGGTGGGTTATCGGTACGTCTTATTAAGACCTGTCGTCAGGAAGTGCTCGGTTCGAACTCTGGCCCTGACACCTGATATCCCGACTGAAAATATTTCGTGTTTTAACTTAGTCTCTCTACACAAATGCCTGGATATTACCTCTAATAAGCCACGACTGTTCCAAATCTCTTCCCACTTCATCGAAAGTCCTACTGTTCAATGCTATATACAGAGCGGGTGGGTAGTCACTGTACGACTTGCAAAAATAAAAACGCCTTTATATGCTGGTTTTAATGGACCTCGTATTTTTACAGAAATGGGTTGAGTTGTGACCATGGCCGACACGAAGCAGTTATTCCATTGAAGAACAACTGATGTGTAAGAATACCGCTAAATAAAATGTCTAATTCTGCATGTTTTTACGTAGGGGTAGGCTGACCTCGCCCAACATGTAGTCTCCGATACTGACAGGGCAGTAAAGAAAGCCACGAAACAATATTCCATACACACTGCACAGGCATATTTATGTCTATCTCCATACTAAAATAAACATTATTATTTGCAATAGTTCGAAATTACCGCTACAATACCGAGAGCTAAGAAAAAAAATTATGTAAGGCTGCCATTTTATTATTTTATATTTTACAAAAATGTTACTTTAATAAAAGTTGCATAAGTCTACACAATCCGTTACACTACATTAAATGGAATTCGAAGTAATTGCTGCTAGCGTCGCTCTCGCCGAACAAGTTCGCGCGTTCGCCATGTTGTTTTTACTAACTGTAGGAACTTAAAATTATGGCTCAAGTTGGTAACCAACGTCATAAGTTTTTGCCAAATTTCAAACTCATCAATTATTTCGAAAGTACACACAGAGACAGAGCATGGTGATGCTATAAGGCTGTACTTTTATTCATTTTAAGGGAGTAATGTAGGCTAAAAACTTTGGAACGAGGATTTTAATCGCATCGGAAATCTCTACCAAATCATCGCTGCACCTATTTTAAATACTGGTAACCTTGCGGGGTAAATTTCGTGTCTTCTACTGTTCTCTCTTAGTTCTGTGGTAAGGAACAGGAAACAGAGAAGCAGAAAATAGAGAAAAATCATTTTTATATACTGGGCATACAATTCGCACATGTAACTATGTTCTGTGCCTTGTCTCACAAAAATGTTTTCTTATTAATATTTCATTTACTGCAGTTCTGTTCCTATACCAGCGACTGACATATATGTCCACCGCAAATCACCGAAAATCCAATGGCCTCGTAAATTCCGTACGTTTTGTTTAGAGTGTCAGTTTCCAAACCCTGTCAGAAATTGCACACATGCGCATCATATACTTGTTAATTTTTGGTTACATGTGATTTCTATACAAAATGGAAAAAGGGGGCTTTTTAGAATGCAATATAATCAGTTTCAGTCACACAAAATAGGGGGTCTGATAATCCATTGACAATTATCTGGTCACCTAGAAACGGAATGTACTTTTGAAGTTAAATTGCTCACTAATAGAATACGCAGTTAACATTCCTCACTGCGAAATGCTTTAAATTTGTTACGGTAGGAGGAAGGCTGTAGTTAGAGCAGACCAACGCTTTTATGTGCTACAGAAGCGTAATTTTAGGGCTAAGCAAATTGTTTTAACCACTAGTGTGAACGGCCATGCGTCTGAGCGTGTGAGCGTGCTGAGCGTGTCCGTCCCAGAACCAACACGAATAGTCCCAATGGACAACGATTGGTGGCCGGTGCTGATTAATCACATAGAGAACGGGAAGAGAGTAAATGACAGAGGAAGCTGAGTGACGACAAGAGAAATAGAAACAGTAGCAAAAGGAATTTCAAACACTCGTTGCACTGGACTCGTGAAAGACTTATTAAGCAGACACGTCACGTCTGGAGAAAGGGAACTGATCCCACGCTGGGAGCCACGCGTTCTATGTATTACAGATTCTTTGCCATCACAATACAAAACATAGACCTAAATCATTCGTAGGTCTGTGAGTCAAATTAGCCCGACATGTTTCAGAGCCTTCCATATTACGTAAGCAACTACGGTTGACAGAAGGTTAAGATGATACACTACAAACAGGTTACCTCGTGCACCTTCCACTTTATCTAAAACTATGAAATTATGTTAAAAGTCGTCTGATTATTTTCACAATTATTACAAACTATCAAAATAATAAAATTACCTATCCATAGGATCATATTTTCACTATCATAACCCAGTAACTTGAACTGTCTCTTGTATAAGTGTTGCTGATGGTGGTGGTATTGTTATTATTATTATTATTAGTAGCAGTAGTGTAGCAATAATATCTACAGATTCACTTTAAGCAAGCTTGATATGTGTACTCAAAAAGATCAGTCCTTTCCAAGGACATAACATGTTCTGGCCTCTCAGAAGGTTAAAGACAGGAGATTACAAATAACACAGACCGATATAGGATACAAATATAATAGGAAACTAACTCCGTGTATTAGTTTCCTTTTTGGGACGCTGACAGTAGCTTAGCTAAACCAGAAATTACCAACCCTCAACGGAACCATTATGTTTGAGATCCAACTTAATATTTTCTTTCAGAAAGTGCCTAGGTGCCAAATGGTCTTTTCCCTTAATTAATTCTTATCAACATTTTGTAAATATTTCTCATCTCTTCCATGCAGGCTACATGTCCCACCTTTCTGACGCTTCTTGATTTTACCAACTGACAAACCCATGAAATATATGGAATCAAAAATAGGTAAAGTTGTCCCTGTCCGCCCCATGAATGCATACAAAGCGGAGCATAAATATAGCTCCACTCATTCTTAACCTCGGCGGTAGATAGAGGTGAGAGGTCAACATCACATTCCGGCCGCTTTACCCCACGAAATAACCTCGGTACCCGCATAACAGGGCGCTAGGTGGGCCCCATAACCCGGCTTCGACGTTTTGGAGAAGAGAAAAATCTGCTTTACTTACCGGGATGCGAATCCTGGACCATCCAGCCCGTACCGTAGTCAGTGCACCGGCTAGTCTATTCCGGCTCCGAGCTGTATATGGAAATAAATTGGAAAATAGAAATAATTTCTCTGGGGGCAGAAATGGAAAGAAAGACGGTGAATACAAATGAGAGCAGGAAGACAAAGAAGACTTGAATCTTCAGCAGCACCCCTGTCAGAACCTCCACTTGCACAAAAGCATGGTTGCGATATCTGAACGAAATTCTGATACCGAAATGCAAGACAAGAGTTCAGTTAAAGCTAGAAAGTGATTGGTTTATTTATTGATTATTTGTTTAAAGTTTATTTAATTAAATAAATCTTATTCCGATAAATGTACACTGTTTATGTTATTTAACACAGTTTTATTAAAAAACACCCAACATGTTTCGAACCAATTTATGGTTCATCTTCAGGGGCTCACCATAAATTGGTTCGAAACATGTTGGGCATATTTTAATAAAACTGTGTTAAATAACATAAACAGTTTACATTTCTCGGAATAAGATTCATTTAATCAAAAAGAATGTACGGTGCAAGTAACGTAAAGTCTATTTAATTACTATGTCAATAGCTGAATTGTAGGATAATTAGTGAATAATAAATTCGAACGGACGTATAAGAAAGCATTTGCGGACTCAGTGCTGTTACTGCCCCGATATTTTCCAGGAGCGTCTAAGGAAACCCATAAAAATAACCAATTAGCTTAGTCGTTGAAGCTGTCGAAATTTGAACAGGGCATCTACCAAAGAGTTTGGAGACTTCAAAATAGGACGAGAGTAATTCGCGCTGTGAAATACGCAATGTCCTTGTGCTACTGGCTAAGGAAGAAACGGTGGTACAGAATGATTGATAGACCAACTGAAATTGGAAGATGCTATGGAATGGAAATGAACGTGGAAAAAACTAAGGCGATAAGAATCTCAAGGCAGGCAACCATCCCGAGCACAAATTATAATATAAAAAACACAACTGGAGAATGTGAAATATTTCACCTATTTGGGTAGCATGATAACAAATGACGCAAAGTGTACACGTGAAATTAAACCCAGGATTGTCATGACAAAAGTAGCATTCAACAACAATAAGACCATTTTCACCAGCAACTTGTATCTAAATTTAGGAAGAAACTAGTGAAACTAGTGAAATGTTACATTTGGAGCATAGCTTTGTTTGGTGCTGAAACTTAGACACTTCGGAAAGTTGATCAGAAATACCTGGAAAGTTTTGAAAATGTGGTATTGCAGAAGGATGGAGAAGATCATTTGGACCGAAAATTAAAGAAATATTACACAGAGTCAAGGAGGAGAGGAATATCCTACATACAACAAAAAGAAGAAAGGCTAACTGGCTTGGTCATATCTTGCGTAGGAACAGCCTTCTAAAACACGTTACTGAAGGAAAGATAGAAGGAAGGAGAGAAGTGACGGGAAGACGATGAAGAAGAAATAAGTTTCTACTGGTGACCTTGAGTAAACGAGAGATTACTGCAAATCGAAAAAGATGCACTAGATATCGCACTCTGTGGAGAACTTGCTTCGGAAGAGGCTACTGTTCTGTCGCACGACAGCCTATGGAATGAGTGAATGAATGACTCAACAAATAAATAAATTGAATGAATAAATGGATGAATGAAAGAATGAATTTTACCAAAAGCCAGAAGCTTTATCGCTTGATGTAACTTGCTCGAGGAAAGAAATTTAATGAAGACGGCGAGGAAGAAAAGTTACGAAATAAAAAATAGAAACAGACATGAGAAGAGACAGAGTGAAACCTCTCTCTCTTCCACTATCTCTCTCCTTCTCTACGCGTCATTTGCTCCCGGCCGAAATTTCGTCCCCCACTCCAATACGCTAATGAGCTCTATTAGTTCATTAACAGTGGATGCATGCTGCGTGGCTATGGACCTGTAATTTGGATATTGAGTGGAAACCGCATGTTGTAAATTGCAAGAGTAAGCACGTTGGGTGGGTGGGTTCATCCCTTTCTCTCTCTGATGTTCCCTAGTGACTCGTTAGCGAAGGGACTAACTACAACTTGCAGCTGATTGGCTAATCACACAGACATACAAACCGCTGTTACATTCCGCTAACGTTGCAACAAGCAACCAACAGACATGGGCAAATTCTAAACACGAATCAGTTCATAAAACCCAACGCAAAACTGTGAAATTTCTAGCTTAATAAAACTCTTTTTAACTTCTTATATATTACACAGTTTTATGTGATTCTGGCGATTCATATTTGGAATAATACACTTCATGAACTTTATCCATTGTCCCCTATTAAAAATGAAATTTTAACACTACGTTTTGGGGACATGACCATTCTTCGTCTTCAGGCTAAAAATAAGGTTAAAATCTTTCTTTTTTTTGAGAAGGACTCCGCAGCAGATGCTACGGGCGCACCGCAGCCTTAAGGCTTATTGTGCAAACCTATCATGAAGATGAAGAGAAATATGATTAGTTTTTTCACTTTTCCAAGTAATGGAGCATCGGTGGAATGAAATTGACGGCGGAAAACCGAATTATTCGGGGAAAAACCTGTCCCAGTGGCACTTTGTCCACCACAAATCCCACAGAGACTGAACCGCGTTCGAACGCGGGCCTCCGAGGTGAGAGGCCGGCGATTAACCGCCTGAGCCATGGCACGGCCTTAAAATCTACTTAGCTGATTCTGAAAGGCAAAGTTGTTATAAATTCTTTCCTTTTTAATCAGGCAAATCTAGCCTCAAAGTCTAGGCAACACATGTCACTTCAACCAGCACCTTGTGTACGCCTAATATCTGCTGAAATGGGCAGGAGAAACAAAAATTGTTATTATAAAATTTTGACGTTGTCTTTAGAGACCCATAAACGGGAGAATGAAGTCAAAAGAACCCTTTAGGGACTAAAATTAACGTAAATTATATAAAAATCCTGTTCGTATCGCGCAGTAACCACTCAATGTCAGTTATAAAAGCCAGTCATTTAGTGTTCTAAAGGGAAGTAATCGTTGTTCTGAGATCCAAACAAAGTGCATAAACACACTCTTGGGAAGAATATAAAGTTTTTAAATGTTAAATCTCGTGGTACCCGTAGTAACCACTATTCTTTAAAGGCTAGAATACTACCAAATCAAATTATGCAGTAACACATTATGGAAATTTTGTAGTCAGAACGGCACTGGGACCCATTCAGCCTCTATTCAATGCGTACTGGGGGGTTTTTCTCCGGGGGTACAGACCACTCATCTTCATCTAGTACGGAGATTAAGAATGACTGGAGATATACCTCCACTTCCGCCTTCATGGCGTGTACAGGGACGTTCATTTACCCTGTTCTGAAACATCCTCACACAGCCTATAGTCTTACTTTAGGATGACTGGCCAAATTGCATACGCATACAAAACAACGGGTAAGAAAAACAGTCTATGCATTTCGTCTTTCAGATTGTTAGACAGGAGGCAATAAGACATAAGATGCTGACGTGGACAGCTGCATGTCTTCTGCGAAATTAATGCGCTCTTAAATTCTTAGTGAATATGATCTTTACTGTGGTACCCCAATTATTTCAAGATTTCCATATTTACGTCAAAATATCTTATGTTAATGTTTTAACCACGCACGCAGCTGGTCATTCAGAAAGGTCTTCAGCGAATCATCAGAACTATTTCCAAACAGGCCTGCAACTTATACATACGGTGTCACAACACCACAGTCTCTTATGCGTAGCGGCATGGGTGAGAGAAATTAAGTTAGGAACTGTTATACAGCGTGTTTCATAAATCCCTCCGGGATTTCGGAGGTCTGTAGCTCAGGAGCCAAATCACAAACGGGGGATGAGAGCATGTCAGTGAAAAGAGTATATATCTAAGTTTTGAACCTACCTTACAAATGTTCAATATGTCCCCCTTTGGTTACTCGACAGACGTCAATCCTGTAATCCAGCTCCTGCCACACACGTTCCAACATATGAACGTCGATGGTAGCAACAGCATCCATAATTCTTAGCCGAAGCTCCGGTAAATCTCTTGGTAAAGGAGGCACGTAAACACGATCTTTAACGTAACCCCACAGGAAAAAGTCACATGGAGTAAGGTCGGGTGACCACGTTGAACTGTTAAAATTGACTGGGTTTTAGCAAATTGCAGTACACAAAAAGCTTTCTGTTCACCTGAAAACGCCATGTTTGCACACCACTGCCTCCTAGCAGAGAAATGGGTAACTACGCCATCGCATCTGCACGAAAAAACTTTTACATTTCCTCTATCCGTTGGCATGCTTTTATCTCTTATATGTGGGTTTGCTACTGCACGGCCAAGCCTCTAAATCCCGGATGGACTTATGAAACACGCTGTATATAACTGGGAGAAGGTTCCTGTTAGGTTTATTTCAATAATAATCATTTGTCAGTGTGAGAGGCACAAGTGTGAGAGTCTTTGTTCTACAGGCATTGTAAGTATGTGTCAGTGAGAGTGAAAGTGAATGAGTGATGAAGTCATATCGCGAGTGTTACTGTGTCAGTGAACATGCTGGCAGCTCAGTTAGAAACGTTTTAGGCCTATTGACGAGAAGAGCGAGGGAAATCATTCAGACTATAAAGAAGGAAATTATAGTCTGCTTTTATTACATATGTCACCATTTAAAACTGGTAATCTGTGTTTAATTTATTTATTCAAAATTACAGTAACCAAATACTGAGACATAAGTCACTATTAAGGTACATGTACTGGTATATATGTATACTTTATTTCTTACATGACACACTTAATGTGAATGACAAGTTTGTCGTGTTCAAAAGCGATTACAATAAAAAAACCTTACTAAGGTTTTTAACATTGTTCATACCGTGAACGTGCTTATATACAGTGATATATATTGATAACCAACTCGTACACAAAGATAAAAAACAACACTCGATCACCTTTATACAAAACCCGAAATGTTTCGTTGCCTTAGTGCATCGTCTTCAGGGGGAACCACATTTAAAAAAACACTTAAAACATTTAAAAACACACAGCACAAATTGTGCTGTGTGTTGTGTTTTACAAAACTGTCCTGTTTGTTTTAAGTGTTCTTTAAATGTGGTTCCCCGCTGAAGATGATGCATTAAGGCATCGAAACATGTCGGGGTTTGTATAACGGTGATTGAGTGTTGTGTTTTACCTTAGTACGATGTATTATTTAAAAACGAATTACTATCTTTCCGTTAATTAGTATTGCTATTTCAGTTGTCATAATTAATGTTTACATAAAGTTAAAAGGACTGTCAGTGACTGCACCCTCCCTGTTCAATAAACAGACAAGCATACACAAGACGCTCTCTTATTTAAGGCTAAAATATTTGTCTGAAGTATTCTCCGATCTAAGACAAATCTATAAAATCGTATTTACTGGCCGTGTTATATCTTCATCTAAACCATGGATTCGTGTTAGTCATTCTTAGCCACATTAGGCTTATCCAAACTTTTCTATTGCTGCCCAAAGGATAGATTTTTTTTAAATCCCTATTCAGAGAAATGTTAGTTCATAAGTTCAGAGGAAAAAGATATTGAACATTCTGGAAAATAAGTCTAAAATACAGACTTCAAAAGATGAATCATTCAAGTAAATATGTACATATGATTTCAACACATGTAACCAATCTGTATAAATTACTGAGAGAAACACTTCTTAAAACACTTTGTTCTGGAAACCTCCAAGGAAAGATCTTTCGAGGTATATACGCTCAGACAGTAGGAAAATATTAAGATGAACGGATGTTAAAGAAATTGGTTTTTAATTTAAGGAACTGATTCAGCTATCTCAGGGTATGGAGCAAAGGCAAGCCCTCGTAAGACAGCAAAAGCGTTTTAAAATTTTACTAGAAGCCAGTAGTGACTGTCAGATTTCCAAAAAGAGATCTGTTTCATGAAGTCAGTAGGTCAGTCAACACTTCATTGACGGGATGAATCGGTTTGCACATGTTAAAAATCAGTCAGAAACCGGTCAAATATTTGTTTCATTCCTGATGTTTGCTCATTTAAGATTTTTATGACATTACATAACAGAGCTAAGAGTAAAAAATTAAATTTTGTAAGAGACATGGCGAGATACTAAGCATATATAGAATTCATGGAAGATAATATAATTACGAAGTAAAAAACTGAATGCAATACCGACAGAAGAAGAAAACTGGGAAGAACAAGGAAAAGAGAGACAGAAAAATTGAAGATGCAACAGGTTTCTTACTACAGTATGTGAAGTAGAAGTAAAGGAAGAATAATTGGGTCACGTTTCCACAGTGATAGTATTCGTAAAAGATAGAGGTCATGTGATGAAATTGCAACAATCAGATAGCAGCGGCAGAACGAGCTTTACTAACTTCAGTGTTCTTAAGTAAGAGATAGTATGTACAAACCTTGCTATCGCTGGCGTCAGGAGGTGCGATTACATTATTTGTACAGTGATAACACCAAGGTGAAATGATGACGGGAAAATGGAGCTCCGTGCCTGGCTATGAAGCAGTCGTAGGATCAGTCACTCTTGAGAAGATGACAGTTAGTCTTTTGGTAAGAAATCCCGTTCACGTTATGGAACCTGAACGGTTGTTAACACATTCACGAGACTCTTAACCCATCCTGAGCAGAATTCATCCACAGTTTCTCCAAATATAATTTCCCTTCAGGCTTCTAGAGTAAAATTTTGTATAGGCTATATTTCTCAACTCTCGTGTGCGCTACATGCCCTGCCCAGCTAAATATTGTTGATTTTATAACCTTCAAAACATTTTATGAATAAAATTATAAAGATCTCTGTATACACTGTTACTTTGTCTCTCTTAAGTCCACATTTTCTTCTCCGATACTCTATTCTCACCCTTAATATACGTTCTCCTATTACGACAGACTACGTTTGAAACCCATACCGAAGTAGTAAAATTATTGTTTTACATGTTGTAATATTTAGGTTTTATAAACGAGAAGACTCTACAATACTGACGTCAGCTGAGCAGAGGTAAAATTTATACTGACAATCGGGAAGTTTACTTCATTATCCACGTTTTAAAATAACGCTGGTTATGAACTTTAAACCCTGACAACCATAAATTTATGTTGATGCCCAAACTTTTAAAGCCTAGCGGTTACTTTAGACACCATCAGGTTTAACATTCAAAAATTAAAATTCTGCTCACAGACTGTATTAATGTGTTTTGTAGCACGTATCTCAGAACAAAGATCGATTATTTCCCAATACAGCATTGACTAACTTTTTTTCATAACCGAGACGTAAAGTGTTTACTGCGCGGTACGAGCTGAGTGTTTAAACGTGGTTGACGTTATTCTAGGACTTTAAAGGATTTAATGTTCATTTTTAAGAGGTATTTATTAACTAAATCTACCTTACGGTAGAGTGGAAACTAAATTGTAGTTTGAAAATGTCACAGCGCAAGCTAATGGAATATTTTCAAATGCCTTCGTGCACCAAACTTATATACACCTTGTAAAGCACTTGAAAACAAGAGATTTGAAGTTATCATGGCGGTACTGTTAAGTTTACTGTCTTCTGCAATGTGACGCTGTGTAATGTGTTAGATTTTTACCGATGGTTCTGAGAAATATACTGCCTCCGTCATCAGGATATTCCGAGATGCAAAGTAGTTTTAAAATATGTGTACTTTACAGAGTTTTATGCATGAGTTGAAAAAGCTTGTCTATTCGGAGGAAATACTAACAGCGAGTGTATGTGTGTGTGTGTGTGTGTGTGTGTGTGTGTGTGTGTGTGTAAATGTCTATACATTAAATAATTAAGTCAACAAATACAACCCTCTTAATATGAATTACTACCTGCATGCAGCAGAATCTTTCTTCTTAAGCAGTTACCTCGCTACACAACGTTACATCCCAGAACACAGTAATCCGCAAATCTTAACAACTTAATTGAACAACATGCAGTCAGTAATGCAAACATGTTAAATCCTAACCCAAGGATCAGTCTAGTTTATAAGCTCTTTTCTTGGAACTTTGTTAGAATTTCGGCTGTATTACGAGCTATCCTAGCTGAAGTTCCCAGTGGTTTAATGAAAAGGATAAACCTCTATAGGGATAGTCGGTGTCTTGAGCCGAGGTTCGAACCGGGCATCTTCCACGTACAAGTCAGAAGCATTATGGCTTAAACAAACTTCCTCACTCTATGCATGATTTCAGGCTTCCCCTGCGGTGTAAATGCGATCTTCGCTCTTCAGGGATTTTACGCAGCATAGATTCGTAGCAACATCCCAGAAAAGCGAAGATCTCTTCCTCACTGTAGACTTCGCCGCTAATTAAAAAAAACAGGTTTATTTAAAATTCACATAACAGAGTGGAGGAAAACAAAATACTGGATCTGGTATTCGACTAGTGTGGTGTTGTAGCAAGGGTTTTGAAAAATTACTCTAAAATTTAGCTCTCTGTATTTGTAAACATAATTCAAACCATCTCTTGCAAAACGTTCGATACTTTTCCTTTAAAATCCGCCACTAAGCGTCTGAATGTTGTCATAGCAACGGAGCTATTGTTCGTAACAGCGAAGAGATTTTCGGAAGACTGTCAAATCAGTGATTGTCTGAAGTCAGTGGGAGGAACGGTTGCTTATATCTTGAATGAATCACAGGCTTGCTTAGAAAGCCTTGTACATCCATTTCACTAACAGGAGAAGGGAGGTTCCAACTATTGTGAGTGTACTTCCGGAATCTGTGTATATGCCTCATGAACATCCCACACTCTGTTCCACTGAACTTGAGAGCACTTTCTCACTGCAGGCTAATTCAAAGGCACACACAGTAAACAGACCTTAGAAAGGAAATAGTTGCGCCCATAATCCACGAGAATGTCCGATCTCTATCAAATTTCTAATTTTTAATCGAAAAGGTTTGACAATAAGCCTATGATTTGCAAACTGCATTGGAGACGGGAATGAATTACAAAGTTTCTCTTTTTGTAACTTTCTCCATCCTGCGTTTATACCCTCTCACTTCGGTCCAAACACTCTTCTCACCGCCTCATTCTAAAACAGCTTTAATCAGTGATGTTTCCTTACGTTTCACATGATAAAAAACGACAGATTTTCATGATTTAATCTTTGGTGTTTTCAATAAGGGATGGTTATCATAAAATACTCTGAACTGCCTGTGGCAAGCAGTTTGGGAATTTTATTCTCCTTGAATACGATTTTAATATAATTTAGATTTTTTTTCAAATTTTCAGATAGTCCACGTTTTTCAAATGATTTATTATTATTTTCTCCATAAATTAGCTAATGACTTCACACACACAACCATACTGTCATCAACTCTTTATAATGTACTCCGTACATAATTTTCTGCATTTTATTAGTATAATCTAATGGCGTTGGGGCAGGGGGTTGCCTAGTAACTTAACATCTTTAACACAGAATAGGATTTTATATCTTTCATTCAATCTGAACACCTCCTTTTGGAAATTCCTAATGGCTTAGGTTAATCTAAGGAAACCCTCCAAATTAAAGGTGATAAAGTAACTCTTTTTCAAGCTATTCGGATTATAAATGCATTAAATCAACGTGGACTTCACTAGAGGTTACGATTTAACCGTTTAAAGGACAATGGTTACTGTATTTGCCACTTATTTTAACATTACGTTATTCACGTTTGTCTCCAAGATTGTGTTCCCAGAATAGAAGTCGATTATTTTGCTAACCAGCATTGAAGATTTAAAGTTTTTAATGGTGACATGAGTCTTCTGTAATGTACGAGTACTAGGCTTAAAAGAATTAACACTCTTTAATATCAGAAAATGCGAATATTTGAACTGGACAATGTTTATCGTGATGTATAGCTTCTGAATGTGTACACTCTATATACGGCTGCTGTTTCCCCAAGACAAGTTGTGAGGAACCAACAGTAGTGTGTGCAATGTTGTTCTGGTATTACTCACAGACGAATGAAACGAACATTTATTAAAAGACTTCTCATTTGGATTTGTACATGTATACGAGGAAACACGTATAATTTAGCAGCTAGAAAATCATTTAGCTGACAAGAGACTGTTTCAGCCTAAACAAAAGCAACAGCAGAGAATGGAAGGGAGACTCTTGCCTGTGCTGTAGTCATATCGTCAACCCTCTGTTCCTGCTCGACACATTTCTGTCAATGTGAAATAAGCAAATATTAATTGGATAGATATCAGCAATAACTCTACTTACCCTATCTCTCAGGAAATTCTGTCTACATGTAAATTAGTTAAATAAATTGGTAATAGGCCTAGTATATGTAACTTATTGATTTAAAGTTAGAATCTAGTCTCAGGGTAAGACACCCCTTTGTGATGCGTAAGTAAACGGATGAATAAAAGGGCCCTAAATAACAACTACATTTGGACAACATTTTTATTGTTCAGGGGGTTACGTGTTTCGGCTTATTCAAAAACCGTCATTAGGCACAGGATAAAAAATATATATGAGGAAAAGCACTTACATACAACATATTAAAATCGTTGAGATGTCAATCTTAACGTTGTTTAAATAAGTCTTATAATTATTAGCCGAAACCTTGTTAAATTAAGATTCCATTATATATTAAAATCGCATGGCATGTTCGACGCAATTTTTCTGTAAAAGACTCTTTCAAAATTCTTCCTTTGATGTATGTATAATGGAATGCGATATTAACGTGAGTGCCTCCAAGGGATGGTAAGATTGAGATCTGAATCATTTTACGAGTAATTAATGGTATGTTGCTCAGCAGTGCTTTTTCACGTATGTATTTTTAACCTGTGCTTGATGATGTCTTGTAAATAAGCCGAAATATGTAGCACTCTTAACTATAAAATAATGTCCAAACACAGTTGTGATTAATGGTCGTTCTATTCATTCGTTTAGAATCTAATATTTGTACATTCACAGTCAGATAACATTAAGGATATGGAAAGAGTGAACTATTAAATACTGTATTCATCAGACTAATACACCAATTAACTATTTAACTACCAACTAAATGCACATTTATTAAAAAACCAATATATGGTTTCTCTAAAGTCGTCTAAAAACCCCTAAATATGTTTCGGTTTTCAAAAAACCATCATCAGGGGGTCACAAAACTGTACCTATCATAATTCGTCCATATGCTCCTCTAGCAGCACACGCAATGCAGACCTCCACGTCCACTCCTACCAGTTACAGTATCACTTCCTAAAACACCACACGTTAAAATATTAAAATGTTAAAATCAAGTTCATGTGAGATACACCGCACACCATCACTGGCCTTGTCCAGCTATTCTTTAATGGTGGAGAACTTTTGTTACTGTATGTCTTTGGTTATTGAAGTACAGAATCGTGGTTCTGTGTATTGTAATTTTATGCTGCTTGTTTCGTATGTTGCCTAGCTTTTGGTGCGTACTGTTTGGGCGTCTTGTGCACCAATGTTTATCTTTATGTATTTTCTGTACTAATAACTATCTGGGAATATCGACGGTATGAAAACTAAACTTAAGCTATCAGGTACATCTTGAAACTCACTTGATTGTAAAATGTTTTTACTGTAAGGAGCATTAGGTATATGTAATATTGAAACATCACTTCTTTTGGAGATAATCCATTAGGCTAAACTTTATGCGCGCCAGCATTTCGTCTTCTATAAAATTTAAATAAATATGAACTCACAAGTTCTATATTTATCTGCTATAAACTGTACTAAAATTGTCAAATTGTGTAAATACCAGAGAAGCACGTTGCGTATTTCTCGTCGATAATTCTTGCTTAACTGCCACCTGGGTTCCTCGTTCAAGGTTAGTAACGTGCCAATAAGGGAAAGCTTACCCTCCGCATTTCTCGCCCTAAGAACTCACAAAGTAAGACAGGGTGGAGAGGTCGATAGGGCATAAAGTGGATTAAAAACTACTACACACGTTCCCCTCGCGGCATTCTGCTAAGACAAGATGATCCCCCAGTCAAGAAGTGAAATTAAGTTTTTATAAAAGTACAACGTTGGGTTAATACTATCTTATCTTTTATGAACTTCTTTAAAAACAGAGCAGAGAAGAAAATTAGACACTTAACATGATCTGATAAAGCGTAACTCCTAACAATTTACCAGACACGCCGTGGATATAAATATGCCCTTACTTCTAAAAAAAAAAAGTGAAATAGAATCGCACTTCTATTAAAATGAACATATTTTACAACACTTTGCCATGAAACTCTACCCCGATCCTGTTACCTTTCAAATGAAGTATTCGTAAATTGTAACACGTGGTTCAGAGAATTTCTACATGACATACGTAGCATTTATACTTTTCCCTCTTTCTAAGTCGAATAACAGCCAAATACAGAGTCACGGATGAAATGTTAGTGCCGAAGGAATCGTCCCGAAATTCTCCCTGGTTAGAAGTCGGTGATCCTTAGTAAGTTATTTAGGGCGGCTGTATGCGTCTCTGCGCCACACTGCTACCGCAGGATCGCAATGCCTACTCTCAAGGACACACGAGTCCCTGTGCATCATAATGTGTAACGTATTGCTTAACTGTGTGACACACTAGTCCCGCAATTTTCTATTTTTTGTCGTCCTCTTCTACCTACTCCGTTTTCCCGTTTCAGTGTCGAGGCCAGCAATATTATATTGTGTTAAATCTGTGTGCCACACTGGTCTCTCATTAACATACTGGTTAATTATGTGTGACACACTAGTGCCTCAGTATCATACTGCTTAATTATGTGTGACACACTAGTGCCTCAGTATCATACTGCTTAATTATGTGTGACACACTAGTGCCTCAGTATCATACTGCTTAATTATGTGTGACACACTAGTGCCTCAGTATCATACTGCTTAATTATGTGTGACACACTAGTGCCTCAGTATCATACTGCTTAATTATGTGTGATACACTAGTGCCTCAGTATCATACTGCTTAATTATGTGTGACACACTAGTGCCTCAGTATCATACTGCTTAATTATGTGTGACACACTAGTGCCTCAGTATCATACTGCTTAATTATGTGTGACACACTAGTGCCTCAGTATCATACTGCTTAATTATGTGTGACACACTAGTGCCTCAGTATCATACTGCTTAATTATGTGTGACACACTAGTGCCTCAGTATCATACTGCTTAATTATGTGTGACACACTAGTGCCTCAGTATCATACTGCTTAATTATGTGTGACACACTAGTGCCTCAGTATCATACTGCTTAATTATGTGTGACACACTAGTGCCTCAGTATCATACTGCTTAATTATGTGTGACACACTAGTGCCTCAGTATCATACTGCTTAATTATGTGTGACACACTAGTGCCTCAGTATCATACTGCTTAATTATGTGTGATACACTAGTGCCTCAGTATCATACTGCTTAATTATGTGTGACACACTAGTGCCTCAGTATCGTACTGCTTAATTATGTGTGACACACTAGTGCCTCAGTATCATACTGCTTAATTATGTGTGACACACTAGTGCCTCAGTATCATACTGCTTAATTATGTGTGACACACTAGTGCCTCAGTATCATACTGCTTAATTATGTGTGACACACTAGTGCCTCAGTATCATACTGCTTAATTATGTGTGACACACTAGTGCCTCAGTATCATACTGCTTAATTATGTGTGACACACTAGTGCCTCAGTATCATACTGCTTAATTATGTGTGACACACTAGTGCCTCAGTATCATACTGCTTAATTATGTGTGACACACTAGTGCCTCAGTATATATGCTTAATTATGTGTGACCACTAGTGCTAGTATCATACTGCTTAATTATGTGTGACACACTAGTGCCTCAGTATCATACTGCTTAATTATGTGTGACACACTAGTGCCTCAGTATCATACTGCTTAATTATGTGTGACACACTAGTGCCTCAGTATCATACTGCTTAATTATGTGTGACACACTAGTGCCTCAGTATCATACTGCTTAATTATGTGTGACACACTAGTGCCTCAGTATCATACTGCTTAATTATGTGTGACACACTAGTGCCTCAGTATCATACTGCTTAATTATGTGTGACACACTAGTGCCTCAGTATCATACTGCTTAATTATGTGTGACACACTAGTGCCTCAGTATCATACTGCTTAATTATGTGTGACACACTAGTGCCTCAGTATCATACTGCTTAATTATGTGTGACACACTAGTGCCTCAGTATCATATGCTTAATTATGTGTGACATTTAGTGCATGTACAGTACTTAAGTTCCCTGTCCACATCATTCGTTAATTGTTACATGTCTAAAACTCTAAGTTGCCACCACTAGCGCTCAGTGTGCACTTGAAGTCTCAGTGCCACACTAGCAGCTCAGTATGGCACTTCTAAGTCTCAGTGCCACACTAGCCGCTCAGTATGGCACTTCTAAGTCTCAGTGGCACACTAGTTCCTCGGTATCGTACAGTCTACCCCAGTGGCAATCAGGAACGCAGTGTGTAGCTCTGAGCGCCACATTAGTCCCTCAGTATGGCACTTCCAAGTCTCAGTGCCACACTAGCGCTCAGTATGGCACTTCTAAGTATCAGTGCCACATTAGCCGCTCGGTATGGCACTTCTAAGTTTCAGTGCCACACTAGCCGCTCAGCATGGCACTTCTAAAACTCTGTGCCACACTAGTCGCTCAGTATGCACTTGTAAGTCTCAGTGCCACACTAGTTCCTCGGTATCGTACAGTCTACCCCAGTGGCAATCAGTAACGCAGTGTGTAGCTCTGAGCGCCACATTAGTCCCTCAGTATGGCACTTCTAAGCCTCAGTGCCACACTAGCCGCTCAGTATGGCACTTCTAAGTTTCAGTGCCACACTGGCCACTCAGTATGGCACTTCTAAGTATCAGTGCCACACTAGCCGCTCGGTATGGCACTTCTAAGTTTCAGTGCCACACTAGCCGCTCAGCATGGCACTTCTAAGTCTATGTGCCACACTAGCCGCTCAGTATGGCACTTCTAAGTCTCAGTGTCACACTAACCGCTCAGTATGTCACTTCTAAGTTCTGTGCCACACTAGCCGCTCAGTATGGCACTTCTAAGACTCAGCGCCACATTAGTCCCTCAGTATGGCACTTCTAAGTCTCAGCGCCACATTAGTCCCTCAGTATGGCACTTCTAAGTCTCTGTTCCACACTGGCCGCTCAGTATGGCACTTCTAAGTCTCAGTGCCACACTGGCCGCTCAGTATGGCACTTCTAAGTATCAGTGCCACACTAGCCGCTCGGTATGGCACTTCTAAGTTTCAGTGCCACACTAGCCGCTCAGCATGGCACTTCTAAGTCTCTGTGCCACACTAGCCGCTCAGTATGGCACTTCTAAGTCTCAGTGTCACACTAACCGCTCAGTATGTCACTTCTAAGTCTCTGTGCCACACTAGCCGCTAAGTATGGTCACTTCTAAGTCTCAGCGCCACATTAGTCCCTCACTATGGCACTTCTAATTCTCAGCGCCACATTAGTCCCTCAGTATGGCACTTCTAAGTCTCTGTGCCACACTAGTCCCTCGGTATCGTACAGTCTACCCCAGTGGCAATCAGGAACGCAGGGTGTAGCTCTGAACGCCACATTAGTCCCTCGGCATTAAATTGCGTAACTTTCGGTACCATCTTGAATGTATTGTAGCCCCTCGCTGTCAGCTGGTCTACTCACTTAAGGATCTGTCAATAGTGTGGTGGATAATGAAGTTATTTAAGCTCAGGGAATAGGGAGAAGTGAGTTTTCTTTTGGGTTTGTGCTGATTGGCGAATTGTTCAGATGGTCCCCTGTTCCCTGACTTGCTATATTCATTTGCATTCTCAGATAGGAATAGACAGAAATATTCGGTACAGTTCGGTACTTCATGTACAAGGCTGACACGGTTTTCCAAAGTAAGGAGGAAAAGACAGTGGCAAATAACACGAGTAAAATAACTGTACCTCAAATAATAATAATGTGAAGTTCAGAACAAAGAAATTATTGGTGGCGTAAAAACTTTTTAAGTTCAGTTTCTATAATTTCAAAGATGAGAATCATACACTAAATATATGATTTCAGTACGTACATACTGCGCTCTATGATTAAGATATAACTAACTACAATCATACAATCATGCACTGTACTTACACGTGCTGAACCTGCAGACCCATCTCGAGATGCAAGCGAGTATATGTAGGCCTGCACACAGCCACCCACAAAGTTCCTCCGCTAACTACTCGAGGGAATTATTCCTCAAGGGACTTCATGCAACGAGCATCACTGCACACCCCTGCTTCACCCTCAGGCCTTTCACAAGGGAAAAGTCGTTCCAACTCACATCCCCTAGTATGCTGATTGCATTTCAGCACCAACCCTCAACAAGTGCAGCCACCTGTGCGGCAGCAAAATCAAGCTAAGCTCTTGTAAGGGACGCACAAGGTTAAGGGGTGTTGCAAGACAGAAACAAAAGTGACTCGTCAGGATATGAAATGGTTGTTATACATGGCTGTCGTGTCACAATACAGAGCGTTCATCGAAGCAAATTGAGCACAACACCGGGTGTCCGAAAAAAGAACGGTGGCGTTTCGAGAGAAAATATTTGGAAAATGGTGCAAGACTTTGGAGAAATTAAAAATCACGAAATTAAAGAGAAAGTCAAATAGCTTCAACCGTACCCTTAGTAACTCTGCACACATGCATTGTTAGTGGCTCTGAGTACGTCCAATCAATATGCCAGTTCTTGTCATACACGCTGTAGCATATCTCTTGATACCTGACCAGAGGCTTCTCGAAGTATTTCTTTCCAATGGATCAGGTTTCCGATTTTTGCCATGTAAATGTAATTCTTTAAAAAGCCCCAAAAGAAGAAATTAAGAGGTGTTAAATCGGGGGTCCTAGGTGGCCATGGAATTGAACCTTCCTTGCCAATCCATCTTCCAGCAAATGTTGTATGAAGAGAGTTCTTAATGACCATACGAAACTAAAATCGGAAGTGTGGAACCCCTGGCGGGTTTGAGTGGGAAAATCTAAATTTTCAATAATTAATGTGATGGTGCTTGTGTATTTCGAGATACAGCATCCCCAAACCCCAACATTCTCTTTCGGACGCCCTGTATTTGCGTGTTTTATAACTTAAATTCTTAATCTTCGCCAGTATTATTAAAATGAGCTTTAAGGTTTCTACAGTGCTGCTTATGAATATTAAGCCCACTCTCTTTTGGGATGTTACAACGTGTAGTTTTGCAGACGTGTAAAACGGTAAAGCCGTCCCATCTATGCCATAAAAACATATAGCCGGAGCAGAGTTATAGCTCTACCCATTAACCTCAGCATTAGATTGAGATGAGTAATCGTCACTCTCCGGCTGCTTTACCTCCCGACAAAGAACTCCGGTATCCATTGCATTGGAGGCTGGGTGGGCCCCAGAGACAGTATCGACGTGTTTGAGATGAGAAAATCCCCTCCGACCGGGATTCGAACTCTTTAACTTTTCAGCTCGTAGTCTAGTCGCTATACTAACTACGCGTTCGTAAACGTGTACTGGGGAGTGGGAGGATCCTGCAGCACCTCCCAACATGCTCTGACGTAGCAGGCTGTTCTCAGAAATATCCTAAATATCCACTGCAGTACACAGCGTCACATCCTGCAGCACCTCCCAACATGCTCTGACGCAGCAGGCTGTTCTCAGAAATATCCTAAATATCCACTGCAGTACACAGCGTCACATCCTGCAGCACCTCCCAACATGCTCTGACGTAGCAGGCTGTTCTCAGAAATATCCTAAATATCCACTGCAGTACACAGCGTCACATCCTGCAGCACCTCCCAACATGCTCTGACGCAGCAGGCTGTTCTCAGAAATATCCTAAATATCCACCGCAGTACACAGCGTCATATCCCAGAAGATCAAGTCAAGAAAGCTAGCACTGCCGCAACATGTAACACGCATGGGATAGAAGAGGCATAGACACAAAATTTTAATCCGGAAACCTAAATGCAAGAAACCATTAGAATGATAACATTAAGATGAAATTTAACATATAGTGTGTGGATATGTGTAATAAATGTATCTGGTTTAAGATAGGATACATTGGTAGGGTTTTGTAAACAGGGTAAATGAGTCTGCAGGTTCCATACAGAATGGGGACATCATTGACATCTAAACGACTATCAGCTGATGAAGAGAAACTGCTCAATTAAGTTGAAGTTACGACTATGCATCGGAAGAAGTGTGAGATGACAGTATTAGGTTAATGTAAAGCAATCCCTTACAGGCCTGGACAGGCCCTTAGGGTTCCAGGAGGTTGAGGCTCCCAGAATTTCTAGACAATCGGCATATGAATGTGGTAAGGTTGTCAGCCCTAAGCACCGGCTGCCTTTACCCCCCAGGAAATATTCCTGGTACTCATTTCTGTTAGAGGCTGAGTCGACCCCAGGGCCATAATGCGGCCGAAAGGATTATGTCAATCAAAAACTCCAATCACACCATCGGGAAACGAACCCGCAAACTTCCGGCTTGTAGCCTCAGTCAACTGCGCCACCGCGTGCCCCGATGACAGTATTAATTGCGATTACTTCATTGCACTGTCGTATTTGCGTCTGTCTACAGTACCTGTCTGGTAGCTCCCCAAAATCATTTGCCGCACGTACAGCATCTCCTTGGACCCTTACACTGTACATCACAGACACACAGCTCACTACAAGCCGTTGTGGTCGGTTTTACTGGGTGCAGCATACCAGAAAATTGAGTTGGCTGAAGCGACTAAACACTATGCTCGTCTATCTACGAGGCAGTCTAGCTCAATAAACGACAGCAGTGCCTCAGACAGAATAGCGCGGCTTTGTAAGTGGGACACAGGAAGGCAGGGACCTGCCGTAACGAAGAGATTAAGTTCTAATACATATCGCGATGTTGTGGGTCCGCATTCGAAAAGTCTGTATTCTAAATTCGATCCGCAGATCGGCAATTCGAGGGTTAATGTTAACTTAGCATTAGGCGTATCTTTAAAGCCAATTGACAAACTCTATACAGAACTGCATTACAGCCTACAAGAGCCTCGTATTCAATGGATACCGGGGTTCTTTCCCAGGGGTAAAGCTACCAGGGCGTGAAGATGACCACTCACCTTCACTTAGCGCTGAGATTAAGAATGACAGGAGATACACCCCTAGTCCCCCTGTCTGACTACACAGCCTACACAGGGCACATTCTTTCATTGCAGACTACAGGAACTACCCATTCTTCACGCCGAACACAGTTTTTTCCTTATCGATATCACAACTTATACTGTAGTAGTAACACTTTAAAAGAAGGAATAATATTAAAATTACCGCGAACTTGTTATATCCCTATAACAGACCCACTACTGTACCCACTGACAAAGTACGAGGTATATTTCGTATTTGGGCTTTCTCTATTAGTTCCGCGCTAGGAAAGAGTAAACGGGGAAAAAAATAAACAACGGAGTTTATTAGAAGGACAAACGGGCGAAGCCTGGGTGCCGCCAAACAAAGCGATCACGGAGCACTGGACAGAAAAGTACTTTCAAGTCAAAGATTTATCATCATCATCATACAGTTCGTCTAGGCTGACCAGTGTTTGTTCGCCAATTTGTCATCATGTAACTTCCATTGAAACATGATGTAAAACTAGTAGCATGTAGTCAGAAATAAAGGAGAACATGACAGGGACAGACTATAATGTTGCAGCCGATATTGCAGTGTAAACAATCTGTATTACAGTGTCGGTCTTTGCTGAAATACGGTACTTATTAGGCAATCATTTTTATGCTTATTACCTTAAGTTTCAAGGTCATCATGCCGTAGTCAGTGAAATCGTACTTTCGAAAGTTTCACTAACGGTCTAAAATGTAGAAGGATACATCAATGGAAAGCTTGTCTTAGAGATGGAAGACAGGAATTGTAAAATTTTCGACGGGTTATGTCTCTGTATTTTCTATGCGCGCGCGGGTTGTGTGTGTGTGTGTCGTATAGACACTTTAAGTTTAGCCGATAAGATGGCCTTATGATACATCCTTATTACCGCCATAGAGTCCCCCCCCCCCCCCCCCCGCCACCACCGCCCCCGCTCTAACTTAGCTCACAGAACGAAGCAAATGTTCAGCAGTTTGTATAAATTAACACAGATTATGTAACAGCAATCACCCAGTGCAGCCAACAAAATATTATAACGCTGCTGTCGTCACATAACCTTTAGTGCGTATTACGACACACTCTCGTCTAGTTGTTATCTGCTTACTGCTGGCCAAACCAAAGTAAGTACTTAGCTGTAAAGAGAAGTGACGCACGAACTTAGTTGCTAGTAAATATCATAGTATAAAAATACCGGTTATTTATTACACTCAATTGCTAACGTAGAAAATATCGCAGTTAACCTCAATTATATTTAAAGATTAATTTCGTACCGCGCAGTAAACACACTGCGTCTCGATTACAGAAACCAGTCAGGTAATGCTGTATAACAAAGTCATCACAGTTTGCTGTGGAAATTGTATGAAATTAACAAATTCGTTCTGCGAGCAGAATGTAAGTTTTTTAAATCTGAAACCTGGTGGTACGTACAGTAACCACAGAACTTTTAAACTGTTAATATTCTAATCACTTCTAGATAAAAGGTCAAACTTTAAAAAACCCTACAATTTGGCATACGGATGTCCATCAACTACATATTTCGATTGAGACCTATTATTCAGCTGTTCTATATTGATTTATTGCATTCAGCCTAAGATGCACTAAAACAACAATCATATGCTTTGTCGCATTGTAACCTAAAATATCGAAAGCACTACGGTGTATCACGTTTTTCCCCGTTTGAATCCACATTACGGTCAACAGAATTAAGAATCAAAATGAAGTGTTGTCATCTTATGAACGAGAGGCCGTAAGAAAGACAAAGCTACATAATGAAGAGCTTCGCAATTTGCGAGACTGGAGGTTCTCATAGAGGTTCTGCTGAAGCCTAAAGTATTCTGGAATGTGAGGTTGTTTCGTGAGGTATTTTTCGAAATTTCGAATACACTACAATCCTTCGAAATGTCAGGAAATACCCAATGCCACAACGTCAAATCCCATAAAACCTGTAACTTCCGCTTCTCAACATGTATTCGTCACGAATTATTATTATTTCGGTAAGCAGATCAATGACAACGATACAGGCGGGATATAAACCAAGCAATGGTAGAGTAAAAAAATATATACACAATGTTAGCTGGAAACCTACGAGGAAAGAAAGCACTTGGGAGAAGCAGAAATGAATAGGACGTTAATATTAAAATTGATATTAAAGAAATATAACAAAGATACGAACTGGATGCATCTAATTCAGGGCAGGAACCAACTGCGCGTTAGTTTGAACATAGGGTAACAGCAAGTTACACAAAACGTTGGAAATGTTTCGACTGTGAGACCATAGGCTTCTCAAAGAGGGCTCCATTGAATTAGTCGGTTCAACAACACATAGCAATGAAATGTAACGGCCCGCTATCATACTAACACTTTGCTCCATTGCCTTCTACAACGCCAGTTTCTTTATTTTTACAACCCAATCGTTAATTTCATCTATCGTAGTACTGTAGTATGTTGCATTATATGCTCAATGCTCAACTCTTTCTGCAGCCTCAGCCCACACCTCATAGTGAACAGTCTGTCTCAACCACAAAAGTTCTTTCTTCGCTAAAAGCGCGTACCTCACACAGAACACCCAACCCGGAAACAATATTTTCCATGGCAACAATGGTGTGACTCACTCACATAAAAGTATGACGTGTGTAAGGCAGATATCTGTCGAAATATGGAGGTATCTGAAACATTAAATGTGGTAATATATAGTTGTGGTAACGAAATTTAATTTCCACCAGTAATTGGCCATATTGCGAAATGCTTCAAAAGCAATATGAACAAAACTCGATACAACGGCCATAATACGACATGTGGCCTACTTACTACCACAAACCACATTAGAACACCAGGAATAAATAAGTGTACTTTCATTTATGTGATGTTCATTTAGTTCGTTGCCTGTAATCGTACGAACCGTAGACAGTAGTGGTCCAGAGTAGAGTTTCCAACATATCTTAAATCTTTAATTCCGAGCAGTTTTACCTAGCAACGTATCCAAAATTGTGGTGGTGATAAATTGTACAGGTATCCACAGACGTTTTTAATTTTACTGGAACTGAAAAATAGGAACAATGTGACCAGAGGTACTCTTAAATGTATGAGTTTCAATTAAAATGTCAATTTAATGCCCACTTTCAATAGTGTTGTATCCTATTATGCCGAGAACTACACTAATCCCATAAAAGGATCCGGCCGCTTGGTCTTTTTGTTCAGCCGTCGCACAACACGCGGGGCCATCGCTCAACTTCAAGGACATGTCCACTCGCTTTTTATACCTCGCTGTTTGTAGTTTTAAACAGAAGAGCAACATGGTTATGGTTCTCATTTGGCACGGATCTCTCGTGGTCATCCACACGCTGTAGCTGCATCGCTTCGGGCGTTCTTTACAGCAACAGTCCCGCAACATGACAGGTTGTACGAGAGGTCAAGCGATCATGCCCCCGTTCGCATCCCGACCGGGACGTCGACTATATTTAATGAGATTTATTGTCGCTTTCCCCAGTCCTTCCAGACAAATGCCGGTACAGTACCTTTCAATGGTGCCCATATAGACTACCACTAATCATTACTGCAGCATTCTAACTGCTTCGTGGCAGTATTCGTAACTAACGCTGTAACCATTACAGTGAAGTGTCTGGCTAACCAACTAACGAACCAATTAAATACCGGATCCAAACACATAAAAAAGAAATGACAGCGAGGCACGAATAAGATAACTAAATATACCAATGTCTACAAGATTACACAAGTATCTTCCTTTACAAATCCTCCCAAAGATATTAATTTCTGTCATTAAACAGCGGAATACTCGTCACCCCACACGCGTATTAAATTATACAAATCCTCAAGAAAGCATGACAATCGAAGACCTTCTTCAATTTTCACAATTTCATAATTTTAACAAATTTAATTACACCAATTGTTAGAGTTTTAACAATCACCATAATAGCGGCAGTAACAAAGCAACATGTATTTTACAATATGTAAAATTGAGACCTCAATTATTAACAATCAGTAACGCAAATGTATACCATAGCTTTGTTGATTTTGGTGGCCTGAAGATGACCAACGTTGGTCCAAACATGTTGTCTTAAAGAATAGTTACGATAATATGTATTAGTTGTGTTTACAGTATTTTAATCCTTTAAAATTAACCACAACACCATGGGTTAAGTCTTTCCTGAAGGATTTATGACTGTCCTGTCATGTATTATAAATACATACATAATAATTTAACTTATGGTTTACGACTTATTCATGGCATTAAAGGTCTTTTTAGATGTTTTTCGAACAGTAATAACTGGAATAAATATATCAACCTCCAATAACTAAGTCACGGAAATTAAAAATCAAAAAATACATTTTATTTACGAAGAAACGCCTGACGTGTATACTCAGTCTGCTACATGTTTCGGCCCTCTTGGGCCATTATCAAGGGGCATCAAGTAATTGCAAAGAGAAGTGGCTACATCTTTATTTTATACTTATGCACTTCTCCTTGTAATTATTTAAAGCTCCTTATTATTGGCACAAGAAAGCCGAAAGACGTAGCAGACTAATTACAAACAATAGAGGTTTGTCCCTAAATAAATTGTATTTTAATTGTTTTTAATTTCCGTGGCTTAATAAAGAAATATACGGTAATATGTAAAGCTATAAGATATTCCAATGACAAATTTAAGTGTTAAGTAACTGCTTAAGAATTATCCCAAGTCGTTTTCCTCAAAACAGTACGGCACTTGAATACATCAGAAAGCACAGCAAAATCCTCCAGCCCGCAACACACAGTACATCTAATACATGAATATTACTTTTCGTCAGATGGAAGAAGATTATGACATCGTACCTGCCACGGTGGAAGATCAGGACAGTATCGCCAAATTCTTACGTCACAAATTCTACAAACACGAGCCTATGAATGTAAGTGTTGCAGCCCCACCTGACCGACCAATTAACGCCATACCTGCACTTCAGTTACTGTCAGAAGGGAAGAGTCTTCTTGCTGTATCGCGAAATGGACGACGCATTCTTGGGTTTTGCGCGAATACAGAAATGAAACAAAACGCAAATGAGAACAGTACTAAACAAACGACATTCACTGAGCCAACTTACAAGAAAATTGCCGACTTTATCAACAAAATTGAAGGTAGTGTGGATATACTGAAGAACACCGGAGCTGATCGTGCCATGTATATTCGTATCCTGGGGGTTGATCCAGCAGTACATGGGCGAGGTATCGGAAGGCGCCTGATGGAAGCAACCCGCCACAAAGCGCGATCTGAAGGCTACCCTCTGCTTTATATCATTTGCAGCAGTTACTACAGTGCCAAAATTGCGCGCGCCATAGGAATGCAGTGCGTGTACTCCTTGCCGTATTCTGAGTATAAGGACGAGGAGGGAAACCCTGTATTCAAACCAGCACAGCCTCACACAGACATTACTTGTTCGTCCAACAACTGAGCCCAGAAGCATAACTACACTACTGTTCATTAAGTACCATGTAATAAGCTACGTGACCCCAAGTCCACGTAGCCAACTGATTTAAGCAAGAGTGAAAAAGTATAGCCTAATATAATGGACTGCAAATATTTTAAAATTATATTTCATTCTGTCTTTGTGTTTATTTCTTTGAGAGAGCACATATTATGCCAAATGTAAGCATACTACTTGTACCATAATAACCATAATAAAAGGTAAAGCAATCCCATTAACACCCTTGACAGGCCCTTAGGGCTCCAGGAGGTCGAGGCTCCCAGGTTTTTAGATAATCGGCACATGAAGGTGGTAAGGTTGTCAGCCCTACGCATCGGCCGCCTTTACCCCCCAGGAAAGATTCCTGGTACTCATTTCTGTTAGAGGATGAGTCGACCCCAGGGCCATATTGCGATCCGAAACGATTATGTCAGTGAAAAATTCCAGTGACATCATCGGGAATCGAACCCGCGACGTTCCGGTTTGTAGCGCAGTGCCTCAACCAACTGCGCCACCGCGTTCCCCGCGTGTGTGTTTCTAGCCTTAGTTATCCAGCATGCAAAATGCACTCGCCGTATTATACTGTCATATGTGGCCTGTCTGGCTCTACCATATTTTTCCACATATTCATAAACGGCATGATTTTCGGGAAAAAAAGTTATTGAGCATAAAATGTGTTTTGATTTTCTCTAAAAATTTTGTCTGAAACATTTCTCACTCTAAGAATTCAGCGAGATATTTCCTTAACATGTACATTACGTCTCCATGTAAAGTACCCGCTATTCTTGTCATATTTTAATGAAAGTTGAATTTTCTCCACAGATTTTCGAAAAATACACAAATATCAAATTTCACGGAAACCTCGTCCAGTGGGAGCCGAGCTGTTCCATGCGGTCGGACGGACTGACAGACGGAAAGACATGGCGAAGACAATAGTCGCTTTTCGCAATTTTGCGAACGCGCCTAAAAACCTTCTGAAATGAACATTCTACTAAGCACTTCTATTAACCAATTCACAAAAATTGCGCCAAGCAGCTAAAAGACAGACGTTTTCGCTCGGACGCTGTAGTTAGTCTAAGAAACTGCAAAACAGAAAAATCGAATTCGATTCCCTACACGGGCAGACATTTTCTCTTCTCCACCGCTTTTTGGCCTACTCATCCAATGGTTACAAGGAGCCCTTTCCAAGGGATTAAAATTCCCAGGCCTAAAGCTGCAGCTAAAGCCGAGGTTAAGAATGTGTGGAGCTATATCTCCAAGCCTCAAAAGTCGTTACGCCTCATGATTAATTAAGCAGAGGAACAACTTCATCTCTTACCGAATTACAGACCCGAGATGAGTCCACGTTCTATTAACCATGAGCCATGAGATATCCAATCATTGACACCAGGGGTGCAGAAATCCTGTGCGCCTGGTCGCCCGGGCCACTAAATCTTGTATGGTGGTGCCTAATATTTTCAGCACAATCATTTCAGGTTTTAGGCGCATTCGCAAAATTGCGAAAAGCGACTGTTAGCTGCGTCATGTCTGTCCCTCCGGCCGGCCGTCCGCATGGAACAACTTGGCTACCACTGCACGGATTTTCACGAAATTTGGCATTTGACCATTTTTCGAAATCTATCGACAAAATCCAAGTTTCATTGAAATCTGACAAGAATAACGGGTACTTTACATGAAGATCTAGGCACATTTATATCTCGCTGAATTCTTCTTAGAATGAGAATGTTCCAGACAAAGTTGTGGAGAGAGAATCAAAAGACACAGTTTATGTTCAAAACATTTTTTCCGAAAATCGTGCCGTTTATGAGATAATGTGTAAAAATATGGTAGAGCCAAACAGGCCACACATGGCAATATAATGCTGCTTAGAAAAGAGGTGCCTTGCATGCGAAGGCAAGAATACACACACACACTCATAACATTTAATACTTATTCCTTCACAATTGATTAATTCCATCTGTTCTCGTATAATGTTTTACGGCAACATTTACAAAACCTGAGACACTACGCAACGACTTGTATGTCATTAAATCTGTTTACTCAAGTTGTACGTCTAAAGAAGGCCATACGCGAACGAATTATTTTGTTTCAATGCAGCGTTTATAAGTAACGTGTTAAAAGAGTGTAAATTAGTTTGAATACAGTTTCTTTCAAAAACTATAACGTAAATTTTCATTGTTGCCGGTGACATAAATTTGCCATAAAAGCATTATTGAGCAATAAATTCTCCATTTTTTCGTAAGCAAAAATTGAGAAGTTCTTAGGTGACGTGGAAAAGGCTGTCGATATCTGGGAGCTTACTGGTGCTAATCGTGCATTGTACATTCATCCACTGGCGGTAGATCAAGCTGCTAGTGGTCAGGGAATTGGGAGGGTCCTGATGGATCGAACCCGACACAAGTCGCGCTCTGCAGGGTACCCACTGCTGTATTTAATCTGTACCAGTATACACCAGTATTAAAATTGCACGCAACATATTTCCAGGTATGAGCAGCATCTACACTCTAAATTTGTCGGAGCACAAGAACGAGAAGGGGCACCCTGTGTTTACACCACACATAAGCAATATTGTTTATGCTGAAATTTGACGTTGAGATACAACAATCCAGGTGCGACACCTGCAGTTTTCAGCTGCTCCAGAAATTCAATTGACGTCTGTATGAAAATTTACAATTTGCATTGATATGCAAAAATCATATATTATTGTATAAAGCTAATTGCTAAATGATGAAGACTCTATAAATGTTTTTCAACAAATTTCATGTCATTAATATTAAACTTCAGTACAAATTCCTAAGAACACATCAGACAGTCAGCGCAGGAATATGCTAGTAAATAGATGTCGCTTTATGACACGCGGAGCCATCGCTCAACCCACACGTACTTAACCGACTCTCCGGCTTAACCACGATGTTTCAAAACAAAGACTAGGCGGAAATTACTCAAATAATGAATGTAATAACATTATTATTATTGTTTTTGTTGTTGTTGACTTACGCTCTATCAGTAATTGAGGAACACTTACTATATTTAGTATGAGCCAGTGACAATTTTTCGGTTTATACATTATTTTTATTTATAGGTATGTTATTTAAAGACGCTGCCATTGCCAAGATTATACAGCGTCAGGTTATCACTTCTTATTTATGTATTTATTGTTTCTTCGGATTAACCAGCTTCTTTATTAACCACACTACCCCTTGATTCCATTTAAACCGGTTATGTAGGTTATTACGTTATCCTGACGTTGGTGTCGCAGAATGTAATGACGTAAGGACTGTAGCCATGTTTCGTTCCGGTCTGCTGTACTTGACATATTTTGCAATTCACTATCAGCTGCTTTACATACGCAACTTCAAGGACATGTCCACTCGCTTTTTATACCTCGCTGTTTGTACTTTTAAACAGAAGAGCAACATGGTTATGGTTCTCATTTGGCACGGATCTCTCGTGGTCATCCACACGTTGTAGCTTCATCGCTTCGGGCGTTCTTTACATCAACAGTCCCACAACATGACAGGTTGTACGAGAGGTCAAGCGGTCATGCCCCGGTTCGCATCTCGACCGGGACGTCGACTATATTTAATGAGACTTATTGTCGCTTTCCCCAGTCCTTCCAGACAAATGCCGGTACAGTACCTTTCAATAGTGTCCATATAGACTACTACTAATCATTATTGCAGTGGCTGTATTCGTAACTAACGCTGCAACCATTACAGTGAATTGTTTGGCTAACCAACTAACGAACCAACTAATACCGGATCCAAACACATAAACAAGAAATGACAGCGAGGCACGAATAAGATAACTAAATATACCAATGTCTACAAGATTACACAAGTATCTTCCTTTACAAATCCTCCCAAAGATATTAATTTCTGTCATTAAACAGCGGAATACTCGTCACCCCACGCGCGTATTAAATTATACAAATCCTCAAGAAAACATGACAATCGAAGACCTTCTTAAATTTTTACAATTTCATAATTTTAACAATATTAATTACATCAATTGTTAGAGTTTTAACAATCACCATAATAGCGGCAGTGACAAAGCAACATGTATTTTACAATATGTAAAATTGAGACCTCAATTATTAACAATCAGTAACGCAATTGTATACCATAGCTTTGTTGATTTTGGTGGCCTGAAGATGACCAACGTTGGTCCAAACATGTTGTCTTAAAAATAGTTACGATAATATGTATTAGTTGTGTTTACAGTATTTTAATCCTTTAAAATTAACCACAACACCATGGGTTAAGTCTTTCCTGAAGGATTTATGACTGTCCTGTCATGTATTATAAATACATACATAATAATTTAGCTTATGGTTTACGACTTATTCATGGCATTAAAGGTCTTTTTAGATGTTTTTCGAACAGTAATAACTGGAATAAATATATCAACCTCCAATAACTAAGTCACGGAAATTAAAAATAAAAAATACATTTATTTACGCAGAAACGCCTGACGTGTATACTCAGTCTGCTACATGTTTCGGCCCTCTTGGGCCATTATCAAGGGGCATCAAGTAATTGCAAAGAGAAGTGGCTACATCTTTATTTTATACTTATGCACTTCTCCTTGTAATTATTTAAAGCTCCTTATTATTGGCACAAGAAAGCCGAAAGACGTAGCAGACTAATTACAAACAATAGAGGTTTGTCCCTAAATAAATTGTATTTTAATTGTTTTTAATTTCCGTGGCTTAATAAAGAAATATACGGTAATATGTAAAGCTATAAGATATTCCAATGACAAATTTAAGTGTTAAGTAACTGCTTAAGAATTATCCCAAGTCGTTTCCTCAAAACAGTACGGCACTTGAATACATCAGAAAGCACAGCAAAATCCTCCAGCCCGCAACACACAGTACATCTAATACATGAATATTACTTTTCGTCAGATGGAAGAAGATTATGACATCGTACCTGCCACGGTGGAAGATCAGGACAGTATCGCCAAGTTCTTACGTCAAACATTCTACAAACACGAGCCTGTCAATGTAAGTGTTGGAGCCCCACCTGACCGACCAATTAACGCCATACCTGCACTTCAGTTACTGTCAGAAGGGAAGAGTCTTCTTGCTGTATCGCGAAATGGACGACGCATTCTTGGGTTTTGCGCGAATACAGAAATGAAACAAAACGCAAAAGAGAACAGTACTAAACAAACAACATTCACTGAGCCAACTTACAAGAAAATTGCCGACTTTTTCAACAAAATTAAAGGTAGTGTGGATATACTGAAGATCACCGGAGCTGATCGTGCCATGTATATTCGTATCCTGGGGGTTGATCCAGCAGTACATGGACGAGGTATCGGAAGGCGCCTGATGGAAGCAACCCGCCACAAAGCGCGATCTGAAGGCTACCCTCTGCTTTATATCATGTGCAGCAGTTACTACAGTGCCAAAATTGCGCGCGCCATAGGAATGCAGTGCGTGTACTCCTTGCCGTATTCTGAGTATAAGGACGAGGAGGGAAACCCTGTATTCAAACCAGCACAGCCTCACACAGACATTACTCTGTTCGTCCAACAACTGAGCCCAGAAGCATAACTACACTACTGTTCATTAAGTACCATGTAATAAGCGTACGTGACCCAAGTCCACGTAGCCAACTGATTTAAGCAACAGTGAAAAAGTTAGCCTAATATAATGGACTGCAAATATTTTAAAATTATATTTCATTCTGTCTTTGTGTTTATTTCTTTGAGAGAGCACATATTATGCCAAATGTAAGCATACTACTTGTACCATAATAACCATAATAAAAGGTAAAGCAATCCCATTACACACCTTGACAGGCCCTTAGGGCTCCAGGAGGTCGAGGCTCCCAGGTTTTTTAGACAATCGGCACATGAAGGTAGTAAGGTTGTCAGCCCTACGCACCGGCCGCCTTTACCCCCCAGGAAAGATTCCTGGTACTCATTTCTGTTAGAGGATGAGTCGACCCCAGGGCCATATTGCGACCGAAACGATTATGTCAGTGAAAAATTCCAGTGACATCATCGGGAATCGAACCCGCGACGTTTCGGTTTGTAGCGCAGTGCCTCAACAACTGCGCCACCGCGTTCCCCGCGTGTGTGTTTCTAGCCTTAGTTATCCAGCATGCAAAATGCACTCGCCGTATTATACTGTCATATGTGGCCTGTCTGGCTCTACATATTTTTCCACATATATCATAAACGGCATGATTTTCGGGAAAAAAAAGTTATTGAGCATAAAATGTGTTTTGGTTTTCTCTAAAAATTTTGTCTGAAACATTTCTCACTCTAAGAATTCAGCGAGATATTTCCTTAAATGTACATTACGTCTCCATGTAAAGTACCCGCTATTCTTGTCATATTTTAATGAAAGTTGAATTTTCTCCACAGATTTTCCAAAAATACACAAATACAAATTTCACGGAAACCTCGTCCAGTGGGAGCCGAGCTGTTCCATGCGGTCGGACGGACTGACAGACGGAAAGACATGGCGAAGACAATAGTCGCTTTTCGCAATTTTGCGAACGCGCCTAAAAACCTTCTGAAATGAACATTCTACTAAGCACTTCTATTAACCAATTCACAAAAATGCGCCAGGCAGCTAAAAGACAGACGTTTTCGCTCGGACGCTGTAGTTAGTCTAAGAAATGCAAAACAGAAAAATCGAATTTTGATTCCCTACACGGGCAGACATTTTCTCTTCTCCACCGACTTTTTGGCCTACTCATCCAATGGTTACAAGGAGCCCTTTCGAAGGGATTAAAATTCCCCAGGCCTTAAAGCTGCAGCTAAAGCCGAGGTTAAGAATGTGTGGAGCTATACCTCCAAGCCTCAAAAGTCGTTACGCCTCATGATTAATTAAGCAGAGGAACAACTTCATCTCTTACCGAATTACAGACCCGAGATGAGTCCACGTTCTATTAACCATGAGCCATGAGATATCCAACATTGACACCAGGGGTGCAGAAATCCTGTGCGCCTGGTCGCCCGGGCCACTAAATCTTGTATGGTGGTGCCTAATATTTTCAGCACAATCATTTCAGGTTTTAGGCGCATTCGCAAAATTGCGAAAAGCGACTGTTAGCTGCGTCATGTCTGTCCCTCCGGCCGGCCGTCCGCATGGAACAACTTGGCTACCACTGCACGGATTTTCACGAAATTTGGCATTTGACCATTTTTCGAAATCTATCGACAAAATCCAAGTTTCATTGAAATCTGACAAGAATAACGGGTACTTTACATGAAGATCTAGGCACATTTATATCTCGCTGAATTCTTCTTAGAATGAGAATGTTCCAGACAAAGTTGTGGAGAGAGAATCAAAAGACACAGTTTATGTTCAAAACATTTTTTCCGAAAATCGTGCCGTTTATGAGATAATGTGTAAAAATATGGTAGAGCCAAACAGGCCACACATGGCAATATAATGCTGCTTAGAAAAGAGGTGCCTTGCATGCGAAGGCAAGAATACACACACACACTCATAACATTTAATACTTATTCCTTCACAATTGATTAATTCCATCTGTTCTCGTATAATGTTTTACGGCAACATTTACAAAACCTGAGACACTACGCAACGACTTGTATGTCATTAAATCTGTTTACTCAAGTTGTACGTCTAAAGAAGGCCATACGCGAACGAATTATTTTGTTTCAATGCAGCGTTTATAAGTAACGTGTTAAAAGAGTGTAAATTAGTTTGAATACAGTTTCTTTCAAAAACTATAACGTAAATTTTCATTGTTGCCGGTGACATAAATTTGCCATAAAAGCATTATTGAGCAATAAATTCTCCATTTTTTCGTAAGCAAAAGTTGAGAAGTTCTTAGGTGACGTGGAAAAGGCTGTCGATATCTGGGAGCTTACTGGTGCTAATCGTGCATTGTACATTCATCCACTGGCGGTAGATCAAGCTGCTAGTGGTCAGGGAATTGGGAGGGTCCTGATGGATCGAACCCGACACAAGTCGCGCTCTGCAGGGTACCCACTGCTGTATTTAATCTGTACCAGTATACACAGTATTAAAATTGCACGCAACATATTTCCTAGGTATGAGCAGCATCTACACTCTAAATTTGTCGGAGCACAAGAACGAGAAGGGGCACCCTGTGTTTACACCACACATAAGCAATATTGTTTATGCTGAAATTTGACGTTGAGATACAACAATCCAGGTGCGACACCTGCAGTTTTCAGCTGCTCCAGAAATTCAATTGACGTCTGTATGAAAATTTACAATTTGCATTGATATGCAAAAATCATATATTATTGTATAAAGCTAATTGCTAAATGATGAAGACTCTATAAATGTTTTTCAACAAATTTCATGTCATTAATATTAAACTTCAGTACAAATTCCTAAGAACACATCAGACAGTCAGCGCAGGAATATGCTAGTAAATAGATGTCGCTTTATGACCAAAATAATTGAATTCTGAGAACACAGACTACAGGAGACAGTTTATGAGCAGTCCTGCGTAGTATTTTTCACCTCGCATACTCTAATTAGAGTATGCCTAATATTACCACACAGATTAATTTTATAAGCGTATTTACCAGCACTGTCCATCTAAGGAATCAGAACTACTATGTACTGGTGATAATTACATTCACTAAACATTCCTGCAATCTACTGACAAATCTGGAAAAAATTCTATTTGCATATTTCATAATTTTTAACTACATATGCTCCCCATTCCATGATTGCCATCATCATGTGGGGTATACATTTTATTGCGTCCCAGTTCGTGTGTGTGTGTGTGTGTGTGTATGTGCGTGCGTGTGTAAAGAGAGATTTCCCAGACCAGAAACTCTTCTTATTTCTGCTATTATCTCCCTTCATCCTATCTCTTTCTCCTCACAAAGCCAGAAACTGTTCTTTATTTTCTTTCTCACTATTTTTCTCTGTTCGTGCGAAAGAGGTGGTGTTAACATGGGATTTACTCCAAAAGAATAGGGAGTAGATCCGGATTCTTGCTCTCTTTCTTATATGAGATACCTCTAAGGGTGAAAATACTATACGTTTCTCAAGTAGCCTCGACCTTAATGAGCATCATGTCAGGTTTTCTTTCCCTTCCTATCCGACATTGGAATTCCTCGCAGCACGCCTAATCCTCCAGCCTTTTGGAGTTGCTCCAAAGGTTCGTTAGGGCATGCAGGGCGCCAGGTCAACCTGAAAAACGTGCTCTAACTTCCATACACAGAGAACAGGCAACTGCAGGAGAAAGAAGAAGAAAATAAAAGGGGAAGAAACACGAGAAATTTAAAGAGAGAACATAATTCTATGATGTGGGGGGGAGGGGGGGTTCATGCCAAAGTAAAGGGACCATAAAGAAAGACGTATATAAAATTCATACAACATTTTTCCACATAAAGAAGCGAAGCTACAGGCATTGTGTAATTTGGCAAAAGCTACACACAACTTGCGAATATTGAGATGTATTAATGTAGACATATATTAGACACTTACTGTAAAGCACGATGGACCAAACTGGTCTCCGTCTTATATTGGTGACTGGCCAAAGCCTTAGTCCTGGCCCACGGTTCTCTCAAAATTAACTTTACTCAGATATGTAACTTGACAATATAAGTATTATGACAATCTTGTGAATATATGTTCACGGTGACCAACTTGCTATGAATTTTATCGAAGTGGGGATGCATAGTGATTGTTATGTACATCCAAAGGCAAGCAAGCAATGAAACAGCAGTGGACATAGGTCGCTTTTGCAAGATAGACAATACTTTTGTTATTTCTCATGCCTTGACTATCCGAAGTCAGACTGTAAAAGGATAAATAATACCGCTCAAGATAAAACCTAAAGGCATCGTTGTAACTGTAGCTGTTGTGTCGTCATGACGAACGTGACAGTTTACGGTGCAATCTATATTTTTGTCTCCTTCCCTCAGTAACCTATTAAGTCATGCCAAAGGCCAACAACTAATTAAAATTCAGATTGTGTCTAGCCAGTTGAGGTCCTTAAACGCATACATTAGTTGACTTCCTCTCGTCGCCCTAAGATAAATCCTACCGCTTCAGTTTCTAGACGCGTTTGCAAAATTGCGAAAAGCGACTATTAACTTCGTCATGTCTGTCTGTCTGTCCGTCCGTCCGTCCGGTGGAACAATTCGGCTCCCGCTCGACGGATTTTCATGAAATTTGATACTTGAATATTTTTCGAAAATTTGTCGAGCAAATTCAACTTTCATTAAAATCTGACAAGAATAACGGGTACTATACATGAAGACCTATGTACATTCTTAGAATGAGAAATGTTTCAGACAAAAGTTGTATAAAAAATGAAAAAAGACATTTTATATTCAATAACTTTTTTTCCGAAAATCGTGCCGTTTGTGAGGTAATGTGGAAAAATATGGTAGAGCCAGACAGACCACAAGTGACAGGATGTACGACGCATGCGCTTTGCCATGCTGCATAACTAAGGCAACAAACACACTCTGAACATGCAATAATTATTGCTTTTCCACGGCAACAGTGGTTATGCGAATGCGCCTCAATGTTACCTTATACATTCACTGCCTGCCTTGTTTGCACGCCTTTGAGATGACTCGTATTCTGCACTGTGGACTGTGGTCAGAGCAGGAGGACAGCACACCTACGTTCTATCACATATACACGCACTTTTAATCTGAGGTTACTCTACAGTGCAGACTGGTCAGACGATAGTCTGTCAGTTTTGTCGTACTTTCTTACACACACATACACACACACACGTATATAAAAGTACTTCTGTTTCTGTAGTGAGTAATTGCTTGTGTGGTTGCCAACCCACGATTAACATTCATGTAATCAGATGATTTCCTGAATTATAAGCTAAACTTTCGGCAGATAGATTAGGAAACCGCCCACCAATATCCGGGGTTACAACATTTTCTACATAAAATATTATACTATCGCGAACTGGTCATGCACCATACATACCACATGCGCTTCATATATGAAACTGGGAGTGTGGATGGAAGCCAAAGAAATACAAGAGAATAACGACGAAGACAAAATATCTTCCAACACCTATAAAGTCTTCAGAAGTTACAAAATTACTGTTCCTTTAAATTATTTCCACGACGTATCGAAGGGAAGGTACAAATATTCTTCCCATAAATACAAACTACTTTTGCAGTCGATTACCAACGGAAAGTAAGCACATTATTTCACACTACACCAAATCTAGTAATCATGGGTCATAACTGATATATACATCTGATAAGATACACGGATCATAGGGTACACTAAATACGATATTTCGTAGGGTATATCTGATAGGATCACATACAGTGCTATATATAACAGGATATCAAACCATACATCTTATAAGATATCATAGAATATATACGGTGACATAAGAATCTTTATCGTCAGCAGCAAGGATTAAGGTCCTTTCCATTTACATGGATTAAAAGCGTTTCTCTATCTTTCTGCCGGAAGTCGCAGGCATATTGAACTCATCAGTTTATACTGAGAGAGCACTTACAATCCGGTACTCTGGCAATCTCTCCAAATAGTCTTGCCGTTTCTTTTAGCAGATCCTTATTATTACATTTCCTACTGCTCCTCCCATTACTTCACCAATATTTTCATCACGTTTACGATCCGTCATTGTCTATTCTGTGACAGCTCCGAGGAAAAACATTTCTGTCGTGTCCACGCTTCTCTTTTGTTCCATCCTTAACATCCAGCACTCGGATCTATACAGAGGCACAGGCATGACCAACATTCGGTTCCAGATAGAAGCATACATAGGCCAACTTTCGGATATAGAGAGAAGCACAGGTACGGCCAATTTTCGGATCCATTGAGAAGCACAGTTACGGCCAACATATGGATCCACACAGAAGCACAGGTACGGCCAACTTTCGGATCTAGAGAGAAGCACAGTTACGGCCAATATTCGGATCCATAGAGAAGCACAGTTACGGCCAACACTCGGATCCAGATAGAAGCATATGTTGGCTAGTATTAAGTCCAATTTCATTCAAAATTTGGGTTTCGTCCAACATGTAGCAATGTACTTTTTACAGTCCCAGATCGGTACCAATCTATTTAGCTTAATATTAAGATCATTGTCTGCTCCACAGTCCACACTGCGACCTGAATCATCTAGTGTAAATTTCTGATTTATTCAAATACATTTTTTTTTTTTGCTGTAATGGGCCATGTTATTTTAAATTCAGTTATATTTGTCTTTGTAGCGGAAGCAATGACACTGGTATGGTGGAAACTCGGGAATTAGTTTTCCTAATGAAGACGAATTAAAACGCATTATCCAAGCTCCACACACTTCACACTGGGTTCTGAGACCAACAATTCGACGCCATGTCCAGCTAGAACAAGCTACAAGCATCATTCGTGCGCCCCTCCCACCTACATATTCAGGTCACCCTTGCTTACCCCGAGAGTGTAACATCGTTATATGAGTATACCGTTCGATTGATGAAACGAGTCGAATTGACACGAATGAAACCATTAACAGCCCAGCGAGCAGGCACGACTTCCCTCTGCATTGGCCACTTGTCTGGATACAGAATAGAATAATATCCGAGTTTGCCGCACCGCGGAGTTAGCATTGCTTGTTATTGTTATCATTAGTTCTGAGGAGAACATTGAAAATAGATGACTTTCAATGCTGATGATGGGTCGAATCGTAACGAAATTTACGATGTGAACACACTAACAATTGGCTTAGTTTGGAAAGGGCCGGGGGTGGAAAACAAAAGCCAAACGTCAGCAGGGGGAATTGCAAGACAAAAGCACAATGCTGTCCGCGAAACGACCACACGACTGCATGAATACCTCCATTGTAGCATCTTCACCCCTTTCCCCCATTGTGAGTGTGATCATGGTTTGTATTATGGATAGCATGCTGGGAATTTACAGCCCCCTTGTCTCAAACATGCGTGAATATGAAACAAAGTTTTGGATCAGATAGTATTCTGTAAGTGGCATATTATCAATATTTATGTGCGAACAAATTTTTTGTCCTTTATTATACCGTATGCGGTATATAAGCTGAAACGAATTGTGGTGGTAGGAATCAAGTGTAGGCACTTTCCATTTGATTCAGAAAAATATAATTTTTAGAGCAATACGATGTGAGTTATTTGTAACGCTAAATTACCATATGTTCAGAAAACCAAATATTTGCATAAATAGATATATATGTGCAATTCAAACTAGACATGCGCAATCTAAAGAGTCTTTGATATATTTTTTAATCAGAGCAGCCAATGTCTCACTGCAGTCGCTGGCTACCAGATGGAGGACCGAGGTCCAACTGCAGGCAGGATAATCCCTCTCTCTCTCTCTCTCTCTCTCTCTCTCTCTTTCCAAAGTGCAGATCTGCCCTAAATACATCTCAGTTTTTCTATTAACTTGGGCACACTGAGGCTCTTTGCCACGACGAAAAGCAACTATATCACGAAAGCACCCCAAATACCCCTCTTGTGCTGACGTTAAGAATGCGTGGAGTCCTCACCTCTATTCTCCCATTCGTCTCTGTGGCATAGTGCTTAATTATGCACGATGATAACTTAGTTTTATGAGTATTTTATAACACAACTGTTAAAAATCCATCACATGATTCATGTCACTTTTACGATACATGTCCAAACGCTAAAAAGAAAAGTTTTTTGAACTGGCTCCTGTGTGTTTCTCAACTCGTGTCTTGCCTTAATGAATTCACTGTCTTGCATAGTTATTTTACGTAATAATTCAAAATACTTACTCTTTCGGTGTGTTTAATGATAAGATTTAGATCCTTTACCTTAAACTTCATAAAACTCTATTCTCAAAATCGGAAATAAAATTTCCTTTTTACATATCAGTGTAACAAATGCGCTTCCAGATGACCGCAGAAGTAACCGTACCTCGCAGCTGAGAGTTGTACCGATGCTTCTTATTACACAGGTCTCGGGTTCAAATCTCGATCCGCAGACCGGCTACACTGGCTGAAGATCATCGTGGTCTCCCTAAGTCCTTCCAAAACACATGCCGACATGCTGTCTCAAATGAGGCCACCATGGCTGCCTTCCATACCTTTTACAATTCCCCATTCATTACTCATCCTATCATTTGAAGCTACAAAAAGGTACAGCAATCCCATTACAGGCCTTGACGGGCCCTTAGGGTCCCAGGAGGTTGAGGCTCCCAGATTTTTTAGACAATCGCACATGAAGATGGTAAGGTTGTCAGCCCTACTAATTGAAGCTACAAAGAGACTTTAACACGAGTCCCATAAAATAACCGATAAGCTATGCACATTCTACCTGCCTTATTTTATACCGACAGTATTCCTGTCGAACATATCTTATCAACTGCATTCCTACACTGCAATTTAAGCACTGATGGGCGTTTCTTTTTCGGTTTCCGATACTGAATAAAACAGTTTCATCAGTCCCGTAAATCCGCCGAGGCACTTTACGGAGCTGTTTAGACAGTCTTGCATAGAGTAACCGGAGACATGTTGTAAGTGATGTTCTCGTGGAAAGACTTTCATTACATCATGAAGACTTTATACGAGAATTTTAAAGTGCTTATTAGGAAACGCTGAAAGGCGAGGAGGATTAGTTCGGGTGATAATAGGGAGGTAACACGCGTCATACTGCTGAGGGGACGCTTAAGACTTTGCGTATATATGTGGGCGTCGTAAGACGGGCAAGGGGAAAATGCTTTGGTTAGCGAGCATTCTTTATAGAGGTGGGTGTGTGGGAGGCTACATTAAACTTACTAATCCTCAGTCAGACAGCGATAAAAAAAACCTATGCATTTCACAGAAACTGATTAGCATAAGACGAGTCAGATTAGAAGGGGCTCCGCGAGAGAGGCGGTACTTTCTTTTCTGCTTGAACTGTTAATGTGTTCATTGGCGATGCGAGAAGCTTTGCTTAATTCCGCTCGAGAGTAGGGGAAAAGAAGAGAATTTGAATAGGCGATGAGGATCAAAGAGGTAAAGAGAAACTGATTGACTTGCAGAGGAGTTTTCTGGCCAGAAGGAGTCAACACAGTTTTGCATCTTGAATCTTGGCCTTATGAATGCAAGAAGAGTCTCTCCTTTTTTTGGAAACGACTAACAATGTACATGTCACGTCATGGAGACGTATGGGGGAGTGGAGGTAAAGCTCCAAGGCTAACCTCACTACCAAATGTCAGAGAACTGTCACTTTCACGCTTCGACTTTAGTGCTGCGGCACGTAACTTTCTAGTAAAATGAGAATAAACCTCACATCACCCCCTTAAAATCAACTTATTTTAAGTCAATTTCCTTATGTGTATTAATGCCAAATACTCCGTGTATGGAGTGAGGGACGACAGAATATATAAACTATTCTGGTTGGAAGCAGTGGCAATCAAAATCTGGTAATAAATTTTAAATACAAGAAACAGCGAAGTCTTTCTGAATAAGTTCTTAAGAAATATTATTAGTCCTAACGATGGTTTTATTCTCCAGGACATTCATACGTTCTTCTCCAAAGTGAAGGATAAATCAGAGAAATGTAATTAACAGAATAACAATAGTGGTGAATAAGGTAAGGAGACAGAGAGAAGAATTAAACCATTATTAATAATGAAATGATATACTATTCTATAGGGTTCTGATGATGGTGCATGGCATTTGAATTTCCATCATAATATATCGCAATATAAACACTACGTTACGGGGACAGACTCGGTCCCCTTCTCCAGGCTTAATTCTTCCAAAACAACTACCCCTAAATGATGATTAATTACACTGTAATTAAACCCGGATTGACGTCAAATTAATAAGTAACACATATTCTAAAAACAGCTTAGAAAATAAGATTATGCAAATTTCACTAGACAACAAACACACAAATACATAGATGGTCACTGTATTTCCTCCTCTCATCAACAGTATCACTCCAAGTGTATGATTTCTCTTTGAGAAACTGAGTCACTCAGTGAATGAAAATTCCTCACTTTTCACAGAACCCTAAGATTAATTAAATTAATAACACTTTCACAAAAAATTGTCGCTAAACCACATGGTGAATGAAACGTATTTAGTCCACACCTGTCATCCTCTTTCTTTAACAGCAATCTCGATACCATTTCCCATCACCATCTAGGTCTCCCGAAAAATCTATTTCCCTGAAGTTATACAACTAGAATTTTGTAAATAATTCTTACATCTCCCATGCATTCTTCGTGCCTTGCCCATCTTACCCACCTTGATATAATAAATCTAATAATTACGTTCGATAGGCACAAATTATGAAGCTCCTCATTATACAATTTATCCAGCCTCCCGTTACGCTCTCTCTAGGTCCGAAAAATCTCAGACTCGTCTATGTTGCTCCTCTAGCAGCCGCGATGGCAGACACTAAACATAATAAATGTAAAACATACACCTCAATATTCATTACGTAGTGTGTCTTGCGACAGGTCCATAGTCTCTTCTAAAGCGAGTTCTCCATAAAGTGGACCTAGTGCTTCCTCTTTCAGTTTCCAGTAACCTCTTCTTTTCCTGACGGTCACCCAGTAGCTACTTACTTCTTCTTCCTCGTCTTCCCGTCACGTCTATCCTTCCTTCTGCCTTCCTTCAGTAACGTGTTTTAGAAGGCAGTTCCTACGCAAGGTATGACCAAGCCAGGTAGCCCCTCCTCCTTGACTCTACGTAATACATCATTATTTACACGACCGGTCCAAATTACTTATCCATCCTTCTCCAGCCCACATTTCAGAATTTTCCAGATATTTCTGATCTACGTTCCGAAGTGTCTAAGTTTCAGCACCAAACAAAGCTATGCCCCAAATGTAGCATTTCACTAGTTTCTTCCTTATATTTAAATCCAATTTGCTGGTGAAAAGATTTTTCTCGTTGTTGAATGCTGCTTTTGCCATGGCAATCCTGGATTTAATTTCACGCGTACACCTTGCATTATTTGTTATCATGCTACCCTAAGAGTTTAAATATTCCATATTATAACCAATATTTAGCATAATGGGATGAGTCACATTAAGTTAATACTCCTCAATGTCTAATAGGCTTAAATCTCACTATAATGTATTAAAATTAAATACGTAACAATGCAGTCTTTTACAAAACCTTCCCCTTCAACTGAAATTAATTAAATATTTCATTTATCATTGACAATAAGTCCGATGCGCAAGCCATTCCTTGCATACGAAAGACAAAACATCATAACTGCCATCCTTTATAAACTAAATTTTTGGCCATCATGATGGCAGCAGTGTGTTCTTCCGATACGTGGCTATCAACCTGCAACACTACACGTTATCAAAACCCAAACGACTGCAATCTGAACAATTCCCTCTGTTAAAATCCGAAAACGTAGTTTTACGGCCGAATTTTATAGCTCTCTTCGGTATTCATCTTCAATTTTCGGAATAGCAGGCTACAAGAATATCCTCTCACATTCCTCCACAGTCTTCCCACTGCCATCCCTTTGATGGAACACAATTTCTAGGTTTACAAAGTGTCGATAAATAACGGGAGTTTTCTCTTTTATTCTCGTCGTGGGGTCAGACTATCTCTTGGAACTGCAACCTCTAATGGGCCCGTTGTCCTTTCTCCGGTTGAATAAAGGTGAAGCATCGATGAAATAATATTGACATGGAAACCCCGAATAACTCAGGGAACAGTCTGTTCCAATGCCGCTCTATCTACGACGAATTACATATGAACTGACTTGAGACTCTACCCAGGACCCCGCGGTGAGATTCCTAAGCTATGCACAGCTATGCTTAAGCAAAATATTTAAGTACTGACAAAGTGTTATTGTGTGAATTCTCGCCTACACGAAAGCGGCAGTTCCAAGATTTAACTACATGGAATAATAAACTTCTTGACAAGATAGCTTCTCGGATGGTCGAGAAATTCCCAGTTTTCAAGCACCCTTGGATATTCATTATCGTATTCACAAACGCCCACCATGTGACGCTATCCTGAACCACATCAAACCAGTCTACACCCTCGGACCCTATTTCTGTGTTGCTCACTGTGATATTATCTTTCCATCTATAGCCAAGGCTCCCAAGTAGCCCCTTCCTTTCATATTCCCCTTCTAAAATGTGTTAATATCGCGTCTCCCATAAGTACTACGTGCCTAACACATCTCATTTTCTTTCACTTTATGACCCTAACATTTGGCGAATAGTGTAAATTATACACCTCCGCATTTTGTCCTCAAACAACCTCAGTCTATGTTCATCGTCACATTTGAAACTACCCACACGAAATAACAGGTAAAGTCATAAATCTCTATTTTATTCTTACCAATTTACAATCGCATAATATTCCGTCGTTTTGAAAAGTAAACATATATAAACAGGTAATATAAGATTATACATCAGAGTTGAAAAGCATTAATAAATACTGGACCGAGTTACCTTTCATTCTCCTGTTTTCGTACTTCCAATTGCCTGGCTACCTTCATTTGTTTGACTGAACTCGCGCTCTGACAGTGACTGCCATAGGTTCAGTTCAACGCACTGTTGACTTACATTTCACATCTTTAGGACTTTAAGCCAGCGTCATCTGTGCCTTGTCATCTCTAAAGTCAACACAGAGACTGTGTTTGCCTCGCTTCCTTCTTGTTATTTGTCAAACGTTTTTATTTCCTTGCGCAGATTTTGTTAAGCGAAGGCATAGAATGGAGGAGAGAAGAGAATTGAGCTAATTTAACAAAGCATGATGAAAGGAGGCGTATGCTTTAATCACGATGTGAAGTGGGCTGAATGTGGAAAGAATAATTTTTCATCTCCTCATCACATTGTGATTTAGGGCTCAGAGCTGTAAAAAGTACATAATAACACGATGCTAATTCGACATTTATTTCACCGCTCTAACAAAAGTATTAGAAAATGTGAATATGTTTTAATTCTGCCAAATACATTTTAAAAAATACAACTTGCATAGGCTATTAATGTGGCCAAGTAGTTATTTTTTTATTTTAATAATAAACATCCCCACGGAATCAAACAAATGTTATTCCGTTAGATATGTTGACGGAACAGAAGTTCGATTTACGTACGGCGGAAGCCTGAAACCACGCACCGTTCAACTATTTCAAAGTTAAATTCGGGTGACGGAAACACACACACACACACACAGAAAATGACGATCTCATAAACCTACTTCTTTCTTTTAATGAAGGACAGTAGACTACAAATATGAAAAGTGACCACATATTTAGAAACAATGACCGAATATCGAATTCCACAGCTAATCTACCAACATGGAAGATGCTAGCGACGACCAATTGAAGGGTGTAACCGTAACCAGAAGAGCCCAAGGGCTCAATCTGTGGTGTTGGTGACCAAGAGCAAAGCATTCGAGTGAAGGGGCTGCTGGACACCACGAAGAACATCAGTCGGTTGCTGACTAGGACTCGAAGATGTGTCCGGAATGTCGCGGCATCATCGTTACTCGCTTGGAACGCTTGAAGGAGCACTGGAATGCTGTTCCTAGTGCACTGGAGCTGCAGACCTCTCTATACGTCCCAGCAATGTCTTGATCTGCCTTTTATTATCAATAGAACATTAGGAGAGAAGTTTCTATGCTCCAGATATGCGCAATGCAATAACTTTCTTCCAAGCTAATACATCAACTTGTTGCCATTAAGCGAGCTGCTGTGTCTTCCCCCTTTCACTCTTTATTTCCATTCTTATCCAACCCCCAAATTCCACAGTTCAAAACATTCCCTTTCTTCATCTGTTGTTTGGGCTTTTGGGCTTTTTGCCAAAACAGGAAGGAGGTGGAGGAGAATCAGGAAGAAAAAGATGAAGAAATTTCACTTGTGTGTCGGCAGTTGTTTGCATGGAGCCATCCAGTAGCTGGGGTTGGCAAGGGAACCCGACACCAAGTCGCGTTCCATCTTTTCTTATTTTTCGTTATAAGAAAAGTCCACTTGGCGTCTCCGCAAACAGCGCCCAGCAACGGCAACAATGGAAAACCATCAGTCTTCTCTTTCGTGGTTTGTTTGGGTAAATGGCTGCCAGGAGGAGTTAAAGAACCTCCCCCTCCTCCTCAAGAGAAGTTCAAGATGTCGGAAAATCAACAGTAGCTTTTATTCCACAAACATTTTTGAACGCATACATAAGATGAACTATCCGGATATGGACAGAAAATTGGGGGATGAAAATGAAATGTTATTTTAAATCCTAGTGCCACCAAGGACCCTAAAAAGACAAAAGGCTTTATGTATTTTACTTCTTTGAGTATCCATCCTCGCAGATTCCATTTCGAGGTCAAAAAGGTATCAGAACCCACCAAAAGGTTATTATTGGCTAACATCCTTACCTAAACGTTAACATATCTTTAAATCCCTCTACACGCATTCTCAAAACTTAAGATTCATAATATTTGCCTCACAGGTAACTTACATGCCATTATCTTCGTCCACTTAATTCATACTAATTTCTTCAGATATCAAATTTATATTACACAGAGAAAATATAAGTTTCCCTTATTTATTTTCGGGCAGTTTCATTCGACTCTGTGTATTTTTTGGCTGCCTTAGAGTTTTTTCTGTTTGTCCAGGTAAAGTATGGGGAAGAGTCCTTGTAAAATATAACGCATGCCATTTCATTGTGTATCTCTCTTTCTTATAGACTGTTCGCTACTGGACAGCATGAATTACTCAGGCTGCGTCGACAGCCAGTTTGTCACAAAACCCATTCTTACTGGAGTTGTTGACTCCAAGACCTGAACACACACCGAGTCGTCGCAGAAACCTCAAACTGGCCCTGTTGTAAGAGCTATAGCCAGAAGTGCAGTAAACATCTGCAGCTGAACTATTCAACGATTTACATCAGATTACAAATCAGAAATCAATGCAAACTAAGACGTAAGTCCTCAAATGAACAGATAAATTATTTATAGCACGAGCACAAAAACTAGTTAATTTTAATATTTTAGCAACAAAAACGAATATACAATTAAGCTACTTTTACTGACAATATTCAGAATGAGTGATGTAAATGATGATCTGATTGTCACTTTAAAAAGCTGTATCAAATTTCAAAAATTGTTCATAGATGGTGACACTGGAGATGAGCAAGACAAGGATGATAAAGTAAAAGTGAAGGGGGGGGGGAGTTAATCAAAAGGAAAGGACGTCTCCTATTTGCGTCCTGGAACTAGATTGTCCAGGCATAAGGCCAGCTCAACGGAACACCCCAAGCAGGAAATGTGAACAGCTACAACGCTCTCGAGTTACGACGGTCGTCGTCATTATCGGCGCCGTATAATTTATTATTATTATTATTATTATTATTATTATTATTCCCTAGTTGTAAGTGTTACTGCAATCAGACATGCCACGACATGCCCGTAACTCAAATTTTTTTTTTGTTTATTTATTTATTTATAATTTACATAAAAACAGTGTCTTCAGTTTAAACTACGTAACAGTCAAATAAAATGGTGATACCGATTAATAAATTTGAAAGCATGTGGAAGGAAGCGATCGTGTCGAAATTTGAGGTAATATCTTAGCAAGTGCGGAGAAAATGCTGATGTTTGGACTGAAAAAAACATGTACTTAACCTTTTAACTACCTGATTTTGCATATGCAAAAGAAAGTAGAGAAACAGCCGTAGAAATTCGTTTTATATATTTAGTAACCACATAACTTTACAGCATTTTTAATATATGCTCTGTTTTATTTTCGACAAAATGCCGTTTATTTCATAATTTTATCTCTATCTATTCAAATAATACTCATAAACCATGCACTAAATTTTAAATACCCATCCCGGTAGAATATACGCTAAAATAACGGACATATCGTAGCAGTTAATAAACACTTCTCTCCTGAAGATGAAGGCAGCAGTTCCTCCGAAACGTTGGTAATCGCCTACGACACTGAAAGGTGTCACCTCCCAGAAGACCACAATCTGAATCTACACCACTCTGAATATCTCAAAACAATGTCAATCAAAGTCAGACAGATAAGCAGAATACAAGGAAAGACAATTTCTTGTTGTATAAGGTGTGAATTGCTTTACAGCAATACAGCGTCCATGCTGACGTAGCAAAGAACTTTTGAGTTCCATCACTTATGTCATTAGCCGTCATGTTCCAGGTACTCCTTCACCCATCGTAACATAAACAGCGACTGTCAACACAGGGACAAACCTGAACAACAAATGGGTGCCATTGACACAGGTGTTTGTATGTACCTGAATATATAAAGCATCGAGATAATTACAAACACATGTTACCTCTTTCCAAGTTTTAAGCATTTAATACGTATTTTACTCATCGCATGTATTTTAGCATCTTAACTGCACGTCTCTAACATAATTAGCCACTATTCTTTCCATCGTTAACCACCTCCGTGAAGATGGCCAATGTTGGCCGAAACATGTAGCAGAAGTATCATATACTTATAAAACTACTGTCTTTTTATTGTTGTGCAGTTGTTGAGTAAATATTGTGAACTAGTTTAAAGCACGGAAAATGGACAAATTTAAATATCCAATTCTTTTATAAACTAAATAATAAAGACAATCTTTTATTATGAGATTATTATTAAACATGTAACATTTTATGAATAAAATGTTACATGTTTCGGCGCGAATAAATAATAAGGCAGTCAGTACCCTGATTGTTATTCCTATGAAAGAGATAAGTATAAAAAGATGTAAGAAAGAGATCCCTTTCACAGGACTGACAGTTCAAGGTATTTTACTGCCTTTCTTTTTATTTATTCGTACCTGATGATGATTTAAGGGTCGAAACATGTGGAAATTTATAAACGTAAATATCGCTTTTTAATTAAAAAAAGTTATTTTGACAAAAAATCTTTATTATTTACTATTTTCATTCTTTCGTTCTGTTGTGTGTGTGTGTGTGAACTTGTGTTTGTTTTGTGCCAGTTTTATAACTGGCAATCGTGTTAAATAGCACGTCAATAAATCAGAATTTATTGTTATTATTATTAATTATTACTTTTATATTTGCAACCGCGACGACAAAGATGATTTAATAATGCTCCTGAGGTAAGAAGGATATTCTCCAAAGCAATCCACATCGAAAACCAGGTGTAATTTCTAGTTGACCAAAATAACAACTGTTTGTCGAGGTCACAACTGACAATCCTCCGAAGAGATGAGTGTACTGCAGTGTAAGCCCTTCACCTCCCGTGTCTATAGCGCTGCACGACCCTCCCTTCTCTGCCTATATTCACTCTACGGCCACGTTTAGAATGCAAATTCGTGTTGTCAGATGAGATAAAAACGAGTAGGGATGGAACGTGAATCAACATTGGATGCAGGGAATCCGTGGAGAGGAAAGAGACAGAGAAAGGGACTTGAATCGGAGGCAGGAATATTTCTGTGTTTCATACTTAAACGGACAAGTGTGAAAGTGCTTGAAAGGGAAAAGAAGTTTATAGTACACACTGTAACGACATTTCGATTGCTTTACATGTTCGGTTGTTGCTGACCAGAATACATGTAGGGGTGCAAAATTCATAGGGAATGGAGAAGTGTAAATCAGTAGAGAACCAGGAATAAATTTACGCACATTTATTAACTCATAAACCCGAGTAAGCTGGTGTAACGGCGTGCTCTAGGCTTGCATTCGTGACGTGCCCAGACAGATTCGCAGTGCGGCTATCCTGATAATGTTTTGTGGTTTTGTGTTACAGAAAGTGGCACTGGCAGAGGTTTTCCTTCGAGTACTTTGCTTTTCCCTCTTCAGTAAAAATCCACCAATGCTCCACATTCATAAGTCATTCAGTTACCATCGACGATATACAAGTATAATCTTACTAAACACGCAACTTTCATGGGTTTCTTCAGCCCCTGTGTACCTCCATTATGCTACGAGTTTCCTTCCAAATTCTCTCCAACTAATCATTCAATAATCATCCTGCCACCGACACTATACAGTGTGAATACCAGACAGAGTTGCAAAACCATAACGATAACCACAACCATAAACCCATAAATAGTGATTCTGGCTTTGGTACTGAACCTGCTTCTTATCCAACACCTGCTGAGGTTTTATTCCAAGTAGATAAAGCTTACAGAGCGCAGAGTAGGTCACTCACTCCAACAAGTGCTGAGATTAAGAATGTGTGGATCCTTAACTCTATCCCCTTTCTTACGCCTTCATGAGTAGTGAGTATTTCCTAGCACAGCTTTATTTTTGTAAGAAACAGGGGTATTACAAAATCATTTTTTGAACAATTGCGAAGATAAATGGTAAAATTATTTTCAAGCTGTTACACTCAAATCATTTTATAACTGTACCATCCAAATTTTAAAAGAAACCCTTTTCTTTACTCCATCAGATTTGCACACTGAGCAAAAATATTGCGTTTTGTTTTTTGAGTTTTAACAACTTCAGACTACAGGTCTTACTCAATTGCATGTTTCTCGCTTCCCAAACAGTTGGTCGATAAGTGTATAGAAATATATGGCCTATCGATACAAGTTTATTTCCAACTAATTGTACAATTGATTTTAATGTTTCTACATGTTTCGGCTGTAAGCTACAGCCATCCCCAAGGGGCTAAAAGTGTTGAAGACATATACAGCGTGCTATACAGATTGTCAAATACAAATGGCAAAATATTTATATTTATAATATTCGTGTCATTCCATACATGTACAGTATTCTTAATATCGTATTAAAGTTAAGATTATAACACAAGTGAAGTACTAAAATTACGTAATACGTAGTATCCAAACATCTGGGATTTCTCTTCAGTTTATAGTGGAGCGGAGATACCAGATTTAGGTATTCGGTGTGCACATCCATGAAAGAATAATTACCATTCATATTTTACAACCTGTACAGCATGCTGTACATGTCTTCAACACTTGTATCTCCCCGAAGATGGCTTTAGTTTCGATCCCTTATGGGATCATTATCAGGGAATATTCTCTGATAATGATCCTACTTCTTTTTCAATGACTCGACAGCCCCTTGGGGGCCTAGGCCTCGTCATTTTACGACGCTTCATGATCACACTTTTTAGACACACCACACTCGGTAGGACTCCTCTGGACGAGTGACCAGCCCGTCGCAGAGACCTCTACCTGACAACACACAACACTCACAAGAGACAGACATCCATGCCCCCGGTGGTATTCGAACCCACAATACTAGTAAGCGAGCGGCCGCAGACCCATGCCTTAGACCGCGCGGCCACTGGGATCGGCAATAATGATCCTATAAGGGATCGAAACATGTAGGAGGGCTCAACTTGATATTGTAATATAAAATATCTGGGAACAAATCGTGCATTTTGTTGGACTGAGTGTTGTGAGTTGATTATCGACAATGCACGGTATGAACAATATAAAAAAAACTGGATAGACTTTTATACTGTTCCGCTGCATTGGCAGGTTCTGAAGCTGGTGGATAAACTGACTCGGCATTCAATAAAGGCTTTTGTTATTATATACACTGCCGGGTTCTTCTGTCGCAAAGCTATATACGTGGTTACGTTCCTTATATTGAAAGTTATGAAATACAGTGCTTCTGGCTAATGCGGCAAATATCTGATTCTTACGAAAACCGTTTTTTTTGCGAGATATGAGATCCCACAGCGGTGTCGCTGAAGATTCAAATCTTCTGGATGTTATGCAGCATCTTTCTTGTGTGTTATTTCAGGACGCTGTAAATTAATAAGACTACATAGGGCCGTCCGATAATAAATATGGAGCATCAGTAGAGTGATACTAATGGGGCAAAATGAAAGTACTTCGAGTGTAACCAGTCCCAGTGCAATTTCATCCGCAACAAATCCCTCACGAACTGGCCTAGGGCCGATCCCAGTCCTCTGCAGTGAGAAGCTAGTAACTAACCACACGAGGCATGTCACAGCCCGTGACGCCGTATCAAATGGTAAAGAGTCACCATAGTAAATATTTACTAGCCCACACGGCGTAATATTCAACGGTTGTTTCAATTAAAACTATGTATATTTGCCTACAATCATTTACAGTTACGAACAGTTCCACGCATTACATCTACAACAAGAACAACACTTTCAACTATGTAAAAGCCTGCCATCCTTTCTTCTTTCAATCGCATGTTTCGTCCCCTTAGTTTTCTTATGGTCTTTCTTACATTTTTATCTTGTTATTTCTTTCCACATACTGTTACTTTCTTACTTTTTATTTACCTTTCTTATTTTTTCTTTCCTTTCTACTTACCTGTTTACTTTAATTTACTTGACTCTCTCCTTTCCTTTACCTTCCTTCCTAAACTTGAATAGAGCTGCAGCAAAAAACTGAACCAGTAACAGCGAATGAATGCTTAAATTACGCTTAATTTATACGGAGGATTGAAATCTGAGCACTTAAAGTGATTACAGAAATATAAAGCGCTGAATACGTTGAGGATATGTATATCCTGGAGGCCTATTTAGGATTTCAGTCGAAGATATTACGTAGCATTGCCATCACTGAAATTATAATCGCACACGTTAATCGTGCGTTGAGGATATTTATATCCTAGAAGCCTATTTAGGATCTCAGTCGAAGATATTACGTAGCATTGCCATCACTGAAATTATAATCGCACACGTTAATCGTGCGTTGAGGATATTTATATCCTAGAAGCCTATTTATGATCTCAGTCGAAGATATACGTAGCACCGTAGTCATTGGAATTATAAACACATACAGTGATATGCGTTTAAAACACAACGTTAGTGGAGCTATACCGCTCCTCCCCTATATGCCTTCAGAACATGCGCAGCGACAACTTCACCTATTTAACCGCATTTTTCCCACGACTGTGTGTATGTTTCGTCATGTTTTTCACAATAAACATCAATTATTCCCTTGTAAAATATTAAACTGACTGCTCTTTCTAATGGACAAAGACAGTGTTCTGTGTGACATGTCAGCCTTCAAAGTATTATAGCATTCAGTTTTAAAATTTTCAGGAACCATAAAATGCACGGCAAAATTATTCGTGAAGAAATAATTAATTTCAATTATATTGTGAGCTTGGCGATGTATGAAATAATAGTTTCGAGAAACTGTGAATAGTGACTATATTTTACATGATTATATGCTAGCTTTACTTTCCTCGACCCATTAAGTTGCGAAAAATAACGGAAAGAAATTTAATTTTTGAGTAAATAGGACGAGGATGCTGCCGATAACATATCCGCCTCGAGCGACGAAGGAAGAAAGCAAAGACCTCATTCCGTCGTAGCTGCCAATAATGTGGGTGTTTGCTTCGTATTCATACAGTCCACAGACCCCAATCCCTAAGTCGAATATACAGTGTACTGTGAAATGACTATCCTCGGACACTGTATAAAATACCTGCAAATCTTGCATAGAAAAAGCCATGAGAGCAGATAGCTTTACAAGATGATATTTTGCACAGTATTACAGGTGGCAAATTTCTGTAAAAACCATATTCTTTACTGTCGAATGTGCCCGTTTCTGCGCACGTTTCCCTCAATATAAATTGTACTTAAATAAAAAAAAACAGTCGAACCCGATTATAACGACATTGGTTTATGCGAAACCTCGTCTACAGCGTCAGATATCCTGTGGTACCGTTATTTCCTCACTGTTAACCATGACATTATAGTCCTCGGTTATAACAACACTTGTTTATAACGAACAAATCATTTAGCCCCCTTCATGACGTTATAACCGAGTTCGACTGTACTTAATTATTATGACAATACCATGAATGCAGACAATATAGTCCTGTGTACCACCAGTGTTTAATATGTAGTTAATCCTGATTCCTCTTAGTGATCGTTTTATGCGTTGATTGACAAGAAAGGAAAGTTAGGTAAGGTACCTCGTATCTTTCCATTTGAAGACACACAGTATGTCTTCCTAGCAAACATAGAAAATCAGAGTGCACAGGACAGAAGAATTTCATACTTGCTTAAGATAATTTCTGCTCCGTTCAAGAGGACGTATTTATACGAAAGTATGCGTCAAATTACTTCTTCACCTTTCTTTTTATTAGCGTACAAATTGGCACTGATCACAAAATCGCGTAGATCTCATGCGTTCATGCGTAAGGGAGACGGGTTTTATGTCATTTCACCTCCCATTTTGTTTTTAGTTTCCCAAAGCAGAAAGGGAAAAAGTGACAGTCTATTCAGTATTATATTTGTGGATTTTCGCTCTCCCAACGTTAACGCTAAAATCCCTTTTCTTTCACAGTCTTGGAAATAGTCATAACTCCATTTCGATGCAAATTTGAGTTAGGACAGCGAACGCAAGGGTCGATATGAAGAGGGTGCACAATTTATGTTGACCCGAATATACAACGTCAGATAAGTACAAGGAAGAGTAGGAGAGAAGGAAGCCTAAAAGGAAAGGGGGTGAAGAAGAAGCTAGGGAGAAGGAGAAGTGTGTTGATGATGGCAGGACTTGGTGGGAGGATAAAGTACTTGTTGCGACGCGGGCGCCTTGCGACGGGAAGCTGTTGAATCAACACAGACAAGACGTTATCACTAGAGTAATGTTGCCACAAGAAGACCCACTTAAATGAAAAATGTTGCTTTCGTGACAGTAAAACAGCATTCTGGTTTCAGTTTGTGCAGCGTAACGTAAATCTTCTTAATTCATAACAATGTGGAATACAAATGTAAGTTTAAACGTTGCCAGTTTTGTTCATCAGTTTACACGTGTTACTGACATCGTCAGTAGGAAAATAAAATTATTTTATACCAAACGGTAAATCGGTTTAAAAATGTTATATAAGCGAATTACGTATGAGAAAATAAAGAAATTCACCAACCCTCAGGCAAGGACATTTCTCTAAAATAGTATTTAATCTAATAAAATATTTGTCAAACTATATGTTATCTACTCGTATGCAGGCTTTCAGGCAACGTGACCTCATCCAAAAGACTGGTTTTCTAGCTGAAGTTTTGCGTGTGATTTCCTCAGTTGCTCCATGCAAATACTAAAATAATACATCAGATTAGGCTACGACCACTTCCATTCAAACTCTTTCCAATTCGTTATTTACTAGTCATCTCATCATTCGATGCTATATAGTCTGAGCTACCAACAGCTTCGTTAAACAATCCACTAAAAATATAAAGTTTAAGTAACAAGCTTTAGTAAAGAATGACTAAATATTCACTGCCTTCAAGATTTTTCTAATCAGATTTGAAATTATTTTGTAATACATTATTACCGTGTACTCCAATTTAATCAGACACTTAACCAAAATTACACTTTATACAAGACATAAATTATTTACTTCAAAAACCCTACATATTTCGACATATTTTATTTTACAACATGGTATTCCTGAATACGGTCAATAAGCTGGAACATGTTGAAATTGTTTAAATAAATAATTTATGTATTTATGAAGTGTAGCTCTTTAGTTAATTTTCGAGAGAATGGAGATATTACACGAGATCAATAAGAAATCAACATATTCTAACACGCTGCTGCGAAACAACAATGAAAATGGAAGAATAAGAAGCGGAAGTGTGTTTCGACCGTTTATACTCTGTGCAAAAACAAACAGACCTAATGTTTGTAGAGTCAAAGTGTCCAGCCTCTCTGGACAGGTAAGGCACGTGTTAATTCAAAGGTATATATCAGCGCCCGTATAGACATCCAAGGTAGGAAACGGCTGTTCTCTGCTCAGCTCAGCCCAGCCCACAGGCAAGTTACCAGTACTAACCCTGACCCTAAATGAGTTTCAAAATTCCCTCCCATTTTATTTCATGAATTTTTTACGCAAAAACACAGAATCATTCTGGATATGATACCGAAACCAACAAATGCACATAATGTATGAAAGTATATTATACACACCGTATACCTGCTACATGTTTCGGAAGGTGCAGTACAAAGGATAGATACACCGAAATATTACAGAAGTTTCTGAACCAATGCACTTATATAAAATATTAAATTTTAAAAATAATACAATAAATTTTAAAAATAACACAAATAACACACGAGTGGCCGAAACATGTAGGAGTTATACGGAGTGTATAATATACTTTCATACACATTGTGCATTTCTTGGTTTTGATATATCTAATTGCTCAATGCACGGACATGGATCATTTAAAATTCATCATTCTGGAATTTGTAGAGAATCTGAAGAGCGATTAAGAAGATTGAAATGGGAATTTTCCAAGCCAATAGAATAATCCGTCTTGTTAAAAGGCGTTTTCCACATTCTTTTGCAATACAGTGTAGATTAATATTAATAGACGCTCCAGTCAACAGCAGATAACTGATACCGTCTTTACTTTCACAAAGTAAAAATTTTGAAAGTTTTTCACACTTTACAGATTAAAGATTTACTACATTAAATACTTTATTAAAGTTTAGGTCGCTGTTTGTGCTTTGGCACAAGTTTCATAATTGCATGGTACAGAATCTTCCTTGAGAAGCTTACAGTTGCTCAGTCAGTCAGTAAATTCCCTGCCTTGCGAATCCCAAAGTTTCTTCTCCCTGTTCACAAGACCTAGAATTCCGTTAGGCTTCCAGTCTGAAGAACAGTTCATTATAAAATCTTGAAGCCGTAACAATTAAGAATGTTACAGCTTTAGGTTCTGTTTGATCTTCATGAGTTGAACGAAGAGTGCATGATGGCCACAAAGCGCAGTCTCAGTCCTGTACACAGACTGAAAACACAAGGCTGTAGGAGAATTTCGTACAGTAACTGCTAGCGTGAAGGCTTGCTCTTCAAACACGAGTACGAATTACGGAGCTATATGGCTCAACAGATAAGGTTATAAACCTGTATCTGAGAGGTTCTCCGTTTGAATTTTTGGTGGAACATTGACTATACCGAGATTCTTCGCGGCTTTCCTCAGTACCTCCTGACAAATGCCGGAGCAGTACCACAATTTAAGATACAACGGCTTCCTTCAATACACTTTATAGTATATCTAACAACCCGAAACTATATAATCTGAGTTATTTAAACGCCTTTATATATCTATATATATATAAGAGAGAGTATTAAAATTCATCCATTAACATAACGCATTTTCCTTCGTCTAAATTTAAATTGTTTTTAAGTGTTGACATTCTTAATTTACAGACTGTAACAATATAGTCAGCTAATCCCGGTGGCAGAGCGGTCTAAGGCGAAGGTTTGAAGACATTTGTTTGCTGGGATAGAAGGTTCGAATCCCACTGAGGTCATCCATATTCGTCTCTTGTGTTTGTTGTGTGTTTGTAGGTAGCGGCCTCCGCGACGAACTGATCACTCGTTCAGAGGAGTCCTACCGGGTGCGTGTGTCTAACTGTTTGTGATCTAGAATCAGGCGGCCTACGCCCGAGTTGGGATGTAGCGCCACAGAAAAACATATAATCAATATATATTATTTCCATTTATTACTAAAAATACATTAATTACCTCTCTTTCCCACATTCTCCATACTCGTAACTTCCTTTAGATATACCACAAAGCGGAACTGTCTGTATTACACCTATATTATAATGAACATAAAGTGCGCTGCATATTAACAAACTAATATTGCTGCATTACTGCTTACAAGCTGCAGTATCACCTGCGGGTTCACGCGCATCGTTGCATCAACTTTGTATACAGGTGGACAGAACTGCAGTCAGTATACGTCTTTCTTCTGCGATGTAACCCTCTGTAACTTCGCAGATACGTATCAGCGTCTCGAGGGAATGTGCAGCCTCCCACCCTCAAGGCAAAAGGTCCCCTAAAGAAGGAGACAGTACCTTTGTACGAAAAGCTGGTACATATACACCAAGCTATATCACACTATATCCCAGAAGAGAGCTGTCAACGTATTCACTACCATTGTAACCTCAAGTCTCAAGTGACCAGATAGGCTACATTCTGATGCGTATTATACAGATGGGTTGCAACTTATAATAATGACAACGTAAGAACTGCTGAGGTTATTCTGTGTCGAATGTTATAAGAGAGCAATCCAGTTCCGTATGACTGTAATTCCTGTAAAGTAATTTTACTGAATGATAATCGGTTGTGTTTTAAACCAGTTAATTAATAAAAACACAAACACAACTCTATTTATTGTGTAACAATATCATGTTAAATATAAGCTACATGTTTCGAGCCAAAAAGGGTCATCATCATTTCCTGTAAGATTTTCATATGAAGCCTTTTGGTCCGAAACATGTATCATGTTTTTAACAGGATACATGTTTTACACTAAATACAGTTGTGTTTGACAGTAAATTTATTTATTTGCCTGCCGAAGTTAACTGTAGCCTCCTATTTCAAGTTAATATCCCGTCTTTGCCTCGAGGGACCTACAAAGCTACAACAAACGTCCCAGACGAGATTCAAACCGGGCACCTTTCGAATACAAGTCACAAGTATTACCGCTTTTGTCGACTTTCACTCTCTGGACAAGTGGCTCCGTACGGTTTCAGCAAAACAAATTGCTTGCAGAATTTAAAAAAACATTCCAAAGTCTGATTACAAAAATACCAACTAGGCCTGTAATTTTCTCCATAGCTTACATAACCCAACCACCCCCACCCCTACCCCCACCATCACCCCCCGTTAATGCAGATCACTCGCTGATATTTTTACCACGTTGGTGATTTTCCAAACGTAACTTTATTACGTGAAAGAGTTTCTCTCCGAACATAAAGTCCATCAATCCTAATCAATTTCTCTGTCCGACAACTGGTAGCAAACCTTTGTTGTATGTATTGATGTTTCCTCTGCCGGAACTAATGGTGATCAATTTCTGCTGCACATCCAGGCCATAACTTATCAGGCAACAAGGCACAATTTACTTTTAACCTAATGCTGCCGGACTAGAGAGAGAGAGAGAGAGAGAGAGAGAGCCGAAAACAGAATCAGGATCTGCAGACAGTCCGCTGCCGCACGTTTTTTAACCATCAGAAGACTAAAAGCAAGCAACAGTTTTTAAAACCACTTCATGCTAAATTAGCAATTCATATAAAAATAATGTATTTATGTTCTGTTATTTCACCGTTTTTCTTAATGTAGAACATCCCCGTTGGTGTATTAATCACAAGTGTATATTTTATTAGTTCGTCAGTCACACTCAACAAGCTGTATTATACACGTTTTTACCTGCAGCTGGTTTCGACTCCAGTAAAGAGCCATCATCAGGCCATTAACAAAAACTACAAAAATGGAAACACTGTATGCTATATCATGAATACGTCATAAATGCATATAAAAACAACAGGTACGTTGCATATATATGGCCTAAGCATTATGTTAAAAATTGAGGTGTTAAAAATGCCAAAGTTATTATAAAGAGTAGAAAGAAATGTATTAGAACTGATTTTAAAAAGTAATTTAAAAAATTGAAATAAAGAGTCAACTGTAAAGGTTCAGTAACATATATGGGCATTACTCGTTATCTCACTTTTTAAATTACTTTTTAAAATAAGTTCTGAATCAATTCTTTCTACTGGTTATAACAACATTGATATTTTTAAGATTTAATTCATTTTTTTCAATTTTTAACACATTTCTTAGGCCATATATGTAAACCTATTGTTTCTATATGCATCTATAACGTATTCATGATGTAAAGGGGGAGATCTCCTTCCTATAACGTACAGGGTTTCATTTTTATAGTTTTTGTTAATGGCCTGATGATGGCTCTTTACTGGAGTCAAAACCAGTTGCAGATAAAAGTGTGTATGATATGGCTTGTTGAATGTGACTGATGAACTAATAAAATATACACTTGTCACTGTATTTGCTTCAAATTTTAAAACTTAATTCTATTCTATTCGCATTTTTTTACTTCAAAATTCATATTATTCCCCCGAAGTCTATGATAATGGATGACTCATTACAATACCAATGCGTTGAACACTGACATACTTGACTCTACTCCCACCTTCAGGAGATTTGTCGTTATACGTGCAGATTATTAATGCTGCAACTTATTTTTTGTCTAACAATCAGTGTCACGCTTCGTACCAAATGGGGGACCTTTTGGACATCAGCCTAGTACGCTAACCACTACACCACAAATACGTCAGTACATTGAATAGTGTGGCAGATAACTCCCGAAACACAGTGTACATCAAACACACCTCTGGCGACAGACAGCGTCAAACCTAATATTAACAATATTAATTCCTAACACTGGAACTCATAATATTGATTTCTATTCTTTTCGCACTTTGGACAGGGTGATGAGGGGGTTGTCAGGCGTAAGAAGGGAAATTAACAGGAAGATGGAAAAAAACTGCATAATGAGAAGCTTCAGTACTGTTACTCCTCAACATATTTTTTTTATGGCTCGACAGCCCTACATGGGCCTGGGCCTCCTCGTTTCATCGAGGTTTCATGGTCACACACTTTTTAGACACACCACACTCGGTAGGACTCCTCTGGACGAGGGACCAGTTCGTCGCAGAGACCTCTACCTGACAACACACAACACTCACAAGAGACAGACATCCATGCCCCCGGTGGGATTTTTTTTTTTGTATTAATTCCTGGGTTTTCCCCTTTGATCCATTTGTACTGTTGAAGTCCTTTTTGTCCTGCATGTCACCTTATGTTTCATGCTATCGTGCATACATCTAACACAACACAAACATCCATGCCCCCGGTGGGATTCGAACCCACAATCCTAGTAAGCGAGGGGCCACAGACCCACGCCTTAGACCGCGCGGCCACTGGGATCGGCCCTCAACATATATGAGAGTCATCAAATCAAGGAGGATGGAATGGGCAGGACATATGGTGCGCATATGGGAAGAGGGAAATGCATACAGGATTTTGATGTGAAAACCTTTCGTAAATTAACTGCTTGGAACACATAGGCATAAATAAGAGAATAATATTAAATTGGATCTTGAAGAAAAACGATGCAATGTTGCGGACTGGATTTATCTGGCTCAGAATAGGGACAAGTGGCGGGATGTTGTAGACACTTTAAAAGACACTTCGGGCAATAAAATGTGGGAAATGTCCAAACTGGCGAAGGAAATATTAGCTTCACAAGAAAGATGACTCCCGCGTGAGATAATGAGAAAGCACGTCCAACAAGGTAAACTTTTCAGAAAAAGCTTTATGTTTGTAGTTAGCTAGTGCGTTTACGTGTGTGTGATCATATCTTGCTTTATAAAGCTTATATTTGTTTTCAGTTTGTATAGCTCGTGTTGCATTTAAAGATCTAATTAATTCCAACCTCTACACAAAACTATCTTAATCCTTATTTTTATGTTTTTAATTTCGTTTCATTGGAAGTCTAAAATTATTGTATTATGTAGGCTGCATTATTACATTTGGTACACTTCTTGTTCCTTTCTCGATAGAGAATAGCCGTCAAACATCTACAGTACAACTGTCGCACCAAATCGCTCCATACGTTACTTCAGGAAAGCAACAAAAATTTAATTCAGTGCAACATACACATTTCGCCCCCCCCCCCCCCAAATAAAAACAACATCTTGTGACACAAATATTCTCATAAAATTCCAAAGAGTTAAGAAGGTAAATTTAACAATCAGACACAAAACTCTGGAAGAAGTATGTCATCGACTTCTGAATGGGTGTTTTTGTAAGGTGTGGATGTTTTTGTAAGGAGTGGATGTTTTGTAAGGTGTGGATGTTTTTGTAATGTGTGTACGGTGTTCTAATGTGTGTAATTGTATTTACTGTATGTATTTTGTTTTGTAATTGTGTATAGTTTGTTTTGTATTGTTATTTTTATGTATATTTATATTTCCATTTGTATTGTGTGTACTAGGGTAAGGACTACTGCCACCGGGTGAAAACCCAATTGCAGTAAATAATAATAATAATAATAATAATAATAATAATAAATTAATTTGCCTTTTAAAAAATAAGTAACTAACAAGCGGCAATTTTAGCCCTCAAAAGATGAAATACCTTCGTGCCTGTGTTCCAGCACGCGTTACTGTGAAGTATCTCGTGTGAAGAAAAGGTAACAGTGATTTCGCTATAAGTAATTAAATGTAACTGACGATTTTCTACACTGGATTCTGAAATTCCTGCACTTTCTTTGTCCACTCAGTTTCTATAAGCACATTACGTTAAAACTGTGACGTAGCTTGGAGGTACGTTTATTAAGACTACCATCTTGATGTTCTATTATACTACTGAAAATAAAGTACAGCAGGGTTTAGGTGTGTACAGCAACACTTCTCGACTCGAAAAAGCTTAGTGTCTCCCAGTGCGGGTAAAGAAGAATGAAACTAAATAAAGAGTGAGAGAAGAAGACTGGAGTTGGGAATTCTGAAGGATCCGGCATTTTCTTTCGTTTTATGCAATCCCTTAGGATATCTGAACACCAAGTCGCAAATACATTGCAATCTATCCTGCCACAATTCAGCTCACTACTGGACGACGACTGAGAGGATGTTTAATGTGTGAAAAGTCTTTCCTTTCGTATTTAATGTCCCGCGTAAGTTCGGAACGAATGGTATTTCAAACTTAAGGCTTCTCTGATTTACCGATAATTCGACATGCTTCAGCACTTACAGAACTCGTTCCAGTGCATACCAACTTATTACAACGTTAAAATGAAATGTGATCAGTACCTTGTTTTCAATAACTACAAGTGCTTTATAACAATCGTGTAAATGTAAAACGTAAGCCTTTGTTACTAAATTATTAGATGTGTTAATGTCAGCTGTTGAGGATGAAGAAGTTCTATCCTGGCAGAAAAAATGCAAAATAATTTTTGCAGAAATCATATTTAGCAAAGTATCAGGCGCAGGATAACACGCTTCAGAAACTGGTACAATTTTGCTTACTGCTGTTACAGTATGGCTAGACTGTGCTGGTTAGAATCCGCATAGGTACTAAGACAAAGTCTCACCCGAACACAATAGGATACTCTACAGCTTTGGTTTGTTTCCGCCATTATGCCTTACGTAACGGTTGTACTGTTTTAGTGTCATGTTCTGCCTGCATTCAACGTTGCTGTAAACATGACAAACGAAATTAAAATGCGGTGTAACTTTAAAAAATCGAAAATTAGAGATACTTATAACCTCCCTCCACCCCCCCCCCCAACTCCGGTGGTTTGGGGCCCGTCGCCTGCATGTAACGGCGAATCTGTTATAAACACAGCGAAAGGAAGTAGTCAACCTTAAGGCCCATCAGTGAGGGCCAAAACGAGTCCGGAACCCAGCAACAGGCTGAAACCAGGATAATTTAGACGGTACAGTGACCAGGCTAGACGGTGGACGACGGAGGAATCGGGGTTCGAGTCCCATCGAAAGCAAAATATTTTCCTCTTTTCCAATGCGTCTGGAAACGCTCGGGGCACAACCAGCCTCCTAGTTAATGGGTACATGGGGCTGATTCCAGAGGATAAAGTGGCCGAGGTGTGAAGCTCCCTTTCACCAACATCAACAGCCGACGTCATAAATGTGTCCAGCTATACCTCCACTCCTCCATACACCTTCGTGACGTTGTACTTAATTAAGCACAGCTATGCCTTTACTTACTGTAATAGTACTAACATTATTATTATTAAAATGCAATGATATATATGTATACATATCTTTATTAAGCAAATTAGAACTCTGAAACAGATTTTACAATAGTAGCACGTTTCGCGTGAGTTATGGTTTTAATTATTTACTTAACTTGTTATTAAATTAAACACATAAATCCAATTTTTGTTGGCTTGTATTGTGTTGTTTGTGTGTATTTATGTAATTTATGCTGTAATTATTTTGTGCTAGTTTTGTAATTGGCCTCTGCGCTGTTAAGCCAGCAGTTTAATAAATAAGAATCGAATTGAGAATTGAATTATTATTACTATTATTATTATTACCGTGATCAGTATCACCATCGTGATCGTGATTTGTTTGTGTTGTCACTGTTAAAAGTATGCGGTGGATGAAAGACAGTATCGGCTCTGTTTGTTGCCCAGAAGTTCTCTATACGAAGAACATGAAAGCGAACATTCACGATATTCTACACACCCCTCTAACCAGCAGACTGTTGAATAAGACTTTCCGAATCTACCACCAAAAGACTCACAAATATCGCTGACATAGAGTCCTTTAATTCCGCCCAGCAAATGTCACCACCGCAAGACATCCTCTCTTCTTTAAATCATTTAAACTGCTGAGCAAGTGAGAGGGGTACCGGAAATTTATCGAGTGGAAAGAAACTACACTGCGTACAAAGGGCCCTGGCCCACTAGTGCCAGCAAATCATTGTTCAAAAACTTTGAAAAACGAGCACTAACTCTGTACCCTGCCCACTCTACATAGACAAAAAAGTAGCATGCATACACCACTGGTGGAACTGCAAAATACAGACTACCTAATTTAAGAGTGGAACGGTTTCAGTAAGCTCTCATGGCGAGATTCCCGCAGCAGTGCAGCAAGCACAGAGCTTGTAAAGCGCTCTCTGTGCACGCTATGAAGGCATACGGGGGCGTGGAGTTACAGTTCCACTCATTTTTAAACTCGTTACTATATTGAGATGAGTGGTCAGCTTTATAGGTCGCCGATACCCATTCAGTTGGAGTCTCGGTGGGCCCCAGAGCAGGTCTGGAAGTTTTTTAGGAAAAAGAAAAATATATTACCCCTATCGGGTATGGAACCAGGATTCCTCGGTCGTCCAGACCGTAGCCTAGTCAGTCCACTGACTAGGCTTCCTCGGCCCTTTACTCTGGAGTCGTTGCCGTTTCAGAGTGTAAGGTTCCCCCCACTGGCCCCCTCCCCCCGGCACCCCAAACCTCTTGCTATACTTATTCTGAAAAATTTTCAAGTTCGTATTGATCAACCCCACCTAACCAGGCACTTTCCCAAACTGGCTCAACTGTGCCGTAAATATGGCTGCAATATATTCCTCCAAAAGCCTCTTAAATTAAAGGCTAAATTTCCACGCATATAGACCTAGTGTTTCCTAAGCACCAAAATATGGAGACGTGGGGAGTGAAGGTACAGAGCCAAGTCTTCGCAGCCTCAGCACAAAACAGTCAACTTGAGGCCCTGGCTGCCTTAATTCCAGAGACATAACCCCCGGCATCCATTGAATAGGACGCTCGGTCGGCCCTCAAACCGACCGAGACGTGGTGTCAAATTGAAATATTTCAGCTCTTGCAGGCAATCTAAATCTGTTCACCCAGCCCCTAGCATAGTCAGTACAGCGCCTTAAGATATCCCTGCTTCATCAAGCTCTGTATCCACCTAATCTAATTCTACATACCGACGTGTCTAACAATCTAAGCTTACCTTATCACGCCTAACTTTTATTGTAAAATACAATTTACGTTTAAGATATGTTTATAATCTCAAATGATTTACATTGGCCATCCATTTATTCTTTTTTTCTACAGAGTAGTATGATCTTTTGCTTTGAATTTTTTAATGTCCACGATGTGGAAGTGACTAATCAAGTCTTCATAAATCCTTAATCAGAAAACGTCTGAATTCATAGCAAAGAACGCAATTCAGTATTATAGGGGAGAAGTACCAATAAATTATGGGTGGATATTCACTGGAACAAGGGAACCTAGCGCATGGCAGGAAGCTTTCTTACGTATGCCCTCAATCACCCGAACCTTGCATCAATAAGGGTTGCTCATTCACAAGTAAAGGGGGTGCTGGTGAGGGTGGGTGTTATCACCACTAAAGAAGACAAATTGCCACCACCAACGACAACCACTGCCACCCTCGAACCGTTAGAACTCTTACTGCTCTTCACTAAAACAGTTTAAATGTCTGTGCCGACCCAGACTGATAGATAGCGGAATTAATCTGATAAACAATACAATCAGAATCAGACAATCAGACAGAGGCGGGGTGCTCCTGCCAACAAGCACTCTCATTCGGCCGTGTGGAAGTCACACACACGTCACACGTTCAGATTAATTGCCTGGGTTATGACAATGCGTAGCCTTGTCGGCGGACACCAAAACTTCGGAGGAAGAGCCCCAAAAATGGGCCTCATTTTCTATCACAATTATACGTCTCTCTTACAACGACGCTACTCCAGGACCCTAAAAATGGCTTTATTTTGTGTTCAAATTATCCCTGAAAAGAGCCGCTTTCTCACAACTTCGTGCCCATCTTTACCATCTTTAAAGCCTAATGGTTACTGTATGTAACACTGAGTTTAACATTAAAAACAATTGGACAAATAGCATTTCTGTTTTGAATGCATCTCAGTAAAACTCAGCGATTATTTCTCAGTAGAGCATAAACTGGTTGTCTTAAGGTGATTCATCCCCGTTGTGTTTTCAATATCAAAATCAAACCAACATCTAATCCGTCACACACACACATACATGCCGCTTCTACAGTTCTAAATTTCCTACAAACTCACATTGTTTTAGACTTGCATGATATTGATATACACGATACACAGCTACACCCAACTACCCTTATATATTTTATATATAAATATTTTACTTGTTCTAGTTGAAAATCCTTTACATTTTTACGTTCTTGTTAGAATCATAACATTGTGAAGTCTGAGATCTCAAACTAATCAATTTCAGTGGTAAATTTATATTTTACTTTCGTGTGTGCGGCCTGATGATGGTTATTTAATTTAGCCCAAACGTGTAGTTATTTTTTTAATTTACTGAGCATATATGTTGTATTTAACAGGTTAGATGTTGGTTTTATACTGATATTAAATAGTTGGTGTTTATACGCCGAAGGTAGTGTGTACAGTGCGCGACACTATTTGAATTTTTAAATATAATTCAGGTTAATTTTCGTCTTTAAAGGGTTAAACCGGACTGGGCACTACCTTCTGTCTCACCTTGCTTGGGTCAGAGTGACAACCTTTCTTGCTATGTCCTATATTATAACCTGCCAACGTCAACACTCTACTTACTTCAATCCTGAAGATGGTGGAAGCATGAATCCCAGAAATGTTTGTTGAATACCAAAGGCATCAAAATCCAGAATAATATTATATAAATATTGAAAATTTAATACACATAAATGTGTCTGTATTATTCCTCAATTTTTCCTCGTTGCTGTATTTCCTGAACAAAGACAAACCAAAATCTATACCCATCATACCTAACTGAGCAATTTTATGAGTCTGTATTCCAACATTTGTGCTCCATGCGACTGGCCTCACAAAACCTTCCACTGAGTGCAGGCCCACACACAAGTAAAACATTTTCGATTATTCGTTCCCAATTCCCTGCAACCACCCCCTGCTTAAACCCCAGTCGTTACGACCCTCCACCGCACTGTGCAACGCAAACGCTATCAAGAATAACAATTTAAATGCGGCAGTGGCATCTCATCCCCTGCCCCTCTTACCCTCCCACCCCCCTTCATTCATCCCCTCAAAGATCCAAATGTTCCTAGCAGTAAATCAGACTCTGTTGCTGCCCCTGGAAGCCAGACCAACAGCATAGCGGCGCCACACCGATAACATATCCTACGCCTCGAGATATGAAAGCAGTGCTATACTGTACAACACACGGACGTACAAAACGTGATCACAATTCAAATTAGCTTAAATGACAATGGTCCACACGTATGATAACACACCACATATTTCTGCTCCTATACCTCCAGCAAACTTGCGTCATCTGACAATGTAAGCACGTCGAACTTGTAAACATACTTTAAAATATCGAAGAAACGTGTGACAAATAGCTCTTCGTATTTCAGGTCATAGGAAGGCAACTGACACAAAGATTAAAGCACTTAATATACGTGCTCAGGTAAATATAAAACATGCTAAAGATGTAGCTCGGCCCTTCTTCCTCACAAACCTCCTCTAAAATAGGTTATTTTTTCACACGAAACAAGTTTAAGAAAGATGCTAATACAAAACAGTGCATAATACCAACTTCTCACAGCTTTATTAAATTCGGTCAACACATACTATTTCAAATGCATACGTCCCTTAAAATACACAATTGTTACTGCCTAATGCATAGTCAGACGATTCTCTAGCACGCAAATTCCTAACAAATTAAATAAATCTCTAAAGTACAATCATTCTTAAGGTGAGAATCCCTCAGAAATTTTCCGCCTTTTGTGAAAGATGAAGGCGCATCACCGCGTCCAAAAGATCCTGCCACTTGGTTCTGGTCTAGGCGAATAAAATTTAAAGCTTCGCATTCTATGTTATTCTAATAAACATTTTATCTCTTTCATTTATTTCTTTCGCTTCCTTTATGCGTGCTCATCCAATCCTGACTTACGTGTACACAGTTGCAATACTTGACAGGGTACAAATTGTTAAGGATTGGCATTACATACATTTGCCCGTCCTAGTGTTACTTCCCCTCGTAGGTCCAAATACACATTCTCCTTAGCAGTGGATTGATCTCGAACACCTTCATGGCATGCACAGTACAATAATTTGATATTGATCTCGAACACCTTTATGGCATGCACAGTACAATAATTTGATATTGATCTCGAACACCTTCATGGCATGCACAGTACAATAATTTGATATTGATCTCGAACACCTTCATGGCATGCACAGTACAATAATTTGATATTGATCTCGAACACCTTCATGGCATGCACAGTACAATAATTTGATATTGATCTCGAACACCTTTATGGCATGCACAGTACAATAATTTGATATTGATCTCGAACACCTTCATGGCATGCACAGTACAATAATTTGATATTGATCTCGAACACCTTCATGGCATGCACAGTACAATAATTTGATATTGATCTCGAACACCTTCATGGCATGCACAGTACAATAATTTGATATTGATCTCGAACACCTTCATGGGATGCACAGTACAATAATTTGATACTGATCTCGAACACCTTCATGGCATGCACAGTACAATAATTTCATAATGTAATTTAAATACCAGGTACTGGAATACGCCACTGGTCAAGACTACAGAAGGAGCATGCGCTGTGCTGCATACATGACGTCACGCGTGGTCATGCAGTTGCGACAAAGAAATGGAATTGCCCATTTCTAAAACATTTCCTCTTTCTGGATTTTAGTTCGATCTTTAAATTATCTACACACAGCACACACCTACTTTCATGTACGAAAATTTTAAAATTCAGTTTCCTCTTCCAGCGCACCTGCACTCAAATCCTATATGCACATTGTAATTCTGACCCTTCAGACATCTACATACACACTCTACAAACTTCCGTTATGTATTATTTATTTATTTATTATGTATTTATTATTATATTATTATATTTTTGTACTAAAATTCAGTAAGACATTGACATTTATTCGGCACGTGTCCGAATTCAATCTCGGTCGGGACACCGACAAACCTGAATGAGGTTTTCGTCGTTTGCCTTAGTTTCTCCGCGCAAATTCCGATATAGGGCCTATTAGCAGGCAACGGCCACCTCCTTCCACATTCTTCTCTTCTACTATCTACGCCTCATTCAACAATTTGATGGTATATAGACATAACTGCAATAAACTATAAAAATTAATACAAATTAAGACGCTGAAAATATTCAATAATGTCTTCGTTTTTTTATTTACATCCGTGCGCAATTTGGAGCTGAAGAGTTTGCTATGACTTTGCTAACAGTTTCATTTCACAGTTTATCAGTAAGCCAGAAAACTAAAAAGCGCTGACCATAACATTTCTAACCAAATTACAATGCGCTTCACACAATGCTACACCATATCGTCTGTTTACGCAGCTTGCGAAGTGCCTTAGTAACTTGTGTTCATAAAACGTAAAGTAAACGCTGGGTTGACGGATTTAGCTCGCTCATCCAGCTATATATGACGGCCCAGCGTTCTGCCAACTTAACAAACATTAAACTCTCGTAGCAACAACATTTAATTTCGTCTTTAATTCCATGCTGGTTACAAGTGAACCAGGTCGTCAGACTAGATATGTTGTGGAGGGAGATCCACGTTCGAGTCCCACATGTGGATGGTTTTGTGCAAGGTTTATTTCTCCCCTTCATTTATTATTAATTTGTAGGTTATGTCCGATCGACAGCCTCCCACTGCTGTCTGGTATTTTATGTGACTGTAAGGTAAAGTATTAATAATTAAATAATTAAAGTTTTAAAGGTTTGTTAAACACTTAACATATGTATTTTATTTTACCTGATGCTACTTGCGGGTTGTTTTATTACACTTCAAGTTACAAAGTTATGTCGCATTGAATTATTGGATAATTGGTGCACATTGAATTGTAAAGGATGTAGAAGAAACTGGCGTGAAGTAATTGACGGTATTATATCGTCAACTGTCTGGAGGTTGCGACAAAAACTACAAAAACCTGTCAGTACAGAGGGCTCAAGGATTAGATCTGAACACGGTCTCCCCGAACATGCAGTGAGAGATGTAATCACTAGACCGCGACCTTCTGCGCCTATCATTCTAATTACGTGGCTCCCTTATCACACTGCGACCTTCTGCGCCTATCATTCTAATTACGTGGCTCCCTTATCACACTGCGACCTTCTGCGCCTATCATTCTAATTACGTGGCTCCCTTATCACACTGCGACCTTCTGCGCCTATCATTATAATTACGTGGCTCCCTTATCACACTGCGACCTTCTGCGCCTATCATTATAATTACGTGGCTCCTTATCACACTGCGACCTTCTGCGCCTATCATTCTAATTACGTGGCTGCCTTATCACACTGCGACCTTCTGCGCCTATCATTCTAATTACGTGGCTCCCTTATCACACTGCGACCTTCTGCGCCTATCATTTAATTACGTGGCTCCCTTATCACACTGCGACCTTCTGCGCCTATCATTCTAATTACGTGGCTCCCTTATCACACTGCGACCTTCTGCGCCTTCATTCTAATTACGTGGCTCCCTTATCACACTGCGACCTTCTGCGCCTATAATTCAATTACGTGGCTCCCTTATCACACTGCGACCTTCTGCGCCTATATTCTAATTACGTGGCTCCCTTATCACACTGCGACCTTCTGCGCCTTAATTAATTACGTGGCTCCCTTATCACACTGCGACCTTCTGCGCCTTCATTATAATTACGTGGCTCCTTATCACACGCGACCTTCTGCGCCTATCATTCCAATTACGTGGCTCCCTTATCACACTGCGACCTTCTGCCCCTTTAATTCTAATTACGTGGCTCCTTATCACACCGGACCTTCTGCGCCTTAATTCCAATTACGTGGCTCCTTATCACACTGCGACCTTCTGCGTCCTTAATTACCAATTACGGGCTCCTTATCACACTGCGACTTCGCGCTCTAATTCCAATTACGTGGCTCCCTTATCACACCGCGACCTTCTGCGCCTCTAATTCCAATTACGTGGCTCCCTTATCACACTGCGACCTTCTGCGCCTCTAATTCTAATTACGTGGCTCCCTTATCACACCGCGACCTTCTGCGCCTCTAATTCCAATTACGTGGCTCCCTTATCACACTGCGACCTTCTGCGCCTCTAATTCTAATTACGTGGCTGCCTTATCACGCCGAGATGTTCTGCGCCTATCATTCTCGTTTCGTGGCTCCAACATCGTGTTACGGTTGGAGGAATCGGTTTCCCGAAATGCAATGTAACTGTTATTGTATTCAATAAACAAACACGGTCAATTGACAACTGGTGGTCCTCCTAATTGTGAGTTGGGCTGAGGACTAATATTCTTTAATCGTAAAGAAAAGACCAGAATGTCGCGAAGTGTTACATCGGGCCTCAAATTTGGAAGGGTTATTTGCATATTAAGGACCTGAGGGGAGCTACTGAAAAACCGGAACAGCAAATAAATCTTCGCATTGTATAAAAAGCGGAGAATTTCTTCATCTTGTGTCTCTTCAAGTTCAGGCGAGACACGTGGACACCACTGATATAGGCTTGCACTTAGTTGTGAAGCATAAGAATAAGATTAGACAAATCTGCAGGCTCAAGCCTTCCGACAAGCTACGCCAAGTCAGCTGGTAAGTAGTGCGAAACTGTTTATGTCTCCACATCCCATCAGACAAATCTCCAGCAACACCGCCGTCAGAACATCAAATGTCGCGAAGAAAAACGTCCTCATCATAGCACCAACGTAAAAAGAAGGAACATCAGCACACCTACAGGGAACTTTCAAAACGGCACCTAGGACAAACTGCAACACATCAAAATGTGACTTCGACAGCCAAACTGAAAATCTATTGGAGTGGGTGTAAAAGTTACATAATAACAATCCTAGTAACTTGCAGCTCTAATTAATGGGTATGCAAAAACACATAAACATGTGATTGTAACACTTTTAACTACTATGAACACTTATCACGCAATAATCCCTAATTTATACAATTCTTCATTACCTTGTACGTACTTTCAATTAATACTATAAGCTTCAATTTAAGTTACTAATTTATGAAATATTATCATCGCAATGCGCACATGCCAGGTGTTCCGACATGATGGTGTCATCTTCAGGAACGTGTGGAACATTATTGTTAATATAATGAAACAGTTATTTACAAAGATGGTTATTTAAGAAATAAAATTAAAACTTATGTATACTTAAAACATTAATATCTTAATACCATTTTATAAAACCTGCACAAAAATATGATGTAAATACATCCCATGTCAAAACCCTAGAATTATTGTAAAACCCCCTCCAAGAATTCATGTGCATCAGGATAGCACTGTTGAATAAACTTGATAAACTTTCTAATGTCTATTGCATAAAAGTCGTGCAGTGTGGTCATCACAATTATGCAGAGTCTAAACCACTCATTAAGCATCTAATCACTTCCTATTGCGTGATTACAATATTCCACTTGTTGCCTACATTAGCAGCGTTCTACTACTACTCTTACCTCACTAAGTCTTCTTTATTTCCGCACATTGTGTTTTTCTGCCTTATGCTTTCTGTTGACCTGTGTCGATGCGTCAGTGTAATAGTGTCTCCTGCCTGTGTTGCACTAATTGTTTTTACTGTAAACACAATTAGTGCAACTGGAGGAAAGTTTGTAATACTATAATAAATTCCTCTGATATTTAAATGATAAATTCCTACATTTAAAACGATTTTGCAATTTGGAGTGTCATATTATAATAAAATAATTTATGAGCACAAATAAATGTCTTTCATATAAAAACAAATTTTGACAAATAGAAACCAAGTCTCAATAACTTGAAATTTCCAAAAATACTGCGACATTTACAAAAAAAAGATATTAAACTTGAGAGAATAACAACACAGAATGCATTACGTGCTGCTGCTCTCTATAGGTACCACATAAGGTTACTTCGGAAAATCAGGACACTGCAATACTGACCCAAGCATATCTTCCACTGCCGTTTATTAAGGCCACCTTCTGCTCCTGTTCGTACAGTACCAACCCTATCTGCTAGCACACATACAGACAAGCAAGGTTTAGCATTTTATGTACAACGACGAGTAGGAGACAAAACAGTGCCTACATTTGAACTCGTTAAATTTATGAACTTTCTCCATCACATGCTGACATTTAACACATTATGTTTCGGGGACAAGACCGGTCCACGTCTTCAGGCTTGCTTTTTCCAAAACAAAACGTTACTACATAATAACTATTTATATCCTGAATAAACACTAACTAAAGTCAATTAGTGAATACGACATATTTCAATAATAGTTTAAAAATTGTGGCTATGCAAATATCACTAAACTCTTATTGAAATATGTTTCATTCATTAATTTGACTTTGGCCCTTGTTTAACCAGGACTTAAATATTATCATTTACTAATATTTTGTTTTGGAAAAAGCAAACCTGAATAAATGGAGCGTTCTTGTCCCCGAAACGTAGTGTGTTAAATTTAAATACACAAGATGGAAAGAGTCCATAAAGTTTATGAGTTCAGATGTCAAACACCATCATCAGAATTGCATACCCGCACACAGACAGTACTGCAGTCTTCAATGTGTTGAACAACAGAAGTATTGCATGAAACCTAACCTAACAGTAGTTCCACTGCCACAGACTTGGAAGCAATTTTTATAATAATTTCTTTTAAGTAATAAAGTGGTCCATTTCGTCGATCCGAGTTTTCAGCCAGCAATATAGAAGTTACATAACATGTTAAATTAAAACCGTGCAGTTTCTTTATATTCGTGTTCAGAGAAGTAAGGTTTGGCATCTCAGTGTATTATGATGTGGCTATAAACAGTACAAGGGCAGGTTACAGCCGCCACGATTTTCTGTGCAGCACACTTATTAGCTATTTGTCTGTTGCACATACTTTACTGCTCACATTTCAGAAATATACTTCACTTCTTTCGTCATATTTCCTTGACCTACACACATTCCTTACTGTGGTTATTTGTGGCACGTAGCAAATCTGCTGGCATATAATCAGCTATCAGAAACGCATGGAAAAAGGCACAAATAATGGCGTTCTTTATAAATCAGATTATCATCTTCTAAACAACGACACTGGCAATCCCTCACAGTCGCTCATAAAAGTAACAAATTCAGTCCAGTAGTACGTTCTCTTACGTGCCCAGAGATGCACAATGACGTAGGTAAAGAAAATGTTGCCTCTATGGATACCATAAAGACGTATAAGAGAATAAGAGTATAGATCCCCTCATTCTTAACTCCAGCATCAGATGCAGGATAGTCCTTAACTTCAGGTCCCAGCCCCATTTTTCCAGGCAGAGCGGCCAGTACTCAAGGAATACCAGGCTAGATGGGCCCCAGAACCGGTCTGGGCTTTTTGGAGAAAAGAAAAATATTTGTTGTTCCTGTCACGAATCGAACCACGATTCCTCAAGCGTCCAGCCCGTAGCCTAGTTACTATACCGACTGAGTTATCCGGCATTTACACTGTAGTCACTATAAAATAAGTATGCTTAAAAAGAATTCTTGTAATTAATTCTGTTTCAAGTAGAATGCCTCAGACTAAATAACTAGCCACAATGTTCGCAACACAGCGCCAAGGCTGGACATCACGAATAGAACAGCCTGCCACTGCACACGGTTCTGAGTTAGCTCAACCACGTTCACAGCTACACAACACATTTCCTCAAGACCGGTAACAATACTCTCCCATGTCCTTCTCATCTTGCAAGTGACCACTTTACAAAAACGAATTAGGGTTTTCCAATTATTAGTGCGTTGCAGTTTATCCCATCGTCACGCCACTAGCCAAAAAAAACCATGAACTTACACATATGCGGAAAGAAACTTGAATACTGGAACTACTCTGTAGTTGAAGGTTCTTCTACATGTCTTCTCAACAGAAAGATACAGGCCCTACAAATCATCCGCTAATTTGTAATCACTGTCTTTAAAATTACAAATGTTTCCTTCGCTTAACATTACAAATCTCTGCATTTTCCCCACACAGTGTATTTATACGTTCCTTGTAATTCTGACAGCAAACAGCGATTACTTCCTTAAATAATATCAACTAGCTGGTCTTACTAACAGAGACGCATGCTGTTTTCTGAGACGTGGGGACTGAATTTTTGTATGCCATTTAAGAGAGCTTCATCCTTGAAATTTTTAAATAGCCTCTACATTCTCATTTAAATAACGGTGCTTGTTTATTTACTTCACCAACCTAGAATAATATGATACAATACGTCCATGATTTAAATGCTTCGAAGAATCAGAATATGTACGGAATTGTATACAGCAGCGAGCATTCAGTATTAACCATTGATCGTTTGGCTAATATAATTTATGCAGTAGGCCTATCGAAGCTACACGTGCTTGCACCGACCACGCTAGCGATATTTTTGCAACGTGATCCATAATTTATTGTCCGTAATGCATTTCCAGTGTCCTGTTCCTCATGTAGATTCGCTCCAGTGTATCCGTAACACATAGGGCGACAGAACAAAAAATGTTACTGACCCACAGTATTTGAATTATGTAATATAACGTCACTTCGTATATTAACAATCAAACCTTTTAGTTAACTCGTACATGGAATTTCTATTTTTAAGAACTATTTTTTACAAAACAACGCGTCACTCTTCCGGTAATGACTTTCACTGAAACAGTTACTCGTCTAAGAACACCTCAATGACCTTAATCACTTCCCCTACTTCAAATTTAGAAAATAAAGTATGCAAAAGTATAATTCTAGGTATTGTTTTCTATGGACATGAAATCTGTTCTATCGTCCGAATATATACTACAGATGAAATAACAGATACGATTTTGAAGAAAACAGTCCAGCTGCGTCCTCTTTATCTGTACCATTTGAGCATTTGCACTCAAAGATTTAACAAAACCGCAGATCCTAATAACAATGATCATCCAAGACACAAAAACACAAAAACCTGAAATAATAAATATATTATAACTAAAGCAAATAAGACAAACGTTATAAAAATTACTTTCACAGAATACAAAAATAATATTTCATTTCTGCTGCTGCAATCTACTTCTGTTGTCCGTAATTACATCACAAAATTCTACTTTTATTAAACATCCATCACTCTCCTTTCAACCTGTAACAGCTGACACGCTTCGCAAACAACCAGTATGTTCCCCAGCATCATAAGTCCAGTAGTCTGGTTTCCAAAACAGGGCCTTCATTTTTTCATGAGAACTTGTAAACTGTCAATTGATAAACGTAGCGCACAACTCGTTTTGTCGCAAATAAAGAATGCGCTGGCATTAAAATCGCTTAATTTCTGTCGACGTCAGGAGGAACTAGAGAGGAAATCTGTCGCCATTTCCTTGGACGTCGGCGTCTAGTTTCCGGTTTGCCTACAGCCACATACGTCACGGACTTAGGGAGGAACTGTAGTTACAAATCATCAATTATCATACAATCACCAGCGAAAGAAGTGCATCGTCATATTCATGCATCATCAATGCTTCGTTCTGCATAACTTGTCGTGTATGGTGGCTCCATGCTGAGGCCGCATGTTACATTAAGCTTTTTGTTACATCTTCTATTCTTCTTCTATTTCCGTTTCCTTCCCCGTGGCCACGGATAATGTCTTCATCTCTGTTTGTAACGTACGATATATCAAAAGAGCTTGGTTGTTATATTCGTTATACTTTCAGCTGATCTCTTAACACTCCAGTGGGTTTCCAGCCAGAATTTAAAGGACCGTGCATATAACTGATTTAAATTTTCGGAGACTTGGGTCTTAAATGTTCTTAAATTTTTTTTCTTGTGATTTACTGAATATTGTGTGTGAAAACTTGGTCAAATGGTAAGAAATCAGGATGCGGGCAATTTTAGCGTTCCGTGCCTACGGGTATATACTTAAGGTGAATAAGAACGTGCATCTCGGTCAGGCACTTCAAGCAACTGAAGGGCACCAAGTTTATACACGAGTATCAATGGAGTCATCACAATTGGAATTTAAAGCAGAACTCACAAAATCTACTTTCTTATTTTAAGGTAAAAAAAGGTCAAGCTAATCCCATTACAGGCCTGGACAGGCCCTGAGGGCTCTAGAAGTTTGAGGGTCCCAGATTTCAAGACGATCGGCACATGAAGGTGGTAAGGCTGTCAACCCTACGCACTGGCCGCCTTTACCCTCATGAAATATTACTCATTTCTGTTAGAGGCTGAGTCGATCCCAGGGCCATAGTGAGGCCGGAAGGATTAGGTCAATAAAAAAACCCAATGACCCCATCGGGAATCTAAACGGCGACCTTCCGACTTGTAGCGCAGTGCCTCAACCAACAGCGCCACCGCGTGCCCCCACTTTCATATTGTACGGATTTCTATTCCTATAGGTTTAGTAGCAGTGGTAGTGGTGGTAGTAGTAGCAGTAGTAGTAGTAACAGCAGTACTGTTGTTAATAGTTCATTTTATTACTGTCAAAATTATACCTGAAATTTCTAGGAAATAACCTAGAGATTCGCGCAGTCGACATGATTTTAATTGTAATTACATCTTTTGAAATCAAGCAGCATAATACAAGTATTCTACACCCTGGTATTCAGTGTTCTGGAAAACAGACGGTATGACAGGCCTAATGGCAAAAAACCTAAAGACACAATCTGAATAACACCCGGAAACATTGAACAAGGCCAAAAGGGCGATTCTTAACGTTCAGACATACAGACATACAAATATGTTAAATAAGTAAGGTTCTCTGCGTCATGAAAGTTAAATTAAAATTAATGACAATTATAAGTGTATCTCCTTTACTCCACTGAAGTATCATTATTTTTTAACGTAATCCCCAAGAACACTGATGCATGTACCCAATCTTGGCACGAATTTAAAAATTCCGTCGCATTATAACTCGGATCTTGCATTTGCAACCATTCACGAACGTTCATTTCCACTTCCTCATTACTGTAGAATCGGCGACTTTCCAACTGTCGCTTCAGCGGCCGAAAATCAATCCCTCCACACGTACTGCGTTCACATCCGAACTTGGTATGCTGGACTGACAGGTGCAATCATCGTGGATGTCCAATCAAATATTTTCGAAATCTCTGCACAATTTTCTGACATGCAGCACTCTCATTATGCCATCACCATATACCCCTATAAACGAATGTTTCGTCCATAAAACTCGAATCACACTACGAAATTTTTGAGGGACCAATTTTCAAATGTCGTTGCCACTGCACATCAACTTATCCCATAAATAGCACCTGACTGTCTAAGTAAATCTTGTACCACTTGTTTCATATTACCCTATTACAAAAAAATAAAATGCTTGATTAACACAAAAGTTACACGGTAGGGAAACTTACTGAAAGAAAATGCCTTGAACGTGAAACTTAGAAAGTGTTGCAATTCTTACAACTCAAGCAGAAACTTCATACGATATCTCTTTTCACAAAAGGGCATGCTACGACATACACCAAAGAAGGAATATCCACCTACTATTTCGAATACATAGTCCACCTGTAGTGTGGTCTTTGGCTGCTAAGTTATGTTTGACCCACATTCACATCCGGACCATCGATTTAATGCCTTTCCAATTCACGTGTCTGATCTCTGGGGTCACTGAAGTTAACGCAACATGCAGAAAAACAGATACCAGAACTTTCATTACCCACACACAGTTTTGAAGGTACTGAAGTTTCTAACACCTACTTCTGTAGAGGACCACCCCGAATACGTACCCATCCCTGGGGAGGTGGAAGACAGCGAGTGCTAGGAGGGAAAGGCTGTTGGCAATTCAAATGTATTCAAATTCCATGCCGTGAGCAGGAAATGGGACCAACTTTTACCCCTAACAAAAACTCAGGGCCTGCAACAGGCATGGAATCACAAAATCCTCAGTCGGTTCCACAGAAACCATAAAAGCGGAAAATTTCCATTCCCTATAGCATGGCTGTATAATACACAGTAGTGTACGATTGTAAAGCGAAAATGTACAGCCACGTACAATAAAACTGCGATACCATTCAATATTCCAAAAGGTTTTAAGTAAGCTGTTATCTTAGGCGAAATTATTTTTTAAATTCATTGAGCTATACACAGCAGTTTACTATAAATATGGAGCTATATTACCACAGCACAGAAATCTCGCAGTATACAGTTGGTTGTTGGTTACTTTTACTTTAATTCAGTTCAGTTTATGTTACTTAACTACGCCACAGCAAGTTACAGATTTATATGTACCTACTGGTATATAAGAGGTGACTGGTATAAAAGAGGGTGACTCTGAACGCAGAATGTAGAACAGTGTGACAAATTTCAGCTATTATCAAAACACTCCCAAAGTGTTCCTTAAGACAACGACGAAATATTTAGAAACACGTAACTTCATGAGAAACAATAAAAATTCACGAATATAAATATTATATTAGATCTCTGAAACAAACCTTTTTCGCTTTGGTTATGTTACGTTTTTCATTTCACTGATAGGCTTGTGAGAGCAGTACATAAAATAAACTATCTGACCAGTTATGAGAAAGTGCAAGAAACAGCCTAAGACATATCGCCGTTTAAAAGGTAACTATACAAAATAAGGCAGAGCAGAGAGGCCGAAGAAACAGCTCACGATCTAAAAATAAAATACAATCCCAAGCAAAAGCAAACTAGTGACTGCGTTTATGATTTCATTAAAATTATTTAAGAATAATAGGGACAACAGGAGCGAACGTAGTAGTAGTAGTAGTAGTAGTCAGTAGTAGCAGTAGTAGTATAAAACCAGAAGTACAGATGGCTGTGCCCGCTAACACCAAGTTCCAAAAGCAAATATAAGTTACTTCAAACTTCACGGATACAAACGTAGCATAGTAATGAATGGATCTGCGCTCTTCTGGGATATTACGAGGCGTCGTGTGGTAATTGTTTACCGACGTTTCGGGACAAAGTATGGGTCCCATCTTCACGGGTCAAGAGTCCCGACTCTTGACCCGTGAAGATGGGACCGATACGTTGTCCCGAAACGTCGGTAAACAATTGCCACACGACGCCGCGTAATATCCCAGAAGAGCGCAGATCTCATCAACATCGCGGCGGAAGTCTGAAATCAAGGTTAGTAATGAAGGGTCCTCTTACATTCTTACAATTTAGGCCTACTTGTTACTTCACTCCTGACACATTTAATTTTGTTCCGATATGTACGTTAGAATTAATAAAATATAAATGCCTGGTACGTGTTTACGGCATGCAAAACTGACTCTTTTATATTTTCTTCTATCAGAATGTACGTACACAAGGCCACCTCGTTTCTTTTCAACCGGTCAGAAAGTTTTTCTGTAACTTGAATAACCCAGACGTGGATTTTTGCTTCCTTCTGTGCCAATATCGAAGAGCCATAAAACTACTGCGCCAGTAACACGATATTTTACAACACACTTGGAAACAGAAGGAAGACCGAGAAGTCAGGCAAGTGAATTAATGCATACAAAGAAGAGTGGTTAATACATAAGATAATACACCGCACTTGGTCTTTATCGTATACATCTAAATATAACTACGTAGTGATTTATGGTTGTTTCACAAAATGCAAGACATCTGTAGCCACACATTTCACAGTCTGGCAATTTTCCTGTCCTTCTACACTTTCCAGCAAAGAAGTTATTTCTCTGATTTAGGAAACTGTCAATATTATGACTTTAACCTGCTTCCGTGGCTACTGACCTATGGATAAGAAATCCTAATAAAGTTTTAATTCAAATAAAACCAAGTCTAAGAATTAAAAAGAATAAAACCAATACCGAAAAAGTGCGAACTGTGTAAGCTGAGAATTGGTACACTTACGATTACATTCCGTTTTAACAAATTGGTATACTTACGATTACATTCCGTTTTAACAAATTGGTATACTTACGATTACATTCCGTTTTAACAAATTGGTATACTTACGATTACATTCCGTTTTAACAAATTGGTATACTTACGATTACATTCCGTTTAACAAATTCCTAAGCAAACATTATTAGTTGTATTAAGTTTTCCCCCCTTTGCAGAATTTTAGTCTCCGTCTGTACAGTATTTGAAAGGGATGCTGGTTACAGCAGAAATTAATTAGGCTGTGACGCCAATCTGAGTCGGTATAACGTCACACAAGTGACCTGGACATCTTTACGAACTGAGACAAGTTTACACACATTCGACACGGTTATTAACTTCCAGATTAAAACATTTCACAGCAAGCCTTTACACTTCATGCACAATATCAGAACTTCTTGACACGTAACGGTAGTGCACAGTAATGTCGGTTTTCTTATCTCTATTTTCCTTATTCCTTTCATTTTAATTTCCTTACTAAGCACCCAGTCATGGCCGTGCCATGGCACAGGCGGTCAGTCGCCGGCCTCCCGCTGCGGAGGCCAGGGTTCGATCCCGGGTCAGTCCATGTGGGATTTGTGGTGAACAAAGTGTCACTGGGACAGGTTTTCCCTCAAGTACTTCGGTTTTCCCCTGTCAGTTTCTTTCCACCGGTGCTCCGTTACTTGGAAAAATTAAAAAAACTCATCTTTCAATTCGTCTTCATCACATGGGGCTGCGGGGCCCTTTTCCATAAAAAAAAGTATCCAGTCAGTGACCCAGTCGGTCTGCCATAAAATCAGACAGCCACTCAACAAGACAAACGGTCATCCAATCAGTCATTCAAACAAACACACTTGTCAGTCAACCAACCAATCAGACAGTGCCATTCATTCATCAGTCATTAAACTGCCCCCCATCCGCCAAGTCAGTCAACCAGTAAGGCAGTCATCAGACACACTATCTGCCTACAGGCAGCTTAGTCAGTCGGTCAGTTTTCTTTGGAATTCAATGCGGATCAACAAAAGTTCTGTGAGAGGTAACGCGAACCCCATAGCGTGGAAGTCATTGGCCTATGATAAATGGAGGAAGCTGTATAGGCAGCCTCAGTTGGAATCAAACTCAAAATGAGCATTAATATTTTCCATCCCTTGGCAGACGTTGTACGATGTGAGAAAAAGTTCCAGAAAAGGCGAGCAATACCATACCAATAATCATTCCAGTACGACAGCTTAACACGAAAACAGCATACATTAACAACTCATACACACAGTTCCTATCCCCTCATCAATATAAACTGTCATATTATCTCGGATCTTAGGTCATACAAATTCGAGAACGACCTAGCACGATGTTCTATCGAATTTCTCCTCCGACCTTTAGAAGACCCGGGAGCACGGCAGGTCCCGTGGGGAGGAAGGGGAGGTAGCAATATAAACTGATGGCGAACCGCTAATAAAACCTCCACAGGTCCATTACTCCACATTATCGCCGGTGATCACGCGGGATTTCACACATCTCAAAATAGCTCAGTTTATGGAAGGCTACAACATGCATGACAATACCCACGTTGCACAAAGTCAGTAGCAATTCCAACTGGAATACATACACACCATAACAAGCAGCGACTTAAATGAGAGGAAATACAACTGCGTGCCTCGAGCGGATATTACAACAGACCAAGTGAAACCACGCACGTAGTAATATCCTCAATTGGAAGTGTATACTAAGGCACTAAGAGAATGGCGTCGTATCAACTTCAGACGATGTATGGCTTCGAATGTGACACAGACATTGCAGAAGGCTAATAAATAATAAGTTCGAAAGTCATGAAATGGCTTCCAACGGCTAACTCCGTGAAGCAGACCTTTCTTGAGAAGCTGACAGTTATTCAATTATTCAACAAATACCCCACCTTTTATGGAACCCGATGGATCACTGCCGAGTACACACAAGTGTGTCAATAGCCAGCCAGCTGAATTTATTCCACATACACACACCATTTCTTTAATATAGGCCTACACTTGAATATTTAGTGTCCCGTTTACTCCGAGGTGTCGCCAGTTATCTCTTCCCTCCATCTTTTCAGAGCATCTCTGTGTGAATATCTCATTTGCTCATGCGTGCTACACAGCCCTTCCCATATCACCATCAAAGTGATAATCACGATACTAGGCGGAGATCCAAAATTATGAAATTCCTCCATTCTGTGTTCTCACTCTTGGTCAGCACCCGTTCCTTCTCCTTCTGCCCAATACCGAGATCGAAGGATCATCACTTGACGGCTCTCTGCCGGTGCCAAGGAGGCCCACATTCCATACCCTGAAGCCCTTTGGTCCGCACGCAACCTGGAGACGCGCATTACGGTGAAGACGATATGTTGTTTCGTGTGCAACAGCACGTATTAATCACACGTCGGATCCAGTTTGACTTCATTGTTTTTGTATTTGATTGTCCTACGTGATCCTTCATACCCAAAGTTGAGGTGAAATAATTCATATTCTGAAGATCCGGAGTTGGAGAACTGATATCAGTCAAACCGACTTTTAGGGAGCATGAATCTTTGTTATTTTATCCAGTCATTTCTGTACAACTCAAACTCAATACCTGAAACCAGTATGAGCCCCTTATTTTAACTCCTCCCCAAATCAACCCCACCTCTCTAATTTTGTGATAGATAAATACCCAGCTTAATGCAGCGTCTTTAAAAAAATTAATTAACAGACTTTGTCTAAAACATCTCAGATGGCGAATCATCAAAGATAGTGGCGTTGATCGTTGTCAACTTGACAGAGTTACTGCATTCTGTTTTCAAAGCAACTTTTTTATTCATACGCCGTCGTAAAATTTAGATATGCTGGTTAATAATTCTCTCACCAGATGGCAGAGAGGATACGTGGACGATGAGTAAAGGGTTACGAGCCTACAAGGTACACAACACTACTTCAAAACTGTAACTAATATTGGCATAAAATTATAACGAAGAATACAGTTCTGATCCGTGCTGAATAAATTCCCCCACCACATGGCCAGCAATCAGGCTTTCTCAGCCATGTTACTGTCACAACAGAGGAAAGAAAAAAATGTTATATTTATGAAACATTGGCAGTAAAACACAAGCCCTGTTCTTTCCTTTGTGATTACTTACAACAGAAGCGCTTTTGTGGGAATGTCTTCATGGTGCCGCAAATTATGATGATATTACTGACACACAAAAAGTGTTCATAACTTCGTGAAGGTTGGTACTAATCACTGAACTTTAAAGCTATGGACACCAAAATCGTCATACCGTACACTACCTTCCACGCACCCCACGTTCCTTCCGCAAGGTTGCATACTGAAATTATGAAGTGCCCTCAAAGACATTTTTGACGAAACCTAGCAAATGTCTTGTATGGAGAAAGAAGGCACATCGAGCCGAATCATGGGGAGAGTGGTCAAGATTGACATAGCATGAGTGAGAAAGAAAACGGTACTGAGTACCCTGGTACAGCAGTCACGCAATAGGAGCTTCAGACTATGTGCAAATGCAATCGTCACGCCTTGCATAACCCAATTTTCGCCCTCACTCTGTTTAAGTCTCTAGTAGTCCCCCTGCTGTATTGACGACTGCACAGTCAGTAGCCGGCAGCACTCATACGGTGGGACCTTGAGACTGCGTGCAATTTTACTCGTCACGTGTTATATACCCAACTTTTTCCCCCACAGTGTTTGAGTCTCTGTCAGTCTCCCCCCACTGTATTGATGAGTGCATCGTCAGTACCCAGCATCATCAGGTCACGAGGTCAAACGCCGCCGTCACGACGCTATCATCTGTCCCCCGGGTGTGCTGGAGCGACGTCAGATAAAAGCTGGATGCGCATCGGGCCGTGCTGCTACTGATAGCGTGCAGATTAATAGCTGTCGGGAGCCAGGATCAACGCTGCAACCCGTTACTCTGCTCGTAAGGACAGCGTGCGTGCGCTAGCTCCGCAAGAAGTATGAACGAGGCCTACCGTGGTTGATGGACTGACTGGAATGACTGTCTCACTAGCTCACTGAGTAGACAGATGGGTAGGACGGACTGGATGACTTAATGACTACGTTCAGCCGGGATATTTCCCTTGTAATGAAATCGGTAAATATAATTTTGATATATTTTCATTTAATGTACCAACTAAATGCCCTTACAGTACATGATATTACAGTCATCAATTTACTCCGACATTTTTTTTCTAGATACATCGTGCATTTTCACTAATCAATGTTTTGTCACCAACTAAATGCACTTTATTTTAAAAAAACCTGTGTAAGGTTTCTCTAAAACGTTTTAGAGAAACCTTACACAGGTTTTTTAAAATAAAGTGCATTTAGTTGGTGACAAAACATTGATTACTCCGACATGTTTCGGCATGAAAATTCCATCTTCAGGGAGTAAACACCAAGCTTAAAACCAATTACTGTACACTGTAATATCATGTAGTGTAACTGCATTTAGTTAGTACATTAAATGAAAATATTGATTCAAAATGCACGGAGTAAATAATTTTAAAATTTTAAAATAATTTTGATAATTTTAACCGGAATTTAACCGCGTTCCCATCGTCGCGAAAAGCGCCTATTTGCTTCGTCACGTCCGCCCGTCTGTCTACATATATCAGCGCGACTCCCACTGGAAGGATTTCCGTGAAATTTGATATTGGGGACGTTTATGAAACTCTGTCGAAAAAATCCAAATTTGGTTAAAATCGGGCGAAACTATCGGGTACTTTCCATAACTATTACGCGAACGCGCCACAATTATACGTTATACGTACGCTGCCTGTCTTGTTATTTCATGTTTGTGCCCAAACAGTACGCCTTCACTGTACAGAGGCTCCGCGAAAATTCAGATATTTACAGGAGTTCAATAGATATTATAAGTCTGAGGACCATTGTACTAGGCATGACTGACTTCCAAGACTGACTGATTTAATTTAGTACAGGAATTTTAAATGGTCCTCTACTGCGTAAGAATCTAGACACTGTTTTAAAGCGGACGTGATGGAAAACGTTATGTTTCGATTTGAACAGCGGACTCTCCGTGAATGGAGGAGCTCCCTCCACGCCTGTTCTGGGTTAATTCCGTAAACTACTATAAAAAGTACACAGTACGTCACAACAAGGGAATGGCAGTTTGTTGTCCTACGTTCTTCTTATCTGTGAGCGTGTAAAATATTTGGGTACAAAAACTGCAGTCTGTCTTTGTTCTTGACGTAATGCATCAGTGTTTTTAAAGTACGTGAAGCTGGCCACGTTTGTTGTGGTGTCAGAAGGATGAGCTCCACAGCGGCAACATTTTCTGAAACTTAAGTTTCTAGATTACCTTCTCTAAACATTTTCCCATTAGTCTTGAAGTGCATTTAAATCCTGTGCTTTATTTGCAAAATAATTCATAAAATGAAATCATAATACAAAACTTGTGCTTCTACGAAAATAATACTTATATTAGCAATACATGAACTTCAGTAACAGAGGGGTTGTAAAATTGCAACACTACATCTGAACTCGGTAGGGATGTCCCTTTTATCGTGTACCTGAGCACCGCACCTGTCATAGGATGTCCCAGCGAATGTGATTTCTATACAATAAACCTGCCGCACTCAGAGACACGATAAATGGAACACTGTACCTTCACATATCTCAGTATCAACTAAGAAAGCCCTCAAGACGTCTGGAGTGAAGGGCTAGATGAAAGTACTCGAAAACAAATTCGAATGAGATCTTGGCTGGGCGCTCAGATACGATGATAAGGCAGTGTTTTTGTATTTTCACGTGTATATTTACATTTGCTTTTAAACTTTTTCAGAAGGCCGCATATGTGGAATAAAAGTAGTTCCTCCTACTTCAAATATTCACAACTTTGCTGGAATTGCGGAAGGTGGAAATTAAAAGAAAGGGAGGGGAAATCTTGTGCCCTCCAAGAGCAAAGATATTGGTACAGGCTTCATAAAGTTTGAAAGAATTTTTCAGCAGTTATTAGATAGGACAAATGTGCCGTCCCTTTTCTTTTTCCGTTTCTTTTCTTTAAAACTAGCTTAGGAAACAACAAATCGATATTTCAATCATAACTGTTAATTTAGATCTGCAACATCAAATTTGCTGACTTTCCGCTTGTATGCTGACGTTCTCGGTCAGTTAAAGTTTATGGCATGAAGTTGCTTCCATTCGTCTCGGATAGACGATCAAAACAGAGAATCTCAGAAATATTTATACCTGCTTTATTCTACGTACAAACAGTCACATAAAAACCTAATTCCTCATATTAAGATCAAGGAAAATCTGAGCTACATGCATAACTGCATGATATTCCTAACTTTAGACAGTCCACGAATCGACTTCAAAAACCTCGAAAACCTTCCAAAGAACACAAACAGTACGAGTGTCCAACTGGCAACATGGCGGAGCAGTGTATGTGTGGTAAACACTTGGCGCATGTGAAAAGACCTAAAATGTTATGTTGGAAGTTGGGGTGGGTGAGAAAGAGAGAATTAACGCTATGGCCATGAGCCAACTTCCGTAATCTCGCACCCCCACAAGTCGTCTAATTCCTGCTGCAGTCCCACCCTCTATCATCCCCCTGTCCCACCCTAGTGCAGATTATCTATCCGCTAGCCACGTTTACGAGGTGAAATATGAGGACAGGCGGAATTAAGCGATATCCCACACCACGAACGGGTCCTGTTGAATGAGCAGTGCAAATACTGTACAGAGGACGCGCCGCGCAAGATGACCTCACCAGAGAGGGTTGTGTGTTAAGTACATGCCGCTGGTCTCTTCGACCCTACGAGACCTGCTGCATGCACTGTGGATTCTTCGAAATACAGCCAAGGCTGGATTTCAGCCTGTTAGAGAACGACCCGATTCGAGATGGTTTAGATCGGGCCCGATCAAACCGTAGCTCGCCATACGGTGTTAAGTTGCCAGCGGAGACATTTGTAATGACGAAACGTCTCTCAACCCTTCCCCTTGCAAAGACGAGCTAGTACGCGAAAGCAATTTTGAAAAATTGTGAGCTGTTTATTTACGGAAACATACGTTATATTACTAATTAATTACGTAAAAATGTGCTAAAACATAGCCTAGGTTGTAAATTGACTTTTTACACTTTTTCCTATTATTATCAGTACATGTTTTTTGCACATAATGTACAGAAAAATAGACAATTAAAATTATACAAATAATTATTCGTAGACCTATAATTATTCATCCTTCATTCTGTGTAAAGTTCACGTTGCCCGCATGCAAACCAAATTTTGTCGAAGTTGCCCGCAACATACATAAGGTTGAGCGGGCCTGGTTAACTTATTTGCATGGCTCTTCAGTTACTTAACGGTCCTTTATCAAATGCAGCGTTTGTGTCGGGGTGCCATGATAAGCGAGGATGACTGATTTCAAAAGAAAGCGGTTGACACCTATATGAAGGGAAAGAGAAAACACCCGAAACCCCTTAGAATATATATCATGCGAATAAACAGATAAGTAATATAGAAAAGCTACCACATTAATCCGCGTGTACGATGTTAAATTTTGTGTTTGGGACATTAGAACTAAGGGTTATAATTTTTTAAATAAGTCCTCTACACCACCGTATGGCGCGCCCTTAAATTACAGGCGGAGATGGCCTCCAGATATAGACAGGGTAGGTACCAATACCATGAATAAGCAATGGCGGACAGCAGACAAGAGGTGGTCCACCAGCTCGGGGTTTTTTTTATTAAAGAACCCCGTAGCAGATGCTACGGACACACCGCAGCAACCCTATGATGAAGATGAAGAGGTTTTTTCTGTTTTTCCATTTCAATTGAGCACCGGTGGAATGAAATTGACAGGGGAAAACCAAAGTACTCGGAGAAAAGCCTGTCCCAGTGCCACTTTGTCCACCACAAATCCCACATGAACTGATCCGGGATCGAACACGGACCTCCGCGGTGGAGGCCGGCGACTAACAGCCTGAGCCATGGCACGGCCCAGCTCGTGGGTTGGGCGAGGGACTTAACAACTACTCGGCGTATAGCGTCAGTATGTTACGGAATGTTACACAGGGCCTCGGACTTGACAGGTCCAATAAAAAATGGAACGTAAAGCCAAGTCAGGATATGCAGACTTTTGTTTGACATATTTCCTATTCAGAATTGTGTGAAACAAGGAGATGCTGTATCGTCATTGCTCTTCAACGTACTTTAGACTATGTCGTCCATGTACACTAGAACGGAATGAAACTGAACGGTACAAGTCAGCGTTTGGTCTGCGCTGATGATGTTAACTTATTGGATGAAGACGTAAATACAGCAAAGAAACTGTATCACTTGCTCGTATGGAGGCTGGTCTTAGGAGTAAATGCTGAGAAATCTGACTACATGTTAATGTCGAGAATGCAGGATAAAATTACAGCATAAAGATATGGCAAAGTTTAAATATTTGGAAAAGACACTAAGGAATCAAAATTGCACGAAAGGGAAAATTAACAGCAGATTAAATTCAGGAAGTTCCTGCTACCATTCTGTTCAAAATCTTCTGTCTTCCCCGCTTTTCACCTAAAAATATGAACACTGAAATACATATAATGATAATTGTGCATGTCGTTTGTGTTGGTGTGAAAATTGGTCTCTTATATTAAAAGAAAACACAGGCTGAAGGTGTTTGAGAATACGGTGCTCGGGAAGGTATATGGGCGTAGGGAATGAAGTAACAGGAGATATGAGAAAATAAGTACTCCTCACCAGATATTTTAGAGTGATCAAATTGAGGAGGATGAGCTCGACTGGGAGTTCGGCACGTATGGGTAACCTTGAAAGAAAGAGACCGCTTAAAATACTCAGGCACAGATGGGAGTATACTATTAGTATTAATCTTAAAGAAGTACTATAACAGGACGTGGACTGGATTCATCTGGCTCAGGATAAGAACAAGAGGCGGGCTGTTCTGAACATTCTAATGAATCACCTGAGTACATAAAATGCGTGTAATTTCTAGAACAGCTGAGAAAATATTCGCTTCTGAGATAGGATTCTGCTCCGTGAAATTAGATAGGTTATAATTTATGGATATCTACACTGACATCGTTGAAGCGAACGTGTAAACAGTACCACCAATTTCTAATTATAGTCGTCGTTACTGCTCCAAATGAAGACCGCTATTAACGTAAATTATATTTAAAAATTCCTTTCGTACCGCGCAGTAAACACACTCCTTCTCGATTATAAAAACCAATAAGTTAATGCTATGTAGGGAAATAATTTCAATTTGTTCCAAGAAACATAAAAAAAAAACATACATGGACTCTGTGCTTTGAGTGTATAATTCCTTCATGTTAAACTTAGTGGTACATAAAGAAACCTGCAGGCTTTAAAGGGTTAGACTCTGTGTCAGTAAACAGTACAATGCTACAGGACATTAAAATTCCGTGAGTGAAACATATCTTGACCATGCTAATTTTTTCTGCGGCGCTGCAGCCCAACTCGGGCCTAGACCGCCTCACTGTTGAGGTTTCTAGATCACACACACTTAGACACACGCACCCGGTAGAACTCCTCTGAACGATTGACCAGCTCGTCGCAAAGTCCGCTACATACACAACACACACAAGAGACGAATACCCATGCCCTCAGCGGCCTTCGAACGGGCGACCCCAGCAATCGAGCGGCCGCAGACCTACGCCTTAGACCTCACAGCCACTGGTATTTACTGATAGTGCTGATTAGTCTTATTTTGTTCCCGGAAAAAGTTTGTAAAGTTGATCCAAAATAAAATCGCATCAAGACCGGAACACAGGAGCTGCAGAGATACGGACTGCAAAGGACCCAGTATTTTTTAAATGCCTGATAATGGCTTTCTTTAAATGCTGAAACATGTCGCATTGTATCATTCAACAGTGTTTTACAAATACGTATTCACGTCATTATTACATATGTAGAACCCTCAACTACAGGTGTGTCAAATTTTGTGACTGCAGAGCTAGTAGCTGCATAGAAAAATGCATCTGAATTTGATTAAATTGACATCGCGAAGATAGGGCTCACAACACCCCTCCCCTTAAAATTAAGTAGTAATTTTGTATGGAAACACGTACAGCTAGCAACAGCAGGTCTGTAGCCAATTATCTGTTTCGTATTACAACGACAATAGAAACAACACAATGAAGGAGCTGATTCAATTACAAGTCATAAGTAACTCGTTACAACTGTAGATGAAAAGAGGTTCCAATTAATTTCTATGGAAATTAAAGCTACTGTACCATTTTATATACGAACAAAAATGGAGACTTTGAATGTCAGGGATATAAAGTGCAAAGCTGAATCCAGTGGCAGATTTGGGCCACTCAAACACTGCGTTAATATCACACCCATAGAAGTAGAAGCAGAAGTAGAGGCAGAATGATGGACCACTTCTCAGTGTAAGGAACTTTGGCAACTGTCAGTTTCGACGTTGTGTACTGTGGTAGATGGTAACCACGTTTCGGCAGAACCTGATGTCTCCATTTTTAGAATAGGAAAGTTCTTTCTCTACCTTCACATTTAGAGCAAAAAAAGTTCTTCTTCCACCCTGAATATTACGCAGCAGGTTTCTCCAAAACGTCGGTACTTACGTACCACACTACACGGCGTCACGTATCGGAACACAGTAGTGTTCAGAGCCACCGCCATGACATTACCAAACCTCACAGGTTTTAAGAAACCTCAGTGCTCACAGGCTGCCACAGCTCGAATAGGATTGTAGCACCATGCTCCATGCAGCAGGCTGTCTTGAGCAGCTATCAGTTTTTCAGCTATTCAAGAAATTCACTACATTTTACGGAACCCTCAGGCTTATTACTGCCTCCACAACATCCCACCACGTGTCCCTATCCTACGCCAGATCAATCTCATCCACGCCTTCCAATTCTATTTTCGAATATCCATTTTAATATTATCCTCCCATCTACGATTAGGTATTCCAAGTGGTCCCTTTCCTTCTGGTTTCAACACCAAAACCATGTATAGGATTGTAGCATTAGGAAGAAAAAATATGACACACATTTAAGTAATTATGGCCCATCCAAATTCGTGATTTTATTGCTAATATTAAGGTTTGTATTTACGATTTCGAATTTTGGCCCCAAAATTATGTTGATAAAGGTCCTCAACAGTCCCTCTGAGCATGTTTCAAAATCAGCCGCATTCGCTCCTTTTCAATTCTTCTCATTTCACACGTTGTTAATAAATATTCTTACACGAAGCTGTGTGCTTGTAACCTATCACGATAATTTCCTAAAAAGTCGCTAAAGCAAAATTAAAGATGTTAGGGAGATGAAGCTCAAGACTGTCAAATTTACTACTGAAGATCGATCCCAGTTAATTCAGGGACTGAGGCTACCACGATTCTTTTTTATGGTCGAGGTATAAAATAGGATTTAGTATTGCCATGAACGTTCGTCTTTGTTTACAAAGCTATGACGCCAGTAGAGATGTCTGCAGACCTGTTTATTTTGAGTGTGAAACTGTAATACAGAGAGAGATTTATTGTCTTGTGGTTACATTGTGGACTGCCGCTGTCATCACGGGAGCAGTTTGATTCGTGGATGTTAATTCAAGACGTTTAACGACGCATGCGGATTCTGAAAACAATCTTACATTTCGAAACACTGGAATATGTAATGTTTGCACATCAGCATGGCTCATGGCTCTTCATTTCGTAATCGAGTCTAACAGTCCATAACAAAAATAGCTCTCCTGTAAAATCTAGATTACACAATAGACCTTGAAAGACATAGGTGTGGAAGTGACGATAATATTAAAATAGATATATAAAAAAATAAGATGAGAGGGTGTGGATTCAATTCATTTGGCTGAGGTTATGGAACAACGTCAGACTGTTTTGAAAGCGGTAATGAAGCTTTGGCGTCTATAAAATGGGGGGGGGGGGAGCGGTGCTTGAATTGCTGAGCTAGACTGTGCTGTATGGAGTACGATATGTGCTGTATGTAGTACACTACTGAAAAGATGGTTTATGACGAATTAAAGCACAGACGTAATTATGAACTAAAAGTCAAATGAGGTTATGTGTCAGATGCACTTGTTCTGTACAGTACTGCTCTTCTCTGCCATCTGGTGACAGGAGTGGCAAATAATCTGCAGATCAGCACAAAGCACGGATGTCTGCACATACCGTACGGCGTTCTGTCTGCCACCTGTTCAGTTTCGCACAGGAAATGCACCAGTCGTATTTAATGAATGCTCTCAAGAATAATGAATTTCTTTCATAATTACTATTATACGCTCCAGTTCAGGAGGGGATGAATTACAAGCTGTTTGCGTGACGTCACCTGACAGGACAGGTCAGCAGGAAACAGTGTTTTAATTAAATTGCACTTCAAATTCGATACGCTTCAAATTTTAGATGTCATCTTTCTTAGGGCGCGGTTTCTTTTCTTCTTCATGAAGAAGTGCGACATTAACACACGGAACACGGAGAAATGTCACTTTCAGAATATCTCCTAGACGCAGCTGTTTTCCTCAAAAAATTGTCCTAAATGTCGAAATTTTTCTAACACAGGGTGTTCATGACAAAATTTTTAATTTCCACTTCCTAAAGCAACACGCGTCTTGTACAAGGAAAGGCCCATCTTTGACTCATTTAGTGATATACTGTAGGTAACGGGTTGAAATCTTTGCTTCCAGTTATAATTAAACCGATATTTATATAACGAAACAACTGCCTTAATAGGTTGCCAGTTATATAAAGAAATATAAATGACATTTAGATGTTTCATTCTTCTCTCAGACTTCAGTTACAAGAACAGGGTACTGATTCTGTGCTGTGGAAACAAGTTCAAGGCACGAATACATGCCCCGCCCATCTCATTCTCCTTGACTTGATCACGTGTTTGGTGAGCAGCATAAATCATAAAGCTCCTCTTTATGCAATTTTCTCCAGTCGCCTGTTACTTCCTCCTTCATAGGCCCAGATATCTTCCTCAGCACATTCCTCTCCAGGACCGTCGGACTAGGTCCTTCCCTTAATATACGAGACCAAAATTCACATCCGTTTAAAACAATATGCAGAGTTACATTTCTGTATATTTTCATTTTATATTCTTAAATAGCAAACGAGGAGGCAAAAGATTCTGAACCCAACGGAACTAGCTATTCCGCACATTTAATCCACTCCTAATTTCTTCATACATGCAAATTTGACTTGTTAGAATTGTATTTAAATTTCATCATATTTTTAAATCCTTAATTGCCTACGTTTATGTTGTCGTTCTGTCCTACATTCTGTTCATATTACAAGAACACATACAGCACTCTCGCAGTTCGTACATCTTGGTGGTCGAAATATTAACCTTTCATGATCATCCATATTAATACTACTGTTTCAATATTTGGTGACTGATTCCGACGATTCGGGATAAATAAAACCACGTGGCCGGCAAGTCCACTTTCGTCACTCTCCCGCAGATCACTCTCAGCTCAGTAAAGCTCCGTAATTCCGGAGTACAAGTACCGCTGTTTGTTACTGGGCTGCAAGAGTGTCTCTTCGAATTCCTTCATCTTCAATTAATCGCTTTCAAGTTTCTGGTGAGAATGACCTACCACCCATCTTTACGGAATTATTTAACGTACTTTAAGCTTCCAAAAGGTGTTTTTATTTCAGTAAAAATTCTCTCATATTTTACGCCTCTTTTTGTGTGATTTCATAATTTTATTACCAGTATTTCATAAGGTCTTGGAACTAAATAGGCGTTTTCCAGTGAAAATACATTCCAAAGTTTGTGACGATTTTTTCGGTCCCGATTAATCCCAAACATTGACATTCTACAGTACTTGCTCTTTGATTTCTCCCAGATCCGTATATTCTTTTCGGGTATTTCTTTACAGATATTTCTTCATAGATGCTTCGTTTACGAAGCATATTCCACTGCTTCACACTTGTTTCCACCTATCGTTACGAACCGGTAACACACTCGTCTGCCTACATGCACATCTTTTTAAAAAATTAAAACTTTTTACCTTCAGTTTTTATATATTCACAGTCTTATCGCATATATATATATATATACTAAGGTACCTTGTGTCAAAACCCTTTTTTAATGTAAATACATTGATAATGCTTTATTATATGTAAAGATGGAGATCTCGCAACTATTGCAGTGTTAAATGTCTTTTTAATTTTCTTAATAAGGGCCTGACGATGGCTTAATAAGCCAAAATATGTAGCTTATTTTATCATACTTTGTATACTGTGTACGACTGTTTTTGAGTAAAAAATATATCTATAGTTCCAGTCACTATTCTGTTCGAAAAGAATGTGAGAACAAGTTTTCCAGACTATTAAACAGACCTAAATTTTTGTAAAATGACTACTAAAAGGTAATTTTATAAAAGTAATCACCACTGTAATAACGGCGTAGTTTTCATTGCCTTGAATATGGCAGAATTTTCGTTACGTTCCTTTCTGCAACAGAATTACATCAGCGACTACTATGGAATCATCCCCAGCACCCAATGTCGATCAATTAAGTTATGCATAAACACATGTTACCTTTATCCAAAACATCGGTTCGCGTGAATGTACACAATCACGTTTATATCAGACCCACTAGCAGATTAAAACACACCAACACCCAGCAAACGTGACATTATATGACAGGTTTTTCTGAAGGAGCAATCTTTTGGACACTGAAGACTGCGTGTTATATTTTTTATCCATACCATCATACATCAAGTTCAAGCTGAAAATTCGTTGATATTAATTAATACATAGTCATGCAAGCAAGGAAAGTTAGACAGCTAACATTCAATTATCATTCCCGCAATTAGTGGTGTGGGTCATGTGGTGCTGGCGCCATATTTCACCGTGGCTGTCGGCACAGAGCTTTGTCGTCCACCCACAAGTCGTTAATAACGGCACCGCGAACTCTTGATAACAAAATAATTCAGAATAAAAGATTGCAAGAATTCCTTCAACACAAACATGCGTGAGCTCGCTAGGCCCCCGCACATTTATGCATGGTGCCTAAGATAATATGTGACGGGCGTTTCAACACAAGAATATAACCGCTGATGACTCAATCTGCATGCACGCACACACTCTACATGCACGCACACACGAGAAGTTCCGACCAGAAATCGTGTAGACGTCTAGTCTACTACAATTACCATTGTTGTTACTTCATTTTGTTGTTGTGAAGAACTCAAGTACAATTTGTGTCTACGCAAATTTTTTGTGTTAATTTTTTTGGATTTACCAAAAACATTCTCGTATTCGCCATGTCTGTAACCTTTGACTTACAAACAATATTTTATACCAAAATTGTACATAATTTTCTGATCCATCTCCATACGAAATTTCACGTGCCTAGTTCCAACTGTACATTAGCCCAGTCATATTCAATAGAAATCTACCGTTACTTCATTCACTAGCTTGCGCATGGTCGCCATGTCCTTCTGGTCATTGCTGAGGGTCTGCATGCAATACACAGTGACATGTATTTCATAATAAATTTCGTGAAAATCTGACTGCTGATTATAAAGTCATTACCCGTAAATTAAACAGGCACACACACACGCTTGTATTCTCCGGTGACAGGGCCACAGCCCGTTTCAGTCTCACTGCAGAATGTGACAATGAGCTGAAACACTGAACATCTGCACTTTCACTCTAAACACAAATGGCGTAGTATTTCTGAGAGCTTAGAACACCACTACTGTTGTTTGTTTGACCTCTGCGGAAGCACAAATGACACTTCTTAGTGTAAGTCACTGAGGCCTCATAGGTAAGTCCCATGAATGGTTGGGGTGACGACTTATAGAGGCTTCCCACTATCTACCAGTTCTTGTCTCCCCTACAGTCGCCTGCAGATTAAATGACCCAGCTCAAAAACCATGTCCCTAGCGAAGGCAATCACGTGGTTATCACTAGTAACATGCCTGTGAACAAAATGGAGACTGGATTACAGGGATTCCATTTTTTAAAAACCAAAAACCGGGACAATTAACAACATTTAGGTGACAGGAGGGGAAGTGGAAGGCAAAATTTTTAATCTGTCACACACTGAGAAGCTCAGAATTATTCAAGAATATTTCTACAACGAAGTAACTCAGATAACAAAACTATTACACACATACAAAAATTAAGTAGTAGTAGTAGTAGTATTGGTGGTAGTATAATAATAATACGTAAATACGTACAAGCATACATACGTACGTACATGCGTATGTACGTACCTACATACGTACGGGATGCATGCCTGATTAAGTAGTAGTAGTAGTAGTAGTAGTAGTATAGTAGTTAGTAGTAGTAGTAGTCGTAGTATGTATGCATGCATACATACATACATACCTACATGTATACAATCATACATACATACAATCATAATACATACATATGTACGTACGTACGTATGTATGTATGTATGTATGTAGAGACATGGCTTGTTTTAGGTATGTAATTGTAAACACCCTGTATAAAGGTGATAACCAATAGTAATTGTAACAGTAATAGTAGTAATAATACTCGAGCCCAGACGCTCAGTTCACTTACTAGTTTCTCCTCATACATCCGTTCCTCACCCTTCCCAGTCTCAGTCCCCACTCTACAATCACTGATCTACACGCTTCATCTCCTCCTCATATTCCTTTCCCTTAATGCCTGCTTGACGGCTGTCCTACTGCTGCAGATGTTTTCTCCCACCTCGGGGAAGTCAAAATTTTCGTATGCTTTATCAGAAATGTCATATTTTACTCGGGAAACCCGGTACATCTGGCGCCCCGAACCGATTTTTGCGGAACTAGGAGCCAGAACACTTTGAAACTAATAAAACCGGGACTGTCCCGGGAACACCGGGACAAATGGGATCCCTACTACAGGCGATATAGGTAGAGGGGAAATCATAACAACTTGAGAAGATGTGGAGGAATCAATCCTTTCCGTGGCCTCGTATAACCGGTTTGTCACTCAGCAACAAATGCAATGCAGTTAAGCCAGTGTTTGTACTTTGTGTTGTCATTTTGTCCCCCACCGTCAGTAGTACACAGCATGTAGCAGCTCTTCTGTATTTCACATCAGTAAACTAAAGTGTTGCGTCCCAATGACAGGCGACAAACGTCGGATAAGCGATAACTAATCATTTTAGTCTCAGCTTTCACTACCACTTCCTGCTTCCAAGCGTCGCCTTTCCTTTGACATCAGCCAGGTTTGCAGATACCCTACGTCAACTGTACAGCTTTTCGCTGGGAATCTAGCAGAAAGGCGTCTCTCAACCAGCAGTGTCTCAGTTTTTCATTAAAAAATGTGCATATTTAACTTATAATTCAATTGTGTACTTCACTTTTGAATAAAATGAATGCATTTTAATCACTACACATAACGATTTCTACAGCAACAAAGAGACTTCATTCATTAAACCCCTCAACTCTTCGTATGTAATCCAACAACAATTTAACTGACTTTTAAACATTCGAGTTTCGAAATTGAACTCTTTTGGGAATAACAGCTATAGAATGTCTTGATGGCAGTGACTAGTACGATGGAATATTAGGGAGGGGAGATGAGATTCGGGGGAGGCATACCTCGAGTGGCACGTGATAGCGGCCGGACGGTACCATGCAGTTAACCCTCCCACTTGCTGTCCTAATTAAGTTCCACACAAGATTACGTGCTTGCTCACTCGGGGTGCTGCAGGTAAAGGAAAAGTGCTTGTAGTTCCTTCAATGTTATAAAACCCATTACAACCTTCCCGATATATTATAAAGCATACAAACTTTCGAGAACACAAAAGTGGTAATGGCGTGACAGGCAAAGTAGCAGACTGAATTTGGAGTTCTTCAGAAAAGAAACAGAAAACATATTGGTATTGAGGGATTATATTACTGACAGACGCAAATATTTTTCTCTCTTCCACAGCATCCAGACAGGTTCTGAGGCCAACCCAGCCCCTTGTTCAGTGGGTACCGGGAGCTCTTTCCCGGAGAGTAAAGCGGCCCGGGAGTGAAGCTGAGAACTCCTCCCCATAGTTTCGAGATTCAGAATTCGTGGAACTATACTTCCACTTCAGCCGATCCCAGTGGCCGCGCGGGTCTACGGCCGCTCGCTTGCTGGGCTTGTGGGTTGTAATCCCGCCGGGGGCATGGATGTCTGTCTCTTGTGAGTGTTGTGTGTTGTCTGCGACAGGCTAAACACTCGTCCAGAGAAGTCCTGCGGAATGCTTAGAGGTCCGAAGAAAACAGACTGCATTAATAAAATACGCTTACACCTCACCATTAACTTACAAGTGCCTGCGTTCTGTTTTGACTTAATACACGTGACATTTTTTTGGTGGGAAGTTTCATAACTATATCTCGTGACAAGCAGGATTTTCCAAGGGTAAAAAAATATGCAAAGCACCGATCTAGAAAACTGCTAGCCATTTTTTTTTCCAGTGGCGCAACAGCCCACATTGGGTCAGGGCCTCCTCATTATCGACGCCTCACAATCACACTCAGACACACCACACTCGGTAGGACTCCTCTGGACGAGTGACCATCCCGACGCAGAGACCTCTACCTGATAACACACAACACTCACAAGAGACAGACATTCATGCCCCCCGGTGGGATTCGAACCCGCAGTTCCAGCAAGCGAACGGCCGCAGACCCACGCCTTAGACCGCACGGCCACCAGGATCGGCCTGCTAACCATTACCTTAACACATGCGCAGATCACAAGTTTCTATCGTCAAATATTTCAAATTCCTAAGTCATCATTTTAATGGCACATTTTCAGTCGTGTCAATGTATCAACAGCCGGTACAAAATCGTTCTACTCATATAACCTGCCAATTAATTTAAACTACGTAACATATTACTAGTTACAATTGCGCAAAGTTAATTAATAAGGGTTTATAACATGTCAATACAGGCTTCGTTAATTCAAACATAAGGCAGCTTCTCCAAGAGTGCAGCTCTTGTAAATGCGGCCACCAGAAGAGGATCCTTCGCTCCGAAACCCCCCCTTCCCGCCCGCCAAAAGCAGGCCCCATTCTTTCAGACATTGTAGTTTACATCAAAACACGAAAATGGACACCGTCCAAAACACTAGTCAAGCTTATTTCAGTACACCGTGCACAGAATACTTTAAGATTAGCAAGTATCTTTCATATGGCGGAGCTTACACTGTTATTTTCATATCGAAATTATCATCAACAAACAATTTTGAATTAAACAAGAATTTTGGTACGAGACTCTTTAAGGTACGATGACAACATATCACAGACGGGATAGACGAAGCTGAACCTTGCCGGGGCAATAGGATGCAAATATTTGCTGATCAAATCAAGCAGCAGGAGTAACAGCACTTCCAGCCATTTTCTCCCTGTATCTACCCAAAAAGAGAGACAGAGACAGAGAGAGAGAGAGAGGGAAATTCCCCACAAACCGCGATATACATGTTGCCACTGTATTTCCTTGCATGATGGAGACAGCACGATACGGAATTTCATTTACAGCTGATTTACATTACTCCACTTCTCTTCGCGTTCCTTACGAGCAAGGCACTATCTATTTACACGAAGATGTAAAATATAATATACATGTTTTTAAAATTCATACGAGCCACAGCTCTCAAACCATTATTTCGTAAAACCTCGTGCATAATAATAGTAGACGCTACTGTCACTTTCAACCGTCTTCAGAGTTAGTAGGCAAAATAATTCAGAAAATTCTCAAGCAGCACGAATTGTAGCCAATGGCCAGTGTTCATGCAAACACCTGACGCAGTTCCTGGCAAAGATATAAAAAATATTTTGGTAATATCCAGGAAGCAATTAAGGTAAATATTTTGTTTCTACCAACTATTGAAATTTCACAGACACTTAGACAAGCACTGCCATATGCACAGGGTACGAAATAACGTATCTTCAGTGTCCTCGTGTGAGAACTGTAGTCGCTACAAGCGTTTGTCTGACCAGCGTCCTCCTTAAGTTTGCTGTTTTTAAAAACCACAAATAACCACGTGTTTGATGAAACAAGAGGTGTATTTTGATGGTAACGTCATTGCTGATTAACTCCACTGAGCAAAACCATCCTCGGAAAAGTAAAAATCCGTCAGCGAGTTATCGATTCCTCGCCGTCCATCGAACTTCAAAAAATCTGCCACTGGTCCGTACCATGCTTCACATAAATCCAACCCACGTCCTCACAAACAATTTCCTCAAAATCCAACTTAATAATGTCCTCTCATCTATGCCTCGGTTTTCCAAGGCGCGTCTTTCTTTTTTGAAGTTTTCCGATAATTGTGATATACTTCTTATCTTCGTGTAACCAAAAGCAACAATTATCAAGTCCGTTCGTGCAACGACTGCGATATGGCGTCCAGTCACAATTTTGATGTCGTTTATCGTGGCTCACAAATAATTACTTAAATGACCTATAATTCTACCTGTTGTTTTGTATGAGTCTGAAATTTGATCTTCCACCTTAGAGGAGGAACGGAGATGGCACAGTTATTGACGTACACCACATGAAGTCGTATAACCATAATGCTGATATACAGAGTGAGCCAGAAGTTCCTCTTCAGCTGTCAGGAATAGGATATAAGTTAGAGCGCAATTCACAGTGAATCTATGTACAGCACTACGCCGGATGTGTAGAGTTGGAGAGGGGTGGGACTACGTGACAGAGGTCACGTAGTCCCACCTGATGTGTTTTATGTACGGACTTTTGCACTTCCAGCACAGCGAGACATCTTTGTTGCACACATGTTCACAGTGTATGTTCTGTATTTAAGACAAATTTCCCTATATGTTTTGGTCATTCGACCACATTCAGGAAAATTCGCTGTACAATAATGCATTCTACAACTACGAGTGTGAGAAAAAAAATATAAGATGACACAGGTGAAAGTAGTCCGTGACGGAGTATAAAATAAAATTGTAGACGTGAGAGTTGAAGTTATCACAGCGGTGATGCTGAAGATCACAGCCTTCTGGGATGCGACGCCGTGTCGACTGTTAAATACCTACCGAAGTTATTAAGCGCCTTGGCACCTTTCTCTTCAGGGTCAAGTAGTGCTAGTAGACCCTGACTCTAATGATGAAGAAAATATCCTCCGAAACGTCAGTAACTATTTACCAATCGAAAGTCGTAAAAAACCCCTAAGACGAATTTTTAACTCAAATTCTATACTATTCTCTACTGTTTATTAACTCCAATCATGAGAAATGCCCTATTATTTTAAACGAAACACGTGCAATTCTTAGAATTGACACTGGACACAACAACCAAGAGCCATGGATAGTGCAAATTCTCGGTCACCCTATGTGGTACAAACAACGCCGTTGTTATAGGTGGTTTTTCACCCCTTAAATAATTTTCGCTCAGTGACACTTGCGTCAGAGCACTAGATTGATAAATACACCGCTTTTTGTCGCCGCTCCTTTGCAGGCAGCAGCAGGCAGCGCCTCGGTAGCGACTGGGCTCTCCCAACCCGTTACTGGAGGAAGAGTAATTCCGTTATGATGGCTTTATTAACGTTCCGTGCGGGCGGGTGACGGGCCAGCTAATGATTCCAGCCACAGGACGACGATAAATTATCTTGGGAGGACAACCACAAGACAAACAACCACATAACGGACAGAAAATCTCCGACAGAGAGAATTTAAAAAACAAACGCGACAAGAATTTCCATCATGTAGTAAAGGCACGGAAGCAGAAACTAATGAACGCGCACTAGTTTTGGCAAGAATTTTGTATTTACCTCTTTAAAAGATACAAATGTCTGTTTCCTAACGACGGCTTATCAGGTGTTCAGCGAAAGCATAAATAAAAAGGACAGTGTTTTGGCAGGGATTTCGACATAAAAAATCGTGGCATGTTTTTAAGGTACTGCCCCGCCTTTCCCTCTGAGAGACGGAGCAGAATAATAAACCTCATGATTATCCGTCCGATCCACAACCCAAAAGGGGGCTCCGGATGACTCATTAAGAAATGTAGACACTAAACCGCGCATTTCGCTAAAATATGCAGAGGAAAATACTTGAACAAAAGATGAAATAAATAGCTAAATAAATTACACGAAATAAGTACACGAGATGTTTATCATTTTGCAAGCCATTCTCTCAAGAAGGCTTCAACAAACACATTTGTTTAGTCGGTAAACAAAGACAATTTTCTGTTTTCTTACACATATGCTTGGTTGGTATCAAACTAAAAAATACGTAAGGTGGAATACATAGGTCACTGTAAAATTTTAAAATATACGTCCTATCTTATAAGGTGTGTGGGAAAAAAGATCCGAAATATTTTGGAGTATTTTGTAATAATAAATTACGTGTGTACTTCGTCGGTGTAATGGATATAACTAATACAGTGTACACAGTCTGAAATTATGTATTATTTTAGGGCATGAAGGAAATTACAAAGCGAGGAAACTGTGTGATCTGTTGCCTTCTTCTAATTGGTATACTCTTAGGCAAAAGACTGCTGTCAACGAGCTAATCATTGCAGCTAGGATGAGGGAGATAGAGAAGAAACATAGCGAATATAAAATTTTTTTACGAAACTGTAGCTGAAAACCGAATAAGAAGTGAGACAATACTGAAATTCATATATTTTGGTAATAAGGAACAGAGTGGGGTTAATTCTTAAAGAAGAAAACGCTTCTCAGCGCTCACACATCCAGCAGTGACAAACAAAAGTGGTTACAGCATATGACGTAATCATTTATAATATAAACGTTAAGAGTTGTACTGAAATAAATGTCTTCAACAATAGAACGTAAATAATGTTCAACGCGATAGTTAAGGCCAGTGTTTGGGCAACAGACGGTAATTTTCTTTCTCACCACTACATTTTGGGCGTTCCTCACAGACAGAAGGCCGAAACTAGGTATCATTTTTTTAAAAACCAAAAACCGGGACACTTAATAATATTTAGACTCCGGGCTGGGGGGGGGGGGGGGGTAGAGAACAAAATCTGTAAGCCGGCGCGCAATGCAAAGAGCATTATTAATATTTCTGCAACACGGTAACGCAGGTCAAGGCGACAGAGACATATGATAAAATGAAAAAATTATAAGACTACTACTGAAACCCAGTCACTAGGGATCATTTTTTTAAAAACAAAAAACCGGGACACTTAACAACATTTAGACTGCGGGGTGGCGGGGGTGTAGAGGACAAAATTTGTAACCCGTCACGTAATGCAAAAGCAGCGTAATTTATTAATATTTCTACAAAGAGGTAACGCGGGTAAAGAAGACAGAGAGATACTAAAAAACTGAAAAGAATATAAGAAGAAGACTACTACTCAAACTCAGACGCTCAGTTCACTTACTAATATTTCTTTACATATCCGTGCCTCATCCTTCACTATCTCAGTTCGCAGTCCTACAATCACTAGTCTACACACATTCCTGTCTCCCTGCTCCAGTCCTACAGTCACTAGTCTACACACATTCCTGTCTCCCTCCTCCAGTCCTACAGTCACTAGTCTACACACATTCCTGTCTCCCTCCTCCAGTCCTACAGTCACTACACACATTCCTGTCTCCCTCCTCCAGTCCTACAGTCACTAGTCTACACACATTCCTGTCTCCCTCCTCCAGTCCTACAGTCACTAGTCTACACACATTCCTGTCTCCCTCCTCCAGTCGTACACACATTCCTGTCTCCCTCCTCCAGTCCTACAGTCACTAGTCTACACACATTCCTGTCTCCCTCCTCCAGTCCCTTCCTGTTTGTGGCTCTCTGATGGCTGTCTCCTTCCTATAGACGTTGTCTCCCACCGTGGGGAAGTCAAACGTTCGTGTGCTTCGTTACAGACTTATTTTTTTGACTTGGAAAACGCAGCTAATTTGACGCTCCGAACCGAATTTTGACAGACACCGGGCCACAGCTCTTCAAAACCCATAAAGCCGGGACTGTCCCGGGAAAATCGGGACAAATGGGAATCCTAGGCAAAATGGTAAATTTTCTAATAAATATGCTATGTATTATCTAATAATAGGACGTCTTATGAAAGATAAACTGGGAAGGACTGCAGTAGAGTATCCAAACTTAGGCTACTTTCTGAAGATTGATTATTCCAGACGAACTCCATATAAAATCGCCATAATATTTCACTCATTCAAGTAATTGCTGTATAAAGTCCTGCATAAGTCACTGTGATAAATGACCATAGATAGTTCCATTTCCCTCCGTTACGTCACACCAAACGGCTACCTTTCCATAGTGATGAGGTAAACCTTTGGTGCCGCGTTTGCATGTTTGGCGTGATCGGACTTCATTCCTTATGAGAACAAGCAGGCAGTTACAGTGAGTTCTGATCGCTACTGCATTACGCCGCAACAAAATAAATGGCTACAGAAATAAGACGAATGGGGCAAAGGATAGAATGTAAGGTTCAAACAGGATGATAAAAATGTCCACACGGCGAGGTAAAGCATGACTTTCCCTAGGGGAATATTTCCAGGCCGCTTAATTTCACAATTTGGCGACATTTCTTGACAAGCACGTTCTCCGCACTTGACGGACGCAGACGTTTTCCTGACGGGGTGTCTCATGTCTATGTATGCTACTCACTCCCCACTGCACACAAGAAATGCAAGTCCACCTTACGGAACGAAACGGTGCTTTATTGCAGCAAAGTATGCAGAAGTATACATTCTATTTAATACTACAATCTGACCCAACAAGTCATTTAACACATTTTATCGGCAACTAGTTTCGGACATGAAAGAACCATCATCAGGACATAACAAAAACTGTAAGCTGGAAACCCCATATGTTGCAGTAGGAGATCTCCCCTTTACACCAATGAATACACTGCAAATGTATATAACAATTTAAAAAATATTGTATACATATATCGCCTAAGTACAATGTTAAAACTAAAATAAATATTAAAATTTTGTCAATGTTTTTTAAAAATGAAAAGGAAATGATTTTTCAAATAATATTAATTCAAAATTAATGTTTCAAACAGTCAGAGAAGGAGTCAACTGTAAAAGTTTTTAAGTAAAATGTTAAAACTAAATTAAATATTAAAATGTTGCCAATATTGTTATAAAAAGTAAAAGGAAAATTTATTTTTTAAAAAATAATAATTAAAAATAAATGTTTAAAACACAGAAATAGTCAACTGTAAAAGTTTTTAAGTAAAATGTTAAAACTAAAGTAAATATTAAAATATTGCCAATGTCGTTATAGAATAAAAGGAAAAATTAAAAGTATGCAGAACTTCAGAGAGCGATTACGCCTCTGCAATGTATCGAAAATCACGAGTGTCAACTGGAAGAAGTAATTCCCAAAATGTGGATACCGAACTGCAATAACTACGCTTCTTATTTCTTAAAATATTTCTCATCCTCTATTGTCCGACCTCTCAAAGTAGTCTACAGAAAGTCACATCTTCGCCTTCTAACTTATATTCGCATTGAAAACTGCGTTTTCCGACCAAATGCCGTAAATATAAACCTCTTTCGGTATTCGCTTGGCTTAGCTGTCTACATTTCTACATTACTGGACTACTGCATAGGACATAACAAGTACAGTGAGACAGCCCCTGTATATGAACCACGACCCTGCAATGAGATTCAGGATTTAATTGTGTGTTTGGGAGAGAAAAATGCATGGTCATTAGTTAGCTGCTCCACAGCTGGTGGATCAATTAAACTGATGATGCGCGATGTAGTTTGGATTGATTGCTGAACGTTGCGTGCGGTTTTGAGTTGCTGTGCCAGCCGCTCCCTGCCCGAAAAGCCTCACTATAGCTTCTACCAGGAGTACCGTACCAGCCACGTGTTGCAGGTAACATAAATAAATCGCACGGCATAACCACTTGCGTGCATTCTTGTCAAATAGAAAACACACCGATCAACCACTTCTTTTTACCACAGAGACTTCGTTTCCGAAACTGCTTCTGGTAGACTGCGAAGTAAATTTGTTTATGTTTTGAAGAATTCATATCGAGAAATAGAGAAATCGGCTCTTACAATTCAGTTAAACAGGAACATCTTAACAATGGTGGTCTACTTTTTTTTAATGGAAAACGTGTAATTGTTTGCGATCATGGAGAGGCTTAATCCATGATACGAATAGCGCTCAAGAAACAGCAATTTATCGTAAACCACCGGTACACAGTTTTGCAGGAGACAGTAAAAAACTTGACCGATCTTCAACAGACCAAGACTGAAGTATGTTCCGTTTTTTTACGAAAATATAAGGACAAAGATTTTTTTTTTGTGGACACAACATTTTGACAGAAGGTGTGTTTGTAACCCAACTGTCTAGTAATGCGTGAATCTCAGTTTGAAAAATTGTGTGGTTACGACAAATTGCTGTTTCTTGAGCGATGTGTAAGCTGTACATAGAAACAATGCCGTCAAATAACTTCACAAACGGCAGGAAGCACAGCTTCCATTCCAGTCGGTAGACATTTCTTGTCAGCCCCACAGGGACCCTCTTATCTACGCACGCTGGTATCTGGTAATCATACGTTAGCAGAGAATTGTAATATATCTACAGTGATTTAATGTAGGTCTGAAAAACTGAGTTTCACTTCTTGGCGAGGCACGGACTCCTATTTCTTGGCCATGGTAAAGGTAAAGGTAAAGATAAAGGCATAGGCAAAGGTAAAGCTGTCACTGCTCACGTCATTAAGGTGTATAGGGGAGCAGAGGTATAGCTTCTCTTCTTTTTGACCTCAGCATTAGATGAAGGTAAGTGGTTAACTTCACGCTCCGCCCCTTTTACCCCCGGGGAAGGACCACCCGGTGCCAATTAAATAAAAGTCTGGGTGGGCCCCAGAGCCGGTTTAGATATTTTGAAGAAGGGAATTAAATTTAAATTTTGTTCATCTTTTTCAAAAGTGTTATAGAATTCAGATTGACTGAGATTAAGTTTTCTCCCTTCCACTTGACATTCGCAGCCATTCCCTAGTGTTCCACCTTTATTAAATGTATTGCCGAATTACATGATCAATTTATAGCATAACACTGGAGTCTCGCAAAACCTTTCTCAACAAAACTGCTTCTTATTACACGAACAAGTTTTTTATTTCCAGCGAACTGCACAATATTTAGTTTTGCCGCTACGTATTTCGGCTACAAAACGTAGCCATCCTCAGGGAGCTGCAACGTGTTATGCAACTTGTCAGTCTTAAATGGTAAATTATACAAGTAATGTCATTCCACGGTTAGGTAGCAATACATAGTATTATTAAAATGTACTAAAATCATAATACAAGTAGTACATTAAAACTATGTAAAATGTCGTATTCCTGCACCTTGTAATGGAAAATGTTTCTTCAGTTTTAATAACCGACTTTCTGCATGATTTAATTCAGTTGTCTTCATTGCGTAAAACTCAGCTCTGTCAACACACAATACTTTAAAAGTTCAGTGGTTACTATATGTACCACCTGCTTTAACACTTAAAATCTCTGCATTTTGTCCACAAAGCGCGTTTATGCTTTTCGGATGGTTTCTAAAATAAACAGCCCTTACTATCTAAAACAGCATTAATCGACTGATACGAAATCTACAGAGGGAAAAACTGTCAAAATGATGTTGAAGAGCATGTCAGTGGTTATTTTGTATTTGCGGACCAAATCACTCAGACACCCACTGCTACATTTTTCAATTTATACCTGAAACAAATGAATCTCTAAGGATTCAGATCTTCTGGAATATGACGCTGTGCCTAGTTCCCGACGTTTCGAAGAAATGTAGTGCCTTTATCTTCAGCGGTCTAGATATCGGGGACCTCAAATCTCGCAAATGTACTTCTGTTTATTCTATAATTACGTTGATTACAGTTGACGAAGTTTGTTTATAACAATTTTCTTTAAAGTTGTAATGGGTTTTGTGATAAATACATTAATTCCACATTGTTGCACTTTTATCCCACTCCTCGCCGCCAGCTGGATCCTGCTCTGTGAACTTCCACATTCTGCCTCTAGAGGGCAGAGGCAATAATGTGACTATAAGAACTCCAAGTGGCAAGAACGTGAACTACATGATTTTGTACCGTCTTTTCCGAGCGAAATGACATTGCCTATTCATAAATGCTGTCAATCATAAACCTCCGAAAACGAAAGGTGTTCAGACAGGTTAATTCCAAACCTTTCTCGAAGTTTAACCCAAAATCTCATCTGACAATTTATTCAGTTCACTTTGAAGCAGCTTCATCTGTTACTACCCCAATAAATGCAACAACTTGGGTAGATTTTGAAAAGCCCTATTTTCACTGCGCTATCGACCTTGATACTGCCACCTCCATAAGATATGAAGTTGGAAGTGCACTGACGACTAATAATACTGTCAAAATTATACAACATTTTACAGTACAGTAGCCAGTTAATATGTCTGATTTATATTAGTTTATTCCTGTGCCAGCAACCTTAAACCCGAAATTCATTGTATGCGGAGTTTCGGTTAGAACAGTTATGTTTGGTTTCGTGACCTGTATACGTCGGAATTTGAACACAGTTTCTTTTAAGTAGTCACTACATTTTTGTTCCCAAAGCATATGACGGATTCTTTCTTCGGCGCTTTTCTCTTCTACACACTTCACGTAAAAGAGTGCCGCCTCTTTTCCTGAATCAAACAAATTGGGCGGACCCCTTAAATGAGAAACTTGGCCACCTCAAGTCCTAAGAGTATACCAGCGAGCAGAGATAACGCCGATATAAGAACTTACGTTACAGCCTCAAACTCAAGTGCAATGTTCAAGCAGTAGGACACACGTGGTCTTAACCTTACACGGAGTTCTTTTAAGTCATGGACACGGCAACCCGAATTGTAGTTTCATCGCCACCCCCCCCCCCCCTCCTTAATGGACGTTCCATGATATCTTATTCTAGCAACCTCACAACGAATCAGCGTTTTTCATGCTATCATTTGCATTCAAATGCACTTTTCCTGACGACTTACTCACCAGCAGCACGCCAAACAGAACTTAAGAGCTTTCTGCTATGACTCAAAAACGCGCATCCTCTCCCCTGCTATAGCTCAGACAAGGGCACTGGCCCTCCCTCCCTCCCTGCTGTAATGGGCTCACCTGATCCAACTAGTTGTGTGACATATTTCCATATGCAATATTTTTCCAACTAAAACTCATACGCTTTGCTAAAGAGATGAGTGAAGGAAACTTGTTCCATTTCCCTTGCCGCGAGACTATTTCACAAAAAAGGATGTAGCGCAGTACCTCATACAATATCTGGTGAGAAATTAGAGTTGCTGAAGAAGGGATTCAGAACTTTGAGGAATACTGGTAAAGCATTCGCTTGTTACGAAACCCTGTTCCCTTTGAAACAGAAGAAGCATCTGGAATTAATCGGCTTTAACTCAGTAATATGTAGATAAGATGAAGCGATAAGTAGCCTTCCATTCAGGTGCAATGTTACAAACGTCACTGAGATTCAACGTTTCCTAAAATGGGCTTGCAACAAAAATGTTGACTGTTATCGGAATCATACATATGAGCAAACATGATAAAGAATGAAACTTGTCAATTAAAAATTTTGCCAATGAATGAATGGTGACCATATTCAACAGTGTTTCCGCCATATTTCATCAACTTTCAAACGACATTAAAGTTCTTGCTGCCAATATTCAGCCACAACCCTCTCACATGGGCTGTCAAGAAAGCCACTTTGTCAAGTGCAGAGTATTTGTAGTTCTTGAAGTCATAAGATTGTTTATATTTTAGTAACGTCAAACTTAAACATGGAAAACTGAAGCTAATGTACGATTATCTTGTCATTGTTCAGTTATGGACATAAATTCTGTGTTTAAAAAGGCTTCCCTGATCTTACAACTAATTTGTTAATTTTTAACAGTTGCTTGTATCACTTCTTTTCAATCCCTCCTGGAGAATTGTACTATTATATTGCACCCTTTAAAGGTTGACATTAAGTATGAGTATATATCCATCTCGTACCGCGCAGTAAACACTCTCCGTCTCAGTTATAAAAACCAATCACTTAATGTTGTATAGGGAAATAATCACTGTTTGTTCTGAGATCCATACAAAAACATAAATGTACTCTGTAGGCTGAATGTATAATTTCTTATTGTTCAACCTGAAGTAACCACTAGGCTTTAAAGGGTTATTAAAGGCCTGAAGAATGGGAAAATAATATAAATGAGTAATTTTGTTGTTTTCAGTTAAATGTAGAGAACCTATATGGCCCGTTCCTACTTCACTTCTTGACAATGAGGCCCGCTGTTGCAAAAAGGTTGTTTACCCCTGGTTTAAATTGTATATAAAAGATCAGTTCTTACCTCTTAGAAAAACATTACATCTCCACCAGAAATACCAATCGCTTGAGGTTCTTTAGAGCAATGATCGGTACATATTGTAAGAAAAATGCCTGTGGACGAAATGAAGAGCTTACGAACGTCAAAGCAGGTGTGATACATGTAACGTATAAAGTTGAAGGTCGTGACCACAAGACTGGCTAACAGTGAAATTTAATTACACCAAAAGACTGTACAAGCCGTTGCAGATTGCTGGTCAAACCCACGTCCAGGCACCTCGAGGTGCCCCTTTTGACAACATTCCTTAGGTATGCCCATGCATCGTTGTTGTGAATAGGTCAAAAGTTATGAAGATGCTGGACAAAACAAACGCTAATGTGAAACCATATCAAATAACCATAATTCATTACTTCTGTTAGAATAATCACCCATCCCCATCCAGCGCCGAGGTTAATAAAGAGTAGAGCTATACCACTACTCCCTATTTGTGCCTCTTGTGGCAGGTTATGTGGCGAATGTTACCTTTATTGTACTGAATTCTACTAGTACAAACTCTACTTTCTACCAGAAGGAACTCTAATTTCTATTGCAACAAACTCTAGTCTCCAAGGGAATAAACAAACACAGTGATTTTAAAGCAATTTGTTGATCTGATGTCGCATACTGGACTGAGAGGTACACGCAATAAGGTAGCACGAACCTCATGGTTAATAGTGTGCTGAGTAGACTGTGATAACGCTCACTGTGGAGGTAATGGGTTCAGACCTCGACCTCAAACAGACTATCCTCACAAGGCCCTTTGTAATTTTCTCAGTTTCAAATATCAATACCTTCAAATATCAGTATCTTCAAACATGCCAGGACCACTTTCCTATCAACCGTTCTATAGAACATTTACTTGATACAGTACTGTAAAATAAGTGAATTAATGTAATGTCTTTAACATTGTAATTGTAAATTCGTACCCGTAACACAGCATGGAAAGCGGAACTTCAAGGTGGGCTTCCAAAACTCTTTGGATATTTATGTACAGAAAGTAACACTTTCTAAAATCAGGTACATGGTATATGGCACACAGCATACTGAATCTTGCTGAAGGTTTTGGAGAACGTATTGTGTACTTTAGATACCTTCTAAAGCTCCTCTTTACATCCAAGCGCACGGCCGCTGCTCAAACGCCGTTACATCATTTGTATAATTCCGCTAGAAAACTTTTACGTGGACTCTCTGCTTAGAATCGAATTAACATATATTTATCGTCATAATTTTACTCACCAACTAGGAGTCCTGACAATGGAAACATGAAGAGGCAATTACAATGTGTATGCTCTGTTGAAATACCAAATAATCTTCATAAACACACAAAAATCACTGTCACAACTTCCACCACATTCCCTCACTATTTCTTCTGTTCAGCCATGCTTGCTCCACTACGTCACACTAACTAGGGGGTGAAAACGAGCCAATTGGCGTTACCTTCAACTTGTCCTATGTTGCTGGTGGAAGGGGTAAAGAGCCAGAGTACTGTCTTGGCGGGCACTGCTCCATCGTCATCATTTAGTGGCCCCTTCGATGAAGTCAATCTGGATATAGTCCGGCTCACATTTCAGTCATTTTTCAGGTTAATGCCACTTTGTGACAGAGTCCTTGTTTTGTCTGCCAAGTATCGTTTACTTCTTGGCGTGAGCCGACGAAGTTAATACGACAATCGAGCCGACAGGAACCGACAAGCGGTATTCTGCAGTTAAATTAAGGTCTCTATACATAGTCGGAGACTCACTGTACGGCGGTGACGTCAAACTGTGTCACAAAAAAAATTGGGCCTCGTGAAAAAACGCGCAATGGAATAGCTGCTTATGTCATTATTACTAAAAGGTAAAGGTCACCCCACGACAAGCCTATGGAGGCTCTGAGGTGAGGTGGAGGTATAGATCCAACCCATTCACAAACAGGCACTAGAAGGAGGTGGGTGGTCAGGACCACGCTCCAGCCGCTTTACCTCCGGGAAAGACCTGGTACCCATTGTACAACCGGCTGCATTAGTCATGCTACAAAGTAATCCCTTCTTTGAGAACAATGTGACTTACAGGCTATTAAAATTGCGTGATTCAGATTTATAAATACAGAATATATACCTTCATTTCAGATATAAACTTTGTGCAGTGTCGTTTAAGAGATATCTGCATCAGAATTTACCAGATATAACAGAAAAGGCCATGTAAGGGAGAAATTATAGCAAAATAAGGGAGAACAGTAACTTTCGTGTGTGTGTTACTTTACGGCGCTGTCCGTACAGCACAGAATGGTAGACGACCGACAAATTATGAACTTGAAAAGGATTTCAGAGGCAACGCACGTGGCCTAAGTGAGGTATTTCCCCATCATTTGCCCAGATGAAATGAGAGAAAACGAGGTCCAAATAAACGCGGTTAACTTCCCTGTTCACACTTAATATAATTTCCCTGCAAACGACATCTCTAACGTAAAGAGAAGCGCAAATACAACGCATCCTTATATTTAAACTGCATTTGAGAACAAATACTGTATTTAATGAAGAAGACGAAACTGAAAAAGGCGTCAGCTGTAGGGATTTCCGTCTCAGTAAGATGTCAGAGACTGAACCGAGATTACACACTAAGTGATGAAAATCGGGCCGCCAAGTGACACTCAACGTGACATTACTGTTTAGATATAAAATTTCCCTTCTTTACATATCAATTTACATAATCCCTTCTTCTTAGGTACATGTGTCTGTCCATCTGTTACCTCCTTGGTTCAATTAGGGACAGCATTACTCTTGACCGATTTTCGTGAAACTGCAGGTCATCCCATATTGACGGTCTTCAGTTCCTTTAACTAACAGCAGTCTCACATGGCGTCCTTCCCACAGGCGCCATCCGTACGAGACCTAAAGAAAATTTCGTATTCTTCAGAATTACGTTACTTCAAACAAGCGTACTGCCTGCACGTTTCCCAACCCACGAGTAGAGAACTAAATATGCTCAGATAAAATTTGGGAAACTAATAACAGCAAAACAACTCCATGGAGTAAAGTCTTCATGAAATTCACGAAATATGGTAATAATTGGTCCACAGGATTTTATTTAGTCACAAATATTAAAGCAATAAATTATACAGGAGCTAAACATACGACCTGTTCAACACTGCACAAAGCTCAGTTTTACATGGGTCCTTAGTTTATCTGGCCCATATCGTTTGTCACTTCCTGTCGACTACCTTGTTGAATGGAACGTGGCTCAATCAGTGAGCCGCCTACACCCGACATGTCGCACCATCTGGTGTGTACGACACAAACTAAATGGAGTTCCTAAACGCACTGTCGTAGTAAATTAGACGAAAATTTTCCTCATGCGCGGATTTCGGACACCAAAACAATTCTCAAAACTGTGACAATGTTTCCAGTAACAGATCCAATTTCATGCTGAAAGAAAACACGCAGAAAAATACCTGCTGTCTGAGGAGAAACTAGACTTTATTCGAGACATCTCCAAAAAAAAAAATCATTGCTTCGATTTCCACAGCAAATGGGCGTGTCTGCATAATCAGCACGCAGTGCAACAAACCTGATCCGTTGACATCCACATAAGGAAACTGTGATTCAGGAACTCTGCGACATAGATCGTGAAGCAAGACTGAATTTTGAGAACTAGTACCTTCATGCGGCGAATTACGGAGAGACAGGCCCCACACTACTTATGTTTAGCCACAAAGCTTGATTTAATGTCAGGGGATACATAAACTCTCATAACTACAGGTAGCGCCTGCGTCATATTTCAGTGTGCGCTATTATGCGTTTCCGAGTACAAACAATTTATTAACGTTGTCCCTCGATAATAGAAACGCAAATTTCATTTAAATATTATGAACATCTCTCTTTTATAAACTGACTTATTTTCTCCAGCCGTATCTTGTTTAGATGCCCTCAAAATGGTGCAGTATGTTACTCCGAACGTTGTTACACATCTACCAGACTACACGGTGTCATAACCCAGATCACAATATGAAACTTACGGCCGTGAAAACTTCAAATCTGACCTGAATATAGGCTGACTGGTATGGGTGGTAATTAAAATGTCCGTGGCTGAGTACAATACTGACGACTTCCTGCGGACGTCAAACTCAGTGGAACGTAAATTGTATGCATGTAGCACAACAAATACATCGATCTTTCCAACCAATTTATCCCCTCCAAGCGAATGCCGGAGTAGTGCCTTGAACTAGGCCACGACCGTTTCCTTCCACATCCCTTCCAATTCAACATTCAGGTAAAGGTAAAGCAATCCCTGTACAGGCCTGGACAGGCCCTGAGGGTTCCAGGAGGTTCAGGCTCCCAAATTTCAAGAAAATCAGCATATGAAGGTGGAAATTTGTCAGCCCTACGCACCGGCCGCCTTTACTCCCAGGCTATATTCCTGGTACTCATTTCTGTTAGAGGCTGAGTCGACCCCAGGGCCATAGTGCGGCCGGAAGGATTATGTCAAAGATAATTTCCAATAACACCACCGGAAATCGAACCCACGACCTTCCGGCTTGTAGCGCAGTGCCTCAACCAACTGCACCAACTCATGCCCCCAATTCAACATTCATTATCCTAAAATCTGACGCTATATAGTCCAAGCTACAGTCATTGACGTTAAATAAACAATACACAAACGTATGTGCAGGTGATTAATACACATAACAGGTTGTAGAAACCTTAACAGTGTAAATATTTACGAATTTGGGAAATTCAGTGGCCCATATCTTTCTCTGTTTTAATGCTTCAAGTGAGTATTATTAATTGCTAAGTACAACTTCCTGGAACACAGAAAATTTCACGACACATATAAGTAAACAAAAAACAAAGGTACAAGGATGGTTTAAATTACCTCATTAATTTCAAAATGAGCAATACTCTTTGCCATCTTCACCGACGAGTGTCTCAAATTACATCTAATTTCCTTCTTCTCGAAGTATGGATGTCATGTCAAATAGTAAGTTCCGTCTCATGAAGATAAGATGAAATCTGATACAGTAATTCCTGCAAACAAAATATACAGATAGCTCTGCAACGGGGGAATGAACAGCACAGAGCAGTGCAGAACGGTCGGTGCCATCGATCGCTACGCAGCAACAACAGTCGTCTGCTCTATGGATAGCAGTCCGCAATTAAAAACACCCTGTATAATGGACTGTTAATGAATACTCCATGAGTGGGTCGCAGAATGTACGACCTGGTTACCCTTTAAGCCGGACGTCCTGCACAAAACAATTCAAAAGGATAATGATGAAATACATTACGTTACAAAATCCAATCATTCAATTGTATAAGTTCTCTTACAGTTACTGTATAAGTTCTTACACAGTTACTTCTAGTAATCAGCCTCTATGAATTTAACGTTTTTGTCTAGCATAAGGCATTTGGTATTCATTTTACAATAAATTCTTTGCGATACTACCGGTCTGGCTGCCTACCTTCTGGATGCCATGGATTTGAAATCAGTTGTGCAGGTCGGCATATTTGAACAATCCAGGTGTCTCAGAGAATGTTTAAAATATTGGTTCTATCTTCTTACAGAGAGCATGAGAAAAAATCCTGGTCAGGGAAGAATAGAGCAAGAAATGCCCTGAAGTATGTAATAAACTAAAGAGAGCCTGACGGTTAAAATATTCTGCAACAAAGGATGAAATGGCTATGCTTTTGCTTTTTCAACAAGTAATGAGTCAAAATACAGCGTGGGATGAAAAATATGATGTCTTTATAACACTCGAAGTTTCGCATTGCGGCCATACTTGTAAATGTTGATATACACACAATATTTTCCACATAATATACAATAATATGAGCTGTCTAATTCTTGAGTGTATACCAAAAACTACAAGTATGGCGACAATGCAAAACTCTTAGAGTTTTAACGAATTTTGTTTGCGCCATCCAGAGTATGAACAATTGAACAATTTTACATCACATCAGCAATGGAAGCACCAGTATATGATGGGTTATAAAATCAGACATGAACATCTGCTAAAGAACTGAAGAAAACTGTCATTATTTTAACGGAGCTTCAAAAACAGATTTACTGTATCCACTCCGTCTGTGCAAAGAGCAAAATTTGCACTTGACGAACTGCAAGTGCACCGCTCATCTCGAAAATCTGGTGGCCCCCAAACATGCTTTAAAATAAATTCCATCTTCTTAAAATATGGCATTGGTCCCCAGACGATAAGTGGGTACCTGTCACCACAGCATGGCGCGTCCTCAGGTTGCGGATGGAGGAACGGCCTCCGGATATGGAGGGTAGCTACGAATACATTGAATAAGCAGTCGCGGACAGCCGACAAGGGTGGTCCTCCAGCTTGGTGGTTGGGCGACGTGCTAACAACTCCTCGCCGTAAAAAAATTACCATGATACGAAACATATCACAAAGCCTCGGACCTGGACTGATTCTTTGGTGCTCAGGATAGGGACAGGTGGCGGGCTCTTGTGAATGCGGTAATGAACCTTCGGGTTCCATAAAATGCAGGGAATTTCTTGACTAGCTGAGGACCTGTTAGCTTCTCAAGAAGGACTCTGCTCCATGTACTTAGTTAATTGGTCCCCCGACTCTCTCAACACATGGCATCCTTAAGTGTAAACAAACACATATAATCTCGACCCTGTTCGGAATGGTCAAGACTCCCTTCAACTATCAATCTGACTTAACCGAATTATGAAGATGCAAATTCATCGCGAGGTGACATTTAGCCAGTGCAAAGCTTTTCCTTCATGTATGGCGTTAAATGTTTCAAGCTTATACCGTTTTTCGTGTTGGGGTACATGCAGGTTCATAAACAATGTCACTGTGCCAACTTCTCTTTATTAGAAATCATGGAAAATTGGTGGAGACAGTTTGCATATAACAAACCTAAAAATAGTTTGTTGCTTGCTACCATGTTCAAAAAAAACCTGGAGTCCACATTATCTGCGAGCATAAGACGGCCGGAGCTACAAAGTTAGTACTCAAGAAACAAGTCTTGTTGAAGAATATAACTAACTCCTATTTATAAGTTTTCCCAGTGCTCGGCGTGTATACTGCCCCTTCAACGGGTTTTTTTGTGGTGAAGGGCCCCGCAGCAGATGCTACGGACGCATCGCAGCCTTAAGGCTTCTTGTGCAACCCTGTGATGATGATGATGATTAGTTTCTTTTTTCCTTGTAATGGAGCACCGGTGGAATGAAATTAACAGGGGAAAACCGAAGTACTCGGAGAAAAACCTGTCCAGTGCCACTTTGTCCACCACAAATCCCACATGGACTGCCCCGGGATCGAACCCGGGCCTCCGCGGTGAGAGGCCGGCGACTAACCGCCTGATCCATGGCACGGCCTTCAACGGCTTTAGTTAGGTTAAAGTGGTGGCTGAAGCCATGAGTTTATTGGATGAAGCTATCAGTTGATAAGTTTAATTTTGTGACGGTTCACTTACATTTCAGATTCAGTCGTTCGTTTAAACGGAACAGGACCCCAAGGGTAAAATAAAATGTTTTATTCGTCTCTAAAGGAACCTCGCAGTACGTGTGTCCCAGTCCCTGACAGATCACATTTAATACGTTTAATGGGATATAATTCCAATTAAGCTATATAATTCGGTCTTCGTGTTTGTAATTAATGTTTAACCGCAGACCTTGCTCGCCTAGAAGGAAGTGCTGACGGCATTTTCATCAGATATTCTATAGTAAATATGGACGGCTTGCTGGCACCGAAACGATCGCCATCGGCAGTTGTGGCTGATGGCACATCGGACTCCTCTTCCTGCTTACTGCCTGATGAGTCTTCACACACCTGCTGCTGAGTCTTTGGGCTCCTTGCACAAACTTCATCCACAGGGATCACTGATGAACTATCGGCGCTGCAGCCCTTATCATCAGCCTCAGCACTGCTCGCTAACTGTGAAATTACAACAAATTTGTATTAATTTTCGACGCGGAATACATTACACAAAACGCACAAAGCAGGTAATGCATATGTATACTAGAGTGCCGGTCCTTATCAACCATGGTTTCCCGTGGTTTGCCTCATTCTTTCCAATATACTGTTTCTTGAGTGAGATTTTTTTCAGCAACTGTCTGGAATTATTGCCTTTTACGTGCTGAATCATACGGTACCTTAAAACAAAAGACGCCATTAAATGTACATTTTAGCTCGTCGCGATTCGAACTCAAGACATTTTAATTCTCGCTTTTGAGACATTTGTCTGTCCCTACTCATTTGTTAGGAGCACGGAACGAACGTCTACCACATTACCAGAATTCTGCACCCTAAATTCTTTGTTCCAATAACCCTGAATAATTATTGGCGAATGCACAAGGTAAACATCCGGCAGCTGGACTCTGTTAGAGCTGAACAAATTCTTATCATCGGAGAGTTGATACACAGGAGAAACTGTATAGCTCCTTCTTCCGCAAGTTCGCGCTCCTGTTACGTTTTCTCTCCTACGTGGGTAGTCCACGAAGGAGATAAGAAATGGGCACATCAGACATTCCATAAATATCTAAAGAAACGTAGGCATTTTTCGGCGCGTTCGCCAAGGATAGTGACTACTAGCCTCGTCAGGCCCCTCTGTACCTCCATCTTTCCGCGTGGCACAAAGAAACGCTCACATAGCGGACATTAGCGAAGTTTCACGTTTGGGATTTTTACTAAAACTTGTCGCCACATTAAGGGACAAAAAGAATTGACAATTCATATGAAAACCTACGTACATTTACGGAATGGGTCGTTACAGTGGAGGCAGACAGTAACCTCTGTGAGGTACAAAACGAGGGCTAAGAGAAACTGACGATGTAAATATCTCGCCTTTTACGAGTCAAGTACAGGCACACGAGCAGAACTTCTCGCCCTTTACGTGATAAGTACAGAAAACACGACACCTCGCCGTTAACGATACAAGTACGTACGATATTTGACGTTCAAAAGATAAACACCAGAAATAAGGCAGCCGCAGAGGCTGGAGAAACAGTCAACAATCTAGACGTGTGTCATGCCACGCGAATAAATAGAACGTAGTGACTGCCTTTAGACTTCACTGAGAGCATGCGGGAATAATACTGTAGAAACAATATGAATAGCAAGAATAACACAGTTAACATGCCAAAGGTGTTACGCCACCAGACATTTCCTAACTTGTTTTTACAGTGCTCGCCCCCCCCCCCCCCCCCCCGCAAACCAGCACCGCATCTGTCACATTACTGCATACCGCCGTCGTGATATTCACTGTCGCAACAATTACAGTTGCCCTCAGCCTCCCCTTGATGCAGATAGTCGCGGCACTTACATCTCGCACATCCCCCAGCCGTGTTCGTCGCTCGGGAAGAGAGCCTGAGTTTCACAACCATGCAAAACAACAGGTAAAATAAACACATCCGTACTCTGAAATGAGACGACCTACAGTCTGGAAGAAGTGTGCCAGCGTTTCGGGAGATGCTGCTATTTCAACATCAAGGTAAACGTACCCCGATAGTAAAGGTAAAGGTAAAGCAATCCCATTACAGGCCTAGACAGACCCTTAGGGTTCCAGGAGATTGAGGCCCCCAGATTTCTAGACAATCGGCACATGAAGGTGGTAAGGTTGTCAGCCCTACGCACCGGGCCTTTACCCCCAGGAAATATTCCTGGTACTTATTTCTGTTAGAGGCTGAGTCGACCCCAGGGCCATAGTGCGACTGAAACGATTATGTCAATGAAAAATTCTAATGACACCATCGGGAATCGAACCCACGACGTTCCGGCTTGTAGCGCAGTGCCTCAACCAACTGCGCCACCGCGTGCCCCTACCCCGATAGTAAATGGTCAATAAATTCTCGGACTTTCACTGAACGTAATGGCTCCTACCGTGATCACGACAACGCTTTACTACATTCGATCCTCAGCCAGCTGAAACCGGTTCATATCCTACTGCTTCCAGAGTAATTTTCATATATTTCTCCCGCCCCTGATGTAATTTTCCACTGAACAGATCTTCAGCGTTTCGAATTACGTACTTTGTTTCATCTTTCATTTCGCAATGTATCCGCTTCAATTTACTCTGTTCTTAATATCAAAATGAATACAGTTTGCTTTATTATGGTCTACAGCTACTTTGTATTATCACAGACTTTGTTATCTGTCTATATACTATGAATCTGTCTTTAATTCTGGTGATAAGACCTGAACATGGAGCAGAATCCTCCAACAGAAGCCACTAGTTGCTCAGCTCGTCGAGAAATCCCAACCTCTAATAGGAACAGGACGCTCAACGTCGTATTCAGAACAGCCCGATATTGAAACCCTGTCCTGGTCCACATGACTTTATTCCAGTCTCCCACATCCTATTCCTTTAAGATTCGTTTCAACATTATGCTCCCATGTACGCCTAGGTCTTCATAGAGGTTTCTTCCTGCCAGATTTTCCACCTGAATGCCGGATACAAATTTCATCTCTTCCTTGCACTCTACACGCCCCGCCAACCTCATCCTTCATATGATCTCTTCAGCAACCCATATAAATAAGCAAGCAAAATTATAATCGTGTATATTTAACCTTCAAAATTTTAGATGGCAGTTGGGAAAACAAAAACCACTGTTGCTGTTTTCGTATCATTTTCATTATCCGTAACACTAAGCATTGCCAAGTAGGTCTGGTGGCGGACGGGGCGAGTAATCACAATGGCCGACATTAACATAAATTATTATGTTTAAAAAAATCACAATCATTTATTGAATTTCCTTTTATTTGAATCGATAATTTAAAGTTTGTTGAGCGCAGAAAATCCAATTTTTGTTTTAGTTTAAATTATTCATTTTTATGCCCATTTTGCCGCCCCTTTGACTCAGCCGCTAGGGGCGGCTACACCACTCGCCCCCCCCCCCCCAGGCTACGCCCCTGATATTAAAGCACGTGAATAAAATTCAATGTCGTTTTAAACAGTTTACCTTATTAACACCTATGTATGATTACATAATAAAGAATAAAGCTACATATATATATACATATTGTGTGTGATAATAAAATCGGCCGTGTTGAAAAGGACACTGAATTGAGTTTAATTTGGTATATAGTAACACAGTGGAATGCAACATGAAGTAGGCTATTATCACAATTCTCAAGGTTTATGTATTTTCCTAATTTTACAGTTGTTACTTAATGTTCATATGAACAGTCCTCCTCTCTGGTTTGTAGTGCTTGAACTCGGTCGTAAATTTCGAAACTGAGGTCGTTTAAATAAATTATTAAAAACTAGTAACGACACTTATAAAAATGCTTAAAAGAAACGGCCTTGCGAACAAAGAGGGTGGGAACAGATCACTAGAAGGGTGAGTGCGAGAAGACGGAAGATCCAATTGCCACTGTTCTATGTGCTACCGTCGGTTTCCGCCTATTAAATTTAGGGCATTTAAGTACTTCACTTCAGCCATGCACATTCAACTGACTGAACGTGTAAAACGCTCAATCTACGGGTAACAAGATAAAGTCACTTACAGGTAAAGGTAAAGACCGACAGTTCCTTATGTAGGAGGTGCGGGGCAGAGGAAGGGACCTCAGCTGATGTTTTGTGTAAGTGTGAAGCTCTGGCCGCATTTAGACATACCTACCTGGTTTCCTTTTTCTTGGACCCTGAGTACGTTAGAAATCTAAGTCTGGGAGCAATCTGGAACTTCATTAAACGGGCAGGGCTCCCATGACTCAGAATCTGGTTTAAGGGGCACAAAGGGCCTGTTACGGCCTAAGTGCAACGGGACCGAAAAGGGCTCGAACCCATTAATTCATTCATTCAAAGAAAAAGTTGTCCTTGTCCAGGCCATGAAAGTATATAGGCAGTGAACAGTTACACCTCCACTCATTCTTAACCTCGGTACCAGATGGTGATGAGTGGTCAAATTCACGCCTTGACCACTTTACCGCCAGGAAAGAACCCCGGTACCCACTGAATATGAGGCTAGTGGGCCCCAAAACCGGTATGGACGTTGTGTGGAAGAGAAAGATCTGTTGGCCCTGCCAGGATTCCAACCCAGACCGCCACGCCCCTAGTCTAGTCAGCACATCGACTGAGCTGTCCACGGTCCAGATGAAATCACTTGGACAAAACGTAATATAATGCGTTGCACATATGGTACAACACACCCAGATACGTAACTCAAGAAGTAGGATGGCCGGGTATCGATAAGATAAGATGAAGCACGCACCTGCTTGCAATGGTACAGTAATGACACATGTGCGCAAAATAACAAACCTCCCTTTTTAGGGGACAACGCTTCGTTAATGTGCACGACGAGGAACGCAGTGGGCGCCAGTCTTTGGTCACGGATGATTTGAAAGAAAGAGTGAATGCAAAAATTCGGGAAAACAAGCGTTTCGTAATTTCTGAATATATGACAAGCACCTTAACGTACATGGTGATTACGTGGAGAATAGTTTAGTGTAGGTACCAACATGTTGCAATAAATACATTTCTTCAAAAATTCTTTAAACGCACTCTGCCACTTCTTACTTTCTGGAAGCACTATGTAATTGCAGTTCATAAACTTGCCTCACAAGTTTAGCAACGTGTCTTAGAGCAGGGGTACACAAGCTTTCTGAAAATCTGACAGCCACCTCCGAATTGTAGGCGCCAGACGGGTTACACGAAGCAGTTTCCATACTGAGGATTCATAACTCTGGAGAGACCTGTGAACCTCACTACTACGTGGCGCTTTATATTGAGTGCATGTAGACTGACACACTTCTTATATATAGAGGGGAAAAACACAATAATTCTGCCGAAAAAAATACTAGGCGGCACAGTAAAAACTTAGTCGCCCGGGATTTGTGCATCCTTGTCTTGGAGGTTAGGCCTACAAGCATAGTGAAAGTGGAAAACTTTTAGGTTATGTCTGAACTCACCTGCTGAGAGCGCGCACCAACACGATCGGCCCGCTGCCTCCTGGTACGACGGCGGCGGTAGTTCCCTCGCTCAAACATGTCGGCTTCACCTGGGTCCAGCGTCCAGTAGCTACCTTTACCTCCTCCATTACTGCCATCAACGCTCGTTTTCTCTCTGGGCACTTTCACAAAACAATTGTTGAGGCTCAAGTTATGTCGTATTGAATTCTGCCAACCTTGCTTGTTATCACGGTAATAAGGAAACCTTTCCATGATAAACTTGTAAATTCCATTTAGTGTTATCCTCTGATTAGGAGCAGACGATATAGCCATCGCAATGAGGGCGATGTAGGAATATGGTGGCTTTTCTGGACGAGGATTGTGCTGGAGAAGGAATGGTGGTCCTGTAAGCTTCCCTCCGCTGTGATTAGGTAGGAATAAAGGCAGATGATGATCAAATACAAGGTGACTGGCACATAAGGATGTCTTTGTAAAAGGCATTAAAAGTGGAGAGAAATCCTGTGGAATCGTTGGGGGTGTTCGTGACGATGAAGCTACTGCTGCGGCTTCAGACAGTGCCATGAGATGCTGAGAGGCCGGCAATGTCGCCGGAGGGCTATAAGCACTTAACATAAAACTACTGACATCGCTGTTTTCTTGCTGTTGTTGCTGGTACGACACGAAATGACGTAATGCCGGAAGCATCTTGCAAGACACTGAAATGTTATGTAGAAAGATCTTGAGCATGTGTCTTCCAAATCGACATACGCCGACGAGGAAATCAAGACTGCGCTGGTTACAAACAGAGATTATCACTTCGGTGTTACTACTAACGATGATAGTAACATTAACTTGTTTCAATATATAAAACGCACTATAAATCCAATATAGTCTACAAGTGCCATAAGAATAACTGATTTACCATTTCTTTAATGTCTGCGATGATGTACGTACCACAGTTAGTCTACAAATCTGGTCACATATGATATAAATGTACGCTGTTAATATGATCTGTAAACTGGAATAGTTACGTATGTATCGTCTTCGGTATAATTCCTTGTGTTGTAACAAGGCCACAATATTTTATCCTGTTTATAAATTACTTCTCGACGTTTCAAGTTACTGTGTAAAAATTGTATAACACACAACACTTGTTTTGTGTGTTGTAATAAGTCCTAGAACTCTCGTTGTGACGGAACAACGTGTGGGTGATGTCCTGCATGCGTACACACACAAAACACCAGCCTGCCAGACACGAAGTGAAACAACTCTGACACACGAACGAAGACTAAACGAGAGCGATGAAGAGGAACAAAAAATAGTTTGTTGAAACTTACAGCACCAGGCCAATCACGTTCCCTCTACCCCACAGAGTTGTTTAACTTTATCCAACAACACGAATAGGGAGACGGGCAAAATGAGCAGAGTGGGAACGAAGGAGAGTGAGCGAAGGGGCACACACACTGCTGTCCGTTCGAAGAAACAGAAATGACTGTTTGAAAAAAATACAATCCAAATGAAAGGGTGACGCATGTAGTGTACATTCGTGACAGCGCAGTCTCAACACGGCGACAGTGTAAACACTGTTTACGTGCGCTATCGGGGTTCGAATGTCCAGCCTCGCAGCACAGAGCGTGTTTGTTTTATTTACCGCCACGTTCTTAAATGAACGCCGGCATCTCAGTGCAGTGGATCGAAGCAGCGTCGTAGCACGAGCAGAAGTTTCACAATTTTACTTTCACGTGTAGTTATTTGTTCTTGGTATATTTAATGACGCATTCAATAGATTAGATTACATGGCGTCGACTTATAATTGGCCGATCCCGGTGGCCGCGCGGTCTAAGGCGTGGGTCTGCGGCCGCTCACTTGCTGGGATTGCGGATTCGAATCCCGCCGGAGGCATAGCTGTCTCTTGTGAGTTGTGCGTTGTCAGGGACGTCTCTGGGACGGGCCGATCCCTCGTCCGGAGGAGTCCTACCGAGTGAGTGTGTGTGTGTGTGTGTCCTTGAGTGTCAGCAGATGCATCAATAACCCTCTACACCTACAAGAACGGGTAGAACAAGACAGACTGAGAAAGAACGAAAGAATTATAATTAGTGGGGAATAAATGAGAAAGGATATGGAAGCAATCGAAAACTTACTTAAGCTGCTATCCTGACATTCGAGTGAAAGAACTGAGAAAAACAGTGAGAAATCACTTGCAGGACAGCCGTTGCCCAGCCCAAAATTTGAACCCGAGTACTCCCAAATACAAAGCAGGAGAGGACATACTTGTTCTCCCCGTCCCGTGGTTCCGATTGGCCACATTCCTTTCATCCAGCCTACGTAGCTGAACCACATCTTCGCCCTAACACTTAAGCCTCAAGTTGGACGTCATGCCTTTAATCCTGAAGATGGAATCATGTTCATCCGAAACATCGGTATCAAGCTACGTAACAACACTACATCAAAACCAAGACGACTACAATCTGAAAAATCCCTGACGTTTAAAACCTGCAAACGTGTTTATTTAAAATAATGCTTTGTGTGTAGAAAAAGGTAAAGTTGTCCGTATGACAGGACGGCATGTACAGGATGTGGAGCTATAGCACGAATCATTCTTATCCTCGGCACAGCATGGAAGTGGGTGGTCAGCCTCACTCCCCTACCTCTTTACACCCAGATAAGAGCAGACAGTGCCCATCGAATAGGAGACTGGGTGGGCCCGAGAGCTAGTCTGGATGATTTTGAGAAGAGAAAAAAAATATCTTGCCCCTGCCGGGAATCAAACCCCGGATCGTCCAGCCCGTAGTCTAGCTCCTATACTAACTACGGTATTCCGGGTCCCTGTTATGTATAGATACTATTAGAATTTAAAATATACACGCATATGATAGCACTGGCGGGGCCGGGATAGCGTAGTCGGTACAGCAACTCGCTACGGGGTGGACGGTCCGGAGATCGAATCCCGGTGGGGGCGAGATTTTCCGCATCCGTCCACACCAACCCCGGGGACCCACCCAGCCTCCTGTACAATGGGTAACGGGTCATTCCCGGAGTAAAGCGGCCGGGGCGTGGCGCTTACCACCCACTCCCACCGAGCGCCGAGGCTGAAGAAAGAGTAGAGCTGTACCTCTACTACCCTCTGGGCCTTCATTGCCTGTTATAGGGTGAACTTTACCTTTTATTACGGAACTGGCCATGTAAGATTGTCACTTCCTTTAATGTCTAGTAAGTGATACAATTGTATCGCTTACTGCATGCGGCTTTGGAACAACCGAAAGCGAGCACAAATTTCGATACGACACAGATTAACGTGGTCCTACATCTGGCCTGCAGATCTGGCCTACACAATATCTGCGACAAACCAGCCAACCTACATTCTTAACCATTATCATTAGAGACATGAAGCCAATGAATACGACTTGGAACGGGCATGCAGACCGCTTGCAAAAGATTAGAAATGAACATAAAATTTTAGTTGAAAACCATGAAGAGCACATATCACTGCAGAGACCTAGGCACAAAGAAAGGATAATATTAAAACTGAGCTTGACGAAACTGGATCTGAGGATGCGTACTCAATTCATCTCCCTGAGGAGTGTGTCTAACGAAAAAAGGGCTCTTGGAAACATTGGGGTCCATAAAAGTCGATTAATTTATTGATCAGTTTAGCGAGTAACAAGTTTTTAAGAAGTACTGTGTTCCATGGGGCTGGTTACTTGTAGTTCTCTAGGTTGGGAGACGCACTCCGACAAAGACTGTCTCGCTGTTGACTCCTACAACACGCTGTGTCAATGAATGGTGTCCGCAGGGCAGTACACATTTAAAATGATCACCCTCCGCAAACAGACATATCAGTTTACCTACTCACACATCCAGAAGGTCCCTCTTCCAACGGGAGGTCTTTCCCCTACCCTAGTATTAACCAACGAACGCATTTACATGTCAGAACACATGGGCCACCCAAGTGGTCTGAACCACAGCTTCGGAATTGTGTGCGTCTGTGTTGATAGCAAAGCCACTTCTGAGAATGTTAATACACTTAATACGTGTTACTGCTGTACAGTATGAATGTCAAGGGCATATTCGAGTATTCTTCAGGAACAAAGAAAGAATGCTAACATGTCCTGTTGGTGTTGACGTCGTAACGAACATGTGGAGGACCTGAGGTTCTTACACCGGTGACTATGATGGTTACTGCGTGTAGCTTCGTAGAAAGGTGCAGTCGTTTCGGAGGCACGAGCTGCCACCACATCCACAGTAGCACTCATCTGCCCGGAAGAAACGTTGTTACCTATCTACCAACTAACGCGGCAACACATTCCACAAAATAGTAATCTTCAACACGTACAGAACTTCAAAGACGCAAAGACAACAAAAAAGAAAACTTACAGCTATAGCGTTAGTAAAATGTTAATTCAGTAGGTCAGCTCAGCGGTGGAACAAGACTTTAATCTAAGTGCGCATTTTGTGAATGTATGCAGGACAATCTGGCTGTGTTTAACTTCGCATATCGCCTCCTAATTTGGGAATTTCATTGTGATAATAATAATAATAATCAATAACAACATCGCCACTAACCGAACGTCGCGGTCAAGAGGGCAGCACTGCTGGTTATTATTCGGGAAGTCCAGCCTTCAAATGTCGATACGAAGTCCCGCTATCCCGGATCAGGTGTTCTTTGATTTTCTCAGTTCCAGGCAATTACTTAAAACCAAGTTATCCGCTTCCATACACTTTCTTTCCAAGTCATTATTCAGTAATCTTCCCACCATTCAACACTGTATAGCTTCAGCTACTGACAGCTTCTTTAAACAAATCGTACGTAATGAATGGATAAACATCATCACTGATAAAGATCGTGCTCTGCTAAAGCTACCGGAAGGCCCTGGTATCGCCTTTGATACTGAAACAGCAGCTTCGGAATTCGGTTTTCAAGCATTCTTTCCCAAAGTTCTAGCCACTTCTTCTGATATTAGTTGCTGTTATATCCATAACTTTCATTCCCCTTTCTTCCCTAATATCTTCATTGTGTTTACGACGACCAGTCTTTCTGTACCTTCCGACAGCCCTGAGGAAACGCATTTCCTATCGACTGCGTTCTACTTGTTTGTTCTTTCGTCTGCATCCAACAGATACTACAGTTGCGGCCAACATTCGAATCCAGATAGAGGCACAGGTATGGCCAACATTCGGATCCAGATAGAAGCGCAGGTGTGGCCAACATTCGGATCCACATAGAAGCACAGGTACGGCCAACATTCGGATCCACACAGAAGCACAGGTACGGCCAACATTCGGATCCATATGTGTGTGTGTGTGTGTGCGCGCGCGCGCGCGCAAGCGTTTATAAAAATATATCCTTATAGACTTTCAATAACTTATTTTATTATTTTCATATTTCCTGTGCCATTATTTTCCTAGTAATGTGCGTTTTAAGGCCCCAGAGAACTGTTTGAATCCAATTATACGTATTTATGCTATATCAACATCATTGTCTTCCTCGTAACCTATACCGCAGCTCAAATAATGTAAATTCCTCCCTAACACAATTACACGTAGGCCGTGTTTTACGCCGGTTTGTTTTACTAACGCCCCTTACCAATTTACAGCACTTCTTAATTTACGACCTCTACTTTCGGTTTATCGCCCTTTGGCTGGCTGCGTTCTATTACGCTAACCCCTTATTTATGATTGGAATATCATGTTTGATTTACGCCTTTTTATTTACGCCCACCTTTTCAGGAACAAAACTGGGGGGGGGGGGGGGGTCAAACAAGCCTTTGGTGTATTTCATTATCTAACGTGATTTTGGGTCTTGTGGGTTATTTTCTTCTAAATGCAGTTACGTTTGTTTTGAGGATGGAGTTCTCCATACTGCGTTCAATAATTAGGCCTATGTTAGGAATATGCAATTATGGAGATCCTCTTCCGTGTAAATGTGTACTAATTTACGATCTTTCGGGATAATTTGCCGTTAACATATCTACATACAACGCCGAGTTCAGATTTACAGTTCAAGACGACAGTAGGAATGCTTGGTGTGTGTTCTTCTACATTCAGTACTGAGGTGTCAATAATTACACTCTTTTCTGTAATTCCAAAATTCGAAATTTACTTTTCATTGCTAAGTTTCTGTTATGCCTAAGTACAACAGCATTCAAACTTCACGCTCCACACTCAAAAATAAATCATCTCCAGAGAAAATTTCAGTATAGCTATTGAACTACGTAGACAGCGTTAATGGATCTGCAAACATACTAAGTCGAGGGAAGTAATTATTACGTGGCAGTTAAAAGTGTCAAGATCATAATAACATAAACGTTTGTGTTTACATTATGTATGCTGTGCTTCATGTGTGTCAGATGCATGCCCATACAGTCTGGTACTCACGGATGTCGTTGACAAACTTTGGTATCCCCGATTGACTCCTTGTACCTTCGCTTGTCATAACATCCACGATCAACAAAGAGTTATGGGCAAAATTCGTAAACCTTAACTTTGTATTGCATAAATTTTTAGTCTTGCATTACATGTACATTAGTAAACCTGTTGTTGCTTTATTTAATTTTTTGGAGAGGTTAGTACTGAATACGTTGGATTTGTCAGCTATAACATAAAAGTTTCGCATCGTCGCCATGTTTGCAAAGGCTGACGTAGTAATAATATCCATACACAATATGTAGGTGCCCTTTGTGATCAACCTCCGTACCATATTGCACCAAATTTTCGTTCGTCCTTTAGCTATTGCCATGATACTGAAGTCCAAGAAAAATTTTCGCACGGCCGCCCTGTGGTAATATATGATGTTCTACAAAAGAATTACCTTAACTAAACGTGTATAATTTTCGAAGATATCTTGCCATATATAATTTCCGGACACTAAGGTAATCGGCGCTAGTGCCTCTCTCGCGTCACAAGTTCGCGCCTTCGCCATGTTGATATTACTGAATGTAGGAAATCACAAAGCACGGCGTTGGCGTGGCCTCTAATCGGATAGCGTTTGTACCAGTTTCGTAAAAACTGATCAAGTGGTCAAAATCCAAATATATATATATATATATATATATACACACACACACAAATGATGGTGATGACAATATTATTCATAACCCTACTTTTTTTCCTTTTTAAGAAAGGAAAGTAGACAAAAAAATAACCTGCCTGATAACAGCAAAATCTCCATTCAGAATAAGTTTTGTAATTTGCCTATGCTGACATAAAAAATTAGTGTGTAGCCACAGAAAGTGCATTTACTTCTAAGATATTAATATTTTCATCGAGTAATAATTTTCAATAAATATATTTACTTTTAGACTAATTAGCTACTAGATTATTCTTCGCCAGCAGAATTTTAACTCATTATAGTGCTTCCTTCAACATCAAAGCTGCTTCAGTAAACAATACCCTTTGTATATTCATATTCAGCTTGGGGCCAAGTCGTGAGTTTAATGTTCACTGACATTAGGGAATATGAACACGAGTAAAGCAGTGTCAACAGATGCCTGGCATGTTAACGTATTAACGTTAAGAAATAAATGAACAGAATTTTAACATCAACGCGTGGTGAAGTTTTATAATTTTAAGTTAGTGGTGTTGACAGTTTTCAACGATTAAACTCAAGGAAAAGCTGTGTGTTGGCACTTAAAACAGTTCCTGTTCAAGTATAAAAATGCAAGATGGTTTTGAACACGTTACTTTAAATTTCAATCATTGTCTGCTTCATAAACAATTACTCCAAATTCTAATTTATGTCTATTTGGTCTATCACAGTGCACTTTCAGTACATGTAAATACATGAGGTGATATTAATGTGATGATGCCATAACGTTAAGCTAAATATTTTACCCAAATTTAAGACAAACGTGTTTCTTTTTATTTTTGGCATCTGAAAATGGTAAGGTGACATAACGTCAAAGAAAGAAAGTAAAATCAAATCCCGGTATTTTTTTTACATGGTGAAGGGCCCCGCAGCAGATGCTACGGACGCACCACAGCCTTAAGATCTTCATGTGATGGATCAAGATGAAGATGAAGATGAGCAGTTTTTTTACCAAGTTTTACAAGTAATGGAGCACAAGTGGAATGAAATTGACAGGGAAAAACCGACAACTCGAGAAAAACCTGTCCCAGTGTCACTTTGTCCAACACAAAACCCCACATGGACTGACCCGGGATCGAAACAGGGCCTCGCAGTGGAAGGCCGGCGACTAACCGCCTGAGCCATGGCACGGCCAAATCCCGGTATAGCGCCACCCTCATTTAAGGCCCATGATTGCCTGCCAATGGAAGTTGCCTATTATACGGTATTTCTGTTTACCGCCAGCCTCGATAAGCGCCACAAACTGCGGCGAACAGTGGCGCTATATCGGGGTTTGACTGTACTGCACTAAGACGCAGGAAATATGTTGCATGACAAATGTGATAGCTGCAAGAGACGTTGAGGTAGACAAACGCTGAAAATTTCTATATAAACTGAGAAAACGTTTTAAATAAATTAATGTCCGATACCAGGCGCCAATTTTGAAATACTGAAAATGTAAACCATTTAAACACATTATTCTTATTTTCCTAACAATTTAAATTATTCCAAATTCATGTGTTATGAAGAAAAAGGCACTAGTTCATTACAAATTGTAATATTGTTTAATTTAACATCCCGATTTCTCATGCCCCACCCAAAATCCCTATGTGTGAGGCAGTGGCGTAGCTGCGTTTTCTGGCTCCCGGTGCGAGTAAACACAATGGCCACCCCTAACAGAAATCATGGACTTTAAAATAAGTCACAATTATATCTTGTATTTCCTGCTATTTGTCTCAACAATTTAAAAACTGTTGAACGCAGAAAATCAAACATTTTAATTTAAACAATTCATTTTGCTGTCCACTTTGCTGCCCCTTGGGCTCCGCTGCCCGGGGCTGTCGCACCACTCGCCCCCCCCCCCGAACCACCGACGCCCCTGATGTGCGGTACTATACGTCCTTCCCCCTCATAGCAACTTATATTATTTCAGAACTACGCCACATAAGTGTCCTCTATGGGCTAAGACTAAATAACTGATCGTTGTACTGTCAATATGAATTTTCAGGAGGATCCTCTAATATTTAGCTGAATACGGTATGAATGATGCTGTCTACCATCACAATGACCTTACTATGCATTCGATTACATTCATCTACGAGTAGCGACACCACCGCTCTTCGGCAGGGGTTTTTCTTAACACATTTTTTTTTTGTTTATGGCTCGACAGCCCTACATGGGCCTGGGCCTCCTCGTTTCGTCGCGGTTTCATGATCACACACATTTGAGATACACCACAGTCGGTAGGACTCCTCTGGACGAGGGACCAGCTCGTCGCAGAGACCTCTACCTGACAACACACAACACTCACAACAACAGACATCCATGCCCCCGGCGGGATTCGAACCCACAATCCTAGTAAGCGAGCGGCCGAAGACCCACGCCTTAGACCGCGCGGCCACTGGGATCGGCTTTCCTTAACACATACTCTACTGAAATAATCAGGGTTCTTATTCATTATGATAATCTTGCGAATGTACTGTACATTAGATGGCAAATTCTCTAATATCCACAGCCGTGGTGCCGCATAACGATCGCTTTATGAACTAAACAGTTGTCAAGCCACGAAAAAGCGACGGACACATCGCTTTTGTACTGCGAGAAATGCTTGCCAGTCTAGTAGGCAGATCAAAGACGGAGAGAAACCGATGAAGAAACGAATAAAACTAAACGAAAGGGTTTTATATAGGATGTGTGGCATTTATAACTCACACAATTAAGGTCCACTTTTTTTTTCAATGGCTAGACAGCCCCTTGGGGGCCTGGCCGCCTCATTTTCCGAGGCTTCACGATCACACACTTTTTAGACACACCACACTCGGTAGGACTCCTCTGGACGAGGGACCAGCTCGTCGCAGAGACCTCTACCTGACAACACACAACACTCACAAGAGACAGACAACCATGCCCCCGGTTAGATTCGAACCCACAATCCTAGTAAGCGAGCGGCCGCACGGCCACTGGGATCGAAAAATTTTAGCTTGCTTAATGTGATTAATTTTTCGCGGTTCTAAGTATATTTTGGTACATTATGGATGCTAAGTACTGGAATTTCAGTTTCATCCAACCGTCTCAAATCCAATGCAGTTGCGTATCTAACTTTAGAAAACAGTGCATGGAATTCCTAAAGCTTCGCATTGTATTTAAAGACAGAATGTGTTCACAGTACCATGCATTTTAGAACCATTTTCAAATGGACGAACAATGTCCCTAAAACATGCGAATGTTTGTTAGAAGAACTATCATTCTAGAATAAATATTCACCAAAATCTGTAAACTTATAAAATGAAGCCCAATCAAAATAAATTTCAAGACGATGTTTAACAATTTTGTGGTCGGCAATAGAACAGACATCTATTGGAGAACACCACACTAAAGCCTTTCATGTATAATAAACCTCACTGTTCCTCATTGTCAGTGTAAAAAGAGACATACATCGTAAAGTATGGTATGCTATACATCTGACCCGGGTCAACATCACGAACCACACTGCTATCGCCTGCTAAATAATAGTGCCTGTTGTGTCCGGGCATCTGGTTGTACTGAGCCCGCTACAAACACAACTTCCGCCACGCATTCCTATCTCTACTACAAATCACTTAGGTTTTATTTGTTAAAATAGCCCATAAATGCCAAAGTAATGGCGTACTGCGTAGTTTTTGGCGCGATTAATATTCGATTGAAGCTTCAATAAAAAATGGATAAATATACAGTCGACCTATGATATATTACCACAGTTCCTTCTCAAATATTTGTTGTTACCTTCATGGAAATGTCTGAAATAATGCGTTTCTATTCAGAGCAAGAAAGAAATACACTTGGACCCACATTTGATCATAGGAAGACGTTCGACTTTTATATTTTCTAAACTTGAAGTAATGTTACGAAGTGATACTTGTAAATTCAGATTTGGATGTCATCAAGTGATGCATGACACGTTCAAATTTGGAAGTCATAAAATCCTTCCTTAAATCAATACTGAAACAAATATAAGTCCCACTGCGTATTGTTTCAATTACTTGTCATCATTTCAAGTATGATTCTGAATTATAATATGAAAACAAAAATCATTTTTTTAATTGTAATGAGTCACATTTATGGTGACCCACCCCAATGTTATGTAGGTCTATTCTCTTTAAATATCAAAACACTAATTTGCCATTTTTTCTTTCCCCACTGACGCAACAGCCCCTAGTGGGCCAGGGGCTCCTCATTATCGAGGCTTCAGGATCACACTCAGACACACCACACTCGGTAGAACTCCTTTGGACGAGTGATCAGCCCAACGCAAAGACAACACAACACTTAAATCTATGCCCCCGGCGGGAATTTAACCCACAATCCACGTAAGCGAGCGGTTGCAGACCCACGCCTTAGACCACGCGGCCACTGGGGTCGGCACTAATTTGTCATTATGCACACTTATGCTATACGAATTTTAAAAGGACTTGAGGTACTATAAACGTAACCAGTAGGCCTACGTGTCTTATAAAGGTAACGTTGTCCCTCTCGACGCCATGAAGGCAGAGAAGATGAGAGGAAATATAGCTCCGCTTATTCTTAACCTCGGCACTAGATTGGGGTGTGTAGTAAACTTCACGCCCCGGCCGCTTTACTCTCAGAAATGAGCCCCGGTACCCACTGAATTGGAGCGTGGGTGGGCCCAGAGCGGGTCTGAGCGGTTTCGGAGAAGAGATACACAATTCCAAAAATATTTCTCCTATATTCATATGAAAGAACGAAAGTCGCTAGACTAAGACTAGTGTTTTACCGTATGCTACAAAATCAACATCAAATATAAGAAGTGACTCCACTAAGAAATGTGCAAGGTGTGATCAATAAGTTCCGAGACTGGTTCAGTAAAAAATAATCTTTATTGCTTACAGATACAAACAATTAATCCCATTCAAAATAGGCGCCTTCTAAAGCTATGCACTTATGCCAGCGGTTCTGCCATTGTTGGAAACATTTTAAATGAGTCTTGGGAAATACTACTGAGGTGCTTCGTCGTATTCTCTTTGATGGTGTCAATGTGGTCGAATCTCTTTCCTTTTAGTGGCATTTTAAGTTTGCGGAACAGCCAGAAGTCACAGGGAGCCATATCAGGGAAGTAGGGTGGTTCCTGAACTACAGGAATGCCATAATTTGCTTTAAAAACCTGAACGGAGTGAGCAGCGTGCGCGGGTGCATTGCCGTGATGCAGAGCCCACGCGCGAGATTCCCGTTTCTTCGGCATCTTGCGACAAATGGCGAATGTCAGTCCCTTCAGAACCTCAACACAATAATGTTGATTCACTGTTTGGCCTTCAGGGACGTATTCATAGCGAACAATTCCTTCTATGTCAAAAGAATCAGCATGACTTTTACTTTGGAACGCACCTGACGCTATTTCTTCGGTCTTGGAGACTTAGGCAAGTTCCACTGCGAAGATTGAGGTTTCGTTTCAGGATCATATCCGTAAACCCATGTCGCGTCACCTGTGATGATGCCTTCCGTGAAGTTCTGATCCGTTTATGCCTCTGCAAGGAGATTAGTAGCGACAGACACGCGGTGTTCCTTTTGTTCGATGGTGATGACACGAGGAACGAATTTCGCAGAAACGCGTCGCATGTTCAAATCCTCTGTCAAAATGACTTGGCACATATCGTACGATATGCCAACCTCAGCAGAAATTTCACGCACTGTTAATCGCCTATTTGTACGAATTAATTTTCGCGCAAGTGTTTCTGCTTGTTGACAGTCGCCCGTATGGCGGACCTTCATCGACTGAAGTTCGTCCTCCTTTAAACCTCTTAAACCATTCAAACGTGCGAGCACGACTCAAGCACTCATCACCAAAAGCAGTTTCTACCATTTCAAAAGTCCCCGCACCGTTCTTCCCAAGCTTAACGCAAAACTTAATGCACGCACGCTGTTCCTTCTCTTCTGACATTTTGACCGCGGCCCGAAATGCGACGAGGCATAAGTACACGTGCTCATTCGACCAAAGCTGGAGAGGCACTGCCTAACGGATTCGGGCCGTCCTTTGTGCCGTGGAGAGAGGCGAATCAAGGCCACATTCCAGCAAAGAGGCACGTCCCACCTCCTCCTCCTCCTAGCGGAGTTACAGAACCAGTCTAGGAACTTATTGATCACACCTTATACGTAGTGTCCAGCGTGTAAAAGAACGGGCTGCTGAAGAAAATATTTGGACTTTAAGAAGGGGAAATAACAGGAATATAGAGAATACTGTACAGTTACTAGTGTGATTTTGTACGCTTTACTAAATAAGAATGGGATTGGCGGGGTATGTAACATGCAGGGGAAAGATGATAAATGCATGCATAATTTTGGGCAGAAACCCCGACAAACTTAGGAACAGATGGGAGGATAATATTAAGATGAATCTTGAATTAGGGTGTGTAGGTTAGGCTAGATTCATATGGCTCTGGATTGGAAAGAGCGGCGGGCTCTAGTCAACACGGTAATAAATCTTCGTCTTCCATAAAAGGCAGAGAATTGTTTGATTATGTGAACGACTAATAATTCCGGCGCGACCGAGCACAAAATAATCAGCGGGGACATCCACACATACGGACATAACACCAAATTCTCTTACTTATAAAACAGGGGTGCGTGCTAATAAATAATAGAAAATAACAAGAGAGGCGGTGTACTGCAACGTAACATCGAGGCGCGTTCGCGAAACCATTGTTGCCGTGGAAAAACAATAAGTATTAAATATTATGAGTGTGTGTCTGTAGCCTTAGTTATCCGGCATGCAAAGCGCATCTTTTCTACGCTGCATTACATTGCCATCTGTGGCCTGTCTGGCTCTACCATATTCTTCCACATTATCTCATAAACGGCATGATTTTCGGGAAAAAAAATATTGAACATAAAATGTGTGTTTTGGTTCTCTCTATAACTTTTGTCTGAAATATTTCTCATTCTAAGAATAATTTAGCGAGATGTTATCATATATTTACATAGGTCTTCATGTAAAGTACCCGTTATTTTTGTCAGATTTAATGAAACTTGAATTTTCTCTACAGATTTTCGAAAAATCCTCAAATACAGATCTCATAAAAAAATCCGTCCAGTGGGAGCCCAGTTGTTCTATGCGGACAGACAGAGAGATAGACATGACGAAGCTAATAGTCGCTTTTCGCAATTTTGCGAAAGCTCCTAAATAGATAAAAGGCTGGACAGCACAGAGCTGCTGTTTAGAGAAACTTTAGCGGCTCTTCACAGTACAAAGTATTTGATTTCTGAGCCGTATGCTTTCATCTGTACTGATGACCCATGCACCCTGCTGTTTTTGTTGTTTGGATGTGGCCCAGTAAGGCGTGCCTCACATCCATGTATATTTTCTAAACAAATAAAGTGGGTGTTCCTAAATAAACCTTGTTGGGCAAGCAGACACTCTGTTCCACTTAAGTGGGTACAAGACTCCCCTTCAAAAAGCCAACTGTAAGGCAATTTTTGAAAGCACTCCACGTCCAAAGCGACAGCACTGCTGCTTCTAAAAGGCAGCACCTGAGGGCAGCGGACACATGAGTTGCCCCTGTGCTTAATTGAATCACAAATGAAGTGTGTTGGAGGAGGTGGGGTAGTTCACTCGGTATAGTGATCAGGCTACGGGACAGACAACCAAGTCGTCGTCTTTCGATCACCAGCAGTGGTACGACATTTATCTCTTCCCCAAACCGTCCAGACTGGTTCTTGGACCCACACAGCACTGGAGGCTCTTTCCTTGGGGTAAAGCGATTTGGGCGTAACACTGACCACTTACTTCATCTAGTGCGGAGGTTAAGAATGAGTGCATCAATATGTTCACTCCCCCCAGACGCCTTCATGGCGTGCATAGAGACAAATTTATGGAAAAGTGGAGGAATAGCTTCACATATTCTTAAATGAAATATATTTTCTAACATTCTAAATAAAATTGCCGATATCAGTTTTCTGGTTTTGACAGGGGCGACTGTTCAAAATGCAGTCTTCTGGGTTGTAAGACGCATTGTCCTCCTTCACTTCCTGCAAACGTTTTGCAGCAAGTGTCGCGCAAACTATATTACAATAACATTCAATAAAAAAAGACAGGCTGTAGTAGTCTGCTTCGAACAAGTCAGGCTTCATTCTATACAAGCGTTACTACATGTACTACCACATAAGCGGTTCGAATTTATTTATTCATTCATTCCATTAATTTATTTATTCTTGATTCTTACGTGTTTCACGCATGGAAGTTACATAGTGTCAACATTTATTTTGGGCTTCCTTGTATCAGGGAGAGCGAGCGTCTGTCTTAGAATGATCATGCCATAACAGCAATGACTTCCAACATAAATTTTTACATTATTTTCAAGTTTTTGTTTAAATATTTCTAGCACAGAGATTATGTCATCTGGTCCCATAAGAATCATATATATATATATTTCAAATTTAACAGAATTAAAGTGCATTCATGGCTAATGTGCAGTAGCGTTCCTCAGTCGTTCTGGCCCCCCCGGGCCCCTTATAAAATCCTCACTAATTCTGCAGCAGCTCCCAAAAGTACTTGAACTCCCAGTAACGAAGTTGGAATATTTATAAATAAGGTAAAGGTAAAGTTCACCCTAGAAGAGGTCATGAAGGCCCAGAGAGGAAGTACTTTCTTTAACCTCGGCGCTAGGTGGGCGTGGGTTGTTAACGCCACACCCCGGTCGCTTTAACCCCCAGGAAAGAGACCTGGTACCCACGGTACAGGATGCTGGATGTGACCCAGGGCCGGTCTGGACGGATGCGACAAACCTCGCCCTCACAGGGATTCGATCACCGGACCGTACAGCCCGTAGCGAGTCGCTATACCGACTGAGCTACCCCGTTTCACATTTATAAATATTTATAAATAAGGAACATGCTTAAATTATAAAAAGCTCTACTAAGTCAACGTAAGAATGTGTTAATAGCAGGTCTACGGTTACTGCATTAATACATTGCTGTTTGTAATATACTGCTCCAAGAGCAATAACTTGTCTAGCAGTAATGATGATAGAACCACGACGAGGAAAAGCCTAATGGAAAAGGGAAGTTTGCATTCTACTGAACAGAATCCACTAAACACGCATTCCCCTTACGCATTACTCGCGGACCCCTGGTTGACAAATATTTCTTTTACGAGATATGGCGAAATTGTCCCTGTCCATGAAATAAAGGCATATAGGGGTAGTAGAGGTATAGCGCCACTCATTCTTAACTCGGCACCAGATAGAGATGAGTGGTCAACCTCACGCACCAGCCGCTTTAACTCCGGTAAAGAACCTCGGTACCCATTGAATGGGAGGCTGGGTGGGCCCCAGAGCAGGTCTGGACGGTTTTTTGGGGGGGAAGAAATGTGTTGCCTCCTTCGAGATTCAGATTTCGGATCGTCCAACTTTCAAAATTCCGAAAGAAAGTACGCCATATTTCGTTGGTAATTACATAAAAATTAAGAGTAGTCTAAATTTCTGAAATGCAAATTATCTTATATATAAGTTTTAAAACTTTCGCGGCGACATGATTCAATATAGTCTTCTCGGGCGCACAGCCGCGTCAACTCGTTTGAATACAACGTTTCGGGGACTGGCTCCGTCCCCATCCTCAGGCAAAACTGATTTATTATCTTGTTCAGAAGCTTGTGGTCGCTTAGCTAGTCAAAACAATTCCCATCCTTTTACGAAACTCGAAGTTTCATTACAGTGTTCGCAACAGAACGCCACTGGCCCCTGTCCTGAGCATCGCAGTTTGCAGAAGTCAAGAAGCAGAACTGAACGAGTGCCTTTTATGTACAAGAGACAACCACGTAATTTTAAGTGCGCGCTGATTTATCCCTGCCTACATTTCGTGACATTTGTTATCCAGCCATGTTCGTAACTTTGTTAGTGACGTCATCACACTGGAATACAATTGTGTATTTTCAGTCAAGTTAAATATATACAGCATTACGGATTTATGCAGTAATGAGTTGAGTGGCGTGGTTAGGTTTTTTGGTGCCCAGGGCGAGTAACCACATTGGCCGCCCCCATGAAAACGATAAACTTCAAAAGAAATTACAATTATCTATTGAAGTTTTTTTTTTTTTTTATTTTTTTTTCTTTTAAGTGTGACATACCCTTGTGATACAAATACATAAAGGTAAGGAGCGTACCGTCTGTCACAACAATCTTCGTGTATTAATTAAGCTGAAATTTATTATTTATTAAATTTCAATTTTTTGGCCCCAATTTTTCATTTAAAATATTTATTTTGCCGACCATTTTCCCGCCCTTCAGACTCTGCCTAGGTGACCGCACCAATTCCCCCCCCCCCCCCCAGCTACACCCCGTGATTGAATGCATGCGCCTCAAAAGAGTGCGGCCGGTCCTCATGAAGCATGTGGAAATGGAAATGAAGTTTGACAAGAGTGCAGACTGCAGTTTTTATAACATAGTTGACTGGAACTGCAGTTGGTCCTACAAAAATGCATAAAAACTCGTGTCGAAATCATCAAGAGTGAAACCACTTGGGAGATCGAAGCGCAAATGAGACAGTAATAAAGAAAAAGAATATGAGGATATTGGACTGGTTTTATCTGGCTCAGGATATGGTCCAGTGGTGGGCTTTTGTGAAAATGGCAACGAACGTTCGGGTTCAATGATATCGGTGCACGTGAAACTTTCTTCCTGCAGCCATCTGGGAGCGACTGTCTACATGAGTGCAACCTTTTGTTATCTTCTAACAATTAAAAGAAACTGCATCACTTACCGGATGGGGCACTATTTACGAAGTCTGGGCTCCCGAGGAGACACTTTTGAGACAAAAGGAATTGGTTGAAGAGTTTCGTCTGTGTAGAATGTCCACGCAGCTTTCTGAGAGATGTTGACAGAGACGGAGGGGTGTTGAAAGAACAGGGATACAGACAGGGTATGTCTAGGGTCAGGTACGTGACAGCTGATGACACCTCCCCTCTGTCTATCGTTTGCCAGCTTTCATCTTTTTAAAAATAAAACATACACACCCAGAACCTCAAAACCAAAACACCGTCCCGCATCACAGTTCCCATCTTCCCTTTAAACAACGGAGGAAGGTCAAGGTAAAGGTGTCCCTGTGTACGTCATAAAGGGATATTGGGGAATGGAGGTATAGTTCCACGCACTAGATGGAAGTGAGCGTCCTCTTCACGCTTCGGCCGGTTTACCCCCGGAGATAGAACCCCCACTACCCATTGAATAGGAGGCTGGATCGGTTCTAGAGGCGGTCTGGGGCATTTACATAGGAAAAAATCTCTTACCCCTGTCAAGAATCGAACCTATGTGACTGACAATAGTTCCTTCTGTCAAATCCAACTGAGAGGTCAACTGCCCACCCACCGTTCCATAAGGACAAGAACGGATACTTCCCGAAACGTCCGTTTTAAAAAAATACGACATACAAAGCCCAGAAACAAGAGTATCGTCATGTCAAGTGTAATGTACCATCGCCAGAATCCTTGACAATTTAACTGAATTGCAGCCAGTCCTCATTATGTGCCATTCTTTTATTGCACAGTAAATTTGGTGTTTTGTGTTCATACTCGCAAATAGGGTGACATGTTACAGCAACCTGGGTTCTATATTGACACGTTCTACATTAGTGCTGTGCAACCCGCGGCCCGCCAGACGTATGCCTGCCACCCGCGAGAGCTTTCGAACACATTTAACTTACAGTAAGATCCCCCATCAGAATGGACAAGTTTCTTTTAGTAATTTGGTGAACTCCCCACACCAAGTTACACGTGGTAAACAATATTTAAGTTGTAACGGGATTCGGGCGTATTTTCATTAGCAAACGTCTTATGTTGGATACTGTACAGTGGGAGGAGTGAGAAAAATACGAAGCAGCAAGCTCCACTGTCTTCCTTACTTCTTCATTTCTAAGTACATTCCAATAACAAGTAGTGCAAGTGTACTTCTGTCATAATTTTATGGAATGGCATTCTGTGTGTCTGTCAACAAATATCAGTCACAAAGAAGCAGGGCAACCTCCCCATCGATGTTCTTTCATTCCTAAAGTCCTAAACATTAAATTAAATTAACTGCCGTATCAGGCTTCCGCCGCGGTGAAAATGGGATCTGCGCTCTTTTGGGATTTGATGCAGCGTAGAATGGTAGTTTCCTACCGGCGTTTCGGGACAACCTATCTGTCCTACATCTTCAAGGGTCAAGCGGTCGGGTCAAGCATGACTGCTTGACCCTTGAAGATATAGGACCAATAGGTTGTCCCGAAACTCCGGTAAGAAACTACCATTCTACGCTGCGTAAAATCCCAAACGAGCGCAGATCTCAATTGCTATATTAATTTCATTAATCCATTTGGAAGACCTAGCCGTAGATGGAAGGATAATATTAAAATGGATTTTAGAGAAGTGGGATGGGGGCATGTAGTTGATAGATCTGGCTCAGGATAGGGACAGGTGGCGAGCTGTTGTGAATGCGGTAATGAACTTTCGGGTTCCATAAAATGCGGAGAATTTATTGACTAGCTGAGGACCTGTTAGCTTGTCATGATGGACTCTGTTCCATGGTGTTATTAATTTTACTAATAATTCCGTTATTAATAGCAATTTTACTCCCTTACTCGCCTAACAGAAAACAATTTCCCCTCAAAAAATAAGGCTTTTACTGTTAACAACTGGTTTGCGCCCCCCTCTCAGCGTTCCGAGATTTTCAAATGGCCATTGTGCAATGCAAGTTCTCTCTGAACACTGATCTACGTACGTCTGTAATAAGAAGACATGCTCAGAGGTGAGAAAGGCTCGCTAGTCACGTAGCCCGTCGTGGTGCATGCAGTTTCAGATTTATGCCCACCATCAGCTCAACTGTATCTGACCAATGTGGCGCTGTTTAAACAAACAACAACAAACCCCCAAAATGAAAGGGATCCTCTGTGTGAAGTTTCACTCTCAAGTGTGGTCATTAAACAGTGGAAAGTCAAACACTGGTTGAAATGGGGAGGGGAACCGCTACGTTGATTTATTGCTGTCTGCCTCAATGCCGTAAGACTGAACGTTGAACTAACAACTGAGACAGCAACATACAGTTTTTGATGTTTTCAAGTTGCCTGTTTAACGACCATTTCTGTGACCGACTTCACAAGCATATGGCTAACAGAACACGAAGCAAGCAATTATCTTCTAAATCCAAACTTATGTTTGTTATTCTTCAGCGCATTTTAAATGTTTTAAAAACATACCTGCGCCCTTCTTTTCTAAGAAATCCAATGAATTTTACCCCTAAGACTTTGTGGGAGTTCTCATCCTACCGCTACATCCAAAAAGTAATTTCTCTGCCTGTAATAACAAAATGACTGTCACAGAGCGGATGGATGAGACATGGGCAGGCAGATCCTAAACATATAAAGACTATCGTCATAAAAAGCTCTCCTCGCCTTGCTGACTTCACTAGTTCTGTGTTTGTATATTACACATGTGTGACTATATTCTTGCCGCCTACCTCTTTGCTAGCAGTCAAAGCTAACCGCTATGTGGATGTATAAAGTCATAAAAACCTCCTCCGTGTGGAAAATGACACAAACCGTAACTCTTGCTTCTTTTCGAGGACACGACAGCACCTAAGGCTTCAAAATACATGCAGTTCTGCTGTTGGTTTCCTTCGTAATGTGTTTTCATTCGACCATTTTAATGTTCCCACGAAAACCACAAGCAAGCACACTGTTTCCGGAATGTTCTCTTTTGTTTATTTACGTAAAAACCCACAAGAGACCAGTGCCTACAAACCCACAAAGTTGAAACACAACAATACGGCGTCATTCTGTCCGTCCATGGACGCTGTGCGGGCACGTCGACTATAGAAGGGGTGCTTGGATGGGTGGGCGCAAAATATTCACCTGGTGGTGACAGCAGCGCCAATGTCCTAGATTTGTAGTCACAAGGGTCCCGATTCAATCTTGCCCGGGACACTGGCTATCCTGAGGTGTTTGGTGCTCTTCCTCAGTCCCTCCAAATCAGTGCCAGGCTAATACCTCAACCAGGCCATGATCGCTTCCTTTCAAACGTTGTAGGATTCAACACTGATCAATCAACTGACGATCTGACGCCGTATAGCTAAACACACTCACAGCATCATAAAACAAACTACACCGTATTTCCACACTTCATACGAAGATAGTAACTTTCTTTGTCTTATGCTGAACTTTCTTGTTTGCGGTTTGGGCAAGCTTTCGTTTATTGCTAACTGATGGCTCTTCCATTTTACGCTTATACAGTAAATGCTGTCATATCCGGCAATGGATGATCCGGAAAGTTCTATTAACCGGAAATTGACAGAGACTTGTTACATTTCACTATTCCATCAACCGGCAGCACCCGACACCAACTCCAAGTGTTCGACCATTAATTAATTATTGGTGTCTTGTTGGCTTTTGTAGATTATATATGTCCCACGTTCGGTAAGTAATGATGAGAAGGGAACAGCGCGTGCAGCAGATACAAGAGGGCAGGATATCAAGTGACAAATCAAATGTTAGGTCTGTCCATTGGGTAGCTAGGTACAATGAGAAACGTATTAGGTATAACATACTGATAACCGGAAAACTACGATACCCGGCAACGTTTTGGTCCAGGGGTGCCGGATATCGCAGCTTTTACTGTGCATACCAATGTTGTCTATTAAACTGCTTCTGTACACCTTTAATTACGTATTTCTGAATTCTTCAAGCCTTTCGTGATCTCATAAAATATGGGAAACCTCATTTCTCGAGTTGGCGTTGTTTCTTACCTCGTTTTTGCAGTTTTGATTTATTTTTATACTCTCGTATATGTGCTTATAATTTTACTCGTGTGCTTATTTTCTTATTTCCAAAGCCTTGGCTATTGCACACAAACACACACCAGTGTTGTGCGATAAACTTCGCGGTACAGCTGTACGTGACCCCGTGCCTACAGAATGTTGAGGGTGTTGTGGGAGGCGGCGTAGCCGTAAAAAAACACACTCGCTCAGGGCCGGTGGCAGGGTAAAAATTCTCAGGAAGGCAAATTATCCAAATTTTGCATTTCGATTTTCGGACTATAAAACTGTTAGCCTGTTGTGAACACGGTAACGACCTCGTGAATACATAAAAAGGCAGGGAAGTTCTTCAGCGCCTGAGCTACTCTCAGCTTCTCAAGGACTCTGCTGCATAAGGCTTAAATAGCAACCACCAGTATCTTAAATTTAACTCACCGAGGAAGACGGCTCAAGCGGTAATATTTCTCACTCGCATTCGACAGGTGCCAGGTTCGGATTTCGGACGGCATACCGACTCTCCTGACCAACTGTTCTTGTGGTTTTCCTCAGTCACTCATGGCGAATGCCTGAAAGAGAACATGACTGCTTCCTTCCATATCATTTCCAACTTATCGTTGCTTAAACCTAATCATACTGCAATTCCCTATTATATAGCCATAGGCAACGTCGTTAAACAAGCAATACATATGATCAAATTTAATCCCATTCTTTTACAGCTTAGTCGGCATAGTGACTAGGCTACGGGCTGGACGGCCAAGGAATGGACGCTCGGTTCCCGGCAGAGGCAAAAGATTTATCTCTCCTTTAAAGCGCCCTCCCTCCTAGTCGACTGGTACGCATTTCCTAGCACGTATATAATAAAACCATTAGTGACCACACTATCAGTACTCCTGGACCTACTTTCATACTCTCAGGTAAGACTTCAAGACGGCTCAGTTAATTTCAAGCTATTTCAGGGTTTAACGACTAAAGTCCTAAAATTAAGGAAGTTTTGTTAGTGAAACTGAATGTGTGAGGTGTGGCTATTAAATAACGAGACCGCGTGCGCAGCTCCTCACTTTGTTGATCACCAAAGTAAATACATACCAGTTACAGCTAAATCTTCCCTGACTCGCGCGCAAAACCACGCTCAGTTACGTTTACATAGTGCGGAGTAATATTCTGATAAAGGGTTTTTTAACTTTCCGGGATCGTGCTTCATTAAAAATATTGTGCAACGAGTAACCATCAAAATTCTTTTCAAAATTAAGAAAACTGCCACCGAAACCTTCAGTTCGTTAGATGAGGCATATGGAGAACACGCTCGTGTTTTAATGGCACAAAAGGTTTTCAGAGGAAAGAGAGGATGTAGAAGACAACGACAATCTGGCCGTCCCATAACGACGCAAAATGATGACAATGTGGAAAGGGCGCTTGTGACAAATGATCGTTGTTTGGGTAACAGAATATGAAGTTCTAACAAAATAACAAGAAAACATTCCGGAAAAACCAGAGGGTTTGGAGTCGCGGGTGGATTCTGCACCAAGACAACACACCGGTGCAAAGAGTGATTTCAGTCCTCCACTTTTTATTTGAAAAACTAATACCAAAGTTCTAACACGCTTCGTACTCACCAGACTGTGTGCCCCATGCGACTTTTCTTTTCCCAGCATCGAAAATTTCTCTCAAAAGAACCCTAGAAGGCTCCATGGGGCGGTGTGTAGCTTCCGGTGGAAGTTACTTTGAAGTGGGTAACATGTAGATACAATAATTTAATTTCGAAAATAACTTTTTTGACCCGCGTCGATGTGTACTCAGCACTTTTCGTTCTGCCGGTATCAAAACACAGCCTCCGTTGTATCCCTGTAGTCATAGCAGCCATACATATTTCTAGATTTCTTGTAGAATTAATTTATCCCTACTCACTCTTAACCTAAAAAGTTGATAAAACACTACGTAAAAGTAAAAATTGTGCCTCCCAAAATTAGTGAAAATTTATGCTTCCAGTTCACTGCCAAGTCCCACACAATTTACACAGGAACGGGCACGAAATAACCTAATGTCTTATTTTTCTTCTACGGTAGCTGGGTCAGAAGCTCAAACCCATTTACTAACCACAGCAGTGGCAGTGTGTCAGCTGGTCTGGCCAAATGCACACCTCAGGGTGTTACGGATAGATTATGGACCAACGACAAGGAAATACCAAACCGAAAACGGACAATCCTATATCCAGTACTTCTCTCTGGGTTTGAACCCTGACCTCCACCGTCAGAAGTTTGTGTCCCATAACTGCTGTCGTCAAATGCGATCGTCAAGTGGGCAGCATTACTGCTTTATGTTCGGGAGGTCCTGAGTTCAAATCTTGGTCTACAGAACAGTACTCTGACTGAGGCACTTCACTGTATTCCTGAGTCCCACCAGACAAATGCCTCAAATTAGGCCAAACTCACTTACACAACCTTTCCTAGTAATTAACCACCTAGCATATGACACTATAATCTGCACTACTAAAAGCAAAGAAAGATTGTTATTATAAACTGAAAAAGTCAAGAACAGAAAATAGTTGAAACTAGGAATCACTGTTCCTGTGGCTCTCTTGATGTCCATAAACACTTCTTCCTACCAGTCTGCTGAAGCCACTTACCTTGTGTACAGATGAAAGTGTTCACCCCCTCATAAAGCCGAATGACTTATGAGTATCGCAGTCATTTCTCCCCGCTACCAGCAAATAGCAGACCTATCCTTAAGGTGGCACTCTCACGTTTATCATCGCATCGACTGCTCTCTTTTCACCCACAGTTTCACAATGCCTGGAGAATGGAAAATTACTTTGAACTGCAAATTTTCATCAATCAAACATGAAGACACAAACAAATGTAACTGAGTCTTGAATACCATTGATACTTCCTACCTAGCCAGTTTCCCAAACTCACGCCAACATGATTACCAGGACAGTTCTTCACATAGACCACTATCCAGCCACCCCCTTACCGTTCATAAGCATCTTACCATATTTCAGGCAATGGTTGAAACCAATCATCATCATCACCACCACCACCATCTGTATGATAAAACATACCAGAAAGTGATATTTTTGTTCATAAATGACTTTGTAATTACCTCACACAATTTTTAGGAATAGCTGATACTATTATGAACTCAGATGTTAACTTTATATGATAAGAACTACTCATTAAAGCAGACAAGTTATGGGTGCCAAAATCAGTGTATGTTTTAATTGTATTCAATGAGTGACAACTTGGGCTCTGGATTATATGGTGTGCAGCATACATAATTTGGCTCTAGATCAGTTCCAGTGGCAGCCTTTGGCATCAGCACAGCCGCACCTTGTAGTCTATAATGCCTCGAGAGCTAGAAATATGTCACTGTCCTTTGTGAGGAAAGGCATCATCATGAGGAAAATATGAATCATGTGCTACACTTCAGCAAAAGTGCATTATTTAAATTTCACTCAAAAACCTACTGACAGCTACAGTCAAAGTCTCATCATTCCCAAGTCTAATCTGGGGATGTGATAAAAATTTCAGTTTCTAATGCCACACAACCACACATATATTGGGTGAATGTTTTCACCTGCAAGTGATACTGTCATAAAATTAGGTGTAACTGGCATGCTCCAGTCTGACAAAAAGTATTAAATAAACTAATTCTACAACTAATTCCTTACATAGTAAAGAAATTACCCACATTTTATGGAAACAGAAGTTTCATGACCCTGCTTGCAACAGCCCACCACTTGTCCCTGTCTTCAGCCAGATTAATCCAGTCTATTTGTCCTCCCATCCAATTTCTTTCACGTCCTTTTCAATATTATCCTCCCACATATGCCTAGTCTTCCAGGTGGTCTCTTTCCTTCATGTTCTGCACCAAAAACCCTGTAAGCATGTCTCTTCTCCCACGCATATGCCCCATGCCCAGCCCATCTCATCTTCCTTGATTTGAGCAACCACTTGGTAAGGAGTAAAATCCATGACACTCCACATTATGCAATTTTCTCCAGTCTCCTGTTACTTCCTCCATCAGATCCAAATACCTTCCACAGCACTCTATTCTCAAACACCGCCATCCTATGTTCTTCCTTTAATGTGAGGCTCCAAGTTTCACACCCATACATAACAATGGGCAGTTTGTTTCTCTATATCTTAATCATTAAGTTTTTAGATAGCAAATGGGAAGGCAAAAGATTCTGGGCAGAAGGGTAGTAGGCATTCCCCAGATATAATCTGCTCTTAATTTCTCCATGGATGTAACTTGGACTTTAAATGGCAATAAATAAATATAAAAACATTTATTTATATGTTTATTTCTTAACAACTATAACTCTTTGACTATAATTTAGTTTTTAAAATATTATACTGGCAAAAGCAACAAGGAAAACAGTTTCAACATAACAAACAACTGATTTTAGCAAGAACAAAGACTGTGCTAAATTCTTGTAACATTATTGTTTTTGCAGGTATTCTGAACACATTTGGAAAACCTTTCTGACACCGTGCACACAAAGTGTTGGAAAAATGAACAAGACATTTCTTGTTCTTCTATGGTTCTGGTGGACACAGGGTGCACATCTTTCGCTGTCAGAGAGTACTTCCCTCTGCTTTATTTCTATCACGTATCTCACATCAAATCCCCCCATTCTCTAGGCACAAACGTAAATTACCTCCACATATATCGACTTCTACAAATCAGAAGTACACACACACATATTATTTGGATCTTCAAAGTTGTCAGCATTAAGAGCAAAGTCTGTACCATGTCTGAGGGGTTAGTCACTGGCCTGGGTTCAATCCCAGTCCACCCCACATGGAAAAAAGCTGCACTGTAACAGGTTTTTCTGCAAGTACTTCTGTTTCTCCCTAGTCAGTGTGGGTCCACCAGTGCTCTATACTCAAATTTCATTCACCTACCAACACTATATGATCTTAGGATCATTACATAAATAAAAACACACCAAAAAAAATAACATAAGGTAGACCTGAATTTCTTCCCATTTCCAGTTCTGAACAAATTAAAAACTAAGTCTAAATACTGAATAATACTGCAAGAAAATAAAGTACAGCAGTCGAAAAATTATTGGTCATCGCCATTCAAATTCTCTTAGTGCAACAAATAAATACAAACAAGAAAAATTCTTGTAGAGTGAGATGTGGGAAACTGCTTGTAAACCTTGAACTTCAACAGGGGTGGAGGAGGACAAATCTTGAGTTGTAACTTCAGATGGAGGCAGTTTCTTACACCTCACCAAACCAATCAAGTGCTAAAACAGACCCTTTCCCCTCACCTAGCGATCAGTCTTTTAAAAAGGCACTAAAAGTGGTTCATTTCACTGGGAAATCAATACCGTCAATCTACAAATCAACATGTGACAGACTGTACATAACACAGCCCCAGATATATGTAAAAAATAATACTGCATTTGTGTGTGTGTTTAGAAATTCTAAATACAGTTGAGCATAGCATATGATTTGCTTGGAAGAGCAAACACACTGAACAAATACGGCTCCAATGAGTGCTGCTGTTCATAGCAGTCTTCTTGGAAAATGACGTTTTCTGTTCTTGGCTTTTTACTTTATGTTATGACGCTTTTTCAACTATGTAGGTTATAAAAGGTAAACTTCACCCTATACCCTGCCATGAAGGCACACAGTGGAAGTAAAGGTATAGATCTACTCTTTCTTTAGCCTCAGCACTAGATGGGGGTGGGTAGTTCATGCCACACCCTGGCCACTTTACCCCCAGGAATGACCCAGTATAGGAGGCTGGGTGTGCTCCAGGGCCAGCCTGGACAGGTGTGAAAAATCTCACCCCCACCAGGATTCAATCTCTGGACCATCCAGCCCGTAGCAAATCACTATACCAACTACGCTATCCTGGCCCATACGACGTAGCTTATACAGTGTCAAAGTGGAGGACTATAAATTAAGTGGAAGGATGGGAAATGAAACAGTCATATTACACTATTTTCCTTGACGGTTTGAAGAAAACCATAAAAAGATCAGTCCGCATAACTGGCATGTTGCCCAAGAATCAAACCTGGACACCTCAAAGTACAAAGCAGCAGTATTAATCACTAAATCATAATCTTTGGTTACAAATAAATATACCACAAAGTTGTCTTTATGAGGTTAAATGTAACACCTTGTACTAGCCATTATGAAAAGTCTAACATTATATCCAATCACTTCACTTGAATCATAAAACATCTGGGTCCAAACATCCAAAAAACATGCAATATAATTAAGCATGTGTTTTGAAAAATACATTCCAACGCGCCTTCTACTTATTTTATTGTAGATACAATATTGATTTGTATCACAGTGACAGATGCATCTGCACTGTCACTAGCTGCAAGGCCCAAGAGATGTGAAGAGTAAGTCATAGATTTGACAGAAATGATGTCAATGTCAACATCTTGGACAAGACCCAACCATGATCACAGTAATACAAATGGATCATAAAAGCGAAATCAGTATTATGAATTTATAACTACATTTTCATATTATCAGTTGATCTAAAATGCATAAAATTGGGAATGACTTCAATTCTTTCTGCAATAGATTTACATAACCTAGTTCAACACATTCATTTCTCGTTTTCACTTTCAGTGTTACACAACAAGTACAAATCTGTCATAAACAAATTACGAATAAATTTTGTCAGTCATGGACATTATGTAATTTAGCATAGTGACAGATGCATCTTGCACCTGTCACTAGCTGCAAGGCCCAAGAGATGTGAAGAGTAAGTCATAGATTCGACAGAAATGATGTCAATGTCAACATCTTGGACAAGACCCAACCCATGATCACAGTAATACAAATGGATCATAAAAGCGAAAATCAGTATTATGAATTTATAACTACATTTTCATATTATCAGTTGATCTAAAATGCATAAAATTGGGAATGACTTCAATTCTTTCTGCAATAGATTTACATAACCTAGTTCAACACATTATTTCTCGTTTTCACTTTCAGTGTACACACAACAAGTACAAAATCTGTCATAAACAAATTACGAATAAATTTTGTCAGTCATGGACATTATGTAATTTAGCTTTCAACATATCACACAGACATCCAACTACTTGTATACATTCTAAGTAGATTAATGTCAATTAACTTCATAAATTTCTGTGCCTTGCAAGAATAATGTAGTAAAATATAATGTCCCACAGCTAAAAGGATTTACCTTTACAGACTGACACAATTAGGATACAGCCTACAGCACAGGTTAATCAATACCTTATTTACCCAAACACCGTGTTTCCTGCATAATAGTTTTCCAAGAGACCAGTGAAAAATAACTTCTTAAACGAGAAAATGTCTCATAACAGGAAACATAAAAATTAGGTTCAATCTTTGGGCCCACTTTTGTGTCTCCATCCCAAGCAACTATTTCATAACATTTCAATTAAAAGGTCACAAATGTATATTATCAGAATAATTTGGATATACAGAGGCAACGCCAGTGCTCATTTCTACTTTAGTGCTAAAGAAAAATTTATTACACAAAAGTGAAAATAGACCACCCAAAAACACAGGCCCAGTCATTCACTGTTGGCACAGTACACTTTCTTCATGTACTTCACTTGTGTCTTCACTGCCATTAAGCCATAGCACATTACCATCTACTGCACCAGAATCTTCAAAACCACACCTGAAGTCAAAATCTTGCTGTAACATCTCCCTGTACACTTCAGTTAGCACAAAAAAAAAAAACCCTCTGCATTCTGGACCCTTGCCAGATGGTCATGCCACTTCATGTACTATGGTCACACTTTTTTTTGTTGCGGTTCACAATTGTTCATATGGTACAGAATGCTATTACCATTATTTGGGTGCATTATCATATTTCCTTGAAAAACTCATTATCTGCTTTTTATTATTTATGTTGATTCTACGTTAAAGTTATACGTCGTACATAACCTCAAAACTTCACCAAACTGAAATATTTTGCTATTTTACAAATAATATTTCATACATAATTTGTAGGTATATTCACCATCTAGATGCATACCAAATTTAATATTTACAGACATAATCAATAATTACCAAATATTATGATTGCAGGTTTTTGTTTTTCTTGATTATGTATCACGTAAATCGCAAGAAGTAAAAATTGATAACTGCATAGGAACATGATGTAACAACATGAATACTGTGTCACTTCATTATTATGTCATATCACAAAAAGTCTGTAAGTAGATAATTATTATTTGGCCTCTCTTCTCTGTCATATTTCTTGTAGTTATTCATAAACGACACAACTTTCAGAAAAAATGTATTTTTTACGAAACATGCGTTTTGATTTGCTCAACAACCTGTATCTGAAACTTTCCTCAACCCAACAAGTCCGCAAGACAAAAAAATGTACATACATCTTAATGTAAAGTGCTGGTCATTATTTTCCAATATTAAGCAAACTTGAACCTTCTAGAGAGATTTGAATAAAAATCCCCCCCCCGCTCAAACACAAAATTTCATGAAAATTCATTCAACAGAAGCTGAAATGTTCCACATGGAGAGACAGGCATAATAGCGTTGGCAGCCACTTTTTGCAACAGTGTGAACACGCTTAAAAACCATGGAACCAGAAACAAACAACTGCCAGGTTGCTCACAAGAAACGAACTGGTCCACAATCAATTATTGACTATGGTACAGTTCAACCATGAGGAAATTAATGAAGGCTGTAACGCCTTCTAACCTTTATGAGCCACATTTAATGGCCTGAGATTTTCTGGCTTAGCATGGACATTTAAACTGCTACCCAGCAAACACACAGAAATCAGCACATAGCATGCTAGGCCACTTGCCACTACATTTTAAGGACCAGCATATGGTCTCATAGGACGATAAAGGTCAAACATATTACATAGGAAATTTTATATAAAAATCCTAAGAAAATGAGCTTCTAAATTGGGAAAAACTTTTACACAAGAACTATTTATGCAGGAAAATTTAATATTATTCTCATGAGAGTTGTAGTGGGACTTCAAAAGTCTAACTTCTAACCTGGGAAACTTTGTATCCAGGAAACTCTTATCCATCAAACACCATACAAGATGACCCTGGATATAAGACGACCCACCTTCATAATCTACAGTTTTCAGGCAAATACCTATACAGAACACGTTTAACACTTTGTTCACGATTAGGTGATTACTCCCCCACCCACCTCATGTTATATTTAGGTAAATACAATATTTAAGCAGAATCCACATTCAACCAAGCTCTGTGTTATATAGAAATCCTTGTGCACACATGTCACATTTATGGAAAAACACAAATGAAAGTCTGGAGAAAATGGCCATATTTCAATTGGAGTTTTGTTTAGTAAACAAAAGATGAAAGTTATTTTTTAAATCAAAAGGAATACAAGGTGACTTAATTAACCAAATCAAAAGCATCATTACTCCATCACTCAGATGTTTTATGTTCATTGTGGTGAGCTCACAAAACATAAATCACCACTTAGATCAACCTACACCACACAATGAAGAGTTGTTTGTATGTTTATTTTCATCTACTGGTGATATATAACTTTCTACTCATTATGTTCAGCAGTAATTTAACTGCAGAAATATTTTGTTGCAATTGGAAACTTTCTTCCTGCAACTGCAGGCATCAGGTATGAAGCTCTGCATGTAACTGCATTCATTGGCTTAATACACATCATGTTCAGGGAAAATGCACTTTTAAGAGCAGTTACGCCGCTGGATTCTTCTTCATTAATTCCAAATCTGATTCCATCATATCTTTCACCAAATCCTAGAACAAATTACATCATTATGGGATTTTGATTAAATCGTGGCATGTTAAAATTATGTTTGCATTGGCCAGTGGAGACTCCACTTGTTTGTATGGCCATTTGACAAGAATGGCTGTAACTTATACACATCATATTCAAAACATTCCTTATTAATATCACATGGCTGCTACTGCTGCTGCTGATACTCCACCTCTCCTCCTCCTCCTCCTACTACTACTACTACTACTACTACTACTACTACTACTACTACTACTACTACTACTACTACTACTACTAGAGTAGTGGTGGTAGTAGTAGTAATCACTGTCTTATTGTGAAACCAATTTCACTGTTGAATTTTAATAAAATAATACATCAATTACACATCCCATACAGTTCACACTGAACTTAATTTAGCCCCACATGAAATATCAAGCAACACGAGCCAAAAATATCTTCCCAGTAAATAATTTTAAGCTATCACCATCATTTATTCAATAACATACACTTTCATAAAACAATGTATATTACAAATTATACAGTACAAAATCTTAGTTGTACTAGTGGTAAGAATATGGGAGTAAGACATAATGTGGAGTGACAGAGACAGAAGAACTGAGAAGGCAAAAATGAAAACTTTAATAAGAGCCCAAGCTGTGTGTGTGTGTGTGTGTGTGTGTGTGTGTGTGTGTGTGTGTGCGCGCGCGCGTGCAGGCATACACACAGACAGAGGCAGTATAAAACATAAAAAATATTAACATGGATGAGAAACCTCAGGCAGAAACATGAGGAGGCACCTACTCAGGTGGGTCAGTTGGATCACTCTATTCTCAGTCTCTGGGACTACTGGCAAGGGCCCAACAGAGTATGAATTTGTGAAACATGAGGTTCTCAGAGTGGTGTTGAAGATCTGAGTGTTCTGGAAAGTTAAGCCATGTGAACTAACAAACAGCTAATCAGCCTCCATCTGCAGGGTCAAGCAGTCCAAGAAGTCACTCTTCTTGGACCGCTTGACTACAATCCCTCAAAAAGTGTGTAATTATTTACCAGTTCACAAAGTGTCACATGCCGTAAGATGGGAATCTAAAGCAGTAATTTCTTCATATCCTGTCCACCTAAAGGCAGAAACAAACCCCCATTTCCAAAAGTAACAGGTTTCAAATACAGAACAAGGACAATAGACGAAGTACACACATACAGTCTTAATGTTTTGTCACACCATCAAATGATTTTGAAATTATGATTATTATTTTCCACTGAAAGTTCAACAATAACCAATGTAACTGACAACAAACAGGAGTTGCAATACTCTGTTCATGTCACACTCCAACAGTAGTAGAAACAGTAATAAAATTGTGTTAACAGTGAAGTTCTTCTCTGAAAACCTAAGAACAGTAATCTGATAATGCAATTCAGTTACCTTGTGGCTACATGATATTTTTTTATCCATCAATCACTTACCTTAAACGTTACTTTCGGTTTCCATCCAAATTTTTCACAGGCTTTACTGGGATCTCCCAAAAGCACATCCTAGTCAATGCAGAAAAGTTTATGTTAATCATCACATAAACCATTACCAGTTTCATAATAATAAATTATAGAAATCCATAAAAAAAATCCTCTTTAAATTCCCTTCAATTTAGATGCACCTGCCACCAACTTCCCTGTCTGATATTTACACAACATAAGACACCTAAAATCCATACCACAAATGTAGAGTGCACTTACTTGAACAATATACTGAATACAACCAACTGAGCCATTCAGTGAAATATCAAACATCTGTTGGTAATGGAAGTGTAGTGTTATGTTTACTTTTTATGGTCACACAAAAAGCATGACAAAAACAATTCATACTAGCCTCCCTCCCATCCTTCTCATGTTTCTATTTGCACATCTGTTCCTGCTATGGAATATCACTCGGGCTGACTTGCCTTATTGCTAATGCAGCCACCAGAATTGCACAGTGAGTCATATTTAGTATTCACTACCTGTACAGACAAAATCTGCTATATTAGAGTTGATGACAGCAAAGCAATATGATATATGCAGCACTACTAATATATGCAACTAAGCAATAAACCAACTAACTAATCAAATCACACTTTGGTATTAGATTTCCAAAGTTCTACTCAAACTCTGTGTATGAGATAAGCCATAAACGATTTTGCTGTTACCACTGCTCATAGGCATACTTCTATCAGTTTTACAGTGTATTAACATATGTTTTGGATGAACACTGCACATATTAGAATATTTTCCTTCTCTGAAATGACAAACGTGGGCTTACGAGATCATCAAGCTGTTAGTGTGTATTTACTTCTCGCCCCCTCTGTGCACATATGCATGATCATTTACATTTCAACACCAAACCACCTGAGCAGTTTTCACAAAATTTGATGATGATAGCTTTGGTATAAACACCAAAACGTATAGCAATTTATTGTAAACAAAATCAGTTTACCACTAAACAACAGTTGTGCCAACTGAGTCAAAAAATTCACAACACTCAGTCCAACAAAATGCACAATACTGTTCCCACATACTTTACATTTCAATATCACATTGAACACTCCTACATGTTTTGATCCCCAAGGGATCATCAGCAGGGAATCAAATCAAAGTAACACTGCACAAACCAAACTAGCCTTCCATGCACACAGTAGAAAGGTGTAAAAAAGTCATACAGTTAAAATGTAGGTGATTCTTTGTAGTACAGTTGTATAATGGATCCTGATTACAGTGTCTTGGAGGCAGCCTACATATTTAACGAAGGATAAGACCGTACTAAAATTTCAGTACGGTCTTATCCTTCGTTGCTAGTTTGGTTTGTGCAGTGTTACATTGATTTGATTCCCTGATGATGATCCCTTGGGGATTGAAACATGTAGGAGTGTTCAACGTGATATTGTAATATATAATATCTGGGAACAATATAGTGCATTTTGTTGGACTGAATATTGTGAAATGACTATCGACAATGAACGGAATGAACAATATGAAGGGAGTCAAAAAGTTTTCTTGGTTCCATACAACACTGTAATATTGCAGGTTTCCCCAATGCAAACTTCATAACTTCCACAAGTCAGCAATAACAACATGCCTTGTTGTGAGGTAACAGCAACAACACGACCACGATCTTTAGGGCCATGAAATGATGTACTGTAATACATCCTGAAAAAAAAAGGAGTTTTTTCTTTCTTTTTCTTGCTACGTTAAATAACAACAAATTTTCCTTGGCTTTCGGTTTGTTCACGACAGCTAATGAACTATAGGAGCATGTAAAATTAGGGACAGGTGTATATCAAACAATATTAACATTGTATTTCCACTATTAGGCCTACTGTTCAGCTAGCAGCGACCATATATAATTTTACAATTTTACTGTAAAACAAAAATGCTGCAAAACTGTGGGATCCAACATAAAACACGATGAGGTTTTGTATATCACATTTTTACCTGCCTTTTAATGAGTGTATATTTTTTTAGCCTGATGATGGTCAACATCTAGACCAAAACATGTAGCTTTTAAATAAAAACACAGTTCTGTTAGACTATTATTATTTTGAATATATCAAACATACCTAGACAATATGCAGGAAGTGAAGCTCCCATCTCACAAGTTCATGCATTCATCTTGTTTTTATTACTGATTGTAGAAAATTAAACAGTATAACACTGGTATGACCTTCAGCGGCATAACATTCACATCAAGTTTCATATGAATCTTTCAACTAAGTCAAAAGGGGGAAATAAGAAAATTAATGCTAGCATGGTGTTAACGCAAATCAGAACACTTAATACTTAAAAAAATACTTGCAAAATAAAGAACATTTCCGTATAATTAAGTAAACAGAAAGTAAAAAACATACCACTTCTGTAGGACGGAAGTATTTAGGATTTACTTTCACTCTGATAATTCCTGTGTCCTTTTCCTGACCAACTTCATTCTCACCATCTCCTTCCCACACAATCTCTTTTCCTATGTAGTTAAATGCAGCTTCAACAAATTCTCGTACACTGTGAGTCTCACCAGTTGCAATCACAAAATCATCAGGCGAATCCTGCTGGAGCATAAGCCACATTGCCTGCAGAAACCATGCAATATTTTCAGAATTTACAGCATGCCATAGCCATTATCATTGGGGGAAAAAGCTGTAGAAATACTTGAAGTTAACTGTATTTTTGTGTCTAGCAACACAAGCAATGTTAAAGAAAAAAACAATGTGGCTGGAATATGGAACAATTCATCCAGATTTGGTAAGATGTTGCCATAGGACGCCACCATGTCACCTCTACAACAATAGGTTTCCAATTCACACTTCCTGTTACAAACATCTGCAATCAAATAAATGTTATAAAAGTTTCCTTAAGCACGTTTTAAATTTCCTATATTTTTGGTGTAAAAAAACTACACCAAACATTGTTATTGATTTTATGAAGTATGTAAGTAACCACCATGTGGATAAACTCAGTGTGGCAGATGTAGAGTAAATGTTGACAAGACATATTGACTTTGGTCTTTGGTTTATTTTAAGGGTTGGTTTGCTTAAGAGCCAAAATGACCTTCTATGTTTACCTTATGAGTGCTTTGATAAGTGAAACTTCATACACTGCACTTTATTACAATTTCCAGTCATTCCACTTAATTAATTTGTAAGGGCCATTATACTTAAGAACCTACATGCAATTAACATGTAAGTCCTTTGACAGTCTCTTGAAACTTGGTGTACAAAACAACTTCTTTAGCATATTTTGATGGAATCTTATATAAGGCACCCCTCTTACATGAATATTATTTTCATTCACTTTAATGGATCAAAATATAATTCCCAGCATACCTCACAAATCAAAGATATATAAGAAATTCAGTCAAACACAACCATATATTTAATTTTAATGTAAGACATTACTGACAGTAACAGCCACACCACAAGACACTAACAACAAAAACAGGGCACGGACAACACTATTTGTATACAAACCAATCGCCAGCAATTTTTAATAATTTTTAACAACTTTTAATAACATTGTATTATCATCTTTTACGTTTTTAACCCAAAGATGTAAACAACCTATGCCAGACATTTAAAAGATAAGGTTGTATAAACGAAAACAGTGAGAGTTACCAACTGTGAACAGAAACTTGACATACATTGTGGTGTATAAGTGGTGATACCAAACGGATTAGTGAATGTTGAAGTGAATGTGACCTTGAACCCCTGATGATGGCTCTATTGCAGCCAAAACATATGTAGGGTTAATGGACATACTTAAGAAATAAAGTGCATTTGTTGGTTTAATTGTTGAATGTTATCAAAATTCACGGTGAACACAACGTAATATATATATATATATATAACACACACACATATCAAGTTGGATAGCCTTGGGAAAGAAGATGGTAAAAGTTACACTGTACAAGTTTTTTACAGTTGTAAAAAGATGTTTACAACAAAGTTTTTGAAGTTGTAAAAAAGATTTTTACAACTTTAAAAAAACATATATTTTAACTTTTACCACCTTCGTTCCCAAGGCTATCCAACTTGATATGTATATATTTTATATAACACATATGTAAAGAATTGAGATCTCAAACCTAAATGTAACTTTGTACATATTTTCTTCTTGTGGCCAACCTGATGATGACCATATATGGTTGAAACATGTAGCTGATTTGAACTACACATATCTGATTTTGAACTAAACATATGGTTGTGTTTGACTGAACTCCTTATATATTTTTGATTACTTAAAAATACAAAGGAAATTAATTGCCTGAAAAAAATCTCACAAAATTATACACTAGACAAAAATGTCTTTAATAAAAGATGTACATCAGTAAATTGTGTGTTGTATTGTACAAAATAATCATACAGAAAATACTGATTTAAAAAATTACTACTACTACTACTATCCCAAGGTGTGTACTATTGAAAAAGTTGTCCAAGATCTTGTAGTCACCCATCTATGCCATGTCATTTGCATGACACTACACTGCACATATCTAGGCAGTAGGCAAATATCATGCACAAAGCAACACCTTCTTAATATGAAACCTAAGAAGTACATGAACTCAAATCAAGAATGATGAAATGGACAGAGTATGTAACAGACAAAGGAGAAGAGAAATGCGTATGACATATTTAGTAAGAAAAACTACGTGGAAGCAATCACTTAAAAGATTTAGGCATGAAGGATAATAATAAAATGCATGTTAAAAGCAACAGGATATCAGGGTATGGACTGAATAAATATGGCTCAGGACAGTGATCAATGGCAGACTATGGTGAACATAACTGTACCTCAGGTTACACAACAGATGACAAAATTCTTGAATACCTAAGTGAATACAAATAATAACTTTGTCCCCCAATTCAACATTTGAAAAACTGATGGGGTGGGGGAGGCACTATTCTAAAGGAATTTTCCTGAAAATTAAAGACTTTGTGTGTGCATGTGCATGTGTGTGTGTGTGTGGGGGGGGGGGGGTCTTATACTTTGGTTAGTAGAGTAATAGTTTCTCAGGAATGACACTGCAATCTGCATAATAAAAAAGCCACATTTTTTCATTACCATCTCCATTCTGTGTGTGTGTGTGTGCATGTGTGCATGCATGTATGTATATGTATATCACAAAGAGACTTGTTATTTGTGTGTCTGTATTGGCATGAGAGTTTTCATTCTATTATCCAAGATGCTCACAAAAATCACCATGGCGGATAATCAACCAGATTATTTCTCTGAGCATTTTTGTCATTTCTTATTAAATACAATTAAAAAAATTACACTTTATTTACAAATTTAACATGCTCCCTTGCTCATTTACAGCAGCCTTGTTAGATGTTTCCTTGTTCAGTTGTGTCTGCTCCATAATTAGCAGTTTTTTTAATATTTGTTACTCACTGCACTTCTCAAAATATTCATTTGCAAACTTAATGTTTGTCATTTGCTACTTGTTCTTGAGATGCACCAATTTTGTGAACTGACATCCATATTACAAAGTTTATGTATACATAAAAACCACAATGAAATATGAGAATTACATAACACATAACTTTACAAATAAGATCTGATGTCACAGGAAATATATGACTTATGTTTTTATGTGTCAACACGTGAAAATGTTTACAAACACTGGTCTAATAACCAGTTTTAAAAACATTTGATTAAAGAACTGTTTTGAAATAAGGAACATTACAATATTCTGAATCAAAACTGCATGTTCAACGCAACATTCCCACTGCCTATTTTTCCTACCTCTACGTAATCCTTTGCGTGTCCCCAGTCTCTCTTGGATTCCAAGTTGCCAAGCTCAACATACTCCAACTGTCCTAGACTAATCTTTGCCACAGATCTTGTAATTTTTCTTGTTACAAAATTTTCACCTCTTCGTGGACTCTCATGATTAAAAAGGATTCCATTACAGGCAAACATTTGGTATGCTTCCCGGTAATTCACCACTATCCAGTATCCGTACAATTTGGCACAAGCTAGAAAAGGAATTTGCATTTCATTAATATTTGCTACACTTATGTCAACAGCTACAGGATTTCAGCAAATTCTATGTAAATTACAAGTCACAATACTCATAATAACTGGATTACATAAAATCAGTATTATTTGGTTTAACAAGAGAGAGAACAAAATTCCTTGATTTCAGTAGGAAAGCAATGCATATCTAAAAGCCACGAAAGGCTTCAATTTATTTTATACAGTATTATGTACCACCACTTCAATATGACTGGAACTGGAAAATTTATGGTGAAATGTAAAATAATGAATGAAGACAGCAGACCACCCCAGCATGTTACACACATCAAATACTTAAATCTTACAAGCAATAAAATTGTGTGATTTCAGGCTTCTGCTGCAGTGTAAATGAGATCTGCGCTCTTCTGGGATTTTATGCAGTGTAAATTGGCATTTTGTTACCAACCTTTCGGGACAACCTAACCCATCGGTCCCACATTCAAGGGTCAAGCAGTCCACACAGAATTCTTCTTGGATTGCTTGACCCTTGAAGATTGGATCAATCGGTTGTCCCAAAACATCAGCAACTACCAATCTACACTGTGTACAATCCCACAAGATCGCAGATCTCATAGCAATAAAATTGACTGTATAACATATGCATAAATACAGTAATATCTCCATCTTACAAACCTTATCATCTGTCAAACAGATATGTGGTTCCTTATCAAACAGTACAATTTATAATTATGAGAAATGAATTCACATCAATAACAAAAACCTTCTTGGTCAAGCAAAGTTGCAAAATTTAACCTGTATGTTTACAAATAAGGCATTTTAGAAAAACCTGAATCAAAGCAATGCTTTACTCTCCTGCAGATTTCTCATACCATACTGGAACCAAACAGGGCTGGCCCAAGATATGCGGGCGCCCCAGGAAGGCTACTAATTTTCCGCCCCTTAAAACCGATATTCTTTAAACTTTTCTGGCCTAGGACAGGGTTAGCAAAACTTTTTCAAGGCGCATGCCCAAAATGTGGATAATTTTAAGAGAAATTCTTTCGCATGTGGAAACCTCAGTTTACTAGCACCATACTTCCGATTATTCCACTGACGTCTTAGCAACCCTTATAAGGTTGACACCCAGCACAGTTGCCCAGCTGGCCTGCCCCTTAGTCTGGCCCTGGCATCAGAACACATTCCAATGGCTAACAGCACATAAAGGTTCAGAATGAAATGAAATTGCCAAGAATTATGTATGCTGTCATATCTGTGTGAAATCATCATAAGCCTGCTCACTCAGAGTACACAGAACATGAAGTATCTCCATCTTTTTAAACAGCTTATCCTACACGAGTTTCTTGCAGGAAGAAAAACAGGTGATAGACTCTACAAACAACGCAGTAACTCATGTTCTGGAAATACTAAGATATTAGCCTGATATGAAGAATAAATTAATTACGGCTTAAAATAAAGTCAGAGGTTAATTACCATATGGAGATCTAGGATAAAATGGAGTAGTTTCTGTCTGAGGAATTTCATGTACTTTCCCATACAGTTCTGAGGTAGAAGCTTGATAAAATTTGACTGACTTCTCCAAGCCACACGTTCTGATAGCATCCAGCAACCTCAGCGTTCCTACAGCATCCACTTCTGCTGTATATTCACTAAGCTCAAATGATATCTGTATCAAAGACAATAATTTAATTTTAATAATCTCAGGAAATTTCAAAACAAAAGCAAAAACAGGATGCTGCGTCCAGTAAAAGTTAATGTTGTGCCCATGAAAACATGCATTCAGTGATGTACTACAGACTGTTTTAACTACTGGTTTGCATGTTCAATCATCAACTGTCAATTTTTTAACAACCTATAAGCAATTCCTCTTGCAAGAAGTGGGAGAAATGTTCAACCAGTCACTGACCACTTTGTACTATACTGCAGGTTAACAGGGACATAAAAATTTGTTATATGACTACACAGAAACCAACCTGGCTCATGACAGTTTGAACAATTAGTGTTTACTGTAACTGAGAACATAAGTTACCTGATAAGGCAGAATGGAAGAAAGGCTTATAATTTCTCTGTTTTGTGTGTGTGTGTGTGTGTGTGTGTGTGTGTGTGTGCACGCATGTGCATGTGCACACATGTACACTTACTTTGTAATGCTTGACTGGGCCAGATATGCTTCCATGGGACTTAATTCATGTTTTGGATTTTTAGATCCCAATCAGAAGAACCTGTACAACCAAGCCCCAACACATCTCTAAATGCACTTGTCTATGGATTACATCTTTCAAAGAAGCTCATACTGGAGACCATAGCAGAAACCACCCTTTACTGTTTATTACAGCACAATGCATACCAACTACTAATTTTATGTCTGACCACACACCAGTATGTACATTAATTTGAATAGAGGTATGAGCTAAAATCCAATTAAAATAGAAACAAATAGTGCAAAGTGGTTATAAAGTTAGTTACTGAAGTAACAATACAAGTTTTAGATTTATTTTTAAGGTATCTTGATTATACATTTCAAACCTTGCATTCCATGGACACAAACGTTAGTCAAAATGATGGCAGGATGTGGAATAAGTCAGAAAAATAAATACAGAACTAGTATATTAAGAAATATTATCAAAACCTCACATAAAGTGTTATGAGTAACTTTTAAACACCAGATATTCATCAGCAGGGTAAAAGAAATCTGTACAGGCATGACATCTTCTATCCAGAATGCTTGGAACTTGGGAGTTTTCTAGGTCAGGGTTGTTCTGTAATTTAGAGCACCATGCCTCAAATCTACTAGAACACATTGAAAAAATGTCATTCTGCCTTCCAAATTATGGTATGTTGGGTTAGTTAATGTCAGTTACAACGAATCATCTAAGACATATCACCAGCAAGCACTGTGAAATACTCATACTTCTTGCATTTGGTGCTGGTTTTAAATTTATTTGTTCTGGAACACAATTGGTTTCTGGTGTGTTCCAGATACCAGGACAACAGATAAAAGATACCATACCTGTATTTAAGTACCTTCTTAATGGTACTTTAAACTGTGCCATTCATTCACTCGACTTGTCAGACTAAATGGTAAACTGTTGGTAATTTTCATGTTAGCATCGTAAGCAATTTTCTGAAAACATGAAAGGATGGCAACAGGTCTAAGAAGAGGGTTCCAATTCCTCATTTTAATAATATGTACATATTTTGGAATGTGAGAGTGACAAGTTCTTGCAAAAAATTTAATAAATATAAGTACAGTAATTATTTTCGTTCTGATAATACAGTATATCATGAGACTACATCAATTTCAGATTTTGTATAATGCTAAATGAAAACTCGTACAACGATTACAAGGTGATGGTTGGAAAGAATGAGGTGAAAAGCATTCATGGTTATTTTAAGATATTACCCCTACAAATATCTGGAGGAAGTAAGGGAAACCACGCAAACCATCATTTAGGAATACGATACATTAGTACTGAGCTAACCTGCTCAATGAAAGTATACAAATACATCAGTGGTAAACATTATTAATAAGTGTTGATAAATAAGAGTACACTAGGGTATGCTAAACCTTCTCACTTTCCATTTACTCTCATATTTAACCTCATTACAATGTTTTCAGTAACAGCTGTTGATACAACCTCTGAACTTCGCATTTAATATCCCTTGTCTCATGAGCAACATTGCTCAAATGTTAACTCTTCTAACTTGTATTTGGGATATGCATACTTCAAAACTCAGTCAAGACACTTGACTATCCTGAGGTTTTTGTGGTTTTCCTCAGTCTTTCCAGGTAATCATCAGGATAGTATCTCAGAAAAATCATCATCACTTCCTTCCACATTCTTTCCAACTCACTGTTCATTAGTCACTCTACCATTTGAAGGTACATACTCTGAGTTACTGAAAGCATCATTAAATAAACCACAAAACAAAAAACACATCCACTGTTTCTCCTAGGTTCCAGCACAATAAAGGAAAAAATGTTAATGTTCTATTGTTACACTATTTTGAGCTCACATCCAACATTAGTTTGACATAACAAAAACCATCACTGCTCCACATAAACAAAAGAAAGCAAATACTATCATGTTAACAACATAAATCACATACACTTAAACATTCTACTCCCTCAGCTAATGCTGAAATATACAGTCAATACACAATTACAGTCAAAACAACTGATTTATCGTCAAAACATCCAGTTTCTACGTAATTATGCTACATGTTTCAGCCATTACAGCAATTATCAGGAAAAGTCTGTATAAAAATGTGCAAAGGAAAGTAAATTAATCAATATTTACCTTCATTTTTACACTTTTGTAGAGTTTGCTTGAAGATGGCCATAATGGCTGAAACATGTAGCATAATTACATAGAAACTGGATGTTTTTACAATAAGTTGTTTTGACTGTAATTTTCTATTGATTATATAGCTCTGACAGCACAACAGGATGTATCTGCCTAAGACAATGCTGAAATGTCATACAGCAACATGGTGGTTTTCTAACATTATCAACAACATGATTTGCATATCTACTAACACGTAACATTATCACCACATCCAAAGATGACCAGACAGCTTTGCTAGAATATCAAGTGTATTTAAGCCTTCTGAGTGTGACAAATCATAAATCCTACATTCTTCCCCACAGATTAAATTCTTAATCAGTAGTTCTAGTCTGACCAGAAACACTGTCCCTTTGGTCTTCCACTCTCCATACTCTTCATATTGTTCCTCATAAATTTTCTCATTTCCCACAATAAACTGTTAATTCTACAGATGGAGACTCAATGACAATTTGGAGATCCAGCCACAAAAGCAAGACAATTTACAGAAAACAAGAAACAGGAGTTCCAAAAATGGAAAAACCACTGTATTTGGTGTATCACCTCACTAACCCTTTAAGGTGAAAAAAAACTGTTTTATTTAAAGACTCAGTTCATACCATGCAATAAACACTCCTATCTTGCTTACGAACAACCAACCCGTTAATGCTGCATAAGGAAATAACCACTGTTTGTTCTCACATACATAAAACACACAAATATACTTTGTGGGCAGAATGCAGAATTATTGAATGTTAAACCTGATAGTATATAAAGTAGCCACAAGGCTTTAAAAGGTTAGGACACTACTTAGGATCAGAGGACTAGCAAATGTGCAATCAATATGTTTTAATACAGTCAATAAATTTTCAGGTAGCACTGCATAAATTTGTGTTATACTTCGTCCCCCATATGCCTTTATGGCAGTAGCATAGATAACTGGTCAGAGAAACACCTCCCCCCATACCTCCATTATGCCCCCCCACCACCCCAGATTTATTACCAAAGTTATTCCCAGATGTCATAATAGGAATCCAGAATATTGCTTTCTGTCAGAAGAATGGAATCCAGTCCAAAAGAATCCAAAACAAATTTTAGTGTTTTGTATGTCTGGGAGTCCCAGCGATCCATGGAGCCCCCCACACTGCAGGGCCTTATCTACATCACTGCTTCATGGCATGAACACAAACTTTACTTTCTTTTCTTTCTCTTTTTTTTTAATTTTTTTATATCAAGGTTTCAATTATGCTGTGGTCTTTGAGTTTTGACTCAATAACAAGCAGCTCAGTGACACAGGAGGTGCACATCATACAAGGCCAGATCAAAAAGTATCCAGACTGATGCTGTGAAATTAACAATACTAAACTTACCATAATGACAGACTAATCCCCTTCAACGTAGGCCCTTTCTGGTTGAATAAACATATTCCAGTGGCTGTTCCACTGCTGGAAGAACCTCTCATTCTGTGTTCTGGAGATCTCTAAAAGTTGCTGTGCCACATCAAGTTTAATTAAATCATTTACCTTTCAAAGTGTTGTTATTCTGGGGAGGAAGATGACACAAGGCACCATGCCTTGGAAGTATGGGGCTTGATGCACCTGTAGCATGTGGTGTTTGGCTAAAACGTGCTGCTCAGTTTCGGCCCAGCACACCAGTGTGTGGGACAAACTTTGCTGACACACATCTCATGCCAAAACCTTTCATTAAAAATGCTGGCATGAACCGAAAGAAATTCCAAGTTCCTCAGCTGCTTCCCTAATGGTTAGTCTTCAATCTGCTCTCACCAAAACATGCATTTTTTGCTATCACTTCATCATTTATGCTCAATGAAGGACATCCAGCATGCATGTCACTTTCTACAAATGTGTGCCCATCTCTGAAGCAGCCAAACAACTCAAAAATTTGCATATGGTTCATGGCCTCCTCTCACAAGGCATTTTAATCAATTCATAGTTTGGTTCCCATTTTCTCGAGTTTTGTGCGAAATTTGATACACCCGTGTTGTTCCATATTTTCAGACATTACACATATGATGGACAACACAGTCACTATGTTTACTTGCAGTGATTGTGTCACATTGAATGACTGTGTTGAGGTGTCGGTGATTGAGGACACAAAAACATGTCCAAACATGGTCAGAACATTCCCATTCCAGTACGACATAAGGTATGAGAAATGAACTCAGTCCATATAATGTTTTATCAGGCATCGTATATGTAAGACAAGTTGCATTTACCTCGTGGGCAACTCAGCAGACAAAACATCCACTTGATCAGCAGAAGGTACTGAGTTAAATCTCCAGCTTAGGCAGCAATTTTTCATTGTACATATGTTCATCCATAAAGTGAAAAGGGCTTAGCTGCTGGCAAATCTAGTAACCATTCTGAACAGATCTGTATTAACTATGTGACCTTAGCCCATAGTGAATTTTGTGTATTATGCTCCGAGATTATGTTATTTGACAATGTTATTGCAGCTGCAGAGGCTACATAGCACTGAATGACATGAAATGATTATGAATCAGTGAGTAGGTAAGGACCTGTATGGCACTAACCATAGCCAAGGCATTATCATGGAATTTATGGGGAAAGACTGAAAAAAACCATAGGAAACTTCAGCCAGGAGAGTCAATAATCCAGTCAAGATTCCAGATACCTACCACACAAGCCAACAGCTTTACCACCAAAGAAACCCACCAAATATGAAACTTATATTTCTTTAATCTTGCAAACCTCTTTCAATTTAGTTAATTATAATGTGCTCTTAAATTATGAAGACTTTCTTGAAGATTCAGTTTACGTACAATACAAAATAAACTATGCATTATTTTACCTCAACATCAGTTCGAACCGTGCAAGGATATTATGCCACATCCTTGTGAATACATTTACGAGCTACAATACCTCAATCAGACTGAATGCACAACCAGAGATCAGGAGAATGGGGAGGAACCTACTCTCCAAAGGAGGAAAGGAGGAGGATAGAACTGGCCATTCACCTCCTCCTAGTGCCTATGCTGAGACTGGGAGTGGCTCTATCTCTATGTTGTCATATGATAGTACACTATCATAGCACTGTGCTTGATCCTTTGGCCCCAGAATGAGGTGCTCAGTGTACTCTGCATAAGACTGGAATTTAAATGGCCCACCCATTACTTTGCATGTTGCCTGATGACTATTGTAGTCATTTGGCTTCTCAGCATTACATTATGCAACAAACATAGTCATCCTTTGGCACCAAAGGGTTAAGCATGAGGACAATATTTCCAGTTTTATTAAAGTAACTCAACTAAGCCCATGCATCAGTTCTCCTTGAGAAACTAATGGAACTTAAGACAGTCACAAAATCTACCAGCATTTTATGAAACCCAAAAGTACCATGTCACAGCACCCCATTCTAAGCCAGACAAATCCTGTTCACTCCATTGCAATGACATACTGTAAACATTACAATTAAAATTCTGTACCTTAATCTGGTTTAAATTAGGTCACCAAAAACTTACTTTCACATGACTCTGTGCTGCCAAATTGTATATTTCAGTGGGTCGCACTGTATTGATAATCTTTACAAGGCAACTGCTATCCGTCATATCTCCATAATGCAGATGCATTTTTCCCTCACGATGGGACTTAGGATCTGCATAAAGGTGCTGAATACGAGCTGTATTGAACGTACTTGCCCGTCGTATAATTCCATGGACTGCATAGCCTTTACTTAGCAGAAATTCTGCGAGGTAAGATCCATCCTAAAAACAAGGGTGCTATTCAAATTTCCACTCAAACATGACATATGGTATAATGTTCTGGATTAACTCTTCTGACAGCAATGGAGTATTCCCTCTGCTGCAGAAAGTTATCAAAATTGTAAGAGTTGCTCAAAATAAAAGAGAATAATGTAGAGAATTATTTCGGACATTCCACATGCTACAAGCAGTCAGTTGGTACTTACTGGTACTAATATTATTAAGTTATTTAACCATCTCCCCATAAACAAAAAAAGTCTATCTAATGAAATAGAATTATTCAAACCCGCGTTAAAGAGATTCCTTCTTCTACAATCATTCTGTTCATTAGAAGAGTATTTTAATTACAATAATTCATAAATCTTGGTTTTTAGTATAAAATAAGGTCACTGGTACTGTTCGTTGTTTATTATATATTTACTCATTTTATTATTGTACAAATTAATTCAACTAGTTATTGTATACATATTTTATTTTAGACAAGTATCTACGGTTATATTGTATGTCATAATCTTAATATGATTTACGACAATTTCTACATCCTTATGTTCATTGTAACTAAATAGTATCAATGGAAAAATAAAATTGACAAAAAAATAACATTCATAATTAACAACGTGAATACAAGGCACACATAATGTACACAGACCATTTGCAATCGCCGGGTATCACAAGGAAGCAGCTATACTAAGCTGGAATAAAACTGCCCAACTTCATTCTCAAAATTATATTCTTAATTCACCAACAGTAAAAATTACAAATAGCAATGAAATTGTAGATGAATTTGTATCGCTAAGTAAAAAAGAAAAGAAACCCCCCCCACCCCCCTTCGGTGTAGGAATTACGGTATCCGCAGTCACATCTAAACGTACGTACCTGTCCCGTGATCCCTGTAATAAAAGCGATTTTCCTGTTATGAGCAGAGCAACTGTTTTCTACCGATTCCATTTGAAATTCCTATAGAAATGTTGTTAGTACCATCTGCCGGACACCGTACATGCCACACAACACTGATCAGGGCCACGCAAGCACTATCAAACTAAACGATAAGGGAGACTATTGCCACAACGGCTACAGTTCTGTATCATGAACTCCGCAAGTCCTGTTCACCACATTAAGTTCATACATCTGTACTGTTTTGCTTTTTGTGCCTTACAAATTCAACTAGCCCTATTTCTTTACATGGTGATTATATAAAACTGCAAATCCATGAATTGTACACCTTGCACGAGCTTTATAGACTGTACTCGTACATGTTTGTGTATGTAATGTTGGTACACATGGTTTCCAGCGCCGCCTTCGTACTGCGAACGTTCTTCTTGCTTGATAGACGAACTGCTTTAATATCTTCAACTAAAGTGACTGAAATCACGTACAGTATGAGAAATATATTTTTAAAGTGACTGTACAAAGAGAAGCTATAACATAAACGAGCAGTGTAGCGTTTGCCGGTAAAAGAAGTGAAATAGTTGTGTTGGATGAATTAGTAAATCTGTGAACATCATGAAATTAGTAAGGTATTTACGTTTCATGTTCTTTCCTTGAGTACATATAATAATTTTTGTACATCTTTGCATCGATTTTGATGGTGTAGGTGTAGTAATAATTAAGTTCTTACACAAAAAATGTTTCCGTTTGGCCCATTGGTATTAAGAGATTTCACCGTGTATTGAAATACATTATGTGCCGGCATAGCGTAATCGGTATAATGAAAGTTCAATTTCCGGCAGGGGAAATGGATTTTTCTGTTGTCCATAACTGTCGGAGTGGGAAGCTGACGATTGACCGCCTGCCCCTCAAGTGATGAGGTTAAGAATGCGTGGAGTTTTACATCCACTCCCCCGTATGCCGTCATGACATGCACGGGGAAAACTTCACTTTTACCTTCTAAATACATTATACTAACATAGTTCCAACAAAGATACTAAAGTGACTTCAGTACTAAGTTGAACCATGAATTATAGTCATTGTACAGTGGTTTTCAACAAATTTCAATTCATGTGTGTACAAAACCAAGTGCTTGCACAGGCCTTAACCCCCAACTGTTAAGGGATAATACTGTTCACATTTAATATTGTATCCCTGCACAAACCATAGAACACAAAATTGAATACAGTTGTACTGCTTGACATTTCTTACAGCATATATGAATGCCAGTTGTTTAAAAATGAGCATTTTGCCTTTCAGGTTTTTGATGAAATTGAGCCATGAGACTGTTACCATTGAATTAAAAAATGGAACCCAAGTTCATGGAACAATAACTGGTATGTGTAATTCTTTGTTTATATACATGAGGACAAGTACAAGTTAATCATCCTAAAGTGCCAACCATTTCAGCAGAACTATGAATAGTTTTTTTTTCAAAGGATGAGCACATTTCCACCCTCATCAGCCATATGATAATAGGTCACCTGAGAGCAACAAAGTGCATTGTGAGAACAAAGACAGCTGTGATAACTTTTGTAAAACATTGTTATCTTGGGACTGTCTGATGTGTGGCATTGAACCATAATCTACAGTTCACCTGGAAGGGAAACTAGATCCACGCAAATCATTCACACTTATGTAATCCAAAAGCTGTTATTAAATTTATTCTTATGCAGTTAGTCAACCTAATCAGCCCATATAACAGGTACTTGCACATGAAAGTGAAAGTATATGAAACATAAAAAATCTGTTAGAGTTAGAGTTTATTTACATTCTATAGATCCTTCCCTGGGCAAAACCAAAGGATGTAGCACATGTCATATTACAAGTACAGAAGTTTTTTTTACGTACAGATATACATAAACCTAAGAATTTTCAGCACAGGCCAGAGCCCCACCACATACAAGATTACATAAAGTCTCAATTAATTTAATTAATTAATTAAAAATTCGAACTCCAGCATTATGTTTGAATAGACTAGTGACAGCATACTCAGACTCCAGGACTGAGCGAAGCCTATAGTTCAATCCTCTAGCATGACTACTACCTAGAAGCAGAAACTTTTTACATTTCTTGTTACTAGCTTTAGGATTCACAGACTTATCAAGCTGGGCAACAATTTTGGGCTCCAAAGCAGTTAGAGGCTCAAATTTGTTGGTCAGTTCTAGATTTGCATTTTTATCCTTTTTAGAGCAATGACTTTTCATTCTGTGTTTGACTTTGATATCAATCCAACTAGAGGACAAATTGTTACTATTGCAATTACAACTGGAGCTATTTATCGATTTCAACAAAGTAATCTCATTACGAGCCAGTGCCAAGTCCCTCTGTAGATTCGAATTATTTCTTCCTGTTCTTTACATTTTCTAACTTGTTTACATAATATACAATACCAAGGCTTGTCACTTTCTAAATTGCTAGCAGTGGTATTGGCACATTCCCAATGAAACCACCAATTACAGTCATCACACATTACACCTTCTTTGACTTTTTTTACGGCAGAAACCACATGTGCCTAACAATTCATTACACATATTTGCCATTGTGATGCTTTTTAGAACTATCCTGTTTGTACTGTCATACTGAATGTGCTTCATCGAAAATGTGCATAGTGTATGGTGAAAGTGGATAATTAAACTGCTTCAAGATTTGGGTTTCATGGCAGTGGTGGCACTAGTGCCACTTGTGTCTTTTTCTTTTCCTGTACTACATGAAGCAAAAAAGTGAAACCAGCTTGGTGCATAGACTGTGCTCCTGACTGACTTTTCTTTTTATAGGAGTAGATGTTGCTATGAATACTCATTTGAAAGCAGTGAAAATGACTGTGAAAAACAGAGATCCAGTGCAGTTAGAAACTTTGAGCATCCGTGGAAACAACATTCGCTACTATATTCTCCCAGATTCACTTCCCTTGGAAACACTTCTCATTGATGACACTCCAAAGGCCAAGGCAAAGAAGAAGGAAGCTGCACGAGGTATTCAACAAACAGTTGTAAAATTCTCAATGAAACAGTACTTTATGAGCACCTCAGTTAATGCAGGATAAAATTGTAATGTAAATCTTTAAAAATGTGACAGTTAAAATATTTGTAAATGGCAGTAAGAAATCAAATTGGATTCATGAAGAAGGTGCAGATACAATTCTGGCAGTGCTTCATTCATTTTAGTATTTTAGGAACATAAATGGAGGGTGTGTAAGAGAAAAGTGTTGAGGATAAAGACTGTTTAGATCAAAAAGAAAGAGGAAGGTGGAGAAAATTACATATTCAGAGCTCCATTGACATGACAAAGCATATACAGAATTTAGTTGGAAAGTCTTAAGGGAAGAGACAACATAGATCTTGGTGTAGATAACATTAAATGGATCTTAAAGAAGTAGGCTGTGTGGATGTTGACTGAATTTAGCTGGCTCAGAATAGGGTTCAGGCCTAGGTTCTTGTGATAGTAATAAACATTTTGGGTCCATAAAAGGCCAGCTGAACAGCTGGGGTGTTCTGAAGGGTGATTCTACTGCATGGACTTTGATGAGAACATATCCTTTACCTGCTAAAGTTCAAGATAACATAAGCACTACCTTAACTGTGGATCTGTCCCAAAACTGTCACATCAACTAAACAGCTGTAATTAATTACAGGTGCAAGCCGAGGTCGTGGACGTGGACGAGCCAGGGGAAGGGGTCGTGGAAGAGGGAGAGGAAGACGATGAAGATGCTTACTTAATTTGTGTGTGGTGTATTGCAGTTTTTGAAGTTGTTGTACTGCAGTTGTGAACAAATGACTTGGCATTTTGTCTTGTGATAAGTGGACACAACTATGGAGAACAGAAGGACAGCTGTTTTACTAAAATGTGTATCAGATCCAAGTGTATGTTTTGACCACTGATGAAACTTTTTTTTTAATGTGGCTGTAGTAGCAGCATTGTAATTTGAAGACTTTTTGTTAGAAACTTATATTTGAGTTGATAACAAATACACTTAACAATACCTCCTCTTCAACTTTTGAATATCTAATGTTCAGTCAGTCCAAACAATCCAAGGGACACTTAGGCATTATGTTTTGCATGTAGGAAGCTGATGTTTGGTATCTGGTGGTTGCAGAAGTTGGAAAGAAACAATCAGTAAATGAGCAACTCAAGAGTTACATCATCATAAGCTAAATGTTGTGAAATTTAAATACCAGAATGAGGTTGAAATCTCAAGTAGGTTTGCAGCTTTGAAAAACTTATAATATGGATATTATTAAGGCTTGGGGAAGTATTAGGACAGCAAAACTTACACCAAAGAAACTCTAGCACAAGAGGTAAAGCAGCATAAGCTGCAGTCTGACAACCAGTGCTCAGAATTACTAGCACAAAAGCAGACTAAAATTGCTTTGGTTGCAGAGTCCAGGTCAAATAACTGGATAAATTTGAACAATGTAAGATATAAAACTAGTACATTTTTGGGAGGGGGGGGGGGCATTCAAAAGCTGTTTAAATATTCATGAGGCAGAAACAAAGGGTAAGAACCAGAGTGTTAGAGATTGGTATAGTGGCATAAATGAATTTAAGAAAGGTTACCAACCTCAGAATAACTTGATTAAGAATGAATATTTTGAATAGATGGAAGAATTATTTCTGTCAGGTACTGAATGTGCTTGTGGTTAATGTGAGGCAGACTGAAATACATACAGCTGAGCCACTAGTACCAGAGCCTAGTGCCTTGGAGTTTGAGATGGCTATTGAAAAGTTGAAAAGATATAAATCACCTGGTATTTGATCAAATTCCAGCAGAATGGATCCAGTCAGGAGATAAAAGAGTGTGTTCTTAGATCCACAAATTTATTAATTCTAGAATTGACACAGCAATGCAACGAATCTGTTTACATATTTGAAAAGGGGGCAATAAAACTTGACTACTTGTGAAGGAATACAAGTGTTACCAATGTGCATACAAAATTTGATCCAATATTTTCTTTCATGGTTAATTCCATTAGTAGGCTAAATTATTGGGGGTCTTTAGTGTGGACTTTGAAATATCTGATTGGGTATTCTGGATTCATCAGATAACTGCAGAAATGCTTAATACCAGATAGAACACACAAAACGTACTTTAGTTCTTTCTCCATGTTTTGACTGGTTAAGCAAACCTTATATCTTAAAGACGTATCGACACAACAAAAAGCCACACAGACTACCGTATATTCTCGAATCTAATCCGCATCTGAATCTAATCCGCACCCAGTTTTTGGCGACTTCTTAAACGAAAAAAAAGTTAGTTCGCGATTCTAATCCGCACCTTTCCTTCAACCACCCCTTGCCCACGGGGCGACTGATTGAATAATATTGGATGTTACCAATGCGTTAAAATCCGACGCTACGCCTGTGGCCGATGAGTCATACCGATAGAGGCGGGGCCTTTCTCAACAGACGTGCGCAATCTCGTCTGAAGCCAGCTGAGCCTTAGTTGTTGAAACGTGGGAGGTGCTTGTTCCAATTTGTCGTGTACCGTAGTTATGGAAGAGGGACACCTGAAATCGAAACGACTCTCATATACGGCAAAGTTCAAACGTGAAGTTATTCGGTGCGCAGAGGAGAATGGAAACCGCAAAGCCGCTGCAATTTTTGGAGTTGATGAAAGCAACGTTCGACTATGGCGGAAACACAAGGCAGCGATCAGCGGGTGTGAGGCGTCACGAAGGAAATTCACTGGACCCAATTATTATATTATAATAATAAATACTAAAATAATAGATTATTGTATTGTTCTTATGGCACGTACAGCAGCTCAATCATTTTTCCAAAATCCAGCTCTAGACCGCGAATCTAATCCGCATCTGATTTTTTAGCCCTCTAAAACTGTAAAAAGGGTGCGGATTAGATTCGAGAATATACGGTACATAGTGGCCATAACCTACAGCTTATAACCCTTTCTCTGAACACTACAAAATTCGTGTGCAATGCTCTGTAGTATGCACAGTTCCAGAAGCCTGCGGGAAATACCCAGTTTCATCAGATGCCAGAAAAATGGTCTCAGTATCTGCTTGAGACACAGTGTCTCTCGAGACTTGTTTATACACAAAACGTGGGGCCAGTATCTGCTTGAGACAGAGTGTCTCTCGAGACTTGTTTATACACACAACGTGGGGCCAGTATCTGCTTGAGACAGTGTCTCTCGAGACTTGTTTATACACACAACGTGGGGCCAGTAATAACCTCCTTTTACTCAAACCAACTTTCATACCATGGAGTGGAACTCTCAGTAAAAGATTATTTGTACTCCATCATCTGTTGTCTTATGTGTTCGCACATCCAAATAAAAAACCAATCCTTGTCCGAAAAAAATGTCGACTACTTTGAATCAAGTCTGCAACCTTGAATTAATCAGATCATGGCTACTTCATTCCACATCTTTCCAATTCCATTTTACAGTATATCATCCCACTATTTGACTCGATACAGCCTGAGACAATGATAATGTTGTTAACCTTCAAATGACCTGCATTCACATACATGAACACATGTAAAAAAAAACACCCTTAGAAATTAATTTTATATACAGAGTGAGTCATATAGAACACCCAGGTCGTTGAGGCCTATAATTTCATAAAGTATGCACTTAGCACCACCTGTTGAGGCTGTGGCAAATTACGCATGCACAGTACTGGCATGAAAAGGCAATGCTTCTGAAGTTCCATCTCCTAATCATTCGATCAAGAACTACAAACAAAACGACCCAGGAATTCTATAAGAATCACTCTGTATTTAGGCAACAAGGAATTTTGCTACATTTTTAAGACATGCTGCATAATCTCTCTTACTTTCCACAAAGTGCCATTTCATAATTTTCTTATTCTGTTAAAATAATCGTAAAGTTTTTTCATACCAAGCACTAAAATCTACATACCAAGCCAGTTGTTAAGCCACAAATAAATAAGTCAGTACAAACTGTTTTAAAATATCAGTTCCAAATAATTCTGGTCACTGAATCATGTGGCTGTAAAATGTTCAGAACCATAGGTGTAAGGCAAATAATTTTGAGTTTATTCTTGCAGCCACCTATGAGTTATACAAGGCAAATGTTCAAGCTGAGTCCAGTAGTGTCAAACTTTTCTTCTAATAATATGTAATGACAGTTTGGTTTCCTTTGAATTTGCACACCACATCTTTATTTATTGAGAGGATTCAGGAAGTTTTCACAATTCCTTGAATGAAACATGCACCCCAAGTTATGATCTCACAATTTTGAATAAAATCTATCATTATGCAGTGAAATGTGATGTATATTAATGTGAACAGCAATAAATTTAAATTTCACCCTAAAACAGGCCATGAAGGCACAGAGGGGGAGTAGAGGTATAGCTCTACTCTTTCTTTAACCTTGGCGCTAGAGGGGGGTGGGTGGTAAGCGCCACATCCCGACTGCTTACCCCCAGGAATGACCCGGTACCCATTGTACAGGAGACTGGGTAGGCCCCAGGACCGGCCTGAATGGGTGCTGAAAATCTCGCCCCCACCAGGATTCGATCCTGCTCATAGCAAGCCTCTTCCAAAGCGAGTTCTCCACAGGGTGCGATCTAGTGCTTCCTCTTTCAATTTCCAGTATCTCCTTTTACTTTCCACCCTTCATAAATTTAATTGTAAGCACCTTCTTACTGATTCATCCAATTTTTAAAAGATTTTAAATTAAAAATTTTATGAGTTCCAGCAAATGCTAAACTTTGCACAGTCAGTAAACAAATATTTCACATTTATGAATATCCTATACACTTGTCACTCGATTTGTAATCATTATATAAATCCCATATAACAAAAAAGCAAAGAACATGATAATCACAGCCACTGCAAAAGTCTTCCTATTCTCTTTATGTAGGCTTCGTAGTTCTGATTCATTCTGAGACAGAAGACGCTTCACATCCACCAGTTGCTTTTCCAGTCTCTCCCTACAAAATTGAAGGCAATGTAAACTGAGTCACTAAGTACAGATAGACCCCTTTATTGTCTATGATGTCCCTATGAATTAAATCAATGATTAACTGATAATAGACATCTCTGTGTTTGGTTTTCCTCCTTCACAAAGAACTAAATCATAAATGCTACCCAACTCCAATTTCTTGATATACCAAGGCATGCACAATTTCAGTATATCACTTTTCTCAGGGTCTCTTGCAAGTTACAAGAAACTACCTGTACAGGGCAGGACTTACCTTTCTTTCGTAGCTATATGACGTGATTTAAGATTCTTTTCTAATGCTTCTACTTTATAAAAACAAGCTCGTATGGACTGTTCAACTTTCTCAATCTGTAAAACAATGGAAATATTACATCAGTAGTTCTAATATAATATTCATGCACACCAAGGAATTACTTGGTAGGGTATTTGGATACATTAAATTACAGACAAGAATTAATCATTATGGACAAAGTCTTTGACAATGGTGCAAGAGAACTTTATCTTTTATTATTCTGTAACATATCTATTAGCACCGTATGACTGTCCATTCATCTGACCCAGTAATAAGTGCTCAGATCATGGGACCAATTTAGATTACTCTTCCACAAACCTACACTAAATCTGGTTCAGCCATTTTGATTTTGGTCTAGTTTGGTTCACTTCAAGAAACAATTATTTTGATGACACCTCCTATACCGCACATATGTCCTGTTCCTTGCTTACATGTAGTTAGTTATCTGATGAATGTTTGGTTGTTACTGACAAAAAAGAACTGAACAGTTTTTGCACACTCTAAAAAGAGTACATAAATATTGTATACATCTGCTGTAGCCTACCTGTAATTATCGAAGCCATTTTTTCTCATTTACTTAGCCAGGCCCGGAATTTTGAATGTATAATTTTAATACGGACCTGGCCAGTAGTCTCCAACAAAAGCACAAGTGAAGATTCGCCTCTATGACAATACGCTCCTTCACGGCGCAGTTATTAAGTCCAGAGACAACGCCTTTACCTTTTATAGATTCACTAATAAAGGCACAGTTGACATTCGTGTCTGGTTTACACTACCACCCTCATGTTTCCCGCCCATGTCGCAAACAAATCCCACTTTCTGCCACTAGGTGGTAGGCTTAACATACCGTTACCGTCTGCTTGAATTACTACAATACTATGCACTAAAACGTGCTCTCCACAAATCTATGACTACCACATCAGTACGTACCTCAGATACTATGGAGCACATACTCTTACCCAGTGATTTTAACTTGTAACATTCAATGAACAACTCCTAATCGAGACTCGCAATTTTGTACCAATTTACACGTTCTAACATTCACAACTGACGTTAACAGCACAGCAGTACCGACAAACCCAACCTACACGTCACCAGTGATTACCTCACAATGCACCCTTCGGCATTCACTCACACCAAGATAATCTGTGAGTCACACAGCCAGACTATATCAGTGAGAAATTCCACTAGATGGCACCGATTTGTTGTCCACGTTGGGTATATTTCTGGCATCAATTTAAAAGTGCCCCATTGTCCAAATCACATGCTCCAAAACTGCCCCAAGCGAGTCGAATGTGTTCTACAAGTACATTAACCTTAACCCACGTATCACCTACTGAATAAAAACATTCGTAAGAGCAGCCTAACTCTATGAGCTCATCCAGTCACAAAATTTTGGGAATATTTGCAAAACAAATTTAATTAAATGTAACCAACGCCCATTTCTCCACATACATCCTTCACCATAGGCATAACTTGGCTGATAATATTGGGCGGGAAGGGGGGGGGGGCAATATCGACCATGTGTATTAGAACTTTAATTTATGCAGGAGGCAAGTTAGAAAAAGGGGAAAATTTGCTTTGACCAGTCCTTAATATGCATACACCCCTTTCCCCCACTCACCCCATTTTTTTTATTTCTCCCCTTTCAACTCAATACCCAAAAAAACTATTCTTAGAAAAAATTTTGGAGGGAGGGCATTTGGTCCCCCCTCCCAGTTACACCTATCTCCTTCAATTTTAAGAACTATCTTAATGTCTTTGTCCTTCACATTTCATCACGTCAATACTCCACTATACGTAATTCTTCATCTTTCAACCCTTGTCCATTTGCAAGTAGTGTTCCCATTATTTACTTGACTTCCTACATAAGATTCTCTGAATATTACTCCTGACAAAGCCAGGCAATCTGCACACAATGGGCCAGCTTGGGGGGTATGGGGAGTGTGCTGCTGCCTCATGCAACAGAAATGAAAATTCAACAAAAGTGATCTTTCCAAAATTAATGATGCTTAGCGACAGCCATTGTTAATTACTCGCCCCAGGAGAAAAAAAAAGTTGCCATACCCATCAATCAAATCTCTCTACACTGTCATGACTGGACATTTCCAAGAGGCTGGGTAATCTCATCACAGTGTTCTCTCCGTCTTACACAATGGCATATACAAAAGTTCATCGAGTTCTTAACAATATCTATGCTGACCTTTTTTAATTGTTAGTGTTGTCTCTTTCACAGTAATCCCCTCTAAGTTTATGCAATGAGGCCAGCATTTCTGCCACTGCTGGAACTAACGTTTTGGAATTTCCTATAGGATAGTCAGCACAACTGCTCCAGAATTTAAAGGTTACCGTGCAAAACAATGTGCTTGCAGTTGCAATTTCATTCTCAGAAGCAAGAAATCACAAGTACACAAGAAGGGTTGGGGACCTCACTCATGTTTTCACTGGCCAAAAACTGCTGCTGCTGATCATCCGTGAGCAACTGAGGCACAAACTTTCCAGAGATCTGGCGCATGTTGAAGCCGTCACAATTTACTGGCATGCTGCACATGAGACACCCAACCTGTCTGTGATCTTCAAAATGGTATTCATTGGTCTTCTTTAACAATTTGTTAACTCTCTCCACGTTTTCATCTCTGCCGCCTCAGGAAGGATGACCTTTATGCTTACAATCTTCACCTTAAGTTCCCCCATGTCTGAATCAAAGAAACCAGTCAAATGTCTGTGTTCTCACCATAGCATTGTCAATGAAACTATCCAACCATTTCATGTGTTTCCGGTGCAGTTTCCCCTAAGTCAAAAGTAAAACTTAAAACAAATGTGCTGTTCCTTCAAACCAGCCACTAGAAAATCACAGATCACACTTAACACATACAATGGGAACATCTGTTGAGAAGCAGCACTGAGGGTTAAAGCTGTGAAACTCACTAGAATGACTTACAAGATAGCAATACTACGGCACCTACTTACAGACAGCTATACTTCTTGCCATTTTCAGTCATACCGTTGAGTTGAGGAACTTTTGGATACACTGTTGTGTGTGCTCCTCCAAATAAGGACATATTTGTTATCCATACGGAAGTTTTCCCAGTGATTAAACTTTACACATAACTCTCCCTAGCAGCAGTGTAACAATCATAACAAGACATGGTAAATACATATATAGTGCATCCATGATTTGTCCCTGTGCAAGTTACGAATTGATCTGTTAGCAGTTCCAGCTTCATGACACTGCACTTCAGGCTCTTTTCTCATTCCCCCTTTGGATTCCTATTGGTAATACTGGCGAATAAGAATAACAGGTTTCAACCAAGCACAACATGTATCAGCTAAATACAAGACACCTGAAGGCTGTAAAGTAATTTAAAAGGTAATCTACAACATGTATGACTAAGTGGAGTATCAGATAAAACCAAGTATGGGCTGACCTTGTTACAGAGTATATATAATATGTAGTATTTATTTACTAAATGGCTTGAAATAGCTGTGTCATTGATGCTTTGATAGTTCAAATTAATCAAAATTAATTAATGAGACACACAGCTACTTCAAGCCATTTAGTAAATAATATTATGTACACTATGTAACAAGATGAACTCATACAAAATAATATGAAATGTAAAATATTATAAGTTAATGCTGGAACTTACTCTGTATTACATGCCGTGTAGTTCCAGCCTTAACTTATAATATTTCACATTTTATATCATTATGTGTATTATACATCTTTGAGAAAATCATATAAATTTTGACTTAATAAAGTTGATACATTCATGGGACACAATCCATAACAGATCAAAGACTACACTAAATGTTTGTATACGCAGATGAATGCTGCAACAATACAAGAACACAGAATTTTAACCATCCTCTATGATTTCATATATTTTTCAACTGTAAAAATCAATATGATATGTATGTAATGCTTTTATAATGTAATTATAACTTAAAACCAACAATATTGCACTTATTTTATATATGTATATTGCAACCCTACATATGTTTCGGCTGTACTTCAGCCATCATCAGGGGTTTTCCTTGCAGCGTCCACTAACATACATATATAAAATAAGTGCAATATTGTTGGTTTTAAGTTATAATTATCTCAAGCTTTGCACGGTATGTACAACTTTAAAGCTTTTATAATGTGTTATAATAGAGTAGAACCCCAGTATCCGCAGTTTCAGTTATCCGCGGCCCAAAAATATTAAATGGAAAATTCCAGAAATAAATGAGTCATAAGTTTCAAATTGCGCTCCATTCTGAGTAACATGGTAAAACCTTCCAGCTCCGTCACGCTCAGCACATGACTCATCTCTCTTTGACCTCTGTACCCACGCTGGCCCGCTTTACTCGCATCCAGTTAGCCTCTAGCGTTCTCGCTGTCCGCATTCGTGGTGCCAGGATCACTAGCCTAATGGTGGTAATGTCTTATTGTGCGTAATTTATCAATTAAACTTTATCATAGGTTTGTATGTAAACGAAAAACGACTTATATATAGGGTTCGCTACTATCCACGGTTTCGGGCATCCGCGGTAGGTCTTGGAACGTATCACCCGCGGATACGGGGGGAGTACTGTATGTTTATATATTAACCACCCTGCACTTAGAATTTAGCTGCTGAATGCTGTATTTAATGATTATTACAGATGTAGTCTGTTACATACTAGCAAGTTTTAAATTTGGTGTATGGACTCCCTGACGATGGCATAGATGTGATAAAACATGTAAAAGTAGTGAAAGACCATACTTTTAAAGATGTTTGTAACTTGCGCATTGTGTTTGTTTTATAAATGCTTATTAAACAAAATGCATGGAATGAATAAATTCAATATATTTAACCTGTTCCTTGTTTAAAATGACATGCAGCCTACCTTAATTTTCATAACTGTTTGCCTCATGTACAATTTGAGTTTGAGATTCCTGCTCTAACCACGTACAGTGAAGGAATAAATGACATCACAAAAGTACAACAGCTGTACTGTTAATGATATTCACAGACTTTATTATGTCAGATACTTCTAACTTTTAATTGGAAATGAGTGCTAGTGCTCTGCTCATGTGAAATATTAACTTAATGTTTGTTTCTACCAACATTTCATTGTGATACTTACAGTATTTGAATATAAATGTGTTCACACAGGCAAGGTTATGCAGTAAACATACACCACCCAAACTTGTGCATGTGTGGTGGACACTGGCATCAGTTTTCATACTGCTTACCAGAATGGAAACTTTAATGTGTGAATGCATTAGACACACCTTGTCAGCTTTAAAATATAAAACAAATTTCCACTTACAGGAATTAACTCAGAACACATGCTTTGGTAATCCAGTTTCATCTAGTTTAATTCTGTCATCTGTTTGTACTTCCCTGCTCTTGCAGCAATACACAAATAACACACCACAATGGAAAACAAAAAGATATACAGAATACACACTTGTTCTTCCTAGATATCAAGAAAGTATGTGCAAACACAGTTCTAGTATGGTACTATCAACACAAGATAGTCAGAAATGTAGTTCAGTTGTTCACTGCATTAAAAAAAAACACCCACTAAGAAGAGAGTTCCAGACCATTAGCAACCTCAGGTACCATCAGTATCAAACAGCAGTTATATAAAAACATTTTAAGACAAGTTTTAGGGGGGGGGGGGGGGGGGGGGGAAAGATCTGTTACGTACACCAGAGAAGACTATGATTTTTTAGGCCTGACAGTGTATCCCACCACTTACATGACCAATTCCTCCTTGTTTTAGTGAAGGTATTTCACACAGCATAAAACCAATGTGGTATAAATAAATACAATATACTACTTTCCAATCTGACAGTAAGAAAGACACTGCTCATCTTTTAACAAGATGTAACGAAAATGCCACACAGTATATACACCGTTACCTAGTATCGTTTTACTTCCTATAAAGTCCCTTAAATTTCCAGAGGGACATGTAGCTTTAATAACTAGCTATAGGTTGTGTCAGTTGGCATAATGTAAGTACCCTACTGAACCATCCTTTATATTTTTATTAGTACCTGTTCACAAGCAAAGTACTGAAGATGAGTAATTTTCATACTTCCAAACCTCACGGTGAAGGCAGCAAATTAAAATTATGCTGCAAAAAAAATAATTTTTTTACCTTCAACATTATAATAACAAAAATTAAACATGGGATGAAGTCATGCATGCATATATTGTATCAACTTTAATACTTCACGTGAAAATATACGAGACCTACCTAACATGATTATTACAGGCTGTACAATGCAGTATACAGGACACGACGGCAAAATACGACTACACAACATATGACACATGGACTGAAATTGACACAATAAGCTACAGCCTAAATGACACAGAAAACAAATCTGGATGGCAACATAAGTACAGCCTGTAATGAGTTCATGTCTGGTGCCAGTAATGTAAAATTACACTGACAGGTTATGGGCATTTTCAATTAATGACTACAATACTATAAAAATACAGTAGTGTTCTAATGCAACTGTTCATAATAAAATGAAGTTTTGTCCAATTAGTTCATATTTTTAATAAATGTCCTTTTATCTGAACTATCACTGAGATCTTGTCCACAGCATCCTGGAAGGACAGATGCTATCTTCTCTTAGACACAAAAAATACAAAGTCTCCTGCAATGCCTGAAAGCCTTCCCTTGCTTCACCGCATGGTTCAGCTCACATATAGATAAAATTGAATCTGAAACACAAACACACAACATTCAATAGCAGAGCCCAGAATGCTGTCATACACCTGAATCTACATCCTTAAATTTTAATGTTACACAGCTTTTCTTTCTAGGCCATTCACTCTGACAAAATTAAAGTGTATGCATCAGCCAATCAATACATATCCCAGAGGTCCACAAATTTTCCAAAAATCTAAAAGCCACTTCAAAATTTCATGTGCCACAAGACTGACATGAAGCAAGTTTTATACTGAGGACCCACAAATATTAGGTGCCACCACATAAAATTTAGTTGCCAGGGCAACCCACAGTCCAGGATTTCCGCACCCCTGATACATCCAAAACTGACATTTCATTTGCAGATGCAGAGAATGATAGCAGCAGTTTACTCCAAAATGCTGGTATTGATCTGTTCACTGCACGTGTGGCTTGCAATTTATTGCTAATGTTAAGACGGCAAGCAATGAACAGCATATTCAATGACAACTGGTGTGGTTGTGGTTCTTTGTGTGGAGTGTTGACCATCATGTATGGTCCATGCCCCATAGACATGGATGGCAAAGATGGCTATGGCTATTAATGCAAACAGTACAGACATGCTGACAGACCCATAGCAAGAACTGGCCTCACAACAAACTTTTATGCACCTACAAGGGGGCTACTATGGAATAAATATCCCATCTTTGTAGGCTATATGTGCCAAATATAAGCCATTAAATTTAACAGTTTATAACTCACATTTTCCATACCAGATACATAGTGTGCTCACTCAGCATGTGGAAATATGAGCTCCCTTAGGCACAGTGAGATGGCTGAGAGTTACATCATCTTACCAATGCTGGAACGTGACACAGGTGGCATAGTTATGTGTTATGTCACACCATGTGAGAAATGTTTTCTGCTTAACAAAGTGCTCATTTCAAATACATCTGCAAAGTACATACATTTAATGGAAACAAAGTAACGGAAAGAGGAACAGTGGAGAAATTTTGAATGACAAGTTTGGTGCTGGAAAAATGAGATCAAGAGATTGTATTATTCTTGAATGAGGCATGTTTTACACTAAATAGAGATATAAAGAGCCAAAGTAACAGATAATCGTGTTACAAAATCCCCACACACCTCATGAAACTTCCTTTACATGACCTTGAAGTGGGATGTGTGTGCACAAAATCTTAAGGCCCTGTTTTTCAAAGGATCAAACTCTGATCATTACATGACACTACTCCTGAAACCATTCTTCAGAGAATTCAATGAAGAAGAGAAAATGCAGGGTAATCCATATCCACTTCCTTCACAAAAATTGAAAGGTAATTTTTAAGAGAAACTGCTAATATTTTAAGACAAGAGTTCTGTCATGTGTAATGAAATATTTTTGAAAGATGTGAGGCCTGCTTAGAAGCTGGAGGTTAGCACTTCAAGACACACTGCTATGAAATGAGGATGTTGATCTGCTAGGGAAAAAATGGACTCAATTCCCAATGGGTGCAATCTTCACACATGATACAGCACCTGTGACAGCTGCTATGCTGAGGGAAAGGACTGAAGATATGGTCTGAATTAAAATGTTTGTATTAAATACTGGAATATAATGGTTAATATATTTTAACCCTACTTTGTAATCAAAATGTTCATAATTTCTGCAACCATGAAAAGCCCTTCTCTTGTGGTATTTATGGTGGCCAGGACCAAATTGTGCATTTCACCCATGACTTGAGCTTGTGAGTAGAAGGAAAATGAATGCATATGCTATTTATATGAAAACCATTACTTACACTTAACTGAGATGCCAAGCTAAACACTGCATTAAGGCTGGGAAATAATGTTTACAGTTTGTGGTAACTGTACCCCTCTGATCCCTTCCATTCCCCACGTCTAATGGATGTTCAGTGTACAGTTTTTTACTGGTCACTGTACCCACACTAGCAATCAGAAACATGAGTTAAAAAATACATACCTGCAAAGTGCCTGAGGCAGTGATGAAATGATGGGGCCATAACCCTGAGCATTGTCATACAATTCAAACAATGGAGCTGCTACTAACTTGTAGTTCTTTGGAACGGCAAACAGAGCTGAAAATATTACAAAATAAATTAAGGGTGGAACACAATTAAAGACTCAAACATTCCTTTACAAAATCAACATCCATTCACAACAAAATTAACATAAAATCCAAAGATTTATAGTACTTGAAAACAAACATCATCCTGCATTACATTGCAAACTGTCCATTTTACTTATGCAGGCTGTTCTGAGGCAAAGAGGAAATACAAGGTACTTCAGTGTATATTTTATGTACATATAAAGCAATAACATGTGATATAATCAATATATATGTACAGGAATCATAATAATAAATTTCTGACTACACTTGGCATAAACAATAAATTGAAACACAATCTACAGAAAGTAGCACTTTTTATAAAGATTATGTAAATTTCTCTCAGACCTTTTCAGTGTCTGAATAAAAATGAATGAGCAATATTTATTTTATAATACATTCTATTCACTATTTTGTATCATCATCTTTGTTGATACAGTGGATAACCATGCTACATTACATGTTTCAAACAAGCTGGAATCCAAGTCTGTGCAAGGCCTCTGCATCTCCTTCAATTAACAATCTTCATATTATCAAAGAAGACAACTTTATTACAGTTCTCTAATCAGATGTAAAGGATATACTTTCCTTGGCACATGTTCTGAAGCATAAAGAGAGAAATTTCTAGTTTTTAATACAGTGCCATTTTACAGTTTATCAGAAACAATAAAAAAATCATGATGTAACATACTAAACACAAGTGTGCAGACTAAATTCATCTGCTTCCAGAGGGGGTCCAGTGATATGGTCTTCTGAAGATCATAAGAAATAAGGCACAAAATAGATTGACCAGATGAATGATAATCAGATTCTCAAGGACTTTCCTCCATTACAGTAATTTGCTTTGCAAATAATTCAGCATTCATGAAACAAATCATTTCAATATATCATAAATACAGAATAACAAAAACATAACATGGGTGAACACAAAGAAACAGTGTAAAAATATAAACAAAGAAAAAAATTACTTTCTATAATGTAAAATGTATTTCACCCGCATCATTTCTAATAAAAATGGTACTGCCATCTGATAACACAACAGCAATGGCAGTACAGGATGAAGAAATTATAACCACAGTAATAAAGCTGTCTTCTTTGTGAACATATGACAAAATTCTGAATATATGATGCCAATCTTCCTGCTCCATCCAAAGCTGCAAGGTAACAGTACAACAGGTACATTATTTAAAAAGAAGTTCAAACTCAGTTCAAAGTAAGCCCCCCATATCACTCACAGAGGCTGAAACAAGGACATGTGTATCATGTATCACAATTTTAAAGCAAAAAAAGAAAATGGAAATTACGTACAAAATTAAGAACTTTCATGTGGTAGACAACAATTCTAATTATGCTTCCTATATATGGAAGCTTTAAATTGGCAATATCAGGAACTGGTTTCACCCAAGAACACATGGAACTTTTCACAAACCAATATCTCACAATGTAAGACATTTATCTACTTTGGGGAAACCTTTTCATCATGCCAAACATGTAAGTTCAAAGAATCAACATGATTTACAAACCACTGTTACCTCCATCCAGCGATACTAACATTCAACAACATGCAGAAACTGTGTTACAAATACCAAGCACCCTCAAAGTGTTTATCCCAAACTGTTGTCTGGAAGCTATTAACACAGTACAATACTAAGATGCATCACGTGTCTCTCTCTCCCTATTTCTGTAAGTGGAAGCCTTTACCCCCCAGTAAATACTCCTGGTACTCATTTCTGTAAGAGGCTGAGTCGACCCCAGGGCCACAGTGCAACCGAAAGGATTATGTCAAGGAAAAATTCCAAAGACACCATCGGGAATCGAACCCACAACCTTCCAGCTTGTAGCACAGTGCCTCAACCAACTGCGCCACCGCGTGCTCCAAGGTCTCTTAGTTGAGTTTAATTATTAATATTTAAAGAGATAAAATGTAAGTGTAAAACTATGGTTCAAAATCAGAACTGTTTAATGCACAGTTGGTACATAATAAAAATCTCTTCTAAACAAAGACATGCTATGCATTTAATAATAATAATAATAATAATAATAATAATAATAAACATGGTTGTATTTTCCCAGCAAATATGTTCCCTGTAACATCCCTAAATCCACCTGCCAATAAAAAATACATCTGTTCATTTTTCATCAGAACAGCCCCAAAACCAAATTTTTATTACTGACTATCTTATGGCTAACTAAGTACTCTTCTATAAATAATTCTCATATTATCAAATACATACTACACAAGACGAAGTGACTTAATGCCCAATAATAATGATATGTGTATGCAAAGCTGTTACAGCAACTGAGAGCTGTGCTCACAAAAATATATTATATGACAATGCACACTGTACATAAACTTAGGCGAATTTCTGTGAGCAGTACATAAATCATTCAATTATGTAATGACAGTTTTGAACACAGTTTATGCATGTTGTTCAGCCGCAGACAAATTAAGCATGTAAATTTCTTGACGTAATGACATAAATCCAGCTAAAAGCCTATACATCAGGCCTGCTCAACCTGTAGCTCGTGGGCAACACGTTACATGTGACACAGTGTAATGCTGTCCATGGAGACATTTGAAATGAGAAAACGTCTTTCAACCCCTTCCCTGGCAAAGCCGAGACAGAACACCAAAGCAATTTTGAGATCTTGTGAACTGTTTACTTATGGAGCCATACACTACATTACCAATTCATTTTAAAAAGTGCTAAAATAGGAGCACCCTAGCCTAAGCAGTGACCTTCATTGTTTTATTAATTTTTCCTATTATAATCAGAAGTTTACATTTCTAATTGCACACAATTTATAGAAAAATACGCAGGTAAAATTATATACATAATTATACACATAGTTATTCATTCTTAACATGTATTGAATTTCATGTTAACCACACGCACACCAAATTTTTGCCAAAGTTGCCCACACCACATAAAAGGCTGAGTAGGCCTGTTATAAATAACTACTCCCCAGAAAACTGTATTTCATATAAGGTATTGACAGAGTTTATCACGCAAGCAACAATCACATACAAACATTTTGTATTCAATTCTTTGTTTCGTCTAGAAACTTTTAGTAGTGATAAACTAGGAAATTCAGATTCCATGAAATTCCTGCAATTATAAATTTTAAAAGTCTTTACAAAATGTTTATTGACTCTCATTTCTTACAACTGTCTTATGCAAGTACGGAGTTACAGAAACAAAATACAGGCCAGAAACAGAATTTACTATAAATATTTGTACATTTCATTTAACAGCCAATAATTACAGATTTCCAAGTGAGATTCATTAATTTTCATAGATGTGCATTTAAGCTTCACAACTAATACATACTTTAGGCAGAATAAGAGGCTCCTCTTATAGTTTTATGCATTGACTAGCAATTTGTAATTAAAAACCAATGTAATTTCAAGTGGTTGCAGCACTTAACCTAAAATACAAAGGGAAAACTTATCAATAAGCCTCAAATCAGAAACATTGTTTGTACTGTAAACTCATGGACACTCAGCTGAATAATTCTTATTCCTTTACCTGATTTTACACAAATTTAGTGCCCAGTGCTCTTTTTTGCCTATTTTTCATATCATCATAAAAGAAGTTAAAAATTCTGGCACATTCACTCACTTAAAAAAGTGTCTCAAAAACAACACAACTTAAGAAAAACTATACGGAACATAAAGTACATATTTCACTTTTCTCTACTACCTGTTGTCAAAACATTTTTCACTCAAATATGTAACTAGTAACACTAGAATGCACATAAAAATGCATGTTAAGTCTTCATGTAAAATGTATGTTATTACTGTCCAACTTAAACCAAAATTGGAATGTGTAAAAAACTTTTGGTAAAACTGACCAGCATAAAAAATTGCATAGAAATTCATTTGGTGGTTCTAGAAGTTGTTACATGTGGAAAACCAGACATGTGAGGTAAACAAGTGCATTACTGCAACTTTTCATTCAAATGCACCAAAATGATTGGAACATGGCATTATCATGTTCACGTACCCATCTTAGCACAAATAACCTCTCAATTGGCAATTTCAGTAACTTGGTCTCAATACTGTGACATCTGGGACCATATCACTTTTTATACTTATTTTCGTACCTCCAATAATATCAACAAGCTAACCATGCAAACTTCTGAGGTGGAAGTGCAATACTATCACCCTTAATCTAGGGCCTTAAATACTGTGTGACATGAGATCTTTGAAAAGTGTTAACTTTTGTTAAAGCCATTACTTTCTGAAATCTGAAATTACAATATGGTGACTACACTAAATCCATATTACGCCTTTCATTTAACAATGGTAACTAATAAACCACTGTAAGCAAAGAAAATTGCAAGGAATATATCCTTTAAAAATATAAATTTTGTGCCATATTCTTTTATATGAGTGTCAGTATCAAACTTTTGAGGTTAAATGTGACAACATAAAGGTTAAGTATAAAATACACTAGAGAATATTATGCACACAAATAGGTTGTTTCCAAATTATTTGATTACTATATAATTCTACCTAGCCGTTGTCAGAAGTTCTGCCATAACTACTTGTTAATCATGTTATTTTATCAATAGCAGTAACATGTATTTCAATAACTGAGAATGACTGCAAGACCAAATGCACAATAATTCATAAAAATATTCTAAGAACAGTGCCTCATCAGTAAAAAAAAGTGTGTAGTGTGAATACTTCTGATAAAAATGTAGTAAATGCACATGTGTGCAGATTGCTTTCTTGTACAAAATGAAGAATCCTACTTCAAACAACATCAAATTAAAAATAAAAAAAAAAAGTGGTGGTAAATTTCGAAAGACTATGATCCAAACTGGAAGCATGGAATGTGAAGTCACATCCCATGGTGACAATTCATGCATTTTTTAAAACCAACTGGGAAAAATGAACATATCAGTGTGACAAGGATGTCACTAACCATGTTGAGTAAAAAGACTATTACATAATAAGTACGTTACACAAATTGTTTTCAGGCTCGCATTTCATTGGAACTGAAAAAGTAACTGTTACATTACTTTCAAAAAGAATCTGATCAAGTTAGAGATTCAGTTACAGCTGTACGTTATTCCACTTAGTACTAAAAGCAAAGGGTATGACTACGATCATGTTTATCATACATAATTACACCCACAAAAACCATTAAATCAACTTGAAAACCTGTAACACTGGTGTTCAGGAATGTACAGTACAGTCTCGCTTTACATAACATACAGATTTATGTGGTAATATAATGGAACCACAATAATGACAACTTGATCACTATATAATCAAGTTAGTTTCATGTAATAAACTTACAATTGCAAAAACATGTCAACAGTTATGAACAGAAATATTAAATGTAACATAATCATCAGTTTCTTACAAACTGTGTCTGTAATTTCCTACACAGACTAACATTAAACTGTTATAGAATGTACAATTGGAATTACACAACATACATATATAGTGTGAACTGAACTTATAGTATATAAGACAGTCTTACTACATAATCCAGCACACCATTACTGAAATGGTGAAGACGCATGCAGAACAATACTTTCATATTATATTTCACAAGACTTTTGCCATACGCTAAAATACAGGAGTGTGCAGTTTAAAGTGACCAGTAAAGAAAGCGCACCTAAAAATTTACACAATATTTACAACATTAATGGTAATAAAAATTCAAATATTGCTCACATCAGAATGAGACCAATAGCACATTACACGTTACCCTCTGTCATGCGGATGGTAATGTGGCAGCAATGTAAAAACAAGACCTACAAATGACAACATAACAAGAAGTTTAAATGCTTTCATGGTGTCATTACAGATGATAAGGTACTCAAGATTCTGCAGTTTTGATTACACCAAGATATTACAGCTGGCAGTATGATAACTGAAACAGCGCTTAAAGAGTCAAAATTCAGGTCTTTGAGCGGGAGTGAAGGAAATGAAAATTGCAATACACTGGTCCAAAATATAAAGTCTCCACTGCTGCACGCAAATGATATTCCAAATACAGTACATTACCAACCATCAGTGAAGTCTGCACTACTGTGACAAATGCACCATGTAATAAAAATGAAATTATGGTAATCCGTTACTATACTTTTATACGTGTAGTTCCATTTCTGTTACTAAATGAACTCATTCAGAACAGCCATGTGAAAGTTCATACTGTTAAAGAAGTCTCAGAAGACCAGAGCCTCTATCATGACCTCTAACAGTAGATTACAACACCTATAGACCACAGCACCACAGTAATCTCCAGTGACATATTTCTGTCACATATTTTGCAATGATGTAGTATTTGCTATCGAATGGAGTAACACTGCCTTCTGAAAATGCTACATTTAATATTTCTCCTTATCTACAAAATAAAATTCAAAATGCATCAGTGAATTAGAACAGCCTATGATAGAAAACATACACATAGAAACCTACAAATGTTTCTTGAACCTCATACAAGATACATAATTTGTTCCTACCCTTCTCTGCCAACTGCACAAGGAAAAGGCGCTTGTGCTCTTTTGGCTTAGTGATGTGAGGAGGGACATAAGGGTACTGTGGCGGTTCGAAGTTTGGCCTCCACCAGTTGCCTATTGTGTCCTCAATGACCCAATCCTGTTTCACGCCATCTTGCCTGCCAAGAGTCTGTAACCAAGCAACATTACAACATATCCCTAACTCAATGCCTGGCCAGGGCAGCCTTCACTACAGACATTTAACAAATCTGATTACACATAGTTCACAGCACAGACATGTAACCCTAATTCCTGGATATAACATACCCAAATTTTCACACTGTAATTCATAACAGGATTTGCTCAAGGTAACTTCCATCCACTTAATCTAGGCAAGTGTATCTAGCTATCAACACTGCACTTTAAGAATGGAATATTACTCATATTCCAAACAAGAATTATTGTAACAATTCATGACAGGACACAATAATGCAAACCAAGATAAAAAGTGTAACATCCACATTCTTGAGTAGTGCCATGTTCATCTTTAATTACCTCCAAATTACATGAAAGCTTCTACATGAAGAGTTTAAGGTTTAATATTACCTCACATAACAATACAAAAATGTTATTCAAAATAATAACCCATCCCTGGGATGCAATCACACACAATAAACAATTATTACCAAACTTTCATTCTTGCATTTTAACATGTTTATGCCATTTTGCGACTGAAGGTTAAAATCCAAATTACATTTTAATAGAGTGAAAAATATTTCTGCACCATGAAAACAATTCTTGCAGTCCAGCCTGGTATGTCCCCTAAATGTAACAATGTCTGCCTGACATAAGCCATCATGCATATGTACCCCTGCGTGTACATGTGTGAAGGCAAGATACCTAAACCCTCAATTATCCATGACCTTGTATAACGTATGTAAAATCATCAACAAAAACACAACAGAAAATACAATCCAGTTCTTTGGATAAAGACACTATAATCATATTACTGTCATTAGTACTACTTCATAAACAAAAAACATATAATCACCTACTCATTACACAGAAAGTGTTACCAGAATGATAAACGTCTCAAAATAAAGCATAAAAATGGATAATTTTATACATGTCGGATGAAAAATACGAATATTTCTGTTGTTTTAAAACATAAAAGAGTTTTAATAGATCTGTCTGATTATAATGAAACATAATGTTATGCATCATAAAAATATTAAGACAAAAAGAGTGAAAATTTGAATAACTGCACCACTCAGAAAAGCTGTTAAGGTTAGTGAATTTTTAATCACATTCCTACAAACAGTAAATTGTAGAAAATATGTACATAACAAATAACATATGTACATAAATATTTTTCTTTTCCTGGTAGACATAAAATGGGATAAGTGTAGTGAAACCTGTCCTGACCCAATGAAAAAGAGATCTGGTGTAAAATTATGCCCCCAGCATGAAAAATCACCACTGATGAAGTTGCTTGTTCTTGTGGGAAGTTATAAAGTGAACACTTAGCACATATCCACAAGGATTTCTGAACACAAGGCACCAATATTCAGCTGTGAACATTACACAAAAAACAGCATGGTACTGAATTTGACAGAATAGCAGACATGCTGAACAGCCATAAACATCATCTACCATCATAGGAGTCAACAAATCATCCACCAACTAATAAACACTAACTAGGAAAGCCTATAGGGACTGGGTGACATCAGGCGCTAACATCAACGCAAATTTTGGACTGAGACCACTGGCAGCCATTCAAGATGGCACATTAATACACCACTCACTTTCTCTTGTTCCCACCTCCCTTCGTAAGACATGTGTGTTCCAGTTCATTTTGTGCCAATGAAGATCTCTGTAAAGACCACTGCAAATTTGCCAAAACACTGCAAGGACTTCAACAAATGAGGAAACCCAAACCCAACAGCTCATCTTACCTGCCCAGTATTTAAACTTTTACATGATGCCATCCAGTTCCTTCCATCAATAACACTCTTTTCTCAAACCACTTCAATTCACCATGGGATCAACAGCAAATTATCTTTCACACTTCTAGAGCAGAGTTCTCTCTACCTTCACCACACAAGGCAGGTTACACTCTTAAGAGGGTGACTACACTACACTCATCCACTGTCAAACACACATATGATTATGGACAATTCTTAGAAGTATTGCAGACTTTCATAAAACTATTATCAGATACAGACATGCAGTCCCTATATGGCAGTTTATACCTTAGTACTACCTTCTGATACCTTAATAAGCCTGAATGCTTCAGCTGATGCCAAAGCAGTGCTCAAATTTCACATCTTCTTCTTTTTTATATGATACATTTGTAATGTTTACTATTTTCACAGACCCTTCATGTCATTCAAAATACTGCTGATTATTATACACTTTACAGTTTTGAAATATGTAATATCTGACAGTCGCTCTACAAAAATAAGCACTGTTTGATACTTCTGTATCTCTTAGAATATTTAAAGAAGGTACTCATTACAGCTCTTAACATATTCCTCACTGGATAACTGAGAGTTCTCTATCTATCTAATCAGTAGAAAGTGCAACATTAAAGCGAAAATTCGTCATTTCAAGGACAAACAGAAATACCATATCACACACTAGCACATATAACTACTAACACAAATATACTGAAATAATCATTTTCAGCATAAAGAGCATCATATAACATCTCACATAAGTTACTGTCAAATACAGAACAACTAAAAATGTGTGTTCCTGTTTCAAGAGTAACAGTACTTGAAAATGTAGAACTACAGAAAGAACAAACAAGGTTTATACATTACTGTCAGTTTATTTATCAGTCAGCACTGGGCAGAAGGACACAGAATTCAAAAGCATGAAGTACACATGACGGTTTCTTCAGCATATTTTCAGAGAAATGTTTCGCTGATGTGAGGCTAAAAATTACAACACTGGCCATCATAAACTAAACATAAACATCATGTTTTACAAATGAGTACTATAGGCCCATTTCTTCATAGTAAAGGACACACGAAAGCAACTGTTAATAAAGAGAATGCCATATTAATTTTTCATGGAATGGTCTGTGAATATCACATCATGAATGAAATGTTTGTATTTGTTCCAAATTAATTATTATTTCAGTAATGGCTACTAGAAGCCCAGTAATGAAACCCACCTTTAATAAAACTAACTTGTGTCAATTTGCAACCTCTTTTCACAAGTGGTAAACACGACACTCATTCTGCTGAGATCTTTCATTTTCAATTGTTCTGCTTATGTTTATAAGTGACAAAATAAATCAATATTATGAAAACTAGAATTGCACTATTGCCACTGCCTCCTTCTTGTAATGGCTGTGGTTTGTAAAATGCGGCCACATATGTTGTGACACACTCTACCTTACGTACTGAATTAGGTTATGTCCATAGTTTTAAAAACTGTACATAAATACATCGTACTTACCATCATTCTACTGCTACTGCAACAGGTATCCAATAACATTCAAACATTTTTCGCAATGACATTAAGGTACTCTGTGAGAGTAACATATTCCTTCATAATTTCCATAACATCCCATGATTTCTGAAGTGTATAAACAGTGTGATTTCTGGCAAATCTCTGCTTCAAGTTTCCCAAAAGATAAAAACATATTCATATACGGTCATTACCCTCTCATAATACTTGCTCACATATTCACTCAATGAAGTTTTCCAGTGTGTGCTGTAAAATGCACAACTCCTTGTTCAGTTAACTGTTCAAAAACTACAAAATACTGTTCACTATATTTCAAGAGTTTCTGTTATTAAATGCCTTGGATAGTTCCAATTTTTATCAGCAACAGTGTGCATGGCTTGCCATATTTTTTTCCTCCTGTGCTCAAGTGCAGCTGTTTAATGAATAACAATGTACAGCAGAATTCCTTCAATCTGGCACCCACGGGACCAAACGGGTGCCGGATTATCAGACAGTACCTATACTGACCTAAGTTCTTACAGGTAATTTTTTTTCTTACTGCCCTCAGAGAATGTGCAGTTGGCAGTTATAAGAAAGCTTAGCTTTCTCAATTATCACAGGCCCAGTCATGGGTTTTCCTTCCAAACACATTGCTGTAAACCACTTATACAACGCCTTGTCCAACTGCATTAATTTAGGCTCTTTCCATGTCTGTCGCGTGAAAAGATCCTTCACACTTTCACTTGATGCCATAAATGATCATAACAGGTACTTCTAGTTCTTTACATCACACATGCTTGACAATTTACTGTTGTATGAAGCCATTACTTCTCTTCAGCTTTGCCACTTCCAACACTCCTAATTACTTCAAGTTTCTGAGGAATTATTAATGTTACGTGTTTCCTCTTGCCAGCAGTATCTTGTTTACTCAGCTTCGGGTCTTTTGAATCCATTACAATAGCTCGATAAGCTCAAAAAGGTCCACATAACAAAGATAAAGTCATGGAATCAGTAGCCACACCAGCTTCCAGGCTTGGGACTACTTTCTTCAAGTGCCGAACTATCAGTAGTGCTGGATTAGGGGAATTCTACTGTACATACCTACTGGTATTTTGCAAGCAGCACCAACAAACAATGCTGCTGCCTGTGTGATATGATGCTCCATATATAAATTCCACTACTTTAAACACCAAATGTTTACTGAACATCACAGTTGTTTGTATGTTTGTAAAAGAAGAACTTCAAGAGTAATATTGTATTCCATACGTATTCCCAGTGACAATTCAAACAGTGCTGCTTAAATCAACAGCAGCAATACACTCATTCTTCGTGCAAAAGACCCCATATAATATTTTGCCACTTTTAATTTAATTTAGTGACATCCACATTAATTTTGCCCTATGTACCTACTTTATGTGTATCATGAAGCTTGAATTTCCAACAATAATTTTATTATCTACACTTTTATCCAACCCACCTTCCAGCAACTTCTAAGCTAACGCCATCACCTCAAACTAATCTTCCTATTTCTACTACAAAATACAAGCTAAACAGAAAGGCTGTTACCAGTTCCTTGGCTTATAAGGCCTTATGGATGATTTGAACTAGAGAAGACATAATTTAAAAAATCAGAGTAAATGTAAATTTCTGTTACTGAAAATTCAACACATTTAATTTTTCACTCACAAATATAAAACAATGGGCCCTTCTTACCCATTTCTGCACTATTTCCAATATGGTCTTCCCATATTACTCAGAAAATGTGAAATAGTTTATGCAGCCCATAAAAGAACACTGTTATATACCTCGCTAGACCCTTCCTGTTCAAAAGTCAATTGCGTAAGTTTAGTCTGGCATTCGCAACATGGAAGTTTTGCTATTACTGGTGCAAATTCTCGTTTATAAGTTGTATGGTCTTGTTCTCCCCAACATAGAACATGTTCATGACAGCTGCATATTCTCAAACAAATCTCTGGGATGAAAAATGACTGAGAAATCTGCTCACTCATCCCAGAGGCTGTTCTCATCACACTACATTCCACTCCAATAAACTACACAGTGTTTCCAGCATAAGAAGTTTTTCAACAGACCAGTAAAAAATAACTTCTTACAGGCACAAATTTCCTACAAGAAAAATGTAAAAATTATATTCATTTCTTGGAACCAATTTGTATTTTGATCCTGAGCAATTACTTCAAAACACTGCAATGTAAAAAATCATGAATGTGTATTATCAGAGCAACCTGGATATACAAGTAATTTAGTGCTAAAGAAAAATGTATGAAACATAAGTCATAATGGACCACCTAAAAACATGAGTCCAGTCCCTTGTTGCTGGCACAGGTTCACTTTCTTCATTTACCTCACTTGCATTGTCTACCTCATGGCTCTTACTACATAGATCTTAAATGTTCATTAAGTCACAGCACATGAATGTTTTTTTTTTTCCAATGGCTCGACAGCCCTTGGGGGCCTAGGCCGCCTCACTGTTCGAGGCTTCATGATCACACACTTTTTAGACACACCACACTCGGTAGGACTCCTCTGGACGAGGGACCAGCCCGTCGCAGAGACTTCTACCTGACAACACACAACATTCACAAGAGACAGACATCCATGCCCTAGGTGGGATTCGAACCCACAATCCCAGTAAGCGAGCAGCCATAGACCCACACCTTAGACTGCGTGGCCACTGGGATGGGCACATTAATATGTAATACAACAAAATCTTCACTACACTCAACAGTCAAGCCTTGCTGCAACATATCCATGATACATTTCAGTTAGCATGAATGAATAACAAGAAGACAGTAAATGTATGTATAGTGTAACAATGTGGCATGTTCAAATCCTTGCATCCTGGACCCTTCTTTACATGGTCATATCATTAATTCCAACAGGGTCAAACTTTTTGTTATCATTCACAATTGTACGTATGTTACAAAATGTTATTACTACTGTTATATCTCTTTCTTTTATTTATAGTCTACATTAATTTTGTCTATATCCAATTTATCAGTAACACATTACCTAAATTCTTCACCCTGCTGAAGTATCTTGTGATTGCTAACTTACAAACAATATTTCATACATAACTGGTAGGTATATTCATATCTACATTCCAAATTTCATATTCCTAGACACAATAATTAATTGTGTGTCATGCACAACACATGCAGAAAACACTGATAACTGCACAGGAATGTGATGTAACAACAGGAATACTGCATCACTGGATTATTATGTCACACCACAACAAATCTACATGTCGATAATTCTCCTTGGTCCTCCTTGCTCTTGTGTTATTTCTTGTAATTATATCACAAACTGTGCGATTTTCAGAAAGAAAAATGTATCTGACATGGAATGTGCATATTCATTTCTTCTAAAACTTTTCTCAACCCAAGCAGAATCCAGGGACACATGATCACAAACTTAGGCAGATGAAGTGCCTGTTATTTTCGTCCAATTTCAACCAAACGTCAATTTTCTCAAAAGAGTTCAGTAAAAATCCAAAGTATAAAATTCCACAAAAATCTGTCCAGCAAGAGCCAAGTTGTTCCGTGCAAACAGATGACGGACAGACACAAATGACAAAGCTGTCACTTTTTACTACTGCAAACATGCCTAAAAAAACCATGGAACTGGAAACAGTCAATAGGTCACACACAGGCAATGCCATGATCCACAATTACTGTGGTACAAACCAAACATCAAAAAATTAATAAAGGTTGTAAAGGCCTTTAAATGTACTAAATGGAAAACTTTGTAAAGACATTAAAAAAAATTCTAAAGTGGGAAAACTCTTTACACCAGAAATTTACATGTGGGAAAATTTAACACCATCTTATGGCAGCTTTGACAGGACTTCAAAAACCTAATTTCTTATTTGGGAAAATTTTGTATCTCGGAACTTCTTATCCCAGAAACACTGTATACACCACTGTAAAAAAATACATCTGAACTAAGTACACCAGAATCAACATAATGTACAGCAAGTACTGTACATTTTGTACACAATTCTCATTTTCCGGTGGGCAAAAGCTGGAGTCTGGAAACTATAAACCTTTTGCAATTCAACAGATTCACAAAAAACAATTACACAGCTGTTCCATTAATCAGTACATGTCATGTAATCTGTATTACTAACAACACTTAAGATACGCGAGATATCAGGCTTCTGCCACAGTGTAGATGAGGTTTTCGCTCTTCTGGGTTGTTACGCAGTGAATGTTGGTAGCTGTTTACTGACATTTCAGGACAGCCTATTGGTCCCATCTTCAAGGATCAAGCAGTCTGCCAACACACGCTGTGAAACAATCCAGAAGAGCGAAAACCTCAACACTTAAGTTCAATACATTGAAATTAAGTGTCTGGAATAGGCTTGAGAATGGCTAACACTAGCCAAAACATGTAGCCACATTACTCATAAAGATTACATGACATGTACTGATTAATGTTAACAGCTGTGTAATTGGTTTTTTTTATTAATATATTGAATAGCATTAATAAACACATAAATATTAAAATATAAATCTTTCACCTAGTCTACTTCCCTTCATATTATTAAATTTGATTCACAGATTTATTTATACAGCATTTTAGTCTGTATAAACTACATTTGGTAAGCAACTGCACGAACCTTTGAGACACGGTATGGAGGAAAGATATGCGCCCATCCAAGCCACTCACACGATTCCACACAAATACTAATCCAACTAGTCACTTTATGGAAGGTGTTCTAACAAGAAATCATACCCATGTCCTGAACTACTATCAGTGGACAAAAAAATTCACATCACAAAGTCACTGTTAATACTGTAGAAACAAATGTTAAAAACAGAATGACAGCCATCACATGCCGCACAACACGTGCTCACACTGCACGGTCCACTATTCAAATCCCGTGAGTTAAAAAGTTGTATTGAACCACCATTCTTCCACATGTCACAAGTTTTCACACACTGACCAGTGGATGAAAGGCAAATTTTTTAAGTCTACTTACTGTAAAAAAAATGATGTAAGTAGGTGTCTGAACCAGTAAATGTATCTAACTGATAACAAGGTATCAAAGCGCACTGAATGCAACCTGCATTGTTCCCACTAAATTTAACCATTCCACTATTTTCAATAGATATAAAACCAACCTCTCAATCTGTCATGGCATTAAGTCCAGCATACAACAGACAATCAGTAGCAACCAGCAGTTACATGTCACAAAACAGTTAACCCAATTAAGCACCATACCATAAAAAAGCAGAAGGGTGTAGGAATATCTCCACATATTAACCTTGCCAATAAAGGAAGGTGAGTGGTCAGTTTCACACATGGAACACAGTACCCCCAGAGACAGAACACCTGTTATCCATTGGACAGGAGACTGGGTGAACCCCAGAGCTGGTCTGGATGTGGTAACAAGCAGAAAAATTCCTGTCAGGAATTGAACTTAATCATTCAGTCAGTAGCCAGTCACTATACTTATAAAGCTATCCCAGTTTGTTACAGTATTTGGGAGCTTCTGTTAGTATACAGAAGAAAGTTATGTATCAACTGCTACATTAGGTGAGATGAGGTTCTCACGGTGGCAACTATGAAGACTGCTATCTTCTGGACATAACACCATGTAATCTGATAGAAATGTACGAACATTCAAAGGATGCTGCTGCTTCTATAAACTGGTTAATGAACTAACTCTTCAAAGGACCCTGCTTCCTCCATCATCAAATCAACGTACCAGCATTTCAAAGGATCCTGCTGTCTCCATCATCACGTTAATGTACAGACATTTCAAGGGGTCCTGCTGCCTCCATCATCATGTTACTGCACTGACATTTCAAAGGATCCTGCTGCTTCCATCAACATGTTAATGTACCAGCATTTCAAAAGATCCTACTACCTCCATCATCACATTAATGTACTGATATTTCAAAGGATCCTGCTGCCTCCATCACCAGGTTAGGAAACAAATTCTCTAAAATGACAGTACAATTCTTTTAGGCTACATGGCATCACATCCCAGAAGACAGCAACCTCCTCATCAGTATAGTAGTTTGCAGTCATGCTATATGGGTCTGCAGAAAACCTAATTATGAATAAATAACAAACAGAAGTAAACAGACTGGATAATTTGTGTCATTGGAAAACAAATTCCTTATTGTCCAGTAACAATTTTTAAAGTGTATTAAAAACTGAAAACACTTCTTTAATGGTCTAGGATATAACAGCATAAATTACTCAACTTCCTTTTCCTGAGCACAATGTATATTCACCGCAAATGCCAGCTTAAGAACAAAGTCTTAAGCACGCAATTTCTGTCGTTATGAAATAACTGCTGGTGAAAAATACATGTAATGGAATTAAATGTTGGTCTATGCAGAACTATCATACTATAACATACAGGCTCATTACATGACTAAATACAGAGGTGGAAATTTTGGTTCAGACATAAAAAGAGAGAGAGAGAGAGAGAAATTATTCAGTAAAAGCACACAATCTGATACACATTTAGAAAGGTAACTTACACTGTTATATTCAATCATAACTAGTCACATCGGCAACAACTATTATGGATGTTCAAAAACTTCTTACCATCATTAGGTTTTTACATGAAGGCGTACAACATAGCGACACACAATTTATTCTCTTCATAGAAACATGACACTATATATATATATATATAATACATATATATATATAGCAACCACCAGAATACAGCTCAGCAAATATTATAAAGGATCCATTCAGTCAACACAGCTGTGACTTTTATACACGTGTTGCAGATTATAGACAGCAAACTTGTTTCCTGTTACCAGCCACATGACAGAAGATTTAGTTTTAAATTTAAAAAACCATAAAACATAATACAAATGAAGGCATAAACAGAATCGGATGTTTTCAAAGCAGATTCAGACAGGTGATGCACATCGTGTAACATATATTCCTATTAAGGTTTACTGCAGTATTTATCAATACTAGTTACACGAAGATTCATCATGCATATCTAAATTCTGGGGGAGCTGTGAAGTTTTATCACCATGGCTAGATTATATGACGGCACGCATTAAATCACCACCGAATGGTGGATCATCAACTTACATTTAAAGACTGTTTGAAACTGTCTGTCCTCACTTTACACAGAATAAAACTGATGATTTCTTCCAGTTCCCTCAAACCAAATAAATCAGACATGTTAACAGATTTTTAACTGCTGAAGTGATTGATGAAACCTCAAATAAACCATTAACCACTGTGGTAGTCAGCACATTACAAATATTTGCTTTCATTAAAGTCATGTTTACACCACCTTGGCAGGCAAGTCATCAGACAAATGCCAATGAATGTGTATGTGTGTTTTTGCGAGTTTAGATAATTTTCTGACCACAATGTATGCTTTAAATAAAACAGCTATATTTACTTGCATACCACACAAATACACAGCTCCTAGCATACGGCAATAGAAGAATGATGCAAGTACTGTTCCTGAGAACAGCACAAAGACACACGCTTATTCTAACTGCTTAAACCAATGTAAACCAGCACAAAGACAAACACTTATTCCTAACTGCTTAAATCATGAAAACAGGTATTCTGATATTTTCTGTGCATTTACATAGTCCCACCAGATAAATTCTAAATCAGACTCAGCAGGTTGAAATTGGTAAAAAGGATCAAGTTGCTCCTGTGCTTAATTAATTACACCATGAAGGTGTATGTGTGGAAGTACAGTTCCATATGTTCTTCAACCTCAGCACTAAATTCATGTGAGTGGTTTAGCTTCATGCTCCAGCTGCTTTACCCCCTGTACCCACTGACCAGGAGGCTGGCTGGGCCCCAGAGCTAGTCTATATACTTTAGAGAGAATAAAACTCTTTAGCCCCTGCTGGGAACTGAACCAACTCATAGCCTAATCTGTATACTAAAAAAAGTTATCCCAACTCCTCAGCAACGGTAACATGTTATGCTATTGGTGCGTGTGTGTGTGTCCAGATTTCAATTTTGAACCAGCTGACTAATCTTCACAAACTCTGGTACAAATGTTACATAACTGGATGACACTGTGACACCTTCCTTTTTAATTTCAATAATCAGTAATAACAACATGGCAAATGCACAAAATTTTACGGAGGAAGCAACACCAGCACCGATTCGTTATAGAGTAGGGTAACGGATATTTGAAAAACACGCAGATTTTATTAATAGTAATATTTACGTAGAATGTAAAATAAGATGGCATACATATATGTACAATTTTTTTTAGCTCTTGGTTTGATGGTGATCACAAATCAACCACTGGAAGTATGCACATCACATAAGCATGCTTGTATCTATGTATGAAATGCTGGTTGTATGCCACCAGTTGCAGACACAGAAAAGATGGGGTTAACTTTGAGGTCACATACAACACACTTACAGTACACAAAATCTGTACTAAAATAAATTCTTCAAAAAAAATACAAGGCAACAACAATACCAACACGTACGTAACATGACAAATCTACGCAACATGCAAGTAGGCCTTGTGAGTTCTGCTTCAAAACCATATTTCCTTTCAACAAACACATTATTTCATTGCTTTATGTAAATTTCTTCACAAAATACTCACATTAACGCATACGAAAAATTAATGTACCCCCTTGCTGGTATGCATAATGAACTATCACTACAACAAAGGTAATCGCAATACCAGCTGTGCCTAACATACCTATCACTTGCTACCATTCAGTCTCAGTGCTGTCACACCATTAGCCACTTCGGTTATATCTCAAAATACTTTCTCCCCATCATGACTACCAAGTCCTAGGTTATTATAATAAATCAATACACCAAGCCTTTGGTTTGGTGGGTATAAATCATAAAGGTGTATATCAAAAATGATATTCCCATATGAATTAATGAAATAGGTAGGGATTAGCATAATAGACTGCAGCCAGCCAAAGGGCATTAAACCAAAAATGAGAGGGCATAAATTAAGAAGTGGTGTATATTGGCAAGAGGCATTAAAGTAAAAGTATAAACAAGGGCTACGTGTAATATGCATGTTAATACGTGCAGTAGTTATTATAAATACATATTATACAATATGTATGCATAATGCAGGATAGCCCAACTATATAGCAACTAGAGTACAAACTGGACAACAAAGAAACCCGAGTTCAATTGCTGGTAGGGGCAACAGACACTTCTCTTCTCCAATGTTCAAACTGGCTTTAGGGACCACCCAGCCTCCCCAATGCGTACCAGTGGTTCTTTCTCTGCAGGTAAAGCAGCTGGAGCATGATGCTGACCACTCACCTCCATCTAGTGCCAATGTTAAGAATGGATGTATTGGTCTCCCATATATCTTTATGGTGTGTAAGTGAGCACAGGACCAAACTCACATTTATTATGTATTACCTTACACCACAATGAGAAAGCCACTTTCATTATAATGAACAGCCCACAAGGATGCCATCCCTTCATAAAACAAGACGTCAGGATACCATCCTACAGCCAACTTACTAATATACCACATTATCACTACCATGGATACCACATCATGTATGAAAACAGACAAGAGTTAGTGCCTACAAATTCACTCCAGTAAGGCTCTTTTAACCTTTTGCCGAATGGGGTGGGTGTTTAAATTTTAGTGCATGGTTTATGAAAAATTCATTATTTGAACACAGAGATAAAATTATGAAATAAACGGCACATTGTGGAAAACAAAACATCTAGGGGTGCTTTCCTACATGCATTCACATTTGGCAACACAGATATTTAAAAGGTTTAAGTATGCTCAATTATATGCCATGGGAAAGTTAACACAAACTATTGGTAAGACCATCTTTAAACTCCATCTAAACATATTAACATTTTAACATAGATTTTACACAATTGTGTAAATATCAGGAAGGAAATTAAGTATTATTTCTGGCTCAGTGTAAATGTATTAAAAATTATATTTAATGGAAAAAATTTATCACCATGTGTAAGTAGTATGAAAGAAGTCAGACAATGCCCCTAATCACAGATTTATAGTAATGTGAATGTAACAGGAAACAAGTCACGTAACACATTCCTTTTGTTCCTTCATATTAACATTAAATGCTGAGTTCTAAATACTGCTGATAATAGTTGCATAAAGCATACTAAGGGACCAATGACATGTAGATTTTGTATATGTGTCTAGTAATTTAAATTGTATTTCTGCCCTGTATGGACATATACTGAATTTAGTATTCAAAGCAAGTTTAGCATGGACCAATTACATTAAATTTCATAAAAATGTATTAACACAGACCACAGTAATAAATATTCATGTAGTTTTACCCGGCAGAAGTTCAACCTATAATAATCATCTTGGCCTTACTGCGAAAATTCGCCATCTCATACAGAGTTTTGTCCACCTCAAACAAAAACTGTTTCCCCATTCAAACACATGTATTCCCACACATTTAATTGTTAAAAACAGCCGTTATTGTTGTATATTATATTAGGTACAACATCAAAATCTCAGCTAAAGAGAGTCTGGCTCACATGAACAGAAGCAGCATAAACCATAGCCTGATGAACAATCTTTGGCAGCCAAACTGCAGTGGTTACAGGATCCAAACCAAATTAATGGAAATGATATGAACAACGAAAGACAGAACATAGCAGACATTTCAGGAAAATAAGCAGAAATATTTGAAAGGTAAAATTAATGAGTTTCACACAAACATTAAAAACAAAAATATCAGACCTGTACAGAGACATAAATGAATTTAAGACGGGTTACCAGCCTAGGTGGAGCCAGAGCAGCGTGGTTGGTATAGCACCTAGGCCCCGGGCTGGACAGTCTGGGGTTCAAATCTTGGGAGGGGGAAGAGGTTTTTCCCTTATACAAATTGTCCAGACTGACTCTGGGGCCCACTCACCCTCCTATTCCAATCATCAGTCTGATTTTGATGTAAAATATCAACTACTGGTCAGGTGTTCTGCATTCCTCAAATACTTGAGAGCAAATTGGAATACAAGCCCAAGATTTGGTTATGAAGGAGATTTTATATTCTCAGTGAGCTGGACCCCTTGAAGATATACAAATGAGATACAGCTTCATTTTCATGAATGGTTTCAAGCACTTTGTGTGTTTATGTAACTGCTTTCCTGAGCTTAAAACAAAACTTCACATTCATTCACTGCTCAAAAACATAACTGTCATGTGTGGCTGATACAGAAAAACTGACTAAACTGCCTTTCTTTTCACCAATCAGCAAGTCATAACATGAACCAACTGAAGCTGGCAATGACGGGTGTATGCATCAAACCATACTTGCGCAACAGCACCAGTCCCCAGGACTTTACTGTCTCATATGGCATGCTCATGTCTCATCAAAAGGATGTAGGACAAAATCACAACACAAAGATAGATAACAAACCCACTGAAAATGCAGCCGAGTTCACAAATTTTGAAACAAGAACAAATCAAAATTGCACTGACAAAGAAATTGAGAAAATTAAATTCAGGGAATACCCACTACCATTCAGTCCAGAACCTTCTGTCTTCCTACTTTCTGTCTACAAATATAAAGACTAAAACACACAGAACTATAATTCTGCTTGTTTTAGATGGGTGTGAAAGTTAGTTTCTCACTCTATGGGGAAAAATAGGCTGAAGTGGTTTGGGAATGTGGAGCTGTGGAAGATATTTTGGCATAAGAGGGAGGAAGTAACAGAAGGCTGGAAAAACTGCGTGAGGAGCTTTATGATTTGTACTTCTCACCAAATATTATTAGTGACCATATCAAGGAGGAGGAGATGGGAAAGGCATGTGGTTATGTATGAGAGAAGAGAAATGCATATAAGGTTTTGGCATGGTAACAGGAAGGAAACCACTTTACAAAGTGTAGCATAGAAGGTTGTATAATACTAAAACAGATCTTAATAGAAGCAGGATGGGAGGGTGCAGACTGGATTACTCTGTCTCTAAGATAGGTGCAAGTGGCAGGATCTCGTAAACACAGTAATGAATGTTTGGGTTCAATAAAAATGTGAATTTCTTGGCCAGCTACGAAACTACTGGCTTCTCAAGAAGGACTCTGCTCCACAGAGTTAAGTCAGTTACTTAGTTTGTTAGTTAGTTACATTACTGCGTTTCAAATCACACTGCAACACACCCCATGCTCAGAGTGCGGCTCAAAAAAGATCCTAATGATAAATTTCATGATAATCCCCCACACATAATTCTTATTTATATATCTGTAAACATGTAACACTAACTGCTGCAAAAGTCATGAAGTAGTTTCACCGACAACCACCACAATTACTGTATCACGAATTTATTCTGAACCCAAAAATGTACGACAGTTCCCATATGCAGCTTCTATTTCTAGATTTGTGAACCCATGAGGAAAGCTGCTGTGAAGCAATGACATACACTCACAAAGAGCCAGTGTAGTTAAGATATCATTAATTACCAAAGCAACATTTATCCTCAACCTCAAATTTATGTTCTCTCTACAGCCTATGCATAATTAACGTTACTGATTTGGTGTACACTTTACAACAGACAAGACTCTTGATCATCCATGTGCAAATTAATGACAGGACTATTACAACCCCTTAGTTATCAATTACAGTTTCCCACAAAGATAAATTAATTAACGATGTTAATAGCACTGGCGAGACCAGCAGCTTATCAATGCAAAAAGTGATGAAATCAACTACAAGGAACTTGATAAAACTGTTAGAATAATTTCATGAGCAAAGAGCACAAAGAACCCATTTCTGATATGATCTGTGCCAAACAAGGCAAAGGTTTTTTTGACACATGAGGAACAGAACAAGCCTTCAACACGTCCTTGGGCTACATTTCTGCAGAAGACAATGGTACATGACACCTGAAATCTTTTACTTTAAGGACTTTATCTAATGTTAAAAGAAACAGACACCACTTTCAGACACAGGATCAGTACCCATACTCAGGCCAAGAACCTTCAGGTTTAGACCAAGACGCTCAAAACAGCTTTACCTACATGGCCCAAGCGAGTAGGTGTTAACCTCATTTCCTGCTCAAGGACAGAGATTGACGCCATCCCCAAAACGTAGCATTTTTATTTTTAACATGCAGCGATGAACACAGTACATAAAGAAAATAATTCCGAGCCAGTTACCACCATTCGAGCAATGAAGTGGCATTTGGGAAACTGCCAAACAAGAACAATAACAAAGTTACCATGAATTGCACACAAGGAAATTTCAGAGTGATTTTGAAGGCTTCATGTGGGAATTGCTTTCTTATGTCTTTTAGTGTTGTCAATGCTATCAGCAAACATAACATTAAGCTCTGTGTAGGAAGTAATGCAAATTGGGGGGGGGGGGGGGATATGTCCTTCAAAGCACTGACAGCATGAATATGCCAGCCATATAATCTAATCAGATGGGAATGTAAATGAACCACTGCACTTTTGAAATGTTGTTTGACAACAGCTTTGCACCACACGTACATGAGCATCTGTGAGTAAAGCACTTCCACGTGAAAATGTCTTGAAATCAGATGATAAATTATTTATACAGTATATTCGGAGAAGTGTCTGCTGGGTGTTGGGAACAGTTCCCAACACCCAGCAGACAACCTTCTCCGATAAAACAGGATATCAAATCAGCACAGACTATTCAACTTTTATACAACTTTTAGCATTTTAACCAACATAAAACAATTTTCACTTTTTATTAGTTTTGGACAACGTACATACACATATGTAAAGAATTCGTGTAAACAGTTGTACCAGTTGATGTGTAGTGTGTAATGAGTCCCTGAAGATGAACCCAAATTAAGGGTTCAAAACATGTAGGACAGTGGAATTGCACAATTAATGTGACTGAATTGTACATTTTGTCGGACTGTGAATATAAAGTTAAAATGTATGGTATGAATAATATTGTTTATTTATACAGTATTTGCTGCCTCTGTGACTGCTCTGATTCAGGCAATGTATCAGAAGAGGACTGCCACAATGAAGACATACTAGAGGATAAATCTTCTACATAAACATGCTGATGAAGGCAATGATTTCAGAATGTTTTGGAAGAAGCTCCTTTTCTTAGGTGCCAAATACGAGGTGTCATGTGTCCAGAGTTTTGTAAAGCAATTATGCTATGTTGCCTAGTAAACAGAAGAACTGCTAATCCTGAGGATGAATGCACTACAATCCTACAAAATATCAATAACTATTTACTAGGTGATATGACATAACATCCCAGAAGACTTGAATCTTCAGCAACAGAGCTTAGAGAACATAATACTTTTGCATCAACTTCTGTTTATTTTTGTTTTTGTACATATCTGTGTTAAGCATGTTGTATACTTTGAAGTTCCAAAACAGAAAAACTAAATTTAGAGAATCATTTCAAAGCAATAATTAACACTTCTATGAAACTGAAGTTTAAACTCCAACTACTACCCAGTATAGGGGTGTTTTAAATTTACAGTATCCCTAAATGGACTAATGCCTTGCAGTGCACTCAGGCCAGCAGAATGTGAAGAAATAAAGGTCCACACAGTGCAATAAGACCAACAGTGAAAAGTTAAGTCATAGTCAGGTTAGAATGCAGCATGCTTTGTGGGTACTTCTAGATTTTTAAATTATATGTTGCTTTATATTATCTATACTACTACTCCCCTCCATTACCATAGATAATTGACACTTCCCTGTACCAAGTTCCTAACCTTCACTACATTAACACAAAGTCAGAATTCACTGATCACTGAGGTTACATTTATGAAGTTCAATGCAAGATTAAAGGCTAGTGGAGGGGAAAAGAGGTTAAATTCTAGATTTAAGCATCATACCTGTTCACCTGCACTAAAGAAAACCTGAAACAACTGGTCGTAATATACATGACATTCAGTTACAGACAACCTGAATTCCAGCAAAACGGCACATGAATGGATGCAGATCAAGGGTTTGTGTATGACTGTCTAAAACAGTCAAAATATCAAACTTGTAACAAGCCACATTCTACAGTTGTCACAGTTTATAATAAAGAGGTATTGCTGTGACTGAAACACACATAAAATGACCTTACTTCACACTGAAGATGCTGATATACTGGCTGTACTCAGACATCTAGTGCTATGTTGAATAACAAATATGTAAGAATGTTCACTCCTTCTTAGACATACAATGGAAACCATTTTCTGGGCGTCATTATCACTGTCACTGTCGCCATCATAATCAACACCATATCTACAATCACCATCATCATCATCACCACCAAATACTTAAAGAATCATTGAAAAGAAACCAGAACAGGTCAATTGCAATGATATTACAACTGACAGACACCTATGAAATGTAACGCTGTATAAAAGAAAGGAGGTAAAATATAAAGGCCTGTATGAAATGGATGATCGTGCATCCACAATACTTCCCTTCTTGACAGCGGCTCCACTGCATACAGGCGCATACTACACAACAACTGTCCTTCAAACTAAACATATATTTTGCCAAACACAAGCTCACTGATCTTTTAGACTTCATTTGAAGCATGTTTTACATACTGTACAGTGGGCAAAGAAGCTTTTGTGGCTCAGCACAAAAAGCTTCGTGTAAGTTACGCCCCAAAAGCCTTCAAGCATCCTTTTGTCATTGGGTTTTACTATGCAAACCCAGAGCTTAGAATTTAAAAAGATATATATCAAGATATACAACACACACTTATGCTCTATTTTCTCATAAAATAACTTTTAACACCACTGAAAAGACTTTTTTTTCACTCCTACAATTCTACTCTTAGATCTGCTGAAGGCCTAACTGCATAAATTTGGCTCTCCAAGTCACAGACCACCACCTGACAAAATGACTATGATTTCTGCAGTAGATGTTTGGTTTCCACAACCTCACAGCACACCAATAGTTGTAACAGACATACATTTTTGTGTATACTACCCAAACACCAAATATGATGCACTGTCACGTATCACTTTTCAATGAGATGACAGCTTTTTAGTCAAACAGATTATACTGACAAAATAAGTTGTCTTTTCATGTTTGCAAGCAAAGCACAAATAAAATGTACCTTACTCAAGCATTTAATCCACATAATTGTAACACTGCTGACAGCAAAATTAAAGATCCTATACAAAGGATATTATGTAAGAAGAAAACGGAATATATAGTTTTATTCATAGGACAATATTCAATTAATGTTTTCCTTCATTTAGTGTTGATATATTAAACATAAACAGGGATTTCACCACATTAAAGAAGTAATCACAGCAGATAAGCTACACTCAATAGGTTCCTATGAGAAGTTGTGGGAGGGAAACAAAATGAGTAAATCTTAAGTAACAAAAAAAGGAAGTTACATGTAAGAACCACAAATCCTCAGAAAACCTCAAATGAATTCAAATCAAAATCAGACAGAATTACACTGCCTTCTATGTAACCCATGCAGTTGAAAAAGCATTGTTAAATAAGCCATGAATCAAGAGATATACAACCTTCCCTGGAAGGTGAAGACAAAACTGTACAGCCTCTCACCTATGAGTGTACAGTGCTGTAGCACAATACCTGTATAAATGATCTAGAACATAATGCTATTACATAACCTACAATACATGCTGGAGGACCAGGAAAATATCCAGGAGGGGTTATGTATGTAAGTAGGAACAAAAATAATTGATATTCCCTAGGCTTAATTTAAACAAATATAACTGAAATGTTTATACCCTGACTGCCTATAAGATACAAATTTTCTTTATGTCTAAGAATTAAAGCTTGAAACAAAAAGGGAAGATCAAATAGCTAACTGCATACTCAGCTGTAAATGAAATGTTTATTTTGGAAGGGGAAAACAATCAATACCTCCGTCAAAAGCCTCTTCAGTCCCTCCACTTCATCTTCTCCAGGATTCAATTCACCACCTGGCCTGGAAAAGGGTATTACATGCCTTCTGTAAATGCTAAATAAGCTTGCAGTATGCTACTTTTAAATATATAATTACTGAATGTCACAGTTTTTAAACTGTAAAGAGCTGTGATACACATAACCCCTCACCCAAGCAGCCTTAAATTAAAAACCCAATATGTAGCCGTGTGATTAGCAGTGTACAAAGTCTGTGTACTGCAATTCTGCTAACATTGGCTTATACCACTTACAGTATTACAAATCAAATTTTTGTCACCCCTTTTGCGGAACCATGCTTTGCATTTACCTTTAAGTGAAAAGGAAGAAAGTTTTTCTTTTCAGATAACACCAGACTGTAACCACAAAATACATAACACAGTCTTCAAGCATTTTCACAAAACCAAAGTAAGCAGTTTCAATCATGACTTATTATTACTACTACTACTACTAGCCTGATAATGCTCTAGTATTCAGATAAGTCTACTCAACTTGGAGGTGTAAGATCTCCCTTTTCCTCTGTGCCTTGTACATACACATTAACAGCGAACACATAGTTCAATAACCTTGTGTTCACCACGTTTAGCTTTCACATGACACTGCACTGATGCACAGTTACATATTATGGTGCCCAAACACATACATCAAAACAGAGAACCATCCTAAAATGTACTGTGCCCATCAACACACGTGTGCAAAATGAAGTACAGGGATTTACTTGTTATCCCACAATCATATAAACAGAGAAATCCCAACCTGTTCAAATTTGAGCCCAAAGGTGAAGCATCTTTCCATTTTCATCAAAACTGGCCAAAAATACATACCACATCAACGGATGTACCTAATTCTGATGACACATATAATTCAGAAAAGAACTGGAGTTCCCCTTTTGAAAACTAGACTGTGTTGCCCAATAATTTCAGGTGGCTACACTGAAAAGAAACTGTACTGTAACAATATAAACTCACAGTTTGAAGAATGTTGTGCCCAACTGCAGCAACAACACATGAGGTAAACCATGTTCATGAACTAAAAGGACTCCTTCCACGCTACGGCGCATTCCAATCTTCTCAAACTCATCTCTCATTCGCTGAAACCTTGCAGGCACAGAAGGGTCCTTTTCAAAGAGGGGTTCTTTTGTGCCAAATGTGTAATTTGTTAGAGGATACCTGCACCAAAGAAATGACAAAACATGAAAACAATGTGTCAGTTGATAAATCTAACTTAAAAACCATGCTGCTTTGTTTCTAATGACTAACATTCTTCAACCAGTAACTGATCAACAACTGCCATGAACACCTGAAAAACTTATATTCTTCATGTGATCAGTACTCCTGTAACAGCCATTGAATTACAGTGATGCTGGCACCAAAAATAATGATGCTTACACAATCAGGTGTCCGCATTTATGCTTAATCATAGTTTTATGCATTTTTTCCCAGATACAATGACAGTATTAGCTAACAGCTTCCTTCTCCGATACTACATATTTCACTATGTATGAATCACAAGCTGTATGCAAGACTACATTTGTCATATGAAACACATATTCCAACTCAGTTTTCAAAACACATTCTGAACTATTCATGACCAAAACCTGTGCATAACAGAACTGGTGCTATGCAAAGTGAAAGTGAAAATTAAACAATCTGACCAAAAATAAACCAGACAACAATACTCCTCAATGCAAGTCCTTAAAAAGCTGTTACACCTATTTGCTTGCAAGATGGCATGTGAAGATACCTGACTTACACTGCAACAGAAATGTTGAAATTATGACCTCATGATTCTTTGTCAGAGCATGAAATACACAAAGTACTTCTTATGGCAGTAAGAAAAAGTAATGCAGCATGTTATGGTTAAGATCAGCAAACACAGGACGCCTGCAGACACAGTATTAGTACAAATAATACAAGTCTGTGTTCACATAAGTCAATACAATTAACATATTGTAACACAGATATCAACTACCACAATGTAAATGTTACATTCAATTAAGATAAAAGTTAACATTAAGTATTATGTATGGCATATATACAGAATTTCAGAGATTCAGCATACCACCTCTGTCCTCTCTCTCTTACATAATAAATATCATCACTGCTCTCCTTACTCTAAGCTCCATGCAACATCTATTATATTATTACCAGCTATTAACTACTGTTGCTCCCATCACAAAACCTTGAATGACATACATCTGATTCATCGTTCAGTAAAGGTGTCATCATCCACATATGGATACTTGACCAAACAACAGAACATGACGAAATTCTACGATATGTAGACATGTAAATCTTCTCACACATATATAGTAATCAAGGCAAAGTTTATATATGAATGTATATGCACGTTTCCTTTTCAATACAGCTTTGTGTACACATGAATATACATTTGTATCAGGGTGTTAAAATCTGGAAAATGGCCATGTGAGATCTTGAGCTGGAATTAAGTACTCAGTATACTTTGCAAAAACCTCAGGATTTAAATGGACACCCATAACTTTGCATGTCCTCGGCCAACAACTATAGTGGATGTTCAGCCTGCTCAGCATCACACTGCATATCGAATATAGTTGCCTTTTGGCGCCAAAGGGTTAATATTAGGTCTATACAAACAAAAATTGACAGTTCTTTGAAGGTTTTTCTTAAATGCCCCATTTCACATCAATGGAACTGTTCATAAATGTTTGGTGTGGAAGAATTCAAGAGAAAATTGCACTCAGCTGTATAAGAATAAATATGAGACATAAACATGATCTTCATATCAAAAATGCTAACCTCACTAACTACCAGAAAGACGTGTAATATGCAGGAATCAAGTTAAAAACCTTAAACCATAGGCACCATGTCACCATGGAGTCCAGATAATTTGTCATCGCTTCTAAAATGTGGGAAGCACACTGTAATTTTTTAAAATCACCATTCAACAAGCCTTTGATCTGTCCTCCAAAACAGCAGGCCATGGGTATGTCTTACATAGGTTTATCATCTCTATCAATGACCCACCATGTTCCGACCTTTCCCTAAGGTGTTTATGCACCAACTTCCCTCACAAGATTCTTGGTCTTAATTTTTCATCTCCCCTCCAACCATCCAACAGCTGCTGCAGGAATGCAGTAATGAGTCTGCCGTTCTGTTAGGCAAGCACTGTGAATTATGTCACTCAAACTGTTGCAAATTGCTGCACAGCTAGAACAATGGTGTTCCACAAGGATCAATTCTGCGGCCTTTGCTCTTCCTTCTTTATGCAAATTACCAAAGATTATAAATAACAAATCCAAACCAATTTTATTTGCAGATGATACTACTATAAGAATGACCAAACCTAACCCCACAGATTTAAAAAATGGTATCTATACTGCATTTGAACACATAAATAAATGGTTTAAAGTCTATCTACTCTCATTAACTTTTGATAAAACAAATTACACTCAATTCATAAATGAAAACAGTTCTTATTGACATGAGCATTGGTTATGATGACAAACTAATTGCCAGCATTTCTAACATAAAATTTCTTGGAATAGTTATCGACAGTATATTGTCCTGGAAAATCCATATAGAGCAAATTATACTCACACTAAGTGCAGCTTGGTATGCAATTAGATCTGTCAAGCCATATATGTCACAGGAAAACACTCAAGATGGTTTATTATTCCTATTTGAAACACAGATTCATATTTTGGGGGACCTCTTCATATAGTGTAAACATTTTCAAGACACAAAAAATATAATTAGCATTATTATGGGCCACAGAAGTAGAGACTCTTGTAGGGATCTGTTCAAGAAACTAAAAATTGTACCTCCTCAGTTGCAATATATACTTTCACTTCTCCCATTTATGATCAATAATAAAGATCATTACAAAGTAAACTCAGAGATTCACAGCACAAATACTAGACAAACCTCCAAACTTCATCAATCTTCATCAAATTTCGTAACAAAAAAGAAAAAGATACTACTTTGGCAACAAGGTTTTCAACAGTCTCCCTCCCATACCAAAAACTTGTCTGATAATACCAAACAATTTAAATGAGCCTTAAAAAGTTTCCTATATACTAAATCCTTCTACTCACTCAATGAATACCTTAATGTACAGGAAGAATGAAAGTTCATGGTTTATTAACCCAACTGTTCCTTTTGAACTAATCTACTGTTATTTTAACATTCTATTTAGCACTGACTGGTTTGAATAAAATGATACACAAACTTTATTACATACTTTCTCTGCTTTAAATGTCAGCATTATATGGCTTTATTTATATCTATTTGCATGATGTTTATATAATAATTCTTAAATTTAATGTAATCACAGATGAACTTACAATCATGTTTGTTAAAATCCATTTTTAATTTATCTGCTTGTTGATTACAGTATGCATACTGGATTTATTATGTGTACTGACTTATTGTGTATGCAGTAGGTTTATCACCTCTCACAGATTTATAGTATGTATGAAAAATAAATAAATAAATATCAGCTGACGAAATATCAGGTTTCCCTGCCGCCAGCCAGTATCCATTCCCTCCAGAATCTTTTGTTTTCACGTTTGTTATCGAAAAACACAGACTACAAATACAGAAATATAGTTTTGCTTCTTCTCCCACAATGCAGGAAGAACACAGGCTCCACACTAGTTTAAGACAACTATGAAAGTTATTTCATATGCAAAACCTACTCAGAAAGAAAAAGTTTTGACACAAGCCATTATGAAAACAAAAAGTAACGTACAAGCATACAGCAATTTCCCGTTGCAAAAATCCGTGGTAATGAGCAATCGTACACAATGTAAATGTCTTAACAGAATGTGTTTAAAGGTTAAAGATTGTACTCTATATATATCTTACTTGCTGATACTGGTTAGTCAATACTAATGAACCAAGCATATCAGCCGTAGAATATCCACCTCTTTTTCCGCAAAGTGGTGTTGTACGTTTAAGGATTAGTTTCGTTTTAATCAATACCTACCCGTTCTTGTGCCTGGTGTTTAATCATACATATCAATTCGGTACTGTTTATTATAACATACGGTTTCTTCCGGTTTTCGTTTAATAGGCAAATAAATTATGATGGATATCAACGTCAACTGAATCTATCATAGCCATGATATGTGTTCATTTCAATAATAAATGGATTGCACTTAAATGAACAAAGAAACCTGTCATCTGCTATTCCCAAACTGATGTGAAAGAACTATGCATTCACCATTACCCACCATAGCATTCTCAATGTTGACAAAGGGACCTTGTCTTCATAACGAAAAGATCACTGTGTATAACTATGTACATATACTTACAGGTTAATTGTCCTGTTGATGGTAATGGACTGATTTGCTACAAATTTTTGATCGAAAGGTGTATTCTGACTTGCTCTTCGGGGCCATCCACTACCCTTAATCTGTGCTGCCGCCATCGCCATTTTACAACACAACATTAACAGGAGCTGTATGTATGACGTCACATCCCTTCACCTTCAGCCACACGACAATCCACGGATACCCATCCATTTTACATGTGATTTGGTAAGCACCATACATGGCTAGTAAACCGCCATCTCTTACACATACCTCTAAATAATTTTGATTATTTGGTGTAAATCTCAGATGGTTCAGTAGAAATAGAAATCATCACAACGGTACAAACAAGTTTCCCAATTTCCGTGAGTGACCAACCTCCCTTGATTTATGAGTCAATGAATGATTGGTTCCTTCTATCTCAGAATGTGGAAACTAGTATTCCACAACCACCGTGGATCGGAGAACCACCACCACGGATAACAGGTCGACACCTATTTGGATATACCAGTATGTATCAATGGTGTTCGACCATCTCGCATCCGTATCGACTGATTTCATTGGCTAAAATTCTGCAGATAGTGGACAGCCATTTCATCGTCAAACGCGTGAAACTGCGTGAAAGGCAAAAGAAAGAGAGGGAATTTGAAGATACAGAACGGAAGTAAACCACTTTTGGCCAGATATTTTCCTTGAATGCTTAATTGGTACTTAATGATTAAATGTGACTTGGCTTAGGTGCAGATTCCTTAAAATACTACACTTCCATGAGGGTTAAGACTTTTTTTGGCTAGTCACTGGTCAGTCTCCTAGTAATATTGTTATTCCGTAGTTGCCAGTATTAATTTATCAACTGTCGAGTCATTTAGGCCTAATCTCATGCGTGTTTATCGCTTAAATTAAATTCAGACGCCTTTTGTTTGTTTCTAACATACTTCCTGCTGTTTACAGCAACATCACTTTTCACATGTAAACACTTTTCAATAGTGAATAAAACATAAGACTGCAGTAAATTAAAATACCTTTCTGTGGTCTAACTCATTTCGTTCAAGAGATTGTGAAATAGTAATCAAAACCCCGCACAATTTCAGTGGCATCCTGGTTCACTGTTCATAATGATCCCAGTGTTCACTGGTGATATATGTGAAGCTTTTAATGTTGCATGTATCAGTCACTGCCCGCTATATCTTGTGTAGCTTAAAACATATGTGTATGTAGGGAAAGTGATAAAACTAGTCTACTTTTCAGGAGCCATTGGTTCAATTTACCATGTCTGCACTGCCCCTTCTAAAACGTGCAAGAATTGAAAATACAACAATCCTTTCAGCAATAGAAGCTTGCAGCAAGGAAGTATCTAATTTAAAATTGGCATTTGACCAACGATTAGCAAGCATTGAAAATTGCTTGGCACTTATTACAGCAGGGAGTAATACCATAATTACAAGAATGGATGCACTGGAAAACTTCATACAAAATTGTATGAAATCTGACAAATTTAGACACTCATGTTGTGAAGAGGTTCTCCAAAAAATGAACACAATAGAAGAGATGTTAAGAAATACGGCTGTGACACAACACATTCCGTGTAAAGATGAAATGGAAATCTCAAATACAGATATGTAAGTAACTTGACATATTGTTTGAAAATAAGTGTGTCATTTTGCTTCAAGATTTGGTCATATAAAGAGCATGCTTATATTTTTAGGGTGTGGGATTGATGAAGGTTTGATCCCTCTCTCGGTTACTGTAGAACATGATTTCCTTAGTAGAAATGGATGAGTGTTATGGCAAGAACATAAATTCTGGCTATGGTAAGATTCATACCTGGCAGAAGCACTGTCGCCAAAGTTGTTTCAAATGTTTCTTGCAACTGAAACAAAATCTGAAGTATCAGTAACAAGAAAACTGCCATTTATCTTGGTGCACAAGCATCAGAATCCAATCCATTTTATTTTCAAACACAATTTATGTTGTTCTTCAATGTACAAGCTGATACCTCACAACCATACAAGAAATAGGCAAAATATATCTTGAAATTTAGTGTTTTTGAAATTTGTGCTTTGCACCAATTCTCTGGGTGATCAGTACAGGGAGAATGAGGTGTGTGATGTATGTAGTATGCGTGGGAATAAAGAGATGCATGAAAAATGGTAGTCTGAAAATCTGAAGGAACAAGACCACTTTGTATACCAGGTTATCAATATATGAATTGGATAATCTGGTGCGGTTTGGACCAGGGGTGGGATCTTACTCTACATAGTAATGAAATTTCAGGTTGCATAATTTTAGATTAGCTGAGTGCCTATGAAGTTCTCTAACTTCAAACAGCCATAGTTTGATTGCATTTTTGATGCCGCAGACTACGAGGGTGGTATGTTTTGAGAACCTACAGTAATCGTGAAATGTTAACTTCACTAGATACATGTTTGATTATTCCTATTCGTTTTTTATTTTACTCTTATTTTGTTCACCATACATAACACCCATGTTTTTTTTTAAGTTTAAAGAGCCAACTGCTCAGAGTTGGACCCATATTGGTATGACTTTTTATGTTAAATGACTTCTGAAGGTATGACCTTTACTTCTGAATCACCCTGTGTACTCATGTTGTTATTTGGTGCTTTATAAACTATGTAAATGATATAACATCATTATGTAAAGAAAGGAATAAGAGGCTACACTGTGACTAATATGTTGAAAACACGTGAACAGTAAATGGAGAGAGACAATGAATAGATGACATAGCAGAATGGACATATGAGGTGAAGGCACGTGGCACCATGTCTTCATGAAAGGAACTTCTCAATAAATGTCACTTTTCAGCCCAAAAGGTGCATGAAGTATGTTACCTTCAACCAGATTTATATTTTGAAGGTTATGCAAACAAAACCATAAGATAGCAGTTGTCAAATACACTGATACAGTGGAGAATTTTGTCATAGACCTTATGAACAAGAGCAACAATGATTTATCATTTCCTCTGTAAATTTTAATCACTTTGTAATATTTTCAGATCATCTCCGGTGGTGTTGGTACGTAATCACAAACCAGCCCAAGTCAGCGCGTCACTGGGACTGGATTCCACACTACAAGTCATCACTCTCAACAGCAAGACAGACTTTCCTGAAGGAAGTTGGCTAGGGGATGAAAATAATCCTGAAGCTAGGGTGCGATGTGCCATTACTCCATCGTAAGGAAAATTAAGTGTATAAACATATATGCATGGTGCACATATATATTTATAGGATAATCAGTTTAATGTGTTTACAGGAAATAAAGATATCCTATTGCCATCACCTGTTCCTCAAAGTTTTCCACATTTTGAAATTATGTATTAGTACTTATACATGTATTGTGATTGTAATGGATTCTGAAAATATGAATATTAGACACATGCACTGCTATCAACACCACCACCACTGTCACTGCTGCTGCTAATACTACTACTACTACTACTACTACTACTACTACATAAACAGTTTGTGCTTCAGAAATATTTAAAGCCATTCTCAGCACTACTTAAATTTATGTGGCTCTAAATGATTATTATCAGTTTTTGGGTTTGAAAAACCACAAATGTTTGCAAAGAGAGTTATAGACACTGTTGTAAAAAGAGTTAGATCATACTCATAGGATTTTGAAATGTTCATTTCCATTGAAATCATGTCAGTTTTAATGTCAGTAAACAACATATATGAAAAAGTGAAGTTTGTGGCATCATTTCGCATTCTGCATCGTGTGTGGTCCTAAAAGATATTGCAGAAATTAAAAATGATTTATGCAAAATGAAATTTTCTCATGGGAAATAACCATAAAAAGCAGGCTGCTTAATTCCAATCTTGTATTTTACATGTTTATTCTGTATTATTTACATAAAGTTTATTGAACAGTGTATCGGTTTATCATATTTAAGAAGTCATCCACAAAGATACAGTATGCCAGTGGCGATAATGAGCAAATGGTTTATCAATAAGAGCTGAGCATGAAAGTGGAATCAAGATGTCAGTATGGACTTAACCATATAATATTCCTTCATTCAAATTTAGTGCAAGAGATTCCTTTTTTTCATCTAATTTTTCTTTCTTTACCAGCTCCTGAATTTGTATGTCCGTTTGTAATATGCCACCAATTATTCCTGATACAAAAATAATATAAAGCTTGTTGCCAGGATTACCAATCCGTAGCCACTTTGTTGAGAGGTCTGATAAGTTAACCGAAAGAGAAAATGAGCAAGTGGAGATTGCAATGTTATAAATTACATATTTGCCCCATTTTTAAGGCCACTGAACATTCTTCTGGGAATTCCTAATATACTTAATGTTATACATATTCCGTGCAGTTCGTTTACATACGAGTTGTTATTAATTACCAACAACTGCACTACAAGTCTTTTTACTCCTACACGTTTTGGCTAACCATCGTAGTCATGTGCATTTCAGAGTGTTTGGATTCTTGTGCACTGTGTATGAAATTTTGCATACAAAATTTAATAGTTGCATGCATACAAAGATCTGAGTACCTCTTCTTTTAGTGTATGTGGATTAATTTATACATACTTTCATAAACCTTGATTTTAGGAATTTACTTCATATCAACACATTCTGCCAAACTCCAGAGAAAATGGCTGTCACCCTACTTGATTATTTATTTCCACGAGAAGTACTTGCTGTGTCCAATTTGTCAGGAAAAGGGAAACATCGCAAGAGACAGCTGGATCCTCTTATGGTAATCACAACAAGTAGTAAAGTAACAGGTTTAATTTGCATGAGCAAAGCATTGTCACTGAAGCCATTCCCTGTGTTGACACTTTTTCTTGTATAATGATTCTTGGTGTGTCATTACCTGTAAAATTCACTGTTTGTTTTCCTTTAATAGTGCTGAATGATTTCAAGTGGAATCATTTGGGAAAGGCATCTGTACAGATTTTACACATGCCAGGCCTGTCAAACTTCTTTGCCCTCACAAGGGAATAAAGATTGACAAATTTCTTCAGTACAATCAAATGTTCATAATGTTTCTCATTGTTAATATGGTGGTTTCTGTATGCACATGTCCACTGTGAATAATATTGAAATACTCAGCATGCTCTCTGCAGCGTTGTGTGATGTACTGTTAAAGGCAGCTAATGATTGGTTTGTACTGTTCTGCAGATTTATGGAATTCGATGTCATTTGTTGCATAAGTTTAACATCACTGAAAGAGACTGGTACCGAATAAAGCAAAATATGGACTCAAAATGCAGAACAGCTTGGAAGAAGAAAGTACGAGGATTGCCACTCGGAGGGTTCAAGGTTAGTTGATGATATATGCATATTTATATAATGAATATGTGCCTATAATCTGTAAATAAAATACCCAAAACACATATAAACAAATCAACCTTTTTAATCTGTCGGTGTGTATTTGCGTTAGAACATTCTCCTAGTGGTTATTTGTGCCTCTTCCATGTATAAAAATTTGCTAATGTCCTCCTTACAGGGTTCCAATCAAAGTGACAGCCCTTCTCAGGAGCTGCATCAGGTAATCTCTGAGGGTGGAGAATCTCTAATTGTTGCAGCTGATTCATTTGTAGGAGATGATTCAGTTGAAGCACTGGAAACTCAGGTTTGTATGGTATATACACAATATACCGGTATACAATGTAATAAGCATGCTTATTGACACCATATATACTTATAGAAATATGAGAAGTCTTATCAAAATGGGCCAAGTGGTGTTGCCAGTATAAGGGTAAACAGGAATTCACTAGAGATGAAATGAGAATTAAACACTTTCTACAGGCTCACAGACAAAAACCATGAAATGTTACTGTAGTGTGTGATGTGTTCTGATATTGGAGATGCTTTATTGTGGGATGTGGCACCATGTAGTGTGGTAGGGAGGAGGAAACTGGTCATCCATCTTCTGGCACTCTTCTACCCTGAAGATGAAGGCAGTTTTGTCCAAAACATTTGTTAATGCCTCTACCACCCTGTTTGGCATCACATTGCAGTAGATATCAATATTGATATTCACCACCACCATGCTGTATGTATCTTTTCTCCAAATGTTACGAATACATAGTTTGTGAACTTGTGTATTCTTTTAGGTAATTCATACCTCACAGGGTGACATCAGAGTTTTACATGCTACACCTGAACAGCTTGTTCGACTACAAGAGACACATCAGATTCAAGTTTTGAGTGAAGATCAAATTTTACCAGTGAGTATCTACAAGTGTAATATTGTTTTAATTTGCAGGCATTACATCTTTTTTTACAAGCAGGTACTAAGGTAGTTTTGGAAACAGCATCTTGAGTGATAGTCTGAAAATGTAAGGATAAAACAAATCCAGTTGTGCTATTAGTTTTTCCATTCAGGCACAATAAATTTTTGACATAATACAAGTTTTACAACTTTATTGTGACACACACTATAATTTTAAACACTGCATTTTGTTAGTGCGTATGCAAGAAAGGAAAGGCAATGTATTGGCCGTGGAATATTTTTAGTTATAACTGTAAATAATTCAGTTTTTAAAGTTGTTACTTGTAGGTTAAACAGTGCTCCTTTTTATGGAGTATGTGAACATTGAACTTTTTAGCCATGACCTCTGGCTTGAGTATGGTTTCAAACTTGGAACTGTAACACACCACCTCTTTTTGTGTTCACTAAGACCGTGAAGTAACCTCCTTTTACTGCATGGTGAAGCAGTGATATATATATGCCATATCGTACATTCACTGGCAAAACAAGTTGCAGAAAAAAATTGTAAAACTTTGAGATAATCAATGTTGTGTACATTTATTTACATTTTATGAGCTGCTTTTGAAATAATTATCAAAGTCCATACTTTCTGTACCCTACTGACAGTGATTTAAAACTCATTCAGTTTGTGTTATGTAGGAAGAGTGCACTGTTCCAGCATTACAGAGGAAAACAATAAATGAACATGCCACATTTAAAGCTTCATGAATGTAAGAGTTTGTGTTCATTAATGTGAGAGGTTTTGTGTGTGTGGTGTGTCTGTCTGTACCTTTTGCATTTAACCTTTAAGAGACCAATGGCAAAATGCTCTCATTAAATTCACATCCTTTTTGTCCAAAAGGGAAAATGTTCGGCAGTGGGCCTTTAAATTGGATAGTGCTCCAGCCACAGCAGAGTCCTGGCATTTAAAAGGCTGTATGCTAAAAGGTTAATAAATTTGATTTCATGTACAATTATAATTAAGAGCTACTAGCAGAATATGCATTGAAAATTCAACAGCAAAATTTGACAAATTCTAATCTCTAGCCATGGTTTCCTTCGTTTGCAGTTTATGTTGCATAATGGATGTGTACTTAACACTTGTACTTCCGGGTATTTAAATCCCCGAGGGTGTTAAATTGCCAGGGATTTATTGAATGTTAAACAACTAGTGTGTTGTCTTATAAATTATAAAATATAATTATATATAAAATTATATATAAAATGCATATCTTTATTCTAGTTGTCAGCTAGGGATTAATAAAGATGTAAAATATGTTTCCTGAAAGAACTTATTGTGTGCATGGCCTATTTAAGGCAAAAGAGCGGAGTAAATTTTAGATCGACTAAAGTCGATGCTGGCAAATTAAAACGTAAATACTTAAATCGACCATGGTCGACTTTGGCAGTGAAAGTGTTAAGATCAAGTTACATTTCAGGTTATACATGAACAAATAATGGAGTCAGAGGACACTGTGGTCGAGACCGCTGATCCACTGACATTGGGTTGTACAGATCAAACACTAACAATAGTAACATCGACAGGTGAAGTGAATGTAGACGTAGCAAGCATTACAAGTGACCACAGGCAGCTGGTGGAGAATCAAGATATGCACATAGAGGGAGCACAAGTACTCCAAATAGTAGATAGCGGCAGTTTGGGAGTAGTGGAAGCCAGGGACAGAGTTACAGAAGCAGGTGAATTTATTGCACTTGACTGACAACAACCCAGTCTGCAAAACTAATACAGTGCAATGGAATTATGGTTCATTGGAAGCATCACACGAACATGTCATTCCCTAAACACAGTTGTAGTGATCAAATAGGTCTATTTATCGTGAAGATTTGAAGTGACTCAGTTTTCCCCTCATCTGTCCCTCGAAGTGCTGTGTGAACTTAAAGAGTTTTGGAAGTTTGAAATGCAATGCCACAGATGTATGTCAGTGTCCTCTACTGGTTTCAAGAAAAGGTAATAAAAATTGGCTACTGCTATGTTGGTATCAAGAAGGTACACCACTGTAGGACAATTTTTTCTCTGGAATGAAGTGTTAGAAAGCAGTATCTTAAATCCAAGTACTATAAGTATGTTGCTTCTTGAATTTATCACAATTACCGGTAACTGCCAACTCACAGATTCCTTATCCAATATACAGGCCAGTTAAGGCAATAAACCCAGTGGTTATATTTAGGTGTTTTTTTAATTTCTAAAGAAAGAAATATTCTAGTATTGAAATGTAGCAAGGGTGTGGCAGTAGAAATATTTTCTAAGGTGTAACAAAAAAATTGCAGGGTATATGGCAATAAATCTTAATCATAGACCAGACTTGTACACTTCAGAGGCAAGGAAATCCTTCAGGTTGTTAGTGAACAGGCTTTCTTGATAATGCCACATATGAAATTCTGTCACACCACCTCATGCTGTCATGGAAGATGTTTTATGGTAAGAATTAAACTACTCAATTCCAAGGGAGTAAAGAATGGATTGAGTAACGAGTGCATACTAGAAATACACACAAACAAAAAGCCCTAAAAATTGTGACCACTCACAACATTGTGAAACCTGTGCTTGTTTACTGCTGTGACTTTCAAACACATATTTTGAATGTAAGAGTCAAAGTTACTAAAATAAATCCAATAGGAAACTGAAGACTTGGAAGGCCAGTTTAAAGACCACTGGCCAAGAAAGGTAAACTTTAATGGCCCAGTTTGGTAATGGCATATGATGACGATGATTTTCAATAAATCAAACTGCTATACATTGTTTTGATAGTACTGGTAAATCAGTTTTAATAATAAATGTATTTTGTCTCTGATGTCTCCATTATAGCTAGACAAGTATATGTACAACAAATGCTTTTGATTATGTGGGTGTGGAATATAAAATGGTAGTGCTGATACCAGTCCAATATTGTGGTATGATTGTGATTCCTAAGTGTATACAAAATATAGTGTTCATTTTCACCATGTAGGTATTTATCACTGTCTTAATTTTTAAAAAAGTTATACTGTAAATTAACTGTCTAATAAAAATATGGGTATAGTTACATTTATTTTTTATTATGATTTTTGTATCAAAGTTTTCTGAAAGCATTTCCATGATGTTGTTTAACCGTATGTTTATTCAAAACTGATATCACTAACACATTTTCACTGTATTTCTTTTTCAATATGCATACATATTTTGGCTTTATCTTGAAGAATAAATGCAGTGTAAAATGGTTGGTGGTCACAGTAAGACAACCAATATTTAAGGAAAACCATGTAAATACTTCCAATCACAATCTTCAAAGCCAGTTAGGCAAACCCCATTTAAGACACAACATTAAAGGCACCTACAAATACTGAATGTTAACTGCATAGGTAGGCATACCATAAATTGGTACTCTGCCAAAATATTATTAAGGTGATTAAATCAAGGATTCATGGCACATGTGGGTGAGATTACAAATGGGTACAAAATGATGTAATTCAGGTTCCATAAAAGCCTAAAAATGTCTTCACCAGGTATGACCATCAGCAGCTGAAGAAGGCTGCTCCATGGAGATAACTGCAGTCAGTTGACTGAACTACATAAGATGGAGATGTTCACACTCAGAGGAGCTGTTTAATGTGGCAGAATGATTTTTCATAGAACATGGTACATAGTTTCTTAATGTATTCTATAATCCTATGATACAGGATCTTTAGTTTATCTGACCAACATTATCAGTCGCTTCATGGACCATTCTGCAGGCAACACAGTAATTGCTGCTGCTTAAATTTGCCATGCATTGGGGTTCAAGCATTTCACTTTGATGCACTGCAGTTAATATTAGGGTTTACTCACCATGTTTCAACAAGATGCTGGAAAAGGTTTCGTTCAGCTCTAGGATATGCGTCACACCTAACAAACACATTTCTTGCATGCCGACATTCTGCTAGTGAAACTGAAGACAGTGCATTTTTTCACCTCCAGATCGTTATGCTTTAACATGCCCCAAAACTAAAAATCAATTGCAAGGGTTCATGAAGACCACAAACTCTGCTAAAAACATTCAGATGTGAAGAGTAAAATGCTTAAGAAATTTTCATTTTCAGTGTCAACCTACTCACCAGTCTGCATAATCTTCTCCAAGATATTTGAGTAACTGCGAACATATTGTACTGCTCCTCCTTCAAATGCAACGAGTGGTAGATTTCACATCTCCATGGTCTGATGCTGTATGTGTAACTTCTTAGATTGCCAAAAGGTGTTGTTTCAAGGTGCCAGGACTGCCCAAATGTGGACCACAGAGCCAATTTTTAGAGGCTTCTTCAGTAATTTTCTAACCCCGCAATGGGTAACTGGATTTCTCTGTAATATTGTTAAAATTCCTCTCCCGTATGTCTGAGGTCCAGCTATCACACTAACAAATGAAAGTTTATTATATTCTTCTATCTTAAATTCATTATTGATCAATATCCTAGAACAAACACAAAATCCTTTTCTTGGTGACCCCTTGGACATTTTGGAGACTATAGTGAAGCATCACCAAATGCTTTCACCGTGCTTAAGTTGTCTGGTTATTGTACAAAAACTAAAGTGAAAGCAAAAAACATGCAGAAAGTGTCTTTTCTCTCTATTTGAATTTCAGTATTTATTTACATGTATAAGTATGCACAATGGATAAATATAAACTTTGTGCATATTACAAAGCAAAAGAAACACAATCTAATATAAATCTGAACAGTCACTTTTGGCCTGAAAAAAAAAACATGCAATTAATATACGGTATTATTCAAATAAATAATGCACTGTCTATATGCCATTATTATTCAACTGCTCAACATCAATGCTGAAAACTGACAAACACACACTTCCATGTACTTAATATTGTTTTCACCGTGCATCTTGTATATATTAAAAACAAGACGAACTAGATGCACAATCACTATTAAAAAAAACTTTAATAGTAGTACCCCTGAAGATGGTCAGGTACCTGACCGAAACATGTCGGGTTTAATGTAACACTACTATTAAAGTTTTTTTAATAGTGATTGTGCATCTAGTTGGTCTTGTTTTTAATACACACTTCCATCTTAACCTTTTGGTGCCAAACATCATATACACGTACATGTAAAATGCAGTGCAATGTTCAAAATTCCAAATGTCATATAATATCTACCCTTACACTGCACCATTTAAATTCCAGTCTTCTGCAGATCACTATTGGCATTTAATTCCAGTGCCAAAGGGTTAATCATCTAAATTCCATGTCAAGTAACACATGTTTAATAAGCCTTAGCTGATGATAAATAAAGTTTCAAACAAGTGAATTCTGTCTGAATACTCTCTGCAGTTTTAATATTTATAGTCAACCTTTCTTATAGATGGACCTTTTTCCTTGCATCATCTCCCAACAACCATAACTTTGCAGCATGAAGAATATATGTACTATATGGAAACAATACACAAATTCTAGACCTGTTCCTCACTATTATCAAAAGAGGGAGAGGGGTATATCCAATTACTACAGTCAGATTAAAATTACAGGGAAACACAAATCTTCCCACTTCCCATTATCATTTATAGCAAGTCCAGAATGTTTCACCAGCGCCCAATATAGGTACTGCCATAGTACCTACCTCAGTGTTGTGTTTGACAGTATGGGCAATACATCAGTGTCCTGGAGCTTATACAGTGGTAGGAGAATTGACTTGTGCAATATGCTCATAAAATTTTGTATAGGCAGGTAATGGAAAGTAGATAAAAAGCAATCTTCAGAGATAAGTGCCCAAGCCTTTCACAGAAGGTAAACTGAAAACTACTCTGTACATGTTAAAAGAAAACCTATGTCCTCGATTTGTGTGGATATAATTTCCATATTTCATGGGTGTAAGGAGAGACATCTTACAATTCAAAGAAAAGCACTAGATCTTCTCTCTGAATGCATCACATTATCACAATGAATTTGGGGCTTATGACCCAATTCAAATTCTAATTCCATGATTGATAGGAAATATGAAATGTATTTTCACACTCAAGGAGATGAAGATGTGTCACACAGACAGTCCAGATGGGCTCAAAGGATTACAGAGCAATGAAGGAAAAATTCAAATCAAGATTCTAGAATACAACTCTTTGGGAATTGTACAAACTCCATCTCTTTCAGCATTAGCATTAATCATCATCTATAAAAAGTAACTATCACATATATATACACAACTGCTTTAAAAATGAGGCATTCCAAATTAAAACTGAGCAGTATTAAAGACAGACAAACACACACACACACACACAGTAAATTCAGAGCTGCCTTCACATAACAAAGTGGACACCTGAGACCTGAAAGACAAGTATGGCCAGATATCAAAATTAGTATCAGTTTAAAACTGTCCTATGTATTATGGAGATCAACTGTTTCAATATAATTAAAACCGGTTTTAAATACCATTACCATAATTTACAACATGAGGCATCAAAACAATATGTTAACATGCAGTAAGATTTGAATTTTTCATGATCCATGCTCTACAGTTATAAATTGAAGAGACATATGGCATATTCCTCATCAATAGTTTTGAATAACTGAAAACACCATAGACCAAAAGAGTTTATTCATAGTATGTACACTGCCAAGCATAAAGCTAGTTTTTTAACCCTGCAATGTGTAACTGTACTTTCTGGATTATTACTGTTGAAATTCTTTTCCTTGGCAAACACATATTTGTGACAAAAGATATTTTTGGGAAAACTGCGAAGGACATTTCATCATCAAATTTTACCTACAATACTCCCTTGACAAGAATATATTCATTCTTGGAACCTGTAAATGTAAACTGAATAAGTTGCCAATATAAACTTCTTAAATGAAAGGACAAACTAGAGATTAACATCTAGCAAACCAGCAGTTGAAAATACATGAATATGAGAGAAAAGAAAAGGGGGAAAAAAACCATCACCACCTATCAAGAACTACTGGGTCCTTAGTTTATCTGACCCATACCATTTGTCACTTCCTGTTGGCTACCTTATGACACAGCATTTGGATGATTCAGTGAGCCAACAACCACCTACACTATCAACTCATAAGTCACATGGCGGAGAAACAGACACCCACATTCATTCTGCTTAGCAATGAAGCTTCGTTTCTTCTCAGTGGATATGTAAAAAGGTACCGATCTGCACAATATCCCATGTCAGTCCAACAAGTGCTTAGGTAGGTTGTGTGCTATGAGTGCAACTAGGATTATTTGGCCCATTAGTTTAGATCATAAATTCACACAGAAATGTTTCACACATTCTGACATTTTTTTAACACCACAAAAAATTCTATGCATTGTTTAGAATGCAGTTTTGGTGACAATAGCAAGCATGGAATTGTGGTCTCCTCATTCACCAAACCCTAACTGATGCAATTTTTATTCATGTGGCATGTTACAGGTAGGATGTAGTGTCACTTTGGCAGCAGAATGTTGACTTAATAAGTGCAGTATACTGAATTAGAACTTTCCACCACATTCTTTAAAACAGTGAGTAAAAAGCTAATAGTCATACATCGAAATAAAATGCAGACCCGAACTCACGGTAAATTGGAATAATGGCGATTGATGGGCTGTCTGTCATGCAGAACGGTCCATAAGTAACCAGCAACATGGGCCACATCAAGCAAGGACCTTCTACATAATCTACATACATTTTCAGGTTTTAAAGGCATGGATTATTCAGACTGTAGTCTTCAGCAGTTTAATGTTGAGTGCTGCATGCTGACACCAGTGCTTCAAAGAACACACTGCCTCCCATACCTATGGTTCTGATTGGCCAATTACATGATAAAACCACATCTTTGCCCCAGTAACTGCAGAGTAATTTCAAACCCAATTCCTTCTCCCATGAAGATGGACATTGCACACTCCTCTGAAATACTGATGCCATCCTACTATCCTAGTGTCACAGACCAGGAGACTATAATCTGAACTGCATGATCTACATTTTATTCCAGGTAAGTTACTTCCTGTCCTTTCAATGTGGCTGAAAAATAAAAGCTTTCATGTATAATGAGCAGCTCCAAACTTGCAGAAGTCACCACTGTTTAGGAGACTTCTTATGAAAGATTTCAGGCTTCCACCGCAGCATAGTTCAGGACTTCACTCTTCTGGAATGTTATGCAGCAAATGTTGGTAGTTGGTTTCGACATTTTGGGACAGCCTATTGGTCCCATCTTCTAGTAACAAATAGGCTATTCATTTGGACTAAATGACCCTTGAAGATGGCACCAATAGGCTGTCCCAAAACACTGGTAACCAACTACCAACCTATGCCACGTAACATCCCAGAACAGCAAAGTCCTCAGGCATCTTATGAATTTAGAAAAAGTGTTCTCAGGGAAGAAAACACTCTTCTGGGTCAACAACACACTCAATATGAAGCACATTCACTCCCATCAGGTAACAATTACTATACAGTATCAAGTAAAGAACCTACATCCACCCATCACAACTTGAATCAAGCAACCAACATTTGCAAATTGAAATGCCAACTGTGAGCCCCTTTTCACCAGAATATAGAGCATTCTTGTGTTGCAAACAGATGTAAGGGATAGCTACAAGTATTTTGCATAAGCATTTGTGGACAGCCAGCAAGGAATGGCCCTGCATCTTGCAACCAGGTCAAATGCCTTAGCATAAAGTGCAACAATATTACAAAGGGACTCAGATTCCTTACTTCAATTGAGGCAATGAGGATAACACTGAAACTAAAAACAAATATGTAGTGTCCAAGGATGAAGTATGACAGTTCCTTGGAATTAGAATCTGTCTCTCCAAACTTTTCTCCACAGTGATCAACAGGTAACAAGACACAATTTCAAACAGGCGGGTTGGTTTCATAACTTGCCACTGCCTGATGTTCAGGGATAAACAGTGAATTCAAGAAATGTGATCATATGACAAAGGAGAATGCTTTACTTCTTCAACAACATGAAAAATTACTCTCCCAAAGATGTTATGTAAGAAAATAAACCTGCTGTATTTCTTTTTTACCATAAACTTTAAATTGACTCCCAAGTCACGACCCCTGGGTGTTGGATGACAGTGCACAACACACAACTAACAGCAGCCAGATAGGGGCTTATGCTCACTACCCATGCCTCGTCAACAGCAGTCATGGTGAAATGGAAGGATCAATTTCCAAGCAGAGGACTGAAAGAGCAACACTGCTGATTTAAATGGCCACTCTGCAGCAATCCATTTAATATCCACACAATGTGTTAAAGTATAGACATTTTTTATAAATATAATTGTAAATAACTGCAAAAACAAACTACATATTTAAACTTATATTTGTATGAAGTGTACACAAGATACTCTACATCCTTGTGTTAGTCCTATTAAGCATTATGGAATGTACATAAATTCTGCATCTTCTCATTCTAAAAAACTCCATTGTGACTCAACAATATCTGAGCGAAAGGGTTCATTTCTTTAAAATTGTAACTTCTGATGAGACATGGGTCCATCATACTATTCCTAAAAGCAAACACTCTAGTACAAAGCAGAGATACCATGTGGTCATGTTTAGGCATGCTAAAGGTGTTACTTATGTGTATTTTTTAGATATGGATTACAAATTTACTGCTGGTTACTACTCCATGCTCATGAAAACCTTCAGACTAGCTCTTAGAAAGAACCAACTCATTTATTTCATACATGATGATCCTCCACATGTCAAACTGAAATGTGACAGAATATTCTTTCCCGTCTTCATTTGAGTTGTGATATCAGCCTGTGACTACCACCCATCTGCACCACTGTTCAGAAGATGAAGCAAGATTTTAAAGTGAATAACCAAGATCCAGGATTGCTATTAGCATCATTTGAATGCTTTCTCAGAAAATAAAATACAAGAACTTCCAGAATAACAAGTGTATTCTGAGGACAGAATGCCTTAAAAACAGATGCTATTATTACTACTTTGACATGCAAACTGACCATTTCAAAGAATAAATTTCAGGTCCATCTCAACATCTCACATAATAAAGACTTCCACTCTTTAAATATCTTTATAAGCTAGAGAATGCTAGAGGTGAATTTCACTTAACATTGTGGCACATCCTACATGTGGTCTGAGATTTTCAAGAAAGAAAAAAAAAGAAAAATATTTATCCAATTACATGAGCACCATGATCAAACAGGTCAACAGGGCCTGACCACCTGCCCACCACTATTGTGTACTTGCTGCAGTCTGATGTGACTGAATTAAATAGAACCCACATTTCTGAATATCTAATATGCTTGGATTTCAAACATAAAAAAATCTGTGCACCTGCCAAACATCTGTTCTAATCATGTGGTCTGCTGTTAAAAAAAACTTGGGATTTCCCTGACAATAAAACTGATGTCTTTATGGGAAGTTGTTAGACCCTACATACTGTACAAGACAGACAATGAGTTTGGTATTCCCACATACACAACTTAGAAACATGTGCATAGGTAAACATTTCTCTGATGTGTTTACCATTCAGAATGGCCCAAATCAAGATGCTTTATTGCCAGTGCTTTTCAACTTCACTGTACAATATGCCATTAAGGAAGTTCAAGCAAAATATGAGTGATGTGAACGGAATGTGACACACCAACTCCTGGTCTGTGCTCATGATGCCGGTGATTTGGATGACAAAACATAAATACCTTGACAAAGATGAAGTCTATTACACACTACAAAGAAGGCTGGTCCACAGCAAAGGCAAAGGGAGAAAATGAAATGTATGTTCTTGTCGCATCACCAGAATGCAAAACATTATTAAAGATATCCAAGCCATCCTTCCAAAATGAAGCAAAATTCAAGTATTTGAGAAGGACATTAAAACTAAAAAAATATGTTTACAAAGAAATGACAGATCAAATTTGAGAACTGTTTGTTACCATTATTCAGTTCAGAAACTTAAATTACAATCTATCTAAAACATGTACATGGAAAAGCACAAAATTATAATTTTACCTGTTGTTATGTATAACCATGAAATATAACACCACATCGGAAGAATGCCAAGTTTATTTGAAAACAATAGTTCTGAGAATATATGGATTTAAGAAGAAACAAGGCAAGCTTACAGTTGCAGAACAACGATCTTCCTCATTGTAACTCTTTACTCAACGTTATCGAGATCATACAATCAAGAATGATGAGTTGTGCAAACCATGTCCCATACACTGGAAATGTATAAAAGATTTCAGTTGGAAAATCTGAGATATTAAAAAAAAAAAAAAAAAACCCCCGCGTGGGTGATACAGACACAGATTGAAGGATACCTTGGTATCACTGAAGTTAAAAAACTGGTTGGAAGGATGTGAATAATTTGACTCAGGATAGGACCCAGTGGTAAATTCCTATGAAGTGAGAAATGAACCTCCAGGTTCCACAAGAAGGCAGGGAAATTCTTCACTCTTTGAGCAACCAGGGAGTCTCCTCAGTGGAGTTGGCTGTCAGAACCTCTGCACTCAGTCTTCAGAACTGCTCATATAAATAATGCAGCATACAGAGGGGCATAACAGCACCAGCAAATAAGAAGCCATCTATATAATCAGTAGAAGTTCCTGCCATGTATTTGAATTTCACATGTTTTCTGGAGCTCTCACTTTAAGAAGTGCTCAGTTCTGTCCAGCATATTTCTACTTACAATAATTACCTGTCAATTATTCTCCTTTTCACTGATATAAAAGAATGTTTACGATACATCTGTCGACAGTACAGAAGTGAACATGCCAGTTTTCTCTTTTAAAAGTAGAGTCAGCCTTTTCTTTCTAAATGGAATTGAAACTCCACATACATAATAAGCACAAAAGAAAGCTAGTAGACATCATGCCATCTCTGATACATGGGTGGATAACTCCATTATGAAGAACTTGACTTGCATTCAAAGTTCCCAGCTCTGCTCCTTACCATAGATATAATATATACCTTGTGTACCACACTGGGAAACCTCTAAACTACTTTCTAACAGATGCTAGATACATGTAATTTCTAACCCACATACCTTCTGTGAATCCTTATTTTTGAACCACTGAAAGGTACCTGTAGTTCACGTGAGTAAAAAACTAACAAGAAGCCAAATGTGTAAGTTCACCTACTAAATATTTTAATAAATTATGCAATAGTTCCAGTATTACATAACATAATAATGAGGTTCTGTGTTTCAAACAAAACTGTAACTTTCTTCCACCAGCCTCATCTAAGATATAGTTCAACTTAGTATTTCTAAGACTCCACAAAAACCATCTCAAAAATATAACATACTGGATAGCTGTACAAAGATTGCCCAGCACAGTACTGAACTTGGAAAATTAATTAAGAAAAATATTGGGTGCAAAGGCTGAGACAAACCAAATACACTCACAAAACACTAACCAGGTATTGTACTCCATTCACACTGTCTTCGACATTTTTTTCTGGGGTAAAACTTATGTTCTCAGCAACATGTCCACAAGAAGTAACTCACCATAGGTGATACACTAGCTTATTCCTTTTGACTTCTGATAAAAATCATCCTTCCATTTGAAACACAGGTAATGTAAAAAAAAATAAGGAGAAACCAAGAAAGCATTAGGCAGAAATATGTACTGCCTGTTAAGTTTCATGTGTGACAGTTTAACTTTTCTGGCATCTTCCTAGTTTCCCCTTGTTTACATACTTTGCCATTTTGGTTTTAGTGTCAGTTTCTATTGTCTACACTGTACACATAAGCAATGCCAGAATAACCACTCCAAACTCAAAACATCCACCCTATGACTGCTTCATACGAGTACAACTTTCATTCGCTTTGGTTACGTTTGAAAGGTACATTTAATTCACTACACACCTGTAACACCACACACTTTGATGTCGCACTAACTTAAAATCACTTCAGGAAACTGCATTTACCAGTCATAACCTACAGCACATATTTGGAATTCCTTTCATAAACATATTTTATCTGTCTGTTATTCTGCTTATAAATCTAACGGGTGATTTGTAAGCACAATGAGTTTTATACACCGTACAGAAGAATGTGTCATAAATAAAATATGAAGTACTGCATGTATCACTGTATCAAGATGATGAAACACATTCATTTCATTTGATTACATTATTCCCTACCAATCAAAATGACAGCTAAGAGATTGTGAACCAACAACAAGGATGACACAACATCTAGGAAAGTAGAAAGAACTGCACTGTTATTTCAGTCATCATCATTCCGACGTTTCTTCTTGGCCGGCACATCGTCACCCGACTGGGGAGATGAACATTCAGAATCAACCTGACTGATCTCCAGGCTCTTCCTTCTACGAAGTCGTTCCTTCACTGCAGTTAATGAATCCTCTCCATTTTCTCTACTAGCATTGCTCTCAGAATTGTTACTGTTTTTAACTGGAGAGTCTTCAATCTCAATAACCTGCACATTATGGCTCTGCTGTAACCGCTGCTTGAAACGCCTTGGTCCAGGAGCACATGAAACCTTTGTGATAGTAATTTCATTACGACCCTGACCAGCTATAACTACTTCATCATCTGAGAGCTCAATAACATCTACGCCTTCTTTCTGCTCCTCCAAGAAATCTAGCATAGCTTGTGTAACATGTCTTTGCTTACATGTCGGGCACCCGTCGAGTCGACATAATTTCACGCCACAACGACGTAGGTGACGCCTTCTTACATGGCTCACATACTGTGAAAATCCTGTTGGACCATCAAATGTTGCTTCACAATTCTCACATGCATGAACCTTACTAGGAGGGTTTTGTTCTTGCATCCATGCAGGTATGGCTCCTGTGCGACTAGCTGGACCAGGACGTGGCCGAGCTGGTTGGGGTATTATTGTTATTTCATCATTTATTTTCAGGGGCTTCAAAATTGCATCACTTTGTTGTGGTGGTCGAGGAACTTGCGGGGTCTTTTTATCCATTACCCGTTTTGCAACAACACTATGAGCTGAATAAACATGATTTTCAAACTGTTTGTACATTCCAAATGTGGCTGTACACACCGTGCACTTGTAGGAGAGGTGAGCAGGCTTCAAAGTCATGTTATGGTCTCGAGCTACATGATTTAACAATTTCCACTGATACACCTGCAAAAAGCCATTACAAATTCCTTAATATTTCATTCATCACACATTTACCTAACTATATAGCCAAAAATTTATCTCCACAAACCAAAATTTCAACTGTTTTCTAAAATTAAATGTTACAATGCAGGCAACTATCTACTAATTCTTGGTTTAACATTTCAAACACTACATATTTTGAGAAATAAGCTTCTACAATACTTACTCTGCCACAAACCGGACAACGCCCGCCATCTTTGCCTTTATTTGCAGCTTCCTGCATGCTGGAAGTAACAAGTCCATGTGATCCCAGCAGATGGCGTTCCAGGCCTTGGTCCGTAAAGAAACGGAACTGACACTTCTGACAGTTCAGAGGTGGTCTATTGTATATCATTTTAGGATGGATTTTCACTTTGTGTATCCATTGCATGTGATTACGTAGTTGTTCCAAGTCCTGTAAATGACATATCAGAAACGGTCTATAAAAACTGGAATAGAAGTAGCCAAATTTTTACCCATTTTTCAACACTTTTTACTTAGAAAATAAACTGTCTTCAATGGCACCTTAATCTTTATGCAATTAAATATCTGTAATACAATCCTTTTGTCACCCACTGGAAAAACAGGTGAACAATTCTAAATACAGTGGTGACTAGTTCTGACAGCTTTTTAAAGACTAATACAGCTGATACTACAGTAATACAGCTGACATCCTATGGCAGGGGTGTACAAATTTTCCAGAAATCTTCGAGCCACTTCAAAATTCTAGGTACTAGAGGGTGATATGAAGCAAGTTCCACACAAGAACCCACAAATATTTGGCACCACCACAGAAAATCTAGTTGTCCAGGCAACCTGGCACCCGTGAGTTGTGCAGCCATGTCCTATGGCACCATCTTTCTCATATAACTATACTAATTATTTTTTTGTTTAGATATCTTGCACTAATTTTCCGGATGTTCAATCATATTTTCAATATGTGCTGTGCTGTATTTTCTATTGGCCAGAATCTTGTTAATTTTGAAAGAATGCCCAGTTCTCAGTCATCCACTGGCAGTAGTCCTCTTTCACACATAACAGCCGGACCCAGGCAAACAATATGGATGAATATTCTAATTACTTCTTTTTTTTATATATATAACTGCTTCCAGCCAAGTTTCCTGAGAGTGGTATATGAGACTGCATTCACCCACTTGTGATTTGTGTAAAGTTAAGCTTCTCAGTAATATGGGAAGTTTTAATGTCCTTTGTTAGGTCAGCAATCTAAATTCCAAATATGCAACAGAGTGGAGCTGTGACATGAAACAGGCCTTACATACCCTTCAGAATTGTTCTAAAAATAGACTCAGTGAATGAAAACCAATTAAAAGCTGTCCTGTATATGCTTGCCAAGGCATAAAAATTTCAGTTACTCATCACATAAAAGCACATTCACACACATATCGTCAAATCATTTCATTGCCATTAATTGCATTTCTATGTAATTACAGAGACAAAACCACAAATATGTCATATTTCCACTGTCAGTCATCATTATGACACAAATGAGGCCCTGTGGTGAAAAATACAAAATCTTACAGCAGACATGGAAAAAGAAAATTGATGAAGGGTGACGAAGGCATTTTCCAGGAACCTTCTAGCTGCCAAGACTGGAAATGGATTACTATCCTATACACAACTATTTTGAATCCCTTTTAACTGAGCTACTGAAAAAGCTTTGAGGCAGCAAGCAGCACAATGCACACTATTATATACCAAAATAAACACTGCACTTAACACACATCTTTATCAGTGTTATGCAGTCAATTAATGAAACATGCCACTCTACATAAAAATTAAAAAATTTATGAAATCAATGGAATATTTTAACAGGACACTTCTCTTTGTTGGTCACAACAGTCTTACAAAATTATAGTGGGTAAGGTAAAAAATGTTACATCACAAGGTATAACCTAAATGAGAACCAAATGTACTCCACCTTAATGTATCCATCGCATATTTCACAGATGACAAAGGTAGCCTTGCCACCAGGATGTGTTCCGTGTTTAGCATGGGCTGGATTGCCTGGAGCAATGCCTGTTGGTTGTCGTGGCAGAGGGGTAATAGAGATACTAGGCTGCTGTAGCAGCTTAGCTGCAGGATTCTTGCTGTTAGCACTCTGTTTAACATATCACAATCATGAACAACCCTAAAACATACTCACAATTAGAATACACTGGCTGACAATTACAGGTTACCAGAACTATGTGTGCTAATCTGCTAATTCAAAAGGAAAATGTACAGAAATGTAGTCCATTCAATTTACAGTTACAAAAGATTCTCTCCCACTTTCTGTCACTCAATTTATGTTCTTTCCTGTACTCGACAGATCCTACACAAATCCTGTCCCTCAACTCAAGTGAAGTGAATAATAAAATAAACTTGAATACCATTTAAATATAATATAATCACACATCATCATGCTAAAATCCCAGCCATGGCAAATTATGTTTGACAATAACACCGTACAGAACACAGGGCAATACCACCCATCCACCCACACACACTTTTTACAAATGAACTGTGTCAGGATGTGGTAAGGTCAAATTTGAACAGAGGCAATGTATTATGAGTTATGTCACCATTTTCAATGCAAACCACACTGCACACAACTTGGGTGACAACATTTTGTACCTTGTACAATTTCTCCTTCAGGAACAGACAGGTGGCATCATCATCATCATCAAGCGCTACAGTCTAAGCCCTACTTTTTTGCTTTGGTGCACATGCTTTTATGCCAAACTAGAGCCAATGGCTTTCCTTTCTTGTTAAAATATGGGCCCTAAACAGCAAGTGTTAGTAGCTACTATTATTAAATTCATACAGGATAACAAACAGTCTTTCCATCTTGGTTTGGCACACTTGGCTACACGATAATGATCATTCACTTGGCAGATCCCACCCTCACTTATGCCAAAATCTCATTACATCATCACAAAACCTACCACACTCAGTGCCTTTTTTGGTCCAACACTATGCTATGAAGTTGACAAATGTATCTCTACCTAGTAGCCAGAATGCAGAGCAAGCTACGAATAAGACATCAAACTGAAACTTCTTGGGTTTATCTTGCCAACTGGTATATGTTTAAGAATTTAAAAAGTTCACCTTGTAACATGCCATGAAGGCACAGAGAAGAGACAAACATTTAGCTCTACCCTTTCTTTAGCATTAGTGCCAGATGGAGCTGGGTGGTCAACGCCTGGCTGCTTTACCACCAGGAAAGAGCCCCAGTACCCATTGTATGGCACGCTGGGTGGCCCTCGGAGCCAGTACAGAGGGGTGGAAGATCTCGCCCCTACTAGGTTCTGAACCCCAAACCACCAAGCACATAATGAGTTGCTATACCAAATATGCTATCCCAGCCACCCGGTACGTATTTCAAATGTACCTTGAATGTGCTCAGTCACAAAACAGAAAAACTGAAAAGCTAAATCACAGAAATACCATGTATGGCAAACAAGGTTTCACTACTCCAACAAAAGGTGATACACCAACATTACAAGCAATGAAAATGCAAATCAGAAATTCTGGACTTTACCTGTATAGTGATGGAATTGTTACCAGCTGCAATATTAGGCACCAAAGCAACAGGTGTCGGTGCTGAAGGAGAACTGCTAGCAGAACTTGGTGGCATTACTGTGAGGCGAGGCACGGAAGGGAGACTACCAGGTACCACTGGCATCATTTGACCCTGGCTCCCCACCACCTAAGACAACCAGTATCTAATTAGTTTTTTTTTCTAATTTAACCCTTCCCATGCTCAGAAACTAGTGACAGTCACACCTCCTGTGCTGACTTATTTTTTGTAATTTTCCTTAAATATGGAAATCAAGAGAAGGCCAGTATAAATTAAATAAATAAAGACCAACTCTGACAACATTTTATGAAAATGATTTGGTAATACTTCTGGATGCCATTTTTACTATCTCTGTGACTGCCAAGGTCATCTGATGTAATACCACTACTAGATACAACACTTTATAAATTCTTCTACAGATAGTCTCAGATCAGCAGGGAGGTCTTACTTGACTGCCACTTTCCTCACCCTCATACACCTGCCAGACTACAAGTTTTAAGATATGGGTCATTTTATTTAAATTTTAGAAATACATTTATGGTGTCACATACGGTATTCAAATTGTCACTAGCAGCTTTCAAGTGGTGAGAAAATGAAAAACCACTGTCATGTAATACAATAATTAAACCCAACACAATGAACAGTTTTAAAATAACCTTGCATAATACAAAGTGTTTTACTTGCTTCCATGAGAAGATACTATTAAACATACTTTACCAGAAAAACATAAGACTAAGATGAAACTGAATACCATAAACACAGATCATTATCAATTTTACTATATCTACCCCAAATCTTAGTAAAACTCTGTTTGTGGAATGGTTTCTGTTAATAACTATATCACAGACAATGAAGGCATACCAAGAAATGCAAAGTCCTCAATTCAGCAACCTTCACCTTGACCTTCACCATGACATAATGTGGTAAAACACAACACAAAACCAGTGCAGCGTGAGTACAAGTCCCAATACTAACCTGGTAGATCTGACTGCCTGCAATCTGATATGTAGCAGGAAGTAACATCTGGGGCTGAGTGCCTGATCCTGAAGGCCGATACATCATCCCTGTTTCATACACAAAAAAAGACAATGAGAATCACAACACCTACACATACCAAGTAAAACACTCCAGTCCACTTCTAGTAGCAATCACAGCATTGTGTATCATTCTGAAGTTATCAACCAAGACATTCAATTGTTACCAACCCAAAAAAATATCTGAAATAACACACTTTGTGAATTGCATACTGCTTTGTACCACTGACTTATCCACAGTTCCAATCACAGACGGGTGGGTGGGAGTATGTGGGGAGGAGGGGGATCATCCCTCCACTTACTAATTTTCTATTTGGAGTCATGCTTCCAATTTATTCTTACATACCACATTCACCCGAATAAGACAAGGATTTTTCCCTAATTCATCACTTGAAACATAGGGGTCACCTAATAATCATACACAAAGTTAAACACATTTGGTACAGGTATTTTCCTGAAAACTGAACACTGTGATGGGAGCCTTCTTATATCCCAGCAAATTCACATTTCCTTTCCTAGATTTCTACCGTGGTGCACTCTCTACATCACATTCTGCACATATCATCAACCAAACACGGCCCATCATCTTATTCTGAAATTCTGCTATTCCCGTTTATCTCGGGAACATACTCATTGACATGTATTACTGTAACATTAGCCATAAAATGACATTTCAAAATTGCAACATCAAGAAGCATTGGCCTCAAAGAAACCTAAGCAGATAAATTATCAAGCTGGGAGAGATTAGCAAAAGGAGACTCTGAGAACATGTCTCTGCTTCTACTTAAGTGAATGAATAAATGTTGTGAGAAGTGATACGGTACATAAATCTGGCTGAAAATTCAGTACCTACTTCACAGGCCTGTCTGATTTTCTAGGTAAGTTATACTGCTTGTATAAATGGAGCCAATATCAGCCCAGGAAAGGAACAGGGCTGGAAAAACATGTTATGCACTTGCCTTGTCTGATTGGAGCAGATACAACTCCACGTTGAGGAGGTACCTTCATGTCTGGCATGTTATATCGTGCATGTATAGGGGGTCTTCCTCTGCCACGTCCCAGTCCTGGTGATGTCAGAGAAGGTGATGGTACCAACTTGGGAAGTAAAGGATGATGAGGTTGAACTTGCTTCCCTGCCATGGCTTGGTAAGCAGCTGCACCAAGTCCAAGCGCAGCTGGGCGACTGCGAGAAACTCGTGGAATTTTTGCTGGCGGTTCCCAGTCTGGTGGTGGTTCCTGATTACGTTCTGGTTTGTGCTTTTTAGCACATGACAACAAATGACGTGTCAGTTTACCCTTCTGATTGTCCTCAAATGGGCAGTTTGGGCATTGATGAAACGCTGGAGCACGTTCCAACCTACCACGCACATTATGTTCAGCTTCCATGTGAAAAAGGATATCATGTGGACTCCGTACCTCCAATGGGCAGAAATTGCAGCGATACACATAATTCCGCATGTGTGGTGTTTCAAGATGCTGTGCCATAACAAGGGAAGACTCAGTCTTAAAGCTGCAGTACTCACACTTCTTCTGTTCCAAATGAAATGGTTCATTATTTTCCTTGCTTAGTTCCAAGTTCTTAAGGAGTGAATTGATGGCAAATTGAGTCACTGCCCCTCCTTTTCCACCATCTCGTTCACGTTTCCGTTTCTGTGATCTAAGTAGCTCTGTCTGCACGTATTCCTGAACAAGGTTTACACCAATTTGTATAAAAAACTTTCCTAAAGGGTTGTCAAAATATGTAGGTGGTTTGTTGTGCTTCTCTATAGGTTTAGGAGGGTCAGTATGTTTATCTTTCCGGTCTTCACCTGGAAGAGGCAATGAACTTTGAATTTCAGGGCCATTTCTGCTTACACTTTCCTCATTCTTCTTTGGATCTTCAGATTCTTTCTTTTCTTCCCCACTTTTGTCTTCATTTGGCTTTACCTGGCTTTCACTTTCTCCTTCCATCCCTTTGGCTTTTGTGTCTTTATCACCACTTTCACTTTTGCACTTATTCTGGTTTGCATCAGACGAATCCTTGGAATTAACAGTGTCACCGTCACTGTCACTGCGTTTGCCTTCTGTTCTTTTATCACTGTCTTCCTCCTTTGTTTTCATTTCAGAACCTTCCTTATTTGTTTCTTTTTCATCTGTTAAAGCTTCACTGTCACCTCCCATATCCTTTTCCTCCTCCTTGTTTTCTTGTTCTGTTCCTCCCCTTTCATTATTCTCTTTTTCTTCCTTTTCTTGCCTCTCTTTTTCTTCCTTTTCTTGCTTCTCTTTTTCTTCCTTTTCTTGCCTCTCTTTTTCTTCCTTTTCTTGCCTCTCTTTTTCTTCCTTTTCTTCCCTCTCTTTTCTTTCCCTTTCTTTCATTTCTTCTATTTCTTTTCCTAGTTTTTCTATATATTCTTTTAAAGGCTTAATAGGTGGTTTCTCATATACATAAGGTACTATAAAGGATGGAGCCTCTACAACATACATATCATCTGTAAGGGTAGGAAGAATCTGAGGTGGTTTAGGAGCTGGAGGTGGTGGCTGGAGAACAGGGCTACTCATACGTGTAGATGAATGTGAAGGATACATCCCCTGAGCAGGTACAGCAACTGGCAGTACTGAATACCCTGATGATGAAGCGGCTGGAACAGAAGGTAATGTTCCTGTTGGAACAGATGATGTTTGTGAAGGAGCAGATGGGCCCTGGCAGACAGGAACAGGTCCACGGCCTGACAAAATTGAATTTGTATCAATAATAACTAGTGTGGGTTCTTTTTTGCCTCCTTTTACACCTTTCGTTCCCGTAGCTATTTCTACAAGACGTTTAGTATCATTAACAACAATTGTCGTTTTCCTTGTACTGCGTGCCTTACTGTTTTCCTTGTCATCACGGAAAGGATCTGTTGAAAGAGGATCAGCCAAAGGATCCACTGGTGTGATCTCCTCTATATCAGGGTCCTCCTCCTTCTCTACATAGCTCTTTTGAGCTTTGCTGAGATTTCGGGAGCTACGGCGAGGTGTCACATTCAGTACAACTGAACTCTTACGAGACTTTTTGACCTTTCCTGGGGTATCGCCACCCTTTAAATCTGATGCATCTGTGTCTCCATCTTTCTTATCATCTTCCTTTTCTGCAGCCTCACAATTACCTTCAGAACCCTCATTTCTGGGAGATTTTACTGATTTTGAAGATTTCATGGAATCATTACTAATTTCCTCAACATCTAGACTTATGGTATTAACTGGCTTCATACCCTCTTTAACAATGTCAGATACTTCCTTGGAAACATCACCACCCCTTTCACGACTAACACATTTCTCTTTAGAACTATCTCCTTCATTATCACTACCACCTGCTTCTTTAAAGCTACCTATATGATTAGCATTTTCAGTTTGTTTAATTTCATTGCTAACATTCTCATCACATTCACGATCTAGGACCTTACTGCCTAAATTACACAAGTCATTATCTTTGTCCCTACTGGCTAACAATTGTTCTTTCCTATCCTCAGATATATCATGATGTTCAGCTTCGTCATATGTTTCTGCATCTGAACCTGCGTCATCTTCGGATCTTACATGGTTATTTGCTGGACTTGGAATCTCTTTACCAATGTCTGTATCCATAGCTTCCTCATCTAACATATCATCAGCATCACTGAGAGCATCATGCCCTGGAGTTTCATTGTCATCTAAACCACTCTTCTCAACTTCCATTTCATCATTCTTATCTACGTCTTCATTTATAAAGTCTTTCACTTCATCTTCAACACCACCTTCATCATCTTCATCATATTCTTCCTCTTCCTCCTCTTCATCCTCCTCTTCATCCTGATCCCTAGGCACTTCAGTTCCCAAATCCTTGCACATTTCTGAGTCACTCACATTTTTACTGCTAGGCACTTTCAAATCTTCCCCTTCACTGACAGAGTTTTCTGCATTATTAAAATCCTTACTACAGTTACTTGCATTATCTGAAAGAGAGTTTTCACTAATATCTACACTTTTATCACTCACGGCATCACCCGTCAATGATTTTGTGACAATGGTGTCATGCTGTGGAACATTCTCACACATCTCCATCTCGTCTTCACAAGAACCATTCACTTCTCCATTAACACGAACATCACCTGTAAAAGCATAAGACCAAATTACATTCTTGGCCATGACAAAAAAAAACTTCCTGCTGTACACTCACAAAGGTGGAAAAAATTAGTGCTAACAAAACTAATTATTGCAAGTGCATTAGGAAATAATCAAAACACACTCTGAAATTCCAAAGTTCACCAATAATCTGCCACACACCTCTTACACATTTTAAATAAAAAAATTAACAAGAACAAAACCTTCCCTTCATGAGTATATTCCCAACAAACTAACAGTATTTTAGTTTAAATAATCTGACAAAAATGTTTCTGTCGCTTGAATTCTTACCTTCGCACATTATCACAATATCGCATTACAACCAAAGGAGTAATTGCCATCAGTATCAGACTGTCCAAAACGTACGTCAAGACTAAGCCAGTAATGCACTGGCTTCATTTATGGCTCTTGCCTAAAGCATGTCACATGAAGTGCTGTAAAGGCAGAAACCAACTTGCAGAACAACCAAGGCCATCCTACTGCTAATTTTCTTGAACACATCCCACAAGTAACAGGTTTCTGCCATCACCCCAAGATGGATACTCAGTCACTGCAGCAAAACTGTTTCACCCATACAAAACACACTGCACATCGAAATTTCAGACCAACTATATGGAGCAGTATCCTTCCTGAGAAAATGACAATCATTCAATCAAGAAACTGCCCACATTTTATAGAATAAGAGAAGTACATTACCATGTTCAAAAGACTGCCACTGGATCCTACCCTGTGCCATATAAATCAGTCAACAACCTCAGTCCATTTCTATAATCGGTTTAATATGACCTTTCCTACGCCTAGTTCTCGAAAATGGTCTCATCACTTGAGGTTTTCAACCAAATACTGAATGCACTTCCGATCTCCTCACGCGTGCTACATGCTCCATTCATCTCATCCTATTCAATCAGACTGCATCAACAGCAGCTGGTAAAGAGCACACATCACACAGCTCCTCATTACACATTTTTGCCTATCTTCCTGTTGCTTTAATTATTAGGTCCAAATATTCTGATCACTCCATCAACAACCCCAAACTTCATACAATGGTCTGGTTGTCTCCCCAACATTTCAGATAAATATACTGCCTCCATTTATAGGGTAAAAAATGGGGGCAGTACACTCCTGCTAGACATTGGAACCCATCTACCTGGCTACATGGTGTAATAAAACAAAGACAACATGAATCTCCCACCACCATGAAAACCCTGTATATTAATTAATACACTCTCAAACATGAAGGTTTTCCAAAATCAATTCCACTAAACAGCAATGAAGCCACAGTAAGAAAGATAGTATATTTCCTCTGTATACAACTTAAGATTCAAGCCTATAAAGGCTTGTCAGCTTCTACCCAAACTACACAAATCTTCATTCAACTCTCAGCAGTTCACCTAATCACAAGAGCATAATTTCACATTTTGTTATGTTGATAACTGATTAGAGTGCATTACCTTTTGTAAATCAGCCACCTGTAACCCTTTGCAACCTAGTGATTACTTCATGTACCACAAAGTCTAACATTAAAAAATTCTACATTCTGCCCACTTAGCACATTTATGCGTTCTGTATGGTTCTCAGAACAATCATTATATACCTATACAGCATTAACTGATTGGTTTTTGTAACAGAGACAGTGTGCATTTACTATGCAGTACAAAATGAACCTTTAAATATAATCCAGGTTAATAGTCAACTTTAAAGGGTTAAAGGGTGTAAACAACACAAATTGTCTGTAAAGTCCAAGCTCCAACTTCAGAGGCTTCTGTCATTTTCCCCAAGTTTAACACACAATTTGAAAAACAAATTTTGTTACATCAACCACTTCACAGTGAAAACTTGATAACACAAGTTTATACATAAAAACACTCCTTCCTGACATGGCAGAAAATGGCTGCCTCCCACCATATGGACAATATCAGAAAGACTGCCAAATACATCACCTGTTTTAACACCCCTACTGTGCCTTTAACTGCACCACAATAAACTGTGCTAGACTTTTCCATAAACTTCATACTACGAACAAAATAGAGGGCACAAAAAATTTTAATACGTACATGACATTAATTAAAACCAAATTTTTCTTCAAAGTTGTTAAAGCTGTAAGATAGTCATGGAAATATCTCTAGATGGCAATGAGGTTTCACAGCAGGCTTGGCAAATGACAGGGAAATGTTCCAAATATGTCCTTAGCTAAGAATATACACATCTTCAGAAAATGTCACTGCACAACTTGCCTGTGAGTATTAACCAGCAGATAATACCACATGAAAACAATGCAAAATATCTACGCATGACACTAGATGCTAAACTGTGCTGGAAAGTGCACATCAAAAAGAAAAGAGAGGAACTTAAACAACAGTTCAGAAAAATGTATTGGCTTCTCGGCAGACATTCCGAGTTGTCAATATACAACAAAATATTGCTCTATAAACAAGTCCTGAAACCAGTGTGGACATATGGTGCGCAACTTTGGGGTTGCACCAAGAAAAGTAACATAAAAATTATTCAAACATTTCAAAACAAAGTACTGAGGTGCATTGTCAATGCCCCTTGGTATATATGAAATCAGGACATCCACAAGGATTTGAAAATTGCTTCGGTCGATGAAGAGATTCAGCGAATTGCCAAGAAGCATGAGAGAAGACTGCATCAACATCAAAACATTGAGATGCTACAACTTCTCGCCAATGCTGAACTAGTGCGACGGTTGGACAGACTAAAACCGTTCGAATTAGTTTAAGTGAAATGTGCCAAGTGACAGTTATCACAAGAATAAGTGATTAAGTAATTTTGTGGAGTACTCCAATGGGAGTATGTCCACCACACAGATAGTACTTTATTCAAGAAAGATTGTTAAGATGGGCATAGCCCAGTAACAACAGCCAATGTCGGCACAGGCGAAAAAAAAACTGCACAACTAGACAATCGTGGCTTGCAGGTTCATAAGATGCCCTCGTTTCTTTGACAACTCCGCTTCGCTTTTATGAACACCCTCCAACAGGAAGTCACACAGATTGAGGTCTGCACAGAGGGGTGGGCAAAAGTGGACACAGCTGGGACACACAAAATACTAATGAGAGATTACACTAAGTCCATGCAGCAGAGTCCCTGAGAAGCTAACAGTTCCTCAGTTAGTCAAGAAATTACCTGCACGTTATGGAACCCAAAGGTTCATTACCACGTTTACAAGAGGTCACGTCTTACTATCCTACACCAGACAAATACAGTCCAAGCTCTCCCACCCCATTTCTTTAAGATCCACATCAATATCATCCTTCTGTCTATGCCCAGATCTATCAAGTGTTTCCTTTCCTTCAGGTCTATCCTCTTCTATCCCATATGTGCCACATGCCCTGCCAACCTCTTCCTCCTTAATTTTATCACCCATGAGAGATTAAACAATGGCTGAAAACAAGTGTGCAGAAAATTCAACACATCACAAATATTGTGTGGCACCACTTTCCATGAACTACTGCTGAAGCACACAAACCACTGGAATCAAAGACGAGTTGTCATTAGTTGTGATAGGAAGTCATTCTGCAATATAGCCATATACCAATGTCAGTTCACTGTTTCATTGATGACAAAGCCTCCAACTGAACCAGTGCTTGCCATACAGACACTCCTTCCACACCTTTCTTTCTCATGGAACCAATACAGACATTCTGCTGCCCAAAAACCATGGCTCCCTACAGTCACCCCCTCCACAAACCTTCCTTTCTCGCTGAAGTGATGTTGATGTTTTGATGTCCAAAACTTGTACACTGCTTGTTCATGGTGCCAGCAAAATGAAAATATGCTTCATAAAAAAATAGTTTGTACATAATGTAGCATTTTCCATTCACAACCACGCTGCAATTAAAGTCTTTTTAGCATATCTCATTCTTAAAGTTTATGTAATCACATACAAGTATCATTGAACTATCATCAAAACATCAAGAGTACAGCAACCACTTTTCTGGCTGATTTTCCCCGAGTACTCTGCCTTGCAACTCACAAGGTAGCAACATTCTTGGGAGAATAAAAACTGCTTGCCTTTCTTCCTTTACACTGACTTCCTGCTCAAACTACTACAAAAAAATGTAGTATAATGTATTGTGCAGGTCTCAAGAAAGTTCTGAAGAAGGACCAAAACCTTCTCTGAGTAGCAGTTATACTGTGACACCTCACTGCCCTATAGATACATTTTCAGAACTACTACAAACTGACACAAAATTTTCACAACTTGCAATAACTGATTTGGTTTAAATCAATGTTACCAAAGTAACAAAATTTCATGCTCCATCTTGTACAAACCACACAGTGACAGCAAACTTAATTCACCAAGTTCTTACAATGTTTGTAAACACTGTAAACTTTTGCACGAACATATAAAAACAACAACCAGTACACTGGCAATAGCATAGTTATCATGGGTTACTACAGGATCTATAAACACTGTGTTGTTATGACAGGTTACACTTAGTGTCTAGAGAGAAGAGTTCTTTCTTGAAAACTAAATTCTGTTTTTGCAAAATAAATATGAACTTGAATATGAATTTTCATGAAGGTAATACATTCTTCCTATACACGACTGCACATGCACACGAGCCCGTTAAGTTTTTATTCTCCACTTTCACCACATACTTAGGAATAATAGTGTTACCTTTAAATAATACAGGAATATTATCGTACAAGCAATCCATCTGGAAATTCTTTCCAATGTTCAGGCCTGACCTCACAATTTGTCTACTGGCATTTGCCAAGTCTTGTACAACACTCTTTATACAATCTACTACCACAAGAATGCTCAAAAATGTCAATTAACATTGGTTTCCATTCCTTTGTTCTACTTATGTCACTGACATAATTTTATTACAATGCCCAACATGTCTACCTTCAACACAACCATCAGCCATCTACAAAGAAATAAACCACAAGCTTTCGAATTACATAACGTAAGTCAATTTCTTGTCATCCCACTGGGTCTATAGTTTTCTGGGATGTTGCATGGCGATGGTTGCTAGTTTGTTACCCATGTTTCCGAACAAAGTATTGGTTCCATCTTCAAGCGGCAAAAACTCCAAGAAGAATGCCGTAACAGGTGGAGGCATGAATACTTAAGCAACAGTGTGATCAGTGACTGGCTTGCATGGAAGGTAATGGGAAACCATCAGGTTGCTGGAGCCCTGAAAAGGGCCATTACTAAGATCAGTATGGTGGGCATGGAGATTTCAGTTCGGGATCACTGTAAGCAGCCTCCCAGGGCATGGAAGACGGCAAGGAGGAAGAAAGATAATGGTGGACCCTATGAAACAGTCACCAGGGCATGGGGAAGAAAAAGGAAGTCTGGAATCATGAGGGAAACGAAGAGTTTATGACACTTAAGTTATCTGGTTATGGGGAATAGTACATGAAACACGCACCATAATTTACAAAGAACTCACAGCAAAATATATAGAGATAATAAGAAGCTTTGTTTGAACATTACTTAAATGTTCACTACTATTACAGAAAATTTATACAACTTATTTCCACAATGAACACAACTTTCCTTCCAAACTGCAAATATAAAAGCAGCACTTCTAACTGAAGACAAACAACTAGATAAAAACATTTGGAAATATATAAATTTTACGACAACTGTCTATGTGTGCAGTGGTGAACGCCACAGTTTTATGAAGCAGCCACAACTAAACTTTAAGGAAGAATACTTATGCTGTGACTATGTCATTAACCCTTTGGCACTTGACGTCAGATATACCCAGCATGCAATGCAATGCTCAAAAACCCTAATGAACAGGTATAGCCACCAGCCTATCATGACCTTTATTATGCGCTAAATACAGCAGCTGGACAGACTGTTAGACTGGCTGATCAATTCATTTAGGGCTGAGTTAGGTGGATCAAGGGTCAAACCAGTATTTGATTTGTGGTTGTTCATGACAACTGGATGAGAGAAAGTTAAGGGAAGAGTACTTGGAATAAACATGCATGGAAAGGACACACTTCCTCCAACATGTTTGTGTACTTAAGTAAATAATGTAATACAGTGAAACCTCTATCCATCGTTCCCATTACCGTCGTTCGCCCGCATGTATCATCTGCCTTATTTGGTCCCGAAATTAGCCCCATATAAATAACACTATTTTTTCCCGCCTCCATTGTTCCTCGAACTGTCGTTTTCCCGCACCAATAGTTGAAAAATCACGGTCCTGACGCAACATTTTCCCGCACTGATAGTTTTTTTTTAAATTTGAAGCGATGGTTTAGCGAGGTTTAAGGACCGGCATGGCCTAGTATACAAGAAGTTAGTCGGAGAAAGTGCGGCAGTGGACAGCGAAAGCACGGAAGCGTGGCTGGAAAGACTGCCATCTTTGTTGGAGGGCTATGAACAACGTGATATTTACAACGCGGATGAGACGGGGCTCTTCTACAACGTGCTTCCTGATAGAACCTTGGCTCTCAAAGGAGAGTCTTGTCATGGAGGGAAAAACTGTAAAGACAGACTTACTGTTTTACTTTGTGTTAACAGTGATGGAACTGACAAACAAGTGCCGATTGTTATCGGAAAATCTCCGAAACTGCGATGTTTCAAGAATGCAAAAAAATTACCCACCAAGTACCACGCGAACAATAAAGCGTGGATGACCACAGACATTTTTTCTTCATTTCTGCGTTCATTAGACGCAAGTTTGGGTGCACAAAACAGGAACATTCTCCTCTTTGTGGACAATTGTGCCGCACATCCAAAGGATACATCGTTTCTAAGAAATGTAAAAGTCATACGGTACCCGGCAAATTGTACAAGTGTGCTCCAGCCCCTTGATTTAGGGGTAATAAACTGTTATAAGCAGCTTTATAGAAAACGCCTTGTGCAAACAGCTGTTTGCTTAATGGATGCAGGCAAAGATACGAAAAAGAAGATAAACGTGTTGGAAGCTTTGCACTACACTGTGGCAGCCTTGCAAGAAGTAACTGAGCAGACAATCGAAAATTGTTTTCGGAAAGCTGGTTACGTGCAGGGACAATCTTCAGGCGATAGTGACGTCGTATTGACCAACGATGACGACGATTTCCGCCAAGACTGGGAAAAGTTCAGTGGCATGAACAAAGATAAATTCGAGGACTACGTCTCTGTGGACAGTCACGTGGCAACCTGTGGTGTAGAAACAGTGCAGGAGCTGTGCGTGAAACACGTGGTGTCCGGGAGTGTGGAGGGGGAAGAAGGAGGAGAGCTTTGCTGAGACGCATGAAGCACTGATGAAAGTAAGATCTTTCTTTTATGCGCATAGCACGAGTGACAGTGATCGTGAAAGTGTTCTAGGCCTTGAAAAATCGTACTTTGAATTGAGGAGGAGTAAAGTTTGCTCAAAACAAACGTCAATGAAAGATTTTCTCAGCAAGAAGTAATAATTATCATTAAATTGTTCTTATCTATAATTTTTAATGGTTTCCCGGTACTATTATTTCCCGTATGTATCGTTCAAATTTTCCGGTCCCCTGAAAAACGATGGATAGAGGTTTCACTGTATATAGTTTGTTCATAGACTTGCTGAAGTACCATTATTTTCACTAGACTACAAGATCATTTTTATTCTTCCCCCATCCACCCATGTCCAAGATGATAAAGGATGAAGCTCATCATAGCTAGCCATGTGCTGACCAAATGTAACACACTGAAAAAATGACCAAATACATGTGGCAGCAGCAATAAACAAAAAGTTTGGCCTTTAAGACTGGTGGCACCAACATGTTAACCGTGTCAGTTGTCCAGGACACAGCAACATGCTGCCAACATAAATTTTTGCCTGCCACACTACAAACTAGTACCATCAGTAATATGCTGATGATGTCACAGTAGAGGAGTAGATACTGCCACTAACATTTCAGGCTGCATTACTGAATTAGGGGTTTTGTGTACCAAAAATGTAAATTTGTTCAAATCATGTATGGTCCAAGTAGAAGTGTGCCCACCTGAAACAAGGAATTCTCATTCAGCTTGCCTTGCACTCAATAGACAACAACACTGCCAAACATTCTTTCAGGTATCAGCCACTGCTGGCTACTCAGTTTTAAATTGAAAGACAATTTCTTCCTACAATATGAAATTCATCATCTCCTTCCACTCCCAGAGAAGTCAATTCTCACTTGCTCTAAAAGGGGCCCCTCTTCCACCCAATTTCATTTTTTAAAGCATGTACGTAACTAGAAGATATGCAACATCGTGAAAAGAATTAGCAACTGTTATCACTTGTGTTCACATACTCTTCTGTGGGTCCTGAAACAAAATATTTAAGAATGATACCAGTGACTTCTTATTTCACTGGCATATGATAAACACTAAATTTTCTAATTTCAGTTATGCAAAAAATAGGACTGATCATTAAATGAACAATAAACTAAGACTCAGCTCAATTCACCTTCTTAAAGCACAGCTGACAGCAACATTAAATTACAATGAGTGCAAAAGTAACACATTTCATACTGTGGAAGCTTTAGAGGTTATAAACCATACTAAGGTATCAATAACCTTAACTTGTCAAAAAACATATGTAGGTACTGTAATATGTTTTAATACTTACATCATCTGTATTTCTTACATCAGTCTCTTCAATGAATCAATGTTTGATTCAGCTTTTCTGGGCATTTCAAAATCAGAAGTGAAGCTGGGAAGATTGCAGTACCTTAAATTACGCACATGTATCTTATACACTTCTGTTCCAGACTTTTGTTAACCCTTTGGTGCTGAACACTATATATAAGTAACAAACAGTGTGATGCTCAAAATGCTGAATATTATATATTTATATCTGCTCTTATTCACTCCTCCCCCCCCCCCCCCTCCGTGTAAATTCCAGTCTTCTGCATATCACTATAGGCATTTAATGCCAGTGCCAAAGAGTCAAGTCCAATAGCTTTTTCCATTCCAGCCTACGCAACAACTGACGCTGTAAATTTGCATGACCAAAAAGTCCACCTCAGAGCTAAAAAACTGTTCCTTACATTTTGCACAAGCTAAGAATAACAGGTATAATTCCCAACATGTTTTATCCAAATACTGATAATATTCTGTATTCCACACACCAAAATTCCAAGGCACATATCACGCTCATTCCATCCATCACAATGACTGAACAAACAGGTGAGCCTTGAGAAAAGTTGAACAATCACACATGTTGTGGCATGCTTCAGTTGTGGCCATCATGCATAAATGTGTTCTGGCAGACAGAATGCCAACACATATTGCCACTACCTGACACTGTTACAGTTATGCTGACACATTCCAACATGCTGCAAGTTAATTAATATAAAACCCATATTTTCATACTTCATCAAACATCAATCAACATGTGTAAGTGCCTAAACACATACTGAAAGATGTTTATCTACAAAAACAAATAAAATGCATTAATTACTGTAAACCATACGCATAAAGCCAAGAAACACACAAAGGGGTTAACTCTTAACATCCCAAACTTTATCAATTTAATCACATACACAATATGACCTATAACGCCAACATTCAGAACTCAAAATTCTAACATTTGAGCCTCAATGACATGACTGAATAACAGAAAAAGCCTGAGTGGGAAAAAAAGAAAAAAAATCACTGAAAATACTGTGTAACTCAAAGAAACATACAACAAAATTTGGTTCACAAAGTTGTGATTCATATACCAATCACTTTACACATCCCATGGCACATCAGAACATTCACAAAAAGCTGAATGCAAACTGGATTTCTGTCAGAATCTACATACTGTCTAAAGAAACATTTCTAGCCTTAAAGTAAACCTTGTACCCCAAACAAAAAACCTTCGAAATTACACATACAAGTACAAATATAGATGAAACCTTTCAGATGTGTATATATGAATCAAATGATATGTGACACTGATTACATGCTAATGTCACATGTGACCTGTACCTGCTTTGTTCACAGAACTATCAGATCCCTCTTTACTTCCTTCTCCAGTTTCTCCCATCACAGCCTCCATCGGAGTCAGAACAGATGGAGCCTGGAAAAATATGGTGAGGTTATGTTACACAAAAGGGACTGAGCTATTTCAATGATGACCATTTCATATGATACTATAATTCAAGATGGCGGTTTCCGCTGTAATTTTGGGCCCTTCTTCATTACTGGAATACCAAGGGTAATGTAAAAACATGAAACTATTATTATGCTGACGTTCCAGTCAATATAAATTATTAGTATTGAGATCTTTCATTGCCTGAAGGGAAATTTCCGCTTATAACTCGATATTAAAAAATTCAACACGCTTACCGCGTCACACCTGCCTCCTGGAGGACCAAAGACTTATCAAAATTAAATTATTCACCGACCACATATCTGATCACAAAATAACTTCACACTCTGGTTACATCATACTTCTATGCCTATTAATCTGGACAGTGAATGCATGCATATAATTTTCCCCCCAGTATTTTGGCGACGTTCATTTCCCCGTACCTCTGCACTATTTTCCGGAATGACACCGACGTAAGTCCACTCATACACACCAGAGGGCAGTAGTGTTCTACTACCAACACGTTGTAAATGGGTAGCACACTTTTATCACCAGTGAAGATTACGCTCCCACTGCAACTGCAATAGCGACTGTGTTTTGACATCTGTACGCTCCTTCTGTCAGTGTACTATAAATTCACACTTTTCATAACAGAGACTGTAAAGCTTTAACTCCTACACTGCCGTCTGACCTCCCGCCATTTCTTCCTTTATACCGAAAAGGAACCGACAGCACTGCCTACCGCCAATATCCCACAGCACTTCTGAAACGCAAACATAGGCTGGAAGGTAGTAGCGGGAGTTTTGAACTACGATTGCAGAAGAACACCACCATGTACCTTTCGAATATGACTGATACAATTCAAAGTTCACATGGTATAATGGGTGGTAATAAACACCACTAACAATTTTTGTTTGTCGACGACGTCACTAACCCTAAACACCGAAAACTGCCAAGATGGCGACCAAGCATCACGTGACCGCAAAATTGTGACGTAGGCACTCAACATGATAGAGGTTTGGTCGTCCAATAACGTCGAGCGTCTGCGATCACGTGACTAAATGGGTTCGTTTACCCAATCACGATAAAGTTCGCAAATGTTTGAACATCCCTCATTTTAAGCACAATGGGCCCACTAGCACCCTCCGGTATAGCTGTCAGGACCGTGGGTTACCACATGATGGACTTTGGTTCAACTGAAAATGTAACAATCTGTCCCCGATTAAAATAATATTTTGGGCCCTGCTGAATTTCAAATTCTGGCCACGATAACCCCGAAGCACATGCTATCTGCGAAATTTAAGGTTCTCACAGCGGTGCTGCTCACGATTCAAGTGTTCTGGGTTTCCTAAGACTTACAATCTCACATATCATCTGGCTACAACTGGTTCTCCATGGACATCAGTTACCTCTACGTAAAATTTTTGGTTCTCACAGCGGAGAGTGTTCAGAGATTGTGGTCTTCTAGTTTGTGAAAGTGGTATATCTAAATCAACAAGACAACTGACCATTATGGTATTTCTCGGAAGGTCTTCAGCATCAAAGAAGACTAAAAAACTGCTCTTCACTCCAAAAGTGTGACGTCCTCAAAATCAGAAATTACTTCCATTTTCTGTAAATTAACACAATCACATGATATGCCATCACGGTTTCAGACTTCCAGATGCACAGTCCTTTCAACATCTAAGAAGAATTTTGACCCGCTTCCTTCGACATCAAAAACAAGTTTAGAAGTTTCACTTAAAAATCAATGAACTGACGCCCTTCAACTGCGGTTTTGTGACAAAGTAACGGGCTAGATGACCGAGAAATCTAGGTTCGTTTCCCGGCAGGGACAAGAGATTTTTCTTGTCTCCGTAGTGTCGAGACCGGCTCTGAAGCTTGCCCATTCTCACATTCAATGGTTACCGGGGACTCTTCCCGCAAAGGAAAAGCGGCCGGGGCGTAAGGCTGACTCCCATCTAGGGCCGAAGTTAAGAATGCGTGGAGCTATACCAGGGGTCCACAAATTTTCCAAAAATCTAGGAGCCATCTCAAAATTCTTGTCGCCAGAAGAGTAATATGTGGCAGGTCTCATACTAAGGGACCACACATATTATGAGCCACCATACAAAAGTTAGTCTCCCGGGTTTTGTGCACCCCTGAGCTATACCTCCAACCCCCCCCCCCCCCATATGCCTTCATATTGTGGTGTTTCAGTACGCATTAGGGCAACTGTACATCTGTACCTTAAAATAAACGCGCTCTTAGAAATGAATCTGAAAGCCATGCTATTACACACGCGCTACCGAATTTCAGTTGCAGAAACACCTCCTGAATAAACTCCCGTAAGATGCCCATGCTTACTACACTGTTTCTAAAGGCAAAAGTAAATTTGACCTTGTGCTTAATTAAGCATCAACAATTGCGATGTATTGGAAATGGAGGTATAGCTCCACTCTTTCTTAACCTCAGCAGCAGATAAATACGAGTGGTCAGCTTCACGATATGACAGCTCCACCCCCGGCGAAAGCCCTCAGCATTCACACTGTAGGAGGCTGGGTGATCCGCCCAGTCGGTCGGGTCACTGGCGAAAAGAAAACCCGTTGCCTCTGACGGTAAATGAAGCGAAATTTTTAAACTTCTTGTCGGTAAGCATGTAAATGGAGCACCATTACTTGCGGAACTATGTTAAGGCGGTTTTCCAAGCAGAAATCATATATGCCCAATCTAATATTTTCAAATCTGAGCGACATGTATTACATTTCAAAATCAGCTGCTTTCTATGGTAGGATGAATGTTCTTATACCAAGGCATTGACCTGGCCGAACCAGGTTGCCACCTCACCATAATCCGCCTCGCACGGCACCTCGATTCAAGAAACAAATAATGTACAATTATTCATACAGAGTGAAATGAACGGTAAGATTCATACGCCAGTCGTGCAGTGTTTCATATTCCCTCTGCAGCAGTCTTTCGAAACACGCCATTGATCCAACCAAATTCACAGAAATAAGATTTTCTTTCTCACAGTGTTGCCGTGTTTTCGAGATGCAATTAAACGTAAGGAAAGTATCTTTAATGGAAGACCAACTAGACAATGTTGCGTATATGTTCCACCACAACGTCTTCATAAAGTATTATTTATTCATAATACTTCTATCGCGTCCATACATTACTACAGAATTGTGACAGCCGGAAAATATACGAAGCTCTACCTGCGGCTTGTGGCACGGGGGGCCGCGCCCTTCACATCTGCAGGACTGTGGATGCTCAATTTAGAACTACCCAACATCCCTCCGAACTAAAATGGTTAGTCCCGAGCTACGTTCTACGGGGAGAGGGGATGGGGTTACGCGCTGGCGCCAATTTTATTATTATTACCCATAATATATTTGTTTGTTTAAATAAAATAAATGGTGCCCAAGACAAAAAAAAACTATTCCGAACTGTAATTACGTCCAACGGCTTATCTACCAAATTCATCAATAGATACGAATACATCAGTCGGATGAGAAACGTCGAAATGACGACTTATAATTACAGCCACTACAATTAACACTATTTAATTAATCATGTGTTAATATTAAGTGTCTGTAACATCGTTAGATTTCATCACATCCCGAGTGCTTCTGTAACACGGAAGCGATGACGATTTTGTTAATATTAATAAATTCGTGACATCGTCGACGTGCCATAATAGTAACAAATCGAATTCCAGCCATGACGATACATCATTCTGCATGGAATTAACACACGAACCTTCGTTTACAGAAAAATCCATCACCTACATATCAGCAACTCTGGCTGCAGCGGTGCAAAAAAAAGTGAAAAGCGTAAGACGGGTCAATATGGTAACTCGTATTCGTTACCCTAAGAGAATGGAACTATAATAAGAAAGCCTAACATTTGTTCAAATTTCCGTATGCATATCTGCATTGTCTGTCTCCCGAACATCTAACGTCCATCCCGATGTAGGAAAACACTATAGTCTGTTCGAACGGCATCCACACAAAGAACTATGGCAAACATCACTATTGCCATACAACTATCGATTTTCTTCACGTCATATCCATTCCGCGACCTAACCTAAACCGTGTAAACTTTGTGAAACGCTAGAAGAAACGACCTAAACGACCAATCAGAAGGCATATTTGATTTGGAATCCCTGTCTTCATTCTCCCTCTTACTCATAAACGCCACTCCAGCTCTCTCTCCTCTTACTCTCCTTTACGCTCATCTTTATCCTCGCTCCTATTTCGTTACATACTACCAGACCTCACTACCCGATCAACCAAGAAAGAATAATTTCACTTATAGCGGAATTACGTTGCGTTGTTTCGATTGGCCATCCTGCTTTATACTTGTACGATCTTAAACAGCGATATTGAGATTGAAAATCATAGTTCGTGTACACTTGGACTGCAATAACATTCGTTTAAGTCGATTTGTTACCGTCACTTCCAACTGCCTTCACAAAATTACAATTTAAAGGACCGAAGCAGACATAATTACAATAATGTAAACAACAACGGAACGAAGGCCATTTTGTTTCCTGCATTATTCTTACTTCATTCATAAGAACATACGATTTTTAGATCCGGGCTAGGCAGCACCTACCTTTAACTGTCGTCTCCGTCTTCCTGATCAAACGAAAGCAGTTTTGTGTTCTTCACCCCCGCAACCTTAGCCCTCTTTGCCGACTGCGCCTCTTCGCACCTGCTCCGCTTCGAGCCCGCGTTACTGGAACTCTTCGTGGGTGCCCGGAAGACGATGCGTTCCTCAAGGTTGGCAGGAGCTAGTTCCTCTGAAATGAGTTCGTGACATTGGTTCAGAAGGAACTGGGCAGGTATGGCACTAAACACATTGCATCCGGGTTTAGTGGTAGAAGGTTTTGACATGTATAAACGTTTCTGCTGCATACTACATGACTGTAAGTGCAATGTGCAGTTACTCCACCAACTTTAATGAGAGGCATATATGCCTACACTTTCAGCTGACTAACTAGTCAACAAACTTCCCACTGATATTTCGGAGGATGCGGAAGGTCATTATCGTGTTCAGCACCCGCCAAACATTTTAACACTACTGTCCCATCTACAACTACACCTTCCACGTGGTCCCTCTTTCCTTTCAATTTTCTGACCACAATTTTGTGCGCATTTCTCAACTCTCCTAACACGTTATAACAGCCGCCCATGGCATGTTACTTGATTTCAGCACCCCAACAGTATCTAGTCACGAATATTCCACAGTCTAAAAAATCCTATTTCTATTTTAAACAACTTTTTAAATTTATATAATACAATGTTTGGGACACCTTTCTTTTAACAGCCTACGAACCACATGTTTGCTTTTAATCACATGTACACTGGGACAGTGTCTGGGTATTAAGAGAAATAAGAAGTATTAACGCATATGAGTTGAACAAAGGTCTAGAAAGACAAGAGGTTTAAAGAACAGAGAATTCGATTGTTTGCAGGTTGTGTGCCATCGTTCTCATGGCCCGCTGTGGGGGGCATTTATGCTGTAAAAGGTAAAGATAAAAATATAAAGTCCATGTGCTTAATCGAGCACCTTACCAAGAAGGCATATGGGAAAGTGGAGGTATTCTTAACCTCAGCACTAGACTGGAGTGACTGGTAGGACATTTTCACGCGCAGGCCGCTTTACCCCCGGGGAAAGAGCCACCGGTACCCACCGCATACGAAGCTCCGTGAGCCCCAGAGCCAGTCTGGACGCTGTGGAGAAGATAAAAAACTCCCACCCATTGCCCAGTCACTACACCGACTGCGCTACCTACGTTATGTCATTCATTTAATGACGCTGACTGCAGCAAGGGCAACACAGCGTCTAATGATGGAATGGCTAATAAATAATGAATTATACAGGCTTTGGAAGAGAGCGATCGTGGCGTAATTTTATATACTATACAGGTATTTGCTTGGGAATGACGAAAACCACAAAAAAATTCAGCATCATTACATTTTTTGTGTGCTGGCAAACGTTCGGCGTCATCATTGTCGCAGACGCCAAATATTCGTTGTGCACAGCCGTTGATTTCCGTTTATCAACATAATCGTGCACAGACTTATCAAACGCGTTCTAAACACCCACAATATAATAATACGAAAATTCTATTCTTTTGTTGAAGGTTGAAAGAGTGGAACTGTGCGGCTTTCTATACCCTAAAACACGGGCGCAAATATTTTACAAAACTCTAAGAGCTGCCTCAATATTCTAGGCGGCCAGGCGACATGGCGCCCGGAATTTGTGCTCCCCTGTCCTAAAAACAATATTTATGACAAGTTTGCATCTATTCTCAATTTTTCCACGTTGGTTTACGAACTTCAGAATTACAAACCGGAGAGTGTTGGTTTATATGGACGACTTTAGTCATAATGGTTTCCATGAACTTCTTCACAGGAATGCGGTTTCACACTCACTACCTGAATAGCAAGCTGAACACTTCCCTCTCCGGTTTAATAGGAAAAGCGATAGGCAACTGTTTGAGCCCCCGACAACATATTTGTTATGTAATATGATTATCATACAGGATATGCCGTGAGCTTTTGCAGGTTAATCTTTAATTACAGCAGTGTCTCTTCTTACTACATCAACAAGATAAATGTGTACCACAATGGCTGATTTGCCCGAGTTCTGCACCCTTTTACCGACGGTCCTGTGTCTATATTTGAATGAGATAAATAGTTCATTTAGGTCAAGTTAAAGTCATACTTGGATGATATAGGCAACAATAATATTTTTCAATCGCTTTAGCCTGGAACGGTCACGAAGAATTATGCTGATATCCGAGAAAGGTTTCAAAAATTGAAAGATGAGATAGCTGGACGGACGAACAGCAAGAGATAGGAACACATCAGATACACAGATAGGCCTCAACATAATTACGAAACGACGAAGCAAAAGTAAAAGGACGAGTATTTGCTCCCTACTGGCAGTATGTCTGTATCAATAATATTATCAAAAATATGGACAACAGAATTTATAATCCTTAATGCAACCGCTACTGACCTACTGTTACGACATAACATATTTCACAATACATTAAAAATACCTAAATATATTAGGAGTACGGCAGCGACGAGCAAAATGTGGCCCTTCTACCCTTGCAATACGGCCCGCGATCTAATTTCAGAAGCATAAAACAAAAATATATGAAATTCGACGAATAATTACTTTGTATGTACTAATAAAAATGCTATTTAGAAATATGTTGTACTATTGACAATACAATATGCTTATACCCATTACGTTCAAATAATTTGACCCAATTCTCAACCTAAGAACGGAAACGCCTACTGACACTAAGAAATATGCCCATACAATTCAGGTTCTTCGACAAGAGCTTAGCTCTTGATTCCAAGATTTAAAAAAACACAAAGCTACTTCTGGCTTTTTCTCATCATCCTTTGACGTAGATGTCGAAACTGTTTAAGATGAATTGCAATTGGAAAATACAGATTTACAGCGCGACACAAATCGGAAAAGTTAACTTCGTGATACTGCAGTCTTGACTTCTATGAACTCCGTTCATCTCGCGATGAGTTTACAGCGCTCAGTAACCACGCCCTACAAATGATAAGCCCTTTTGGAAGTAATTTCATTTGCGAACAATTCTTTTCAAAGACGAATAATGTGAAGAATCCATACAGAAATCGACTCGACGATGAAAGATTACATAGCTATCGTCGTGCTGCAACTTCTCAAATATATCCATATAGTGAGTAATAAGCAGTGTCCAGTTTCTCATTGAGGGTTTTTTTTTATTTAACAGTAGTGAACAGATACTAAACAAGTGTAAGAGAAAGAACGAATGGAAAGCAAATAAAATTATTACGTGTACTGACTTCATGTTACGCAATATTTAATACAAAACTGACACAAGTAAAGACTTATTAGGTAAGAGTAGTTTCAAATTTTGCACGATCAATTCAGCTTTTTAAAAATTCACAAATTACACACCAACGATATGCACTATATTTTCACTTTTTATTCTTTAACCCCTACATATGTTTCAGCCTTTACAAGGCCATCTTCAGGGGGCTCGTAATCTACATTTACTTTACATCCATTATTTATGTCTGCTATTATGTTATATATCACATGTAGTCAAGTTTCATTATTATTTATAGATTACAGTTATTTACAATTTTTGTATTTAAAATATATAAAACACAAAACATACAATCCTTAAATGAGGTTCGTCAATTTTTCTTAATAAAATGACAAAATGAAGCTATATGGTTTTTCTAGAATGTATCTTCTACCATTAGCTTGATTTTTTTTTTAAATTATGGCTGTTGGTTCTGTATATATACGTAATCAGTTACGTAAATCAGGTCCTGTGATACAATGATCAGATATCAGCATCGTAGTTATATTATATTATTATTTTTTATATATGAAGTGTACGCAAATTTTTAAGTTATCAATGTAGGGGTTAAAGAATAAAAAGTGAAAATATAGTGCATTTCGTTGGTGTGTAATTTGTGAACTGTTAAAAAAAATGCACGGTGAAGATAACATAAAATTCCGCTTTTTAAATTAATTTCAAATAAGAATTACCGCCTCAATATCCGCACTAATAGCGACAGGGTATTATCATCAATGATACAGCACTACAAAACATAGGTATTATTTATAATCCGGCCCGCAAACATGTCTTTCTCTTGATTTGGTGCTCGTGTCCAAAAGGTTATCGCCGGAGTACGGTATGTGGCTGTACATATATCGATCGTCAGAGACACGTCTTAGTTCTATGTAAGTCTCCTTACGCAGTGAAACTGTCACTCGTCCTCGATTTGACTGATATTGTGAGATCCTCTCGCCATCAGGACCTGTTGATATGTGACGACCAATAACTTCCGCCCATCGGTTCCTGGCGATCAGCTTTTTGTGTGTATAATGCAGGAGATAATCTTATGTACTTTCTTATTGTGTGTTGTCGCAGATGTGTATGTTGCGCTAGGCATGTCTTTTAACTGTCCATTTTTTTTTAATTATGTGGTTACAAACCGACAGAATATTGTATCACTTTTTAATAATTTATAATCTTAAAAGTTTATTAACCGTTCCACAACACTTAAAAGAAAGTAAACGTCTAGCCGTTACCAAAACAGAATCCGGTCTTGCTTTAGGTTTCAAGCAGCCTTATTTTTTTAGGCGCATTCGCAAAATTGCGAAAAGCGACTATAAGGTTCGTCATGTCTGTCTGTCTGCCTGTTCGTCCGCATGGAACTCGGTTCCCAGTGGACGTACTTTCATGAAATTTGATATTTGAGGATTTTTCGAAAATCTTTCCAGAAAATCCAAGTTTCATTAAAATCTGACAAGAATAACGGATACTATATCTAAGTACCTATGTACATTATGATAATATATCGCTGAATTGTTCTCCGAATATTAGTCGTTTCGGACAACATTGTAGAGAAAATTAAAAGACACATTTTATGTTCAGAATTTTTTCCGAAAATCATGCCGTTTATGAGATAATGTGGACAAATACGTTAGGCCAAACAGGCCACACATGACAGTACAATGCGGCGCAGGAAAGATGCGATTTGCATGCCGGGTAACTAAGGCAAGAATACAGACACACACTCATAATATTCAATACTAACTGCTTCATAACTGATTTATTCCGTCTGATCACGTAAAATGTTTTACCGCAACGCTTATAAAACTGAGACACTGTGCAACGACGTATCTGTCATTACAATGTGTTTAGCCAAACTGTATGTCTAAGGAAGACCATGAGCAAACGAACATTCTTTTGTTTCAAAGCAATATCGGGAACTTCACGTGAATACTTACGGCAGTTTTATTGTTGCCAGAAACATAAATATTCCATAAAAACATTTTTGTACAACACTCGATATCTTTACGTAGCCGGCAGTGACACGTAGCTGAACAGTACACACAGAATGCATTGTTGTGTTTACACTGCAACAATGGTTATTCGAACGCGCCACAATGTTACTTTAGACATACAATGCCTATCTTGTTAAATATTCCAGAAATTTCCACCGACCGTCTTCGTTACTAATATATTAACTATTTAAAGATTAAAATTAACCAGAATTACAGTCAAAACATGCAGGTCGTACCATGTAATGAACATACTCCAACTCAGTTATAAAAATCAATGAGTTCATGTTGTATAGGGACATAATCGCCGTTGATTCTGAGGACCATAAACACACAGAAATGCACTCTGTGGGAAGAATGAGGAATTTTTAGGCGCGTTTGCAAAATTTCGAAAAGCGACTATAAGCTTCGTCATGCCTGTCTGTCTGTCTGTCCGTATGGAACAACTCGGCTCGCACTGTACGGATTTTCATTAAGTTTGATACTTGACGATTTTTCGAAAATCTATCGTGAAAATTCAAGTTTAATTAAAATCTGACAAGAGTAACGGGTACTTTATATAAAGACCTATGTACATCTATGATAATATCTCACTGTCTTCTTCTTTGAATGAGAAATGTTTCAAAGTTGTAGAAAAAATCAGAACACATTTTTTACGTTCAATATTTTTTCCCCGAAAATCGTGCCGTTTATTAGATAATGTAGATAAATATGGTACAGCCAGACAGGCCACAGATGACAATATAATGCTGTGTAGAAAAGATTGGCTTTGCATGCCGGATAACTTAAGGCAAGAACAGAGAAACACTCTCATAATATTTAATACTTATTCCTTCATGATTAATTCTGTCTGATCTCGTAAAACGTTTTACTGCAACGCTTACGAAAACTGACGCATTACGCAACGACTTATCTGTTATTAGGATCTGTTTAGCCAAACTGTACGTCTAAAGAAGGCCATGAACAAAATAACTTGTTTCAACGCAACGTTTATATGTAACGTGTGACAAGAGTGCAAATTAGTTGGAATACAATTTCTTTTAAAAAAACTGGTATATATAATTTGCATTGTTGCTGGTGACATAAATTTACCATAAAAGCATTGTTGTGCAACACACAATATTTTTATATAGTTGACACCGACATGTAACTCAACAACGCACACAGAATGCGCTGTTGCGTTTCCATTGCAAAATGTTTATGCGAATGCGCCACCATGTTACGTTAAACGTACACTGCCGATCTTGTTTAAATGTAAAACTTGTGGTACATACGTGACCACTACGCTTTAAAGTTTTAGGGTATAATACCTGTTTTTCCTTAATTCTTCTCCCGATATCTTCAAACCGTTCGAACCGTCGTTCTGTGCACATCGACCATTCTGGATCATTTGATTCCATCCAACACAATTATTTATGAGAAGTTGACAGTGATTCGGCTGGTCAAAAGATTTACCACCATTTTTTTTTTCAGCACGGTGTTCATACTAGCCCGCCATTACAACGCAGCTTTCACAAACCTATTCTGATAAATCTACACCAGTGTTTCCCAAAATGTGCTCCACGGATCCCAAGGCATCCGCGACCAGTTCCCAGGGGATCCGTGGATACATTTCTGTAATGGCTACTTTGAAGTTTACTCACTTTTTTAATTAAAGGAATAATGTTTTGTTAAAATTATCGCATGGCAAGCACAATAGTAGTAAAAGGAGCACGCGATAAAGCACCAAACAGCAAGAGGATCACTGGAAGACCGAAGAAAAGACGGCGCCAATCCTTGGAAACTGGTTAGGAACAGGCTAAAAGCCTATCTACAAGAAGAAGAAGAAGAAGACGAAAAACGCGGGACTTCTTTAATTGACGATGTGCTTCTTTCCTACGATCCTTAGATTATCTAATTAGGAAACTCCCTGTATCCACGAAACGTGCGACAATCAGTTTAATCAAGGTCAAATCATGCAATGCATCGTTATGTATGCTACTGGTATGTACTCGTAGCTACCTAAAATCAGTCCTGAGACATAAATTTATAATTTTAGGTACCTATCATCCAAACACTACTTACGTGAACAAGGTTGCGAGGATCCGTGGTTATTTTTCGAAGCCAAAATGGGTTCGCGAGCAAAAGAGTTTGGGAAACACTGCTCTATACAATATTAGTAACATTTTCTTTTGGCGTTTATCCACTAATGTGCTAAATACCAATTACAAAATCTGTCTTAGTGTTTAGGTAACAACTACACCGATGACCGACGATGTCCAAATTTATATTACGTGTTTTAAGAATGGTCCTCCATAAAACTCAAAGAAAATATTATTTCCCAAGAGCAGGAAAGTACAATGGTAACGCATCCCTTGTTTTTGTAGGTACAGGTTCCAATTTGCGTGGGGTTAACAGGGTACTGTTACTGAAATTTGTTTCGATTCTTTCAGGATTCTTCTCAGGACAGACCTTCCAATGGCCACAACCTCCCAATTCCATATCATTTCCTTTTAACAGTTCATGCACATGTTAAAGACTATAGGCTAAATACTCCACAGCCCAGGCAAAATTAGTATACAACCCAAAAATGACTCATATGACAGAGTGTACGACACATAACGGCGCCATTATTGTATTCCGTGCTGCAAAAATTCGTACAACACACATAAAAGCACACTTGGAAAATGCCTTCTTAAAATTAATTTGGGGGCTATCAACAAAGTTAAGACCGCGAAGGAACGCCTTCGATTATCTTCTCGCAACCTGTTAATAGTCCTCAAACATCGACATATAGCAAGACACTTGGGATTCCAATCCGTCCTGCCGCGCTAATTCCATTAAGACGTGTGGGGAAGTGGAGGTATATCACCATACATTCTTAACCTCGGCTCAACGAAGGAGCCCCTCGGTGGGTTCCCACTGCAAAGGAGGCTGTACAGAACCACCAGACCCACGGCCGGTACAAGTGTTTTGCTAAAGGAAAGAATCCCCTGCCACCGCGCGAATAGAACCTGGTCACTGCATTAAATGAGGTAACGGGCCTATTCAACGACGTTTAGTTACAAACTCAATATAGATCATAGGATTGAATAACTCCATGGATCACACAGTCTTTGTTATTCGTAGTCTATTGCGTGGTCGAGAAATTCTAATCATTTTACGTGATCCGAGGGTTCAATACTGTGTTCCACACGCCCGATACTGGCCATTATCCTAAGCCAGATAAATCTACCCCCCCCCCCCCCATATTTTATTTCTTTCTATTTTACCAGTAGTGGCCTTGAAGTGGAGGGACTTGGAATACTCGAAACTCGACACAAAATAAACTCCAGTCAATCCGACACCTCTGTATTCTTCAAGAAACTATTGGCCGCACTTGGAAAAAGTCTTCTGGATCAACACTTACATATACAGACTCGTCTTATTCTACTACGTTACAGGCCTACCGCTAAAACTTCAGGCGTCACTGTTACTTCGTAATGTCAGGCAAAGGAAAAGGTAGTTAGTTATCCCGCTGCATGCCATGAAGACATAGCGGAGTAATGTACAGCTCCACTCACTCTTAACTTCAGCATCAGACAGAGATGGTCAGCTTCACACCCCGGCCGCTTTACCATCGTGGAATGAGCCCACGATATCCATGGAATAGGAGGCTGAATGGGCGGCAAAGCCGGTTTTAAAGGGGCTCTTGGCTCTTGCGTCTGCCGTGAATCGAACCACGATCCCTCGGTTATCCATCCCATAGCCCAGTCACTACACCGACTATACCATCACAGCTCCCTATCAGCAAAGCCTAATATGTTTTTTTATAGTTTCAATGCAATTCGGAAGTCTTCTGGAATGTGTACGAGTAGAATGACAACACATTCTTCTTGGACTGTTGACCCTTGAAGATGCGACCGATAGGTTGTCCCGAAACGTCGGTAACTAACTACTAATCTACGCTGCGTACATCCCACAAGAGCGAATATCACATGTACACCGCGGCGGAACCTGAAATTACACACAGAATGACATTTAACGAAATTTCAAGGAGTCCAAAAGCCTTCTTGGACTGCTTGTACCTGAAGTCGAACGCATTACGAACCTACGAAACGTCGGTATGCCAATCGACACGTCGTCATATCCAGGGAAACTTGCATCTTCAGCAATAACGTTGTGAAAACCTCAGGTCTCAGATTTGCTACAATTCCTTTGACAAACTAACTAACTAACTACATGGAACACAGTCCTTCCTGAGAAGCTAAACAGGTCCTCAGCTAGTCAAGAAGTTCCCCGCATTTTATGGAACCCAAAGGTTCATTACCGCATTCACAAACGCCGCCACCTGTCCATATCCTGAGCCACAGCAATACAGTACATGCCTTCCCATCCTACTTCTTGAAGATCCATTTTAATATTACTTTCCCACCTTGTGCCAAAGGATCAGTCCAAGTCCGAAGCCTTGTGAAATGTTTCGTATCACTGTTAAAGTTTTACGGTGCGGCGTTGTTAGCACCTCGCCCAACTCTCAAAATTGAGGACCACCCCTTGTCGGCTGTCCGCGACTGCTTATTTAATATATGCGCAGCTATCCTCCATATCTGGACGCCGTTCCTCCATCCGCAACCTGAGGACGCGCCATGCTGTGGTGACAGGGACCCACTTATCACGGATTCCTTTGATTCCTTTGACAAACAATTTATAATAGTCGAGGACAGAGATTCGCAATATTTTAATATTAGGCGCATTTACAGTATGTTGCCATCAGGAAAAGGAACAACGTAAGATGAAAACCAAGCCATATTACTAATACGACAGTGGCATTTAAGGCACTGTATCTGCACTGCCTGGAGACTGAGGCACACCATGAATAACAACAGTCCCAAAGCTCGAATCGCTTGACTCCCAAAAGCGATTCAATAACGCCACAGCTAGGTGACCCTCTTGATATAGGACTGTCTCGCTTTTATTTTTGGTCCTACTTACAACCTGAAAAGTTTTTTCTTCCTTATCTTCTTCAGGGTGACCTCAATTTTGGCACGTGCCGGACAATTACGATCCATACTCTCCATAAAGCCTAAAACACGGACTAAAAATGTCGTTCTGATAGATAATTTTTAATTTAAATAATTCGCCTGTGTGAATATTTCACAAAATACACGTTTATGTAGGCCTACCTGAAATAAGTGACATCAAACACAACGCGGTAGGATAGAGCGCAAAGACTGCATTTAGCAAATGTGTGAACTGTAGGCTGCTGACGGAGTTCTCGCTTGTTCAACATGCATTAATCTGTAATCCCTAGTACGGTAGTCTCTCCATGTTCGCGCCACGAACATCGGAATCACAAATATGGTAACCCACTTTAAAGGTAAACCGCCTAGATGGTTCCAAGAACTTATGAAACATCAGTATTAAGATATATATAATAACGTCAAACAGCATACACAGAATGAAAGTTTCTTTTTAATAAAATACACTTTCCCATAAGTAACAAACTCAATGTAGCAAAGTCCTTCTTGAGAAGCTAATAAGCAATTCCTCAGCTAGTCAAGAAATTCCCAAGATTTTACGGAACCCGAAGGTTCAGCACCGTGTTCACAAGAGCCCGACACCTGTCCCTCTTCTGAGCCAAATCAATCCAGTTCACGCCCCCATCCTAATTATTAAAGATCCGTTTTAATATTATCCTCCCATCTTGCCTAGGTCTTCCTAGTGGTCTCTTAACGACTAAATGTCTGAAGAAGAGTCTCATTACATAAAGCTCGAAAGCATCAGCCTCATTTAATGACGGACAGAGACAGGCTGTGCTGAGAGTGATCTGCGCAATAGCAGAAGAGTGAGGGTAGCCGAGTCGCCAACCACGTGATCGGAACCAGCCACGAAAGGTCGAAGAAATGGTATTAAGATCGGTCATCAAGAAAAGTTGAAATCCCGAACGAGAATCACGAACTTCAAGACTCTACGGCGTTCAGTACAGAACCAGATAATCTTTTTATCTGACAAATATAGGTTGCCACTCAGACAACCGTACACACGCGTAGCGTAGTACCGGCTGGAAGTGAAAAACTACAGTTGTCAGATAAAATACAGATCCTGTATGAGGCACGTAACAACACGGGGGCAAGGCGGAGGATATTTTGCACGGGATGGAACACGATGATGAAGCTCAGACGTGCAAAGATGTCGCGGCCTACATAATGTCATTTATCCTGGAATTAGCATGGATAATGAAATGCAACCAGGAAGATATCAAGAAATTATGAAAGCAGGTCACTAAGTTCAAAACAGCGTGAGAATTTAAAATATATTAAGTACTGCAAATTTTGGAGTATTATATTACAGAGCTCTACGATCGAGGTAATCGACCAGAACACCTAGAAGTCGAACCTGCAGAGGAAGTTGATGAAGACGAGAAAGGCCCTTATATTTTGCAAAGTGAAGTGGAAAAAGCTGTCAAGGAGATGAGGGATAAGAAGGCTACAGGAGATGATGATGTACCTGGAGATGTACTCAAATTTTTGGGAGAAGATGGTCTCAAACTAATGAAACAGCTGATCAACAGCATATATGTAACTGGAGAGTGGCCCAGAGATTTCACTGAAGTTACAATGATTGATTTAAAGAAGAAGCCCAAAGCTACAAAATGCAGCGACCATAGCACAATCAGCATCATCGCGCACGCAGCAAAGATAGTAGCGAGGATACTTAGAAGAAGGATTGAAAGGAAGACTGAGGATGCGCTTGGAGAAGATCAGTTTGGATTTAGAAGAGGAAAAGGAACTAGGGATGCAATTGGGATGCTGAGAATAATATCAGAACGAACCTTGGACGTAGATGAGGAATTGTGTGCTTGCTTCATAGACTGTAAGAAGGCATTTGACCGTGTCAACTGGACCAAATTAATGCAGATCCTAAAGAGAACTGGGATAGACTGGCGCCAAAGAAGATTGATCTGCAAATTTTACATGGAACAGAGTGTCAAAATACGACTGGACCAAGGGGAGACTAGAAGTGTGAAGACTGGAAGAAGAGTTAGACAAGGTTGCTGTTTGTCGCAGATTCTGTTCAACTTATACAGCGAGTACCTTACCAAGGAAGCTCTTGAAAGGTTTGGAGACTTCAAAATAGGACAAGTAATTCGCACTGTGAAATATGCAGATGAACTTGTGTTACTGGCTAAGGAAGAAACAGTGCTACAGGGCATGATTGATAGAATAGCTTAAATTGGAAGACGATGTGGAATGGAAATGAATGTGGAAAAACCTAAGGTAATGAGAATCTCAAGGCAACCATCCCCAATAAAATTTTTTATGATAGGTCACAAACAATTGGAGAATGTGGAATATTTAAATTATTTGGATAGCATGCTAACAAATGATGCAAGGTGTACATTTGATATTAAATCCAGAATTGCCATAGCAAAAGCAGCATTCAACAAGAAGAAGACTCTTTTCACCACCAAACTTGACTTAAATTTAAGGAAGAACCTAGTAAAGTGCTACATTTGGAGCATAGCTTTGTATGGTGCTGAAACGTGGACACTTCGGAAAGTAGATCAGAAGTACCTGGAAAGTTTTGAAATGTGGTGCTGGAGAAGAATGGAGAAGATCAGTTTGACCGATCGTGTGAGAAATGAAGAAGTACTAAACAGAGTCAAGGAGGAGAGATATATCCTACATACAATAACAAGAAGAAAGGCTAACTGGATTGGTCACATCTTGCGTAGAAACTGCCTTCTAAAACACGTGATTGAAGGAAAGTTAGAAGGAAGGAAGGACAGAAATGACGGGAAGACGAGGAAGAAGGCGTAAGCAGCTACTGGATGACCTTAAGGAAAAGAAAAGATACTGGAAATTGAAAGAGGAAGCACTAGATCGCACCCTATGGAGAACTCGCTTTGGAAGAGGCTACAGACCTGTCGTAACACAGACTACAGAATGAACACAATACCAACGAACCTTGGCGTCGTGACACTAAACTCACAGAACCTACGGACAGGACCACTGACTACGAGATGATCCCCGCGAGCAGTGGGCAGCTGTTGGCAGCAGCGACAGACTGTTCTGCTACTACAGACTGAAAACATCAAGCATTTCGAGTGGCGTGTAGCGAGCGAGTGCACTGTGCGAATGCTTTCAGTATTGGTAGTAGGAACTCGTCATTCAACCAAGAAATCTTGCGCATGCGCACCTATTGCACTGCGAGCAGAAATCTCTCGGTCTATGGACAGTACATCCAACTTACAATCACGATTTGTCTACACACGGGCCTACGTACATACACTTATTGTTTATTAAACGACACCAGATTACATGGAATCGAATAATATGCTGACCAGTAAACAATTAATTAGAAATTATGTTGCAGGAACTGATCGTGGCATACTCTGAGGTACTCTCCCGGCATCTGACTCGAGGGACCGAGGAAACCCATGCAAAAATTTCAGTCTAGATAGTCAGTCTCCAGGACTAGAGAACTGAGAACTTCCGAATACAAGGATTCTTACTTATTGGAACGTGACATTCGGCAATCATGTGTTTAAACAGCACACGCCCACATACAAAATATTTACACGATAATCTGAATTGATCTTCCCACTTCAGTAACAGAAATTACATTCATTCAATTGCCTTAACAAACCCCAACGGCTCCAGAAAATCTACCAAAATGACGAAGGTAGCCGAATCCGGTATCTGAACCTATATGAAGATTACGACGGTTAGGACATGTGGAAAGAATGCCTGAAGAAAGAAATGGTCGGACGATGTTGAAAATGATCTGAAGAAAATGGGTGTTAGAGGCTGGAGAAAAATAACTAGGGATACAGACGCCTGGAAATTGATCCTGAAGGAGGCCAAGGTCCTGCATGGACCGCAGAGCCAGTGCAGACAGAGAGAGAGAGAGAGAGAGAGAGAGAGTGTGTGTGTGTGTGTGTCTATTTGTGTGTTCTGTATGATTCTCACAATAAACAACGACTGCTTCCCACTACAGAACTAAATGACTGGTCTTTCTAATCGAAGAACACTGTGTTCTCTGCGAGGTACAAACTGAATCCTTACATACAGGGTGTCTCGTTTACCATAGCCCTAAGCCGTGCCATGACTCAGGCGGTTAGTCGCCGGCCTCTCACCGCGGAGGTCCGGATTCAATCATAAGTCAGTCCATGTGAGATTTGTGGTAAACAAAGTGCCACTGCAACAGGTTTTTATCTGAGTACTTCGGTTTTCCCCTGTCAGTATCATCCCACAAATGCTTCATACTCATCTTCTTCTACATGTTGCTCTTACCAGAAGGACAAAGAGGCAAAGCCTGGGAAACTTTCGGAAATCCGGGAGCACTAGATAGAAAAGCACTTTCACTTGTTTACCGTATCCCTAAAACACGGCATTCTCATCGCACAGAAATGCTGCATCCGCCGGACATCCCGTGACAGCTGCAGCCATCAGGGATGCGAGAAAATGGACACCTGTATAATGTAGATTAATTTTAGTCTTCAAAGGGTTGATGCTTGTGTAAGTGTATCGATCGCAAGACAATCTGCCTCTGAGTCTGTGTTAAATATGAAGATTACAGTCTTTTAAGATGTGTGATGCTGTGTTGTCTGGTACCTAGCTGCGGGAGTACACGGCGTCACATGCCAGAAGAAAGTTATCTCATAGTATCCTAAGTAAAAAATTCATATTTAATAAAACGTGAGCTATGTTTGTTATTCTTACTGGTGAACTACAGAAGTAATATGAAATCGAATGAAAACTGGTAGAACTTTCACAAAAGGTAAATTGATGTGACCGAAAGTAATTACCGTGAACTGTTTTAAGTTGCTGTCACAGAACTTTGTCGAGGAAACTCAGAAGAAAGGAAGACAATTCGACACGAAAACCAGTATGCTATACTGCCAACATTCGAAACCAGTTTCATCCAGAATATCGAGGCACTCCATGCTACGCAGAAAAAATAACATGGAAAGCTTAATGATTATTATGTTATTGAACGGCGTTTTATCAACTGCACGCGTTATGTAGCAAAGAATTATTTGTGTGAATGAGTTGGAATGAACGTGGAAGCTGTTATGACCTACATCGTATTCCGCCATTCCTCCGGAGGGAATGAGGAAAATCATCAAATGCGTATGTCAAATAAATGCCGGCTGGTCAAGGAAGGTTTCAACGAGATACCTTCCCATACGAAGCACCAGCGCCTTCCACGTTTGACCCCGATCTTCCATTGAGTTCTAGTGTCCAAGTACAACAGCATAACGGATTATGGCTCCAGAGGTTGGTAGAGATGGCCGTCTTCACTCCCCGGGAGAAAGGCACCCCACGTATCCTTTAGCCAGGAGATAAACAGAACAAAAGAGACATTCTATACGAAATGACTGAAGCGGTATAGAATAATTGATACAGTGACTAGGTTACTGGTTGAACAATCGAGAAATCGTGATTCGATTCCTGGCAGAGGCAAAAAAAAGGTCTACTACCAATGCGATCAGACTGGCAGCGCCCCCTCCCACTCAGCTTCGTATGAAATGAGTACCGGGGAATCTTTCCCCTTATGTTAACTGGCCTGGGCCTAACGATAACCACTCACTTACAAGCATAGATTATCTACCTTACAAGTTTAGGACTGCTTTGCGCTATACCTCCACTCCCCTGTATGCCTTCATCGCGTGCAGACGGACAATGATAATAAGAAAAATTGTCAGCATTCTTGCTAGTAACCGAACCGCAACTGTTGACTCCGCAGTCAGTTACTCGCCCGTTCTGTATATCATACAACAGATGGTAAGTACGTTCACCCAAATACATTCTCGATTAGCAAGATGTTAGGCCTAAATCTAACGACCTTCGTTGGTACACTGAATCACAACTGGTGCCCTAACCCCACGCAGGTATGTCCCACGACGCTAGAAGCATAGATTCGGTAAAACAAAATGTGTCACTAAACTAGATGCTGATCAAAGGTATCTTAAATGCATAAGCTACGTCCTATGTATGTGATCTGTTACACGTTTCTTGCTACGGGGTTCAAAGGGATGGATATATGGTGTCAGTCCGTTCGCACGTTACGTCTCGAAAAATACTGAAGATGTTTCGACTAACTTTGACACTGGGATTCTACACCAAAAGCAGCAAATTGTGCATTTTATTAACTCTTTAAGACCTACTTACTCGGCGGTAAAGCGGCCGGAGCGCGGCGTCGACCCCCCCCCCCTTTGCGCCAAGGTTAAGAGCTATACCTCTACTCCCCCTCTGGGCCTTCATGGCATATTATAGGGTGAAATATACCTTTATCTAAAACAGGAGTATCCAACTAGCGGCCCGCCAGTTTGTGTTGTGCGGCCCGCGACCACACATACACACATATATAATTTGTATAGTATATATACATATATACTATAAAAATTACACAAGAATTTTGAAGGCCAGGTATACCACTTACGATTTTTACACGTGCGGTCCGAGAACCAGCCCACAATAACGGTTGTTGCCCTCTGTCAATAAGGTTGGATACCCCTGTTCTGAAGCCTAGTGGTTACTTAAAGTACGATGAGGTTAACATTAAAAAAATGTACACTCTTCCCACAGAGTGTATTTACATGTGTTTCTGTATAGCTTTCTAAACAGCCAACATTTCCCTTAAAAGCGTCAACTGATTGGTTTTGAAGGGCTCTTTACAAAGTAAAAACAAAATTCCCTGTGTGCAGACCATGTCCGTCCGTCCGTGACTTAGTATCAGCATCTAAACCGTTTGTCTGATTTTCATTAAATTCGGTACCCACGTTCTGTACAAAACGTTGTCCGGCAAGCGAAAGTTTCATAGCATCGGCTCGATGAGGCATATTCCACTTAAGGCCGTACATGAATTTCCACCCGTACTTTCCATATTTCTCGAAAGATATGGGTCAAATTCCATACAGAATAATCTCCCGTTATGCCGTTTTGCGGTTGTGAGTTTCGTGAAAATCGGTGCAGTGAAAATCATACCTTACTTCAGGGAGGAAATACAATTTTGCCATAATTTTGTACCTTTTTCGTCCGAGTTGAACAAAATTCGGTACAGGAACGTTCACAACAATTTTAATAATTCCGAGTTTCGTGAAAATCGAGGCAGTGAAAGCCATACGTGTCGCAGGGGCACAAATTAATTTCTATTCGTACTTCACTTGGTAAGGTATCCGCAACATAATGCGGTTCAGTGAGTTTCGCGCAAATCGATGCAGGGAAGGCCGTGTTTTTCTTATGTGCGTAAACGAAACTACACTGACACGTGTACCGTAAAATCATATACGTAACATTTTCAAAGTAAAGAAAGCCTTGGTAGTCTGTGTACTACGTCACGGAGTACACCATTTGCAGTCTTGTTATAACCAAGACGGAGTATGTTAACTGTGCGGTACGAACTGAAACTCAAACTGAGATGTTATTCGTTTTCTAAAATATGATTCATTTTACACAAAGAAAAAAAAAACAAATTACAGATCCTCAATGCTGAAGGCTAATCGCAAAAGAATACACACGCTTATCGGATGACGTTGTCGACAATTCCACGGAACAGAATCCGTCATGTGCAGCTAACAACAGCTGAACGTATCAAGAAATTCCTTACACTTTATGAAAACGAAAAGCTCATTGTCATATTCACAGGACGGCACCACTGCACCCTACCCTGGGCCACCCGAATCCTGCCCATGCCCTCATATCTTATGCCATTACTATCCACTTCATTATACTCGTAATTATCACCTCACTGAAATCTCTATCTCGTAAGCCAGTAGTATTCAAACTGCATATTTTGTTTGTAATGAAATCGGTAAATATGATTCTGATAATTTGTAATCGCATTTTACTACTTTCTTCCCCATATTTGCGCACAATTGACACTGGGTTTATTTTCAGTGCAAATCGCCAAGAGTAAAATTATGTTTTTTATAAACGTGCGTAAATATTTCATTAATTTAAATAAAAGTTTGTGTTTTAAAATTTGTATTTCATTTCCGCACCCAAAAGGTTCACTTTTACCTTACAGGAGTTCCGCAAAAATTCAGATTTAACCACAAGGTTTCCACAGATATTAAGAGTTTGAATATCACAGTTTTCAGCAGCAGGGCACGAATTTTCAAAACATCTAGCAGCCACCTCGAAATTCTAGGCGACAGATGGGTGTCACGAAGCAAGTTCCATACTGATGACCCACAAATATAAGGCGCCAACGTACACAATTTCGTCGCCCGCGATTAGTGCACCAATGGTTTTAAGCCATCGCTTCCTTTCAGATTCTCCAACTAAAATTTCGTACGCACTTTTCACCTTCCCATGCGTACTGCACTGCTGTCCACCCGGCTGTCCTTGACTTAATCACTCTACACATGCGGTGAATAGTAAAATCATGCGTCTGAATTCGTCTGATGAAATACGAAAGGCAAGAAATAGGCCTAGACAAATAAGGCTAGTTACGTGGGCCGCAATCGGTACGCGTATCATTAAGTTCGCGATCGCCGTCAATGTGTCCAGTCCGTGCTTGGATAAAGTTCCAGATTTGTTTTGTATGTCGCCAATGCAGGTCAATACCAATTTTAACTATTACCGCTCGCATTACAGGCTTCTCAACAGCGGAAAGGGCATGCCTCACCGTCTCGATCTTGCCACAAAAGGACGCAAACGCTGAGAGAATCGTCATCGAGTATTTAAAATTCGCAGATAATCACAGAAATCGTATGTAAAATTTGAAAGGCAGCAAACCTGAAACGACCCTGAATGGTCACGCTGTTTACAAGTCCCATTTCACTCTCCCTCCAATGGAGAAGAGACAAGGTTCCAAAAACCAACGAAATCTCATGAAAAAGAGAACAGCCTACACTCCTTCCTTACGGCAAAGAAATTGGCTTACACAGAGTCCGTTCTTCTGGAATCAGACTCTTCGCTAATGGGTAATCGGATCCTGAAGTTTCGGGGCTTTCGGGATATGATATTGGGTCAATGGGTAATAGTAATAATGGGTAATATAATAATGTATAATGTAATACAATATAATAAATATATAGTAATATGTGATAGGTAATAATAATAAAACAATCAGATCCCGTTGTTTTGAGTGCACTACGGTCCCTCGAAATGTCGGGACCCGATTACCCATTGACTCAGCGTCACATCCTAGAAGAACGGAATTCTCAGCCATACCAATGCGAAAAACTCAAAACTCGCAAGCAGGATTATGACATCATTCAGCTGGTGGTGGTGGTGGTGTTAGGGTGTGTGTGTCACAATTGCAACTTTTTGACCACTTTAATGATTTTCACGAAACTTCGTTATGAGTTACACCATTGAAGGTAACATTACTTCTATCAAACTAACAGCAGAAACTGACTGGGTACAAAATCACAGTATCATAGCAGCATCTTTTAACAGTTTCAGCACCTTCTGTCTTGTGCCACCAAACTAAAGAAAAATTGTTGTAATCCTTATTGTCCACCCATCTCATATCTGTAATACCGAACTGTCTGATACGATGCTGGATGAATGAAATTCAAAACAATGGCTGACAAAACATCTCTTAATATTGCGGAATGGCCCAAACTACTGCAGAACATAAAGACTCACGTCTTCTTGGATGTTATGCCTTTGGGGCCAAACAGTCACAGAAGTCTTCTTGGGCTGTTTGACCCTGAGATGAAAAACTATGACCTTTCCAAACCAAGAATATGGCATAACATCCCAGAAGACTTAAATCTTCAGCCAACAATGCAATGAAAACCTAAAATCTTGTAGTTTGGAATCATTTCCTTCCTTAACCAAGTTCTTAATATTTCTTACATTTTAAACACATCTGCAAGCCAAAATAAAATTACATTTATCACAATTCCTGACAGTTCAAATCTTTAAATTGACATGCCCTTTAACTAAAATTAAAAACTGTTACTGCAGTGTAGGAGTTGATAATCTCTAAATTGTACTATTAGACAAGAAGACCTTGAAGAAAAGAATTTAAGGAAAAAAGTTTAATAAAGACTTGCTTCCACAAAAGTTATGTTCTTCAGCATATTCCCTCCTTTCACAACACAATCAGTCCATCTTATTTTCCAATTATCAAAGATACGTGAAAAATCTCTGTCTGATAATCCATTGAGTATACACATTACAGTTAGGATTACCATCACACTTGAAACTGTGACCTTGCAATCCCTCTTAACTTGCAGGTAACATAAAAAAACTCCAACAAATTATGACATGATTGAAAAACCACAGATCCTACCCCCTATTCTTTGATCGTTGGCAAACAGAGAGCAATGTACACGTGTGTTATTTTAATGAAATGTCCATACATATTCAAGCAAATCAGTCATTCCATATCCATGTTAGCAGTAGTCAGTAAATGGTTCAAGTGACACAATAGCATTATCATGATTTTGTTAATTTTTCTGTTCAGGCTGTAAGTGAATGGTCAATCATCATACAGTCCATCGTTCATTGACTCACAGACATCAAAAACTCTTCATGCAATTGAAAAACTACAACACTTAGAAGTACTAGATATATCATGGTACTTACATCTAAATGCATACAAAATATTAACAATGAATACGTACCTATAAATTAACACCACTACTTCAAGCATTACCCCATTATGCAAACCAGCAAGAATATGGCATACCTACTTAAATAAGCAAGTATGCAACACACAGTGACAGGTTACGACTTGTGAAAAAGTATACCTGACCTCACTCTGGACAGACAGACACATTCATCTCACACCCTTGCATTCAGATGCCATTACATCATGTGTATATTAAAAAACATATAAAAATAATGGGCAGACACTTAATCATGGAAGCCGCCTAACATTTTTCACACCTGCCTTGCATAAATGTTTATCTTCCTCGGCTGAGAGGGTAATTAGTGTTCAAAACTGTAGTAATAATATTCTTGATGTTACATTCCATACTGCTGTAACATCTACCTTCGATGCAAGTCCAACCACCAAAGCACAACATCCACATAAATTACCAATTTATCATAAAAACCCCAACATGTCATGACTGGTTCTGGTCTTCATCAGGAGGCTCACTTCCAAACACATGCAGCTACAAAATATTACATTTACACCTAACAGTTTTAAAAATAACTTCACTCACTTAAACCATTTGATTATTCAGGCTTGTTAGCTATTTAAACATGATATTCACCTTGAAGTATATCAATGAGTATATTAAAATGAATGGTGAAGCGTAAAATACTTACACAGCCATAATACAGAGCTATTTACATTCCCAGTTTTCACTCTGGAGAGTCCCTGGAAGCAGGTCTAAATGAACTTGCTACATATGTTTACCAGTACTGGGTATTTGCCTTGATAATGCAGTGGAAAGGATGCAATAAAGGAAACTATAATGTAAACACTGGGAAATTAAATTACTATCTTATTATGACTGTACAAGAATTTTAACTGTTGCTACTGGATTCATAGACCATTGATCTATCCTAAGTTCAAGATCATGCTTTAAGTAGGCAGGAAGTCTGAATAATCAAGTGGTTGTAGGTTAGTGGGTGCAGTTATTTTTACACTTGCAAACACCAATGTAAATATTTGTAGCTATGCGTGCCTGGTGGACAGCCTCCCGATAATGCCTGGATCCAGTCAAAATATGCTGAGATTTTCATCATAAACTGCTGATTTATTTAAATGTTGTACTTTGGGTTCTAAGTTGCATCATCTTACAGGGTTCTGAGTGGGTAATATATTGTTACTTGTAAAACTTTTGGAAAGTTATCAGGTATATCTGGGGAGTTTGCAGATATCAACACTACCTTACCTTCCTTCTTGATGTTTGCCACTTCCTCCGCTGTCAGATCACCAGATTTAAGTACCACTACAAGTGGCTGCTCATCTTCCTTATCCTCAAGCTCATCAGCATCATGTGGTAGGACCTCTCTCTGTAAATTGCAATCAACCATGTGTGTTATCTCCATTTCTTGGGAACATATGCCACTAATAAGTTACAGATTTATGACAAAAATATTAAAGAACAAAATGTGTAAGCCACAGAAAAAGAAAGTTAGCACCATCAACAGCAAACTAACATATTCTTAATATGATGAATAAAAATCTGCACTCTGAAATCAATAACCACTTAAATGGCTGTGAATTAGTACTAACTGTAAATGAAGTCAGTATGCTCTAAGTCATGTTGAAACATATTTCAAAACAGAATGCTTTCCTGTAATATACAGAAGTCACAAAGATGTGTCAAAGGCAGCTTGTTTCTATATTATAAAGCTTTACAATGTTAGTAGTACCTCAAATTTAAGTAGTTTCTTCAATATGCCCAACACCAATATGCAGAACTAGCTTATTAAAAGGAAATGCGCAATACAACCCTCTATACCTACACATAGTTTTTAAGCCAACTTTTCTTTTTCAGACTGTAACAGTGATTCATGTTAGCTGTGCATATTCTTATTAACAGCCACAATTACAGAGCAAAGGAGAATACTACAGAAAGGATTATACATGAAAAAGTGGGCTGGTATGTGTTTATAAAGGAATACTTACAATGAACTTATGCAAAAGAGAAGATAAATTAATAGAGAAACAGTGCCAGGGTGAAAATTTATTTTAAATCAAGATGGAGGGGCATTCAACACAAAGAAAATGTGCAGTTACAATAAGCCTGAGACAATGGTCTAGTAAACCTAGTAGGGCATTCTAGAAGAATACTGTCCAATAAAGGTAAAAAAGGCTGTGCCACTCAACATCAAGAAGGCATATGGGAGGGGGACAGGCAGAGGTACAGCTCCACAAATTCATAACCTTGGCACTGGATGGAGATGAGTGGTACACCCTGGAAATGTTACTCCCGGGAAGAACACTGGTACCCATTGAATTGGAGGCTGCCTGGGCCCAGAGCCAGTCTGGACATTTTGGAAAACAGAAACATCTCTTGCCCCTGCCAGGACTTGACCCCCGGATTGTTCAGCCCACAGTCTAGTCACTATACCAGCTATGTGAATATTGTCCAATAGAGATGGAAAAACGGCAGATACCACCAGCAAGTGATAGGAAATAAAAATGAGTATGGTACATATCTATGAATACAACATCAAAATTAATAACCTAAATTCATAATAACATAAAAGGGCAGATACCACAATAAAACTGCACAGTTCCAGATCCAGACAATAGTGTACTGGTAAAAACCTGGTGTTTGGAGTCACATCAAAAGGAACACACCTAAGACTCGATAAATCAATGACATTTGATTTTAATTGATCCAGAATTTGGAGAAACACTTATGCTCAACTAGAAGCATAATAACACACCACACCAGGGGTGGCAAAACTTTTTCCTTTTAGGTGCCAAACTTTTACCAAAAGTAATTATCAATCTTAAGTGATACCAGATGACACTGAAGCTTCCAGCAGTCAACCTGTATGCTGACAGACTTAGTGAGATACTTGGCTATTGTGTACTCTTGCACATCACTCAAATTTTCACTTTGTACATAATTGTTTTGGTAGTGACACAATCAGCAATATTTTTATTTGTAAGACAGTTCCTTGGGTCCAGTTTCATATATTTCATTCTTCAGGATAATTGTTCACACAAACGTGTTGTTCGAAAGAATGCCATCACTGCTAAAGCCAATCATGTCAGTGTCTGAAAAGATTTGATACTGACTTCCTGCATTTAAATTAGGTTTTTAGCTTTTTCATGAGATTCCATTTTTGGAATACTGCCAACATTTCCACTTCTTTCCTCAACTCATCAAACTCAGCCATCCAACTGGGATTTTCTTGGAATTCTGGCACCTGCATCTCCAAGTCAACCAAAGACAACCAAGAGAACTGCTGACAATCTAGTACTTCAAACTAAGTTTGTCACAATTTGTCACAATGCAGCATGCTTGGTCTAGATTTCATTTAAATTGCCATGACATTCTACTACTGAAAAATCAACTACATTTGAAAATCACCACACAATGTATGATGTTCGAACATCATCAAATGTTTGAATATATCATCCTAGATCCTTCCCATCCTTTCCAGGAAGGTATTTATGGTCAATGCTTTTGCACAATGTTTCTTGTCAGCTCTAGAACAATTTTATCCAAAATTTCAAAGATGGTGGGGAAGTCTGAGTAAACATCACTAATTTATTATGCCATTCCCATTCAACACTGAGAAATGCAATACTTCAGACTATAAATGCACATTTTCTAGCCACCATAAACCAACAGTTCTGTTTCACAAAAGATTACAAATATTTTGTGGAACAGCTTCACAATACAGCAGCCACACAAGTGAGTGTTTCACCACTCCAATGCACCTAACTCTTTTTCCTTTCCACTTATTTTTGAATGAAGTTACAATTATCAAGCTGACATAAACCATTCTAACTTACTTCATGCAATTCCTCACCATATGATATAACCAATGCCAGTTTCTACAGCCAGTTTTCTGACATATGTTTATGAATGATACAATGTGATAAACATGTTCATGCCATACTCAACCTGTTAAACGAAACGAATGAAAATAAACCTCAACAGCCCACTGGGACATCATACTTGGCAATGTAACCTATAAGACCTGTTCTTACACGTGCAAAAAACATAAAAAATGAATTCAAGGAAGACTGCACTGTACAGATTAACAACCTTCACAGTTCAACTTTCCAGAAAATGTGGTAAAAGGCTACAATGCTTATATGCTTTATTGTCCTTCAAGCTCTGTTGACAGTGACCTTAAACATAACTTACAAACCAAAAATCATAAGCTGAAAGAAAAGTACTAACCTTTGTCTCCACGGTATCAGCTGCTTTATATCCTGCTTCTGCCTTTAACTTCCTTAAGAAACTGGGTTCTTGCGGTTTCATGTAAGTTACGTTTCTTTTTGACATTGCTGTGAACTGACGGATTCAAACACATCACAGCACGAAGTTCACTTCTTTCCAGTAACACAAACACCACTTCAACCTCAATCAATTACACATTAACCTCACACACGTCCATCACCACACACGGATACGTTGAACCACTTCATGCAGATGTGGTTTCTTCTGTTTAGTATGAATCATATCTAGCGTTGTCTATGTCCTTGAAAGAGATCCGCTCGATCACTCGTTCAATCTGCACCGTCTGTGTAAGATTACTGAGTACGGTCAGCTGCATCAAGAACCACTAGTTGTACACCACTTGTACTAAGCGATCAATCTATATGTAGATTTTAATGTAATAATTCATTACAGTAAAGGAGGGATGGGATCCACTATATCCATTTCGGCCTTTGTCCCACCCCTCCATTACCCCTACTATCAAATTATGAAATTATAGAGAGCCAAGCATTTCGATTCAGTCACCTTTCTATATGAGACACGCAAATCGTTCTGTTACCATTCACGCGACGTGCAAACGAACTCTTTCAACTTGGCAAGCTAGCCCTATCCGTGTGGAAAGCGACCTCTAGCACTACGCCGTCGTTTACAACTTTTGCCACGAGGTTGCAGGACATTCCACATTATCAAAATATGTTTCTATCCAGATCTTAAGTTCTCCACACGTATGACCACTGAAGAAAATACCAATAAAATGCTTTTATATCTCTTACATACATTAAGTAAATAAATTTCACCGACTACAATACATTACCATACATAGTTTTTAGAATGTGTCTAATGTCCGTGTTAATTTCCAGGTTGATAATGTCACAGACAGCAAGCAGTCGTAATGTTCAAGATTCGTCTTCTGGGATGAGTACCGTGTATATTGGTATATAGTTACGCACGCTTTGAAGGATCGTAGTGCCTTCAACTTCAAGGTCAAGTAATCCAAAAATATTCCTTATTTTTGGACTACTTGCCTGCTTTATCAATCAACATTACTTAGCATATAAAAGACCTGTATCGTCACATGGAGGTTTTTAATTCCTGGTTATTTCATATTTAAACCAGAACTTAATTGCAAACACAAACGCAAAGAATTTTGCAGACAAAACTTACTTCAAATCGGTAAAATAGTTAAAATTGTGAGTTATATAAGGTGTGGAATGTATGAAATATGATGATTCACACAAATACATACTGTTATGTACAACACAATACCTCTTTTATTTCTTTTATTGTTGTGTTGCACGCAACAGTGTACATGTGTATGATCGGTTGAACACAACGAAATGGATATCATTAAAAATAAATATGATTATTGTATGATACGCAGCTAAACCAGAAACTACTGCTCATATTAAAAGCAGATTTTTCACTGACAATGATTATGATATACAAAGGCATAACAATTAGTGATACGATGTGTCAAAACAATTATGTAAAGATTAGATACAACCAAAATAATACGAAGGCTATGAAGACGACGATTACGAAACATTAAATTATTTCACTGAAGCCACTAAGAATTAAGAGGTTTAAAATCACACATGCTATGTGTAATAAAAACAAAATTCGAGAAAATCGTTCACGACGTTATTATTAAGCCACATATCCTGTGCTGTTGAAACAGCATCATTCAGTACAAATCGAACTGATAAGATGAAGCTTTGAGAAACATGTTGGAGGAATGGGAGGCGAATGGAATTTGATACGCAAGAGAAATGGAGATTGTCACGACGATGAATGTGAAGATACTTATCGAGATAATGGAGGCAATAGTTTTACACGAAACGCTGGTTACTCTCAGATTACATGGAGTCGCGTCCCATCGGAATACAGATTACCTAGTTCATAAACACTGCCGTAAAATCCATCACGACCATGGATCAGGACGTTATGCTGCGTACTCAGCACGTAAAATATTGGCATCACTGTTTCAACATTCCAACTTTTCCGCAATCTTACAGTTGGTACTGCAATTGGGCGTAACCTTCCAACGTAGCGGTAAAGTTTGTAATTTAAGTGGCATTGGAGTTTAATATTGAGGTTTAGATAATCCGTGAGCTGTAGGTATGTTGCTAAAACAATAAATTAGACTTTTAGTGATACATGTTATGCATTTAATTACATCTATCAAGTGTCATGGTAAGCAGCATGGATATTGGATATTGTTCCAAATATCGTAAGGGAGACTTTAATATAACGTACGTAATATGCAATCAACAGTATGTGCATAGGTTCAGGGAATAAGCAATCTTCAATTATACGTATATGTTACCGTTAAGATGTTGAAATCCATTATTTCATGAATTAACAGAAATTAATAATGGGGATCATACAACGCTAATTTGTTATTCATTCGCGGCGGTAAGTATATACTGATACTTGTTTATTATCAGGATAACCTAACGAATTTGTGGTATTGAGACCCCTTGAAACTAAAAGAGCAGAAGAACTTACATCCCAGCTTCTGGATAGTTCCTTGCTGTTTGAGGCATGTTGTGTTTTGCAATAAAATGATGGCAGATAATTCTGCAGCAAAGCTGTAGAAGATTTAAGGATTATGTGAAGAGAATTGAAGAGTGCATGGCAAACCCAGACACAGCTAAGCCAATCAATGTTGAAATGGCTAATCAGGACATTGAGAACATGGATGCAGAACATAATACTAGCAACTATATTGGAGACCTGTCATTTGTTCAATTCTCAAAAAACTGGTTTATCACATAGGTATCTAGAGGGCTCCTTACAAAGCAATGTTCGGGACTTCTGCAGAAGTTCATATTTCAACAACTACCTCGCCTAAAAATGTAAATATTTTATGCGAAGAAGAGAGCTTGAAAGTCATTTGGAGACAATGGACTCATGAAATATGTAATGTTGACGATACATGGCTTTTGTCTCCCCGTCAATCCTTCTTCACTCATTTGTTGTGTCTGTGCAATGGAATGCACGTACACTGTTGTGTAGACAAAGGTGAACTACCTCATCATAATTCTTGTACTAAACACTGTTTAATGATACATGTGAAATAAGATGTCTTCTTTATATACGAATAAAACAAACATGGAGAAAGAAAGCTTCCATGTGAAAGCCAAAAAGATTAATTTACATTCAGAGACGTCACACAGTGAATGTGCAATGGGTGCCACAATCTGTGTTGAAGTGCCTAAAGTCGATGGGAAGAGGAGGCACCGAATTGATTATAGCTGTAATTTTGGAAAAGACAGGTGAAGGGTGAAGTGAAGCAGATTACTACTGACAAATTTCCACAGGTTGGATTGTCTTTGTGCTCCATAGCCATTGCTAAGCGTACAGGAACTGGTCAGGAATTTCAGAAATGTTTATGTAACCTTAACTGCACGTGAAAAAAGTGTATCTGATTCATGTTACTCTAAATCACACATGAGCAAATCATACTGCACAAATGACAGTATATATAATCTGTTTATGTATTGGTTTAAAGTTTAATAATTATAAGATTCTTCTTAAACAAATTATGAGTTTGATTTTATGCTTTGTGTGTGTGAATTTATCAACCTGCATGATACTCTTATTTCCAGGAATATACAAATTTTTCATTCAGTATATAAATAGTTCCAATTATTGCAATTTCATATTTTAACTGAGTTCTTCTTTTCATGATAGAAATTTCTCAATGTGGGGGTCAATGTATTCCTACTCTGCTTACTCTTGTAAAGAAATAAAATTTGATACACAGTAAAAGAACAGATCTATTCAAATCTTACCTTATTTTCTGTTTAAAAATCATAATTAGTTTTGAAGATTAAGTTTTCCTGGGACGTTAAATCTACACTCATTTTAAATGTCTGTCACTGTTTACCAATTAACACTGCATAACATTCCAGAAAACTTGAGTCATCAGCAACACCTCTCTGAGAACCTCAAACCTCACATCATTAATTTTCATTGAGTTACAGTTCTGTTCTATCATGTCATCAGAATTGGCAATGAAAATGCAATTTCATTGCTTAATTTATGGCCAAATAAAATAAGTGGAAGCATGAATAAGTTTCTGATAGCACTCAGAAAAACGTGCAATGGCATTCATGTGTCATCATTCCAACATGAATTTTGGAATTTGTTCTATACGTTCTGTATGAAATATATTTTGCTGCTGAAAGTTCTCTAAGACAATTATGACATATGAGATCTTCGCTCTTCTGGGATTTTACACAGTGTAGATTGGTAGTTAGTTACTGACATTTCAGGACAACCTATCATCAGTTCCATCTATAAGGGTCAAGCCTGAAATCTAACGTGACATATCCTTTATATGTACAGCTGTTAGGCATGTTCACGAAGTCATGAGACGCACCAATTAGCTCTATCATATCTCTCTCCACATGTGCCAACTTGGCTTCCACTGGACAGATTTGCATGAAATTTGATACTGAAGACTTTTATGAAAAATGTCTAAAAATTCAAGTTTCATTAAAATCGGGCACTCTACATGAAGACCTAAGTACATCTTATATTGTTGAGAGTGACATGTTGCTCAACAGCAATACAAAAGACAAATCATTGCTTTATTCTCATGAAATATCCTTAAGATGTAGAGTTTTTGTTAAAATGCTATAGGCCTACAGGGTAGCTTAATAATTACCATCAACACAACTGATTTTATTATGTTATATGGGCATATGGCTACATGTTTCAACCACTTGTGGTCAACCTCGGGCCATTAAAATATTAAAATTGAAATTACAATAGCAACACCAATTATGGGAGGCCAGATCATCTCAATCTGACCTCCCATATATAACATAATAAAATCACTTGTGTTGATGGTAATTGTTAAAATACTCTGTAATATGTAACAAAACAGGATATCCAAAATAAAAAAAATGGTAGGCCTACATGTTGAACACAGACATAAAGACTGACCTAGAACTTCAGGGTTTCATTAGCCCTGAATGGCCACCATAGTTTGACATTAACACTTTAAGTGTTCTTGTAATAAAATATCCCAATATAAGATTTAATCAAAATGTGTTAGCAACTGACAAACAAGGCCTCCTTAAAAGCATTCCGCACTTTGCATAAAGAATACTTATTAACACAATTTGCTTCTCTTTCCAGACACATCTACTTCACCATTTTTGCCCAGCGATATGAATTCCATCTCTGATGATTCAAGAGCAGCTGATGATGTTTTTGCAAATAGTAGTGCAGAAACTGTCATGGAGAATATTGATTTCTCATTTATTCTGGAAAGAGCAAATGTATTGATAGGTTCAAACCTTAATAAGAATTCAGATGAGAATAAATTTGGTCCTGTTACCACTGTTAAGAGTTCTGACTTACATGAGGCAGATCCTGGAACTGTGACAGAAGCAGTACAAAGCGAAAATTACATAATGAAAGAAGTGATCACAGCAAATACAAGTTTTGTAGCAAGTTGTGTAGCTACGAAAGTGTGTCGTTTCCCATTAAAACTCTACTGTCCATTCTGTTGCAGTAACTTTACTTCTGAAAGTAAACTTAAAGGACACATCCGGGATGAACACGCATCTCAGCTAGGAAGCTTTTTGGTAGAAAATAATGCTACCTTACTTCATTCATGCCAACTCTGTCATGCCAAATTTTACACTGATGACTTACTAACAAAACATGTTGCAGAGTACCATCAGGATTATGTTATAACAATGTTTCAGGAGGAAGAGCCAAACAAATGCATAATATGTGGATTTTGCCCATATATGGTATTAATTAAACATAAGCAACATCTTTTAGCACATGTTGAAGAAAAACATTTTGAAGAGTTCAAACTTTTCATTGACCAAAAATTTTCACAAATTGCACAGTGTGAAAAACTGCAATATACTCTTGATATGAAAAATTCAAACATAAAAAACTTGAATACTTTATTAATGCAAATGAGCATCAAAGAAAATAAAGACAATAAGAAAGGTAACATTGATCTATCAGGATGCAGTTCCACTGCGCAATTCATTAATCAGAATGAACATCAATTGCCACATGAAGATGGAAATTTTTTTGATAAGAGAAACGTTAGTGGATTTAAAAATGTTGGACCAGGAAGTGAGCTTCCAATCAGGAGAAAGCTGAGGTTTGATGTACCAGATATCCCCGAGTTTAAAAACTTTAACAAAGAAAACATTATTTCCTGTGGTACAGATATGAAACCTTTACCCAAATGCATACCAAAGTCATCCATACTCAAGCCAATTTCAACATGGAAATCTGTGTTTTCATTCAGAAGGAAGAAAATGAATAGAAACAAACCAATTTCAAAATTTTCAACAAGTACCCCAAACACCTTCGATTTAGAAACACATATTAGAAAGCCACACTATGATAAACATAATTTCGTTACCAAGAAAAAAGTTGAATCAAAGGCCAAACTAATTTCTTCCATAAAAGAAGGGAAATATACTTGTAAAAGGTATTCAGTAACTGACATAGACGATGCTCCAAAAATGCATAATAGGGATATGAAAACTGTCATTTCAGAGGAATCTTATCCTGTTGTTTTGGAAATGAGAGGAGATTCATTCTGTACATGGACATCATCTACAGAAAGTTTAAAACAATTTGAATGTGCAATCTGCCTCACTGGCTTTGTTAACAATATTGATTTGCTTACTCACACAAGACAACAACACGCTGGTCCACTGAAACTGTTGCAACCGTCCTATAAATGTGGTCAGTGTGCAGCTAAATTCTACAAAAATAGCTACTTGGTTAAGCACCGCAGGTTTCACCACACACCTCGATGCCTTACAAATGAGTTACCAGCCTAGGAGAAACAGGGTGAAACATCAGCAGAACAATATTAAATGAAAATACTTAATTTAGAAGTGAATTATGATTTTGCTGTTGTATGTTTAAGATAGGATGGACAAAACACATACAGTAGTAGCATTCTTGTGATACAGAATACAACAATATGATATGAAAATATTTTAGTTTTAATTGTATCCATTTAAAATGGAAGAGCAGGAATTACAGTTCACTGAAAAGTAAAATACTTATTTAAAAGTTTGAAACGTAAAATACAGGAGACATGCTTTTTAAACCATCAAAGAAGCTTTACTCACGCTGAAAACTGTAGCCCTGCATTTCAGCTGTAGGTATCAGTTGTAGAACACTTGATGTAATACTTCAGAGGATTTTTCAGTTTAAAACTTATGTAGTGATACGTAAATAACCCAACATACCATCCTGGAATATGGAACTACACCATTACACTGTAAAGGAAATTATAATTCATTGTTCATAAGAACTACTTAGTACATAGACCTGCCTGGTCCCAATAGTTCTGAAGCTGTCTTCACATTACTGAGAAGCCCCATTAAAAGTAGGAACCTCCTAATTACTGTCCCTGTTTTTGTTTTTATTCTTTTTTTCCCTAAATGTTTATTAGTGCAGTTCTTTGTAATCAATACCCTGCTGCATTGGAAATAAAAAGATATCTATAACCAGAAGCATATTTTATGCCTTCTATTACACTACATCATTTTATTGTGTGAGGTTGCTATGTACACATTTGAGTCTAAATTCATATGTATGGACGTTATTTTCTAGAAACAGCAGATGTACAGGATAATGTTGCAGGTGCATTTGGTGATCAGCATGCAACTTTTGAAATAACATAACAATGTGGCTGACTCAAATTTACGTGGTGCATTTGCATCCCCGCAGAGCAGCTACTATAAGCACTCTGTACATCTGTCTGTACATATATAGCAATTTTGGATCTGCTGAATTGAGTTTAATGAAATTTTATGACAGAATTAAAAAAAAAAATATATAAAATAATATATATATATATATATATATTATATAAGTTGCCTTTCAATTTTCATTAAGGCCAGGCAACTGAATACTACTTCGTGACGATCTGTATGCAATGATAGGCAAATGAGCAATCACATCCTTCTCGGTGTCAGTTCCTACCATGCTATGGACCCATACACAAATGGGGAAAAAATGAAATTAAACTATCATTTATATGCTGCACCAGAAGTGGAAATTTGGCACTCCACATACTTTGTATTCCCTTGTATCATGACAGTGCTAAAATCTATCACTGTGAGAATTGCACATCAGTTGTGACTACTGCCAAATCCCCTGTGAAGAAAAATATTTAAAGTCAAACTATTTGCAGGTAAAGAATGTTGGCAGATTCTGGAATTCTGTTGGACCTATTCTCATGCACTTTAAACAAAAAAAGATTCACATTAAAGAGTGTAATGTGCCAAGACAGGACAAAACTGAAGCCTGTAGTCCATGGAAAAAGCAATGGAATATAGAATTAGACAGAACTTTAATGACAGGATTACAGTAGTGTTAATAAGGGTTCAATAGAAATATGCCAGAGGTCAATTACCAGGACATATATGGCCAAGTGATATGAAAAGTCACTGTGGCGCAGAGATATGCATCCAAGCGAGTCTCTGGATGTCTTTCTCATGTAATTTCAAAGTCTTCTGATAAATCCTACAGCATTTATAGAGAGGCCTTATGATATGGAAGTTGCACAAATACATGTTCCTTGTAATTGAAAAAGATGCTGGCCTTGAATTTTCCTGCATGGTGGTGACTGCAGATGCTTCCACTGCATGCTGAATTCCTTCAACTCTGGTTCATAAGGGTGGTAATTTCTGTCACCAGTCACCTGGTTGGCAAGTTTCTACTGAACCTAACTTATAATTTGAAACTTAAGAGTGATGTAAGCAACTTTCTACAATGTCATATATTTTATTAATAACAAAGGTACTTAGAATATTTATATGAACACATTAATTTTGTATTCAAGCAAGCTCTATACATGTCAGACATTAAATACCCTTATTTTACACTTGTTTTTCCTTTATACACAATACATCATTGTTATGACAGAATTTCTTCCACCTGGTACAGAAATTCTGTTATAAATGATCACAGATACCGACTGTAAGCTGATATGCCTAGCTGAAAACTCAATCGGATGATATCTTTGGTAAATGCTGTCTCATCAAACCTTTGATTAATGCTATGACCAATTTCAGAATTCAGAATGGTAAATAATAATCTGTTTTTAGAAGTTTTACATGTAAGTAAACCTTTGGTTGAAAGTTTGGCTTATTTGACATCCACTGATCACAAGTTCCCTAATGTACAAATAGTTTATAGTGTTTTAGATTGTAAATGATTATTAAATAAGTTTTAAATAAATAATAGGGATAAAAAGTACACCAGGCCTGGATTTTCTTTGTAGTGACATTACATAAATTTATTTTGTATAGGAACTTCCGCAGAGTGGCCCATTCATCAAAATAAATTCTCTTCTCACATATGCTAGATTAACATCCTTGACAAATTACATACATAGGCCAGAAGTGTAGAGCAGAAGCTAGTCACACTTACTTGACTTCCATTTCAATTTTCCTGTGCTATTACACCAAAAAATAATTATTATTGGCTGAGTGAAAAAAAATTGCATCCTATTACAAATTAGCATGTAATTGACATCACAACACAACTGTTTATTAATATTACTATTAGATTTTTAAGTGCATGTGGCAACTTGTTTTCGACTCACATTTAGGTTATCTTCAGGTCAATATTTTACATAAAATAAATTACAATTGCATGCATAACTTATATGTTGATAGACTGAAATTATCAACATATGAGTTACACATGCAATTGTAATTTATTTACATAAAATATTGGCCTGAAGATGACCTAAATGTGGGTCGAAACATATTGCCATATACTCTTAAAGATCTAATAGTAATATTAATAAACAGTCATGTTGATGGCAATTACATGCTAATTTGTAAGACTGTAAAATGCAACGGGATGTCTAAGATGAAATTTGCATCCTGTTTCTATCAACGTAGGAGAATATTCTTGAACATCATGGATTTGAGCTTCAGTTCATTACTTTTCTCTGTTACTTCAATTTTATACCAATGATGATGATCAGTGGTGATAACAAAGTGAAGGAAATATGACTAGACAGGTTCTGAACCTTTTCCTGTTCCCTGGTTGTCTTATTTCAGAGGAAAAAGACATGTTCTCTCATGCGAGCAGTTCCTCACTCATCATATTATCCCTGGGGACAGATAATGGCTTTATCTAATGGATCAAACACAGGATAACTGTGCTGGTCCCGGTGGCCATGTGGCCTCAAATATAGGTCTGCAGCCGCTAGATTGCTGGCATCGCAGGTTCGAATCCCACTGAGGGCATGGATGTTTGTCTCATGTGTTTGTTGTGTGTTATGTAGGTAGCACCCTGTAAAACAGGCTGATCACTCTTTGAGAGGAATCCTGTCGGGTGTGTGTGTGTAATTGTGTGTAATCTAGAAACCTCAAACAAGGTGGCTTAGGCCCAAATTGGGCTGTTGTGCCACAGGAAAAAAAAAAAATGGTAACCATAGCAGAGCCAATTTCTCAAACATGTTTTTGATCAAAATGAGAAGATTGTAAATCTCCAGTATGCATGTCAGCTCATTATTGCAATGAGGTACATGAAAAATCAAACTTGATTACAACAGTCTTTGCAGGCAATATCCTGATATGAGGAACAAACATATAAAATGTTGAAAAAGTGTTAAACTTATGGAACACAAAAGATCAAACCTTACAGATTATGTATTAATTTCAATAAAATCTCAGCTATGGAGATTGAAAGAAACTGGGGAAATACAGGCTTTCACAGTATTTGAAAGCAATGAAGTCTTAGTGGATGATCAGTCATATCAATATCACACTTACAACACTTAGACCCAATATTATTTGCTGATGACACTAGTGTCATAATTTCAAGCAGAAATTTCGAAGATTTCTGTTCAGTGTCAAGTTAGTTCTCATTGGATTAAATGGTTTGCTGCTAATAAGTTAGTCCTAAATCTAGATAAAACAAATATAATGAAATTTATAACAAATAATTCATCACATTCCACATTACATATTGGTTATAAAGAAAAGTATATAGAAGAGACAGTAAATACAAAATTTCTTGGTTTACAAATTGATTACCACCAAAACTGGAAGAACCATATTGAACAAATGATGTGTAAGTTAAGTGGAGCATGTTATGCCATTAGGTCGATGGTCCATGTCAGTAATATTAACACTCAACTGAATTTACTATGCAGTTGTTCATTCTGTTATAAAATGTGGAATAATTTTTTGGGGTAACTCTTCCAACAGTGGGAAGATTTTCACTTTACAAAAGAAATCGTCAGAATTATGGCTGGTGCACAACCCAGAACTTCATGTAGAAGTATATTTAAACAATTAGAGATGTTACCAATTCCATGCCAATATATACTTTCCTTAATGAACTAAAGTGTCAATAATCAAGACATTTTTCAAACAAATTCATCTGTATGCAATATTAATATTGGCTACAAACCTGACTCTGATCTCCTATCGTCCAGCATACCAACAATGAAGATGCATCACATGGTCTACCATATATATATCAGGGGTGGCCAAACTTGCTTAACGTTAAGAGCCACATACGATAAACTTCAGATGTTTGAGAGCCGCAAGATATGAACAAATATACACACACGTTTTTACTGTTACATGGACATTTTGTTATGAAAATCATGAACATTAAACTTACGTTTTAATCCAGTGGACTCTCATAATTATAAAGCTTGAAAATTTTTTATTTACCTTTTATATGAATTGTACTGCAAAAAGGTAAAGCAATCCCATTACAGGCCTGGACAGGCCCTTAGGGTTCCAGGAGGTTGAGGCTCCCAGATTTCTAGACAGTCGGCACATGAAGGTGGTGAGGTTGTCAACCCTACGCACCGGCCGCCTTAACCCCCCAGGAAATACTCCTGGTACTCATTTGTGTTAGAGGCTGAGTCGACCCCAGGGCCATAGACTGTAAAAAGGAGCTCAGCCAACATATTTCCACGAGCCGCACATTATATGTAAAAGAGCCGCATGTGGCTCGCGAGCCACGGTTTGGCCACCCCTGATATATATATATATATATATATATATAGGGTCATTATTTATTTGACAACTGCCACTAGTCACTTCCTGTCAGCTTATGTAATGCATAAAACTTTGAGCTGCAATCATGTGTTTGTTAGATATGACACCTGTCTCCGAGCCAAACGAAAACATTTCCAGCATTATTTACATACACCAACTGGATGCAACTTTATTTAAAAAAACTGTATAGTTTTTTAAAACATATTTAAAAACTTTTTAAAACCCGACATATGTTTCGGCTCTTATAGAGCCATCATCAGGGGTTTATTGTCGTTGAAACTGCATATATTAAAACTTCTTTTTCATTGGTTCACTTTTAGGCAAGGTTTTTCACTTTTCCACTGCTTGGTATGCACAGACACTATTTGTTATTCGTACTAAAATAATATGTTAATGTTTTCATAGGTATTGTATTTGATGCATGGTACTGGTTTATCTTGTTCATTAGGTCGTATTTTTCATGGTGTAGGCTGTACTGTTTGTGTGTGCGTCTGATGCTATAGTCTACAGCATCAGATGCACACACAAACAGTACAGCCTACACCATGAAAAATACGACCTAATGAACAAGATAAACCAGTACCATGCATCAAATACAATACCTACGAAAACATTAACATATTATTTTAGTACGAATAACAAATAGTGTCTGTGCATACCAAGCAGTGGAAAAGTGAAAAACCTTGCCTAAAAGTGAACCAATGAAAAAGAAGTTTTAATATATGCAATTTTAACGACAATAAACCCCTGAAGATGGCTCTATAAGAGCCGAAACATATGTCGGGTTTTAAAAAGTTTTTAAATATGTTTTAAAAAACTATACAGTTTTATAAATAAAGTTGCATCCAGTTGGTGTATGTAAATAGTGACTGTGAAAAGATGCACGGTGATTACAGAATAAAGTATTTCCAGCATGTTTCTTACACATGGTGAGTAAAAACCATACTAACTGCAACACATGGAACTAAAACACATAGACCTTGACTCACTGCAAATTGGAATAGCACTATGTGCCATCATGCAAACGACAGAGAAAGTCTCTGAAATGTAGGTTTTAAGCTTAACAACGACACAACTGATCACCCGAGAAGATTTTAGTGCATTTGTGAAAACTTCAAATCTTACAAGATTAAATTTTGTTTCCTGTGCAAGTTTTAAGCTAGTCCTATGCTGTTTCCAGTAACATGTTATTCCTCATCATTCCAAGCAATATATGTATTACAGAGCATTGACACTACACATATTGCAAATAAAGGAAACAGAAGTCAAACACTATACTACGCACATATGTTACTATGTGGTATGTGAAATGTTCTTGTGAAATTAAAATTCATAAAAACATAAATTTATTAGAATTCTGTACTAAGTACTTGATACAGTAAAAGAGTGTTTTAAATGCACAAGTCCTAAAATCACAAACCAAATGATTCATCATATGGCACAGAGTTGTTGGGTCAAAACAGTGAAAATGAAGGCGTCTAGCACATTAAAAAACCAAAGAAAAGAAGTATGTATAACCCAAGTGCAGATATACAAACTTTCACACACATTTATCTTCTGTGTTCCATAAAATTAAAAATTTTCCAGTTTCCATTTTGGAACTAAAGAATGTGAAAATTTGAATCTTACTAATGTTCCATAAATGAAATGTAATTACTTTAAATGTAAAGAAAGATGTAAAGTTGTCCCTGTCTATTCCATGAAGGCATATAAAGGGAGTAGAAATACAGCTCCACTCATTCTTAACCTCAGCACTGGATGGAGGGGAGTGGTCAACTTCACGATCTGGCCACTTTACCCCCGGAAGAACCCCAGTATCCATTGAATAGGAGGCTTAGTGAGCCCCAGAGCCAGTCTGAACTATTTGGAGAAGAGCAAACCTCTTGCCCCTGCCGGGATTCAAACTGTAGATCATCCAGCCTGTAGCCTATTCACTATAGCGACTACTACCCCGGGTCCAATTACTGTCATGTACTAACACATTTGAAGGTAATTTTTCAGAGTTCTCATCTCCGTAGCTTCACTCAGCCATAAACACATTACACACAAGCAGATTTATTGACAGATCTCATCTACCCAAAAATTGCACCAATTTTTTGACAGACGAATAATATGAAGAGCTGCATAGAGCAATCATTTTGTCCACTAACAAGCACTTTTGTTGAAACAATTATTTACAGATAAAGTGACCTTTGCAATTATTTGATGTGTGTGGCAAAAGCTACAGATACATCAGTCTGTTTTCATTGGTCAGTTAAATCTACCAGAATGTGAAAGAGATATTTGTGGCAAATACCGGGCTGGTTTGTTATAAAGTTTTATATGTCAACTGCTAATGTATTTTAGTGTCCTGCAGATACTATTATGAGAAACAAGGTAAGATATTGTGGACACATGTGCATATGATTCATCAACTTTGGCAGTGACCACGACAACCTGACAGGCAGAGCACATTAAATAAAGATAAATATTACGCTTTTTTTCAGTGGCATGAGGAAAGCTGGGTGGCAAGAACAATGTTAAAGAAATGGAAAATCTGAAAATTTTGTCATGTTTTAATTTATACTTGTTTGTGAATTTAGTGTCAGCAATTCAAACCTAAACAAAATTGCAAGTTTTTATTAGCCCATTGACATAACGTTTTCATAAATTATTTGTTGTAACTTCTCCTTTAATTACTTAGCATATAAATTTTATGCTTTGAATGAAGTTATCTGCCATTTTTTGAATGCTTTATCACTGCCTACAACGTTATGTGTGTACTGTATAGCGAATATGTCACTCGGATCAACTTTTCCCTCTGCTACTACCAGATAAATTATTGAAATCATCCAATAAATCTGCTAGTGCATATTCAACTATTTACACTAGTGTAAATATTGTCTGTTTCAACTTTAATACCAGTATATTTAAAAGAAAAAAAAAATATGACTAGCATGCCTTGAGAGTACTTATTATGATGTATTGCTTTATAATTTCTGCAGATTTATTATTATATTTTCTTTATATTAGCTCTAATATACAATTTACTGTCACAGACGTGTTATTTCAGTGCCTGCATTCTGTGGACTTTTCTTGTTATCAGTCTGACTAGCTTTGTTCTGTGAACTCTGTTGTTGATGGTACATGTTTCCATGATTAGTTTCAACAACTGATGAAACATTAGGACTGGAGGCTGGAAAGAACCTTGGAGCATGAACAGAATGATCTGTTACAGGTGATGTTATATCTAAACAGTCACAACTAAGACTTGAATCAGAAAGCGTAGAATCCACAGCATATTTTGGAAGGAGAAGTAGACTTTCAGTTGATTTGGTTGGCTGCACATAGTGGTGATGATGCTGTCCATGACCATATAGATTAACCACTGTGGAAGTCATACCTTGAAGGCGTCTATCTCCACTGCGGCACTGTTGTGATGCACTCCCTGCCTACAAGTATAAAAATACCAAGAAATATGTTAGTATTATTATATTCTTCATCGGTTTTCATGCAATAATATTGTCATACATCTCACGTCAGACTTCCATTTACCATTGATGTGCTGATAAATTGTCCATGTTTAATTTAATGGCAGGGAGGTGCAGTCTGGGTTGTAGGCAACATCATGTCACAACATCTGTACTGACTGCAACATTATGTTACAATGTATGTGTTTCCTTTCATATTTCCTTCATTACAATGTTGCACAAAATAAAGCAAATCATGAAACATTGTACCACCTAACTACCATGTTTGGATGGTTTGGGAAATCTTGGTTCACATGTGTAGTTTCATATCATGTTTAGTTCAAAACTGCTGTTTTGAAAATATGTTAGAAAGTATCTGATTAGAAAGCATAATCCTCTTCTCTGTTCAATCTTAGTTTAAAACACACAAACATTTTATTATTGTCACATAGATACTGATACTAAACGTTTTGTTTTACTACATTCTACCATATTAGGCGTGGAAAATTGTAACCTGAGGAAACATCTGTACCCTAACCACTGTATATTCATTTCATGACAGACATACTGGTACCAGTTACAAATACAGCCAAAGAAGAATGAAGAACTAGTGGTGTAATGTCACACGTGGTGATTAAGTGGATTAAATAAATAAACTAAACTAAACAGAAGATGCCTTCCAAATTATCCTCTCAGATTCATGTCTTGAGCAGGAACAATGTTAATAACATGTTGTTAAGTGTTAGGATTCACTTTATTACAGGGTTTCACAAACTTCTTCTGTGACATTAACAGCAGCAATGACTTATTACCAGGTCGCAAAACCAGAACGTTTCTAAGAGATATTTTAAGTACTCTGATTAAAATGTACTGCTAAAGTACATACCTAACACCCAAATATAAAACCATTATAGATTCCACCAAACTTTCGCCACCCAGTGAACTAACTGATTAAGAAAATATTGGCCATCACTTTGAGGCAGTGGCGGACTGGGTCTAAAAATATTGGTTGCCAGGAGACAAAGGGGGCCCACCCACAACTATAAGGCTATAATTTAATTTTTATAAGAAATAAATAAAATTAAAAAAAAATACATAAGTGGAAAAAAGGTACAATTAAAATTTTTGCGAAATAAATGTATATTTTTTAGTAATTACAATGTACATATATTGTACATATTACTGGCAGTATACAGTAGATACTAAATGTAAATACAGATTGTTATAATTTAATTTTTAAATTATTTTTTTTTAAATTTTAAATGAATGGTGGATTTTATTAAATTTTTTTTATTAAAACAGTAATACAACGTAAATTTTAGTTGCATACAGTAATAATATTGGAACTTCTATTATATTTTCAAGCTACTAAAAGGTCATTAACATTTTTAACATATTGTCTAATGTTTAAGGAGGCCCACTTGCCATCGGGCAAGCTGACACCCTGGCCAGTCTGCCACTGCTTTGAGGGTAACATATCATGGTTCTCTGGATCTAAACAGCAAACCTGTTTGAGTTGAATAATATTGCACATAATCATCAATGATTAACAACAAGTTTTGCTAAAATGAAACACGGTATCAAGCCATGTTGTTTTCAGTTAGTAAGCTATTGAATAAATTGAATTTGTTAATGTGTAATATCCTTTTTATATAACATTGTAGTGACAAGTATGCTACTGATAGACTATGTAAAAAGTGTGAAAGTTCTTAAAGAAGAGCTTGGAATGGTACTCAGAGCCATGTTTTCTGAAACACTGAGCTGCTTATGTACTTAAATTAATTTGCAGAATGATCAACAGAGCAGATGTTTGTATTGTAATTGTAATTTTATTTTATTCATCCTTCTTGAAAAAATTTGTATAGGACACATCAGTACATATACATACACATGTTCACATAGCCATAACTTGTGGGCGGGGGGGCAAATCGATCGTGGGTATTAGGAACTTTACGAAGTTAGAAAGAGGGGAAAGAGTGGTTCAAACCAGTCCTTAATATACATACACCCCTTTCCCCCATTCTCACCCCATTTTTTTTAATTCGCCCTCTTCAATTCAGTAGCAAAAATAACTATTCTTAGGTACAAAAAAATTGGGGGGGGGGGGGGGGGTGCGTTTGCGGCCCCCCCCCCCCCACAAGTTATAGCTATGTGAACATGTGTATGTATATGTACTGATGTCCTATTACAAATTTTTTTGAGAAGGATGAATAAAATAAAATTACAATTACAATACAAACATCTGCTCTGTTGATCATTCTGCAAATTAATTTCAGTACATAAAGAATTTAAGGACACATATTTCAACTTCATCTACAAATGCAACACCCTCAGAATATCAATCACAATGTGTAATAAACACACTGCTGCTGAAGTGTGATGGAGCACCAGAACATGTTCGCATGCAATTTCTGGCACGTACATATTATAGCATGTCTAAGGGGCTGTAACCGCAATTTAGAGAAAAGTTACAAGATGAGGTAGAGAATTATCAATGATAAACCAAACAGAAAGTACTACAGAAGGCTAAAATTAAAGGGTTTAAGTGAACAGGTATGTTTAGAAACTTTATTTGTTTACAGCTACAGCTGGAAAAAATGAGACTGCTGCCAGCTGAACCTAACTACACTTGGTACAATATTGTGAATGAAAAATTTCAAATCCATTATGCAGGTAGAAGCAGCCCAGTAAGATAAAACACATTTAATGCCTCTTTTAAGAGTTATTCTTGAATAGAAGTGTCAACAACATTCTTCACATACCAACAGTTTGTGCAAACATGCAATCCCTATGCAATGGAATAGAACAGCAACATGCAGGGATACATGAACTGACCATCATTTATGCACCTGCAGAAATAAATAAATAAAAAAAAAAATTGCATTTTAATGCAGTGGGAAACACTTAGAGGACTGCATTTACTTAAATATTTAGCGCAGTCTGATATACACAATTTGCAAAATATGGACTATCAGAACATGACTGTTACTTTGTGAAAATGCCACACATACATTTTCTGTAAAGCCTTGACACATTATGTGGTAGCAAATGTTTCCAGGATTCAGGATATCCACCAACTCTACATAAGTGAATTGTATGTCATGACAATCAGAAGCAGGCTGAAGTCAACCTGTCACAGCATCACTCTAGTTGCTTATGTCCCAGAAATTTTTTAAAATAATCACATACATATTTCTTACCAAAGAGTCTTTCCTTTCATATGAAATACTGAAAAATATGCTGTGTATTCTTCACAATATGACTAAGGAAGGCTGCAACCAAGTCACAGAAATTCAGTAAAACGGGCATATAATACTTCCAACAGCATTACAGTGTCACAACATTTGCAAAAAATAAAATTACATAAAATAAAATCTTCCACTAGACCCAAAAGACATTTTTGTTTAACATATAACTATCATCCCAAAAGTTACATTGTATTCAAAGTTCCCTCAACTTACAACATTGCACACAGATCACTTACTGAATTACTTCAACTTCAAAACTTTTAATGGCTAAAATATAGGAGTAGAAGAGAATTTAAATAACTAGTGAAGTTGGCTGTTGATGTCATGAAACGTGATGCAGAAGCTACAGAAAACAGAAACAAAAACAATATTAAAGCACATTACAATTAAATACAAATCTGAAATGTAGCCACATTAAAAATTAACCTTTGGCTTGCATAAACAGCTACACTAGTAATAAAGCAAATCGAGGATAAGCTATCTAATGGCCTGTGTGAGAGCACTGACATGTAGGCAAACATTACTCAACAATGAAAGCAACCTATCTGCAACCCTAAAAAGCATTATCAATAAAATCCAGATTCTCAAATTACAAAGCAGAAGTGCAGGAAGAATGAGTATGTGCATGAATTAAAAAACATAAAAATACAAAGTCATCTAATGAGTGAAATAATCCAAAATGTTCTAACACATATTTTTAATATTTTTCTTTATGCCCAATTAATTCTGTACTTACTGGCGGCATACTTAAGCCAAGGAGATCTGCAATCTGATGCTGTGTTGTTAGGTGCATGGGTCCTGGCATTTCGAAGGAACATAGTCAAGGACTCCTCGATCCTTCAAGATCAGGGCACTATGTTTCTTCAAGATGTTGGACACCATTCACCCACTGACACAGCATCACATCCCAGTGGACCTGAATCCTCAGCAATGCCACTGCAAGAAACTCAAAATCTCATAACTTGCACCAAGTTTATTAATGCAAGAAGTATAATTACAACATTATAACTGATGAAATATTTGACTAATATGCCACCATCAAAATTTGTTTGAATATTCCTAGTAAGTTGCACAATATTTATTTTTATTATCATTAATATACTGAGGTTATTTGCAGCAACAATTTTTAAATTCTGAGTAACACAAGAGGTAAAGTAAAAAGTGGTTACAACTTCCTGAAAGGTTTGCTGTACTACTGCAAAGATAAGAAAACATTAAATAAGAACAGTTATTTAACTGCTTATATAACACTTCCTTTAAATACAGAGAAGTTTATTATTTCAGACAGTGTATTAGAGATCTGCAAAAGTAAAAATGCTACACAAGTAGAGCGCATTGTCAGTCTTGCAGTTTTGCTCTACAAGATGAAAAAGAATTCTTTATTTTACAGCAATTCTAGTCAGAACATGTTAAATAATTATAACAGGATTGTTATAATTATAACATTACCTCTATACTAATTTTATGCAGGCAAGACCCAAGAACAGTAGGAAGTCAATACAAGTACTTATCTATATTAATAACCCACTGCACTTGTCTGATTGCTCATCCAAAATATATGTTGAAGTAACTCTTGGCTTGACATGGACAAAAAAATATTACGTAGTTTCTGCAGAAGACCCCTACTGATGGGCAGCAAAATCAGCCATCATGAAACAAAGTGGTAAACAAAACTCATAACAATCAAATTTCCAACTAAACTGATAGTTGGCTAAAAGATGACAAAATCACGCAGCGTTGTTACCAAAAATGTAAGCTGGTCAGGACATAGATATACTTAAATAAATCAATTCTTATGCAATATAAATATGCAAAAAGTTATGCTTCAGTACAGACTACCAAATGGACAGGACCAGTTAAGTATTTTACATTTGAATTTCAATAATCGGCACATTATTTGAGCCCAAACCCATTAATAAAGCCTCATACACACGTAAGAGCCTAAATCCACAAACAATCATGTGTTCATTTAACAATCAAGGGGCTATCTCCACAATATCACACCAACAATGGACCATGATGATTGAAGAATACTGGGCTCTGAACCAATATGCAGGTTTCTTGCATAGTAAGTCTTACAACTGGCAAGTGAAAAAGAATGTATTAAAGAGGTAAACTCCTTAAAAAGGAAAAGTAAATATTGCATTATTTTTTCTGATTAACTCTTGTGTCTCAATCCCAAGCAATTATTCATAATATTCAATTACAAAGATTACAATTTTATATTATCAGGGCAACCTGATTATACAGTTACTTTAGGACTAAAGAAAAATTCATAAAACAAAATTCATAATGGACCACCTAAAAAATACAGACCCAAAGCCATTTGTTCTTGGCACAGATGTACTTTCTTCCACCTCAGGGCTGTCACAGGTCTTCAGTGCTCAGCAAGCGATAGAACTTTATCATGTACTCACTAAGCCACAGAAAATTATCGTGTACTGACAAAAATCTTCAAACCAACATTTAAAATTCAAACCTTGTGCCATGCAATTCAAATATAAGTATGTTTGTAACATGAACACAACATTCTTGGAAGACATACATAAACATCCTCATTTGCAAGAGCAAATAATTTAGGCTTTTAAGACAAGAGACCTATAATAGACAAACTGCATGGGAATGAGCAATATTGTTTAGTGAAGAACTTCATAACTTACCATATCATTGAACTGTTAGTTTAGCAGCATAATGGTAGTTACAATATGCTAGGAATGTAGCTATTATTAAGGAAAAAGAAACAAATACTGAATTTTTTTTAGCTAATGCTTGAATGACCTACAGGGTGATGACAGTAAAAATCATTTGCATAAAAACAGTTTGACAGGACAGGAATGGGGATGAACTGGCTCAGGATACAATGCAATGCTGGGTCCTGAAGTTTTAGGTTCTGTTGCCAGGAGTGTCAAGTCTCTTCAAAGGATGCTGCTCAATTAGTCCAACAGTTGTTGCATGAATCAAACATGGTGACATGACATACACAAATATACACAGACCTCAGAGTGTTAAAAGTGAGTGTAAAATCTTACCTCTTTTAACAATGCCTGGTAAGTACCATAAAACGTAAGATCATGAAGAATATCCAAACCTTTTTATACAGTATGTTTAAAGTAATGGTTTTCAGTCCTATATTACCCAATGTTAGAAAATGTTACAAATTACTTTGCATGGTGAGGAAACACATAATTACATATCAAAGTAAGGCAGAAATTCAAATATCCCATGCATAACCTAAAGCATCACAGATATTAGTTGCAGTTTTCATTTTCACTGTCTCAGATTATCAAGAGTTGAATCTATAAGGGATATTAAACCTATGTGATGAAGAATTGACCTCTTACATGACCCGTATGTGTTGATGAACTGATTGACCTATTTACTTCACAGTGTGGAAGAATCAGAGTAAGATATGACACTAAGAAACATGATTGCCTTTTGACCCAACAACAAAATGCAGCAAGTTGTTAATCTGATACCAAATATGTTTGATATATCATTCTTATCAATCAAGCTAAACAAGTTATTTGAATGACATATCATGCAGTAATTGTCCTTTGTCTGTTAATTATGTATCCTGAATAATAATAACATTCACAAAGATATTTGGACCTACAACAGAGAAAATAATATGAGGTTGTAGAAAATTGCATAATGACTAGCTTTGTTTTTGTACTCATCACCAAATATTATTAGGGTGACCAAGGAGGAAGAGATGGGCAGAACATGTGGCACACATGGGAATGAAGAGGCATGGTTACAGGATTTTGGTGGGAAAACTGGAAAAAAGTGATTGCATGGAAGATGTAGACATAGATGTGAGGCTAATATTAGAATTGATCTTACAGAAATAGGATGGGAGAACATCGACTTAATTCACATGGCTCAAGATAGGTACCAGTGGCAGAGTCCCATAAATATGGCAATGAACCTTCAGGTTCCATAAGTACAGGGAGTTTCTTGACTGACTAAGGAACTGTTAGCTTCTCAAGAAGGACCATGTTAAATGTACTTAATATCCAAAAAGTTACTTGTTCACTATAAGTAAAGACATCTGAAAATCAGCAAATAACAAATGTGATGTTAGGATGACAGAATATAAAAATTATGAAACTATAATTTATTATAAAACACAAGCCTATATATCTGTATCAATATGTGCAGTAGCCAATTTTTTTGTTAAATCAAAACTACTTACCTGCCTATAAGAATACTTCATATTAATATTTAATATAATTCCACATTACCTTTGTACTGTGTGTCCGGTGGTGGCTTCCTTTCCCAGCATTTCCAGCTTTCACAGATGTCGTATCTAAATATCCATAGCCAAATCCGTAGCCTCCAAATGCTTTGGTTGTCAGATTGTCCCATGACTTGGCAGGTTTAGCTGGATTGTAAGGTGTGAAAGTGGTGCCTTGTTGCTGCGAAGTAGAGGGGTACTGCTGCTGTTGATGATATGAGGTGGAAGTTCCCTGTTTGCTAGATGATTTGGTGGAATAATTTCGAGTGGCAAAGGTTCCCTGGAATGATAAATTATGTGAGTTAGTGCTAAATCCAGATTTAAGTGGACCTCACATTATCTCACGAGATATTCCAACTTGTCACCGGATTTATGCTTTGCTGAATAATTTTTCACGGTCTTGTTCAATATATCAGCTGCACAAGATGCTTGTCTGCCCATTAAAGTGAGTGAGGATAATGGTCTATTTGAAAGAAGGAATACAATTATGCTAGGTTTCCTTGGCTAACGTATTGCACAATATTACTATGCTATGTCACACATCTCACTTTATGCCTAGTTGACTTGCCTGTATGGATTACAGTAAGAGAATTAGGAAGCCATGTACAGACTGGCAGATTTCCAGTCCTTCCTTAAATGCATAGTCACAATGGAATTTCATTTGCTGTAGTTCTTGTGTGGTAATGGATTGTAATTGTAATTGTAACTGTATTTTATCATCATTCTTGACAAAATTTGTATAGGACACATCAATACAATCTCTATTCTAAAAATAGACGCTCTTTGGATGGTTTACTTTGCACACTTCCATTCTGTCATAAAATATTAAATAATTTTGGGGGGAATTCTACTGATGCAGATCGAGTATTTATGTTACAAAAAAGGATAGTTAGAATTGTCGCTGGTGTTGGATCTAGAAGTTCATGTAGAAGCTTATTTAAGAAACTGTATATTTTACCTGTCCCATGCCAATACATATTTTCATTGATGATGTTTTTTGTGGATAATCAGGAAAATTTTCAGACTAACTACATGGCATGGATACAAGAAATAAGGCTCAGCTTCACAGGCCTATTGCCAATCTCTCATGCTTTCAGAAAGGTGTTTTCTGTGCTGGTGTAGAGATTTTCAATAGTCTACCTTCCAGTATTTCGAATCTAAAAAATGATAAATTATGTTTTAAGGTTTCATTGCAAAGATACCTTATGGATCACTCTTTTTACTCACTTGCTGAATTTCTGATGCATAGAAAGAATATTTTTATGACTATAAATTATAACTTGTAATTTGTGTTTTCTGGCCTATTATTTGTATTCAAGATATCTGAAATTGTATTATGATTTTAGTGGACTTTTTAATATGTGTTCTATGTTTTGTGATACAGATTTGATTTTCTGTGTGTTGTTATTTGTCTTGCTTTGTTTGTGTTTGTGTATTGTACTATTGTGACTTATTTCGTATCTGGCTGTCTTATGTCTGGTATTGAATCTATGAAATGTACATATGTACGTATGTATGTATGTATGTATGTATGTATGTATGTATTTTTACTATTTTATCAACTCAGTAGATGAATTAATCACACAACAGCCAAAAACTGAATCAGCAATATTTTCACTTAGGGAATCATTTCCTCGCGAGTTTCCCCAAATCATTAATATTCCAATAACTGAGGCAGAAGTCATATGCACAATTACTTCATTAAAAAATAAGAATTCATGCGGTTATGATGGTTTATCTAATATAATATTAAAATTATGTGGTAGCCATATTTCTAAACCTCTCACTTACATCTATAACAAATCATTGTCGTCTGGTATCTGCCCGGAGCGTCTAAAGTATGCTATCATTACACTCTGTTTTAAGAAAGATGAAAAATCACAAATATCAAATTACAGACCAATATGATTAACTGGTTTTTCTAAAATATTTGAATTGCTCATTTTCCAGAGGTTAAAACATCATCTAGTAAGTAACAATATTTTAGTCCCTGAGCAATATGGCTTTAGGGATAATGTATCTACTGAAAGTGCAATATTTAAACTTACTGATTCGATTCTTAAAGCTTGGAATAACAAAAAATATGTAATGGGGTTATTTTGTGATTTGACAAAAGCCTTCGATTGTGTTAGTCATGAATTATTGATCTCAAAGTTGGAATTTTATGGAGTAAATGGCTCTATTTTAAATTGGCTTAAATCTTATTTGTATAACAGAAAACAAAGAGTGCAGTTGCAACTTGACAATTCACCTAATATTTTTTCGGACTGGGAAACTGTTAGACATGGTGTTCCTCAGGGATCTGTGTTGGGTCCTTTGCTGTTCAATGTTTATATTAATGATTTTCCAAGCATCATAGGTAAAGTTTCTCACACCATTCTTTTCGCTGATGACACTAATATTCTTGTTTCGTCCAATGATCATATTGAACTAAATACTAAATTAAATAAGGTATTTTGTTGCATTTCTGAATGGTTTCAAAACAATCAGTTGGTACTTAATTTAAATAAAACGCAATTGATCAAATTTACTTCCTCTAAATCTTCTACTTATCCGTTACATGTATCATACAATAATCAAGCTATTACTGTTGCTGAAAATATTAAATTTTTAGGTGTGTATCTAGATTGTCATATTAGATGGAATTTGCATCTAGACAATTTAATTAAAAAACGGAGTTCTATCTGTTTTCTCTTGAGAAAATTATCATCTATTGTAAATGTAAAAACACTACGAATGGCTTATTTTGCACATTTCCAATCACAAATTAATTATGGTATAATTTTCTGGGGTTCATCTTCACCAATGAGAAATGTTTTCATAATTCAAAAGAGAGCAATTAGGATTATGCTGAGGCTGGGTCCAAGGAGTTCTTGTAGAGAAGGTTTCAAAAAACTGGATGTACTTACAGTTCCTTGTTTGTATATCTATGTTTTGATGTTATTTGTAGTTAAAAATCCTAAAATCTATCAAACCAACACCTCAGTTCATGGCAGAAATACTAGGCAACAGAATAAACTGCATGTACCTTCTGTGAGATCTTCAACAATACAGAGAGGTGTATATTATTCATCTGTTAAAATATTTAATCATCTTCCACAAAATATTTCAAATCTACATAACAATATACCTATTTTTAAGACTATGTTAAGGAATTATCTTGTTAAGAGTGCTTTTTATTCTATTGACAAATTTCTTTCTAAAGATTGTAATAGTTAACCAGCAACAAATAATTTTTCAACTGCTGTTGCACTCCTTTTATAGTTCATTATTATTAGCAACATATATGTGTATTCTGTGTATGTATTCTACTTAATTTTCAAATGTTGACTTGTTATTATTTATTGTAATCCATATATTTACCTTGTCTTAGTGAGTGAGTATGAATTCTCTTGTTATTTATAGTGTTTTACTAATTCTATGTAACTTTGTATCTCATTTGTATCTCAGTGTTTTGACTCGATTGCATATTGCAATCTACTCTGTTCTTGACGAATTCCATATCCAATCCTACTTACGTGGATGTTGGATCGGTGAATGTATATGTGTATATATGTATGTATGTATGTATGTATGTATGTATGTACATGTACACATATTCTTATGAGTCATCATTCTTGTCACATCAGTATTATATAAAAAGGATATAACATATTAACAAATTCCATTGATTTACTAATTTACTAACTGCTTTATAATACCACATTATTCACTTCATTTAGATGGAGTGCAAGTGAATTTTGTACCACACTTTGAATATACACAAGTCCACTGCCTCTTTCATTTTTTAATTGTCTAAAATAAGTCCCCATTTTATATAAAATTACATTTTCTATGTTAGAACTTTAGAAGTCAAATATTCCTCTACTGAGTCTAAGAGCACCATATATGATATGTGTGGTCTATTTGCTTGTTTAGCCTCATCAGTGTTCAGACAATAGCACCTAGTCAAACTACACACACACACACTGACCAGGTACAAAATGGTTTTCACTTTTGATGAAATGAATATATAATCATGGGAAGGAGAAGAGTACACAGCATGTATAGTTGTGTTATTAATCAGCACTGCATCATGTACCCAGTACACACCAGAAAAATGCTGGACTGGAGTCACTGGACTCAGCATCCAAGAGTACCATTGAAAACAATATTACTGCTGGGCACAAAGTAGGACATTTCTGTATGGTGGGAACTGATAAAGAAATAGTCTATTATATATGTTGATGCTGCAGCAACTGACAGGCCTGGCTGAATCAAAGTCACCTCCCAAGCTGTGTTTGCTTTATAGTGTTTGACTGGGCTCAATTTGCTTCCAAGACATGTTTTCATCTATTTTGAATTCTTATGTACTTGTTCAGCCAAACTGGTGATTTTTAGATACCAGCTCCAGCACAACCTTGCTTGACAAAAATATATTAAAAAGACAGGCAATGTATGTATAATGTAACACTGAGGTGCATTCACGTAACTGTTGCTGCTGTGGAAAAGTGACAAGTACTAAATACTCTGAGTGTCTTTCTGTAGCCTTAGTTATCCAGCATACAAAGTGTGAGTGCCAAATTACATTGTCATCTGTGGCCTGTCTGGCTCTACCATACTTTTTCACATTATCTCAGAAAACGATTTTCGGAAAAACAGCATTGAAAAGAAAATGTGTTTTTGATTTTCTCTACAAATTTTGTCTGAAACATTTCTCATTTTAAGAAAAATTCAGCGAGATACTATCATCAATGTGCATAGGTCTTCATGTAAAGTACTCGTTATTCTTGTCAGATTTTAATGAAACTTGGATTTTCTCAACAGATTCGAAAAATCCTCAAACATCAACTTTCATGAAAATCCGTCCTGTGGGAGCCGAGTTGTTCCATGCGGATGGACGGACGGACAGACAGACAAGACATGACGAAGCTAATAGTCGTATCTTGAAAATTTTGCAAACGTTCCTAAAATCATATTATCTCTGGCTTTATAGAAAAGTAAACTCTAACTTGCTCCATAAAAGAACCCAACATGGAAAGGATTAAGGCGGATTGAAGACTTGGGACTACGTTCATAAGAAAATTGTAAATTCCTTTTCGTGTTATGTAACTCAGTAAAATGTCATATGTAAAAGATTAAGTGTTTCAATTTTAAGAAAGAAAATGAAGTGCTCACCATTCTGTCACATACCTCACAGGGTGGATCCCAGTATAATGTATCTGTACTGAGTGACGTTGTGTAGGATGCCGCACTACTCTCACCCCCTGCACCACCAGGCATTGTACAACTCAGTTCACTTGAAGTACAAGAATGCAAACTGCACTGACTAACAAGACCAGTGCCAAAGTTGAAGTAGCGATGGGCACGTGGTTGTGAAGGCTGCGGTACCACACCTGCAGTAGCTGGATGTACTGCAGGTTGAGAAGAAGAACGACTACTTTTTTCTTTCCAACCTTCATCAAAATACAAAACATACAATTTGTATTAAATGTTCGGATCACGACATTTTGGTTAGATTTGACATAGGAACGCTATCAAGTAGTGACAAGGAACAGGAAAGACAATTTACATACACAAAAAAGTATTAAGGAAAATATTTGGTTCTGGAACAGACAAAGTGATAGATCTATAAAATTACAACTTTAGAGCATATTTCACCTACTGCTCATAATAAATTATAATTATTAAAAGTAATATTGGGTTGAGAATGTTGGGAATACGTGGTAGGACAATATTCAGACATACTTTGAGGTTGAATTATTTATACCAAGAAATGCACCAAGACAGTTTTTTCACTGTTTTCTTTATTATTACGATGCCCCAATACGCATTTTCGGCAGTTATTCTGCCATCATCAGGGGGTATTTTAAGTGAGTTTTTTACATAGACCAATTTTGGTTACGTCATAACAGTGAGATGGTATTTACCACATCGTATAAAATTTTGTAAAATTAGTGGTTAAGCTGCTAAAAGTTATTAAATTATTAAAACTTATAAAAATTACAATAAAATCAAGTAATATATTATACTATCCTCTATAGTATAATTATTAATTAATGGCAGCATGGTCCTATTTCCATCATGTGTTCCAGTTATCTGTGTGTTATGTTGTTGGCAGAACCTCCTTCTCTCCTGTCTGTGTGGTGAATGGTCCATTGGGGCATCGTAATAATAAAGAAAACAGTGAAAAAACTGTCTTGGTGCATTTGTTGGTAAAATAATTCAATTATAAAAAGATGCACGGTGAATATAAAGTGAAATACTTTGAGGTGTTTATAAATTCAAGTAATACTGTGTCCAATGGAGAAATTTTGCATCATGAAGATAAATGTTAGGTATATATATCTTATGCAGACAAATGTACACTGTTTTATGTTATTTAACACAATTTTTATTAAATGCTGCCCAACATGTTTCTAGCCCATATAAGGCTCATCTTCAGGGGCTCTTTCGTTGAAATTACAACAGCTATATTTCAACGAAAGAGCCCCTGAAGATGAGCCTTATATAGGCTAGAAACATGTTGGGCAGCATTTAATAAAAATTGTGTTAAATAACATAAAACAGTGTACATTTGTCTGCATAAGATATATATAATTAAAAATGTATGGTACAAGTAACATAAATGTTAGGGTTCCATAATGTCCAGCCCTTGGTTGACATTAAACAGTGATCTACAAATTGACACATCCCATGTCTTTTACAATACATTCTACAACTGAAATTTCTTTTGCATGTCCTTTCCAATGTGTTCTGTCAGCCCTTTCCGGTCTCTCTATATCATGTAACAATACTGCACTATCTGCCGTTAATTTATATCCTGTGAGCTACATGTATCCTAGGTGGCAGGAGTGCTTCTTTTACAGTACTAAGCTGATATGAGTGAAAACAAGAACAAACTTCCACCTCAAAAATGAATACAACTTATGAAATGTGGTAAATTTTGGAAAAAAGGAAGGGTTAAGTCCTTACCATAAATAAGGTTAGGTCAGTTCAGTTCCATCACTTTTATAAGTTATTCACATGTGCGATGGAGAAGACGTATTCATAGACCAAATGTCAATATATTTTTCAATTCACTTTCATATCCTATATCTTCACAGTCTATTATAGGATGCTACTTGGTGTCTGTAGTGCCATATTGCCTTATCCTTCCTAGAGCAAAGTACATGTTTGAAGTGTCTAATCAAAGTGAGCAAGTGGCTGTGATATACATCCAACTGAACTGAGCTCAGCTAAGCTAGGGCTAACTTCCATTAACAAAACGAAAACAAATGAAACACATAAGCTTTCAGCGTTGCATGGCAGGTGTTGATCAGAGAAGTGTTCTGGGTTTTGACACTGTAAATTTGTAGGCTGACATCAACGTTTTGGAGGAACATACTGTCTCCATCTTCAGGGTGATGGGATTATGTCTAGTAGATGCTGAAGTAGTTAGGGCAAAGAATTGGGTTGAGTACATACATGAGGGGCACGCGGTGGCGCAGTTGGTCGAGGCACTGCTCTACAAGCCGGAAGGTCGCGGGTTCGATTCCCGATGGTGTCATTGGAATTTTTCATTGACATAAACCTTTCGGTCGCACTATGGCCCTGGGGTCGACTCAGCCTCTAACAGAAATGAGTACCAGGAGTATTTCCTGGGGGGTAAAGGCGGCCGGTGCGTAGGGCTGACAACCTTAACACTTTCATGTGCCTAGTGTCGTAAAATCTGTGAGCCTCAACTTCCTGGAACCCTAAGGGCCTGTCCAGGCCTGTGATGGGATTGCTTTACCTTTTTTTACATACATGGGTTGTGAGTAAACTTATTCACAATTCTTTCTGCTCCATATTGTATGTACATACTGTGGGTGATGCAAGCTTGTGAGTGCAGCCTTGTATGTTTGGGACTGAAACAGATCTGACAATAACACTACATTATTCCATCAAAGCTGGGGGTTAATAGACCACATGCAGGTGGGACCAGCGATCTTTAAATCAGAGCAATAAAATTGTGTGTTTCAGAAGACTTTGAGAATTCATTACCTTTTGAATCTGACTGATTCTTGGAACTGCTTTTATGACCATTTCGATGTTCTTTGTGATGACGTGATCGCCTCCTAGCAGAAGGAACACAGTGTGGATCACAGCATGGACTTGCTAAGTCATAAGCTTCTAGACTAGAACTGTCTTGGTTGCTGGCTTGTACACATGGGTTGCATAAGTGGTGAGAATGGGAGGGCTGTTGTTGCTGTTGCTGATTTTTATTGTGATTACTATTCCCTGAACCTTTTGAACACTTATTACTAACACCTGCAACAAAGAATTGAAAATAATTTTACATTCAGTCCTTTAGTTTCTTTTAATATTAAATTAAACTTCAAATGGAACCAAGCTAAATCTTGAAACACTGTTTTTTATCTCAATACAGTATTTAAAATATCACATAACCACACATAATTTTAACAGTGAGAATTAAAACAATGTATCAAATTCCTGACTGTGAAATTTAATATTCTGTTTTTTTTTTCAGGCTTGCTTGACAGTTTGTTGAAACCCTTGTATGCATTTTCGGTGAAAGCCACAGCAAACATTCTCAAAACCTATGATGTGTCTGTCTTCAAGAGAATGTGACAAGTAGGCTATTTTTGTACATAATTTTACTAATTAATTGTGGATACTGATTTTTAGATTTACGTTCGCAAATTTTCAGGTATTTAAGGCACATAACTATCAGAAAAATTTTGGAATTGGAGATCATTATGTTGCAGGTTTGTCTCTAGTTTTCATATGCAAGGAATTAAAAGAAAAGCAGTGACATTTAGTCAGACACAATCTGTATATTTTCCCTTGACCATAAAAGTACTTAATATAATTTCTTTTGCAACGGCCACTATAATTATTTGCACTGAAGCTGAGTCAGCGAAATAATGAAGACAAACTCTCCCCATCCTGTCTGCCTAGCAGCAATCTCCCTGCTGCACACCTTCCTGCATTCCAATCAGCTATCCCTGATATTGTGACTTTCGTGTCATCTACACATTGTCTCTCTTTCAGTTGGTGGTTTGTTATTGGTGTTGATGGAGGGGAGGGGTGCAATGAAGGTAAGATGAGGAAGTAGTCTTGAACACGTACTAGCCGTGTCATTTTGTCCTTGACCCACGTATAGTTACATCATCCATCACTGTGAATAATTCAGTGTCATACAGATTACTCATAAGAATCTAACCAGCTCCAGCTGCTGCAACACCATTGGTTTGGTGATAACCTTTGGATGCCCCATGTCGTGTTGGTGCCTCGCATGAAGTCTTCATGACTGTGGACTGGTGATGGCTAGCTGTATCATTATGACTATGTTGCTGTTGTGACACGTGAGCTGTCGGCCAGCTGACAAAGTATTCACTACTGCTACTGGTCGAAGGCTGTAGCATGTATGCCCGATACCGGGGATCAAGGTACTGGTATGCTAGCAGCAATTGTTGTGTCTGAGGCTGCTGCTGAACCTATAAAACCATTTGTATATACCAGCCTATAGTTATTGCTCCAAATTATGCTCATGGGAAGGTTTTCATTCATTAATGAACCAACATAGGATTTTTTATCCTTGTTGTGTTTAGGTGATTCATTAAGAACTCAGTTTTGTAGTATTAAATGAAGAATTTTGTGGCAAGAATGAATGATGAGTTGGGAAGGATGTATGAGGAAACAGGTCCGGCATATTTTAAGGTACAGTCTCAACTACCATTTGGTGGGACCTACGAAAACAAGAAGAAGCTGAGTTTGGGCAGTAAGTCCCCAGGCTGAGGTTCAGCTGGTAGGTTATGTATATGAAACAGAAGTGCTAACCATTGCACTGCGCTGTTGAGTAAAATGCAACTGGCAAACTTCCTTGAACAATAAAATAAATCTGATAAACTCTGTAACTTTTATGGACTGGACTGTAATAGGCTTATTTTAACATAATTGATATTATAATAAAATAGAATAGAATACAGAAGGGCAAGCATCACAGTGACCTGTGCACTTTGACAGTTATCAATCTTTCATGCAGCCCTTATATTCACACATTCAAATCGATATTAGATCATGTTACTATATCTGAAAGCACTAGTTCTCAGACAGGCAAAGCATTTTACCCCTCCTTAGATCAATGGAGGACGGTTTGACATTTGAGGAAGGGCCTCCCATGGTGCATTACTCTATTCAGATTAACTTGTTCAGGGCACTGACTGACTGCTGTTAAATAAGTTCACTTTGCTAATGCATAACTTGCTGGAGCAGCTATGACTACACTGGCAAACAGATATTTTATTCTGTTCATATTTACTGAAATTTTGACAAACTCTTGTCCTTACACCAAATTTACAACAGCATGTGAAAAGTATTATTTCAGAAAACAGACTACATAAATTATGTTATAAATTCTATTATTTTATATCCCACGAGTTTTGTGAGCAGAATGTGACATGTAAAATGATAATGATTGAATGTGTTCATCTGGACAGACAGAAGGAGATCACAAACATTCATGTAGGGACTTCAATACAGCTACATATACTCTAACACAATTACATCATCAGTCCACTGTTATCAGTACTGTGTACTGGATCATAATCAGTATTAATATTACCAGTACAAGTTATGATAGTATAAGAAGAGAAGTTACAAATAGCCATAGGTATTACATCTATTAAAAACTACAACATAAAGATACTGCACATATCAAACTCTATTTACCCGTGCAACATCTTCAGTGGATACAGTGGGTCTGCAGTAATTGTAATCATTTCCATCTGCTTGAGTTGGGGTTGTGACATCTGCTGATGATGAGACACTGGCTTTCTTACGAGCTGGCAAACTGTGTGTCTTCCATTTTCCTTGCAGCAGTTCCCTTTCTCGTAAACATAAACGCTCCAATTCCACCATCTTACCCTGGAGGACACGTTGAAGCTGAATGTAGCGCATATGCAGTTCCACCTGTGGACATGTTTTTTATGTTACAGTATCATGATCTTATCACAAATAACACAGCATTACTAACAAAGGCAAAGGATTTTCATACTGGGTCTACACCCCTCAAAAATTCAGGAAATGGCATTACATCATCCAAAACATGTTGGACTGTGAATGATTTCAAATCACTCCCACAGCAATGACAAAGAAAGATAAACCTTGAAAGTATCTCAGTCAGGCAAGGTAACCCTGGCTTACTTCTGAACACATGTCAGGACAAACTAAAATGAGACCAACTTATTTGTACAGTCAATGTCAAGGTGGCCCAATAACAATAACAGTGACATGAGGAAGATACGATAATTCACACACATGAAGACAACCTTGGGAATTACATAGGGCAAGAAACTTGCAAGCTACAGATAAAGGAAACAGATGAAAGTGATACACAGTATGCTTTGAATATCTCGTGAGAAATCTTGACAACTAGTTAAGGTTCCTCTATACCATCATGAGAACTGAGTTGTAGACACTGATTTGTGTCCGATTCAGTGAATATATCTTCATGCAGGTCAAGAACAACACAATGATTGAGGGAATGTAAATGAACAGGCTTTCAGCTCTCCAACATTAACATTATAAGTGTGAAACTAAGTAGAGTAGTCCAGTAATGCCAAGACCTAATAATTAAGAAATGGTAAGTCCCCTCTAAAATGACACTGAATTCATGGTTCCATAACAACAAACAAATGTTTATTAGAGGATTTATTACATGACTTGGTTTCATGGACATTACAAACCGAACACTTTAAAGTGATGAACTTAAACACGTATTCTTTCCAAAATACTGGCAGACTGTTTCATGTAAACATAAACAATGGGATTTAATTCTGTTGCAAAATATTTTAATAAGTCGCTACTATTTGATAAATTTTTCTTCACACAAGAACGGATGCTACATATGTTTTTACTGCAAAGTTCAAGATTTTGCATATTTGCAAAGAAGAATGAAATATTTGTAGCTTGAAAATAAATATTTTCGATATACATGTAGAAACATATATCTGTGTACAAAAAAATCCGTTTTACTGATTAAAATCATTTTATTAAAATACAATATAGCCTTTCATGTTGTGTTCTCATGTAAACTTCTGGGCAAATAAGTATTTCCTGAATGGTGATAAAACTCCTTCACAGCAAAATGTATAATTTTTGTCACAAGAGTATAGGAAAAGAAAATGCAGAAACTATTAGAAACAATGGCCAAACTTTGGTTGAAACTGACATAATGTGGAAGGTATGTTGTGATAAAATATGATCATAAACACGTATGGTTCCCTTTTTGGAGAAAATCAAATAAATACTAATACCGAAACAGCCACTGCTAAAAATTTCTAAGGAATCAGAGAAAAATGATACAGTGGCTTCAAGGACTGCAGGAACAAAACTGTGTAACATCTTAGTAGGCCCAGCAGAATATCTTTCCACAGAAACTACAAATACAGTGTAATAAGATTTTTACAAAATAAGAGAAACTTAATTTTTATACTAAATGAAATTAGAGAAAAACTTTTCATGATTGCACCAAATGTTTCCAATAACTGAACGTTTTGTGATACAGATGATAAGACAAAAAAATCAAGCAAGATTAGAATCGCTGACAATAATTGTTTCTTTTCAACACATCTTCTTTCGTGTTATATGTTGCTGTTCTCCAACGGTAGTCCATAGACCACTTCTGGCTCACAACTTAATTCATGTCAGTCACAATGTGCCATTTAGCTTATTGTTTTATGCATGCTACAAAAAAACCACTGACCCACTATGTATAAAATAAGATGAAAATGGTACATGGACCACCATTTGAGGAGCATTTGACATATAGGACTAATGCAGATGGAATGAAAATAGTTTTTATTATCAGAGATTTTAATCTTGCTTGACCTTCTGAATCATAAAAATTATTGCAACCAGTTGGTGCATTAATGTACAGTTTTTATCTAATTATACTCAGTAACAAATGAAGGTTTTCCTTATAATATGTATATAAATACTTAAAAGATCTTAATTATTCCTCCTCTGATTATCTGTCCCCCTTTTGTGTTTGTAGCTGTATTCTATGTATTATGCAAAGCAGTGTTAGTTACTGTTAATACATCTGTGATATATAGTGTACAGACTGCATAATGATGCTTTTTTTTTCGTGAAAACATACAGCTCATAATACAACACCTGTAAAAACAAGAATGCTGTGTGTAACAGTGTAACTGTTTAAAGTTTTTTAACCAGCCACTCATTGGTGCTACAGTGGCTATGCAAGTCAACAGTTTGAGTTGAACTATATAATTTTGTGTTTCTGTCTTCCTTTTGTGGTGTTTAATGGGGAGTGACCGACCAGATGGTCAGGAAGAAGACATGGAAGTTTTGTATAGGCCACTGCATCCATTAGAAATTGGGAAGTGGAACTTGGGGACATTATTTTACCTGACAATTGCAACTAGTCATTTACCATCACCTTGCTTAACGTGTAAAACTTCAATGTACAGTGGACAAAACGTTTGTCAGATGCGACACTGGTCTGCAAGCCAAAAGATAATACTAACAACACCCTATTTAAGTAATATAAGTAAAAACCTAACACTAACTGCAATGCATAGAACAACAAATCGGAATAGTGGTGACAGCTGTGCAGCCTTCCATCACGTTAGATGGTCTGAGTGAAACAGGGCTGTCACTTGTCAGATAAAATAATATCCATGTTTATTATGTATTTCAGGTCCTTAGAAGACAGATATGTCTGACAAATTCAAACATTGCAAATTCTGTAAAGTACAAAATGAGGGTCACATGACATTTCTACAGCCTTACTATCATATAAGGGCATTTTATTAGAGTGTGAAAAACCATGTTTAGTAATGGTAGTAAGAATTTTGATATGTCAGTTACTATGTGTATCGTACAGCATGACACAGGTGGAGTATTGGTCCTCTGGAAAACCTACTGCTGATTTATGGTCTTCTGAGTCAGAAAAGTTTAAGAATTACTGCTATGTGCCTTACTGAAATAGTTAATGTATCTATATTCTTTGTGATTCTGCCAGCAGGTCTTTGCTGTTTTAGGATGTCTGTAATGGGGCAGTGAGGAAGGTATAAGAAATTTATCTTTATAGTGATCTGTTTTCATAATAAATCTCGCTTTATAATCATCTCTCTTTATAATTATCTAACTTTAAAATGATGTCTATATAAACTTGATTATAATCAGCTCTCTTTATAATGATCTAAATTTAAAATGATGTCTTTATAATAATCTCTCCTTATAATCATCTCTTTTTATAATAAACTAACTTTAAAATGATGTCTTTATAATGATCTATTTTTATAAAACTCTCTCCTTATAAAGGTCTCTCTTTATAAACATATTTTTTATAATGATCTAACTTTAAAATGATGCCTTTATAATGATCACTCTTTATAATCATCTCTCTTTATAATGATCAGTCCTTATAATGATTTATCTTCATGACAATCTCCTTCAAACCCTGAAAAGTGGATGGACATTTCTTTCATTGGTCATCTATGTATTTAATTTCATCATAATTACCTTTCTCACACAGTCTTCAAATAGAACAACCATACGCATTCGAGAATCACAGTTTTTTATGAAGTTAACAAGTGTTTTGTGATCAGCCTTTTCCATGTCATGGCCATTAATTGACAGGATAACATCACCTGGAAACCAACATATTTAATGTTACATACCTTACATGCTTCTGTCTTGTGTAAAGTGTACACCACCATACACAGAAGAGCTAGAGTACTGCAGTGCAGAACTGCTTTAGCACTGGGACATGAATAAACACAGTGTTCAAAAGACACTGATTTTCACTTGTGTTAATTGTTGAGCAAAAACGTACCTGCTAACACATAACTAGAGGAAAGTTTGCTTCAGAACTGTGGTCTGAATTCACATTTTCTTTCACATGTTCTTATTGTTTATCTTATTTATACATTACAAACAAAATGTTTACTGAAAACAAATATTTCCATCAGGATGGTTTAAAGAAGTATTTCTAAAGCATACAACAACTCGTCAAAGAGAAAGTTCTTAGCACAAACAAAACCATTGGCGCAGCCTTCTGCAGTGCTGCAATGGGTGCTTCCTTTGGTAAGAAACAAGCAATAATAAAAGAAAACAGACAAACATACACATACGAACAACTGAGTTTAGTGACGAAAATGATAACATGCATGAGAATAATATTTTTAATACCAATTATATTTACCTTCCCGCATGCCAGCCCTAAATGCGGCTCCATCATAATCAACATAGTCAACATATGTAATCATCTCTATTTCTTGTTCTTTCTTGTAGTGTATCCCATAACTCTGTAACAGACAATTACCTCATTGCTCTTAAAATGTCTCAATCTCAATCATATACACCTTTCTCTTCATGTTGTTGACACAGTTAAATCTGTTCTATGTACTATAGATCACCATTCATCTTCAGGAGAACTGATGCTCCTTGAGTGTTGTAATTTATGTACACAAAAGCTATCAGCTTCAAACAGTTCTCGCATCACAGACATAGGTTAATTTAAGTACTGAGTGCAAACTGCCACACAGAATGAAATAGAAATTAATGCAGAAAATTATTTAAATGTAGGTTTAAAAATATTTAATCAACTTGAATGAAATAATTCAAATGATAAATTTCACATATGTGTGACGTTTTTGTCCTGAATTAGTTTACACTGCCCCATTAAACAATATTTAGATGCAATATTACCGAAAACTAAAGACTTCGTGTGAAGGCACTGTACATGTACAACTGCCTCTCTGGTTAAGCACCATCTATGAAAATATTGCAGGAGTGGAGGGAAATCTCCACACATTCTTATTCTCTGCACTAGGTGGAGGTGAATGGTCAGATTCGTGCTCCGACCATTTTACCGTCGGTAAAGAGCTCTGGGAGATCAGTGCCTAGGAGTCTGCATGGTCCCCAGATCCAGTCTTGGAACAGTGACAAACAGAAAAATCTCCATCCCTGTGGTAATAAAATTTTGGTTACTCAACCCAGCGCCGTTTGATTTAGTTATTGAGCTATACTAAATCATTAGGAGATGCTGCAGAAATCAAATCATTTACAGGGTCTTTATCACTGGTAGTTTCTACGAAATGACAAAATTTCTGACCCTGAGATGAAAAGAGCTGTAACTCCAATTTATATAATTTTCTAATAGTTATAGTAATAAAGTCTTAAGAATACAATTTATTTAGGGATAAAAGCGGAAAATCAAAGAACATTACTGTTAACTGGCACAAAGAAAGGTAACTCTACTACTTACTGAATGCTTACTTGATAAGGCGTAGTAATTGTGGTGGACAAAGTAGCGCTGGGGCAGGTATTTTCCTGAGTACTTCGGTTGACTCCTGTCAGTACCATTCCACCAAGGTGCCATACTCTTATTTCATAAATGTACCTTCAACGCTATATAATCGTAGTAATTGGAAGTGACATTAAGTGAGAAAACGTTTTAAAAATTTAAAGAACTTGCATATAAATTGTGTACGGTGTAAAGATGCTGGTAAAGTTAAAGTTGCGCCTCTGCACGCCATGACGGCGTATAACGGAAGAAGAGGTACAGTTCCGCTCATTCTTAACCTCAGTACAAGAAGGAGGTGAATGGTCAACGCCCCGGCCGCTTTACTCCCGGTAAAGAACCTCCGGTACCAACTAAACAGGTGGCCGGCTAAGTCCAAAAGCCGGTCTGGACGTTTTGGAGAAGAGAAAAATCTCTTGCCCATGCCGAGAATCCAACGGCACGCCATTTGTGCAAGGCGTGAGGAAAAGTATTTAATCGGATTACAGGATATAAAGGCACGGTGAATGGAGGATGAAGCCACATGTACCCTGTAAAAGTAGTTCACACTACGAACTAAGTATCTGGTAGCTTCTTCCGTGTTCTTCTTAACAAAGTGAATATCTTCTTGTGGTTACTCTTCTATATGACCTCTTTCTTTTACAAGGTGACTTTGGGTGCTACAGTGACTAGCCCACGGGCTGAATACCGACAAATACCCGGCAAGAGTGAGAGATTTTCCTCTTCTTCAAAACATCCACACCGGCTCTGGGGCACACTCACCCATCCACCGGGGACTCTTTCCCCAGGGGTAAAGCGGCTGGGGCCTCAATCTAACCACTTCTACCTAGTCTCGAGATCAACAACGAGTATAGCTATGTATCCACTTCCCCACACGTCTGCGTGTCATGCACAGGGGCGAATTTTATGGCTATGAGATACAAAAGTAAAGGCAAAGTTGGCCCTGTCCGCGACTAGAAGGTACACAGAGGGAGTGGAGATATAGCTCCACTCATTTTTAAATTCGAAAATAGATAAAGAAGTGGTTAACTACACAAACCCCTACCGCTTTACCCCCGGAAAAAGAACGGTACCAATTCAATAGAAGGCTGGGTTGTCCCTAAAGCCGATCTGGACATTTGGAGAACAGAAAAATTTCTAGTCTCTGCCGGCATTCGAACCCCGGATCGCCCAGTGCGTAGCCTAATCACTGTAATGACTATGCTTTCCCGGATCCATAAAATACCAAAGTAAACTTCATTTTAAAAAAAATATCTGAAAAGAGTCTATTTGTTACACGCCACGTTGTTAATTTTGTGTTTATTATCAAGACTTCAATGGAGTAATGATTCCATACAGGATACTCTCAGGCCTATATGATTCCAAGAACACATTACCATTAAATATATATTTGAACATACACAGAATCCATTATCTTAGCTTTAGCCAGAGGGCATGTAGTATTGTATATTGGTTTCAGTGTGGGAAAATAACAAAGTACTGGACAACCTTGTCTGAGAGATAACATCACCATCTTCATATTTGCCCTGTATTTCATAACCATGGAAGTTGCGACCTGTATTACCTGCAACGTAAACCCAAAGGAACCATTCTTCTTCTCCACGATAATAGTGCGACGTCTACGGTCTTCTTCAGGCTTGCTTGTCGTCACTCGGTCAGGTTTCACACGCTCCAGGATTTGTGACTGCAAGAACAACATAAGGAACACTCTAAAAGCAAAATCAGAAGTTTAAACATTGCTAAAATCATAACCCACCACTGGACACAGGCGTTGTTCAGTTCCACCCACCTTCCGTCTTAACGTTGCCCTTTCTCCTTTTTGGTTCTCCAATTAGTAGTTTTCCAAGATATTTCTCTTGCCACAATTCTGTATAATTTGCCTGGTTTCCTACATCCTAGCTACATGTCCAGCCCATCATAATCTCCTAATTTCACTAACGTGACTAAACCAGTTGAACTGTTTAAATCACGAAGTTTCTATGTATGTAACTTTCTAAATTGTTTATGAAAACAAAATAAGCATCCGATTTAACGAAAACTACGTACCAAAGTTCTATACCGACAAGACAAAGCCTTTATAGAGACAATCTGCGCCACTGACATCAGCATTTTTCGCTCGTGTCATGAGAAACAAGACTGAAAATGCGTACTCCAAACGGAATTAAATTGTACAAAGTTGTCCCTGTCCGCGCCACAAAGGCATATAAGGGGAGTAGAAGTATAGCTCCACTCATTCTTAACCTTGGCACCAGATGGAGATGAACGGTTAATTTCACTCCCCGGCCATTTTACCACCGGGAAAGAACCCCGGTACCAATTGAATAAGAGGCTGGGTGGGATTCAGAGTTGTTCTGGACGTTTTGGAGAAAGAGAAAAACTTCTTGCGCCTACTTGATTCGAACCCCGGACCGTCCAGCCCGTAGACTAGTCATTACACCGACTGTGCTGCCCCGGCTCCAAAACGGACACACGCAACTTCCAAAATTTTCATGGTCGCACAATGTGCATTCCTTAACTGCACTGCTAAGGGTTTTTTTAAGTGGGGATTAAATGGAAATAAGGGAATTGATGTGAAGTGAAGAGGCGTGAAGTGATGTGAAGTGAAGTGTTTAGGTTTCGAAAGTGAAGTGAAGTGAATTAAGTTCTTGGGGGATATAAGTATCATGTACTTTGGTCTGACTTTATTCTGAGGATATTCTAACGCATTGAGATTATTTAATGTGTGGGTGTTTTTGTAATGTGCGTGTTTTTTTGTATTGTGTGTGGGTGTTTTTGTAAGGTGTGGATGTTTTTATAATTTGTGTACGGTATTCTAATGTGTGTAAATGTATTTACTGTATGTATTTTGTTTTGTAATTGTGTATAGTTTGTTTTGTATTGTTACTTTTATGTATATTTATATGTCCATTTGTATTGTGTGTACAAGTGTAAGGACTACTGCCACCGGGTGAAAACCCAATTGCAGTGAATAATAATAATAATAATAATATAATAATAATAATTGTCTGCTGTAGATGGAAGTAAATGTTCTTCTTATCCATTTTAAGCCGAAATCTTGTGGCAGAAATGAGCACTGAATCTCGTATTTCAAATAAAAGTCTATTTTTGGCAAAGTTACTTGGAGTGCAGAAATGTATTACTTTGCTTATTTTTCTCGAAGTATACACCACAATAAAACACGCTTCCAATTTAGCGAGGTAGACTTTACCGATATACCTTGCAAGTTATTTACATCTTTACTTTAGTAAGACGGATCGCTTTGGAGAAAAGTATGTTCGGCCTGAGCTTCATGTCAAATAGGGATTGTGTTGAACTGACATAAACCAAAATATGATTCTACCAACATCATCTGATGTAGAATCCCAACGCCAAATTAGTAGTACCGCATACAAACATGCGGACAGACATCGCCCCTCACCATCATGCCTTCATTTCTGTACTTCGTGCAGACACAAAGACGCGTAATCACATGTTTATACTCTCGCATCAGCTCCACCAGCTACCAATTCTACGGTTTTATGAGCGGTAACGGTCAAGTGAAGACGTCACGTTCACCACGCTTTTTGCGTGTTATTTGGTGTTCTGACATGAAGTCTGGTATCTCTTGTTCCTCTGTCTACTTAAATCAAAATACCGTTCTAGTTGCGAGATTTCAGACTTCCGCCGGATGTAGCTGAGGCCTTCGATCTTGAAGGGTCAAATACTATTTGACCCTTCAAGATAGGACCGACAGGCATGTCCCGAAACGTCGGCACCCAGCTACCAACCTACGCCGCATAAGACACCACGCCAGCGAAGGCCTCACCGTACTAGTTCATATGCTGTTTGCAATATTACATGAAAATGACACTTTTAATAAGTTCTTGACAAGTTTGTGGGCCGGGATAGCGCAGTCGGTATAGCATCTCGCTACGGGCTGGACGGTCCGGGGATCGAATCCGGTGGGGACGAGATTTTCAGCACCCGTCCAGACCGGTCCTGGGGGCCCACCCAGCTTCCTATATAATGGGTACCGGGTCTCTTTACCGGGGGTAAAGCGGCCGGGCCGTGGAGTTGACCACCCACCCTCATCTAGTGCCGGGGTTAAAGGAGTAGAACTATACACCTCTACTCCCCCTCTGGGCCTTCATGGCCTGTTCTAGGGAGAACTCTACCTTTACCTTGACAGGTTTACTTGAAGGGCACCTTACTGCCAGACAAGGGACTTTGTGGGTTCGTCATACGACATTAGAATGTCATTCGGAGGGTTCTGAGTTCGATCCTCAGCCGACACATTTACCGAAGAAAAAGTATCAGGATCTTTCAAAGTGTCAGCTCCTAAGCGCTTCGGAACACACATTATGCTGTGCGTGTCCCCTACGGACCATCACTCCGATGTTCACCCCATTTATGGCGTTAACAGTTCGATCAATGGGTGCCCCTGCATCAGAGGATTCTAAGCTAGAAAGTTCGAACAGGGAAACCAACTGTTTGTTGCATGGTTAAAGTTTTGTAAAGACCTGACTCGATGTCTGAACAGACAATGAGAGTACGCTGTATACTTTCATAAACTAAATTACTTTTTTTTTTATAGAATGCTCTAGTGTTACTCCCAGCTCTAAAGTTCGTACAATTGTCATGTTGGATTCGAAGACAAGGAACTAGTTAACTTTTAATAGCATGAACTTCACATGATTGTGAAAATCACTCCGTTCTTTGGAAGGCTATTAAGGGGGACACACAGATGTAGGCAGACAAACAGCGCTCTATTCCTCCTTTCATAAACCGTAAAGGTAAAGTTCACCCTAGAACAGGCCATGAAGGTCCAGAGGGGGAGCAGAGGTATAGCTCTACTCTTTCCTTTACTTCGGCGCTAGATGGGGTGGGTAGTCAACGTTACGCTCCGGCCGCTTTACCCCCGGGAAAGAGACCCGGTACCCATTGTACAGGAGGCTAGGTGGCCCCAGGACCGGTCTGGACGGGTGCGGAAAATCTCGCGCCCACCGGGATTCGATCCCCGGACCCTCCAGTCCGTAGCGAGTCGCTATACCGACTACGCTATCTCGGTCCCTGAAACCGTAAACTATTAAGAATCATGGACAAAATGAACCATTTTGTAAGCTTTTCTTCCTGTGATGGTTTACCCTTTGAAGACTGATTTAAAAAACTGATTTGTGTTTAAAGATTCAGTTCGTACCGCGCAGAAAATATCTCCCTATCGGTTTTAAAAACAAATCAGTTAATTCTATAAACGAAAAAAACGCTGTATGTTCTGAGAACCATACTAAGCATATAAATACAGTTCATAAATGCGTAAACCTAAGCGTCGAGAGTGCGCGCCAAACCAAGGGTCCGTGTTTTTCAAAGAAACAACTTTCTAGACCCCTGTATTCAGAGAATTTACAGAAGAAGAGAAAATGTGTGACACTTCACATTCCTTACAAGAACTGCAAGGCAATATTCGAAGATAAATTGCCAGTATTTCAAGACTAGAGCTCTGACGTTTCCCAAGAAATATTTTCAGAATTTGCGAGGCCTGCTTCGAAGCTGGTCGGTATTTCAAGACTCTTCTATAAAATAATTTAAGTTGAACTACAGAAAGAAAAAAAAAAGGACAATGAATTCCCGACGGATGCAGGCTTCGTATGCGATAAAGTACCTACGACGGCTGCCCTCAGCACGAGGAAAAATGTTTGTGCACCGAGCTCACTAGGATGGTGCCTGCTAATATGCCTTATTCCAGTTCATATGTGATAAACGAGTTTCCTTCAGCGATATGTAACGGAGAGCAGAGTCCCTACTGAGAAGTTAACAGTCGCTTAACTTGCCAAGAAATTCCCCGTTTAAGAAACCCGATGGTTTATTACAGTATTCATAACAGCCCAGCACAGCCAGAAAAATCCAATCCACAGATTATCAGACATTTATCTCAAATGTGTAAAGCGTCGAATAGGGCATGCCAACAATGCAAGTTAAGATCTTTAATGCGTTTTACGAGATTCTGAATTTGACGACCGGTAATTTGTTCACTGCCTGTGGTTTTGTATGGGTGTGAAAATTGGTCTCTCACACTGAGGGAGGAACATAGGCTGAGGGTGTTCGAGAATAGGGTGCTGAGGAAGATATTTGGACCTAAGAGGGACGAGGTAACAGGGGAGTGGAGAAGACTACATAACGAGGAACTTAATGATCTGTACTCATCACCAAATATTATTTGGGTGATCAAATCAAGAAGAATGAGGTGGGCGGGGCATGTAGCACGTATGGGGGAGGGAGAGGTGCATACAGAATTTTGATGGGGAGACCTGGGGGAAGGAGACCACTTGGAAGACCCAGGCGTAGATGGGAGGATAATATTAAAATGGATCTTCAAGAAGTGGGATGGGGGGCGTGGACTGGATTGAAATGGCTCAGGATAGGGACAGGTGGCGGGCTCTTGTGAATGAGGTAATGAACCTTCGGGTTCCATACAACGCGGGGAATTTCTTGACTAGCTGACAACCTGTTAGCCTCTCAAGAAGGACTCTGCTCCATGGAGTTGTAGTTGTAGTTAGTTAGTTTAGTAGTTAGGCTTGTTCATAGCACACAGCAATGGGCAACAAGTTTGCCTCCTATTCATCTGCACAATTCTGTCATCACAGTTTAATTTTTATTAACATAGTTGAAGCGTTAATCCCGATCTACCGTCCGAAGATTCCGCAGCCTCTAGTTAACACAGTGCTGAGGTCTCATAGCAAGTCATTCTGCTGCATTAACAGTTCCGGTTTCTCGCCACATAACCATCCACCTTGATTCGTAAACCAGGGTTCGACCAGTACCACAAGTAAGTCTTTATAAAAGTTATAACCATGCATATATTTGGCTCTTCCAGGAAATAAAAATAAGTTAATGGCTTTACTTAGAGCAGCCTGTGATGTACTCAACTGGGTACAACCGGTGGGCTTCCCAGTTACGAGTCGCTAAGGTAGGCACGCGCCATGGATGCGTCATCTGAGGAGCCCTTGAGGCTGTCGACGGCTGCGTTCGTATATTGATTGCGTAATGTAAATGGCCTGCTCCTGCCGGTCCGGCATCGAAGCATCAGTTGTTTGTGTTTGTCTGATTCCTTTTCTGCTTACGAAACAAATTATTTAACTGAAACAGCGGATATTCTTTTTCTCCTGTATAAGGAGGATCAGACGTCATCACGACTGCGTATGTTTAAGAAATGATATCGGGTTCGAAACCGCAATTCTCATTGTGCGGCTACGAAAATCAAATTTAATATTATTCATTCCGTGCATTGTGCTTGCAATCATTTATATACAGCAACATATGCACACAATAAAATTATAAGTTATCCATCAACATTACTCTCCTACGTACATGTTTCAGCAATAAATCGCTGACGTCTCCCCGAAGATAGCGATTTATCGCTGAAACACGTAGGAGGGTAATGTCGATGGATAAGTTATAATTTTATTGTGTGCATATGTTAGTGTATATAAATGATTACGAAAATCAGTTGGTTTAACTGAACTACAAGAGGTAAAGTCGAAATATTACTCCTCTGTATGTGTGAAAATCAAATCTTACGTAAATCTCTGGCTCCACTAGTAAAGTTACATGCTGCGGACTTGAGCGGTCAGTGTTCGACTCCCAGCAGAAATGTTGGTGTATATCTATGAAAATACTTCGCTGAATTCTTCTTGAAATTAAAAATGTTTCAGACAAAAGTTGTACATAAAATCAAAACACATTTTATGTTCAATAACGTTCTTCCGAAAATTGTGCCGTTTATGAGATAATGTCGAAAAATATGGTACAGCCAGACAGGCCACAGATGACAATATAATACGGGGCATGCGCATTGCATGCTGGATAACTAAGGCTACAGACACACACACACTCAGAATATGTAATACTTATTGCTTTTCCACGGCAACAATGGTTACGCGAACGCGCCTCAATGTTACGTTATACGTAAACTGCCTGTCTTGTTGCATCTATACGTAATAACTTTATTAACTGAGTTGTCTCACTGTGGTAATCTTAATAAAGATATATGTTTTTTTCATTGCGTGACGGGTTAAAAATATGTCTTAGAGGGCCGGGGGAAGGGGGGGGGGGGCCCGGCCCTCTAAATATCATTAAGTGTCATGGTTCTCGGTTTTAAAAAAATGCGATCCCAATGCAGGTAGTGCCCACTTCGTACTAAAATGTGTGACCATTCCAACCAATTTATTGCTCCTCGCAAAATAAACATACATACAGGGGAATACAACAGTGTTAATTCTTTAGCCCATTTCGCTCGCGTTCAGAAAGCCCACTCTTCAAATCCGATTGCCGGTTGTGATTCCTACCGACAGTCCCCATGAGGGGTGGCCAAACATTTCAATAAGCATAACTCACGTTTTCACACTGACACGGACTATGTTACTTCTCTACAGTTTCACTCACGAAATAGCAAACAAAGTAAAACTTCAATTTTCACAAACATTTTCTAGAATTTGGCAACAATGCGTAGGAGTGTATTACTTAAACCGCATGCATCTTTAAGGCAATTTCTCCTCATATCTTGAATTGCTAACTTTCAGAAAACTGAAACTGCTTGAAACTTACAGTCAAGGAAAATCGGCAAAAAGATCTTTGCTCTTCTGGGATGTTACACAGCGTAGATTGATAGTTATTTGTCGACGTTTCGGCACAACGTATCTGTCCCATCTTCTAGGTTCCCTTGAAGATCGGACCCACAGGCTGTCCCGAACATCGGTTAACTTACCATCTACGTTGCGTAACATCCCAGAAGAGATAAGATCTCATTTACACAGCGGCGGAAGCCTAAAATCACGCAGAGTGAGTAACATTTCATCGATTTATTCGCTTATATTCAGCCACAACAATCGAAGCAGTATCCCGTCGGTCCAAGACAATAACTGACGACTGACTTATTCCTGAGAAGCTCATAGTCGCTCAGCTAGTTAATAAATTCGAAGTTTCATCATCATATTCACCCTCCCTGATTTCTCTAATACCCACACTAGACTAACGCCATCCGCATATCTACGCTTCGGTCTTCTAAGTGGCCTCTTCCTTGCAGGTTTTCACATTAATATCTCCACTGCGTGTTACATGCCTCGCCCATCAAGTACTCCTTGATTTGAACGTTCTAAAATAATCGATCGACATAAGGCAATCGACGTATTAAAGATACGGGATCGGCTATCCTTGTGTGTTTTAGTTAATGACGCCGTGAATTGAATCCTTGCAATTTCGTGTTGCTCAAATAACGGACCACTTTCGGCTGTAAAGAATTTGCTTCAGACATCAGATGATAATTTGCTAATACCGCGCGTTTCTTTTATCGCTGACCTCAGCATCGCAGTTGTCGCAGGATTTTTCCGGCGGATGCAGGCTTTCTGTGCGATAAAGCTGCCGTGCTCGGCGCTGCAATAAAGGAAAGACCCTGTATTATTGTAATACAGCCGCAGGCTACATCAAATTTACGGGCCGTATGTTATTCTCTCATGGGTTACACATTTTTTTTTTGTGAGCAGTATAGAATATGAGTCACCTAAGTGACATTCTCATTTTCAGTGACACTTGGCCACAATAGCGAGCATATTTTATTTGTATCCCATGTTCTTCAAGGACGGATCCCACGATGGACACCGCAGCGACTACGGATAAAGGATAATTAAAACATATCTATTCAATTCGCTGTTGCATCATGGTCGTTAGTGTGGCTTGCAGGTATTCAACAAGGCAGAGATTTTCCTTATGTCTAACAACTAAATTAGTCTGGAAGCACATATAGATGGAACTGATCTCGTAGTTCGTGAGAGTTGAGGCCTTCGCTTCTCTGGGATATTAGGCGGCGTAGATTGATGGTTACTGACGTTTCGAGACAGTCAATCGGTCCCGAAACGTCGATAACCAACCACCAACCAACGCCGCGTAACATTCCAGAAGAGCGAAGGCCTCAATTACACCGCGGCGGAAGCTCGAAATCTCGACTCGGTGAGAGGTATTCTGGCGTATCAGAAAAAAACAGGTAAGCACACCTTTTAGTTCCGTTTGTTATAAAATAAGACCTACTCTTTTTAATTGTGGGAAGTAAACACTTCCGTAAATCCATCCATATCTGACACGCCGTATTTCTTAACTGCGTGCAAATTGTCCTCATTTTTAACTTGACCTTAGGTTCAGTTATCTGACTGCCAGAACGCACATTCCGTGACAAATACGTGTATATACGAGTATTTCCACATATCCTCTGTCAGTACTTAAGATTATGCGGCATCGACGGTAGAGGAATGAATTTGAAAATGCAGAATTGGTGGAATGAAACCTGGAAACAGTAAAACGACGTATTCGGAGAAAATTCTGAGCCACTGCCATTCAGTCCACCAGAAATCCCACGCGAATTGATCTGAGATTGAATTCGGTACTCGGCGGAAGAATTACAACAGCTAATGTGTGTGAGTGTGAGTGTGAGCGTGAAGAGTGGGTGAGTGCGAGCGTCCGACAATGGCATGTTTAGGCGATGTTTACCTAAACTGTCTTAAAGTAAAGAAGAAGGAGAAAAGAAGGGGGAAAGCAATTACAATAGGACGGGTATGTAACAGGGATATGAAAAGAATACAAGAAGAATAACAGAACGACATAAGGGTTCGATAGTATATGTAAGAGACGAAGACACTTCCCGTTGCATTTTCCAATGTAATTACAGCAAGAAAAATAAAAAAGAATAATGAACAAATACATAATTAGAGATAACATAACAGACATTCGTTTTCTTTACGCGTTACGTGTCTCTGGTGTCGGGGAATATGCAATGCGTCATACATTGGCCAAATATTAGCTACTCGTCTACTGAGCCCTGAAGGCGGAGGGTGGCGAAGAGTGGGGGAAACGTAACTGCGTACAACCCATACTGCTGGTAAATTCGGGAAGCTACCATCCACCTTCTGTACTCAGACAAAAGATGGCAGGACAACAGTGGGTTGGTGGGCAACAATTCTGAACATTTATCTCATTCCATTACTTTTTCATACATGTATTTTATGCCATAAATCCTTTACGGAATGGACGATCGAAGAATTTGTGGTTCGATTCCCGGAAAGGGTAAGAATGTTGCTCTTCTCCAAAGCTTCCAAACCGGGTCTGGGAGCACCAACCAGCCTCCTATTCAATGAGTACCGAGGGATCTGTTCGTGGCTGTAAAACGGCTGTGGCGTGAGGCTTACCACATACTTCCATGTAGTGCTGAAGTTAGAAATGAATGGAGCTATACCTCCACTCCACCATATGCTTTCATGATGTACTGCATAATTAAGAAGCGGGACTTTATCATTTTAGAATTTTTGTTCAAGATCTTTTCTCTCAATAAGGCAGGGAGGCAAAACGGGGAATGCCGTGATGTGTATATAAGCGTAGTGAAGTGAAGGTCCTGTTGAAACGTGTGTGTATCACTTTTTCAAAACATAGAATTGTATTTTTGTATAGTGTGGTTGACTCATTGCTTGGTATACCAAGTTACTTCTAACTCTGATTCATTTACGTTAGGTTTTAGGTTAGGCTTAGCAACTCTTTCTTTTTGCAGTATGTGTGTTTTGTTGTTTTTGTATTATTTAATGTGTGGGGTTTTTGTAATGTGCGTGTGTTTTGTTTCTATTGTGTGTGGGTGTTTTTGTAAGGTGTGGATGATTTTGTTAAGGGTGGATGTTTTGTTAAGTGTGGCTGTTTTGTAATGTGTGTACGGTGTTCTAATGTGTGTACTTGTATTTACTGTATGTATTGTTTTGTAATTGTGTATAGTTTGTTTTGTATCGTTACTTTTATGTATATTATATTTCCATTTGTATTATTGTGTACTAGTGTAAGGACTACTGCCACCGGGTGAAAACCCAATTGCAGTAAATAATAATAATAATAATAATAAATGCCTACCGAGACAAGATAAAAAACAGAAGGCCCTAAAGTAATGTGGGCCGTGCAGGCATTAAAGAAAATTACCTTCACATTACATTACACTCACTACCGTAGTCTAGAACAAAGTGCCCTATACCAGCTATCAACAAACTCTATCAAAGTAGGCTAACTCAAAGCTATAGGTTTATGATAACTTATACTGGAAGTCCCAGGACCGGTTTAAGACCATCGCAATCTATGCGGCAGCTTGGGTCCCCACAGTATGGGGAGCCCCGAAAACGCTGGTTGAATCTCAGACCTTTTTTCAAAATATTTTATACGTGAATTCATATATTTCTCTATCTGCTGACTGAACTCAAGACTACGCGTAGCAAAGACTCCTAGATTTATTTTTGCATTAGGCACAGAGAGTCTTAAACTGGTCCTCGAGGGTCCTTAAGTCAAAATTCAAATAAAATTTGGTTTAGGTCTACAACACCGCTTTTAATTTAAACAAGTCAGGTAAACTGAGCATTCATATTCGGGAAGAATAGACATGACGAAATTATAATGGTTCTCAACTTTCTTCTCAACGCATCTAAAAACCCGGATACTTTGGAGTGGCTCAATAAAACAACACTTTGTCCCTAGTGCATGCAGTTGTGTATTTGTAAAATTGCTACTTATCCCTAAGGCATATACAAAAGTATACATTTAAAAAGACACTACATAAAAGTTAAAAAAAATCGAAGAATATTCACTACTTTCCCTTTGAATCAGTCCAGCAACAAACACGTTCGCTATTTAGATCTTTTCGTTTTGCCAGTATTACCTACAGATCGGTAGCCGGTCACCTTACTCTAATTACAAAATCATCTTTCACTTACCACATTTGCTAACGACGACAGGAAAGGAAAATGTCTCACGAAACGTCGGGTTCTATCGCACATAAACATTGTGGCTCCAGCACAGAACGACGTGATAGTAGAGGACTTCCAGCAGAACTGTACCAGTGACTGTCGCTGCTTTCCGACAAATATATACATAAAAAAGCCTACTTTCCCCATTTTCTTTCACGGTGTGCTGGAGAAATGGACCTGATTCACACGACATACTACAGCGTACTTTCTTATGCACGATTCACAAAAGAGGCTTCCCACAGTATATGCTAATTATGTCTTATATAAAGTATAAATGTATCACTTAACACCACGGCAGCAGGAGTGCCATGCCACAGCTTCAGTTTGACAGGAATTTTTTTTAAGTCCGTCTGTATGATTTACCTTAGAAATGAATTATAAAGGAATCATATGCAGTTTCGCTTGGCTGATACAATAGCCATGGGCATGATGTTTATCCCTCTTCGTTTTAAACCAGTGCACAATGAAACTACTGCAGGTGGCTTTCAAAAATGACGGGTGAAATGTTTTGTTATGGGTCAATTAACAGAGAGGTACAAGACGGGCCTTGTGCCTAACTGTACACTTCCCCTTGCAATGCATGTTACCGTTTGTATAGTGTGAGCAGTTGATGTTGTGCCCGCGCCTTCTTCCTGTGCAAATGACATGAGAAAACAGCTTGACGAATAACAAGGCTTTAACTATGCAGCCGCTTTGATGTTCTTCCGTGTCTCCTATCGCTTAACTCCACCTTTCCGTGCCGCTGTACTGGCTCAACTGCCATCACTGGTCCTGTTAAATACTTTCACGCCCGGAACACAATGACTGCTCACACTCCAAACTCAGATAACAGGTAAGGTAAAGGTAAAGTTCACCCTAGAACAGGCCATGAAGGTCCAGACGAGGAGTAAAAACATAGCTCTAAACTTTCTTTAACCTCGACACTAGATGAGGGTGCGTGGTCAACGCCACGACCCGGCCGCTTTACCCCCGGTACCCATTGTACAGGAGGCTGGGTAGACCCCAGGGCCGGTCAGGACGGGTGCGGAAAATTTCGCTCCCGCCGGGATTCGATCCCCGGGCCGTCCAGCCCGTAGCGAGTCGCTATACCGACTGAGCTATCCTGGCCCACAAACTCAAATAGCGTGCGGGCCAGACTAATAATTTTTAAAGTCCAAGAGAGCAGCGTACCGTTTAAGCAATACACAGATTAAATATTCTATTTAACATTAAACACATCATTGAGAAAATTTCATGCTGTTAATAACAAAACTGAAATGCATTTTAGGCCCCTCGTTATCGAATTTGATCCTTTGTTTCATGGTTATCTCTTTGCTGATGTACATTGTACATTACCATCCAGGGATATCAAAACTCTTTCGGGCCTGTATCGTCCATGAAGAAACACATTTCTAATTCTTTTACCCAAAAGAAAAACTTTGACGCTGTGCCGGGCATAATTCTGTAATTAAAATAAGATCACTATGAGGGCCGCACAGAAGGAACTGTTGAAGCTCACGCGGCCCGCGGGCCTCGTGTTTGAGACCCCTGCAATAGTTTCATACGTCACTGTCATTGGCTGCGGTGATTATGGCCAAATGTGGGTTCAAGCCCTTCATAAAATATTACGCATGTGACTAATGACTAAATTACGCACAAATATAAAATTCTCATGACAGACAATATGTTTTAAGAAGCTACTTGTTATAATATCAACATTTTCTTTCTCCTAAAACATGCGTTCTTCCTTCTATGTAAGAGACTTCATACCCAACAACACACCTGGCAAAATCATATTTCATACAACGTGAGCTCCAGCATTTATAAAACCAAGGTAGAATGATAAAACAATTTTGAAACTAAATAATAAGAGGGACATTCCGAGTTTATTCTTATCTCAATTTCATCACACACCTCATTCCGATTTGTCAGTACTGTTTCCACACACTTAACTTTAGAAATAATCTCTCACATAACTGGTTACCTATCCTCGCTGTATTGTTACTTCATTGCATTGTTAAACTACGTTCAAACAAACAAGTTCGCGGAGACATTAGTTACTGATAACTTCTGGTAATTTTGTGTCAGAATGTTGTCAGTCTACCGTATAGTTCACTTTCTACAAGCACGAGAATAAACTGGCCTGCAACAACTTTCTCTGTTGAAACTTCGAGCAGAGCGATTAATTTCCCATAGTGAAAATGCGGGCTCAGTAGACATGTGCCTGTCATTACAGCAGAGGCCCCTGCCGGCAGGGTGAAAATTGCGTTATCTTGTGAACTACTGTACGACTTGTACAAGACAGCCATTAAAGTAACCTTAACGACTAAAACTATATATCCTTCTTAAGTTGTGTTTTGTATGAATTACACCAAAATACAAAAGAAAGAAGAACTGCAAACACTACATGAGAATTCTGCAAATAATTTCTACAACTGATGCTGGACACAGGAATAACAAATATTAAATCATCGGTACAATCGAGTTTCGGACTTGAAGCTATCAATTTATCAATGAAAAGGCAATAACATAATGGTTCTGGTTCTGGATGGTGGTTTAGACATCGCATATCACGGTCGAGTAGGCGGCAGTGTTGGTGTGTATTCGGGAGGTCCCAAGTAAAATTGTCAGCCTGGCGACTCGCTATCAGCAGTTTTCAAGATCTTCGTCAGTTCAACAAGTCAAATGTTGGGGCACGACAAAGTCCAACAGAAGAATGTTTCTGAAACAGCTGATACATTCTGCAACAGCAAGAACGGGAAGTTTGCGCCATCAGCTGTAAACAGTCCAGAGAGCTGACAAGGGCGAAGATTGCCTTATGGTGTGGAAATACGAGTTAGGTTTAGTTGGACGACCAGGAAAGAGGGGCACGATTTTTATACCTCCGCGCCCAAACCGGTTTTGGACCATCCAGTCTGTAGAGTGCCGGAAACACAATCCTTACGAGTAAAGCTATCGGAACGTGAAGCTGACCACTAACCTGCATCTAATGTCGAGGTTAAAATGCATGGTTCTCTAATTTTAAATTATCCATAACCGTTCATTAAGCAATTAGATATGACAACAAATCTATCAAATGCGCGTAAGTGTATGAAAGTATATTATACACACCGTATGACTGGCCGAAACATGTAGGAGGTATACTGTACGTACAATATACTTTCATACACTTATGTGCATTTGCTGGTTTTGTTAGCACGGTTATATACTTGCACTTAACTCCACAACGCCACGATTAGGCACACGGTCTACACAGAGGCCACGGAAGTAAGTCCCATGGATTGATACCCTCCACTTCTCCGTCGAGCTATTACACTTCCCCTCCAGTGTACTTCCCTATGTTCCCTCCAGTTCTTCGGCCATTTTGTTCACAGAAATGGTGGTAGTGATGGGCACATTATAACCTTCGCTACCGATTAGCTCTGTGGGCTGGCTGACAAGCCACAGGAGGTTGGAGGGGGAAAATTTTCGAGTGTCATCCCCACCATCCATGGGACTTCTTTCCGTGGCCCCAGTAGAAACATGAGATCCTTCCACTGTCACTTCTTATTGCAGTTCTGATCTACGCCAGAACTATGCATCCGTTCCTCAGCTTATGTCCCCTGCTGCGATAAACTCCTGCACCACTGCAGTACCTCCTACGTCTGGGCTAACGCGTCTTAAGCGCATTGACATAACACGGGTGTTGCTAGCTAAGCTACAAAGCAGTTTCAAAAAATAAGGTAATTAGCATGCACAAATGCCGAGAACTTTATTCTGACTTCGACGTATACATGGCACACTGGTAGCATATGGTACATACCAGACCTGCAATAATAAGTTACCATTGCCATTTAAGCACTGGTCTCGCCGTGGCACCAAGAAGAAATCGGTGTCAAGTGTCTGTAGCCAGGAGGCGACAGCTTGCTTCACGTCGGCGTCTGTTGCACATTGCTTTCCAATCAAGTGCTTCGTAAGGAGTCCAAAGAGGTGGTAATCACTGGTCGCGAAATCGGGACTGCAGGAAGGACGGTCCAAAACCTCCCAGCCGTAGCGCTGTAACCAGTCACTAGTCCAGTTTGCAGTATGGGACCCAGTGATTTCCATAGCTTTCGACACTTTAAGACGTACCTGGCTGGCAAGAAATTTGCAACAAAGGCCGACGTGAAATAAGCTGTCACCTCTTGGCTACACACACTTGATATTTCTTCTGCGCTGGAATACAAGCCTTGGTGCCACGATGAGGCAAATGTTAAACGTCAGTTGTGACCATGCGTAAGTCTGACGTGCACCATCTGCTACCCGTATGCAATTAATATATTGAAGTCAGAATAAAGTCCTTGGCCTCACAGCGTTTGTTACCTTATTTTTTGAAAACTTCCTTGTAAATGTCCTTTGAAGATTCAAGTCTTCAGCAATGTTAGGCCGCGTCGACTGCTAAATATTTAACGACTTTTGAAGGATCGCAGAGTCTTCAAAACGTCAGTACCTGTTCACCAGGCGACACGACGTAATGTCCCAGACTACTTGAATCTTCAACAACACCGCTGTGAAAAAAAACTCAACTGTCGTATATGACGATTGTTTCGTGGCTAAAAGACAATCTACATATGCTGTGCATAACGGAGGTTCGATAAATACACCGAAGCAGTCGTGGTGCACATTACGACACTACCAAAGCATATGGAAAGACTGAGGGAAAGCGCGATAAACATGTGTCAAAATAACAGGCTTCCAGAAGTACGTTTATGCTATTCATTCCCTTGTGCATTTATACATAAACAACAAAAACAACAGTCGAGCACAACACTATAACAAGTTGAGATTTCATACGTGACTTTACTTTAAATTATACATGTTGCATATTACATATTTGAATTACTGTATAGCCTGATGATGTCTTGTTTGAAAAGCCGAAACATATATTGAGAACCAATTGTCTTTTGGACTTTGTCCATCGTCCTGGATAAAATATAAAACACAAAAATATAAAAAATTTATAAAAATATAAAACCACGACGTTTCGGAAGATGGCTGTTCTTCTACCTTCAGGTGATGGGAGGGAAGACGGAAGGATAGCCATCTTCCGAAACGTCGTGGTTTTATATTTTTATAAATTTTTTATATTTTTATATTTTATATTTTATCCACGACGATGGACAAATTCCAAAAGACAATTGATTCTCAATGTTATATGTTCTCAATGTTATATACCATCGTCAAAACCCTTTAGAAGTCATCCGAAATATATAGTTGAAGTTTTTCCAAAATAGGCTTCCAGAAGGATAATAGGATTTGTGACACCCGACCTGAAGCACCATTTCCATCTGTTACAAATAACTGCCCTGGCTGTGCGTATCACCAGATCACCACGACGCCCATCCTGTCACAAAGAAACACAAAGCGCCGCTGTGCTGTCTGTGTTTTGTAAACTGCTTGTAACTCGAGGAATCGCCTCAGAGGTTTACATCGATTTGATTGCTTTACTCCGCATGTGCACCGGCTCACTGGAGAACCTCCAGATTCATTTGTTTATATGCAGTTTATAGTAACTAGACTATACAGCGTCGACTGATTGGCTGACAGTAATGAAACGGAAAGCCGATCCCAGTGGTCGTGCGGTCTAAGGCGTGGGTCTGCGGCCGCTCGCTTACTAGGATCGTGAGTTCGAATCCCACCGGAGGCATGGATGTTTGTGTTGTGTTTGTTGTATAAGGACAGTAGTTTGGAACATAAGTGGCATGAAGGACAAAGGATTTAAAAGTACAAAAATGGATCAAAGGGAAAATACCCCGGGCAGGCAAAAAAAAAAAAAAAAACCGCCGGGGGCATGGATGCCTGTCTCTTGTGAGTGTAGTGTGTTGTCAGGTAGAGGTCTCTGCAACGAGCTGGTCCCTCGTCCAGAGGAGTCCTACCAACTGTGGTGTGTCTGAGTGTGATCATGAAGCGTCGTAAAATGACGAGGCCTAGGCCCTTAGAGGGCTGTCGAGCCATAGGAATGAAACGGAAAGGACGCGAAACGAAGCAGTCATGGCCCAAGTTGACGTTATACCCTGCTTTATTATTTTTATTAAAGCGGTAATCATGAGATTATCTTCTCCAAAAGTCCATACCCACTCTGGGCCCACACAGCCTCCTATTCAATGGGTACTGGGGTTCTTTCTCGCAGGTAAAGCACCCGGGATGTGGAGTTGACCACTCACTTTCATCCAGTGCCGAGGTGAAGAATAAGTGGAGCTATACCCCTACCCCCTATATTCCTTCATGGCGTGGACAGTGACAAATTTAACTCTTACCATCAAAATATAACATACTATATATATTATATATATATATATATATATATATACATATAAACAAACAATACATCAAAGCTGGACATGTTTCAAACATAGGATAATTTTCAAGGGCACGTTACACAATTACGCAAGTTATCACAGGTTTGACGTAATATATGTATGAAAACCCATTTTTTGTTACAGTATTAAACCATTACATTAAAATATTCTATAACGACGTATGTAATTTAAAACATTCTATTATCAATATTAAAATAAGTTTGACTGTAGTGTTTATGTAGCATACACACATGTATCTTCAGCCTTTTGTTTAAAAACCTTCTTTTGGCGAGTACGCAAAATTGCGAAAAGTGACTATTAGCTTCGTCATGTCTGTTTGTATGTCTGTCTGTCCCAAAGAACAACTCGGTTCCCACTGGGCGGATTTTCATTCAATTTAATATTTGAGGATTTCTCTAAAATCTGTCAAGAAAATTTAAGTTTCATTAAAATCTGGTAAGATTAACAGGTACTTTACATGAATACATATGCACATTTATGATAATATGTCACTGAATTCTTCTTAGAATAAGAAATGTTTTAGACAAATTTGTAGAGAAAATCAAAACACACATTTTATTTTCAATAACTTTTTCCAAAGATCCTGCCGTTTATGAGATAATGTAGAAAAATATGGTACAGCCAGATAGACTACAAATGACAATATAATATGGCACATGCGCATTGCATGCTGGATAACTAACGTTACGCGCACACACACACAGTATATGCAATACTTATTGCTTTTCCACGGCACCAATGGTTACGCGAACGCGCCTCAATGTTACGTTAATACGTATATCGCCGTCTTGTTGTATCAATAGATGACGTGTACAGCACCCTTACATGACACATAGCATCAGGTTGTGATATGTTTTATTGTTAGGGGAACTAACCAAGAGCCTTACGGCTTTTTATATTAGGTGGGCACTTGTTTAATTCTGGATTGTGGAACAGCAAAAGCAGGTAAACCCGTTCAGTACAAACATAAGAGTTGTTTCCTGTATACTGCTAACCCAGCCAGAGCCTCTTGAGATAGGCGTACCTGACAAGGACAAACTTAATTTCATTCTACCACAACTTTCAGGACAAATAAATCAATTTGTGATGCAATTTTATACGCATGACATTAATTTCCGGCTTTAGAAAGTTTCTTCTTGTTTGAAGAAGAGACGTGATTGGTGAAGTGTAAATATCAGGCGAAATTAATTGCTCACAGCGTTCTTTGATTTATCTGTCTCGCAACTCCGATGAAAGAATTACGCAGATCAAAACATTGAATCACAAATTGTGCATTTATTTAATCTCGTTATGTAAACAACAAGGACGGATCGAGCTAACATCTTCGGTAGGTGTCCGGTTTGAATCTCGACTAGTGAACGGATTATTCTGAGAGTTCTTCGCGACCTTCCTTAGGGCTTCCGGGCAAATTTCGTTATAATGCCTTCAAATAGGCAGCTATTGTTTCCGTCTTGAGCTTTTATGGGTGCAATATTTCCCTTAAAAGTTTTAAGCTAAAAAAAACACATGAAATGTAAATTTTGAGACTTCTGTCTGGACATAGCTTCGCGGGCAAAGTGAACAACATGAATATTGGACAACTTTTAGGCGGGTACAATATAATCAGAGGATTCCGAACTTTTCTTTGTTCGCGTGTCACGTATACGCCATGCTGCCCTCTGAAGAACACCGTGAACTATTGATTTATTATGCAACCATCCGAACAAGGAACAACAGTACGAGCGAAGCATATGGTAAAAAGGTAAAGTTGTCCCTATCTGAGCCAGGAAGTCATATAGGGAAGTGGAAGTATACCTCCACACATTCCTAACCTCGGCACTAGATGGAAGTGAGTGGTCACCTTCACGCTCCGGCCGCTTTACCCCTGTAACCGTTGAATGAAAGGCTAGATGGGCCCCATAGCCAGTCTGGATGGTTTTGAAGGAGTGAAAAAGTCTTCTTCTGCCGGGATTCGAACCCCCGAGTGTCCAGCCCGTAGCTAATCGCTATACTGAATACAGTATCCGGTTCTAGAGCAAATTCTTGACGGGTACTAAAATCTCGCCCCCACTGGTGTTCGAACCCGAACTCTCCAGTCCGTAACGAGTCGCTAAACCGACTACGTTATTTCGGTCAGCGCAAAACATATCATATTACAAACCGAAGGGTGACTTTTGTATAAGATATGTAAGACTTTCGAAAAATAGTCAAATATCATGAAAATCCGTCCAGTGGGAGCCGAGCTATTCCTTGCGGACACACAGACGGACAGACAAGACGTAGCTAATAGTCGCTTTTCGCAATTTTGCAAACGCGCCTAAAAACCCCGTTATAATGTATTTACAAAATTGTGTTAAGCGTAACATGGAGCAGGAGGCGTACTTGGCATGCAATGTTCCATTTTTGTTTCTCTGGTACTTGTGCTATTCTGCTAATCCTACTGTGCACCAGGCCTAATTAAAACCATGAATTATGCAACAAGGTCTGCATTAACTCGTGCCACGTGTTCCAGTTCTTACATGCTGTGAGCGCAGGAAAATATTAGGTTTTATTTCAGTTTACTTTACAAGTCCTCGATAGCGTAATCCATAACCTGCATCAGAAGACTATTTGGTTAATATGCCTCTAAAACTAGCAGTTAACGCATGTGTGTGTGTGGAGCTTTACCTCCACTTCCCCACTCTTCTCCACGGCGTAGTACTTGAACTGCAAGAACGGTTTTAACCGTATTCGCGTTCGAATCGCTAAGGAGAGCTAATTGAAATCGCACTATGCGTCTGTTTGTATGCATCTAACGATTCAGGCGGTGTAAGGATTGTCGTGAAATCTGATAATGGAGAATTTTATGAAAATAGTCGACTCGTTACTGTTTTCAGTTAAATCGGATGGTGTTAATGGGCATTTTGCGTGAAGACTGTAATGAAGAACCTAATGTGAACTGCAAAATAATAACAACGAATATAAATCCAGTAACATCGCTTCTTCCATTCGTGATCTAGCATGTAGCTTTATTCTGTAGGGTTCCGACGATGGTACAGTCATCCCTCGCTTTTCGCGGGTTCGCAAATTCGCGGGGGTTCGACCCATAAACAAAAATATATATCACGCGGACCCTTCAATGGATAAGAGCATCAAACGACAGCTCGAACAGGTCTTCGAGCTGTACCGTACGATGATCAAGGAGGTAAGAGGGACGAGCAGCAGCTCCCAACCACCAAGTTCCTGCAAATAAAACAAAAAACTATAATGATAAAACATGTTTTTTGGGGGGGGGGGGGGCCGGTCGAATATTAGCGGAATTTCGCTCTTCCTGGGGGGAGGGGGGTGGGCTTGGAACCCAACTCCCGCGAAAAGCGAGGGACGACTGTACACCACAAATACACTATAAATTAACGGGACTTTTTCCATCGTACAATGTATTAAAAATATACTTTGGACGACGGAAAAAGCCCATTAATTTAGTGAGTTTAGTTACAATGTAGCTCGCTATCCTTCTGTTCTTAGCAGAGAAGTGACAAGACCAAACGGTCTGAGCAAAACTCAAAGCTTACTTTCCCAGGGCATTGACGTACAATTCCACGTAACTCTTAGTATTACTACTGCTGCTTTATTTCATTTTTGCGAATACTTTATCACTTAAATACAGATCCTGTACACGTTACATTTATCGGATATAATCTTAAAGATTCGCATCATCGCCATGTTTGTAGTAACTGACTTATAAATAACGCTTTGTACACAGTGTAGAAGTATGTTTATGATTTAGCTCCATACAAAATTTTAAATACCTAGCATCAGAACTTAAATAGTTATTTCCATCAAGAAAATTTTCACACAGCACAGAAGCTATTTTACATTCTTCAAAAATATTACCTAAACGAATTTAAATATTTTTTCTGAACTCTATTACTATACATTATTTAAGAACCCAGCAACAAGTGGCGCTAGTGTGGCTCTCACCTCAGAATTTCGCATGTTCGTCATGTATTTCTTATTGAGTGCAGCATTGGGGTTTCCTCCAATGGCATACGTGACATTTTTACTAAGTGTCGTGAAAATCGGTTAAATGTTTCAGAAGTTTAAACTGGGAAACACGCGCGCGGTATGGTGATCACAGAAAGATTTTTTCTCTCCTTCAGGAAGGAAGGTAGGTTATAATATGCGTTGTTACAGCTAAACAAACCAGGCTTTCTCAATGTCTAGCAGCTACCATTCTTGACAGCCAGTCAATGCCTGCACTGTTACAGACTGTTTGTTCATAAGCAACCGTCTCCCTAGGGGGCAGGTGCTACCAGTGCAGAACACACTTGCCTCTCATCCCTCCACTGCAAGCAAAGAAAAACAACTTGACACATCTACACTTTATTTTCTGCTGCCGACAGATCTTGCAGCTGTCAAATCTTATCACACGGACCTGAAAGGGAAGACATTCGAGTTACTGAACACCTTTTGTGGCAACCAAGTGGTAGGGAGGCTCACTTATTTGTATGCCATGTTTTTCCCCCAATGGCGCAACAGCCCCTAGTGCGCCAGGGCCTCCTCATTATCCAGACTTCACGATCACATTCAGTTAAACACACCACACTCGGTAAAACTCCTCTGGACGAGTGATCAGCCTGACGTACAGACCTCTACCTGACAACACACAACACTCACAAGAGACAGACATCCGTGCCACCGGCGGGATTCGAACACGCAATACCAGCAAATGAACGGCCGCAGACCCATGCTTTAGACCGCGCGGTCACTGGGATCGGCGTGTAAGCCATATAGTCGTCGTATTTCTTCAAATTACGTTATAAGAGCAATAATTCATAAAACGAGTGATGTTTGAGTATACGGATATATGAGCGGGATTATATGACCGTAGTTAGGCAAATGTGCATGTGTAGCATATGCAGTGAAACCTGTCTTAAAGGGAACCTCGGCATAACGGCAACCTATCTTTAGCGGAAAAAAAAAAAAAAAATTACAGCCCGGAAGATCTGGAGTCCTGATGATTCATACTTAAATGTACAGTACCTTTATTAAAAGGAACCTTCCTGAAATGGAAAAAAATTTCGGTCCTTGCGGTTCCATAATACGCAGCTTTTACTGTATAATATGTATGTATACTGTGACGTAGATAACTGGTCGGGGGCACCGCTATATTTACTAGCGGAATTACCCGAACATCTCGTAACAGAGATCCAGAATACTGTCTTTAGTCAGAAGAACGTAATGCAGTCAGGGAGGACCCACAACAAATTTTAGTATAGTGCACCTCTGCTCCCCTTCCCTCACCCGCGCGGGGTCTTCAGTGGCCTTATCCACGCCAATGTATGTACATATGTGTGCCAATCCATTTGACAGATCCGCTCTTATTTTAGATTTTAATAAAATGTGTTCGGTATTCTTTAGCACAGATAATAGGGTGCATACTTTCACATACATTTGCTTATAATTTTTCTTAGAGGTCAAACTTAACTTTTCCTCTTATATGAAATATTTATCAAAGGGAAAATTGTGTATAGTCTATGTTAATGATTCGCCGACAGATTTTAGAAAATTATCAATCTCATTCGATCTGAGCAGAAGAAAAGCCTACAGTGTGTATTTTTCGCTAGAAGTAACGCTGTAGTACCAGAATCCAATGGTTCTACTAGGCCAAGAGGTTACCAGAATCCGACAGTGGATGCGACCCTGAGCCAGGTCTATCTAACTCCCATCCTCACAACCTATTTCCCTTAGGATTTTTCTAAATGTTATTCTCCATCTTCTTCTTTGCCTTCCAAGTGGACGTTTCCCAAGATGTATCCCTTCCAAAATTCTGTACGTCTATGCATTTTTGTCTCCTATATTCTAGGCTCATGTGCTGCCCACCGCCGTTCCCGCAATTTCAGTGTCTTTACAGTAGGCCTGTTAGACGGTAAAGTTAAACGTAAAGTTCACCGAACAACCTGCCATGAAGGCACAAAGGGGGAGTAGACGTATATCGCTACTCTTTCTTTAATCTCGGCGCTAGATGGGGTTGGGTGGTTGACGCCACGCCCAGGCCGCTTTACTCGCGGGAATGACCCGGTACCCATTGTATAGGAGGCTGGGTGGGTCGCAGGGCCGGTTTGGATGGGTGCGGAAAATCGCGCCTCCACCGGGATTCGATCCGCGGACTGTCCAGCCCGTAGCGAGTCGCTATACCGACTACGCTCTCCGGCTCACAGATGACCGGTATAAATTTCACTTACCTCCTTACGTAAAATCCTAACCTGTCACGTAATTCTCCATATGTCCGAATATTTCTGACCACTTTCTTTTCTGACGCATGTAATATGTTTTCCCTAAAATTACAGCAATTTTTACACCTATAACAAGTAATTATTACATTGGCCTAGGCCTATATCATAATGTCAAGAGTTTGTAAAGCAGATGATATGATACTAGTTAGTAACACGCGTCTGCATACTCTTCTCGTAATTTCATCAAAAACATAATTTGAAAACTAATACTACTAAGGTCTTAGAACACATTTATGAATTGCACGTAGGAACTCGTTTATATTTTCGGTATCGAAAACTCACGTGAAACAGTCCGTTTGTTCTGGCCTATTCCGATTACAAACCCGAACCTACAGGGTGTACTTTACAGCGGAAGCCCCTCACAGAATCCAGAAACTGGTTTACAGCTACACTGCTGCATAGAATCCGATGACGCCACCAGCCCTGCACTACTGGCCCGAGAGAATAAAACTCTGTGTATGACAAAATGCAACTATAACGACATCAATTACCTGAAGAAAGAAATACAGCCACCTTCCGAAACTTTACCTAGGCCTATATCAAACATGCCTCAGATTATGGACAATGTCCAACATAATATTTATGGGGCGTTTATGATTAAGAGTGATTAAATTTAAAAAACTGTGAAGAGTGGGTCCCTGACACCACGGCATGGCGCGTCCTCAGGTTGCGGTTGGAGGAACGGCCTCCGGATATGGAGGTTAGCTGCGAATACATAGAATAAGCAGTCGCGGACAGCCGGAGAGGAGAGGTGTATACAGGACTTTGGTGGGGAGATCTAAGGGAAGGAGACCACTTGGAAGATCCAGGTGTAGAGGGAAGGATAGTATTAAAATGAATCTTCAAGAAGTGGGATGGGGGGCATGGACTGGATTTATCTGGCTCAGGATAGGGACAGGTGGTGGGCTCTTGTGAATGCGGTAATGAACCTTCGGGTTCCATAAAATGCGGGGAATTTCTTGACTAGCTGGGGACCTGTTAGCTTCTCAAGAAGGACTCTGCTCCATGGAGTTAGTTAGTTAGTTAAACTAAACAAATATATTCTTATGCTAGATAACGATATACACAAACGAGTAAGCTTTCGTAGTGTGGACTGACAGATATATGGTCATGAACAATGACTACGAAGGAGCAAGAAAAATATTTATATTTATGTAATAGACTGCGGTCCAATTAGCACAACCACGTAAGAGCGTAACACCAGTTACTGCAATGTGCGGTTCATAAATAAGTACACAGACACTTATAACCTACTGCTTACAGTTATCCACTGTGCCATTGACATATAACACTACCTAACGGAAGAAATACACCAAACTCATTTAAACTTGAGATTTGGTGTTTACGTAAATAGCCCATTTGTGAGAGCTAGGCATAGACAGATATTATTATTGGTAAGGTATCCATTAAACAACCAGACCCTCAACCGCCGACATGGATCTACAAAACGTTTGTATCACCTGTCCTGTGCTTAATGTAGTCAAAAAACTACTCGTAAATAACACGCAAACGACATTACTGTGCACGCTATAAATGAACCAGCACTCTTGTCTGCCAGCCTAACTGCTGCTGTGTACGACTGACTCGATGGAGCAGAGTGCTTCTTCACAAGACGAGTGTCGCTAAATGGCCAAGGAGTTCTCCGCATTTTATGGAAACAGACGCTTCACTGCCATGGTTATATGAGCTAGTCATGGACCCTATCCTGAGCCAGATAAATCCAGTCACTTCCCGTTTCAATATATATTATATATATATTAATTTTAATATTATTCTACCACTTACGTTAGATATCTAGATTTAAGAATAAAATTTTATATTACGTCCTTAGCTCCCATGCGTACTGTATGTCCAGTCTACTCTATCCTCAATTGGATATGGAGCATTATGGACATGACAGCAATGCGCAGTCCTGATTGCAGGTGATGAATAAGGGCACAGGTTTCGTTAGACCGCTAAGGAGCGTCATGATAAGTGGTAGTTTACGTGTATTTACCACAATTTATATTTATAGTCCTATGTAAATTGTTAATAAGTTATATAGTGCTGATAAGACGAACATGTGAATAGCTAGTGATAATGTAAGAATACGGAATTGGATGATGTGTCTTTATTTGAAGATACTGTAAGTACAACCGTCGGGAGAGACTGAGGTGAAGGCTGTTTCTGTGTCCAATTAAGAACCACGTAATCAAAGCGTACAGGTAAGTGCAGATTTTATTCTAGATGTAAGTAGGTGGAACTAAGTTCGAACCTTTATAGTAAGAGGGGAATGTGAAACGTGAAATAATTTACTGAATTTTGGAGCGATGCATATGATTGGTTTAAAGAATTGGACGAATGAAAAATGTTACTGTTACGAGGAAACAGAACTTCAGACAACAAACATAATAGTTAAAAGTTACAGAAAAGGTATGAAAATAAGAAAGCGAATATGTTATAATATTAGAAAATATATATGGTTTATAAAGTTTGGAGGTGTTTTCTAATATTGGAAATACGGATGGTAGATTGAGGTAAATGATATATATATAAACAATTGTTTGTAGAACCAGACATAAAGTCTGCTAACTGCGAAAAACCCGGTGTTAAGCAGACGCAGCCATCTGTGCAATTAATTTTACTGAATTAACAAACGTTTGATTGGATTGGACAGAAGTTATAGATCTACGCGTTCTTGGTCTCAGCACGAGACGTAGGTGAATGGTCACATTTACGCCCCAGTCGCTTTACAAGCCGGTAAAAAGCGCCGGTATCAATTGCACAGGAGGTTGGATGGACCCCATAGCTGTTGTGAACTATTTGAAGAGAATAAAAAGTTTTTATTCTGCCGGGAATCAAACCACTAATCCTCGTCCTGGAGAGACTGACGAAAACTACAAATGATCTGTCAGGATACTCTGTAACGCAGTCGAGAATCGAAATGTGTCTCCCTCGAATACAAGTCTATAGCTTTTCTGATAGGCTGCACGAACGTTCTGGCTTATGTTAAAATGTAGCTGACGAAGAGATATGATGATTACGATCGTTAGCAATGACGATAAAGAATGAATAAAACTACATGTGTGCCTCAAAAAGGGCTGTAACCCGCAATCTCTGGAATCATAAAGGCAAGAATTGCAGTAGTCGGAACATGAGAGCACACATTTTCGGGCCTCAGACAGTACTTGTCTTCACCACATTCACCCTCGCACGGAGGGATGCAAGGGTTACAGGCGCAGTGCCCCTGCTTCATCACACCGACCTACAGCGACTTTTCGACCTAACCGGACGGCACTGATGGTTATGTGATCTCCGTTCTTAAGAAATGTGTAGCGACGTATCACTGGGCGATTTGTATCCGACCGTTTAGAGACAACGCACTGGCTTCGTCTTTGAGAGTCGAACAATCCATGTTTTGGGGCGTTTCTTAATTTTTCTTTGGCTTTTCGACAGTTGAAGATGACATCAATACGTTGTCTCGAAACGTCGGGTACCAGTCACCCAGTGGCGCGGCGCCATACGGCATAAGAGAGGAGTCCTTAACTACACCGCTATGAAAACCTAAAAACTCGCCTTGCGATGATGTTTCTACGTCAAGTGCAAAGATAAAGGTAAAGGTAAAGGTAAAGTTCACCCTATAACAGGCCATGAAGGCCCAGAGGGGGAGTAGAGGTATAGCTGTGCTTTATTTTAAAGGATGTCATCCCGTTGTGTTATTTGTAATAGAAAACAAGTCGAAATCCGTCCAAACACAACTAAATTCTCTTTTTTATACAGAACTACATGTTTCGACCTATTTAGGTCATCCTCGGGTTCACAATCTGTGTTTAAAACATATTGAGGAAGGAACATAAATCCGTAAAATGCGATTAAAACTACTGAAATGTTAAAATCATGGTCATAATCGGGAATGATGCGCATAGATAGAGGTTCTATCACACTATTACAAATATATTGTACAAATTTTATCTTATTTTGTTATTACAAGTTGTCACAGCATCCTCTCCATTCGGGTATGTCAGTGTGGATTGATTCCAAGTTCCAAATTCCAACTGGGGGTTGTTAATTAAATGTACAGGCGGTAGATTGCTGAGAATTGCATTTGTCTGAGCTGTTGTATTGTATCTACATGCTGTGCAGGTTGGCCTTGCCTACACGGAGTCATTGAAACCACGAAAAAACCTCAACGTCGGTGTTGCAACTGAGATTTTAACCTATAACCCCCGGAATACAAATCTAAAGAATTACCGCTACACTAACCCGCGTGGTCGCTGACTTTTATATTCAAACTGGGGATCTTTGAGCAGCTACACCAGCGAATATTAAAATACAGTTTTTATAACCTTTGCGCTATGCTCGACATGGGTGTTGGGCACAGAGTCAAGACCGTTGGCCGAACGAGGTTATCACATACACTCCGTCATTACATGGCGTGGTTAATTTTATAGCAGTACTGTGCAAACTGTGCGATGTGATCCTCCTATGTATGCCCTTCGCCGAACCGCGTCACTGGTGACTTCCCCTCGATTACAGACTCAAGTCACGAAGCTGATTCACGCCAACAATTGTGGTTAGGAACTAACCACTCGCCATACAACGCAGTCTTACGAGTATCAAGAATCATTAAAATTCAAAGCATAAATTTCGTTTGTCACTATCCTTCCCAGTGGTCCAAATTTGGTCAACGAACCGCGGAGTTGAACTTCCTACGCCGTTTATACAGTATAAAGTGGTCATTACTCAGTCAGACGCGACCTGACGTTTAAGGTACTTCCAGACTGCTTGTGTTCCGAGTTCGTGCTCAGCCTCTTGCTCGGTACTCGGAGTGGTTATTGCTACCTGCACACAGACTGCTCCTTCAGTGGCTACAAAGACCAAAAGGCACCTTGGGCAAGTATCTCCTTGAAGTACCGCCATCGTGACGAGCCCCCGAAATTAGGACTCTTGGTTAATCACGCTGCTTGTTCTCAGGATAGTGAAACCGTCCACATTGACGGAGATACGTGTCGAAGCAAAAGCATGAGTAGTCTGGAAGTACCTTAACAATTAGTAATGGCCTCATTACAGCGCCCGTACACCGTGGCAACAGAAAAGACAAAGACGTCTGAATTCATTTAAAGAGCGGCTCATTTGCAAGTAGTTGCTTGTTAACAGTATATATAAGGATGGTGTGAAAACCTCAGGCTATATAGTGGCGAGTGGACTAGTTAATAATAAAGTTAAAAGGACAAGGAAGGAAGTGGTCGTGCCCTAATTTGAGGTACCGTATAGAAATTTGGAAAGACCCAGAAAAACCACAGAGAAAACACATTTCGTAAGTATAACATACCTTCGGACCAAGATTTGAACCCGGTACATTCAAAACAGGAATCAGGAATGCTTTACACTTGACTGAGAAATTAGGGGAAAAATTGTCATGAATTTTATATTCTTATTTATTCGTCCTTTATTTTGAGCTAAATTCAGTAGCTCAGAATTTAGCCTGTAGTAGAGCCCAACCGAAAGCGGTAATGCCTCTTCGAGTGTCATAAAGTTGGTGACATTTGAACCACCTGAGAAAATCTCAGCTTCTCTGTCCAATGGAACTGCAAACTTTTAATAGCTATTTTTTTAGGCACGTTCGCATTAGTCGCGAAAAGCGCATGCTAGCTCCGTTATGTCTGTCCCTCCGTCAGTCCGCATGTATCAGCGCGGCTCGCATTACACGAAAATACGTCGAGAAGCCCCAAATTTGGTTAAAATCGGACAAAAATATCGGGCACTTTACGCGAAGACCTAAATACAGCTACGTTTTTCACAGCAGTACGAAACATTTTGTAACTCGAAAATAGTGCAAAGGGTATCAATTTCCATGACAACACTGGACAGTTTTATATTATTGACAGATAGATGTAGGTCAACAACAATACAAAGGGAAGACATTGTTGCGTTTTCATTGCAACAACTGTTACGTACACGCGCCACCTCGTTACGTTATTTATATGTTGCCTATCTTTTTTGCTTAGCTTCATTGCAACACGCCTTCATTAATGCTACATTTCATATGGAATTTAATTAACCCACTTTCATTTACATATCTCAGAAAGTATAAATTACATATTCACATATATGACACAAAGTATTTTATACGGTTTTACGAATTCGTAATACAAAGGCACCGGTTTTCGAAGTCTTAAACCGGGCTAAAAAAACTTAAGCAGTTTTTGTTACCAGGCTAATCAGTATTTCCGGTTCTGTTCATTAGTGAACTCAATGCACAGTGCACAACACAAATGTACCTTCCTTTGACCAAAGAGGTATCCGCAGACTGAATATTTCGCTGACGTCGTTATATAGTTTCAGATAACATCTTTACATTACACCATCGATTTGTTAACCGTTTACAGCCCTGTGGTATCTACACATAACACGCAATGTAAGGTTTAAACAGCCTGCACTTTGAACACAGTGTATTTATGTGTATGATTCTCAGGATATGCACAGATTATTTCCCTACACAGTAATAACCGAATGATTCTTATAATTACTGCCGACTTCTGTGTTTTTCGAATATTCGGCTAAACCTCTTAATCCTGCATATAAGCCTATCAATTTGGGCAGCATAATGAGACCCTATTTTGAGCCAGGCATAAGATTTTATTCTGAATCTCTGTCGCTATCAGTGTTCATTTCCTGACTCAATAAAACTGAGTCCTTGAGAAGCTAATTGTCGCTTACATAATTCAGAAATTCTTTACATTTTATCGCATTGTTTTCATAATATTGCGCCACTGGCCCATCTCCTGAGCCACACAAAACCTCATATTTATTCTTTTCAATATCCACTTTAATATTATCCTCATTCTACGCCTTAGTCTTCAAAGTCGTCTCATATCTTCTGGTTTTCCGACTGAAATCCTTTTTACGTCTCCCATCTTTCCTATGCGTGCCACATGCCTCGCTCATCTCATCTTCCTCGATTCGGTCACCCAGATGACATCTGGTTAAGAGTACAAACAGTAAAGCTATCCCGGCTCCCACTGTAACACCCTTAGTTGACATTATACACAGCGTAGCAAGAAAGAACCGTGGACGTTACTTGTGCTCGTCCTTTTTAAAACCCTTTACTCATCCGGGGATCGAATCCCGGTGGGGGCGAGATTTTTCGCAGCCGTCCAGACCGGCCCTGGGGCCCACCCAGCCTCCTATACAATGGGTACCGGGTCTCTTTCCCGGGGGTAAAGCGGCCGGGGCGTGGAGTTGACCACCCACCCTCATCTAGTGCCGGGGTTAAAGAAAGAGTAGAGCTATACCTCTACTCCCCCTCTGGGCCTTCGTGGCCTGTTCTAGGGAGAACTTTACCTTTACCTTTACTCATAAAGGCTGTTTACAGTGTGATTTACAACACATCCATGAGAACATTACTGTTATGACACACATCTCCTTTAGAAGCAGCGAAAGTTTTGAACGACCCTGAGAACTAGTAATTATTCTTCATAGTGTTTCCTGTCTACCAAGCACAGTTTTTGTGCTTTGTAGACAGACGAGCAACGGTCGACATTGTTTGCTTGAGACTTAAATTTTCTCTTTCCAAACATGGATTAAAAATGTACAAAAATCAATTGTTATACAAGTATTTAACATATAATTCACCGAATAGCAGAGCTGCATAAAGTTTATAGACCATACAAATGTTCCTGCAACTTAACTGGAAAGTCTGTATTCTAAAATATATCATTCATAAGACGGAACAATCTTTAGACAAATGGTGAGAAAACGTTTCGACAAAATTGCTTGCAGATCCGACTGTTTACACTTCTTCAGCCAATAACATAAAAGTATTTCGATTGAATATCATTAGATTTGACAATTCACAGACGATCGGTTGGGCTTAACATGTAGCGTACGTGGAAAGACGAAAGGTTCATAAAAATTTGGTCAGAATACCTGGTGGGTTTTCCCCCATTTCCTGCAAAATAATGATGAAACATTCTCTGCAAAGATTTCGCAGTCGCCTCTTATCGCACGTTTCGAGATTTCTTGTGAACGCTGCAATACACATTTGTGTTCTGTAAAAGCAGTTAACACTTCGAGGCACGAAAAACACCGTCAAAGTAACGTTCTGTCAACGCTTAATGGCTCAGCCCGCTTGTTCTTCTGATAAGAACAGTATTGTCATTAAGATGAGTGTGGGGCATTGGTGGAATGATAATGACATGCGAAACCCAAAGTATTCGTAAAAAGACCTGTCCCTGTGCCACTTGGTCCACCACGAACCTCACGTGGAATGGCCTTAGATCAAACACAGGTCTTCGCAACGTGAAGCATGAAGTTTTCTAATACATACAAAGACACGCAATGTACGTATAAACGTAACATTGAGGCACGTTCGCGTAACCATTGTTGTCGTAGAAAAGCAATAAGTATTACATATACTGAGTGTGTGTCTGTAGCCTTAGTTGTCCGGCATGCAAAGAGCATGCGCCGTATTATATTGTCTGTGGTCTGTCTGGCTCTACCATATTTTTTCACATTATCTCATAGACGACACGATTTTCGGGAAAAAAGTTACAAAACACAAAACGTGAGTTTTGATTTTTTCTAAAACTTTTGTCTGAAACATTTCTCATTTTAAGAAGAATTCGGCGAGATATTATCATGAATGTACGTAGGTCTTCATGTAAAGTACCCGTTATTCTTGCCAGATTTTAATGAAACTTGAATTTTCTCGACAAATTTTTCTAAAAATACTCAAACGTCAAATTTCGTAAAAATCTGTCCAGTGGAAGCCGAGTTGTTCCATGAGGACGGACAGACAGACATAACGAAGTTAATAGTCGCTTTTTGCAATCTTGCTAACGCGCCTAAAAATACAGTTCCTACCTAACAGCAAGCATACGGAGTATCCATTACATGGACCAACTGGCTAATGTTACATAATCATTTCCCCGATGACGAGGACAGAGATGGTTCTCGAAACGTTGGTTCACTCGCCGTTCAACCACCTGACACGGCTGCTAGCCCGAGAAAGGTTTACTGAATTCGGTTAAAGTTGTTTCAAAATATAATCGCTATTTATTGTAAGAATGGTATAAAAAAGAAATACATTTCGTGGCAACAATTGGAAGATCTATAGTGTTAAAACAGATGGCATATATAGTTACCAGTTTGCTTGAAAGGATTATCCAACTGAGCGCCTCTGATCCACTCAAGAAGAGCCCTGGAGTTTTAATGACTTTCAACACAGTCCCCAAGTAAAATCATGGTTATAACCCTGTCATGAGTTCAACGGAACATTCATTGTACAAACAAAAGGCCTTTCAGCCAGATATTCCAACAGTTACAAAACTAACCGCTCCACAATCTCTCTCTTCAAAGAAACTTTGACTCAAGTTACTAATTCGAATTTCAACGTTGAGTGGAGCTCATACTAGAAACTTGCCCACTTACCCTGCATAACAAAGTATGAAACCCACTGCACCGATGCAACTTTAAACAGCGAGCTAGATTCACACTGTTACGCGTCTTTAGATACTTACTCCACTACCGAACTGGTTACAACTCGCCGTAAGAACCAAGCTCTCAAAAGCAAAATAACAACCACGCTCAAAATATCTGCGGATATGAGTTTTATGAAAGGTGGTGTTCCTCGATTCATACAAGCAGGTCTAACTGCGTTTCAGGAAATCATAACATACAAGTAAGTACTTCACGGAATTTTTGAGCAGTAATAAATTTCTTCGGGAGCAGAAAATTTTTGAGAATGAGTGCCCATCTGGTGATTAAACTGTTTCTACAAAAAAGAAAGCAGATTTCAGGGTATTCATACCGTGGGACACATTTTTCCCACGAACAAACTGCAGGTACATTAAAGCAACGGACACATCTGTCGCTGAGCATAGTTGGTCCACTGCGTGCCACTGCTCAGAAAGGTTGGCAGCGGGCTTCTCACGGCGGAGTCCAGGACTCGAATACATGTTACATTTGTCGTGGAGTATTACTCTTCTCTCATACTCTCTCCCTAAAACTCGATCTGTGTTCCTTCCTTAGGACAACAGACGAAATTTCACATTAATGCAAAGCAGACAAAACAAAGGTTTGTACACATCAGGTCTAATTTTTAAGTTCTCAGTTAAAAACGGACCCTGCATCAACAACTAGAGCAATTAGCTATACGGCATCGAAAGAGAACTATCGGATTATAATAGACTGTGCTGTGGGAATTATAAGTGGGAATCAGGCTATAGACATTAAACAAATATTTGGAGTACATCAGACAAGTTATCCTGTCTCTCTGCTTAGAGTCAAGCCGATGACCTCGCGCGCAAGAAATAGTAATGTCTATCAACGCTTCTCATGACAACAGGATAACGTGTGCATCACGTAAGAATTCGGTTAGTTATGTCTCAAATATATTTGCTAAAAACAAGATAGGCAATATACGTATAACGTAACAATGTGGCGCATTCGCTAAACCATTGTTGCAGTGGAAAAGCAACAACGCATTTTGTTATTATATCATAAACGGTATGATTTTCGAAAAAGAAATGATTGAAGATAAAATGTGTGTTTTAATTTTCTCTACAACTTTTGTCTGAAACATTTCTAACTCTAAGAAGAATTCAGAGAGATATTATAGATGTACATAGGTCGTAACTATTGCCAGATTTTAATAAAACCTGAATTTTCTCGACAGATTTCTAAGTCCTCAAATATAAAATTTCATGAAAATCCATCCAGTGGTAGCCGAATGACGAAGAAAATAGTCGCTTTTCGTGATGTTGCGAACGCGCCTAAAATGCTATAGTAAGGTACAGCACCTACACGAGTTAGAACCAGTCCAACGAATGCTCCATACTCTTCATTCATCTGCTACAGACGCTACAATCTTAGAAACGACAGACTCGTTAAAATAAAGCACTTCACTTCTCCACGACAGTAACATGTTACGATTCGGCCACGAAGTATCTAGCGATCTATAAATTCCCTTGACTGACATTAGGTACTGTCACAATTGTGTGCTGTGTCTAGCACACTGGAACGAAATAAAATTGCAACAAATTCTTAGCACGTGGATAAATTATGTATGACGTTCATACACAATGTCTGTGTCATCATACGTGTTTTACGTGGATGACAAAACAGTATGAGAACATGAAAGATATACATAAACAGTCGTGACAGCTGCCGAGTTTCGAAAGCAATGTACACGAACAGTTCATCGAGTTAACCATCTCCCTAGTTAAACATTCAGTCTACGATAAAAGTGAGCCGGTAAAGGAGAACAGTAAACATAAATATTTGTCTTTGTAAGAAACCTCTTAAGGTGTTTGTGTTATGACAAGCCAACCGAAGAAATGTGTGGACTGGTAGCAACAATGTGTAAAAGTCGGAATTACGAGGTCGTTCAGAAAGTAAGCTAAGAGGGCATACAATTTTGTAAGAAAGGAACCTACAAATGATTGTGATTATATCAGCGAAATTCATCGCCGAGCGGTTAAACATCTGTTTCCCGCTCTGAAGTGGTGTTGGCGGCCACAGATTTGAAGATGAGCGCGAGGTGGAAACAGTTGTGACACGAAGGCTGGTGACAGAGGACGCAGACTTGTAATCAACAGGAAATGTTAAAGCTCAACCCACGATATGATAAATGCCTCAACTGTGGCGCGCCCTATGTGGAACAATAGCGGGATGGCGGTGAATTGTTCTTATAGCTTAAAATATAGAACCCAAAATATATTAATTGTAAAATGTTGTGACCGATCTTCGTAATTCTCCGACAAAGACACCAGCGCCCACAATTACGACAGCGCTTTGAGCGCAGTCATATTATTTTCGTTCTTTTTCTTCTTCCTCTTTTTTTTTTTGCGAGTTTCGTGTTTCATTTACTAGTTTCTTGCGTTTAATGAAAAATGTAGTACTTTCTCTGCTTCAACTGTACTTCTTACAGACCTATGGCCACTATCTGTTGTCCGACCAAATATAACTATATCCATGGAGGAGTGTTTCTTGAGAAGCTGACAATTTCTCAGTTTGGTCAAAACATTCTCTATCATTTATGAAGCCCGATGTTTTATTACCGTATTCACATGAGCCTCCCAGTCAACCCTATTATGAACCAGACAAATCCCGTTTCATTTTTGCCTCTACACAAATTTCTAACACACGTGTCTTCTTCAACCTCATTTTGTCTTCACGTGACTCATCCCGTTGTGCTAGCTTTACAACAAACCAATAAGTGTCCGTCTAACACAACTTATATTTTGTAAAGAACCAACAGCTACATGTTCCGATATTTAGCAATTATTGTTGCTCATTTTTTGTTTAGAGATTTATTTCTTTCCCATGCAAGTTCAACTAAAATCATGGCGCATTTTTTTCACAACGTCTCCATTTTATTCACCGGGCAAGCCGACTCAAGTGGTGACGTTTATAGCTTGTATATGGGAGTTACCCGTGAATCTCGGTCGGGGTATCAGCAATCCTGACTGAGGTTTCTCTTGGTTTTTCTCAGTACCTATAGGCATATCCCTTGACGAGTGCCCAAATTAGACTATAACAGCTGCCGATCAAATGCTTTCGAAATTATACCTACCACTCGATACTACTTACATATACATATATATATAACATGAGCTAAAGACAGCGCAATTAAATATACCAGAGATTAATAAAACCATTTTATTCTGATACGGAAACCTGAGCAATTCAATCTGATTGAAATTTAAAACTATTCATGTTCCGTGAGATAAGACAAGTCACCATATATGTTCCAACAACAGTACTATAATTAGATACAATAGTATACAACCATGTGGTAATCCTCCTACATGTTTCGGCCTTTTTCAGCCATCTTCAGGGAGGTACTCAACAAAGAAAATTACAATAATGGCTACTTATGTCATAGTGTGCAATCATACAATTAAAATACAAATATTAAAATGGTTAAGAAGGATAAAACGCAAAGTACAGAATTTGTAACATAATAGCTATTATTTGAATTGCAAGCAAACATCTATTGCAAAAATACATCTTCGTTTTCATGGATATATCCCTGTGTCTCCAGTGGTTGTTTATGTCACCATGGATGAAAGCACACACGTAGGTATGTGCGTAAGTATGTATGTATATATGTATGTATGTATGTGAGTATGTATGTATGTATGTTGTATGTATGTATGTATGTGCGTATGTATGTATGTTGTAGTATGTATATATGTATATGTGTGTATGTACGTAGTATGTGTGTATGTACGTACGTATGTGTGTATGTATTTATGTATGTGTGTGTGTATGTACGTATGTATGTATTGTGTGTAACGTATGTGTGTATGTACGTATGTATGTGTTTATGGAAATATGTAATGTATGTATGTATGTGTGTGTGTGTGTGTGTATGTATGTATGTATGTACGTACACATGTTACGATTTAATAACAATTACAGTTTAACTTTAAAATTCTGATTTCAGCAATTTTCCTTCAAATTGATATGTTACCCACTTTGTACCATCACAGCATGCACACATTTCCGTACGATTTCAAATAAATCCTGGAATATATCCATATGAACTAAAATATGCTTAAAACAGATGTTTATGTACTGGTAAAACATACAGTTTCTGAAACGTATCCCTATTTTTTTCGGGAAGCGGGAATGTACACGTAGTGAAGGTAAAGCTCCACGCGTTATTGCTTCGGTAGATAGGTGTGAGTGGTCAACCTGGTTTTCCGGTCGATTTACGCCTAGGGAAAGACCCCCGATTTTCATTGGGCAGAAGGCTGGAGGGAACTACAGACACCCAGGAATCTATAAAAGGTTTGCACGTCGCGACATATGGGTGCAAATTACAGGCGGAATATAACGTTAATATCTGAAATTTGCGAGGTATCTATTTTAACAGCTTCATGACACACACAGTAATGGGCAAATTGCACGTGGATTTGAAACGTATCTTGAATACGTTGCGTGTGGTGATGTGTTCTGGATTTATTTCAGCCCATGACTGGGCCACTTGCATAGTTTTTAAGGAGGTAGTGGAATTTGAGGTTCCACATAAGGCGGGAAGTTTGTTGACGGTGCGTTACAACAACAAAAAATAAAGTTAGGTTGTGACAATGTTTCTGTGTTAGGAATAAAGAAAAAATGGTGAAATCAAAGCACAAAAATCCCGACGTGTTTGCAGAGAATCAACTGTAACAAAAAGCTCTGGCCATCATAAGCTTTACCCATAAAAATTTGTACGTTAATCTTAGCAGTAACGGTGGCCAAGTCAAACGTTTAGCCAAAAACCGTACGTTAATCTTGGCAGCAACGGTGGCCAAATCCAACAGTTTTCGTTAATCTTAGCAGCAACGCTGGCCAAGTTCAACGCCGTACGTTAATCTTAGCAGCAACGGTGACCAAGTCCAACACCGTAAGTTAATCTTAGCAGCAACGGAGGCCAAGTCCAACACCGTTCGTTAATCTTAGTAGCAACGGTGGCCAAGTCCAACACCGTACGTTAATCTTAGCAGCAACGGTGGTTAAGTCCAACGTAACCGAAAATATGTTTTCATACAAACACATGCAAACGTGGCCAGTACGAATGTTGCCCTATAGTTAGATACATTTTAAATCGTTACAAGCAAGTTGTCCAGGTGACAGGTGGATAAAGACCATTAACCCGAACGATTATAAGACTTGTCACTGACAACAGAAAAGCAGGAAGTGACGCTCTGTAACGTGTGTTGTGCCGACGATAGGAAAGTGCAATGCGCAACAAAGCCATATTGTCCGTTCACAGGGAAGAAGAAGAAGAAGAAAGTCAACACTTAGGAGGGGGATCAGAAATGTATGTGCAGTACTTTACAGCTCTAAGAATTTAGTCACTTAACCTTCCATGTGATAAAAGTATGACGATAGAAAAACAAATGACGATGCCTAACAACGATTTTGTGCAGAAGCTGGCAGCACTGGTGAGGTAGATGTAATGGGCCAAGTGACCAAATTCAACAGCTGTACACACACCAGCAGTTGGGATTAAGTTTGTCCTATAGTTGCAGTGGGTGTGTTACTGGCGGAATGTTTTGTTCGCCGCACGAAGAAAAATATTGCTCAGCTCTACCAGCAAAATTGTTGGAAGAATTTGATTCGTTAGAAGAAAATTTGGACTAACGGTGATGAGGCTTGGGTTGCTAGTATTATCCTCCCAAAAGCCCCCCCCCCCAAAAGGAAGAAAGAGGTCAAAGGCTCCAAATTATAAAATCTAGAGTCTCAAGGCCAAAAAGAAAAAGGCTCGTAGGCCTGTAGTAAAATCAAAGGTCAAATTCATGACGATTGATTTCATAGGCCTATCATATAAATTATCCATTACCAGTTCGTTCTCCCACAAAAGTCAGCCAAGCATTCAACCTTCACGTTTTTTAAAGTTTACGACAAAGCATTCATCGAGAAAGACTAAATATTTGACGGGAAAACTAGATGTCACTTTAAATAAAGCGGCTCTGGGCCCACAAAGTGTTTGTGTCGCAACATTTACCGTACTCTGTAATAACAATTGATGCCCTTAACAGAAATTACGAACTTTAAAAAAAATCACATTTATTAAATTTCCTTGTATTTGTCTCAGTAATTTAAAACTTGTTGCGCGGAAAATCTGATTTTTTTTTCTTTTATAATTTCCATTTTACAGCACCTTGGATTCTGCCGCCCGGGATGGCGGCAACACTCGCCACCCCCGCCAGCTACGCCCCTGACCTTACTCGCCTGATGTGTAACTATTTCGCGACGCCGTATCTAAAAATGTGTGAGGACAGTTTCAATGAATAGCTTTTAAGATATACAGAGAAATGTGACGAGAGTATTTCCAGTACTTAGGCCGACTGGACCGATCTGACGCAATCGGGCCCCGCGCTTACGGGGGATTTGCGCATTAGTAATTTTTAAAAATGATAAATAAGGTGCATACAGGATTTTGGTGGGGAGACCTGAGGGAAGGAGACCACTTGGAAGACCCAGGCGTAGATGGGAGGATAATATTAAAATGGATCTTCAAGAAATGGGATGGGGGGGGCATGGACTGGATTGATATGGCTCAGGATAGGGACAGGTGGCGGGCTCTTGTGAGTGCGGTAATGAACCTTCGGGTTCCACAAAACGCGGGGAATTTCTTGACTAGCTGACGACCTGTTAGCTTCTCAAGAAGGACTCTGCTCCATGGAGTTAGTTAGTTTAGTTAGTTAGATAAGTAAGGATCATTTTAATTGTTAATCCTAACTTACCTTAATATACCAAAACGTTAGTTCTTTTTTGGCTCTGCACAATAACTTTTAGGGGCCCACCACAAGGATCGCAATAGGGCCTCGCGTTTGCTAAGGCCGGCACTGGTACTTCAATGCTTTCCGACAAATGGTTTGCAACTATGCCTCAGACACGGCAGAAATGTTATTCATGTGTGCAGACTCATGTCCCACGGTGAATACCCGTATAACGTACGTTTGTGCCACAGACACTACGTCCAGTTAGTATACAAGCTTACATCACAAAACCAGCCCGGTTATTTAACTGTCAGGTCTCGTACGCCAACACTTCTTCCTCCCTACTCAATTCCAGTTCGACAGGCTCATGATCTGCTGCTTTTGACGTTGTTACGGCATACGAAACATTCGCAACCCCTAAAAAGACAGGCACAATTCCCTGAGCTAAGCTGTAAATACAAAAGAATTACACCATGCGTGTCCTACAGCTGTTTCGTTACAAGTTGGATCTGCACATAACCTGTCTCCTAGACACAAAAACAAACATTTGACACAGGCGCCCCCTAAGACCTACAGGCCTCAAAAAGTTTTGCTGTGCATGCTATTAAGTTACCGAGTTGTTCGACTTCATATACAACATTAAGATTCCATTTGCAATTCATGTTTTAATACAGTGTGTTCAGAGATATGCAACCTGCTGACAAACCAAAACACTCTCATACATAGAAACTCTAAAATTCAGCATTCAGTATAAATGACACAGACATATTACAGTGAATATTCTGGAACACGGTCCGTCGTGTGCGTTTATGAGAAACATAAAGGACACGCAGCAAATACTGGTCCAGAAGTGAGGTCATGAGGAAATGAAACCGCACGACTTGGCAGTAATAAGAGAACAGTATTCTTCCCCTTATTAAAAAAAAGTCGACGCTTGCGCATAAGCATGGTTTTGGGATCTCTAATCGAGCGATGAATGTATCCGCTCCCCTTACCCGCTGCATACGAAATTTAAACGCACCGCCGTATAAGCTACACAGTCGATTCCAAGCAAAACAGAGTTTTATTAGACGAACAGAACATTTTTGTTTTAAAATCTACCAGTTTTAGTGGTCTGGCGGCCCCTAACAGCCATCACCTTCAACAATTTATTTTCCATCGGTCCGTTCTATTGGGTCTCCATTGGTCCAAACTATTAACGTAAAATATTAGCCACTGTAATATTACTCTTAAAAACATTTTTGTCTTTAATTTATAAAAAAGCAGAGTAACTTTTTGAAAACTAAACCCCATATAAATTATCGGCCTATATAAAACTTATGTTCCCATCTCAGACAGAACAAACTGTGTCCAGTACAAAGCCCCACCAGCTAATGATGATTAGGGGAAAAAAAAAGTGTTAACCGTGGGAACCACATTAAACACACAAGTACATTGCACGGCAATACGCAAGAGTTCTTTAATGTTACAGCAGGGGGTGCATATATAACTACCACTGGGCTTCATAAGTTAATCTCAGACAAAGACAAAAATGAGACCTCAGCGTCACTTTCTGAATTGTCCGTGAGGTAATCAATTGAATAATCCGAAAGCATGTCATTAGATTGTTACAGGTTTCAGTGACTGATGTGGAAGGCATTCACGCTCGCGATGATCGGTGGATTGTAAATGCGATGTTACTGGCAACTGATTACACAACAGTGATTGTATCTCTGTAGAAGAATGCTAGCGAGAAAGTCAACTGTTTGCTTTCAAAAACACTAAGTGGCAACGCATGTCAGTAAAAGAGAGAGAGATGTCAGTTGCAGTAGAAGAGAAGGAGAAAGGGTAAAGCATGAGAGAAATTGCAGACACTTAATTGGGGGGGAGAGTGTCACTTTGTTAGAAGGTTCCCAGGCGTCGTCCGCTCGTCCTTCTGACAGGAATAGTATGAAAATGAAAGTGAAGATGAATCCGTTAGAATGCTGACAACAGAGACTTTAAATAAGGGTAGTGGAACTGAGATTTATGTTTAATGCTAAAGCGCATAATTTGGAAAACTAATTTGACTTTAAATCAAGGGAGTTAGTTCTAATTAATTTAAACTGGGAGAGTTGCATGAGTATCATGTAGTAGCAATTTGGACTCTTGGAAACCATCTCAGCATTGGCTTGAATACAGAGCATAACCACGGAAACATGTGTCGAGATGACCGGTCGCAGAACCTTCCGGATGCATACTAACTCATAACCAACAGTCCGGCAAACAAAAGACGTAAATCCCCTAACGTTTCCCTAACATGTGTGTTGGTCAGTAGTTCTTGCAAGTTAAAGAACTAAGTTCATTTTCGTCTGCTAATAGAACAAACACGAAAGTTCGCTCGAGATGTGAAGCCCCTGTAAAACGGATTACTATCACGGGTTGCGAAGCTGGCAGACACGCAAACACTTCGAATTAAACAAACGGTTAACTGTTATTTTGCGGGGAGTTTAACAACACTTTTTAACCGCAGCACTAACGAACGTAATATCGTATTCCAACACCACCATGGCATGGCGCGTCCTCAGGTTGCGGATGGAGGGGGGCGGTCACCAGATATGGAAGGTAGCTGCGAATATATCGGATAACAGTCACGGAGAGCCAAGTCGTCGTCATACAATTGGGAGCTGGGCGGGGAGCTGACAATACCTCGACATGTATGTGTATATACCACATATTACAAAATGCTACACAGAGTCTTGGACTGGGGGTGGTTCTGTGGAAGGACCTATACAACAATATGACATAAGACTTGGAACTTGGAACGTCGGGTTCTCGGAAAACATTTCAGAATTAGTGGGAGTACACGAGATCAGATGGAGCAAGGGTAGCACTGAACCAGCGGAGGATTATGCTTTTCCCTATGGAAAAGGAAATCATCAATTAGGGACAGGATTTTCTGTACACAAGAAAATCACATCAACAGCAAGATAGTAGTTTGTTAGTGATAGGGTGGCACTATAGTGCGTAGACGGCACTGGTGTGATACTGTCCTTCTGAGTGACCATACACCAGCTGAGGATAAAGTTGATGATACAAAGGCCAGTTACTACGTGGAACTACAGTAAAACTACAGTGTTCGATGTCGGAAAGTTAATTATTGTGGAACGACACTAACAAATCAAAATTCATGCATGAATACATTAAGAGCAGATTAAATTCACAGAATGTCTGTTACCATTTGATCCAGAATCTTTCGTCTTCCTGTTTGCTGTTCACGATAATAAAGATCAAAATATACAGAACTGTAAATTTTATATTATCTTCACCGTGCATTTTTTTAACAACTCACAAATTACACACCAAATGCACTATATTTTCACTTTTTATTCTTTAACCCCTACATATGTTTCAGCCTTTACAAGGCCATCTTCAGGGGGCTCGTAATCTACATTTACTTTACATGCATTGTTTATATCTGCTATTATATTATATATCACATGTAGTCAAGTTTCATTATTATTTACAGATTTCAGTTATTTACAATTTCTGTATTTAAATATATAAAACGCAGAATATAAAATCCTTAAATGAGGTTCCTCAATTTTTCGTAATAAAATGAAGCTATATGGTTTTTTTAGGATGTATCTTCTACGATTAGCTTGTTTTTTAAAATTCTGGCTGTTGGTTCCGTATATATAGGTCATCAGTTAAGTAAATCAGGTCCTGTGTAGGGGTTAAAGAATAAAAAGTGAAAATATAGTGCATTTCGTTGGTGTGTAATTTGTGATACAGAACTGTAATTTTGTCTGTTGTTTTATAAGTGTGCGTATGAAACTTGGTTACTCACATTAAGGGAAGGGCATAGGCTAAAGAAGTTCGAGAATAGGGTGCTGAAGGAGAAATTTTGGCCTACAAGAGAGAAAGCAAGAGGAAACTAGAGAAAATTGCCTAAAGCGGAGCTTCATGATTTGTACTTCTCAACGAATGTTATTAAAATGGTCAATCAAGGAGAACGGGAAGGACAGGACATGTGGCACGTATTGGGAAAAGAGGAATGCATACACGGCGTTGGTCGGGATACCTGAAGGAAAGCGACCACTTGGAAGAGCTACGCGTAGATGGGAGGCATAATGGTAAAATGGAATGCGAGGGCGTGCAGTGGATTAATCTGGCTCAGGCGTGGAAGCACGAGGACATCTTTTACTTTAAGTTTTCTGTCTCCAATTACGTGAAACTGGCCATCTCCACACAAAGCGCATTACAATAATAAAGACATGAAATTATATAAAAATAAAGTTACGTCAGTATTCACCACGCTTTGTAGACATACAGAGAGACAAACACGTAAACTCCTAGCCTGTCCTGACAGCGTTCACTGACGGGTCGTAAAGGTTTGTCTTTAAGATCAGTCCGTATTTAACATGGGCAGAAATGTCTTGGCGCTCAATGCATTTGAGGTTGCACGAGACTCAGAGCCATGAAGAAGAACGCAAACATTTATATGCTAGAGATCGAAAGCAACGGCCACTATAACCAGTACCTGATCCCACGTAGCTTATATTTACAAACGGCGGGAGACATTCGAAAACTCAGTAAACAAATGTAATAGTTTTATGGGACCCAATAAAAATGTACGAAAATATTCATGCTGTAATTCCGCACGTACTCGGCCTATATTCTAGGAATAAACTCTTTATTCTCAGGGCAAAATCTGCCCACGTACGCAAAAGAATAAAACTGCCATCTAGCGATGAGTTATGAGAACGGTTATTGGCAACTTTCATGTATGGATCAGTTATAAGAGCTTCTCAGAACTGAGCATAACCATCACAAATTTATAAGATATGATATTAAACCCTTTGAAAACCAACAAAACGCGGAAGTGATTTTCTATCCAATGCTCCCCGATTTCGGAAAAAGCATTCCCTTTTGGAAGGTTCTCAGGCTTCGCCCGTTTGTCCTTCTGGTAAGAGCAACATGTAGATGAAGACGAGTACGGAGCATCGGTGGAATGATATTGACAGGGAAAAACTGAAGCACTCGGAGAAAAACCTGTCCCAGTGCCACTTTATCCACCATAAATCTCACGTTGACTGACCTGGGATCGAACGCTGGCCTCCGCGGTGAGAGGCCGGCGAATAACCGCCTGAACCATTGACGGCTTAGGGACAAGATAAAGGAGATACGCTGTATGTACGGATTCATTTCATACCTCGCCGAGAACACAGTTTGCTTCCATTAGAAAGACCAATCAGTGAATGCTGTATAGGAAAAACAAATAGTTTACTGTAAGAACCATACCATAACTCAAACATCCTGTGGGGACAAAATGCAGAGTTTTTGGAGTTACACCTGGAGGTACATACAATAATGATTAGGCTTTAAGGGTTACAAAGACGCATGAATGCACACACCAAACATACACGCAAGGGTATAATGGATCCTTAAAAACGAAAAAAGACCTAATTCCTACCCTTCCATCTTTTTGGCCCTTCTGACCTCATTAAAAGTGACACACACACATCAATCTAAGACATTATAAGGCCTCGTCTTCCGTTCCGTAAATTAAGCTAATAGACTAGTTAAACTGACAACTGAACGTGAGCAGCAGTCAAAATATCTCGATCCACCTCCTTCACCGCATTATCAGTAATGCCCATCAGTACAATACTGGATGTCTTGAATTGCCCAAGCAACCACACATATTTTGTACAATGCCCCATTTTCCTGACAAATTTTGTGGGATTAATACAAATTTAGATTTGTTTAAAAGTTCTGTAGTTTTTGCTCTATTAAGATAAATATAGTTTTACATATGTACACAAGGTCACTTTTCAGTCACATTTGTTTTGAATTTCATGTGCTCTTCATTTAATAGGTCCAAGTTGTAGAATAAGGAACAGCGAATACTCACAACATTTATTTCCGTTTCCTAATAATTGTCATTTTAAGGTCATCCACAGCCACTTCTCGCCCAGCGCAATTTCGTAACCACTCAGGAAAAGACATTCTGAAGTCAGATGACCATATTGCACAGACACATTAAGAAACTGAATTAGGAACGCGCTGTAGGTGGAAGTGGGGGCAAGTCCACTCTTCTCAGTGTGTGTGTGTGTGTGTGTGTGTGTGTGTGTGTGTGTGTGCTTTTTGTAGCTCGCCAACACAGGCAATAAATACCCCACTCCACGACATAAGCAGCATTTCCAGTTACCCCGTTATATAATCCTCGAAATAAAGCCTTTACCTCACGCCATGTTATTCAATATCACTATTATATACGGCATATTCCAAATAGAGTGAATCTATTTAGCAATAATTAGGGTAGAGGAATGTTACATACTTCGTAATCTATCATAACATTGTGTGAACCACAACAGTGAGCGTCAGAATGCGCCAATTAATTCGCAAATGCAACCTGGTATTAAAATAGCTGGGACGCAGTCTATGCTACTTAGTAACAATGTTACTTCTTTAAGAACGCGAGGGCAGGTTTTAATAAGAACTGACAGATAAACTGCACCTGTCAGTAGGCACATTTACATTAGTGTATCAGTTACGTTTATTTAGTTAATGTACTGTGTGTCTGGAACTCACCGGTGATAGTTCCACTTCTTCTTCGCTATGTTCGATTTGCTGGGTTTGTTGTTGTTTTGTTCTTTTCCCCTGAGCTCGTGGAACCTTGTCGCCGAGCTTGGGAGAGTTCATGCCGGAAATCACATATGAGAACTGTTAAAATGGATTATGCAAAAATATTGACACACGCACGTTATTCAGTCATATCGGATATTTACAGTGAACCCCGGCTGGCAGACAACAGCTGTCCAACATATTGACGGCACTACAACCATTTTCCTCCGTCCCCTACCTCGTACTGCGCAACTGTCGTCTGCTCTGCTGGACAGGACTGCAAGTATCGTCTGCTAGCTCGAGGCACTACGTAAGTCAGGATAGCACAACGTACGAGTCCAAGTGGGGAGCGAGAACATTATGTATCAATATTCTCATATTTTTAGGGGAATTTGAGTATTAGCAAATGGCATTTTTATTGATATTGGCCTCGTTGTTATATAATACTTTAATTTGGGTAGTCGAAACGTGTGAGGCGTAAGACGGTTTTCAGTGCACCCCAAAATGTTCGACTTCTTTCAGTATTTTCAGTTTTAACCTCAATCTTAAAAGTAAGGGCGAAAAATACGTTGACATATATGGACTGTAGTTTGTAATGGGATACAAATATTGCACAAACTTAAAATAATTTTAGTTACATCGCATAACATGACTAAACGTGGGATGTCTGGATTAGTTCCATTTTCCTGCCTAGAAACCAGACGCTTTAAGCATACGTCCTTAGACTACACGACTTACAGGGAATTATTCCATATATCAGCGTAATACTATGAGGCTACACGCAGCAGTGGACGTATAAGCATTTCATCTGCACGATTCATAATCATTCACGGATCTCGTTTGACGGAACAGAAGATTTGCACTTGGTACTGACCGCGTCAGTTCTACATCCCTTTTAGCTACCGAGGGAGACGGGAAGCACAGCGCAAGCATCGTTTTCTATCCGTTTCAAAAACATTATCATGTAACTTGTAGGACATTAGTTTCTTTTAAACAATGTAGCAAAGTTCTTACTAAGTATTCACAGCAATAAGAGCTATATTATTAGGTGGGTGATAGACTCAGCTTCACACTGTGATAGTGTACTCCAATCACAGCAAATGCTTTTGCAACAAGTATAACGTTGCGTGGTCTTGTCGCGGTGAGCCACACAGTGGCCGGACCGCACTGAGTACAGCTGTGTGCAGTTTTATTGGACTCGCGTAGCAAGAAACCTGGAATTTATACAAATTCTTGTCACTCTAACATACCTCAATAAAAATTTTATGGGTGCTGCCAAAGAAAAGCATAAAACGACAGCCTTGTAACCGAGATTCATTGGTTACTTAACACTTCTGCGAGTTTCGAGATACTTGTAATCGATAAATCGACAAAGTGGCTAAAGCCGCCGTAGCCTATTTCAAAATATTCAGATATTCGTCCCGATAGTGATACCAGGAATATTTCGATCTACAGGAGGGAGACAACCTCGTTCGGAGTTTTTGGTACACATTATGTAACGACGCCACGTCGACTTACTGTTCCGAGTTGTGAGAATAAACACCAATGGCGAATTCGCTAAAAGTAGGAAGTTGCCGTAGCCTATTTGAAATTACAATCTCGGAATTTGCCCATACAAAACAGAATCATGACACCTCAGACGCAGCAAACGATTTCCCCTTGATATCGAACCAGATACCTCCCACACACAAGCTATTTTATTTCAGAAATCCATTGACAGCTGTTAAGCCAGGACCATTCAGTATTTAGTGGTGGAAACAAAACTTCAAGCCAGAACACTGTTAAAAAAAAGAGTGCAGGCAAAGTAAGAGGCTAGTACCCTCCCACTGCCAACTTCTCTCTTCTGACAAAGAGTACTCAGAAAAGGTTATTTTGACAGGTATTCCTCTGCAACACTTGCTTACATTCTGAATACTGCATTCACTTAAAACGCCTGTTTTAAGAAAGGGGCGAGTCCAATTTTCAGCAGGATGAAGCATAGTGTGCTACACCCAATCCAGTGTACCACACCTCAACGCCCTCAGGGTACACTTTGGGTTGCATCTTCTGTCAAAGCAAAGGTATCATTGACCTGTTACATAACTGTGTATGAGAAAAATGTGTTTACTTTTCAAATTTCCTTCCAATCTTACTGACCATTCCAACAAACTTTAAAGGTAAAACATGGTGCCAGAATATAGTGATAAATCATAAAATCTTTTCCAACCTTCCTCATCAATTATCTAAAACACAAACTGAATTTCACTTCCATATCCCAAAAATTCTTACAGTACCAAGCACCCCACTGCTTACTACATACATGTACAGTTAAGAAGTTTATGAAAGTTTACCTGTACGAGCATCATGGCAGGTTTTAACACACACTCAAAACTATCAGGACAGTTCCCTTCCAATGTCAAACATTTCTGCGGGTGGCCACATCACTGCTGAAAGAAGACTTGCAGACATTCTCACAAATGACATATGCAATCAATGATTATGGTGAATCTGTCAGTTGTTTACTGCCCTGCTTAATGTGTGTAGTGGTCTCCTCATTATGAGCTAATGCTGGACTTTCCTTCTATGGTTCTTCTTTCAAAGACTGTTGGTCCTCCTTTAAATTCCCAATCTATTACTTTGTCCCTACAAGCGTCCCTGACCATTTCTTAGCAAGAATGTCTGGCTCAGTCATATGCAAAACTGAATGTTGACCTGCTCTACATGCTACGATACCCTGATGCACACCAAACTCTGAAATTAATAAAGTTCACCAACCAAACAGGATCCGATGCCTTTCTCAGCATCTGTAAACTGCCTGAATATGCATACGACAACAAATCTCAGCCAGAATTTCTCTTATGCAACTGTACTTGCTCACATACAGACTGACAAAATACTGTAGCTTATGAAATCTGTGGTCTTCTGGGTTATTACACGGCGTCGTGTGGTAAATAATTATCACACGATGCCGTGTAATAATAATAATCGTGTGGTAATTATTTACCACACGACGCCGTGTAATAACCCAGAAGACCACAGATTTCATCAACATCGCGGCGGAAGCCTGAAATCAAGGATACTGTAGCTTATGGTTACCAGTGAAAAGTTCAGTCTCTTTGTACCATAGAGAACCTGTAATACAGTAGTATGTTTGTCTCCCTCCAAGGCATTGCTTTTAACATCCAGCAAATTTAACTGAAATGGGAACAAAATATTTTTGGAGCATAAATCATCAAACTTAATGGTCTCATTTACCATAGATAGAACTGTGTAACAGAAGTTATACTTGTCTGATAAAAATTAATGAAATTATGTTTACAGAACATTTTGACAATTGCTCATTATTTTCATACTGGAATTCCATGTATAGTTACAGACTCAGCTTTGTGGCACTAGAAGGTTTGGAAATGCAGGGGAAATGGAGGCACAGAGCTCTGTCCTGAACTATAAATGTAGCAATAATACAATAATGACTTTGAATCAAACACCACACACTTTTCACAATGCAGTATATTAACAATTCTTATGGAAGATATATTTGTTTCTCCAGTTCACTCCATTCACTGGCAATCAAAATTAAATTCAAAGTAGGCAGCATCAAAATTATGTATACGGATATAACCATCTTCACCTCCACTGCTATAGCTCTTTCCATCTGGATGGAATGCAACACTATTAATAGGTCCAAAGTGGCCTTTCACACGGCCAAATTCTTCCTCAAATATTAAATGGAAAAACCTAGAGTCAAATTTTCCAATGCGTGATGACGTTGTTGTGACGTCCATTGCATCCTGACCACCACCAAGTACAACCTACAACAAGTAATTTGCATTATAGCAGAAATACTGAATACAAATACACACACATACATTATATATATATACATGAGTGGGTGGGAGGAAGGAGGTGTGTATGTCGTGATTAGAACAATGCACTAGCACATGTGGAAATACTTTCATGTGGGGAATTCTTGTAAATTCACAAATGGTTACTACCTGACCTGCAGTACTATTGTACTTTGTAATTTTGATTACTATTAACCCTTCAACACACACACAATTTTTTAGTCCCGATACAGGTGGTACATTTAGTAACCAGTATGTACAACCTGCTTCAACATTAAAAGTCTTCACACTTTGCCAAAACATTCAGACCACCAGTTCTGGGGCCCACCCCGCCACCCACTCACTGGGTGTAAGGGGTTATTTCCCTGGGGACAAAGTGGCTGGGGCATGAAGATGACCACTCACCTCCATCTAATGTTAAGAATGCTTGGAGCTACACATCCACTCCCTCTACATGCCTTCATGGCATGGATAGGGACAACTTCACCTTTTAGATTTACATTATGTCCACACAGTGTATTTAGGCCACGTATTTCAAACTAAACAGAAATTATTTCACTAAACAGCATTAACCAACTGGTTTTCATCATGGAGAGACAATCCATTGTTCTCTTTGAGGTAGAACTGAATTTTTATATAGAACTTAGACAAATGTCATGCTTCAAAGGGTTTATATGAAAATTCTGCTCTTGAGAATAGGTACAATTTTGTTGCAGTGTAAGACAGTATATAAATTATTTATATGGAGTTTTGGACAGTGCCACAAAACCTGAACCTAAAATGTGGGAAAATCTTAAATCAAGAAACCTTAAATTGGGATTCTACTGTAGACGGTTTGTCTGTTACTTCTTGCTCTGTGAAGGTCTATGTCCAAACAATAAATATGTGTAAAACACATCCTTGGATGATGCTTACTCAACACTCCTCATAGACAAATTCAAATCAGAATGGAAAACTGACTCACATGATCAAAAATAGGTGAAACTGCAGCACTGTTCACAGGGCGTTCTGTCTTGTACGTTTTCAGACATATAAGCGAGTCTGTATCAAACAGTTTCGCTGTGTAGTCTTTTGATGCCGTGATAAACATTGTACCATCTTTACTCATCTGCATATCATTTATTGACCCAGTATGGTCATTAACACTATTTAAGATCTTCCCCATCTGAAAAAAAAAATTATGCTCCTGTTAGTGTCATGCAAAACAGAAACTTAAATCTCATAAATATGTATGCATAAACATGATAAAACTACAATAAAATCTCTATGCAGAAGTTGTCTAGAAAAGAAAAGATATGACTGCTACTAAGGAAGATTTACTACTAAGGGAAGGACTCAAAAATCTGAATTGAATATTAGCACTGTCATAAATCACCACCACCTTCCTTTCAAGCGTTAGGCCTTTGGCCTGTTCTGACTTCACAATGCCCAACTCTTTCTTGGACGTCCCACAACTCTTCTACCTTTGGGATTATATTTGAAGGTGATCTTCGGAATTCGTGATCCAGCCATTTTTAGTAATGTTCTTAGTAATGTTCTCCTAACGTTTCCTGCAGTTATCAATATTTGCAATTATGGGAGTGATGTTTAATTCTTGTCTAATGTCTTCACTGCGAAAGCAATCCAGTCTTGTATAGCCTTTAACTGATCTTACATAAACCATTTCTGCAGCAGTTAGTGAACTATAATCTTTTTGTTTCAGTAACCATGTTTCACTACAGCACAATAAGGGGGGCACAGCCATCAGGTTACAAAATTTGATTTGTGTTTCTTTTCTGGTTTTATTTTTCAAGGTTCTTTTTAAGTGCCACATACGTGTCTAAACTTTTTAAGTTTCATTGTAATATTAACATTGTTAACCTTTTAAATACCCACACTGTCAAATGCAAATGCATATCAGGAAAAAACCCTAAAAATTTATTTTATAAATTTAGACAACAAGGAAATCTCCTGTATTTTTAAAATATACTGCATAATCTCTGTTTATTTTCCAAAAAATGCCGTTTATTTCATAATTTTATCTTTCTGTTCAAATAATACTCATGTTTTTCATAACCATGCATCACCCATGCCAGTTGGATAAAAGGCTAAAACAGGGCTTACAACCTCCGCTTAAGCATATTTCAAATATTCTGCCAATCCTTCAACCCTTCAATGCTGGCATCTGTGCTTCTTCACATGCTGCTAGCCTTGGTGCATCGTACGAATGCATTTAACTGTGGGGTCGTCTATAAACAGTCACACGATTTTGGCGTAAAATTGACAAAAGTCTTACCCGCCTTCTAAAATGACATCACAAACTTATGACCACCCCCCAAGCCATAAGAAAATGAACTGCCTACAGAAAGTACTTGCCACAGTTTAAAGCCAAAACACTTACCAGTCCATACTATTTTACTAATACCAAACATCATAAGAAACAATGTGCACAATTTAGGCCTAGTGGAAACAATTATGACAGGCAGCCTTCTACCCATTGATCAATAGCCGGCAAATTACCTAACTCGGGTATGAAAAGTCTAGCCAGCTCTGCACAGAATCATACTGGTTGAATTAAAACTTTTGTGACGTCACAATATTTCGAACCCCCCCCCCCCCCCCTTCGTCACAAAAGTCTCAAACACCTCCCCTCTTCGGAGTGTGATGTCATTTATGGATGACTCCTGTACTATAAATTTAAGACTCCTCTGTCCAAGGGCAGTAGTTGAAATTTAAACCCCAGCCTCATTGAAGGGTTCAATTAAGACTGCACACACTTCTAACATTAATATGGCTATAGAAGCTTTGATAAATTGAAGTTAAACTACATTGTTCTAAGAAATTCCCTTCCGTAATCGCATTATAAAATCTTCAGAGGATGAAATGTAGACAGGCTAACATTCTTCCAGTCCAAGCAACTTCAAAAAGTCACACACGTGGTACAGCCAGAAAAAAAACACCTCTCATTTGTGCTACATCTAGTTCATCTCCAAGCATGATGTAACAAGACTCTTACGGGATACAATGTGACAACAACAAAGGTGCCAGCTAATTAAACATTACTGCTGCTCTGATATGGTATTCTGTCTGCTGCAAACACACAGAACTGACAGATTTCATGACTGGGATATATGATAAACAAACACTGAATGGAAAATATAAGTATGGACATGAACATACTTACACGCAAATCCCACTCGGTAAGTTCTCCATTTTCGTGGCCTGTGATAATGGACTTATCCAGTGTTCCCCATAACATTGAGGTCACCTTCGGCCCCGTGATGGGAATACGAAGAATCGGACGCGCTTGCTCTGAATTAGATGTTTAAGACACGTTACTCATCACTTCCAGGATACAATCATTTAAAATGGAACATACCAGCAGGGCCTAATAACAACTACAGAACATTTGATAAATGCTAATGTCACTGATACAAAAATAATTCATATGACCATACATTTCACTGTCAGAATGACAGCACAACCCATTCAGAAACGTAACAGAGACAATTCCGCATTCATAATCGATTTAACAGCTCCATGTGGAAACATTTTTTAAATCAGTGTTCTGCAACCCTTTTCAGCCTACAAAAAACAGCAATAGAACTTCATTTTATTTCCAATGGCTCGACAGCCCCTTGGGGGCCTAGGCCGCCTCATTTTTCGAGGCTTCACAATCACACTTTTTAGACACACCACATTCGGTAGGACTCCTCTGAACGAGGGACCAGCTCGTTGCAGAGACCTCTACATGACAACACACAACACTCACAAGAGACAGACATCCATGCCCCCGGTGGGATTCGAACCCATAATCCTAATAAGCGAGCGGCCACATACCCACGCCTTAGACCGCGCGGCCACTGGGATCGGCAATAGAATTTCATACCAAACCAAAACAAAAAACCACAAGCATAAAAGAAACACAGAATAAGGCACTTCAGGTGATGATATGCAACAGCATGTAGACTGGTCTCACTGTAGCTAGCTAACAGACCTCCAAGTAAACCTTGTTAAAAAAATCAAGACACTTCAAATGGAACTTGATCTCAACACATGTTTCACTGCTAACCACTGCCAGTTACTTTGTTATGAACGGTCATCTCACTGCATGAGTGAGTTCCTTTCAATATGTATGAAATGTTCCTTGTGGTATGTGAGCAGTAAACACAACAATCTTGAAAGCTATGTAAGTAACAGAGGTACAATAATACCCGTGATTCTAGAAGCAGCCAACAAGTTCAAAATCTGAGTAAGAAAACACATTAATGTGTTGTGCTGAGGACCATCATTAATACACATTTGCTTAACAAGGCATTTAAAAAACAGTTCTTCCCATGTACTGTACTGACAGTTCCCAGAGTTCAAAGAGGCCCATTAACAATTTGTGTCTTGCATTAAAAATAGTGAAATTTTTGCTTGAAATTTTGACAGCACCAAAACACTCAGGTGTTAAATGGAATGGGCAAAAAGTTAACTAAGCAACTAACTCCAATGCACAATCTTTTTAACCAGCTGTTGATATGGACATTCCTATTAAGAATGGTTTGAAACAAGGAGATGCTTTATCGCCACTGCTTTTCAACTTTGCTTTGGAATATGCCATTAGGAGGGTTCAGGCAAACCAGGAGGGCTTGAAATTAAATGGTACACATCAGCTTCTAGTTTATGATGATGTTAATATATTGGGCGGAAGTGTACATGCTATAAAGAAAAACATAGAAGCTTTAGTAGTCACTAGTAAGGAGATTGGTCTAGAAGTAAATGCTGAGAAAACTAAGTACATACATGGTCATGTCTCGCAATCAGAATGCAGGACAAAATCACAATGTAAAGGTAGATAATAAATCCTTTGAAAGGGTGGAACAGTTCAAATATTTGGGAACAGCCCTAACAAATCAAAATTCCATTCAGTAAGAAATTAAGAGCAGACTGAATTTGGGGAATGCTTGTTATCATTCAGTGCAGGATCTTTTGTCTTCCAGTTTGCTATCCAAAAATACAAAGTTTAAGATACACAGAGCTATAATTTTGCCTGTTGTTTTGTATGGGAGTGAGGCTTGGTCTCTCACACTGAGGGAGGAACAAAGGCTGAGGGTGTTTGAGAATAGGGAGCTGAGGAGGATACTTGGGCCTAAGAGGGACTAGGTAACAGGGGAGTGGAGAAGACTACGTAACGAGGAACTTAATGATCTGTGCTAATCACCAAATATTATTTGGGTGATCAAATCAAGAAGAATGAGGTGGGTGGGGCATGTAGCACATATGGGGGAGGGGAGAGGTGCATACAGGATTTTGGTGGGGAGACGTGGGTGAAGGAGACCACTTGGAAGACCCAGGCATAGATGGGAGGATAACATTACCTAGCTGATGACCGGTTAGCTTCTCAAGAAGGACTCTGCTCCATGGAGTTAGTTGGAGTTGATATGGACAAGAAAGTCCCTGCCTTCAAAGATGAGGTTTACTGTCACATTTATAAAGGCCTACCACTGGACCACACCCAAGCCAGCTGGTTCCTTTATAGGAAGAGCAGAACCCCACAATTTTTCTCCCAGCTCTTGCCCTGTGAAGTGCCATCACTTGTCGTAGAACAGTCTGTACTGGAAGCTGTCTTTCATCAGCTTAATATAGGAACCTCAGTGCTGAGCCTCTGGACATGTTTCTTACAAAGAGCCCAATACAGATTTTTTTTACATATTACATTCCTTTCCTGATGAAAATAAATATGTTTTATATTTCTCTTAAAAATTCTGCCCACTCTGGATAACCTCTTCTTTCGTTCTCCTCCAGAAAGGGGAAAGTACTGAGCAAAACAACTACACCACAGCCATCTGATCAAGCAAAACCTGACAACACAGGTAAACCAACAAGCCAACAGCACATTTATAGATCTACACACATCTCTCATCTACAATAGCAAAATATCTGCTTATCTTGAACTGTGGTATAAGGTTTCATTACATGTACATAAGAAACTAATTACAGCAATTACAATAGAGCTACTGGAAACTCAGTAATTTTTATTATCAAGATGACAAAACATATAATTATTATTTAAAAGAAGGCATTATTACAATTACTGAAAATCTTTCTATTCAGAAATGTTGAAAAGTTTCAAATCTAGAGTGACAACAGTGCACTGCAACAGACAAATGTTAAGAGGTAACTACATCCAGTGACCCTCTTCCGTTTGAGATGGATGAGAAGATATTAATACAGTACATGTAATGCACACAGCAGGCTGCCAGATCAGATACTATCTAGCAATTATCATAAGAGACAACATTCTCAGATACTTAAAAGTTTCATCATTTTTGGCAATAACACTGTGTGGCTAATACAACAAACTGTGATAACAATGAGTAAAAGCAAATGACTTGGGAAAACCTTCTACACCAAAATAGGGACATAATATTGAAAAAGTCTAATTTAGATCTTTCACGGCACAATCGATTCTGTAAACAGCAAGTGGAAAATGATACATCATACAATAAACAGAAATTAAATCTGTAGGGAGGGAACATTCTCATTTCTAGCCTCATGACTACCAAAAGATCGCTTGGCTTTCTTTCCCTTTGCCAGCAGTGTTAAAAAATCAGGCAACTCTGTAATTTCAGTCTTTTCATTTAAGGACTGCTATCCTTCTCAATGCATAAATGTTTTATGCTAACTCAAAGAGGATGAAACAGGGTGTAACCAGAATAACAGAAGAATGAGAGGAATATAAAATAGTGCAGAGAAATCATACAACACAAAGTACACAGCTACTTGGTACTACAAAGGTAATCACACAGTCAACAGCCAAGCATGACACTACATAAGGTAAGTGAGCCATTACTTTACATAGCAGCTTGGTATTAGAAAGGTAATCACACAGTCAACAGCCAAGCATGACACTACATAAGGTAAGCGAGCCATTACATTATATAGCAGCTTGGTATTAGAAAGGTAATCACACAGTCAACAGCCAAGCATGACACTACATAAGGTATGCGAGCCATTACATTATATAGCAGCTTGGTATTAGAAAGGTAATCACACAGTCAACAGCCAAGCATGACACTACATAAGGTAAGTAAGCCATTACATTACATAGCAGCTTGGTATTAGAAAGGTAATCACACAGTCAACAGCCAAGCATGACACTACATAAGGTAAGTAAGCCATTACATTACATAGCAGCTTGGTATTAGAAAGGTAATCACACAGTCAACAGCCAAGCATGACACTACATAAGGTAAGTGAGCCATTACATTACACAGCAGCTTGGTATTAGAAAGGTAATCACACAGTCAACAGCCAAGCATGACACTACATAAGGTAAGTGAGCCATTATATTACACAGGAACTCGGTACCAGAAAGGTAATCACACAGCTAACAGCCTGGAATCACACTACGTAAGGTCAGCCAGCAATTATAATTGCTGGAAACAGATTTTTTGTTGATCATATTCATACTGATATTAACATATTACAGATACCACACCAGTAATGTGACAGCAACTACACCATTAACAAAGCTACCATAATGACATACAAACACAACATATCAAACAGAAAAGAGGAGCCAAAAACCTGTGACTCATTCTAAAAATATACAAAAATTTAATTAACTTTGATGATTTTAATAATTTAACAGCTGCCATACACGTAAAACTGCAGAAAGATGACCTTAATTTTTATGTAAAAAAATAAGATGACCATTATTTTAAGCTCTCTTTTGTTTAGTATAATAAAAATCACAGCAAAGTTTTACCTACTTATAAAATGTAATATGATCATGTACATTCTGTGTTGTTTAATTTGGTCTGCTGATGATGACCTTAGGCAGAAACAAGTGGAAACCTCAATAATAAATCTCCTCTCAAGAATATATATTACTTGTTCTTTGACACTTATATTACTGAATTGATACGGCATAACAGTATAGAATACAGCGTAATGAACTCCACTATCAGCTTTCTTACATTATTAAATTACACAACAAAATAAGAGAGGAAAATCTCATAATTACCCACAGCTACATACGAAAAAATTACCTATTGATTCATCTGCATTCCTGACATCAATGATAAGCATCTCGCATTGCTGACCCAAGTGAGCATCTGTTGAATAGGCAGCCATATTGGCACTAAAGCTGAAGTTACATGATCGAACGGATGAACTGTTCTCAATTTTCCCAATCTGACACCCTAGAAACAATGAAATCAAGACATTAAAGATTTCTATAACTTTAAATCAAAACTACATTATCTTCCTAAACAAAACCACACCTCATATTATAATGTTCATGACACTTCTTGTACAGTCCTGTCTCGTAACTCAATGAACACATCACATATCCTAAATAAGTTCACCATAAAATACACACACATATCTCATACCTATTAAGATAAAGGACAGACAGACCCAAATTCGATACAGAATTAAGAACACACAATGCACTTTCCTACTATGCTGAATGTTTGTCACTTCCCAACTACTGACACATGACAGCTATCATAGGCTAACTTTCAGTTAATTTAAACACAAAACCTTACTTATGCCATAGGAAGTTAAAAATAAAAAATAATACAACTTAAGAAATTATATCTCTGCATAATATCTGCTACTGTAGATTTACAGTACTCAAAAGTTGTATGACAAAATCAAGAGTCTTGCTATGTTAACCACATTTATAACTTTTAACCCCTTGGGAAAGAAATAAATAATGAGAAAAGTTTCATAAGAAACTTGTATGTATGTATGTATATATATATATATATGGCACAATATCAAATGCCACATGCCCAGTAAATATGGTCATCCAATGTTCATACAAAACAGAAGTACAGGCAGGTCTCGTTTTATGGGATTTGGCATAGACAATCTTCTGTAGCAGGCTAGCAGAAAGTGATGTCACTGTCATGCCATCTGTCACATGTCTGGATTGATTACATTGGTGATATAATCACGTGACTCATTTAGTTTCCTCTTCAACAGCACTGGCTTTTCTGACCAACATGAATGAGAAACATAAATCTACATCACCTAGTGCAATCCTAGTGACAAATCGGCAAAAGACAATGGGTACTGAAGAGAAATTAGACATACTAAGCCAACCTGAAAAAGGTGAATGAACTGTTGACATATACCGTAATGTTAGACTCACTCATCGTAGCGTACATACAATTGATGATAATTCTATTAGAACTAAAGAAAGTGCTAAGCGTTTAGATAACATTAAATGCCAACAATCTGAAACAGGGAGTGTTTGATTGTGTAGCAAGACGACCACAGTCCTAATGGCATGAACCGTACCAGAAACTATGGACTGAGTCTCTTACATTTTTACTGCATTAGAAATAAATAAACAAATAAATAAATTGTATAGAAATGTACGTATACTGTACAGAAATGTATACATACTGTACACACAGTATATATATATATACTCTACAGGTCCATATGTCCACTAGTGGTATAGTCACATTATACAGGATGAGGCTGTCAATCCCCTAACCCCCAAGAAATACACTGTTTTAAAATGGGAATTTTTGTGTTTGATTTGCGTGACGTGTTTCAGGAACGTAACCTGGCATAAAACAAGACCTGCCTTATTCACATATTTCCACACTGCAGTTTAATTTACTAAGATCGTTCACATTTAAACGAGAATTCGTTTCTAAAAAATTTATTCACAATAAAATGGAAACGTTTTACACACTACTTTTCAATGTAGTCCCTGTTGACTGCCATACACTTGTGTCAACGTTCTGGAAGCTTCTTGATTCCAGTTTCAAAGGAGGTTTTCGGTTGCTCGTGTAACCAACTTTGCACAGCTGCAAAACCTCATCATTATTCCAGAATCTCTTGCCTCCTAAAAACCCTTCATTGGTCCAAACAAATGATAATCAGATGGAGCTAAGTGTGGACTGTACGGCGGATGAGGCAGGACATCCCACTTCAGTTTCAGTAGAGTTGCCATCATTAAAGCCGCAGTGAGGACGAGCGTTGTCTTGGACGAAGAAAACTGAATCCTGCCTTTTTCTTCGCTTTAAGCGGATTGCCAGCTTCACTTTTTCATTCAGGAGAGTTGAATAGTACTGCACATTGATGGTTTTTTGACCAGTGAGAAAGTCCAGGTGAATGATACCCTTGGAATCCCAGAATACAGTAGCCATGATCTTCCCCGCTGAAAAAATTGCTTTGCTTTTTTTTGGGGTGGAGAATGGGTGTGTTTGCACTGCTTGCTTGCTCTTTTTGATTCAGGAGTGAAGTAGTGGACCCAGGTCTCATCACAGGTCACAACTGAGTCCAAAAATTTGGCTCCTTCTCTCTCGTATCATTGCAAAAGTTGAGTAACGGCCACTAAACATCTTTCCCTTTGCTCTGGTGACAGGAGCCGTGGGACCCAAATTGCGCTCACTCTACTGACTTTCAACTCGTTGTGCAGAATTTCTTCAACACTTCCTACACTAATTCCTACTTCCTGTAACAGTCGAAGAACAGTTATGCGACGATTAGCCCGAATAAGTTCACCAATTTTCAAAACGTTGTCTGGATTGACAAAAGTTCTTGGTCGCCGAGCGTGACGTTCATTTTCAACACGGTCTCGTCCTTCTTGAAATGATTTCGCCCAACTGAACACCCTTGGCTGCAACAAACATTCATCCCCAAACTGTGCTTGAAGCCTGGTAAAGATTTCAGAAGGAATGACACCTTCCTTCGTGAGAAATTTGATAATTATATGCTGCGCAACACTGCTGGGTACTTCTTGCTCTGCCATCTTGATTGCACCTGATGGTTGAGGCGGAGAGGGATCCGACTAGTGTGGGTTGCAAGTTTAAACATGTCATAACTTGTCAGTGCAAGCACGTTCATACAAGTTGATTTGTGCTTGAAAGGGAACTAAATTCTCGTTTAAATTTGAACGACCCACGTATTTGAAAAACTGGTGTGGCAACCCTAATGCATTGTGATATAGGTCACTACCTCATTCCTGTTCACACTTGCTTAGGTGTGCACAGTAATACAGAAGAGGCTACACATGCCCACCTGTCTCACTCAGAAGCTACTTTCTTTTTTTTTTTTATTTATTTATTTATTAATTATATACACAGAATGTGATATAGAATTCATATGACTACTCTCACAATTTTTAGAACTCACCCTTGCCCTTGTGTTATAATTAGGTCTGGAAAGGGGCACTGTGCTGATGAAGAGCCAAAGGACAAAAAGAACAGGAAAGTGATGTCTCTGTTTGAGAAAGTGGAGGTATTGGGATAAGTTCGACAAGGGAACTGCTGTGGTCAGACGCCATTATGGCGTAAATGAACTGACAATTCATTTCATCAAGAAAAATTAAGACATGATGAGGGGAAGCATTAGAACTAGTGTTCAATCAAGGGCACTATGCACTTTCACTGTGAAAGCACGTAGTGAAGCTTGTACATATATAGAAGCCCCTGATAATGGTCGCTCGACGACTGAAACATATGTAGGGCATTTTAAGTGATTTTAAGTGACAATCTACGTTAATACTGCAACTGTTGGTTAATAAGTGTTTATTGATACCACAATGCACAGTGAATAAAGAGTAAAGTTAATTATTGCCCAACAGGCAAAACCTTTTTATCACTATCAAAACATCAAAGAAAAGCTTCACAAGACAAACGCATCCATTTGGTTTAATAAAATATGTAAAGTGAAAGTGCGTAGTGAAGCTTGTACATATATAGAAGCCCCTGATGACGGTCGCTTGATGACTGAAACATATGCAGGGCATTTTAAGTGATTTTAAGTGACAATCTACGTTAATAGTGCAACTGTTGGTTAATAAGTGTTTATTGATACCACAAAGCACGGTGAACAAAGAGTAAAGTTGAGTATCTAGCAATTAAATTCCTCCTTGTCCTTGCTAATGCCCCATGGTATCAGTAGGATACTGGTCTCACCCATCCAAACATCAAAGCTCAGTATCTGTCCCAACACTACAACCTGACTCCTGCAACCACTCAACCAGGAATTATCACAATGTTCAGGAGATCTTACAGTCACCACACCTTCCACAGTATAATAAATGAAAGTGAGGAGACCTTTGCTAGTGTCAGTGAATGCTGGAAATTGTATAGCATAGATGACTGCATAGTAAATATGAGGAAGTACATGGACAACCTTAATTCTGTGGCTCTGAAGGGCTGCTGATACAAACTTTAACCTTAAGTGCTTAATGACTTCCTGGATTCCCCAACCATGATGACAAAATAAGAAACTTCCTCATGTTTGCCTATAACTTCCACGAGAAGAATTCCCACATTCTAAGGAGACTGGTATCAAGGAAATTCTTTACTATCATACTGGTGAATTATTCTGAGGAAGACCTCGAACAGCTGACAGCACTCAGTGAATCAGCAGATGCAGATTCTGGATACCCCAGTCAACCATTTCTTTGAAGTTGACCATTTTATGGATAGGTATGTAAAATTTAAGCAAGAGATGAAGGCTGTCATGGTACCATACATATTAGCATGTATTGTGTCTTTGGTTCCCCTAACCCCATATTACCCACAAGGTTTTAACTTTGAGATTTTTCAGGAATGTAACCCCGATGATCAGCTAGGGTTTGCTTTACATAGGTTCCGTGTGGTTACAGTACTGTTTGTCTTACCTTCTACAAAAATGTGGCATTAATAAAAGCTGAAAACTTTTCAAAAGTATCATACATAATTACAACTTTCGATAAACAGCACCACTGTTGTTACAACTCATGCGTTTGCATGACTGACATGCAAAGAGTGTTGCTGGTAGGAAAACAACAGTTATGAAGCCATTAATTACATATGGTAGAAAATGGAGCATATTTATATGTATACATACACACACACAAAGTCAAAGAAGCCACTTTCTTGAAGTAAAAAATGTAAAGCAAAAAAGTCTTACACAGAAAAGATTAACACTGTACAGAAATAAGTTTAAGAGTCCAGTTATTTCTTTTATATCATACCTGTTGCACAGTCCCAGACACACAAACACTGATCAGCTGCTCCTGACATAAATCGAGTTGTGTCCCAGTTGACATCAATAGCCCACACTGCACCCTGATGACCATCAAAGGTTCCAAGGCGTTCTCCATTTAATGAGTACCATACATTTGGAGTGTGATCCTTTGCTGATGAGAACAGAAGATCCCCTTCTCTGTTGTATTTGATTTGTGTAATGGCACGCTCATGTCCATGCAGCATAAGTGGCTTCTGTAAACATAATATGCTCCATTTAGTTTAATATTAATGTTTCAAAAAATCATATACCATAATCACAGTGGTATCCATCTATATGTACTACCAGTATTACCATACTAATTCTGCGCCCCCCCCCCCCCCCCCCAGAGTGTATTTTTGTGTTTCACACGATTCTCACAATAAACGACTATCACTTCCTCCCAAAAGCTTTGTAATGGAGAGGCACTTTCTGTATTGTGGGCACCAAAAACTTTAAATATGAGTTGGCTAACTTCACGCGTCAGTGTTAATGAATGCCAGCCTACAAACTACACTTAGCTGCCAAATTCTGCTGTCCTCTAATAGAGAAGAAAGGTTAATGGTTTCAGAACGAACGGGCATGACCACAGCAACAGCTGCCTTTAATGACGCGGAAACTACAATTTCAGGCTTGTTCCTAGTAACGTACGACACGATACCATAACATTGATTTCCAAAAGCAGTCAGTAAATAAATCCACTTTCAACTTCATACATAATATTCAATCCAGATGGCAGTGTCAAAATTATTTTTGTGAACGTGTTTTGGAATATCACTTCCAATCCCCAAAACAACAAAACGTATAAGCCACTCACTGACCGCTAGAGCGAAATTAATAAGTATATATCCATATTATTATTCAATTTCAATCTTATGTAGTCATTTCTTACCATTTTAAACTATAATTATCGTCAACAACCTCTCTCTTGCCTGCAGATAACAGCCGTTCCTACATCGGCAAGGCTGAAACAGTACTGCAAACCACTCACAATGACGGAAGAAAGTTCCCTCCATGCATGTATTTAGGGAAATCTTGCGAGGTTTGAGATTCTCGCGACATTTTCTGTGAAAATTACTTACTCTGTGATGAGACGCCGTGCAGTCTTGAACAAATTCACGAATTTCACATTATATTCACCGTGCATTTTTGTACAATTGAACTCACACCAACAAATGCACCAAAACAAGTTTTGTCATTGATTTCTTTATTAAAAGATTACCCCAATACGCATTTAGGCACTTCTACATTGCCACCATCAGGGGGATCGTTGAAGATTTTGCATAGACTAATGTATTTGAGTTACATCAGAACAGTTGAGGCTGTGTATGGTAATATTACAATATTCGTTGTTATCACTTTGTATAACTTGTACAATAGGAGTATTGTTAAAAATGCTAAAACAATAGTAAAACAGTATAGTATATTATATTAAACTACATGCTGTGATGTAATTCATAAATTATTGGCAGCGTGGTCCATGTATTTTCCGGTGTGCTGTTTTGTGCCGATTATCTGTTAAAATATTACATATAATTAGGGCCGTGACGACTACTGTTATTTTATATATACTGTCACGGCCCTAATTATATGTAATATTTTAACAGATAACCGGCACAAAACAGCACACCGGAAAATACATGGACCACGCTGCCAATAATTTATGAATTACATCACAGCATGTAGTTTAATATAATATACTATACTGTTTTACTATTGTTTTAGCATTTTTAACAATACTCCTATTGTACAAGTTATACAAAGTGATAACAACGAATATTGTAATATTACCATACACAGCCTCAACTGTTCTGATGTAACTCAAAAACATTAGTCTATGCAAAATCTTCAACGATCCCCCTGATGGTGGCAATGTAGAAGTGCCTAAATGCGTATTGGGGTAATATTTTAATAAAGAAATCAATGACAAATCTTGTTTTGGTGCATTTGTTGGTGTGAGTTAATCAAATTCACGAATGTTTCGGAAGGAACACACCGCTTCTATATTCAGAGTACTGTTGACACTTGAACTTTCTACCATCTTCTTCCCTGAAGGTGACAGTATTACGCTCCTAAATCACATCATTTCTGCTAGACAACACGTGTCACATCCCAGGCGACGACAGTCGTGGTGTATTATATACTACTTTTTCAATAAAATAATGCAAATAGCCGTAAGACATGGTGCATAGCCCGATGATATGTATCCATCATTTGATAGTGTACGAGATCCATGGTACTGTTACGTAACAAATCCGTGCTGCCATCTGCTATCAATAGCAAAATGGTATGTCGAATTATACGAAAGGAGTTGGTATTGCACAGATATTAGCTTAGCGAAATTTCTTCCTGAACGGAAAACAAGGTATCAATTGTACGTGTGACCTAAACTTGAGGCACGATTGGATCTTTGCAACCTGAACCTTTTAGCAACGGTCGTACCATAATCCACTCTGTCGCTTTTTTATTGCGGGTCACAATTTTACTTGTATAAAATTATATTACTGTTATTAGGATCTGTTATATTTTTTTTGAAGAAATTATTTGTGATCAAGCTGATTTTATGATAAATTTGGCATACAGAGCCTCAAATTATCACCCCCATTGAAATAGTTTGTAATTGTCGACTTACATATTTCGTACACAACTTGTAAAAATGTTAAAAGTTCCCCCAGTAACCTGTCATCAAGGCACAGAGGGTTGCGTAAAGGTATAGATCTACTCTTTCTTTAACCTCGGCGCTGGATTGGGGTGGGTGGTTAACACCAAGCTTCGGCCGCTCTTCCCGCGGAATAACCCGGTATCCATTGTGTAAGAGGATGGGTGGGCCCCAGAGCCGGTAAGGACGGGTGCAAAAAATATTACCCCCCACAGGAATTCGATTCCCGGACCGTTCAGCCCGTAGCGCGTCGCTGTATCGCCTACGCTATCCCGGCCCAACTTGTAGGTTATGTTCATTATCTGCATAACAAATTTTATAACCCCGAGGAATAATAAATAAAACATGAAATATAACTATGGCATGAATGAAACAATTGATGTTACGACTATGTCATTCGGTCACATTACAACAAAAGTTATCTACGATATGTGGCACCATATCATGTAATTATGGTCAGGTATAAAACAATAATCAAATTTACTTTCACTAAATTATGAAGGAAACATTATACATTCACTTTAGAACAAAAAATTCCATTCAAAATGATGATAAACTTACATATGGTAATAATATAAGTTCAAATGTTTCCCATACTAAATTTCTTGGCATAACTTTAGATAACACCTTGTCCTGGAGGATTGATAAATAAGCTAAGTTCTGTTTGTTATATGTTAAGATCAGTTAAACCATATGTCTCAGATATGATGATCTATTATGCTCTTTTTCATTCTGCCATGTCCTATGGTGTTATATTCTGGGGAAATTTGCCACACAGAACATTTTTTTATTGCAAAAAAGAGCAATAAAAATTATAACAGGCAGTAGGAGCAGGGATTCATGTAGGAGTTTGTTTAAGCAGTTAGGAGTATTTCCATTAAAATCTCATCACATTTTATCAATACTTTTATTTGTGGTGAAGAATAAAGTCTATTTCATTACAAATTATGAAAGACATGGTGTATCGACTAGACCAAGTAAAAATTTTCATTTTCCATCTGCAGCCACATCCATTTACCGACATGGTGTCCAATATTCAGGTGTGAAACTTTTTAATAAATTGCCAACTGATCTTAAAAGAATGTGCGGATAATGTAAATATATTTAAAAGTTTATTGAAGACTTATTTAACCACACATTGTTTCTATAGTCTGGATGAATTTCTTTATAATTAATGATAGACTGTATAACGCTGTAATTGGGACATTAATTGTGGTTCACATAATATTCTATATCAGTGACTGTAATATTGCATTGTACTAGAACAGTATTGATTCAAATGAGATAATGAATTTTGACTATGATGTTTATAATAAGGACTGTTTGTATATAATTACTGTGATTGTATTCACATATATTGGTAGATGTATGACGTATTCTATATCCTTTGGTTGTTAAACCTGTACTGGATCCAATGGAATATAATACAATCAATCAATCAAAATAAGTATTAACAATTAAGACTGTGTTTGTATTTGTCTTAATTATGTCATGCAACCCGTATCTTAACCACAAAGTTTCACCTTCTCCTATATAACTACGTACGTCTTGCCGGCTTTCTTTTCTTCTTGGACTTCTTCACCCTTGAACATGGGACCTATACGTTGTACTGAAACGTCGGTAAACAATTACACACGACGCTGCGTAATATCCCAGAAGAGCGCAGATCTCAACATCGTGTTTGATTATATTCGCACAGCGGGATGGATTGTATTGAATTTAAAGGCATTGTACCATATGGCAAAGTACATGTCTTCTACGGATTTTTGTTTCTGGTGTAAATAGTTAAGTCTTCTGGGTATTTCACTGAAGTCTACATGTACGTTTCCTGCTGTAATTTATGTTCTGAGTCTTGTAAATTAAGAATGTTATGAACTTACTGAACTGTCATTAACATATTAAATTAAGTTATAAACCAACCGATGCACACTAAAACTACTTTTTAAGTAGCTTTATTATAAAATTGTTAAAATTGTACCCCTACACGTGTTTCGATCCTAGGATCATCGTCAGGGGGGTTTATTGCTAAAAGCTACAGTCACTTCAACACATGATTTAAAATATTCTATCTGCACTTTGAAACATAAGTTAAAATCTTGTAAAAAGATTCTCTAAAAGTTGTACAAGTTGTTTTACAAGATTTTAACTTATGTTTCAAAGTGCAGATAGAATATTTTAAATCATGTGTTGAAGTGACTGTAGCTTTTAGCAATAAACCCCCCTGACGATGATCCTAGGATCGAAACACGTGTAGGGGTACAATTTTAACAATTTTATAATAAAGCTACTTAAAAAGTGGTTTTAGTGTGCATCGGTTGGTTTATAACTTAATTTAATATGACGAAGATGCACGGTGTCAACAGTGTGAAATTTGTCATTAACATGTATGTCTTACAGCTAAGAGCTGGATAACTTTAACTTGTCACATAATGGGTTAATATTCTTTAGGACTTTAACAAATGTGGGGCTAGTTTAGTGGAAACAATTCAAAACCAAGAGCCAGCAAATTGTAACAATATTTATTTCACCTAGGACCTATAAGTTTGAAGCCTGGTCATTATGTCATTCTTCCAGAAGGTTTATATACAAAGTTTTGCAAGATACTAGCAACATTTGTATTCAACTGTAGGAGTTACTATTATATGATTTAGCTGTATCTGTACTAACAATATTCAGTAACATCCCCTGGATTAATCAAAATATTTCAACACTTTTACAGCAGTGTATAGAAACTGAACTCGAAGAATCGAGTTTCTAATGAATTACTTTTATTTGTCACAAATTTGTTTTACAGTTAAGCATATTGGCCTCATAGTCTTAGTGATGTAATTTGAAGTAAAAATGTAAGAACAACTGCAACATTTAAAAAAAATAGTTGTGAATGTGCAAAACATGTTAACACCACAACATGTTCATATTTTGTAGCGTTATCAATGTAGACTACCATATTCATTTATGCCTACACAAAATACATATACTGTTATAGTTTCACATATTTACACATCCATATCAGAAAGTATTCACAAAAACGTTTCGTAATAGTGGACTGTTTTATGGAAGCATAAAATGTAGATAATCAACAATGCTAATAATTATACTGCTTCTGTTGCAACAATTCATACACATGCTTAATCACAAAACATAATTACTATTTTATATATATTTATATTCTTTTCTTCATAATATGTATATATATGTATGTATATATATATATATCTTTGAATTTAATATCCTGCAAAGTTATGCCCAAATACAAAAGCATGTTTCCATTTTCTTAAATTTTCATCAATTATTTTCTAGTCCCCCCCTTTTTAGATCACCTAGTCAGTTCTCTGTTGGTGCACTTTAATTGCAAACTGAATATAATTAACCAGTTTGGGCCTCATGAGACACAGCATCAAAAGATTATAATTAGCATCACATATTACATATAAAACCAAACTTTTACAAGTGTACAATGACCTCGGGTCATACATTTACACTTTTAACAAGTGATAATGGTGTACTTCACGTGCCATGTGTTTTTTGACATTTTAAAACTTAGTAAATTGCACATAATAATTTTGATTTTCTTTTAAAAAAAATTCATACAACTGACATAAAACTGCTTTAAACTCCATATCTACAGCATATAAGCAATTCCAGGGCTGAGCCAGTTTTATCAGTACATAATGTCAAAATTATTTTCTTGTAAGAATAATGTATCGGGCCTGGATTTTAAACAGTAACAGGATATTCACGTTATTTTCACCGTGTATTTTGATTCAATGAGCAGTATTATAACCAACAAATGCACTCTTTGTATTTCTGTTACACTTTTACCCTACATATGTTTCGGCTGTGGTCCAGCCATTATCAGGGGTACACTTGTAGGTTCACTTCACTGGCACTGGTTTGTTTGGTATTATCACACGTCATCACAATGTTTTTGGTTTTTGTAGCTTCTGTTCACTCTCAAATGCAGGTTGTGTTTGTCTTGCGTTAAAAGCTTGAGGTATAATACTTTGGGTTGTAGATATAAAACAGTATCTCGTTGGTAGTAGTTAAAACATTAAAGTTGTTAAAATTGTTAAAAATTGTTGAAATTGCTGGCAGATGGTTTTTTTATTTGATGTTGACATCCGCGTCCTGTTGTTCCTAGTGTCTGGTTGTGGTTGTGAGTATGAATTTTGTGAGTCACAACCACAAGACACTAGCAACAACAGGACGCGGATGTCAACATCTAATAAAAAAAACCATCTGCCAGCAATTTCAACAATTTTTAACAATTTTAACAACTTTAATGTTTTAACTACTACCAACGAGATACTGTTTTATATCTACAACCCAAAGTATTATACCTCAAGCTTCTAACACAAGACAAACACAACCTGCATTTGAGAGTGAACAGAAGCTACAAAAACAAAAAACATTGTGATGACGTGTGATAATACCAAACAAACCAGTGCCAGTGAAGTGAACCTACAAGTGTACCCCTGATGATGGCTGGACCACAGCCGAAACATATGTAGGGTAAAAGTGTAACAGAAATACAAAGAGTGCATTTGTTGGTTATAATACTGCTAATTAAAGTAACAGGATAGTTGAAGACTATGTAATTAAAAGCACTTCTCAGCACAAAATCAGCCATTGAAGAACCGTGGATCTCCAAACCTTTCATGAAAACTAGTAAATGTCAATAAACATTATCTAACAGTATTTTTTAATATTACAATGTACAGTGGTATACACAAACAGCATTCAACTGTGCAGAATAATTCGGTGTGATTAAATTGGAAGCCACATCACAGATTTGGGGGGGGGGGGGGGGTTGATGATTCAGATATGGGAATTCTGGGACATTTTTGCAAACAGTCCCACCAAGAATCAGCCAAATGGTAATTAAAATATAGCCATCAAAATACTCAATTTCAAGCAGAAAACAACAGCCTTTCAAATAAAACTGTATGAAATTCCTTAAAATAATGGTACATTATATAGGACAACGCCATAACGTAACACTTGCCGTTTAAAAGATACAACTAATTTAGGCATATGAAGGCAAAACAAACATTCTCTCAATACTATACGCAAGAGATTTACAAATATTTCCAGAACTTCTCTGCAGGGCAGGCAATCTGAATATGACAAATACATATGACAACTTACATAACCTAAAATTATTATAAATGAGTTCTGCAAGAAATTATAACACAGTCTTTACAAAAACTATGCATACAAGAATTACGTTAAAAGGGGTGTCATGTAATTACGTATCACATTCTGCTGAACTCAAAAGTTGCCAACTACACAGTTCCACCGAGGTATTACCTTTGTATTTATAATCTTTCTATTCATCTGATTAACAACAATAATCCTGTACTATTTTCAATTAAATGTTTTTAGACCATGTACTTCTATAATAAATTTACATAATAAATTCACAACATTTATGCACCATCATACCAGCCCCAACAGTCACATCTGTCCAAACATAATACTACAGAATGTATTGAGCACCTCAAAGGAACACTGGGAGTACTTACGAGGCACTCTCATACTCTTCGAGCACTGAAATACTTGTAATGGAGTACAGCCCTCATATTCTACGCACAAATCACAATACTTGCACATGCTAAGGAGTGTCTGCAATTCTTTTATGATATGGTTCGAAACATGATAATGTTATACTGATCCACCGATGTCACTTTGTTGTTGTATAGGCCCTTTAATGTCCAGTCAGAGCCAAGGCTTACCTGAACACAGATATAATGTCGATACTGACATAAGAATTCAAACAGGACCATTTGGAGTTGTACCTAGACTTGTCTTACTTGAACATGCCTCAGTTTGTTTCCCTCTGAAATAATAACAAATTCCCATTAGTGTTACCATCCTAGAATGAAGCAGAAAACATTTTTAGACCATGCTGACCAGTCAGGATTCCTAATTCATGGCCAAAATTAATTTTTAACAACATTCATCAACTACAGGGGGCATGCGGTGGCGCAGTTGGTTGAGGCACTGCGCTACAAGCCGGCAGGTCGCAGGTTCGATTCCCAATGGTGTCATTGGAATTTTTCATTCATATAATCCGTCCGGCTGCACTACGGCCCTGGGGTCAACTCAGCCTCTAACAGAAATGGGTACCAGGAATACTTCCTAGGGGGTAAAGGCGGCCGGTGCATAGAGCTGACAACCTTACCACCTTCATGTGCCGATTGTCTAGAAATCTGGGAGCCTCAACCTCCTGGAACCCTAAGGGCCTGTCCAGGCCTGTAATGGGATTGCTTTTATTCATTAACTACAAAATGTTTCAGCAAAATATGTACTTCAAGAAGAGAAACAGTATGTTGTATGTGCCTCCTTCAGCCAATTGCTGGTTTTGAGAAAACGGTTTTAGAACTATCAAACTACACGGTACACGGTCTTCCTTAAAAAGCTGATACTTTCTCAGCTGGTCAAGAAATTCCCTACTTTTATTTGGCCTGAAGGTTCCATTACCATGGTCAAAAAGTCCTATATTATGCCAGTTGAATCCAGTCAGCATTCTGTTTTTCCAACATTAATGTTAATACAGCAAACTCTTCTTATTTGCAGATGCTGGGGAATAGCTTCAACATCCACACTGTCAGTGACAATTAAATTCATCTCATTTCCATCTTGGGGGACAATCACTCCCATCAGTATATCTGACTGCACAGTATAAAGAGGCAAAGTGTAAAGAGGGTCTATTGTATTACCAGCCTAGGCTTCTGAAGTGATCTTCTCCCTTGCAGTTGTCTGACAAATTTTACATGAATTTCATTCACCTCCATTTATGCTACATGTCCACCCACCTCCCTGTTTATCACCATAACACACATGAAGTGATAATGACAAATTATGAACATCCTTACCACATTTAGATGCACACATTATCCTTTTACCTGTATCCAGTCTTCCAAATGGTCCATTGTCTTCAGCCTCTCTAAATGCTGCACTTACTTCTCATATCTCCCGTGTGTGCTACATGCTACACCCGTTTCATTATTCTTGATATGATCACAGTAATGATGCTTAGTGAAAAGCACAAACAACGTCTCACAGTATACAGCCCTCTGCAGCAGCGCTATGTTTTATCCTTGAATATATCCATTAATTATCCTCAGCAACCTATTCTTACATCCCTAATCTGTTCTTCTCTTAGGGTGACAATGACTAGTCTCTGTTTTTAAATAACTTTCTAATTTTTCAGTACAGTAAAATCTTCTTCCGCTGACAGCCACAACAAGTGCTTTAAATCAACTAACGTTCCAGAGACCAATCTGTCTTCATGATCAGGTTCTGATATCAGAACCCCAATGATGGAACCTACTTGACGTGGCTGTCGGCTGAAGATTTCACTGAATTCTGTCACTGTGAAAGCTTTACGACGTATTTTCAATACAAACTTGCAGAATCATTCTTGAGAAGGGAACTTACTTTTCATTTCCCTTCATGTAACATGTAGCACAGATGCGGTTACAGACTTCGTGACACAGTCATAAAATAAAATGCTCTGTAGCTGTCTCGTGTAATGAGATATCACATAGCAGTAAAGGTCAGAGTTATGACAGAATACAGAAATGTGAATTCTATTTAAATTATGAACTAGAACTGAATAAAAGACATTGCAAAATTCACAGGCAAGTGAAAGTGACAGCTACTAGGATTTATTACAGAACATTTTCAAGTATCATCAGGATACTATATGTTCTACTTTCTACAGTGCTACTAAGTGAATCACACATACAGAATCATGAGGCAGGCAGACAGATGCTAAACTGAGGGAGTTCTGAGAATGTGTATTAATTATATAAGAAGCTTCACAGAATCTATTACTGTGATCAAACCAATGCGGAAGAGCTGACCTCAGCATATGGCATACATGTGACAGATGAGAAATTCATAAAGAAATAGTAAATGGAAAACCCACGGACCCCCCCCCCCCCCAAGGACACTGAAGTACAGACCCACAGGAAACCCTGATGTCACTGAAGTATAGAAAGGATAATAATATTATCATGATCTTACAGAAATAAGATGTGAAGGGTGGACTGGATTCAGCTGGCTCAGGAATGGCCTAGTGATGTCTCTTGTGAACACAAATATGAAATTTTTGTTGCTATAAAAGGTGGGTAATTTACTGTCAATTAGCTACCCAAAAAGGACTGGGAGATGGCAATATGATACCAGTTCTAATAGACATGGGATTTCATTGTACGTTCAGTTATCACAAGTAGCATTATTCAATGTTTCATTGTGCCTAGAAAGTCACAAGTTATTTAAGGAATGGCTTACAGTGATGCTGGCTGGCTGTTGTCTGCTACTTCAGCTACGCTCTGTGCCTCCTCCTGTGCTGGACCATTCTCTTTTGGAACAGAATCTGCCTCGAGCTGTTGTGTAGGTAATGAGTGTACTTCTAGATCACTGCCACTAGCCATCAGACCTTGTGGTGATAGGAACCTAACAGATGAACAATGTGACAGGCATCTTTGTGTAACAGCAATAGTTTCTGCAACTTTATGGTCCACTAAAATTGAGACATTAGCACTATAAATTTAAAAATACACCACTTAGCTCTTTATACACAATTCATCTTAATTCGCTTTTATGGTGACTTTAAAATGTATTCTTCGCCTATGAAAAGAAGTGCGCCAAGAAAAGGTGCATATCATGGTGTTTAATGGCCATATGACTCAAGAGACTGTTAACAAATGCCTTTTTTTATACACAGGGTTCTAGGACAAGAGTTTTATTGCATTTGTCTTATTTCTCAATATCCAGTTACTTGGACAATGAAAACTACGCAAGCTTTGAGATTCTCTTAGCACTGTAAACCCTTTGCTGCCTAACGTCAAGTACAGTCATCACACAGTACAGTGCTCAAAGTGCTGAACATCATGTTAAGGTGACAACATTTAATGGCCTTTCTTATGAAGATCTTACATAAAGTCTGGTCTTCTGTAGCTCCCACCAGGCACTAATTCTGGTGCCAGATGGTTAATATGGTTTCAAGTCTTGTAGCATATGATACCATCCAAGCCCACTACAAAGATCAATGCATCAAGATTGTCTAAAATGTCAGCAAATATCTGTCATATCCTACAAGATTTGTATCTTTGACAAAAATTACATTACAGAAATCTGAATTTTATACTTTCAACACAAACCACCCTCACTTCTAGAACAGGCATCTCATAAAACCAGGCTTACATTTAATCCACACGTAAGTATTGTAGTTCCATACTGTTTTCATAAGCATTAAATTAGTTCATTTTCAAACAAAGATGCAAATTATTTTGACCATGCCATCTTATGAACTCGCAGTACATACTGTCTAAAACATCTCTGAATGTGCTTAACAAGCTCTTCTATATGGTAATCCTGGTAATCGCTGCCACAATTTAATACCACACTTCACAAAATAACAACATATTTGCAATGGTAAATAATGTTGTCAAACATTGCCTTAAACATAAAATCACATGTTTGGATTACATAACCAAGTAGGCATTATTTATAATAGTTTCCCATGACTACAGCATGCTCCTGCGCCTTTCTGTCCTGTTATTGTGGCAGCAAACATGGCCAACCGAAGTCATTATAGTGGTGCCTCATTCATTCAGGAACCAGACTAATTCTGTCAGAAAGTAATTCCTACTGAAGCATTACCACATGTGGTTGAATTTCCCACCACGGTATGTTACAAAAAATTCTACTAACTTCCTAATGTCAAGATGAGCTGTTGCTACGTGATAACACTATCAAAGAAGTTTTAGCCAGGGTTTAATGTTTCTTACCTATAATTCTCTGTAAGGTGCTGCTGGTGTTCATCTCCTAAAGAAGTACTAGGGTCTGCACTGTCATCTGACCCTGGACTGGGGCTGTAAAAAGGAACACATTACCATATGTCACACACTAACACAGTACACAGAACACACAATCTTAACCACTTCAGATGAAACTAACCCCTCTTCTGGTATACTTTTTTCTTGAGTTTTACATTCTGAGGTAAGTTTGGAGTCTATGTCAACAGGCCTGCTGGCAGGCCCCTTTTCAGTCTTGCTCACTGAATCGGGAACAGCAGCCTTGCTAGAAGCTAGAACAGAATAACAAAAAGCTACACATACATTTCACTTGACTTCTGAGAAAAAAAAGTGTAAAAAATATTCCTTATATCATAAAGAAGATATACAATCTCCACCTGAACCTAGTACTTTACTGGTTTGCAATTTTCTTCACGTTTTTTTTTTTATTTCTCTCACAATGAGACCAATGAAGAAACATGTTTAATTGAGATCAAAGGAATTTAGTTCACTGTGACATCACTTTTATTTCTGTGATGAAAAATTCAAAATTTACACAAAAGACAATTGACTACACAGAGTGGACCAAAACCTCCTTGGCAAATTTAATAAAATACTGTGAAAATACACACCACCACAATGACATGAAATCACTTATACAATATAAGGAAACACCTCAAATACAATCTGCGGGAGTTCCAACATGAACTGCCTGCCATGTCCCAATGACAGTCTAACTCTCCCCACATTCCCCTTAGAAATATCACAGCCCACCCTGTTTATCATCTCTTGATGAATTGCTGCACCTCAAGAACAGCTGCAGACACTGGAGGAATGTACACTGCATCCCTTCAGGTCTAGGGAATGCAGAAGCCATGGAACAGGTCCTGCATGTACAGTCCGTTTGTACAGTGTTGAGACTGGCACAAACCTCTGTATGGAAATGTAGTGGTACGCCATCTTGTTGAAAATTCATGGTACCACTCTTGTGATACTACAACAGTGACATCAGGTAATTTTCCATCATCACAGAGAGAGTAAACAATATGGACTGAGATATGCTGTCACAAATATGGAAAGAATTATGCTATCACTGGGGCATTTGTAGCATAACCAAGGCAGTTCATGTTGAACATATGGAATTAAACTTAAAATGTTTCCTCATATTGTGTAAGTGGGTTCATGTCATTAAAGTTTTCTGAATTTTCATAAGATTTCATTGAAACTGTCACACAGGTTTTGGACCAGCCTGTATGTTGCTGCCTTGTTTCGAGAACTAACTAGCCAGCAGGGTTACTGATCATGCAGCACCCTTCTGTTAATAAGGCAGTAAATAAAAAAGTTAATTAATTAATTAATTAATATGGTGTGTTCACTTACACTCAACCAGTACTGTAGAATTTGTTACATTACTGCCTGTGTTTGCTGTTTCTTGATGACAGTTTTCACAATCACTTGTACTTTTGCTGTTAGTAATGTCCGTAATACTGGCAGCCTCAAAGTTTGCTTCGAAATCAGCAAACCCAGCCGATTCAAAGTCAGCCCATCCTCCTTCATCAGGAGCTGTGGGTCCAAAAACTGGAGAAGGCTCACTGTTGTCACCCCATGGGTTACTTGAATCAACTGCTATTGGAGCAACTGCACCTTCACTTGAAACATCAGCTGTTGCCCAAGCTGTGTACACAAACAAGAAATTAATCTCTACATTTGCATGGTTCATGCTGTAATGTACTGCAATGACGTCTGGTCATTGAGCACATTAGACAACATAAATCTGCTTGACCAGAGGCCCATGATACAAAAACCAAGCAAACAGCTACTTCCATAATAGTGGATTTGGATCAGTTACTATCTAGCTAACATCAACAAAGTCACAAAGACAGTTGCCTCTCCAGTGCCATAACTATAATCATTTCCAGAATCCACATATTTGATGAAAAGAGGACAGATAGCTAGACCAGAAAATCTAGCCAATTAAAGTTGGAAACAACAAAAACCAAATGAGAAAATAAAGTGACAGAACAAAGAGACAGGAATCATCTCTAACATATAGCAGTGGGAAAAAGTAGAAGATACACTACCTTCATGTAAGATGTACATATTGCAGCAAGTGATATTGGTGCCTAAAAAAAATTTAGTGAAGAAAGTAAAAGTCCATCATTAATACTTTAACACCAAATGACAACTACAGTTGACGTTCAGTGTCATGCTGAGAAAATCAAATGTCCGTTAAAGTTGTCTGCCAAGAACATGCAAACTAATGAGCAGCCATTTAAATGCCGGGTCTTTTGCAGAGTATACTGAGCGCTTCATTCGGCACCAAAGGGTTAAAAATCTGCTGTAATGACAGTTTAACAATGCACCATCAATTTTCAAATGGTGTGACATTGCATGTCTGTCAATTTTCATTATTATGAGCTATTTGAAGTCCTTGTTTATCTTTAACCACTGTTAGTGCAGCCTTGCACCATCATGCTAGCTGAACTTTCTCTTTCTCAAGGTTACACTATAAAGAGAAAGTGGTGGAAGGCACAGCACTCGAAGTGTACAGCCTGAGCAGCCATTGCCACCAGCAGTAAAGTTTGTCCCATATAAGTTCAGAGTAAAACTATTTCCTCGAACAGGTTCACAGCTAACAATCTGCTACTCTCTCTCTCATGCCATTTCAAAGTCTAGCAAAATTCTTGTTAACTGACGTGAAACTTTAAAAATGGTGTTTCACATATTATGTTGCCAAATACAAATGTGAGTATAACAGCATCTGCTATCATAAACTCTTGCTGTAACAGACTTTCACCATACCTTATGTATCAGTTCTGCAATAACTAATGTGACTTGCATTGTTTACCAGTTTTAATAACTTAATGTAACAACTGCCACACTGGTTAAGTGAAAACCCCATTATCTATACCTATCAACGATCAATCAGCCTACTACCAATATCCACAATTCTAATTATCAGAGACCAATTCTGGCATTAACATCCACTTGTAATTTTTTCTTCATTACCACTCTCCTACACTTTACTTCAATGTTCAGCCCCATAATCACACATGGCTTTGATATTTATACTACTAAAACTCCAAGTCCCTATTGATGAAAAAAACATGTTCTCTAAATGCAAAGAAACTAAGTTTTCTCTAAAATTTGTTACTCACGATCTGTGGAATCCACTTCCATGTGCACCTCTTCCCTTCCCTCTGGACCGGCCCTTTCCTCCTCATCTGAACTACTATTCCCTGGAGCATCTTCTCCTTGCCAGTCCCTTAAAATGAAAATGCTTCATCAATGTCTCTAGTCGTCTGTTAAACAGCTTTCATAGAGAATCATTTTAGATACAACCAAAATTTAACATCTGAAATGTGTCAAACTACAAGAAACAGAAAACTTAATTACCTTTCCACCACACATGCACGCACACACTCACATGTGCGCCCACGCCCACACCACCCACACATGCACAAACAAACAAAAACAGTTGTAAAAAATTTCTATAAAAGCTGTAAAATTATTTTCACATTTTACATGAACCAATTTAAAACCAGAGTAAAAAAAAAATCTGTGTTCCTTCATTCTGTAATGCTAAGGTTTCACTATAGGTGGGGGGAACTCACAGTTCAATCATGGATTTCAGTACTTTAAAACGCATATGCCACTAGCGAAAATACCAGTGCATTTAATCTTGTGCAACATGCACACACATCCATATCTGCATACAACTGTTTTCAAACCCCAGACACTGTGGTCCATTCTGAGATGATGAGTCACTCAACTTGACGAGAAATTCCCTGCAATTTATGGAACCTGAAGGTTCATTACCATATTCCCATGACACCACTAATGGACCAGATGAATCTAGTTTCTATCTTTACACAATATTCCTTAAAATCAATCCTGCCATAAATGATTTAGTTCCAAAAATGACACGTGAAATACAGACAGTAGAAAAGAATTTCTGAAGAACAGGAGACAAGAAATCATTACAATATAAATGACATGTTAGAATAACAAGACAGGCAATGTGTCTGTAAGGAATCGCATTATAAATTTTCCGTAAAAGGATAGTAAGTAGTAAGAAGAGCTATACACTAAAACTAAGTAATCCATTGGTACAAATGAAAACTGGGCAGATGTGTGATGGGTGTGCCAATGCTGCTTCTGTGATCAAGAGAGAAATAAATACCTTGTCCTTGTATCAACGACTGTTTGAAAGGTGAGTTGCTGTTCTCGCTCATCCCAGACGTCTTCTTCTCCATCATTCAATGTGTGCAGTTTCTGGGCACATACTTGTTTGAACATCTCAGCTTGCCTGTCCAGTTCATCTTCACTGACACTAAAAGTCATGCTTGTTAGCCGGTCCACAGATGCACTGTAATAAATTATCAATTTTAAGGGCAAGCCCTACTTTTCTTTTTAGGTTCTCATTGCAGTGACTGAAGAACAGCATATTCTGGGATGTGATGCCATGCAGTCTGGTAGAAATGTGATTGTTTTTGAGGCAGCACACTCCCTCAGAGGGTCAATACATTTCTATGATGCTACATGGCGTCACATCCCGGACGACAGCAGTATGAGTTATGATTACAATATTCAGTTAATCACAATAAAAGGAGAATTTTAATACAGGAAATTGTGTTAATCTGACTTGCATGGGACTGAACAGGTGCCGAATTACCGAATATTCTGGATTATCAGACGGAACCAATACTGACGTAAGTTCTTACAAGTACTTTTTTGATACTGCTCCTACACCTGGGCTGTAAAACTAATCAGAGGAGTATTCCCTTTGGATACCTCCTCCATCTTCTGGTTCAGGGTCATCAGGGTCCTCTTGTGTGTTTTCTGGAGTCTTCATAGCTGAAGAAGTAGATGGAATAGGAGACAATGGTTAGGAGATACCACAACAGGTGATGTACAGATGCTCTTGGAGACATTTTTCAACATGTCCTTGAGATCTGCCTGTTTCAATGATGGAGGTTTCTTTCTAGTAAAAAGCAGAACTCCTGGTTGGAAGAATCATATTGATCAGATGGTTCCTAAGTTAAGTGGAGCATGCTATGCAGTTGATCAATGTATCATATCAGTAACATCAACACTCTTAAACCAATTTATTTCGCATACTTTCATTCTATTATAAGGTACGGAATAATTTTTTGGGGTACTTCCTCCAACAGTACGAAGATATTCACCTTACAAAAGAAACTCATCAGCATTATGGCCGGTGCACAACCAAGAACTCCATGCAGAAGTCTGTTTAAAAAAATTAGAGATTTTTCCTATTCCATGTCAATATATATTTTCATTAATGAACTTTATTTTAAACAATCCAGAAAATTTGCAAACAAATTCATCTATACACAGTAAGACACCAGCAATAAGCACGACCTGCATAGACCAAATGCCAACCTATCTTGTTTTCAAAAAATTACATTCTATGCCGGTATCAGAATTTTCAACAGACTCCCTCTGAGTCTCATAAGTCTCAAGAATGAAAAGACAAAATTTAAAGTAGCATTAAGAAAATACTTAAATACACACTCCTTTTACTCAGTAGATGAATTTTTTATGTATAAAGATGGTTCATAGTGAGGTATGTAACATGTTTATAATGTTTTAGTTTATAGTGTTCAAATGTAAAATTCTATAGTCTGTACAGCTGTATATTTGTATATTATGACTTATTCCACATCCAGTTGTCACTTCGACAGACTTATGGATCCATGGAATGTATGTATGTACTCACGGGCACAAAAAATAATAAACTACCGTGAAAACAAAATGTTTTATGGTTGTATCATTATGCCAATTCCAATTTACAGTTGAGTGATGCTTCTAACTTAACTTAAACCATCACACAAAAATTCAAAACTATCCTATGTACACTTCACATAGCAAGTGACACATTTCACTTCATCTCCAGGAATGGTTTCAATCTTTTGGACAATCTTTGTTACTATTTTAGTTTATCCATTTGTTCCTTCCCTCCATCCTTCCATGCTCCTTCACTTTTTGTGATTTGTATCTGCCCTCTGCACACAACATCTTGTTTTCATTTCCTTCATTGTCACCATCTGCAGCAGATCTTTATTGCACCGACAACATAACAAGACAAATTTCCTGACTTCCCACCTTAAACTTCTACAGATAAAAAGGGGAGAGACTGGGAGCACGGTCTAGCTCGGATTTGGTAAGCATAAGGTTCCTTTCAGGGTTACAAGATGCTGAATTTGTCACGTCAATGTTGTAAGGAGTACACAACACTTCTCACTACCTTTCACTTATTCTGAATTTCATAAAGAATATATCTGCACTCAAAAGCACACATTAAGGAAATTTGAGATATAATGTTGTGATTCATTGTCTCCTTCAGACTCCCTTTCTTCTGTTTTCTCTTTCTCTGAATTCTATCTTCTCTCGTATCTGAATTTTGAATCCCATCCTTCCACCCATCTCATTATCCAGGGTGAAATCTTCAACACATTCTTCTGACTCTGTGATTGGTCGGGCAATGAAAAAGGGTCTGCTTTCTTTGAGTGACCAATTTTTTTAAAGGAAATGTTACCCAATTCTTACGGGTTAAAATGTAATTAAGTTTTCCATGGGAACACAACGCCCAAAGTAGAGCCGAAAGGTCACCCATGCCTCAGTTCAGAGGTTAAAAACCATAAATCTGTCAACGCAAAATGTAAATATCACAAAACTTCCAAAGATCTGGTTCTTGTAACAAATTCCGTAACTGTTACGACTGGAGGGAAACAGGTGAAATTCGAGATCAGGTGGGTCTATTCTATGGAAGGTGAGAACCGTTGTAGAAAAGGGCCTGCGCACTGGGCATGGTAAGACAAAAAATGTAGAATATGTCTCTCCTCTACATGATCAGAAATGATCCAACTGGGACTCAAACCCAATCAAAGTTTGGCCCCTTTTCAGGGTCAGTTACTCTTTACTTAGTTTCTCTACAGCTCCCGACACCTATCCCCAGCATAACAGCCACATACAAATGCCACCACATCCATGTATCATCATCTTGGCAACAACAGGCCAAAATGCCATAACGTGCAGAGAGCCATGTATATTTGATGGGGATCCTGGCCTGCTGTCATGAGGCCTGAAAGGCACTGTACTTCCCAAGTGGGCTTACAGAGTTTCAAACGTGTGACGTACGCCAGGGTGGATCCGTAGGGTGGTCTTTGTGACAGGGGCCCTCAAACCACTTCCTTCTCCTCCCATTCTGACATCCCATTAAAGATGGGACCAGTGATTGGTGTCATCTGGATGGCTCTGGCTGATGGACAGAAGTAATGCTGCATGTAGGGAGCTGATGGCCTCCATAAGCTCATTACAGAGCTCCTGCTCACTCATCGAATTGTGACAACTGCAACAACTGTTGCAGAGTACATGATGCCATTGCCAGATTACTGGCTGGTGCTTCTTTTCTCCTTGTTAATGATGCCGCTCTTCTTTTCATCTCATTGACTGGAAGTTATAAAGTACACTGCGAGTAACAGTGTTTGTGGGTTTTCCACCTCTCTCGCTGATGCAATGTGTAATATAGTACCATAAGCATTATTGTCAACTTGTACAGGGTGCGGCAAACTCCCTCCCTAGTTTTGAAGGTGAATTAAAAAAACAAGTACTTGAGATACAAAAAATGTATTTTCATATCCTAAACTTACAACATGGGAAGTTTTGTCTCATGTGATTTTGAAAATAATATCGGCCAAGTGGTGTCCGTCATTGTCCAAACACTGCTGCAAGCGACTTGTGAAGTTTCGCATAACTCTTTCGAGCATTTCTTGGGGTATACGGCGAATTTCTGTGCGGATTGCCTCCTTTAGGGTTTGCAGGTTCTTTGGACGATGTTTATAAACCTCGGCTTTGAGATAACCCCACAGAAAAAAGTCGCACGGGGTCAAATCTGGCGAGCGCGCGGGACACGGAATATCGCCTCTCAGGGAGATCAAGCGTCCGGGGAACATTTCCCTCGAAACCTGCATTGATGCTCGCGCTGTGTGGGCCGTGGCCCCGTCCTGCTGAAACCAGACATTCTCTAGACCAAGTTCTTCAAGAGCTGGGGCAAAAAAATTCTGGAGCATGCTCACATACCGCTCAGAATTGACGGTAGCTGCCCGATTTCCCTCTTCAAAAAAGTAAGGCCTGATGATCCCCATTCGTTACACTGCGCACCAAACTGTGGCACGATCACTATGCAGAGGCTTCTGGTGGATTACCCTCGGGTTGTTTTCACTCCAATATCGAAAGTTTTGCTTATTTACACAGCCAGAAAGATGGAAATGTGCCTCGTCACTGAAGAAAACAACCGCGTTATGCGGTAAAGTTTCAATCATTTCTTCACATGCCACAATTCGACTATGCCAATCACGTTCTGACAATTCTTGAACAACGACCATCTTGTACAGATGAAGACAAAGGTCTTGATGAAGAATTCGCCGCACAGTGCGATCAGAGAGCCGAAGTGCGGTCGCATGTTTGCGAGCGGAGCGTTTAGGTGACTGCAAAATTGAGCTCCTTACTGCGTCGATGTTTTCGGGTGTTCGAGTAGTCCGAGGTCGTCCACCTCCCTTCCTGACAACAGATCCTGTTTCCCTAAAGTTTTTTACCCACAACGTAATCGATTTTCGGTCCGGAACTGCTTGGCGAGGGGGAATTTGGAACCGAGTACGGAACGCGCGCTGGACAACGGCTACAGACCCGTTTTGGCGGATGTAGGCTTCCATGGCAAAAGCGCGCTGCTCGTTCGTCCACAGTATGTTTACGACTGAAATTTTTTGTAAGGGAAACTTCCCATCTACCTGCCGCCATGGACGCCATCCCCACCCTTTTACGACCTCCGCTCGCTTCACAATCCCTATTGAAACTAGGGAGGGAGTTTTGCCGCACCCTGCACTATGTTAAAATTTTCAGACTGATAGAATTTACATTTATTTCATGAACTGTATTATTTCTGGAGAGAAAAAAGTCAGAAGAAGTAAACAATATCAGATTTGTTGAAATGAAACATTTACAACTAAAAGCAGAATTTGTAAAATCTGATCACTTACAGGCTAGCAAAACATCTTCCAAGGTCTCTGTAGTTCACTGTTACAAACTTCATTTTATCTGTGTTATATCCTCTACCCAACAAAAAAGCATTCTCTCTCTCTATCTCTCACACATACACACATGTGCGTGCATGCACATTACAAGTGGTGTATACTTACTGTAATGTATCTTCGCCATCTGTGAATTCATCGTCGTGGAAGCCATAATTCTCAATAAACTGTGGGGCCATCTGTTGCAACTGGTAATCAGAAAACACCTAGAAATCAGAAACTAAAAGTCAGGTGAAAAAAACATGGCCAAGTAATACATGCAAAATAGGCAACAATGGTTAATTAGATTATTATTAGACGCCAGTCCATGAGGGTAGGTCAGCCCTTGGAAAATGTGGGGTGAAAGGGTTGAGGAACTAAATAAGTAAATGAAAGAGTTAAATAAACAGCAATTGGATAGATAAATAAATAAGCAAAATAGGCTAAAAACCCACAAACCAATTAACTGGTTAATATGACAGGACTCTTGAGGTTGGCTTACGAAACTGCAATATGTACTACCTGCTGTAAGGCTGGGTCCTGTGAGAATGGAATGTCTCTATAATTTGCATCATCATCCTCAGAATTTGAAGGAACAGGAGGAACACCACCCTATGACAAAAGAATGAAACAACATACACCACAGGGATTCTGGTCTTCTGAGATGTTATGCTGTGCAGCAGGTAATTTAACATATCCCAGCATTTCAAAGGAACAATGGAATATGTGAAATTACTCACCACACAGTGTAAGATCCCATAAGATCAGAATCCTCAACATCAATGCTGTGGAAATCCCAAATCTTGCAACATACACCACCCATTTCATGTTACTGTCACCATACAAGCCCACACATATATAACACCTGCACTTCAAAAGACTGCTATGCAGTCACAGTCACTGTTTCTGGAAGCTCAAGTATGATGCCACCAAAATCAAAATTTGTTTTAAAGTTTTCTTGTAGGAACCCTACCATATTAAACCAAAATCAACTTGCAACTTTACGACACGGTGAAGTAAAGGTACTTCATTCTGTGTGGTATTTTGTATGCACCACATGCAAAACAGAACTGTACCAGCTCATCAAGCAACTAATTTACTCACACCTTACATTTTGTCAATACCAGACTGTTTTGTAATTCCACCAACTGTCTAAAACTCTATTTTTCATATTACCATAGCAATGCACACTTCTATTACTGAGCAAGAACCTATAACTAATGACACTTTAAATGCAATTAAGGACTCAATGACCCTACAAATTTCACACTCAAGTGACTGTGCTAATAACTGAGATCAGTATTCAGGTTCACACAACAGACCTATAGATAATGTTGTATTTATTCAGTGAGAACATTGCTTACCAGATATATTTGATGTTTTTTGTTAGTTTCTGCCAGTGTGTTGGCTACAAATGCTTCCCATGCAGCTACAGTATCTGCAGCCACATGTTCTTTGATAAAAGCCCTTAAGGGATCTCTTTCAGCCTGCTGTGCCACGTGATTTGCTATCTTGATTAGATGACCCATGTAACCTTGCCTGCGACCACCAGTTTTGGCTCTGTTGCAATAAACATCCATAAAGAAATTGAAACATCACAGACAATACAGAAATATCCTAACAATAACAAATTACAATTCTGTCCTATTTTTACTAAAACAAAAGGTTTCTTATTATCAAATTTTGGTGTATGTTTCATACCAACAAGATGAAAAAATATTCCTTGCAGTCCTTGTCATATTACGAAATGGAAATACTGTGATCAACATTTCACTGAATTTATGTGGTACAACTGTCATGCCTCTCACTTGGGTCGTGTTATTGCTGATGCCATAGGACTTAGAATCGTCTTCCATTTGTGTCCTTGCACCCAGCAGCACTAAATCACAAGTGCAGATTGGTAACGGTTTTAAGTCCACCAGCTGGTTTTGTGCAGTCCACTAGCTTATTCTTTCATCCCCCAAAATGTTTTAGCACTTTCCTTCTCTTTAATCTTTAGCCACCATGCATCCTACACATAGGACAAGGGAACTGCTATCCTCCAGAGACCACATTTTATATATTTAGTCAACAAATATACTTAATGAATTTTTTGAGACATGCTGCACAATCTCCGGTTTTTTCTCCACAAAATGCCGTGTATTTCATGTTTTTTTTGGTTCATAAAATATTCACACTGTACATAAATGGTGTGCTAAAATCTAAATGTCCAGCTCTGGAGCCAAAGGGTTAAATAAGGCTGCAAATCTTGTGTAAAAAAATTATGAAAAGTGTGAACTAACTACAGTGCCAAAACTATGCAATAAGCTCCTGTGAAATGCTGACACCTATATAAAAATCTACATAGTAATGTATCTTGGAAGATGAAAATCTGCAGATTAAAATTTGCTCATGTACAGGCACACTGCATATCAGTTTCTCCACGACATCGCTCGTGCCCAGCCTGTTTTTATCTGCACAGGAATTTATGACCATAAAGTGCATAAATTTTGTACCCACACTTCACAGTCCACATTATCTATGCGACACTTCCTTGTGTTTCTGTAACTCAATTTGGTACCAAAGGGGAAAACATCTGATGTCACTGCAATCAAACAAACACTGCAGACTACATATGCAGAGCTCAAAACACAGGACAGTCATACATGCTTCCTGCAACAGCAGGTTAGTTAGGCTGGCTTTATCAGGTTGCAAGAAAACTACTTTCAAAGGTACAATCTTGAATAGCTGCTAACTGCCAGAAGTATATATAAAAAAGCAAGACAGGCAATGTATGTATAATGTAACACTGTGACGTGTTAGCGTATGTCAATGATACAACAGAAATGTGACAATGTTTTCACTCTGTAATTTTGACCTACATGTCCCTGGCAATATACACTGGAAATGTCTTAACAAAAAACACAATAAAGTGTTGCCTTTACATTCTTGTGCTAAGTATGTCATCAACAATATAAATACTGCTTGTACCTCATTGGCAATCCTAACAGTCTAATACCACTTCACTTAAAGAGTGATTTTATGGTGAATTTATGTCACCAGCAACAATGAAGCATCCTTAGGTCTTCACGTAAAGTGTCTAATATTTTTGTCTAATTTTAACCAAATATAGATTTTCTTATCACATTTTCATAAGTCTCACAAACCAAATTTCATGAAAATCCATCCAGTGGAAGTCAAGATTATACGTGTGGAAAGATGGCCAGACAGACATGCACTTTATGTGAGTGTGAACATGTCTACAATTCAATGTGGACATTTTTTAATTATACCCATGAGAATTTCAGTAATGGGAAATAAACATATACTCACTGCTGAACTTCATTATCATCCCATGCATCTAATATCCTCTGTATTAATTTGCATTTCTGAAAAATCTGAAAAACAAAAAAAAGATTCAGAAAATCATACATAAAACATATGAAGAACCATCAATCATGACGTTACCATATCAAATAAAATATCACTGGTATACATTGTACTTACATTTTGTAATAAAACATTTTCACTTGCATCATCCACAACAGAGAGACTTAATTCAGAATTCAGTGCAAATGCTATACACTGTTCCACCTGAGAATGCAGAAAGTTGTTCCATGTGTACTTAAAAAACAATTCCTGAAAAACAGATCACAAAAATAACACATCCACATCACGAGAGCCAAGAGCTTAATAATGCAATGTTTCAGAATGGTAAGAAGACACACGATGTAACCGCTGAAGTTTATAGCGATAAACACAATAGGCCTACTTTGAATTCTGTGTCCTGCCCTCCTTTCATCATGCAATTTCATGGAATTACAGATTAATGCTGAGACAATGCCACAATTTAATATTCCAGTGTTATCGTCGATCTACACTACACAATACAATACACAGACAGTACTGTCTGCTCATAGTTCTTATATATATATAATGGGGCACAAGAGATAAAACTGCTTTAACTTTTATCAGACGAACAGGATGCCCGTGTTCTGTTAAATGCAACTCTTCATGGACAAAAGGGAAAACACTGTCCCACACAAGTGCAAGCACGGGTACTTAAAAATGACAGTAACTCCAGCTGCCAGCAGCTACACAGGGATTTACAGGCCGAACAATAAAGGTTAATTTGAGAATAAAGTCTGTTTCATTGATAAAGGTATCTAAATTTACACATTACCATGTAATCTGAACTATGGAAGTTTGAGTGATACACATAGTAATTTTTTGTTAATAAGCATGCAGCGAATGACCCCCTTCAAATGTGATGCACTACTGCAGCTACCTAGTGAAATCACTTGCCATATGTACCATCTGCCTTTCGGATTAGACCTGGTCCAGAGCTGACCTCAAACAAAGTTATCTAGCCTCTGTGACTATAATATACAAGGGTGAACATGCTTGTGCATTCACGCATGCGCAGTGAACGCCAACAATCTGTGCAGTTCAAAAAACGTTACAAGAATACATGGCCTACTGAAATGAAACTAACACCACTGCGTGGAGAACTTCAAAAAGCATTTGGTACACTGGTGGAATTACATATGGTTTGTTTGTGGCTCTACACACTTGAAAGCAATACTCTCTTCTTGCCAGATAGATTCTTATCATTTCACAATAGATGTTCCCAACATGGAAGATGAAGAAAATGTATGGAACTTCTTCTAAAAACCTTGCTGAAAAGTGGGCACAGATTTTGTGGAATGCAAGCTCAGCACAAACACTGCTTTCTTGGGTTAAGCTGCCATTTTACTGTCATGTCAAATCTTGCCCTCCTCCTGGCTATTACTGGAACTACAACACTTCTCCTGCACCCCACAGAACACTTTTCGGAGTTCTCCCTTCCAGTGTTTTTCACTTCCGTACGCTGTTTAGCTGTATTAAATTTTGGAAACTTGTTAGATCATGAATACCCAAGTTTTCAGGGTTGTTATACTGTGCTGGCTAGTAAACACCTACTTACATTTCAAATGACTGTACCACCTTCAAAATATCGGGAACTACTTAACAGTCAATACAGTCTGACAACCAAGACGACTTGAATCTTCAGCAACACCAATATGGCAACATAAATAAAATCTCACACTATTAAATCACGTGTTCACTCTGTATACTACAGCAGGAACCTTACCAGTAACACTTCAGTTGTTCCTAAATTGGCTAATTCCTTATTTACTTCAGCACTGTGTGTAGCAATTAAAGCTGCAAACAATTTCGCTACATGCAGCCTTGTGTTGCCAAGAGGAGGATCCAAAGATCCTACTGTTGTCCTCACTGGTGGTTTCTGCAAAACAACAAACTAAGCATTATGGAAACATGGCAGAAGGATAAGAAAATAAAGGCAAGGCATATTAGTAACTAGTAAAAGAAAGTGAAACAATTAGAGAAAGTAAAAAATGGTTATATCATCTCCAGTGGTCACCAGATATGAAGTCAGTATCGGGTTCAAAATTTGAAAACTGCAAGTTACGTTTCATTTGCCAACTGACTTTAACCCTTCTGTGATGGATTTAAATCCCACTTAAGCGGCTATAAACGATGGAGTTCAATTTGGGCCTTTTAAAAATTATGCAGAGTTTTATAAGAAATACCTCAGGATCTGCTGCACAAAATGCTAGAAAACAAAGTACATACATCCTTAGTCTTAATGAAGAAAATTCCAGAGTGTTTCTTGTTCTACAGAATCAGTAACATAAATACGAAACCCAAAGTTGAACTTCGATTCCTAATAAGAAAAATGGCAGTATATATATTCTTATGTTTGTAGAAAAACTCCAGAATGCATATCCACCTCTTTTTCTGCTCCATTAACATCTCACAGCACAAATTTAGTGCAGCAGTCTTTGAAGCAAGAACCATACAGATCCATTTCACATTTTCCACTCTTACAAACTGTTCACAAATTCATTCTACATGCAGGACACACACACACAAAATATCACCCACCCTTAAAACTAAAAACACTGAATAATATTGTGTAGTACAGCTGTGTGTCTCAGTCACATACAATACAAAGTCCCTCCCCCACATTGTCACAAACTGTCAATACCTAATGCTAGGTCACAAACATCCATTTCCAAACATTCCGGAGTCAGCCTACCCTCTGGAGACCTGTCAAGGTGTGAAAAAATGTCTGGTGGCTGACCAAAGTTGTCGTGAGTATAAGAGTATGCATGTCTCGCTGCCGATTCCATTTAATGGTAGCTTCACAGTACATACATAGAGAAAGGGTTAAAGAGCCTAAAATGGGTATTATAGCTAAAGGAGAAGAAAGACACAGTGAACTAAATTGCATGCAACCAGTACATTTACACAGTTTCAACGCTTTTTAATTTCCAGTCCATTTTAAAATTCTTTCAAAGTTAATGTGGATCCCGTTTCTAAGTGACTGCAATGTACAGAAAGAGACTGTGTATAATCATTGTTTTGAAGACCCTGACAGTATGTTAGAAACATTAGAAGTACAGCCTACTTCTATTTGGTCCACCTGTACTATAAAAATCACCCACAGCCACTGGGTCATTACACATCTAACCAGAACAGTACTTCTATGTATTATAATGTATAAAATAAACAGTCTAAATAACAAAAGTGCAATACATATTTAAATGTTAATTTCCAATCTGTAAGCTGCATTAACCATTTGGCACCAGAATTCAATGCTCATAATAATGTGCAGAAGACCAGAATTTGCATGCTCCCCATGTAAGGGAACTGTATAAGGGCAGATATATTTATATGATGTTCGGCATTCTGAGCAGCAAACTTCGCATGACGCATATACAATGTTCGGCATCAAATGGTTAACACTTACATGAAGTGAACTCCTAGAATTTAAACATGCACTTACATGTGGAGGGTCAAGTAACAGATTGTGGAAATCCTTAAGATGTGGCAAGATGGTTGCTGTTGTACTGAAAACCACCTTGGGAGGCTGCTCATTTTCTCCACTTCCTCCTGATCTTTCATCCTGATCAACACCACCTCCATATATATTATTTGAATCAGCATTTGGAGTACTGTATAAAAAGGGGGAAAAAATTATGGTGGTCAGGTATACAGAAAATATTAAAAAGGTAATCTAAACTGTCATTCTTATATAATACAATATTTTATCAGCCCCACACAAAACCTCCACATTAAACATTAAACTTCTGCATGTGAAAGTGACCTTTTTAGAACCTTGTTTTGTTGTAAATTTGAACAGCCTGGAATATGGACTGAGCGTATTTGAAATATTACACATTCTGTGATGTACCCATCCCTTTTAGTCTGCCTGGCTGGATACCAGCTCTTCCCCCTTTGCACTATTAAGCTCAGTGGTGCTAGCTACTCTTCTTTCCCAAGGAATATCCGGAGGGGATGGAGTGACTGGGAGACAGGTTGTAGAAGTTGTTGTGAATAGTGCTGACGTCCACACACCAGGCTGCGTTTTGTCTGAATGATTTGAATGTACAAATTCACAATACACCAAGACACATAAAAATACCAAAACGTTGCACTCAATGTCTACAGAAGACACATCTGTTCTCGCTGCCCAGATACTTCCGAATAATTTGCATGGATAGCATATTCTTCGTTTAACCCCGCGTTTCCAAAATTCCAGCTCAAACCGGTCTCGACAAATTCTACCTTCAATCAAATTGGCTAAATGTGCCTCACCTTACACCATAATAATACCACTGGCCAGCCGACTTCCATCTCTGTCTCACAATCTCTGCACCTCTCTCACTTATCTCTCTCACCTATCTGTGACAATGAGTCACTAGTCATGATCTAAGGGTAGATCACGGAGTGAGCAGAGGGATTGTCAACTTGCAGGCAGACATTTAAAAAAAAATGTCTATACAGGTTTTAAACAAAACTGTTATATGTTAAGGAAGCCAGTTCCTGGGATCGAACCTGGAATGGGCGGGTCAGTGAGTTAATCCAATCACAGAATGAACTGAATAATGCCATCATACCTCAATACAATACAAAGAATGTGCAATGTCCATAACTGTATATAAAGCAGAAGTCCCTGATTGTAACCTCAAAAACAGCTGTCAGGTACAGCAAATAAGCTTTTCGGCAAGAACTGCCTGACTGTGATGAAGCTGAATGTGTACTGTTAGCAAACCTGCAGAAACAAAGTTCAACTATTATTAATTCTGATATCTCACCTTGGTTTACTGCATTCAAGTAGTGTTAATAACACAGATATTCCTCCAACTATTGACGACTCACTTTTCTCTTTCCCCAGTATGTAATCTAGAAGTTGTTTTACCGTTTCAGGCCTGTCCAAGAAAAAAAATACTAGTTAAGTGTGACGTTTATTTAGAGAGTTTATGTCTCTAGCAGAACACCCATATTCAGCCCTATAAATGCACATCTATATAGTAATGTAATCAGAAGAATTTCTCACTTACGCCTCAATAGTGTTAAGTATTGGATCCGGATCTGTCCGTTCCACAGAAGTATGCTGGTTCTCTCTAGACATTCTAATTACATCACAGAGAAGCTGTGCAGCATTACAATGGCGTTCAGGATCAACTGATGGGTCCAGCAATGCAACAAGACACTGCACCACTTGCTGACTATCCAACCACTAAAAGATTTAAAAAAATTACAATTAACACCACAATTCAATAGGCACATTTGCAAACTGCAGATATAAAAATGCAAAACTAACAAAGCTTAACTGTAATTCTTTTCCTTAGTAACAGATAATAGTGAGAGATGACAATTACTGAGTCCTTTTAACTTCTTATACAAAGCAGCGAAGAAAAGGCACATAACTTTTTGTACACACACACACACACATACATATGCAAAGGAATTTGAAAAAATAGGTAACAAACACTGTGAAGCTGACAACTTCACTCCGACTTCAATGTATACACAGCACAAGGGTAAGCAGATGGTACACATCAGATCTCATCAGAGTCACCACTGATATTCAGTCACCTGACCCAACATACTACCAGGGCTTTTATCCCAGCATAGAAGAGAGTGGTGTCAAGTGCATTTAGCCAGGTGACAGCTTGTTTCACGTCAGTCGGTTGTAAGTCACTTGCACATGCTTCTGAAGTGGTCCAAGGATATGGAAATCACTAGATATGAGATCAGGACTGCACACAAGCCATGTACTATAAAATCACAAGTCCAGGTGGTGGTATGGACTAAATTTAACAATAGCCAGATTACAGAATGTATTACATTCCGTGGTATCAAAATGATAAGTAAAATATATCAGCTGATGACAACAGCATTTGGAAATGCAACAGAGCTGAACGTGAGCCCCTGTCATTGTAAAGAGGGATAATGTCAAAACTAACAAGCATCCTAGATGGCCTTCAACTGGTACAAATAATGATCTGGTTACTCAAGTGCATAATTTAGTGCAAAATAACAAACAACTACTTTTAAAATGGCTAAAGGGATATAAATTCCTTATGGGTCATTCCAGACTGTTTTAACCAAAAATTTGGGAATCACACACGTCTCTTTCAAGTTTGCTCCATAACTGCTTATTAAGCAGCTAACAAAAACTTCCTGTCCATAGTTTTTGACTGGTAACAATTTCTTGCAAAATGTAACAGGTGATGGTTATAACCCTGAATGTAAACAGAAATCATCACAACAGACACCCCCTTCCTTGCTGCAGGAAGAAGGCAAAGGTGAAGTGATCTATTCAATAGCGATGTTACACACCACCAGTATGCTCCATACAGACAGGCTATTAACCAACACTTCCACTCAGAGGCGTTGAGACAACGTGTTGACGGCTGCTGAAGTGGGAATCTGGCAGGTGAAAAATTCACCATAAGAATGCACCTGCTCACTCAGAAATTTTTATCGAAACAAGTATTCTACAAGCAAGAGAGCCTTTAACACACACCAGACATGGCACCTTCTAACATCTGTGTTCCCTAAACTCAGAGGAAAATCATCTGATGGTGTGGAAACAAGTAAAGCAAATGCAACAGAGTAGTTGCTGACGATTCAATGACTGGAATTTGATAGGTTGTCCCAGTACTGGTAGGAATGATGGAAGAAGTGTGTATACATTGAAGAAACCTCCTCTGAAGAGTACTGACCTCCCCACCCTGTTAATTAACAAAATATACTCTTCTTAACCACTCTGAACACATTCTGATAAGGCCTCACAGCTTCCTGCATTTGAACTGTATTATCTAGCTCAGTCATGCTAGGTGACCTTAGCACAAATACAGAGCAGTTTTAATCTCCGGTCTCAGCATGGCACCAGTTGTCAGAGCTTTACTCCACATGAAGCCTGCCTCCATCTGAAGTTTTATTCTTTGGCGCCAGAATTAAATGACCTGTGTGATATGCACGAGACCAGAATTTAAATGACAGCTGCATTAAGGAGGCCATTAAATGGCCATCATCTATACACTATACATGACGTTTGGTGTTTTGAGCATCACACTGCGTGATGGGTACGCATGACATTAGGTGCCAAAAGCCTGTACTTCCCCTGCAGTTAAACTTACATTATTTTATAGAAGTCTTGAAGTGCCACCTCATTTCTCAATATATGACAGGGCTGTCTTGAAATACAAGCAATTTTTCTTTGAAAACTGTCTTTCAGTTCTTGCAATGTGGAAACTCTATCTTTCAGTGTCCACCACAAATAATAATCAGATTCAAAACTGGAGCTCTAGGTGACCATAACCATCTAAAGAATGTCAGAACTGGCAGAACTTAATGGTAACAATTCAATGTTTCTATAAAAAACAGGGGCCCTTTGATTTTGTGTGCACTCATTATACACTGGACTCTGACTTTATGGTTATGCAAAGGAAAATTATGAATTACACGGGGTTTTCAGAACACCACTATCTCTTTATTATTGCTGTATACACTCAAATGCAACATAAACCATACCTCACCTGAGAAAACGTGAGTTCCTGATCAAGAAATCCAAAGACTACAGATTCCTAAAACAACCTGCAATACCAGCTTCTTGCTTCCCAGTATAAAGGAAAGAGCTGTTGTACAGCCCCAATTTTATAATGGCTTACTTTTAAAAGTTTTGTTGCACTCTTGGCTGAGGATTTTGACAACCCACTTCAGTTAAAACATACTGTTTTTGTACCGTGTTTCTGTCCAGTACTGAGCCTGTTGGTCAAAACGCTCCCACCATTCTGTATACTGTTCCTTTAATGGCAATGCTGACAAGGAATTTTTTTTTCACAAAACATTTTGCTAAATTTTGCCATAACACATAATTTGCATAAGTCCTGCAAATGAACATACTATCCTACTGCAAACATTTCAAACATGCAGTTATGCTGCACAAGATGCAACAGATGACACACACAATCACAGTCCTGTGTGGACATGAAGATAAACACTCGGTAGACTGGCCTTGCAGAAGCCGGCTCATATTTCTCTATGCTCAATTAGACACTCTGTACAAAGTGAATGCAAGAACCAGTTACAATAATTTCTGCCTCACTTTGTCAACCATGAGAAATCAATGTCAAAAGGTGGTTCTCATGTTGATGAAAAACAGTGATTCCATGTGAACACTGCTATTTATACTTACATTGAGAATATTTTGCTTCATCTCTACTCCTTCTACATGTGTGATGAGCTTCAGCATTAAATCCATTATGGCAGATGTGCCCAGGTGCTTCAATAATAAACTGATACAGTTTTCCTTAGATTTTAAAAACTCCAAAACCTGCAAACAAGTGAACTGATAGGAATACCAGTTCTGGGGAGAGAGGAGAAAAGGAAAGAGAGAGAGAGAGAGAACAAATATTTATATAACTTCTGTTCCAAAAGTGCTTATCAGTAAAGCTTACAAGTTATACAGCTGGGCTTCTTTGTATCGAGTCAAAGACCGTGAACCAGATGTCAAAAGAACCAACTAAACTTCACAAGTTAAGAAGAAAATCCCCCCAAAAGATATCATTCTTTCAGAAAATAATGCAAGAGAGCAGCCAGTACAGAATCAACAGTAAATACAAAATGTAACTTAAATAAGCCATGCAATTTACTCTATAAGGCAATTCCAGGCCACCCATCCATTAACCATGATACTAATTTTTTACTTTTAAAACTCTCAATGGTCATGAAAACCAATGATTCTTGAAGTGGTAAAGTTGTACCTCTCTGAACTTTGTCTGGTGAACAACTACTACCTAATGAATGCATCATTACTATCTGCTATGTCATGTTCACAGCCATGAACAACACAGCTCTCTTCAACATCAGAACTGAACTGCTGTAAAACACTACAGCCATCCATAATTTATTACTGTTTATTCTTTCACTATTTACCCAACGATGTACTATCACAGCTGTGGGCTGTATGTAAGCTCGAATTACTTCAGCAATCTGACAGCTGTGAGATGTGGTTATCAATGGTTCACTTATAGGATACAAGGGTACAGTAGTTTTGTGATAATTATAGTGTTTATTTACAGGTATAAGAATTTACTGTGTGTAAATATTTGAAGCAGATGTAATATTTTGTGACCAAAGCAAAAGCAAAAATGCATTAAAGATCAGACTGAAAGATGTACAGTCCAACTGGAAAGTTTTGGTGTCCAACTTTGTTATGGTTCCTACAAAACAATTATTTACTTATTACCACTCACAACTATATATATTTCATGACTTGTATTATGCCACATGCATCTATCCATAAAAAAGTTAACCTAACAACTTCCACACCACGTTATTACAACGTTGAGCAATATATCTAATGCCAGACTTTTTTAACCACAACATACTGATAGCACACACTTGTATGCTTAAAATCAATCAATTGCTGGACTTGGATCTGCATAAACATCTACATGTTAAATGGAAAATTATTTACAAAAGTGCGTCTAAAACTAATCGAGCCTAAACAATTTGTTTTCTGACACATTTTTATAAGGTCAACATGCAGACTACATAAATGCAACATGAAGAATTCGTATTTCGTCATTTAATCTATGGATAAAATCTTCAGGCGTCATGAAAAATAAAATTATGCAGTCTTTCATTAAAACTGTTAAAACTTTCAATAACATACATGTCTGTGCAAGGACTGATAAAGATGCACATTCTAACAACTATCCCATAGCAGAAAGTAACCAAGATAAACCATCATATGAATGCATACTAATTTACGTTCTATAAGACAGTAAGAAAGATGCGTGTTGAATAAAAGTACATGTAACACAAGAGGAGGTACCTGTTTAGTTTGTCTTTTTAATAAACTTCACTGAAATAATGAAACTATTTATTATATGACTATTACACCATCACTGATGAATGTTCTATTATTTTCAGCCATGGCGCACCATACTAATCTTGTTATACAGTGAGATTTTTCAAGTGCCACATAAATTACTGAACCTCTCAAGTGAAACACATTCCTCCTGTCAAGCTGCTAGCAGAACTGACAAACTTTTATAGCCTCTATACAACACAAAACTTAACAAGACCATACATAGTAGATGCTGAAAATATCCTCCATTGTCTTGCATGCATTCCTGACATCACCACTGAAAAATATGCAGTCACACAATGAGGTTCTTCTCCGGAAACAAGGGTAAACTTTCCTTCCGATATTTTTCTTCAGGCACTCGAATGTGTGGGTCAGCATGAGCCCAGAACATGTTGCCATACATTTCCATACAGGGAAAGTCATATCAGTTGAGGTTGATGGAATGTGCTTGCCACTTACCACAACTACTAATTCCGTCTTCAAACAATTCCCTCAAAACATATGCAGATGGTCTTGCAGTACTGGGCACTAACACAGCCTTGTTGAAAGACGTGTGTTGTACTGCTGTTCACCTGGTAGCTGCTTGACCAGTGAGCAGAGTATCTAAATCACGCAGCTCAGAGACCTTCAGACTTTCAATGTCTGTGAAACACATGTGACTTCCCTTAATCTGGTCTTTTTCTTCACATAACAATAATCATCAATTTGCTTACAACACAGTGGCACCTGACCCCGGCAATTCTCATTCCCCCGTTCAACTTATCCAACATCTAGGCAGGTAATGAGTGAGACACACGAATAAATGCAGTGCTTTTTGACACTGTAATGCAGAAGCTTCACAGTATTTTCACAAGGCACAGAAGTGGATTGGGTGGTTTATAGCTTTTGTGCACTTCAACCATCCCTGTGGGCTTCTCATTTAATATATCAGTCTCTGACCAAAGCTCTGTTATCTGATTGTGGATTTTTACAGCATGAACAGGATGAATTGAACAGCAGTATTAACTGTATACAAACAATGTTCTTTTCATTAACCCTAGAAATACCAAGATCTCGATTAGCTCATAGAAAATAAATTTATAACATGTATATGAGTATTAAAATATGTACAACTTATGTAAATCGTATATAGGCCAAAAACAAGAAAGTTTCTTCAGACCACAACACTAGATCAGATGAGCACTCTTTGTGTTTACAACTCTACTAACAGTTGCTGTGCAGAGACGGCAGCACTAACAATGATAAGCACTCATTTTAAAACTGAACGTGTATATGCAACTATGGCAGTGAGTTCTATAGAACACAACTTGAATGCCACTGATGCAGCTAAACTTTTTGTATCAGTCTAGGATCTACTTTGCCATAGAAGTAAAACCAAGTCTTGTCTTTATTTACAATTCTATGAACGGGTCTTCTATGATAAATTGTAACATTATGAATTTATGATGGTATCTTCTCCTGACTTCTTGGAGAACTACTTTTCACACAGTTAACATACACAAACATTCATTCTAACAGGCACCTCAAGCATGGCACTTTAACACAGAAAATGATACAACTGAATAAATGTTTATCACACAGGCAACCTACATCAGAGTGAAAGTTACATCAACATGGGGCTCAGGGTATGTAAGTCACCTAGCCTAAACTGCAGAAGCTCACTTCATGCTAGCTGCTAACAACTCAACAGGGTGCTTGAAAAAAAATCTCACTGTACATTAAGAGTTTCCAAGGAATTAAACACTCATGAACACAGATTGTTCTGACCTACGAAAAACTGGTTGTCTGTCTACCAACCAGACCACAAAGGAGCCAGAATAGCAAAGTATAGTGACTGGGTTACTGGCTAGATGACTGACGAATTGTGGTTCAATTGCCTGCAGGGGAAGAGATTTTTTCTCTACTCCAAATTGTCCAGGCCAGATTTGGGGCCCATCCACACTCCTATTCAATCAGTACCAAGGGCTCTTTCCCTGCAGGTAAAGCAGCCAGGGCATGAAAATGTTCATCTCCTCCATCTAGTGCCACAGTTAAGAATGTGTGCCATAACTCCAATATATCATACAATTTCATGGCACGCACTGGACAACTTTACTTTACTTTAACAGAGTACAAAGAAACTGAGAAAACTGAATGAAAGTACTTTACATATAAAAATACAAAGGCACCTAAGCCAATACATAACCTCACCTTTTGGTTGTAAGACTCAAAGTCTCATGATTCAAAACGACGGGAGTACACTCAGAAAGTGCCTAAATTCTTAAATGAGTGCAGTTAATAATTCGTACCCCAGGTGGTGTACAATCCACATGTATAACATAAAGGAATGCACCTATCACTACAAAGTCACTTTTTTCTCCTTCCCTTCAACCCCAACAGCAAATTATTCATGCAGTTAGTAGGACAATACAGAAACTGGAGGTTTTGCTTTATTATTCTGCAGTTTACTGTGTGACTACCAGCTGCTTGGCATATGCTATCCACAACAAAGGCTGTCCCTCGAATATTATTTTCTATTCTGTATAAACCCTATTGAAATTTTAATGATGCAGCAACCGAGAAGATTTTCTTTGGAGCAAAGATGGACACTGTAATACTGACTTAAGAGCAAGTCTTAGCATTTCACACACAAGAATGTATGTTGTGATTTTTGTATTGTCCTTTTTAATTCTGAATACCCACATAACTTTGAAGGATAAAATGAATGCATCACAGTAAAGTCATGTTCATCTGCCACATGTTTCAACTCATAAAAACTTATCCAATTTCAAAGATATGTGGTGCTTGGGGGGACCCTACTCTTAAAATCGCTATTTTACATCAAGCTCAAACTCTATTCTCAAAATGCCTTATTAAAAAATGTGACTTAAACACATTTAATTAAAATCTGTACTTATATGAAATAATTTTAACACATGTACAGAGTCCATTCGGGGGCATGTAGAGGAGCAGTTGGTTGAGGCACTGCACTACAAGCCGGAAGGTCATGGGTTCCATTCCTGATGGAGTCATTGGAATTCTTTATTGATTTAAAAACTTCCGGCCATACTATGGCCTTGGGGTCGCCTCAGCCTCTAACACAAATGAGTACCAGGGATATTTCCTAGGGGGTAAAGGCGGCCAGTGTGTACGGCTGACAACCTTACCACCTTCATATACCAACTGTCTGGACATCTGAGAGCCTCAACCTCTTGGGACCCTAGGGGCCTGTCCATGCCTGTATAGGGATAGCTTTACCTTTTTACAGAGTCAATTAGCTCTGTGCAGCAATACAGAACATAACAGCTTTGATGTATGCAAAATTGCCAAGGGATTTTGAAAGATGTGCACTTCAACTGACATACAGTCCACTCTTAACTGGGATTTCAGGACCAGCTATCCTGCACCCTATATTTAATTATCTTTCTACAAATTTCCTTTACAAATTGACACACTACCCACTAGTTTCAGCAGTCCTTACTGGGCAGCAGGCAGTTCTTTAGGTACTCAAGAATATGGAATGCAAAGTTTCATACTGCATTCGTATGAGCCTGTCACTGGAACCTCACTTTAGCCAGAGCTCGCCATCTATGTCCATTCTCAACAAATGGTCTCTTCCTTTCAGATTTTCTGACCAAAACTGTGTTGCATTTCTCATCTCTCCCAGACACCCTACATGCCCCATCCATCTTATCCTTCTTGATTTGGTAAAACGATAATCCTTATGCAAATTTCTCAAAATCATCATTTCAGATTAAACTCTTTAACAATGTGCATTCTATATTGCTATTATTGTATGCCAGAAGGGTTTATTATCTGATCAGTTATACACAGCACATTTCACAAATGAAACGCACCCATCTTTAGGTAACAATCACCTGCTACACTGATACACTTTACAAATAAGAAATATGCAATTTCAATGATCAGGTAATATTAACTAGAATTCTAACATGGAATACTGAGTACGTGAAAGACAGCACATGTCCATAACCTGCCCTTTCTATAAAACACTACACGGTTTTATTATTTTGACTGGTTAATAATCCAAACTGAAATAAACACACAGCTCACAAGAATGGCATCTACTTACAAACACAAGGCCAGAAATAAAACAAGGTCTAATTGTAAATGAGATGGAAAACTGATATTTAAATAGAAGAAAATATACTGACCACATTAATTATACAGTATATGTGAGATTTCATGTTCTCAGTGTGATATCTATGAAGATTACTCTCTTGTGGGATGTGCCACTGTGTAGCCTGGTACACAAATAACGATTATTCTACCATGAAGATGGAGGCAACAGGATGCCCCAAAACATCAGTACTTATCTACCAGATTACAAAGCATTGCATCCTAGTCCATACCCTATACATGCAACATGCTAAAAATAATTGTAATGCCACCATCCAGAATTTTCAATTTAATGATGTATGTTACAACTCCACACGGACAGCTTCCTGTCCTGAAACTTGAAAATAAAGAAAACGGCATGCTTTACAGTGTAACTATTTATGCCACAACTGCAACATGTATACCTGCGTCTCCTAAAATGGTTACCAAGAGGTACATTACCATCCAAGTGTTTTAAATGCATTTCCCAAATAAAAATCATCAAACTAACAACAGACATGTGTAGTATACAGAATCCCACAACTTGAAACTGTACATGCATGGAAGGAGAACAAAGGAACCCAGTTGCATATAGCAATACATTGTTTGCCTGGCACAGTGAAGTCTCACCTAAAAGATCGGTGCACTCCATTATACTGGCACGTTATATATTCTCTTTGAGAGCCAAAACTCTCTCTCACTTTGGTATCAAGGCTTCCCATATATAAAATATGAGACTGTGATGGATTTTTAAAAATATACATAGGGTAAAAACACAGTAATATCTATTTCTTTATAAAAATCAAATGAGCCTTCAACACATTACATCCAGAATGTAATTAAGATGGAAAAAGCCACTACTCGGATATGGTTAAGGTTGATTAATTTCAGACTACATACACTAGAATTCTTTTTGTAACATTTACAACACAACTTTTACATAATGAGGTCATATTAGTAACATTCATAACAAAGCTTTTAAATAATGAGGTTATATTTAACTACCAATTTTTGATAAAACCATAGTAACTATTCTCCTAAAAAAGACAAATGACAATTACAGCACCTACCACTCTACTTCAGTCACAGGCTTCAGGTTCACAAACATAATATTGCTTACCCATGGTAACGTCAATGCATAAAATATGGTAACTGCTACTGCATGAAGCTCAACATTTGGAATGTATGCACACTGCTATTATTTTATGAGTATTACTTTTGTATCCAAAATATTTTTGCAACTTTGTTACACAATTTAACTAGCCGAATGGGATGTAAGGGTGGAAATGCTTTGAAACTGTTATGGAGTAAGAAGAATTAAATGTGTTTATAAGAAGACAATTCTACACATTTGGCCAACAGGAACTGATCCTAACAGTTCCTGTACACAGATAAAAACCAATTTGAAAACATGAATTTCAAAACAGCATGCATATTTTATGGAGATGGTGAGACTTTGTGTATATTCCACACCTCCCCATGTACCTGCACACAAACACAGCAGTTTTTCTACATAATTAAACTGGTCATGCAGAAACATAAATACTGAAAAATATTTGCATTTATGTCCTTTCTGCATTCAATGTACTATTCAAGACACTGAAATTTGAAAAGCCAGTAAAAACAAACATGGAAAAATGTTACCCAAATATTTTCAAACTGTATTTTTTTGAGATTCACATCTCAATGGCCTTGATGTTCACACAGTCCTGACAGAAATCCAACGTTCCTGTCCAGACAATGATTATGGGCCAAAAAAAGTAAAGATACAGTTGTTCCTGTACACACCATGAAGGCATATAGGGGGAGTGAAGGTATTGCTCCACTCATTCTCAACCTCGAAACTATATGGAGGTGAGTGGCCAGCCTCATGCCGTGGCCACTTTGCCCCTGGGGGAAAATCCCCCAGTACCCACTGAACAGGAGGACGGGTGGGCCCCAGAGCTGGTATGGATGTTGTTTGGAGAAGAGAAAAATTTCTTGCCCCTGTTGGGATTTGAACCCTGAATAGTCCATTCCTGTCTCACTTTAATGTTATTTTACACCACTAGAATGAATAAAGAATATCCACTGTATACACAATTAAAAATCAGAAAATGTTTGCAACAACTGACCTGCTCAGTCTTGCGTGCAACAAGAACACCGATGGTTTTACTAAAGAAAGATGCAAGAAGAGGATTAAGTGGTTTGTCTGATTCCAGGAAAGCATACAACTTTCCAAGTAACGCTTCATCACCAGCTAGGCGTTCATTAATGGCTGGAACATCACACGTCAGTAGTTCACATGCTATATTGGGGTACTTATAGCGTACTTTCTCATCCACGTCCCCAGATGGTTCTACTGTTGTAAGAGTTACCAATTCTTCCATTACATCTGGTCGGATTAAACTATAAAAATAATGTGGATATTGAGTCATATCTTCAAATGTGCTTTACAGGTATACTGAATGATCATCATCATGTCACTTTTCCTTTAAACGACCTACATTCACATATGCAAACACATGTAAAAAAACACCTTACAAAAACATTTTATATATTTACGCAACAAGGAAATTTACTGCATTTTTAATTCATGCTGCATAACCTCTGTTTTATTTTCCACAAAATGCAGTTTATTTCATAATTTTATCTTTTCCTGTTTAAATAATACTAATGTTTTTCACAAACCATGTGCTATAATTTAAACACCAACCCAGTCGTTTAAAGGGTAAAGCTGATGTGACTTCTTTTGTTATTGAATGTAACAGTACAAAACAGATCTTATTAACTATACAGGGGAATTTTATGTTCAGCTGTTGAAAGTGATGAATTCAGTGTCAAGATGGTACCACACATGAAAGATTAGAGTCTTTCTTGTCCAAAAGTTTATGCTTTGGAAGATATGGTCTTATGCAGGAAAAATAATGAAGTATTTATATTTGTGTTACAACCAGACACACTACTGACAAGATTAAAAGACAAATGCAGAATTCAAGAAATCAGAACAGAAGTTAAGAAGATACTTAAATGCACACTCCTTTTACTCTGTAGATGAATTTCTTATGAGTACTGTTAACCTATAATACTGACGTCTAAGACTGCACATAGAAGGTTTAAAGCATTTTGCAATGTACATTTTTATATGATTGTGTATGTTATGACTTATTCCACATCCTCTTGTCTTGTGACAAAATTATGGATCCATGGAATGTATATATGTATGTATGTAACAACAGGTTTATAATATAAATGTATGTATCATGTTTATGCAAATAAATGCACTTTTACACATAAACTTCAACAAACAGAAAATCCAAACACAAAGTACAAGTAGGCAATGCCGAACTTTCCTGTGAAGCTACACCAAGTGCACAAATGATGTGAAACACTGCTGTAGTGCTTCTACTCCTCACATGCACATCCAGTTTAGTCAAGAACACACAACATGTACACTGTGGTGTCTTTCAGCAAATAACAATAGCATGTACACACAGGTACTAAACCAAGGTACAATTTTATTTAGAGAGTGGCTTATAAGAATCAAATAAGGAACACCAATCTGTGGAAAATTATACATAATTTACTCACAGCTTTGGTGGGGGGGGGGGGGGGGGGGGGGGGGGGGGGGGGGGGGAAGTGACAAATTCTTGGATCAGGCAACCTTAAACCAAGAATCTACTGCACTGTAATGTCCTCATGATATTTTAAAGACAATAATCCTGTCAAAACAAGGCCCCATGCTATCACGGCCATCACATCTACCCAACATCAGCACCGCGACTATTTTCTGTGGGGAAATCTAAAGAGGGTGTTACTTCAAACGTTTCACTTAAATGTTACAAATGTTTCCCCAACATCTGTTACTTGATTTCAAACTACCTACCTAACTCTGTGCAGCACAGTCATTCTCAAGAAGCTAATAGTTTCTCAGCTAGTCAAGAAATTCCCACATTTTATGAAATCCAAAAGTTCATTACCACATTTACAAAGGCCCACCACTTGTCTCCATTCTGAGCCAGAGTAATACAGTCCACACCCTCCCCTCATATTTCTTTAAGATTCATATTATTTGTATCTTCCCACCTACACCTAGGTCTTCCACGTGGTAGCCTTCCTTCATGTTTCCCCACAAAAACCCTGTACAGGTGGTTCTCATTTTACGCCAGGGTCACGTTCCTGAAAAACGTCGCACAAATCGAACACAAAATTCCCATTAAAAACTATGTATTTCCTGGGGGTTAGGGCACTGACAACCTCATCCTATATAGTGTATGACTATAGCACTAGTGGACATACAGACCTGTACAGTATACGAATATATGTACTGTATATACAGTAGATACACATTTCTATACAGTATACATACATTTCTGTACAATATATTTATTTATTTCTAATGCAATAAAAATGTGACTCACACCCATAGTTTTTTGGTACGTTTCATTCTGATAGGACTGTGGTAGTCTTGCTACACAAAGAAACACTTTAGCTCCTGACTTAGCACTTTCTTTAATTCTATCAGCAGTATCACGAATTGCATGAGTCTAACATTAACGGCATATAGCAACAATTCATTCACCTTTTTCAACAATTCATTCACCTTTTCCAAGTTGGCTTATTACATGTAATTTCTCTTCAAAACAGATTGTCTTTCGCCAATTTTTCACTTGGACTGCACTAGGTGATGCAGATTTACGTTTCTCACTCATATTGGTGAGAAAAGCCAATGCTGTTGAAGAAGAAACTAAATGATCTGCGTGGTTATACCATCAACATAATCAATCCATACATGTGACTGATGGCATGACGGCGACGTCACTTCCTGCTAGCCTCCTACAGAAGATAAGCGCAACCATGGATTGTCTATGCCAAATCGTGTTAAACTGAAAATTATCGCGTAAATTCAAAAAGTGGTGTAAATTTTCAAGTCACGTTAAAGTGAAATTGTGCAAAATGAAATCGCGAAAAATGAGAACTATATGTATACATTTCTCTTCTCCCCCATATCTGTCACATGTCACACCCACCTCATTCTCCTTCACCTGACAAACTGAATATTTGGTGGGCAGTTAAAATCCTGAAGCTCTCTGCTATGCAATTTGCTGAATTACAAATGCCTCACTCAAACTTCAGAAAGTGTGTTCTTCGCAAATCACACACATTTCCTATTAGTGTCATCATAATACTGGTTCTGAAACATTTTCCGTCTGTAGCAGACTTCAAATTCAGTATTAGAACCACAAAGAAAACCCAACTTCATCTGCTGCTACAACAGGTAACTAGTATAATTATTCTGGGGAAGGGACAGCACTATTTTTTATATATCAATGGGTGTTACAACAACCTACTAGGGCCATTTCAGAAGTTTTGTGTATGATTTTATTGTAATAATAAAATACTAGATAAAAATACTATTGATATTCCTAAATGTATACACATATGTCCTCTACTCAATGTAATAACCAGCACTGTCCACACACTTTTCCCATCTACGTGGTAAACGATCAATTGCAGCTCTGTATTTGTCCGCGGTCGGGCGCTTTAAAAAGGCAGTGACAGCGATGTTGTTATCATCTTCCGACTCAAATCGTTTTCCCCGAAGATGTTCTTCACATGTGAAAACAACCAATAATCACATGGGGCGAGATCCGGAGAGTAGGGAGGATGTGCTAACACCTCCCAGCCCCAACGTTGCTCCAGATTTTGCACATCATGATGGCGATGAGGTGTTGCGTTGTCCTGGAGCAAAATGGCATCACGCTCCAGCAGTTCTGGTTGTTTATGGCAAAGAACTTTCCTCACCTTATGCTGCAAGAGTGAGCAGTAATATGGGCCATTGGCCATGGTACCAACTGGCACGGGATGGTCAAGCACAAGCCCATTTTGGCTGAAGAACATGACAGAGAACCCAGACTGTCCCGTGCAATTTTCTTCCTCGGTGACGTTGGGGCGCGCCATTCAGCATTCTGTCATTTCAGCTGAGGGTCAAATGAATGCATCCATGACTCATCAACCATTAAAATGCGATCGATGAATGCATTGCTTTCATTTCTTCAATGCTGCAGACGGGTGGTGGCAAGGAGAACACGCATGGCTCTTCGGTTATCGTTGAGCACGTGTGGAATCCGCTTTGCACAAACTTTTCTTTTCCCCAAGCAGTTGGTGAGGATACAGTAAACACTTGCTGGCGAGATTCTGACTTCTGATAGGGTGAGGCCCTATTTTTATCTAGTATTTTGTTATTACAATAAAATCATACACAAAACTTTTGAAATGGCCTACGTACATATAGCCAATTGCTACAGGTCAGCCTCCAGACCATGTTTTAAGAACCACTACATCTGAGAGACTAAGTCCAGCCTCAGAGCCCAATGACCATTTTCTAAAAATTTACTATTTCAAATAAATGCATAGAACATAAAACATTTACCTTACACAATCCTACAATTTTTATCTCAACAAATTTTTAATTTGATATTTGAAATAATATTTAGGATTTCATGAGAAGCAGCACTGAAAAACTGGCAGCATAAATATCAATTTTTTTACAACATTATAAAGCTGCCAACATTAAAAATCTACTGTCAGAGCAGAGCTATTTCATGACTATACCCAACAACAAAATGCAGTTTCGAACCTCATACACTAAAACAGCTCACGATCTACTCTTAGTAACCCCCCCAACTCAAAGAAACCAAAGCCACTGATGACGGCCATGACAAACACATTAAACATCACTGGGACATTCTACAGTAGAAATCACATATATTGTAATTACCTTGGAAAATAAACAGTACCATTAACTTTAACCACAAAGAATGCGTAATATGAAAAATGGCAAAATGTTGTAATGTTTATCTCTGTAATGACAGTACTCACTAGTCAATTAATTTCTTGTTCTGCACTTTACACTCCTGCAGCACATCCTCCTCATCCATGAGCTCATGAAGTGTAACATCCTATGACATAAAACCAAAAATAATTATGTCAATTATTACAAACAATTCTTTTTGAAATACTCTATTATATGCCAGTAACTACATAAATGTGCTTGTGTGTTTGAAAATACATCAAGGGACTTGTACAGGCTTAATATTATATATCAAAATCCTTTCACAGTGTTCTCAGTTTCTCCTTCTGTCTAGTCTGGCTGGTAGGCAGTTATAACCATTCCATGTACCAAATGGGTGTTTGCAACAGTAGGTGCAGCAAATTCCAGAGTGGTTTCACACCACAAGTCAACGTGTGTCTCGAGCACTTAAAGATGGTGACTGTACCACAAGAGTGTACAATCATACAGCAGCATGCTGTGGTTTATTTTTGTGGGGGAAAGGACTTTTGGCCAAGGTCATTCATAATGACAAGCTTCCTGCGTATGGTCAGAGCTGTACGTTGCATAGGCTATCAAAACTGGCTTGAAAATTTTTCACATGGACATCTGAAACTGGTACTGACAGGGTTGCCCAGAGGAAATCATAACACATGCAGCTGTGAGCCATATGGAAGCCGTGATGCACGCCAATAGACAGCTAAAGATTGGCAATATAGCAGACACTACTGGGTGATCACACAGGTTAGCCTCCAGCATAATACATGACTAACTGCACTTTCACAAAGTCTGCACTACATGAAGTCCCAGAGAAATGAATCCTGAGCACAAAATGATCTGAATGGAGCTTGCTTTGGAACACCTCTGTCACTATGACGCTGAGAGAGAAGACACACTCAACAGGATTGTTACTGGTGATGAGTCATGGGTACATTACTTCCAACCCAAATCAAAACATGCATCCATATAATGGAAGCATCCCAGTTCACCTGTAACCAAAAAGTTTAGCTGTCCCATCAACAGGCAAGATTATGATGCTTTATGGTATTCTCAAGGTGTACCACTTGTCCATTTTCAAAAGCCTGGTGAAACCATCAGTGCCACATTGTATTGCCTGGTTCTGCAGACACTTAGGGATTCAATTTGCAGAAAATGACCCAGTATACTGAAAAGACAACTCATGCTCTTGCATGACAGTGCCAGACCTCATGCAGTGCACACAAATCAGTAGACTTCAGGAACTCAAACGGGAACTTCGTCATTTCGTCAATTTCTCGGCCTACACCTCGAACCTCACCCCAAGAGATTTTCACCTCTTCTGTTCACTGAAAAAACACCTTGATGGCAAACGTTTTTCTGGTGATGCAGAGGTTGAACATGAGGTACAAACAAGGTTAATGGAACAAACAATTGCAGCACTAGAATCAATGCTGCTGGGAGCTGTAAAAACACAACTTCTCTAACCAACACCAGGACAGGCAAAAGAGTACAAGTCAGCAGATACACTGATGGTGATGTGTAATAACTTAAAAAATTCTCCTGCTGAATTCTTATTTTTTTTTTTTTTTTTGGAAACATGGGGGTAATTGTTATGCAGTAAAATGAGAGAATAATGCCAAGTTTCAGAAATTTGAAAAATACGTACAAACTGATTTAAATAAAGGAAAAGGTATTTTGCAGAATTTCATGTTGTGGAACCAGTGTTACGAAGTGAATACTGTTTATTGTTTTATGAGGGTCAGAACAACTGTCATAGGATCAGCTGAATATCTAAGTAACTACAAACAGACTGAGGAATGCAAATGTCAGTAAAGCGGGAGGTCACTGTGAACTCAAGAGTTTTCAAACCTTGAGCAAATAACAAACAGTAGGATAGTTTGACATGAATTTTGGGTACAAAGGCCCCAGGCTAGCTCATTCATTAAGGATTATTCACCATTCAATCAGAGAGGGGAAAGAGTGAAAAGATTGTCACAGTACACCATGGAGAAGACCATTTGGGTGCTAATTGTTCTGCTGGCCTCAGTATGGTACATACAGGTAGGAGGGTACTTCAGATGTAATTCACCATGTTTGGTACTGAAAACTATATTACTCAGAATGCTTGCGACACAAATAAGCAGCCTCCCGCTGCTTCAATAATGACCCACGTTAGTGTTACTATATGTTAATATTTTGCCTTAGTGGTTCCATCAATAGCTGATCCCAGTGGCAGAGTGGTCTAAGATGTGGGTCTGCACCAGCTTGCTTGTTGGGGCCGCGGGTTCAAATTCCGCCAGGGGCATGGATGTCTGTCTCTTGTGAGTGTTGTGTGTTGTCAGGTAGAGGTGTCTGCATCAGGCTGATCACTCATCCAGAGGAGTCCTACCGAGTGTGGTATGTCTGAATGTAATCATGAAGACTCAATAATGAGGAGGCCCTGGCCCACTAGGGGCTGCTGCGCTGGGTGGGGGTGGGGGTTCCATCAATTGAATGTAATTTTTTTCTGTAAATATATGTTACACTTTGGAAATCTTGGTAATTGAGGCATAACGGCTACCTCCCCCCCCCCCCCCCCCATAAACCCAAGCCTGAAAGCACGTAACCAATCAGAAATCCACACATCTGGTCGATCTCACATGACCTGATCCTGTTACAAACAGCCATTAACATGAGATGGTGGCAGTGTAACCCTCAGTGACATGATTCCCTTTAAATTCAGCTTGCTACACAACAGTGACCACAACACATATTAGAACTTAAAACTGGTGCATCAATAAGGTATTTTAAGGAGCCTGAACCCACTGACACTTGGTAATGGTACTAGACTGGTGGTCAAATATTACCATTTTGTCACTGCAGCTACAGTATACTGGCCTTGTGGCTAGACAGAACATATTCCATTCTAAGAATACCCATAATACCATTGGACAATCGATTCAAATTTCGGGCAATCACTGAAAATTATTGCTCCTGTTCCACAAAACCCATGTTTTGCATGCATACAGCTGTATGTTGGTTGTTCAAGAGTAGGAGATGAAAGAACTGTTTGTTTTAGCTGAAAATGGAAGTATATAATCATTATGAAAATTTCACTGTGAGTTTAATAATAGCAAGTAGTTAAAGAGATTCATCATTTCATTTATTTTCTAAATAGTTGCAAAAATGTTACATGTAGTGTACATAGGAAGTGATCAGATGCAAATTTGGGCACAAGGCTAGTAACATATAACAATGGTGTGATGAATGGATAAAAGGTAGAAGAGAGAGTGTTTGACTTTCTTGATTCAAATGCATGTAACCTTATTATTGTATACAATCAGAAAAAATGTTACAAAATATTCCATATAAAATGAAATCCAGACGGTCATTTAAAAAGTTGTGGAAAATGTCATGATATTTGTTTAAATGCTGGAACATGTCAGCTTAAACAGTTGTAAAAACACAATAAAGAATTATCTTCTGAAAAAATTACTCATTTACAAATGGTTCCTCCCCAGGCCTTGCAGCATAATTCTTATTTTTGTGCAATTGCAGGACAGATCCACACACACAGTAGCGATGAGAACACATGGCCTGTCTGGGGCTTTATTATCCATGAACCAGAATGCAGTAATAATACCAAAATGAATCACTTGTACCCACAGAACAACGAGATACACTCCCCCACGGTACTGTATGCCAAATTTCCATGTACAATTTACAGCGTACTAATGCAACAAATAAAATTATGTCATATGAACACACATGCACTGGAAAAATTCAAGTACAGACTGTAAGAAAATGGAGACATTAAAACTTCATTTTTCAACACATGTACTAACTTCCTTGTTTAGGAGAGTCTCTATATGAGGTGATGAAGCATGATTAAATTTCCAAAACATTGTGACTGTAGCCTGATGATAATGGCACAATCTGAAACAAAATACACAAAGAATGAATTAAGATAAACAATTGTACATTCATAAATCAAACCTACACTTATGTGGAAGATATCACCCTCCAAAAGCAAGCTGTCAACAAAAATTACATTCATAGGCAGACTTGTGGTTTGTAAGTCAACATGACTGCACTGGTACTCAGATGACTGTTGACAGGAAAAGTAAAACCAAAAATGAAAATCTGATCTCTGAGTAACTAGATCTAAATGTTGACAGCAACATCCTATCCTCAACCTTTAACAAAAAATGAGACAAAGTTGTCCCATGAAATGTACATCCTTTTCGTCAGAAAGATACAACACTGTCAAACAGTGAGTGTTTAAATTCAACGGTGCTCCGGCCGCAGCAGAAACCTGGTATTTAAAAAAAGGTCATATGCTAAAGGTTAACATTTGGTTACATATCCTGACTCAGTCATCTGAATTTAAGAGCAGAATTTTCTCCACACCAATGTATTAATTATACCCCAATTACTTAGTCACTGATGCTTTATGTGTAAGAACCTGAACATACAACTGTATTTGATCTGATGAGCAAGGACAGAATAATGTCTATGTGTCAGCATGATTAGGTTTTATATCTAAATCATTCAGGGTGTCTAAATGCAATAACACTCACCTGGGTTGACAGCTGTGTCAGGTGGTTGGAAGGTGAATAAACCTACATTTTTTGAGAACCTTCTCCGTTCGTCATCAGGGGATAGTTCCCTGATGACTAGAACAGAGACGGTTCTTGAAATCATTAAGAAATACTTCTAAGAGAACAACAAGTCTTTTTAAATATCATCACATGTGATTAAAGTGAAGGTGGCAATGAAGGGTCAAAGGAAGATTTAACAACATCAGGATTCAAGACCAATGTCCTTGCCGAGTTCAAAATGCAGGACTTGTGCAAATACTTCCAACAATGGCGCAGTTGCTGAACATGCTGCATTAAGTTGCAAGATAACTACTTTGAGGGGGCAGCATCATCAGAGTTTAAAAAAAAATCCAGAAATTTTCACACCACATACAACTAATTCCATGAAGACAGCTGATCTTGAAAAACCAACCTGGTCAAGCAATTCCTCATCTTTTATGGAACCTAAGAGCTTCATTAACAAGTTCACAAGAGACCACCAATGGACCTTATCTCAAGCAAGATGAATCTAATGCATAACTCCCACACTCCATTCCTTTATGACCCATTCTAATATTAGCCTCCCATCCTTTAACTAGATGTCCTAAGAGGTAGTTTCCCTTCAAGTTTTCTGCAGTATTAAAGCAATTCAAATTTTGATCCCCAAAGTAGAGTACAGTACGTACATGTTCTCGAGTACCTGACACAGCTGTGTCTGCACAAAATTAGCTTAACCCTTTGGTGCCTTACGTCAAGTATACCAATCACGTGGTGTGATGCTCAAAACACCATCAGGTTAAGGTGATGGCATTTAATGCCCTTCCTCACGCAGATCTCATTTACATTCTGGTCTTCTGCAGCTACCATTAAGCATTTAATTTCAGCACCAAAGGGTTAATAAAAGGCACTTGATAAGTCACATGGAAAGTTGCTACCAGCCCAAAACTGTCAAGCTGACAATCATAAGTTTACTTTATAGAGCACATATATTTACAGAACAGTGTAATGGTAATGTGAATTAACTGTAGATTTTGTCCAAGAAAACCACTACTGACAGGGCTGAACAAATATTGGTCTAGTTCATCCAACAAGTCAATGTTATATATGGAACAGTTTTCCAAATACTGGCCACACTTTTGATCAGAAATGATCAAACATGCAGAAATGCCATATATATTCCTCAAAAGCTTGTGTTTTTAAATTCCTAGCCTTGTAAGATGCAGGCTTACATAAAATTAAGTTAGCAGGTATGTTAAAGGTATCTCTCACATCTAACACAGACCTCAAAAGAAACATCCTGAGTGCTAATCACTACAGTAAGTCTATGGAAAGAAGTCTCATGGGTCCAACCCATTATGCATCTCCCTTCAGCTGGTACTTTCCCCTCCAGTGCAATCCCCTAAACCCCCTTCAGTCATTTAGCCACTCTGTTCACAGGAACGCTGGTAGTAATACCAAAGTGATAGCGTGCTTCGGCATGAAGTGATGCCACACCTGCCATCCACAACACCTTCTTCTATGGCCTTTCTATAGGAAAGGCTCCTATATTCACCAATACGTAACACTATAATTTTAAACAGCCTTACACTGGCATACTCCTAGCAACATATAAAGACCTGTTGATTATATGACACATTTCAGACGTTATTCCTTCCTTTTTGCATGGAACTAGAAAATAAATGTTGTACATAAGAACTTATGTTCATTTTCATAAACAAGCAAGCATATGATAAGACACTCTCGAAGAGTATGTTCTCTCTGTTGGTATGTATCATATACCACACGCTGAAATCAGCTCTCCTGATGTTTACTATTGTGAACAGGGATTACATAAGAACAAATCATCTTTTGGATTTATTATTTCAATAAGAAATAATATTTAGGCTAGCCACCCCTACCATCCATGAGACTTTCTTCCATCACCCCACTACAGAAAGGCTAGTACAGCAAAATTCCTTTTATCTGATGTCTGATAATCTGGAAATCCTAATAATCCAGCACTTGAGGTGAGTAGTCCCAACACCAGACGTTTTGCTTTTTATCAAAAAAAAGAAGTTTCATCAATGAAACAGGCAGATCTCAGGGTCATGTTAAAAAAGGTTTCCAAGAGTTTCTGTACATTAACTGTTGTGGTATCTCCTGACCCCTTCATCTCCTACTCTATCAACTTCTTCAGCTATGACGACGCCAGAAAACACATAAGAAAACCTGATGACCCTGAACCAGCAAATGAAGAAGACACCCAAAAGCAATACTTCTCTGATTAGTTTTACAGCCCAAGTGTAGAAGCAGTAACAAAAAATTACAGGTAGAAACTCAGGTCAATATAGGTACAGCCTGATAACCCAGAATATTTGATAATCTGGCACCTGTCCAGTCCTGTGCATGCCGGACTAACAAAATTTTGGTATATTCACCAATACGTAACACTATGCTCTTAAAGTGTCTTACACTGGCATACTCCCAACAACAAACAACGAAGTGTTGGTTAGTGACACACTTCAGAAACTATCCCTTTCTGTTTGTCTGAAACTCAATTATGTGTACATAAGAAATATTCATCTTCATAAACAGATAAGCATGACAGACACTCCCAAGAGTATCTTCTCTGTGTTAAAATATATCATATACCACTTGCTCAAATCATCTTTCTTGAGGTTTACTAGTGTGAAAAGGGATTAAATGCAAAACAATCATCTTTGAAGTTTACAATTTCAACAAAAACACCATTTAGGTTAGCCATGCCAGTGTGAAAAGGAATTACATGGGGGAAAAACATCTTTTGGGTTTAAAACTTCAAGAATAAATAACATTTAGGCTACCCATGCCATACACAATAACATTTTTATACACAAAAAATGTAAAAAAAAAAAAATGATAAAATAAGCAATAAAAAAATATGATTACCTTACCTAACCACACAGTTCTCCAATAACTATAAATGTAAACCTTAACTAAGAGTCTCAAACTCTTTTGCCATATTCATCATGCTGACTTAATTATGCCAACATATTTATCATATAGCAAAATATAAATCTCTGTGGTTCAAGTGGCATACCAGACCTGGAACTGATATTTTAAATTTAGTTTACCTTGCACATTTCCATTCCATTATGTCTTACAGTCATCCAAAACAGAATTATTACATTAATGGCACGGCGTGAGAAAAAAAGTCTCTCTTCCAGAAATGTGACATACTTCCCCTTGCCAGTGAACACCTATTCTCACACTGTTTTGCCACTGACATGAAAAATCTCAAACCAGGGTAAAAGTATCCAGTATGTAACCATTGAGGATATATAATATAATTCCACTTGCTAATGAACACCTTTTTCTCTTTACTGTCATCTGTTACTGACAAAATGAAAAAAATTTCTAACAAATTTCGAAATAAACAGTATAGGTACATGATCTCCACATGGCAAATGCTAATCTCACTAGTTACCAGAAAGGTGGGTACTATGCAGGAATAAAATTATATAGCGTTCTTCCATCTAACATTAAAATCATGAAATATGATATAACACGTATAAGATTCTCTCTTACCTCACTCCTTCTACTCTGTCCAGAAATTGTTTCTTTTTTCAATAGAAAACTCATGAGTAGTAACACTGTTATTAAGGAACTTTTGTGACAAAATACCTGCTATATTTTTGGTCTGCATACTGTAACTTTCTTACAGGACAATTATAAACACCTGCACAAACCATACAGTTCATATTTGTACCGTATTATATTATATGTGTACTATGTGTATTATATGTGTAAGTATGTATGTATACACTCATACTATTAGATGTTGTACATTCCTGTACTATTAAAGATCTATGAAAGGTACATAAACTCTGAGACACCTTTGTCATGGTGCTCTGAACATGGTGCACAATGACACTATAAATAACATGTTCATCTGAACATGGTGCACAGTGACACTATAAATAACATTTTTCATCACAAAAATTATGTTATCAGCATGATTAATCTTCGGCAATGTAATCAACGTAAATACACTACTGTGAAACATTTCAAGATTATGAATTAGATAAGGGCATGTCATGTAAACAATTAACAGTTTAAAATATCGTTAGTACACTCATTATAAACTCACACATAACTAAATATTTGCCTTAATTTGGTAGAAATAATTTTCAGGAAAGTAAAATTACAGCTGCTTGTATACAAATCGTTACAAGCGCTTAATGGTTTATACCTTTTGCTCCTGGTTATTACTGGCCTACTAGTAAAACGTCTGGTGTTTTCTTCTATTGGACTTCTGTACTTGTATATGCAATACTGCCCATATCACTTTCAAAGACTCATTATAGTCACTAAACACATACCGTAATATTCCCCTCTTTAAACAGTGACAGAGAAGTATCTATTATCTCTCAAACATCCAAACCCGCACCACCTTTCCAAATCCTAATGGCGTTGCGAACCCCGACATCCCGTAATGCAACGCGCACTACTATCCCACAAATCAAAGTGAATTCAACAAAAGAGAATCACGTACTGGCGCTTCATTCAAATTCAATAGTGCCTGATACACATAGCACCAAAACGAACACAAACAGTTGATGTGTTATCTGCATCACTACACAATTAAGGACATGAAATAGGCATTATACATGAAGATGCAGGCGGTAATGGCTGATTAGAAGTTTGTCGCTGTAACTGCTTTTTTTCACACATGTGAAACAATTGGTGACAGCATGTAATGTGAGTAACAGCTGACATAGTGAGGATAGCGTCCTACTCATTATTGCCAGGGTAAAGTAAGAAGACTTGATTCGATTTCTGATGTTTTAGAAACGAGTTACAAGCTACAAATATGGCATAAATGCACTGTCAGATTCTTGTAGTCTGGGGTCCTCAAGCAACGGTTTTCAGAGATCATCCTCCAATTATTGCTTTATACACAGGGCTACATGTATTTACATATCAAGGGAACATAAAATGACAGGAAACTGAAATAAAAGATGAACTTCAGATACACATATTTTACTAACATATCATGGCGACAGAGCACCTGGGCCATTGCAGTTAACCTGACTTCACACAGATGTTTTGAATTGGAGGATAATGTGGGCCATATGGAGTCATAAACTGAAGCCTACATGTATTATATCTTAATTTCACTCTGTGACACTACACTGAAATTAGACCTTGGGTTCAAGTGATTGTTTTATGATCAATTTTTACAACAGATAAAATTAAACTCTATGGCATTCAAGTATTGGTATATCACGTTTGGAATTATTCACTCTTTGGTCTCTGTCCAGCAACCCAGATTTATAAACAAAAATTAAAACACAATGTTCCAGGGACAGGATCAGTCCATGTCCTCAGGCAAAAAAGGCAAACACCTACTCAGTTCAGTGTAATACGCAAAGGTATTCTGAACCTCTGGGCTAGTGGAACAGCTTTCCCTAATAGGCCCAAATCAGATGTTTCCCTGACTCTTTTGAAGAAATTGGGACTGGAGAATTTTACTATAAGAACATTTGTAATTCACAGGGTAGACTGGTGTTATGACATTAATCATGCAGCTTGGCTGAAGACCTCAGAGCCTTGCAATCTTTGAAGACACACTCCACTGTCCTGTCTTCAAGATTCTGTCACAAGTGTCCCATCTCCATAAGAATGAGAACTTTGTTGCCTTTTGCTGGATATCTGGCCATACTGCCTTTCTCACAATGGTGTTAGTAATGCTGCTAACATAAAAGCCCCTTCATGTGACTGAGCTCTTAGCAATGAAGTTCATGCCTCTGTTCTTCAAACAGTGATGTGCCTTAAAACCCAATCATCCAGTTGGTTGGAGCAAACAAGAAATGCACATAGAGTTTTGGTGAAAAATCTCTTGGAAAGCAGTTACTTGAAGGGATGGTGGATGATATTAAATAACTGGGACCTGGTTGTCATGATGTGAAATGGCAGTGACTGAAAACCACATGTAATGGTGGGTTTCAGCCTTGTTAGTATTGAATTCTATTACAAAGAGTTAATTATGTCCTTCCATAAATCATGTGTCCTGTATTGTGAAAAATATGGCACCCTATGATTGATAATGGAACTGAAAAAAAACCTGAAGTTACCTCCAGTGCCAAGGTAATCATACCTTATAGCTGACAGGAGGGTGTGATGATGACATAAGCATAGCTTTCCTTATAAAACACCGTCGAATTTTATTAGAAATATTTATATAAATACTCATTTTAACAGGGATCTGTAATTTACATATAACTGAATAATGGACTTTGGGAGAATATTCTTAAAACATTCACCAGAATGCAAGGTGCTTCAAATTATAACTGCAGATCTCAATACGATAATTAAATATTACTGTATTACCTGTCTATATGATACAGTGTGCACCTTATGTGAAAAAAAAGGCACGTGTTAAGGTCAACATAACACTCGTACGGGAGTATAAGAAAACATAAACAACAAATTCCACACTTTCAATGTTCCAGACCTCATGTCTATTTTCATTGCTTAGGTCATTCAAACGAATCTATCCAAGTCCATGCCACTGCATGACATAAACTAATACATTGATTTTTTATGGTTAGTAGTAGTTAGCCCCTCACCCAACCCCAAAGTTGGAAAACCACTTCTTAGCTGTCTGCAACTGCTTATTCAATATGTGTGCAGCTACCCTCCATATCTGCAGGCCATCTCCTCCATCTGTTGTGAGAGGGACCCACTTAACCCACCACCACCATCCATCCAATAAACAGGATGTTCTTTCAACATTAGCCTTCATGATGATCCCCAGCTTCTCAGGTCTACGTTGAGACACAATGGCTACAGCAACTGACAGATTCAACAGGCTCTCAATCCTGTTCCTGCCCAGCAGGGTTCTGCCTCTCCCAACTCCTTTCCCTTCATTAGTATGACCCTCAACCTAATTAAAGAGGGTGATGCCCAAGCAGAACATTAAGTCTATCAGCCTCCTACCAAGGAAGATCTGCGTAACTGCTTGCTTCTTCTTATGATGGATAACATACTGTGTAAATCATTCCCTGCTAGTGTGATCAGGTCTAAATTGGGTAGACCAGCAGTTCCACTGGCATCAGGTTCAAGGAATACCACTAGCATATTTATATATATTACCTGCATAAGTGAGCCATGGCAGAATGCAGCACAAACCTGGAGCATCACATTCAACTGCAAAACACTCTTCACCATCAAACATAGATTTACTGCATCATTAGGGAGAAAACAGAAATTGCCCTACATCCCAAAATAAACAGGGAGGATGGCCTCTGCCCCAGCAAGTCACAGAAGCCTCTTTATCAACTCCTGATGAGACTCAGAAAACCTCCCTCTGAACATATACTATGAATTCTGACACTGTCCTTGTCAGCAGCCCCTTTTCAGGGGCTCCCTTTGGTCCCTTCCCCTGATCTTTTCTCCCATCCATTCTTCATTCCTACCCATGTTTCACCTGCATTCAGCCTCCATTTGGAGATTCCCCAGAGCTCTCTTTCTTCTCTTTATTCCCCCAAATCATGTCAGGTATGCTTCCATTCCCATTTAAACATCTCTTTCTTGCCTCCTTTCCTCAATCCCCAACCATCCTCCACTGTTCCATCTTCAACAGCTTCCTCTTTTCGTAACCCCCCCCCCCCCAACACAAGCATGTCATCTTTTCTTCTAAATAATTCTTTTCCCAACTCTTATCCTTGCTTCCTACATATGCTTTACCAGCTTTCATTCTTTTATCACTTCTCTTTTTATTCCTACCAACCCTAAACTTGCAACTTGTCTCCTACATCCATGCTCTACTATAAGCAACTTTCTTTGCACACTTTCCAGGCCCACAGACCCTGGTTGTCCTCTCTTGCCCCAATATATTGTACTGTTTTTTCTTGCATGGCCTTTTCTCCTACCCACATAACAGAAGCAGCAGGTTCCTCCAAAACGGTGGTAAATTTCTACCAGACTAAAGAGCATAACAACATCCCAGAAGACTGTATCTTCAGGGAAACATAAAGAAATTCAAAATACTTGGTGTTTAATGTACAGGTATTGTTGCAGCCGTCACTAGCATTGTTTCACAACAATGCTCCCAAATGCTTAATACCTATGCGTCTTATAACAAATGCACGTCACTGTAATGCTCTGGACTGGTAGTGGAGTGAACAGTCTGACCATTGTACACAAACATATTTTGATTTTGGCATTCAAAAGCACACTGTGCATTGCCACCAACACCAATCACATATCCGAGGAACAGCTACATCTATGCTGCCATTTTAGCATTCTGTACATTAAACACTTGACTGCAGTATGTTTACCACAGAATTTAGGTTTATAAATGGTGTTAGCCATATTTATTGTGTATTTCACAAATACTTTGTTGCTTCATGTTGCCTTTTTGGATTTTTGTAAACAGGTCATGAATGCTTCTTACAGTATTTTTATAGATGCGCTTCAATTAGCACTGTTTTGCTTAGCCTCTACATTCATGAAACCAATCACTAGCGCTAACCTGAAAACTCGCATAACAATTACACCGGCAATAGTCCTTACTTTCCTTCACCAAAACATCATAATCTAATTCAACCTTAACATTTCAATTATTTATGATTACCCCTAACACATGGTCAAGAGCTGGGCAGCTCAGTAAGTAAAATGACAAAGGGCTGTGTGACTGGATTCTTGACAATGACACAAAGGTGTCTTTTTACCATTGCGTCCATACCAGCTGGGGTGTACATCCAGCCTCCTACTGAAGCGTACTCAGATTTCTTCTCTGGGAGTAAAGTGGTCAGGGTGTGATACTAACCATTCACATCGATCTAGTTGCTGAAAATTAAGAGAGGAGTTATACCTCCACAAGAAAACCCAGGATCACCCTGGGTTGTAGCACCAATCACTTCTGTTTACTGAATATGATAATTACTTCAAATTACATGTGTTCATGGCATTCCCAGTCTTCTTACAATTATTACAAAAGCACAACCAACTGATCTGTAATCATTCATACAGAATGAAACAAAATTTGCACAGTGTGATGTCTTGGTTAAAAATAAGACGTTTGTTTTTGGGATACACATTGCCATCAACTTGGGTAACACTGTTCTCAGCAGTGTTATCTGACATGATAATAAAGTGTGTTGTTATGTGTACTCAAGACACATGGTGTACAAGGTGGTTGAATGACTGGAATACACGTATGATGAATGCTGCAACTTGACAACCTTTGGTGCCCGTAATAGTCCGTCTGGTAGTTAGACATGGAAATTCACACTACATTCTCCTAATTGACGTCATCCAGATGCTAATGTGTTTCAATGACTGTGGCAGTGCCTCCATGAGACATGAAGTGGCACTTGTGAATGCAGGTCGCTCAAAGATTGTAAAGACATCAGGCAATGAAGATGCCATAATAGCAGCTGTGGAACAAGAGCTGTAGAGAAGCTCACACAGTACTGCTAGAAATTAGGACCATCCAAACCAAGGGTTCTCAAAGTACTGAGTGACAATCAATTTGAGCCATAACACATCGCAAAAAACACATATTTCCCAACAACTGTCCTCTATACCAATTGCACATGCAAGTGGTCTGTGGTATGAACATTTGATACCTTGTGCTATTTGATAGTGATGTGTATCTTGAAAAATAACCATCCTATGACATCTGTTGTACAACATTTCAGAGTTTTCTTTCAACAAGGAATAACACTATGGAGAACTTGCACAAAAATTTTGCTTCACCATGTACACATGTACATTCACAGAAACAATACGCACTGGTAACAGCATTCAATACAAGTAACTACCTGAATTTAAAAAAAATGCACCAATGTTCTAAAACATAATACAATCAACCACCACACTCACCAACATGTCATGAAATTTTCATTCATAATAATTTTTCCATCAACAAATCAACAATTCATACTAAAATCATACAGGTAACATCATACATACATTTGTAGCGTACAAAGAGATTAAGGTCTTTACATTCAATAATGTAACATAATTCAACGTAAAATTTAAGTATCCACACTTACTGACACCTCCAGAATTAAAGAAAATATCCCCACATACACACCTTTCCATTAGCAGAGTCTACGTGTTGTGAATTTTATTAACCTTAAGAGAGCTGCCTTGAGTAACAATGCGTGGCCCTGTATAGTAACGAAACAGTAAGCTAGAACCACGCTTAAGTTGGTTTGTACGCGAGAGGTGTGACCAGCAGTGAATCCATGAGGTGTAAACTGGCATGTGAGGTGGCATTCCTGCAATCAACCTGCACAAAAAAGTAAAAGTAATCTGTAACATAGTTTGAAATCTAACTGAAATGGTTAATTTATTGGAGCTAGGGTTAAATCTGCAGCATGAACTCAAGAATGAGGTGCAGAATATTATGTTTATCATAACTGGTTAAATCACTATACTGAATTAGTTATTAACCTATACAAGTGATAGGTCAAGAAATCTAGTGGGGACACACACACACAAACACACACACACACACACAAGCACACTTGATCATCAGCAATCACACAGTTCCTTCATTGTCAGCAAGACACCATAGTGAATACATTTTGGTGAAATTCATCCCGTTGTGCTGTGACAAATTAGTAGCAATTTATATATTACTGTCAAACACAACAAATTTATTACATCTAACATTGCTTAGATACTTACTACTTAATACTTAGAATCATTTAAGCATTCAATTCAAGCATCACCAGCAAGGGAAAAACATAGAGCAGACACTTGATTCACATAAGGCTGCAGGTGAGAAATTCTGCACCAACTGTGTCCGTTTGGTTTAATAAAGAAATAGAACAATGTACAGCAAAATTCCTTTAATCTGATGTCCAATAATCAGAAATCTTAATAATCCAACACTTAACAAGAGTAGCCCTAAGACATGAAGGTTTGCTTTTTACCAGAAACAGCCTTCATCAATGGCACAGGCAGATCTTGGGGACATGTTAAACAAGACAGGCACTGTACGCACAAAGGTAACATTGAGACATTTTTGTGTAACCATCGTTGCTGTGGAAAAGCAATAAGCGTTACATATTATGAGCCTGCATCTGTAGCCTTAGTTATCCAGCATGGAAAGCGCATGCACCATATTATATTGTCATCTGTGGCCTGTCTGGCTCTATCATATTTTTCCACTTTACCTCATAAGCAGCATGATTTTTGGAAAAACATTATTGACCATAAAATGTGTGTTTTGATTTTCTCTACAACTTTTGTCTGAAACATTTCTCATTCTAACAAGAATTGAGCGAGATAGTATCATAAATGTATTTAGTTATTCCCATAATGTACCCATTATCATCAGATTTTAATGAAAGTTGAATTTTCTCGACATATTTTCAAAAAATACTCAAATATCAATCAAATTTCATGAAAATCCATCAATTGGGAGCTGAGTTGTTCCATGCAGACGGATGGACAGACGGACGGACATGGTGAAGCTAATGGTTGCTTTTCGCAATTCTGTGTATGCACCTACAAAACCCTCCAAGACTGACGGTACATCAACAATTTTGGTATCTCCTGACCCCTTGTCTCCTACTCCATCAACTTCTACAGCTATGACGACTCCAGAAAATGCACAAGAGGACCCTGATGACCCTGAACCAGCAGATGAATGAGATATCGAAATGAAATGCTCCTCTGATTAGTTGTAGAGCCCAAGTACAGGAGCAGCAACAAAAAATTACCTGTAAGAATAAGTCACTGTAGGTACCATCTGATAATCCAGAATATTTGATAATTTGGCACCTGTCTGGTCCTGTGTGATTTGGATTAATGGAATTTAGCTGTAAAACAGACACTGTCTACTGTATGGCAACATCCCTGAATTATGACAGCAAAAGAAGAACACAGTACACTGATTCACCAGAAACAAACTTACCCTGAATTATTAACAACCATACAGTTTGATACCACTTGGAATGGATACATAATGGTACCAGCAATGAACTGAAACAAAGAGTCATAATGTGACTGTATATTAAATAGTTCTAGATACAGAAAAGTATCTTTCTAATAATGGTGTCGGGCAGATTTCATACAACAGCCATAACTACAGTGTTAATGAAATGTTTATGATTTAAATAGTGCATAAAATCCACATTTTTAAAATAATATTGCATATTATGTATATATTAAAGCACACAAGTATGGAAAGTTATTTTCAATGCATAAAATGTTGAATATGATTCCATTTTTCCTCATTATCTTCTCAACATGAACTTGTACAACTGTGATCACCTTACAGCCAATCTTCTGAAAGTGTGCAGCACTGCTGTATGATCACAGCTGAGTTCCATTAATGAACCATCTTTCCATGTATACAGTTTGTCCTTTACAATTCCCCACCAAAAAAAAAAAATCATACATGTTAATATCTGAGCTATGGGGGTGGCCAGATCTGCATACAATTAAGGCATACTGGAAAATAGTGAGACCTTATAAGGGATCAAATGTTACATGCAGAAAATAAAGAACATAACATTAAATGTGTGTGTGTGTGTGTGGGGCCTAACATAAACAGTCTCTGTGTTTGAGTAAAACACTTCATTTCTGCAAAAAAAATGCAAATTTTGCTTTCTGTGTGACAGTCAGCCTCCTGTTGGCTGATAACTTACAAAATGGCATACTGCAACTGATTCGCTAGCCACACAGTATGCTACTGGCAACAGTAATAATTTTCATGAACTGCATTTGCTGGAATAGTTTGAAATTTATTCCTAATAACATATAATTTTAAAATTCAAAATAAATGGGTAAATACTTCATGTGCCACAACGTATTCCCATCCCAGAAGAATGAAAAACCTGTAGATTTGAAATAATCTTGCACTGAAGATAATCTTGCATCAGAGATGTTGAAACTCTCTGAAACTTGCACACTTGCCACTTAACACTAGGTGGACAACATACAGTGGAAGGAGACTTCTAAAATTTCCTTCTCCTACTGACAATCCCACCTTCCATTGGTAGTGTGTAGAATCAAGAGTGTAACAAATAGTGAAAGTTTCTTAACTTTTGACAACCTGGTAAAAACATGTACTTACAGCCATAGACGCTGCAGTGAATTTCTTCAAATCCCGGTCATTCATAAGATAGGATTTTACAATAAATGTGAGGGAACTAGCAATAACTGCAGATCCTATTTCACCCAGTATCCTAGGTACAATGCCACTGAAGAACCCCAGGATTCCATTTTCATGGAAGATTTCTCTTATTGAACTAAATATGCCACTGTAACAGAACAATATGTTACATTCATTTCATATATTTAAAAATAATAAATTCATTGCTAATTAAATATTTATTTGTTAGGTTTGAAAACTAATAAGAAATATGCATAATTCCAGAAATACTGACAAACATCATATTTACGAACCATGCACACTACATCTGATTCCTCATGGAAGATACATGCTGAATGAATGCACAAAGGCACCTAGCACTGGAGTTTGTAAACTGTTCTAACCTGAAAGTGATGCTGTTAAAACACTCACCAATATTTAGTTTCACCTCCAACAAACTGTGCCATCATACGAACAGCTATAACGGTGAATGGCTGGCTGGCAACAATTGCAACAGTACGGCACACTACATCCCGAGAGAGGTCTGTTATGAAAATTCTTTCCCTGAGAGAAACATAAAATATACAGTAGCGTACAGAAAGGCCTGGCTCCCACAAAAAGGCATGGAAATCTCCTTGAAATTCCACCTGTTTTAAGTACAGTATTCTCCTCCAATGCGACTTCTAATATAACAGAAAATACATTATTCCAGCCTTCCTTTGTGGGTATGAGAAAAATCAGTCACGATAGTGTAACCATTCTTGTGGCATAGATCATAACTGAGGAGTACACAAAATACAAGGTATGAATGCTACTTGTGATGTCTGGACACTACATTTTTCATTCACTAACATACCTGTATGCTCAAGAGAGCATATTTACACATTTTACAGTGCAGCCAGTAATAACAGGAAACATTTGTATGTTCGTTGCCATTTTCTGTCGCCACCCTCTGCGCACCTAAACAAGGGCACAGAATGCATTTCTGAGAGGAAAGTGCACCAATAAGGCGCATTCTGTTACTTTCAATGATATGATAAACTAATGGCTGGCTGATGGTATCAAAAGTTTAAAGGGGGAAGGGGGGGGGCTCCTCAACCATGTGGGGAGTGGGAACTGGTATCCATCAAATTTCCAAATTTCTGGCTTTGGTAGAAGGGAAGGTGTCAACCTGTACGCTGAAAAATGTATGCTCAGCACCCTCTGAATTAAAATCTAAGATCTTACCCCAAGGACATTACGTCCTCTCTCTCTGTCTCACAAGTCCTAAGACCAAAAAATACAGTTATGTATGAGGACTAAAACTTGATATAGTTCACTAAAACTTGATATAAATATCATAAATTCCAATAACACCTGTTACATTCCACTAGATGTTGATAATGCTACAAACACTTACTACACTCCATTAAAAATTGAGAGATTCCTCTTACAACCAAAGAATAATCATTGGGCAACCAAGGACAAATAATTGGGCAATCACAAAAAGAAGCTGCAAAATTGACTTGTACATGGAGCCTTGTGCATTCTATATAGTAACGTTCTAAATAAATGATTGATATTGAACTTCATGCAACCTCCAAACAGAAGCAACATCATTACTGATCATTAACCTCACCTATTAGCTTCTGCTGCCTCATCATCATCTTCTGGAGCCATGCCCTCCTCAATTGTTTTCTCATACAATTTCTGATATGTGATGCTACTTACAGTACTGGCACAAAGTTTTGGGCCCAATCCTCTGTAGCAACCCACAAATCCATCCACCCTCTTAATGTAAGCAACTGCGAATAAACCACATATTTTAAACATATGTTAACAAGACAAAAAACACACATCAAACAAGTTCATCTCTACAAGTATACATGAATGCATGCATCTACAATATACACCTACATGCTAGTGTCACTCTCATAAAAGAGACAAATGTTAAGCTATTTTCTTTCAGGAAGAAAAATATACTACATATGGAAATACAGTATGCCTCACTGAGACAGATTTACAAATCACCAAATATAAAATAACAATTCTTCATCACTAATGTACATGCCTACAAATCATCTACATTGTACGTACTGTACTGGAAGACATTTGGCAGAGCAAGTATTGGTCTTCCAAGTAGTGTTTTTGTAGCATATGGTGGAACTGGTTCATGCCCAATCTGAAATATCATAGACAAGTATTAAAATAACCAACTTTCCACACCTGAAGGTTCATCGTCACCACAGGATGATATTAACACAACACGGTGTCTATACTTTTTCAACAGGTGTGCAGCTAAGAATTTAGAATATGTGGCCCCTCAATGCTACTCGAACACATGCTAGACACCACTAATACTGACAGGAAGGATGAAAATCTGGTAAAACAATGTAGGGGAATTGACCACACATCCTGTACTTTAAGTGACTTACATATGAAGGAAAAAATGGTTTACAGTATTACAAACAAGAAAAGCACCATTGTAGCTGCCTGATTCCCACCAGTCACCTAAACAAAGCTATCATCACAACTGTCACAACTTCATGACCAGTTACAAAGGATATTAGCAGTTAAATACATCCAAAGCACTACACAAAGCCAACAACTTAGGAGCCAGTAGGGAGGCAAGTCAGGCATCTGTTTCCCACTCCCCTCTGGGATTTTTAAAACAGATAAAACTGCACATGAAACGAAACACACCACATTACAGTATGAAAAATAATATGTATAATTTCTTAAACATACGTTTTATTCTTCAGTTTTGAATACATTAGAGTTTAGTAACTTCAATTAAAACTGCAAAAAATATTCTTAAACGTATTTAACCTAAGTTCTTATGCAAATTTACATTGCAGTGCATCAAATGCAAAGTCCTAGTAAATAAAGCTACACATTTTCTGAAAGGTTTAGCGGCGTACTTCCGTGACGCTGGTGATAAAAATAGAAACTTAGAAGTGATCACTTACATGCACCAACATAGGTACATAACAATGAATAATATTAAACTTAATATATGAGTTGAAAACTTCTGCAGGAGCAGTGGTTTTCTCGGTGTAGTCAGCTTTTATGGATTAAAGGAGAATACACTTGCCCGTTCCTAACCTCAATCTCTAACTTTTTTCCAGAGCGTTTTGCAAAAATGTAAGCTCAAGGTCTATACCACATACCTTCCGCTACGTACCACAGACACAGATCACATGTTATAGTGCTCGTTGCATTATACAGTAAGTTACTGGCAGCTGCGAGGGAACATTTATTTATTCAAACTGTTTTGGGAACTACAAATGATAAAACTAACCTGAATTAAAATTTTGGCGTATTCTATGGGATGCGCAAGCGAACCTACACACGCCCGTAGCGCTAACCCACTCCATGTGGATTCATTCAGCGTACTTGACATTTTCAGTGATTACGGGCAACCTATTTCCAAACACACGAACGAATCACTTTACCATTACCAATTTCTAACCGCAAACCGAACTCGCACATAGCCACTCTAATCTACGGCCACAGCCTAGTTCACAGATTATCTAGTATACAGATAGGCAAGTCAACGATAAAGTAGGCACGCGGCGCGTGCCATCTGTGTATGCTCTTTTCAAACTAACACGCCCGTAACGATTATTACACCTACGCCCAAGTCGGTACTAACACAACATGCCTCACTGCGTCAATCGGTAACAACAGCCACTGCTATCCAACCCTTAGTATTCTCGTGTAATTACCAACAACCTACACATATGTCCTACTTACTGACAAAAACGTTCCGATGCTAACTACTGCATTATCTTCAGTATCATCCTAACACACAGCCATTCATTATATGCTGTATTATTTGCACAGTTTTTATATTTTACACTGTTTTTCTTCCTGTTGCACTTCTGATGTGAAATTCTGTTCCATTCACTTCTTTCATTGTAACTCCCTAATGTAAGACTGGAATTTTCACTTTTTGGATGCTGCACTTATAACCGCCACAGGACAACCAACAAGTGAACAAGTTACAATAAAAGAAATGGAACACATGTAGTAAAACAAGTAGCAACAAGACAAAACAACTGGGTGCAACAGTGCAAAACATCAACACAGTAAGCACAAATAATGCACCCACCTACAAATGGCAAGATGTATAACTAATGATGATGATGATAATGATGCAACAGTCAGCACCAAAATGCAGTCAGTACACAGAACACATACAATTGCAGGGTGTCAGTAAGTGTAATATAGAATTATACTAGCTACATGGTATGTACATCATAATTTCACCGCTATGTCCCGTCACTTTATCACTGTCAGACTCATGAATACATGTGAAATATTGACATTGCAGAGTAACTTCTCCATATGATGGACAGAAGCATGTGCAGGTGAAGAAACATTTCATTCACATCAGTCCACAACAGGTGATATAGGGATGTCATCAATGAGAAATATCCTTCGATCACAGACATTTGTATTGAAATTAGTAGATTATACACACATATACATATTATGATTCATTTTTAAACATTAAAAATTCAGTTTTATAGTTTATATATCTTGTCATAAACTTTACACCAACAAATGCACATTACAAATACATATACAGCATGTATTAGGGAGAACCCCTACATGTTTTGACAGGTCTTTGTCACCATCACGCTGTTCAAACAAAGGTCCACAAGAACTTTGCATCCATCCACATGTTAAACCATCATGCACTGCAAAGTAGAAAAACACACTAGTTCACAGTGACAGTTCATAAAATAGAATGTTAACAGATTAAAAGGCTATGCTGCTGTTGTAATAGTGGATCATCACTTCTGTAAAAGCGCCGAGCACACTCCATGCACACAACCTTGTGTGTCTAGACACAAAACTTCTCATGCACAGTGCACCTAGAAAACAACTGACATACCCTACATTGTAACTTTTGTACCTTTAAAATGTCCCATTATTGTTGATTTGTAAGTTGTGTAATTCACAATCCAAGTCCCTGATGATCCCACAATAGGGATTCGTTCAGAAAATAAACTACATATTTGTAAGTGTGCAAGGGAATAATAATATACAGGTATGAATCGGTCTACGCCAGGGTTACGTTCCTCAGATTTCTGGCGTAAAATGAAGCTGCATAAATGGAAGCAAAAATATAATGGGAACACATGTAAATATATTAGGTTCTGTTCCAAGATTTTCAGTAATCAACAATAAGTCATAGTATGGCTGTAGAACTGTCTCACTTCCTCTCTTAACGGTTCAGCTCCACTCCCAGTTGCGGTGTTGCTACAGGCCTCACATCCCTTATCAATAAGAGCAATAGCCTATGGCATTGATTTGACTGTTAATGTCCTAACTGGCATTGCAGTCAGCTTCACTTCCTCTGTGTCTTCTTTGGACAGTTGTTCAGCTAGCTGTTCTAAATATTTCGTTGAAAGCTCTTCACCATGACTCTCAAGAAGCTCATTTATGTCACCAACTTCTACATCATCTAGCCCTATTTCCTTTGCTATCTCTGTCACATTCTCTGTTATTGAAGCAAGGGTAGCGTCGTGGTCTTGCGAATCCAGAATGCAGTCAAGCCAAAGCTTAGGCCAGATGCCATTCATACATGATTTTGACACTTCACTTGATGCCGCTGAAATGTTGGAGATCCCTTTCATGATGACGTATGACTTCCAGTAGTCTCATCATGACATTATCGGACACTTGAATAGCGTCAGCAATTCCCTCGAGTGTTGTCCGTAAGTATAAGCCTTGAAGGTGGATATTGCTCCTTGATCCATTGGTTACAAAAGGTAGGTTGTGTCATGGCTCATCACCCCCTCAAATCGTGATCTATGAGAGGCGCAAAAGTGAAGCGGGCGTACACTGAAGCGGCGTAAACAGAGTCATACCTGTATTTACATACATACAATTGTTGAGAACCCTGTACTGAAGTGAATAACATGAACAGTACGTAAGTCAGTAAAAAGTAATGCCGCTTAATTTCTACCCATACAGGTAAATGTAGTGCAGCATAGTTCTTGTCAAGAAGAAATGATATGTACTGGAGTCGAAGAAATGTGCAACACAGTTAAGTTTTCCACTGGTGACACCTTTTGGGATTCACTGTTATATTGCATATGGTTTTCTCGAAAGTTACTGTAAATTGAAAGGTAAGGTGGAAATCACCTTGCCTGAGTCCACTAGTAGTGTCCCACCCATTTGAACTTTGTTTATAGTTTTCCTCAAGGTCATTTTTACTCTTAATTTGCACTCTTAATCCAAAACGGTGGTAAATTTCTACCAGACTAAAGAGCATAACAACATCCCAGAAGACTGTATCTTCAGGGAAACATAAAGAAATTCAAAATACTTGGTGTTTAATGTACAGGTATTGTTGCAGCCGTCACTAGCATTGTTTCACAACAATGCTCCCAAATGCTTAATACCTATGCGTCTTATAACAAATGCACGTCACTGTAATGCTCTGGACTGGTAGTGGAGTGAACAGTCTGACCATTGTACACAAACATATTTTGATTTTGGCATTCAAAAGCACACTGTGCATTGCCACCAACACCAATCACATATCCGAGGAACAGCTACATCTATGCTGCCATTTTAGCATTCTGTACATTAAACACTTGACTGCAGTATGTTTACCACAGAATTTAGGTTTATAAATGGTGTTAGCCATATTTATTGTGTATTTCACAAATACTTTGTTGCTTCATGTTGCCTTTTTGGATTTTTGTAAACAGGTCATGAATGCTTCTTACAGTATTTTTATAGATGCGCTTCAATTAGCACTGTTTTGCTTAGCCTCTACATTCATGAAACCAATCACTAGCACTAAGCTGAAAACTCGCGTAACAATTACACCGGCAATAGTCCTTACTTTCCTTCACCAAAACATCATAATCTAATTCAACCTTAACATTTCAATTATTTATGATTACCCCTAACACATGGTCAAGAGCTGGGCAGCTCAGTAAGTAAAATGACAAACGGCTGTGTGACTGGATTCTTGACAATGACACCTTTTGGGATTCACTGTTATATTGCATAAGGTTTTCTCGAAAGTTACTGTAAATTGAAAGGTAAGGTGGAAATCACCTTGCCTGAGTCCACTAGTAGTGTCCCACCCATTTGAACTTTGTTTATAGTTTTCCTCAAGGTCATTCTTACTCTTAATTTGCACTTTTAATCCATTTCATGCATTTCCAATCATGATTAATAAACACGTATTGTGTTTCATTCATTTTAAATCAGGAGGTCAAGGTATTTGGAATTATTAAAAATTTCTTTGGCATATATGGTCATACTGACACATTTTTAGATATATGGATTGTATGTGGAAATGTCTCTGTATCTGTCACAAATACAGCAATTAAAAGTGTTAGTACAGGTCACGAACATACCGCTTTGCATCCTTTGGAAACCTGAAGAGACGCCCTGGTGCATTTGAATGAGGAAGTACACCCTAAGGCGTAACACTTAACCATCGTGCACTGCAAACACAACAAAACATTTATACAGATGCGTAACATGGTTCAAGATACGTTCAACGTATGCATAACAAACTTAACGTTCACAATACAATCCAAACTTCCACAATTGAACTGAAACTTACGGTCACACAGAAATGTTCCTTTACACACGGTTCTTAACTAACCACGTGGCTTGGTTGGGTTATGCCCTGGAAGGAACACAATATTCATATAAATATATAACTACGTACATCACATGCGTAACAAACTAAACATTCACAATACAATCCAAACTTCCACAACTGAACTGAAACTTACGGTCACACAGAAATGTTCCTTTACACACTCCAACAAAACATCACGCCGCATAGATGGCTTCTGTGGCTGTTGTGGGCACGAATCCATAGATTACCTAGGATCTTTGTGCGTCATACTTAGACCTAACTTACTGCCACCTGTTGGTAGCAAATAGGAAATATGTGCTGCTAGTTGCATAAGGAGTACTGTAAGAGGACTCTGGTGCATGTTTCCTCCTTGTCCAATGAAGATGCAACCCCCTGCTTGGGAGTTTCACCACAGGAGTTCGGCTCGCATCCAAAGGTAGGCGGCGAGGGATTAATAGCAAGAATTATAAGGTAGCCAGCGTGAGATAAAAGCAGTACGGCGAGTGCTGATGTCCTCTTCACCCCCCCCCACTTCCTCACCCCTGTCCTGTCTGCCTCGCTGCCGAATGCATGGCAGATTTGGGTTCTTCCAGTCTTCCTTTAACATCGTAACGGACTGACTGACAAGACTCACTAATGGGCCCTTTTCAGGGCCCCAAATATCAAAGGAGTTTAATTGTCGTTGACATTGAAGATGTGTGACCATTTGGTTGCTATATTAACCCTGACGTCAACTTTTATTTGCGTTTTGTACTCCTGAAATTAATGGACTTGTGGGAAATGTCCACTTTCTGCAGCAGTTTCACCGCTGTCCAGAACCACGGCTACTACGTGGTAAACGGTAAACTTTACGTTCTCAGCTTTCCGATAAGACTAGGAGGGGAGAACGATAAACGGGCTATGGGACAAATGAAGTAAGCGACGTGGAAGGAGAACACTGGGCGGAGCCCACCCACGTCAATTTAAAATTAGAATGCGGCAAACAGAAGGGAAAACGGCCCTTTTCAGGGCCACATATACTATTACGAAGAGGTGGAATTGACTTTCCTTCTCATCCTACTTTTTAGAGGGCTGCTGGCCAGAGTGCATATTCAATTAGCTGCAGCCTGCTCGCCATTTCCCTAAAGCGAAATGACACGTACCGCGCAGGAAACACACCTACAGCATCGGAGACATAGATGTGCTTCCTGGCAAAGTTTGACATCGTATATTTACGTTACAACAGGTTTCCTTAGGTCCTCATTAATTCCAAAGGCAGAGCTGTCTTTCAGGAATACTAATAAACCTTAAATTAGAGCACAAATTTCTCCTGCCTGCTACAGAGCGCCCAAAATACCACCCCGCCCTTGCAATCACCAATTGACTTAGGTAACCTAGACTCTATTTTTTTGTCGTGTGAATCGTTCTTGTTACAGTATTACACTGATTGAAGTCAGCGGATGTGATTTATATATTTTCGTATTCCCTTGCTTAGAAATAAAGCAGAATTCGTAAAGATTTGTTACATAACAAGTGTTTCAATGGGTTAAAACCAGACTCGTTTGCCCTCAGTAAAATACTGTCCAATCAGGAATCAAGAACTGTGAAGTTGAAAATTAGCCAGCTCTGATTGGGTAGCTCACAGATCCCACTGGCTGTTAAGAAACGTATATAAGACGGGGAGCGATGCAGCGATTCCGAATGGATTTGGGAAGACCGGTTAGGAGTTCGGTGTTAGCTGCAGAGGAGAGAGGACGTCCTGAGAGCCGAACCTAGCGAAGAAACCATAGTCACTGCAACGAGAAGCGACTGAGGAAGGAGTGGTCTCTAGCGTGCTGCCCCTAACTCACTAGGAAGTCGGCGCAGCATCAGAAGTACGGTGCCCCCCCCCCCCTGCTGTAGGCGTAATGCTTAAGCAGGAGGAAGCTGCCCTTATGAGGGCTATTGCATCGGTGCAGGGCAACCCCGTCCTCTTGCGAAAGCTGAGGACGGCCCTTGCCGCGAATAAGACCAGTAAGGCCGCTGCTTGCACGGTCAAAACGTCTCGCGTGACGCCTTCCAAGCGTCATGCCACCGCCGCCACCATCACCGGAGCCAGGGTTTTGTCACCGCCGCTACTCATCGCGGGGAAGAGGAAGGCTGAGTTTTCATGCTCAGACGGCCAGCCCACCCCGGCTGCTAGGCGCCCAGCGCCCAACGCACAGGGCACATCCGATGACCCTGCACCTTCTACCAGCCGGCAGCCAGACGCCACGGCAGGTAAGGCAGCATACGCTGCGGTTGTAGCCGGGGATTCAAACCCCCGTCAGTCGAGTGGGCAGCCCAAGCCCATAGCCGCTGGTTCGGACTCTTCCGAACCTGCTGTCTCTACTGAGGCAGCCACCAGGCGCATGTCTGTCGACATGTCCGGGCCTCTGGGCAGCATGCCAGCTGGCGCCACTGAGGCTGGGGCCGTTCCCGCAGGTGAGCGGCCCAACAAAACCCCTGTTTTTGTTTCAGGTGTCAAGGACACGCGCGGGTTTCTCGCGTGGCTACGGTCCAAATGCCCCAGCAGTCTGTCCGCCCAGATGAAGGGGGAGAAACTCATGATCGTGCCGGGTACTGCTGACGGATTCAGAGCAACAGTCAGTGCCCTCCGATCCCTTGACGGGAGCAAGGGTGTGACATTTCACACCTTCTCTCTCCCAGAGGATCGTTGTGTGCGTCTGTTGTTGAAGAACCTCGGCAGACAGATGCCTGAGAACGTCGTCCGGGAGGAGCTTGAGGCCCTGGGAATCCGTGTCCAGGGCGTCATGCAGCTCCTATCTGGGCGCCGCAATCAGGATGCCACAGGCGATCGGCCCCCCACTCCACATTTCGTAGTGTCGGTGGCTCGAGGCCCAGAGGTGCAGAAGGTGCGATCCCTCACCGAACTCTGCGGCTTGAGAGTCTCTGTAGAGACATACGTAGCCCCTAAGGCCCCGCTTCAATGTAAGCGCTGCCAACGCTTCGGCCACACGCAGCGTAACTGCGGATACGCGCCCCGGTGTGTTGCATGTGGTGAGCCGCACCCCTCCGGGGAGTGCTCTACCCCTAAGCAGCAGCTTAAATGCTGCAGCTGCGGGGGCAACCACACGGCGAACTACCGGGGCTGCGTAAAGTGGAAGGAGGCCAAGGCCGCGCTAGCAAAGCGGACGCCAGCACCTCGCGTCCACATGAACGGTGCAACCGGTCGCTCGGCTTCAGCGCAAGTGACCCGCGCCGAGCCTTCTGCTGAGCAGAAGAGTTTAGGCCCTGAGTGGTCTCATGTGGTGCGAGGGGGGCGGGTAGTAAAACCCACCATCCCTCCGCAACCTGTACCTATCCCCAAACCGGCCGCGGCCCCTCAAACGGGCAAAGCGACCTCAAGCAGGAAAAGGGTTCAGGCTACCCAACCTGCCGTTGCGGCCCCTCAACAGGCCCCAACGAAGAAGCAGGCGATGACTGGTAAACCATCGCCTCAACCTAACAAGCCTAATCCTACCCCCATCCCACCACCTAACCCGTCTCCAATCGAGGAGATCTCTGATCTGCTCGACAACCTTCCTGTACACGCGTGTGTAGAGCTGACACGGCGGCTCCTCACAGCGGTACCCTCCCTCCCTTCAGGCGCAGCACGCTCGCGGGCTGTCCTGAAAATTGTTATCCTTTTTGTAGCTGAATATGGTAGCACACCCTAAGGCTCACAGTGTGAGGGCACTACGGCTGGCCTGCTGGAACGCCGATGGCGTGCGCGGCAGAAAGATGGAGCTGGACCACTTCCTTTGTAAACACGGGGTTGACATATGCCTCCTAACTGAAACCCATCTCAGATCAGGGCAAGTCTTTCGGCTCGCAAACTATGTTTGCCACCGTACAGACCGGCCCACCGAGGGCGGCGGAACAGCTATACTGGTCCGCCGGGGTATAGATCACTACGCTTTACCCATCCCTGGCCTGACCCAGTTGGAGGCAACTGCCATACATGTTATGTTGGCAAGTGGACCACTGAAAATCCTGGCGGCTTACCTTTCGCCTTGCCGGCCCCTAATCGAAGCGGATTTGTCTGCGTGCTTGAGCGGAGGGCTTCCCGTCCTCATGGCGGGGGACCTGAACGCCAAGCACGTGGACTGGAACTCGAGGCTAATCACGACAAGGGGCAGGCACCTTCGTGATTACGCCAACGATCATTCGTGTTTGATTTATGGGCCGGAAACTCCCACCACTATCCCATACAATCCCTCTTGTACTCCTGATGTCCTAGACATAGTAATCACTAAAAACCTAGTCATCCCAGTGCATCTGACAACGTGCTCTGCACTTAGCTCAGATCACTTGCCTGTACTGATCGACACTAAATGTCGATCATCCTTTCTTAACCTACCGGACCGCCCGGACTTCAGACGGACCGACTGGGTCAAATTCCAGGCCTGCCTGGAGGACAGCCTTCCGTCCATCCCGAAACTCCGTAGCGGGGTTGAAATCGACACGTGTGTGGAGGAGGTGTCCAGCGCCATCACTGAGGCACTAGCAGCGTCGGCCCCCCGGAGACGCCCTCGTGACGACCCGCGGCCCCCAATACCGGCACGTATACAGGATGAAATACGCCTGAAAAACCGGTTGAGGAGGCAGTGGCAAACCACCAGGGACCCTGCTCTAAAAGCTGAGGTCAACCGCCTTCAGCGGTCGGTGACCCACCAGCTAAACGAGTGGCGGAATGAGCAGTGGGGTGCCACACTGGAAAGCCTAGATCCCGAGGACCAATCGCTGTGGAAGATGACAAAGCGGGTGATGAGAGTGCCCACTCCCTCTCCACCCCTGGTCACGCAGGGCGGGCTTGCTCTCTCAGACTCTGAGAAAGCCGAAGCCCTGGCGGACAGTCTTGAGGCTCAGTTTCAGCCGGTAAACGACCCGTCGGATCCGGCAGTAATTGAGATGGTTGACGAGGCGCTGCAAGCATACTCTTATGCACCTGCAAGCGAGCCCAAGTTAACCAACCCCGTGGAGGTTCAGGATGCTATCCGGGGTCTCAAGGCCAGCAAGGCTCCGGGCCCAAACGGTATACCGAACAGGGCACTGAAGCACCTTCCGCAGCGAGCTGTCTCTCTCCTTGTTGCCATATTCAACGCTGCTCTCCTAGCGCAGTACTTCCCATCGGTGTGGAAACATGCCCGCATTGTCTCCATACTGAAACCCGGGAAGGACCCAGCGCTTCCCTCTTCCTATCGTCCCATAAGTCTTCTGGACACCATCGGCAAGTTGTTCGAGAAGATCCTACTTAGTAGGATCTTAAGTGAAGTAAGCGGGCGCGGGCTTCTGCGAGACGAGCAGTTTGGATTCAGACCCAAACATAGCACCTCTCTCCAGCTAGCCCGCCTTGTCGAAAGGGTGACCAGAAACTTTGGTGAGAAGCGGCTAACAGGCGCAGTCTTTCTCGACGTGGCTAAGGCTTTCGACACTGTCTGGGTCGACGGTCTCCTTTTCAAGCTTACGGCCCTTAACTTCCCCTCCTACCTGGTCAAAACCATATCCTCCTACCTTTACAACAGGACGTTCGAAGCGTCCTTCCAAACGGCCATATCCTCCCGTCGTGGCATGCGGGCTGGCGTAGCACAGGGGGGACTAATCTCTCCTGTCTTGTTCAGTCTGTATGTCAATGACATGCCCGTCCCTTCCCGCCACGTCGAGCTGGCATTGTACGCGGATGACACGGCAATCATTGCCACGTCCCGCAGCCCGGCTCTGCTTGTTAGCTACCTAGAAGCATACCTCAGTGATCTAGAGAGATGGTTGAAGGCGTGGAGGATCGCCATCAATGTCTCAAAGAGCAATGCTATGCTCTTTGAGAAGGCAGGGTGGAGGTCCTCCAAGCCTCGACCGGTGCAGTTCCTAGGAGAGCCAATCCAGTGGGTAGACACAGCCCGTTATCTGGGAGTGATCCTTGATACACGGATGACCTGGTCGCCTCACATCGTCCAGGTCAAGAAGAAAGCAGCCCAACGACTGGGTCTGCTTAGCTCTCTCCTTCACAGGAGAAGCGGCCTGTCCATCAGGAACGGGGTTCTGCTGTATAAGCAGCTCATACGGCCCATGATGGACTATGCGTGCCCCATTTGGAGGTCTGCTGCCTGCACCCACCTCAGAAAGCTGCAGGTTCTTCAATCCAAGTGTCTTCGCATTGCTACTGGTGCACCTTGGTACATGAGTAGCGTGCAAATTCACGAGGATTTGGGAGTTCCTCTCTTTGCTGATCACATCAGAGTTCTAACCGAGAGCTTCGACTCTAGGTTGGCTGGTGTGGGGAACCCCTTAACTCAGCAACTCGGCAGATATCTGCGCTGACCGAGGGCTGACCCAGTCCGTCTAGCGCAAGCTACGGGGATGGGTCAGTGAATGTGTCGAGGCCCTTAGTGGCCAACAGACACTGCACCTAAAATTAGGCGCATTCCGAATACCCTGACTGAGGTTTTCCGTGATTTTCCTCAGTTGTAAGGTGAATGCCAGGGTATAACACAAAGCCGGGGCACGGCCCGCACCCCCCACCCCCCGGTAGGACTAAATTATTCGTTTGTAGGTTTTGAATTTTTTGTGAAATTATTTGTGAAAATGCCACTCTGGGTTCAAATCCCAGAGAGCCACCCAACCAAAGTATTCCCCCACTTGGAAAAAGTATACGCTCTTAGAGCTTTAGCTTTTGGTATGCCTGGTCCCGACTTAATCGAGACCCTAAATTTGTTAGCGTAAGCAAAATCCCCAGTTCAGAATTAAGAGTCTGTTATTGAGTCCAGCAATGCGGTAAAACGCAGGTATGGCTAAACAGATCAAGGGACGTCGACTTGCGCTCCGCGCAAGTCTCCGCCCTTAGTTAGCACTTTGGTTGGTTGGTAGCGATTCCGAATCTATCATTCATGCGGCAGCCGAGGTATTGGCAGGAACAGTGGAATAAAGACGGTCCATTAACCCCATGTCATTACTTGGGAGTTTCAGCACAGGAGTTCGGCGCGCACCCAAAGGTAGGCGGCGCGGGATTAAAAGCAAGAATTATAAAGCAGCCATCGTGGGATAAAAGCAGTACGGCGAGTGCTGATGCCCTCTTCACCCCCTCCCCACCCTCTTCCTCACCACTTTCCTGTCTGCCTCGCTGCCGAATGCATGGCAGATTCGGGTGGTTGTAGTCTTCCTTTAACATCGTAACGGACTGACTGACTGACTGACAAGACTCACTAATGGGCCCTTTTCAGGGCCCCAAATATCAAAGGAGTTTAATTGTCGTTGACATTGAAGATGTGTGACCATTTGGTTGCTATATTAACCCTGACGTCAACTTTTATTTGCGTTTTGTACTCCTGAAATTAATGGACTTGTGGGAAATGTCCACTTTCTGCAGCAGTTTCACCGCTGTCCAGAACCACGGCTACTACGTGGTAAACGGTAAACTTTACGTTCTCAGCTTTCCGATAAGACTAGGAGGGGAGAACGATAAACGGGCTATGGGACAAATGAAGTAAGCGACGTGGAAGGAGAACACTGGGCGGAGCCCACCCACGTCAATTTAAAATTAGAATGCGGCAAACAGAAGGGAAAACGGCCCATTTCAGGGCCACATATACTATTACGAAGAGGTGGAATTGACTTTCCTTCTCATCCTACTTTTTAGAGGGCTGCTGGCCAGAGTGCATTTTCAATTACCTGCAGCCTGCTCGCCATTTCCCTAAAGCGAAATGACACGTACCGCTCAGGAAACACACCTACAGCATCGGAGACATAGATGTGCTTCCTGGCAAAGTTTGACATCGTATATTTACGTTACAACAGGTTTCCTTAGGTCCTCATTAATTCCAAAGGCAGAGCTGTCTTTCAGGAATACTAATAAACCTTAAATTAGAGCACAAATTTCTCCTGCCTGCTACAGAGCGCCCAAAATACCACCCCGCCCTTGCAATCACCAATTGACTTAGGTAACCTAGACTCTATTTTTTGTCGTGTGAATCGTTCTTGTTACAGTATTACACGGATTGAAGTCAGCGGATGTGATTTATATATTTTCGTATTCCCTTGCTTAGAAATAAAGCAGAATTCGTAAAGATTTGTTACTGGGCCCTTTTCAGGGCCCCAAATATCAAAGGAGTTTAGTTGTCGTTGACATTGAAGATGTGTGACCATTTGGTTGCTATATTAACCAACGAATACCCTGACGTCAACTTTTATTTGCGTTTTGTACTCCTGAAATTAATGGACTTGTGGGAAATGTCCACTTTCTGCAGCAGTTTCACCGCTGTCCAGAACCACGGCTACTACGTGGTAAACGGTAATCTTTACGTTCTAAGCTTTTCGATAAGACTAGGAGGGGTGAACGATAAACGGGCTATGGGACAAATGAAGTAAGCGACGTGGAAGGAGAACACTGGGCGGAGCCCACCCACGTCAATTTAAAATTAGAATGCGGCAAACAGAAGGGAAAACGTCCCTTTTCAGGGCCACATATACTATTACGAAGAGGTGGAATTGACTTTCCTTCTCATCCTACTTTTTAGAGGGCTGCTGGCCAGAGTGCATATTCAATTAGCTGCAGCCTGCTCGCCATTTCCCTAAAGCGAAATGACACGTACCGCGCAGGAAACACACCTACAGCATCGGAGACATAGATGTGCTTCCTGGCAAAGTTTGACATCGTATATTTACGTTACAACAGGTTTCCTTAGGTCCTCATTAATTCCAAAGGCAGAGCTGTCTTTCAGGAATACTAATAAACCTTAAATTAGAGCACAAATTTCTCCTGCCTGCTACAGAGCGCCCAAAATACCACCCCGCCCTTGCAATCACCAATTGACTTAGGTAACCTAGACTCTATTTTTTGTCGTGTGAATCGTTCTTGTTACAGTATTACACTGATTGAAGTCAGCGGATGTGATTTATATATTTTCGTATTCCCTTGCTTAGAAATAAAGCAGAATTCGTAAAGATTTGTTACATAACAAGTGTTTCAATGGGTTAAAACCAGACTCGTTTGCCCTCAGTAAAATACTGTCCAATCAGGAATCAAGAACTGTGAAGTTGAAAATTAGCCAGCTCTGATTGGGTAGCTCACAGATCCCACTGGCTGTTAAGAAACGTATATAAGACGGGGAGCGATGCAGCGATTCCGAATCTATCATTCATGCGGCAGCCGAGGTATTGGCAGGAACAGTGGAATAAAGACGGTCCATTAACCCCATGTCATTACTTGGGAGTTTCAGCACAGGAGTTCGGCGCGCACCGAAAGGTAAGCGGCGCGGGATTAGAAGCAAGAATTTATAAAGCAGCCAGCGTGGGATAAAAGCAGTACGGCGAGTGCTGATGCCCTCTTCACCCCCTCCCCACCACTTTCCTGTCTGCCTCGCTGCCGAATGCATGGCAGATTCGGGTGGTTGTAGTCTTCCTTTAACATCGTAACGGACTGACTGACTGACTGACAAGACTCACTAATGGGCCCTTTTCAGGGCCCCAAATATCAAAGGAGTTTAATTGTCGTTGACATTGAAGATGTGTGACCATTTGGTTGCTATATTAACCCTGACGTCAACTTTTATTTGCGTTTTGTACTCCTGAAATTAATGGACTTGTGGGAAATGTCCACTTTCTGCAGCAGTTTCACCGCTGTCCAGAACCACGGCTACTACGTGGTAAACGGTAAACTTTACGTTCTCAGCTTTCCGATAAGACTAGGAGGGGAGAACGATAAACGGGCTATGGGACAAATGAAGTAAGCGACGTGGAAGGAGAACACTGGGCGGAGCCCACCCACGTCAATTTAAAATTAGAATGCGGCAAACAGAAGGGAAAACGGCCCTTTTCAGGGCCACATATACTATTACGAAGAGGTGGAATTGACTTTCCTTCTCATCCTACTTTTTAGAGGGCTGCTGGCCAGAGTGCATATTCAATTAGCTGCAGCCTGCTCGCCATTTCCCTAAAGCGAAATGACACGTACCGCGCAGGAAACACACCTACAGCATCGGAGACATAGATGTGCTTCCTGGCAAAGTTTGACATCGTATATTTACGTTACAACAGGTTTCCTTAGGTCCTCATTAATTCCAAAGGCAGAGCTGTCTTTCAGGAATACTAATAAACCTTAAATTAGAGCACAAATTTCTCCTGCCTGCTACAGAGCGCCCAAAATACCACCCCGCCCTTGCAATCACCAATTGACTTAGGTAACCTAGACTCTATTTTTTGTCGTGTGAATCGTTCTTGTTACAGTATTACACTGATTGAAGTCAGCGGATGTGATTTATATATTTTCGTATTCCCTTGCTTAGAAATAAAGCAGAATTCGTAAAGATTTGTTACATAACAAGTGTTTCAATGGGTTAAAACCAGACTCGTTTGCCCTCAGTAAAATACTGTCCAATCAGGAATCAAGAACTGTGAAGTTGAAAATTAGCCAGCTCTGATTGGGTAGCTCACAGATCCCACTGGCTGTTAAGAAACGTATATAAGACGGGGAGCGATGCAGCGATTCCGAATCTATCATTCATGCGGCAGCCGAGGTATTGGCAGGAACAGTGGAATAAAGACGGTCCATTAACCCCATGTCATTACTTGGGAGTTTCAGCACAGGAGTTCGGCGCGCACCGAAAGGTAAGCGGGCGGGATTAGAAGCAAGAATTATAAAGCAGCCAGCGTGGGATAAAAGCAGTACGGCGAGTGCTGATGCCCTCTTCACCCCCTCCCCACCACTTTCCTGTCTGCCTCGCTGCCGAATGCATGGCAGATTCGGGTGGTTGTAGTCTTCCTTTAACATCGTAACGGACTGACTGACTGACTGACAAGACTCACTAATGGGCCCTTTTCAGGGCCCCAAATATCAAAGGAGTTTAATTGTCGTTGACATTGAAGATGTGTGACCATTTGGTTGCTATATTAACCCTGACGTCAACTTTTATTTGCGTTTTGTACTCCTGAAATTAATGGACTTGTGGGAAATGTCCACTTTCTGCAGCAGTTTCACCGCTGTCCAGAACCACGGCTACTACGTGGTAAACGGTAAACTTTACGTTCTCAGCTTTCCGATAAGACTAGGAGGGGAGAACGATAAACGGGCTATGGGACAAATGAAGTAAGCGACGTGGAAGGAGAACACTGGGCGGAGCCCACCCACGTCAATTTAAAATTAGAATGCGGCAAACAGAAGGGAAAACGGCCCTTTTCAGGGCCACATATACTATTACGAAGAGGTGGAATTGACTTTCCTTCTCATCCTACTTTTTAGAGGGCTGCTGGCCAGAGTGCATATTCAATTAGCTGCAGCCTGCTCGCCATTTCCCTAAAGCGAAATGACACGTACCGCGCAGGAAACACACCTACAGCATCGGAGACATAGATGTGCTTCCTGGCAAAGTTTGACATCGTATATTTACGTTACAACAGGTTTCCTTAGGTCCTCATTAATTCCAAAGGCAGAGCTGTCTTTCAGGAATACTAATAAACCTTAAATTAGAGCACAAATTTCTCCTGCCTGCTACAGAGCGCCCAAAATACCACCCCGCCCTTGCAATCACCAATTGACTTAGGTAACCTAGACTCTATTTTTTGTCGTGTGAATCGTTCTTGTTACAGTATTACACTGATTGAAGTCAGAGGATGTGATTTATATATTTTCGTATTCCCTTGCTTAGAAATAAAGCAGAATTCGTAAAGATTTGTTACATAACAAGTGTTTCAATGGGTTAAAACCAGACTCGTTTGCCCTCAGTAAAATACTGTCCAATCAGGAATCAAGAACTGTGAAGTTGAAAATTAGCCAGCTCTGATTGGGTAGCTCACAGATCCCACTGGCTGTTAAGAAACGTATATAAGACGGGGAGCGATGCAGCGATTCCGAATCTATCATTCATGCGGCAGCCGAGGTATTGGCAGGAACAGTGGAATAAAGACGGTCCATTAACCCCATGTCATTACTTGGGAGTTTCAGCACAGGAGTTCGGCGCGCACCCAAAGGTAGGCGGCGCGGGATTAAAAGCAAGAATTATAAAGCAGCCATCGTGGGATAAAAGCAGTACGGCGAGTGCTGATGCCCTCTTCACCCCCTCCCCACCCTCTTCCTCACCACTTTCTGTCTGCCTCGCTGCCGAATGCATGGCAGATTCGGGTGGTTGTAGTCTTCCTTTAACATCGTAACGGACGACTGACTGACTGACAAGACTCACTAATGGGCCCTTTTCAGGGCCCCAAATATCAAAGGAGTTTAGTTGTCGTTGACATTGAAGATGTGTGACCATTTGGTTGCTATATTAACAACGAATACCTGACGTCAACTTTTATTTGCGTTTTGTACTCCTGAAATTAATGGACTTGTGGGAAATGTCCACTTTCTGCAGCAGTTTCACCGCTGTCCAGAACCACGGCTACTACGTGGTAAACGGTAAACTTTACGTTCTAAGCTTTTCGATAAGACTAGGAGGGGTGAACGATAAACGGGCTATGGGACAAATGAAGTAAGCGACGTGGAAGGAGAACACTGGGCGGAGCCCACCCACGTCAATTTAAAATTAGAATGCGGCAAACAGAAGGGAAAACGGCCCTTTTCGGGCCACATATACTATTACGAAGAGGTGGAATTGACTTTCCTTCTCATCCTACTTTTTAGAGGGCTGCTGGCCAGAGTGCATATTCAATTAGCTGCAGCCTGCTCGCCATTTCCCTAAAGCGAAATGACAGGTACCGCGCAGGAAACACACCTACAGCATCGGAGACATAGATGTGCTTCCTGGCAAAGTTTGACATCGTATATTTACGTTACAACAGGTTTCCTTAGGTCCTCATTAATTCCAAAGGCAGAGCTGTCTTTCAGGAATACTAATAAACCTTAAATTAGAGCACAAATTTCTCCTGCCTGCTACAGAGCGCCCAAAATACCACCCCGCCCTTGCAATCACCAATTGACTTAGGTAACCTAGACTCTATTTTTTGTCGTGTGAATCGTTCTTGTTACAGTATTACACTGATTGAAGTCAGCGGATGTGATTTATATATTTTCGTATTCCCTTGCTTAGAAATAAAGCAGAATTCGTAAAGATTTGTTACATAACAAGTGTTTCAATGGGTTAAAACCAGACTCGTTTGCCCTCAGTAAAATACTGTCCAATCAGGAATCAAGAACTGTGAAGTTGAAAATTAGCCAGCTCTGATTGGGTAGCTCACAGATCCCACTGGCTGTTAAGAAACGTATATAAGACGGGGAGCGATGCAGCGATTCCGAATACAGCCCGTTATCTAGGAGTGATCCTTGATACACGGATGACCTGGTCGCCTCACATCGTCCAGGTCAAGAAGAAAGCGGCCCAACGATGGGTCTGCTTAGCTCATCTCCTTCACAGAGAAGCGGCTGTCCATCAGGAACGGGGTTCTGCTGTATAGCACTCATACGGCCCATGATGGACTATGCGTGCCCCATTTGGAGGTCTGCTGCCTGCACCCACCTCAGAAAGCTGCAGGTTCTTCAATCCAAGTGTCTTCTGCATTGCTAATGGTGCACCTTGGTACATGAGTAGCGTGCAAATTCACGAGGATTTGGAGTTCTCTCTTTGTGATCACATCAGGTTCTAACCGAGAGCTTCGACTCTAGGTTGGCTGGTGTGGGAGAACCCTTAACTCAGCAACTCGGCAGATATCTGGCGCTACCGAGGCTGACCAGTCCCTCTAGCGCAAGCTACGGGGATGGGTCAGTGAATGGTGTGAGGCCCTTAGTGGCCAACCAGACAATCGCACTAAAATTTGGCGCATTCGAATACCCTGACTGAGGTTTTCCGTGATTTCTCTCAGTTGTAAGGTGAATGCCAGGTATAACACAAAGCCGGGGCACGGCCCCGCACCCCCACACCCACGGTAGGACTAATTATTCGTTGTAGGTTTGAATTTTTTGTGAAATATTTGTGAAAATGCCACCTCTGGGTTCAAATCCCAGAGAGCCACCCAACCAAAGTATTCCCCCCACTTGGAAAAAGTATACGCTCTTAGGCTTTAGCTTTTGTATGCCTGTCCCGACTTTAATCGAGACCCTAAATTTGTTAGCGTAAGCAAATCCCCAGTTCAGAATTAAGAGTCTGTTATTGAGTCCAGCAATGCGGTAAAACGCAGGTATGGCTAAACAGATCAAGGGACGTCGACTTGCGCTCGCGCAAGTCTCCGCCCTTAGTTAGCACTTTGGTTGGTTGGTTGGTAGCGATTCCGAATCTATCATTCATGCGGCAGCCGAGGTATTGGCAGGAACAGTGGAATAAAGACGGTCCATTAACCCCATGTCATTACTTGGGAGTTTCAGCACAGGAGTTCGGCGCGCACCGAAAGGTAAGCGGCGCGGGATTAGAAGCAAGAATTATAAAGCAGCCAGCGTGGGATAAAAGCAGTACGGCGAGTGCTGATGCCCTCTTCACCCCCTCCCCACCACTTTCCTGTCTGCCTCGCTGCCGAATGCATGGCAGATTCGGGTGGTTGTAGTCTTCCTTTAACATCGTAACGGACTGACTGACTGACAAGACTCACTAATGGGCCCTTTTCAGGGCCCCAAATATCAAAGGAGTTTAGTTGTCGTTGACATTGAAGATGTGTGACCATTTGGTTGCTATATTAACCAACGAATACCCTGACGTCAACTTTTATTTGCGTTTTGTACTCCTGAAATTAATGGACTTGTGGGAAAACCAGACTCGTTTGCCCTCAGTAAAATACTGTCCAATCAGGAATCAAGAACTGTGAAGTTGAAAATTAGCCAGCTCTGATTGTGTAACTCACAGATCCCACTGGCTGTTACGAAATGAATTAATGGACTTGTGGGAACTGTCCACTTTCTGCAGCAGTTTCTCCGCTGTCCAGAACAGCACGGCTACTACGTGGTAAACGGTACACTTTACGTTCTCCGCTTTCCGATAAGACTAGGAGGGGAGAACGATAAACGGGCTATGGGACAAATGAAGTATTCGACGAGGAAGGAGAACACTGGGTGAGAATACTCGGTAAAGGTGAACTGTGTTATAAACACAGTTCACCTTCACCGAGTATACTTCAAGACACAACCCCACACCATACTAGCACCAGAACCACTTCTTCTTCCTATTAATTTATACCACATCATCGGAGGACTGCACTACGACATAATAAGCAGGGTGACAACAACGGAAAGCTATTGCCGGTACACGTCAGAGTCCATCGCAACCAGCACGGTGCAGTGTGTGATCTACTGTAACCTTTAGAAGTGCAAACAATTTTTATACAATAGACGCAGTGAACAGTGCTTTTAACAAGATTTTTTAACAAACCATCATTTTAACTTTGATTTATGACTCGTGTGTTTTTTAACTTATGAACAAGTGTCTTATGCCCAAAATAGTGCATAATCAAAAGTGCCATCCACAGATGCAGCATTTGTAAAGCACCTTTTATAATAGAGAAAATAACCCCTGATGATGGCTCATGAGGAGCTGAAACGCGTAGGGTAAATCATGATATAGGGAGCAAATTTGCACCTTATAATTTGTGCATTTGTTGGTGTTTTATCTTAATTAATAAAATGCACGGTGAATTAAAACTTAAGACTCTAGTTTTTTAAATAGACTTCTGCATGAAGTTCTAGGATGTGCACCAACCATAATTCTGATGATTTTTTTTTGTAATGTAAATATCTTCCTGCTGTTGGACGAATTTCCCCCCAAAATTATTCCGTATTGTACAATAGAGTGAACATATGCGAAATAAATTGACTTGAGAGTGTTAATGTTGCTGATGTGGAACAGACGAAATTCCTTTTACGCGTGTGCTGTAAGACTATGTGACATGCTGAAAGTAAAAACACCTTGATAAAGTCCATGTGCTACGTCAAAGAACACCATTATTATTATTATTATTATTATTATTATTATTATATTTATTCCTGAAACTGGGTCATCAGCGGCTGCCGATGATGATTATGTCCTTGTCACAAGGAAGAAGCGGCGTGATGTCGGGATGGCAACCCCGCCAGTCAACCCCAAGCATAGTGAAAAACAGTAACACCTACTCATAATGCTAAATCTGCTGTGAGTAAAAAGCATAAGACCCCTACGATAGGGGTAAGAAACTCTTCCTCGTTACCTATTATTGCAAGACCGGTGAAAATCAAGGCTCTCTTCGTCTAAATTCAACACTTATGTCTCTTTTCACGTATCTCTGACAGAGGAAGATTTTCCGCTGATTAATAATGTTGGTGTTTGGCCTGACGGATGTCTCATTGCTCCCTTTTATGGACGTCTTACTTCTGAGCAAATTTTTTCTACTTTAAATTCCGTTAGTGGCGATCCCTCTGTCCAGTCTGTGGTCACTGAAAAAGCCGTGGGGGAAGGTGATCTTGTGTCAAGTTAATGGCTCGTTCTTACTGTCCTAATGCTGGTAGTTACGCCATGTCCAATACAAGTATTGATATCTTTTTATCAAATTGTACGTAGACTTAGGACTAAATTTACTGAACTTTTTGATAACGTTATTTTATGTGGTAATAATATATTTTGTTTGACAGAGACGTGGCTTAACGACCAGTGTTATGATCAAAATTTATTTTCCGATGAATTCGTTGTTTTCCGTTCTGATAGGATCCATGCGACAAAGAAAAGGAATGGTGGTGTGTTAATAGCTGTTTCCCCTAAATTAAATGCATGTAAGCGCAGGCACGATTTACAGTTTTTTGATGAGTGTGTTTGGGTTGAATTTTCCACTCGTAATGGTCCAAACTTACTTATTGGTAACCATTATTTTTCACCTGATCTTAAATCAGATATTATTTGTGAATACTTTTCCTATTTAGAAAATAAACTTGACACGGCAAATTATCGTGTTATTCTTTTAGGTGACTTTAGTGTCCCAGGTTTTGATTGGGAAAGCGGCCTGCCTTGTGAAAATTGTCAGTTTTATTCTAAACTTAGGGGAGATGCTATTTACACCTCCACTTGTTTTCTTGGTCTATGACTGTGTTGATGCTGATCACAGCAGAAATACGCTTGACCTTGTTTTTTCTAATATTACTGATCTTCACATTACTTTTCCCGACACTAGCATGGTTAAACCTGACGTTTATCATCCACCACTTTTAATTGAAACGCCATTTATTGCCAAAACATATTTTAAAACTAATGAACTATCGTATTTTAAATACGCTTGTGGTGATTATACACTGTTATATAACATTCTGTTGCCATCCTCAATTCCGCTGTTCATGAAGCTATTGATAGATCTATTCCCCGAAGCTTTGTTAAAGGATCTAATTTTCCCTCTTGGTTTTCCCGCACACTACGGCACTATATTTTGAAAAAGAACAATTATTACTGACCTTTTAAAAAGAATTTTCCTACTATAGGAAACTTTTAAAGATTACTATTAAGTTTGATAGATCCAGATGGCTTAAATCTATTGACGAAAGTTTAAAAAATAATCCTAAGAAATTTTGGAATTATGTGTCTAATTTTAGGAAAAATAAATCAAATTCCTTTCAACTTGTGGTTGATGGCACACACTTGGCGGAACCGTACCAAGTTGCTGAAGCCTTTGCTAACCATTTTAAATCGGTGTATGATAACACAGCTTCTAAGGTTTCTTTCAATCCTATAATTTCTTTTGATGTTGCTTCCACAGATAATTTATCTGTATTTTCTGTTACTGATGCTGATTGATGTACGTAAAGCTATTAGGCGGCTAAAGCCATCCAAATCTGTTGGACTTGATGGAATTCCAGGCTTATTAAGGGCTGTACTGATACTTTTAAACCTTTATTGAAGTATATTTTTAATCTTAGTTTGTTTCAGCAGTTGTTTCCTTCTTCCTGAAAAAAAGCTGCTATTGTACCTATTTTTAAAAAAGACAACAGTTCTTTAATTGCTAATTATCGCCCTATTTAGATTTTAAATAATTTTTCTAAAGTTTTTTAATTTGTTATTTATGATCACGTTTCATATTACCTTCAGTCCAAACTTAACTGTTGACAACATGGTTTTATAAAATCCAGGTCTACCACCTCTAATTTGGTAACTTATCTTGATTATATAACCCCTTTAGTTAGCTCTCAGCGTCAAGTTGATGCCATATATTTTGATTTTAGCAGTGCTTTTCACCTTGTGTCACACACTTTACTTTTAAGAAAACTTAGTTCCTTTGGACTTACAAGTGCTTATGTTAGCTGGTTTTGTAGCTATTTAACTGATAGATTTTCGTGTGTTAACATTTCTGGTATTTTTCGGCGCCTTTTAGAATCCTTGCCGGTGTTCCTCAAGGCTCTGTACTAGGGCGTCTGCTTTTTAATGTATTTATAGATGATATATGTAATATAATAACACATTCAAAATTTCTTCTTTTTGCTGATGATATAAAAGTTTTCGTGCTATTAAGTCACTTGATGATTTTACTCAGTTGCAATTAGATATTGATTCCATACAACGTTGGTGCACTGCTAATTTTATGAATTTTAATACTGGTAAAACTCGAGCTATTACATTTTCTAGGAAAACTAATACCCTTCTTTTGAAATATAAACTTGGGGATTTTTATATTACACGTACTGATTGTATTAAGGATTTGGGAGTTTTTATTGATTCCAAATTATACTTTCACTTTCATGTTATTTTTTTTTCTCAGTCTATTAAGCTTTTGGGTCTCATTCGTAATATCACCTTTTCATTTTCGACTCTTGATAGTTTATTGATTTTATTTTCACTTGTTAGGCCTAAATTAGAGTACGCATCTGTAGTATGGAATTCAATCACTTCTACTGATGCAAAAAAGCTTGAGCGCATTCAAAGGAAGTTTGTAGCTTTATGTTATAATCGATTCCTTTCCCGAGACAGTAACGGCTATAGTTATGCTAATGCTCTTCAAGTACGTACTTTACATGACAGAAGACATCAACTTGATGCAATTTTTGTCATTAATGTTTTATTGGGTTCTAAATCCTGTCCATCTACCATGGACATTATTGGTTTACGAGTTCCCACTCGGAACCTCCGAGAATTTTCTTTGTTTCATGTTAGTTCATTTTATAAAAATTGTCCCTGTGGCCGGTGTGTAACTGCGGCAAATTCTATTTGTAATCAACTGGATGTCTTTAGAAGGCAAATTGTCACACTTAGTCAGATGTGATATTTTATTACATTATTACAAGGTGTTCTTATTAATTATTTAAGTAATTTTTATTTGTTTGTTTTGGTTGTGTTTGTTTCATTTGTGTCCTGTTCATTGTCCGTTGTTATTTGTGTTTGTATGTTGTGCTGTTTGTGTAATTGGTCATCTGGCTGTTGACTCGGCACATTAATAAACTAGAATTGAATTGAATTGAATTATTATTATTGACATAAATTGTTTGGTGTTGTGTCTGTTTTTATGGTACTGTTAGTTGTTAATGATTTTACTCGACACGCAAGAGCGACACAGTCTACAATAAGTGTTTAATACTTCGACAATGTAGTCTCACAACTCCACATGCATGAAAGAATAGAAGACAGCTTCGTACTAAGCGCCTGATTGTTAAAGTACAGTATGTGCCAAATGTCAGGAAGCGACTGGAAACGAAAGGCCATAAAATGAAAAAAAAACGCATAGCATGCGCTCTTCATGCTTTGTTTTGCTTGGTTAAAAAAGGGATAAAGAATCAATAATTTCTCGTGAAATAGCTGACTCGGTTTGGTGAGCCCTTCAGCTTGGTACCCCGGAGCTGGGCGTCGTCTGCGATCACTCACCTCGCCCACCTCTAAAAGTCGGCATTTCAGCACGTGTAAGAAATGGCAATAAGCATGACGACAAATCAGTAAGATTGATCATCATCGTCAACAGGGTACAAGTCATTTCAGGATTTTCCTTGATCGACCTACATTTCTTGTGGCGGTTGAAAAATATTCAGACACTAATCTGGGGATGCACGCATCGTTCATGGTTAATATATCCTTCACTTTTTCATTGCAGGGAAGACATTAAAATTTTATATTCCTTAAGAAGAACCTCAGAAGCAAAATTGTCTGCTCATTTATTTCGGATACTGATAATGTAGTATGTTCGTATAAGGTCACTGACAGACCTACATATTACCAATGTTTTCTGAAGGAGCCCTGACAACATTACGTGATAGCTCAGTCGGCATAGCGACTCGGTACGGGCTGGACGGTCCGGGGATCGAATCCTGGTGGGGGAGAGATTTTTCGCAGCCGTCGAGACCGGCCCTGGGGCCCACCCAGCCTCCTATAAAATGGGTACCGGGTCTCTCTGCCGGGGGTAAAGCGGCCGGGGTGTGGAGTTGACCACCCACCCCCATCTAGTGCCGAGGTTGAAGAAAGAATAGAGCTATACCTCTACTCCCCCTCTGGGCCTTCATGGCCTGTTCTAGGGAGAACTTCAGCTTTATTTTACCTTTTACGTATTGGGGAATTTTAATAAAATTTGTCGAGCAAATCCCAGTTTGGTGACAAGTGGACAAAATAAGACACCTCACATGGAAACGTATGTACGTGTGTGACAATATCTCGCCGTTTACGAGACAACTATGACAGAGCTATAGACGCCAAATAAACAGTAGACACAACACACTGCACGCAGAAAAAAAAAAGTCGTAATCTCGTTCAGAGTGCATTGAAGAGCTGTTTGTTTCATTTCTTTAATGTAGTGTGTTAAATCACGAGTCTGAAGCTTCACTCGGCTCTTATTCCACAAAGATTACTGCACATTTTATCCGTATTCTAGTAACAGCATTACGGTCGTGCATGATAGATTGTAAGTCTGTTGCTAAGATACGAAGAAAACAGTGTTGTGTAAAACGTGGAAAGGTACATATAAACACCCTCATTTTCAGTTTTTGCCTTCGAATTATTCACGACTTGAAAATAAAGTGTTAATAAAAGTGCGAACACGCCAGAAATCTTACTCTCTGTGGACATTTCCTAACCTGTCTGACTTATTCTTTGAGGGCTGATATTAATCTACATTATTTTTAAAATATCAGTTCCTTTACCACAGATAACACAGCCCTTTTCCACCATGAGGACCACTTATTTAACGACTTCCAGGGAAGTAATCATTGTTTAATGTGAGAATCAAAAGAGACATATAAGTAGGCTAAACTGTCTGGTAAAATGTAGTCCCTTAATGTTACAGCAGGTGGTAAATATGGTTACCAATACGGTTTAAAAGCTTCAATTTGATATTTTGCAAATGGAAACTTTTCTCTCGTTTTTTAAGTTCATATATATATATATATATATACATTTCTGGGTTATTCTTATTTATCATAGACTTATATTAAGTTATTTAAGATGCTGCGACGAAGACAAAACTAATAATAATAATACTAATTTTTTTGTTGCTTGATTGTTACTAGCTCCACAATTTACTGAGACGTCTTAAAATATCCAACCTTCTTACGCAGTAGGGAATATGGTACTTTACGGGCAGCATAAAATTTTAAGATATTCGATCTTCTGGGGTGTTACGCAGGGTAGATTGGTAGTTAGGTTGTCCCGAAACATCAGTAACTACCAATCTACGCTGCATAACATCCCAGAAGGATGATCTCATTTAAACCGCGTCGGAAGCCTGAAGTAACGCACAGCATAAAATCCTGCTTGGTGCTGCCATCTAGGTAGAATGCAGCAACTTTCACCTTCCAAAGCATAAGAAAACAAGGCATTAATATAAGATTTAGGGTTTGCACGGTGATGGTTAAGAAGATACATTGTTCATGGACGTGTCGCCATGTTGTTTGGTTGAATTATGCCTCTATCTTTCTTGCAGAGGACAGTAATCTTCAATGAGATCAGTTATTTTAGGTGCGTTTGTTACTTAAACCTCCAATTCATCTCATTATGCCTGTCCGTTTTTTAGTACTAGAATCAAAACTAACTAACTAACTAACTAACTAACTCCATGGAGCAGAGTCCTTCTTGAGAAGGTAGCAGGTCGTCAGCTAGTCAAGAAATTCCCCGTGTTTTGTGGAACCCGAAGGTTCACTACCGCACTCACAAGAGCCCGCCACCTGTCCCTATCCTGAACCATATCAATTCAGTCCATGCTCCCCCATCCCACTTCTTGAAGATAGCATCAAAACTGTTACGAAACATTATACAGCATCAAAACTGACTGTCCGATTTAATTAAAACCTCTTATGCCACCAACACGAAATTTTGTCCAGCAATTTTGATTTTTGTTTAGTTGCGTTCATATGGTACGCAACTTTAACTGAATTTTTAAAATTAGCTCTAACCCCGTTACCGAACACTCATTCCATATCCCTCGAATAAATCTTAAATTTATCATCCTCTTCGGTCTCTTTCAAAGAGGTTTCTACGTAAAACTTTTGTACACAACACTTCTCTCCTAGGTCTCTCACATCAAGGAATATTATACTCTAAAGATGTTCAGTAACAGGGTGCTAAGGAAGATACTTGAGCCCAAGAGGAAGGAAGTAAGAGCAGGATGGACAAAATTACATTATGAGGAGTTACATTATTGTTACCCTTCACCAAACATTATTAAGGTGATCAAATCAAGGTGAATGAGATGGGCGGGGTATGTAACACGTATGGGTAAGAAAAAAATTAATACACGGCCTTGGAGGGGAAACCTGAAGGAAAGAAACCAACCGGAAGACATACGCGTAGGTGGGAGGATATTATCAAAATGGATCTTAAATAAAGAAAATGATATGGCGTAGACTGGATTAATCTGGCTCAGGATAGGGACAAGCGACGGGCTGTGAACATTCGCGTCTCAAAAATGCAGAGAGGTTCTTGACTAGTTGAGAAATTATTACCTTTCCAAGAAGGCCGTGGATTTATTAGCTTCTTCAGCCCAAGAGCCTAGCTACATGCTTAGCCAATCGTAACTTTCCAAATGTCACTGTTCAACTAACACTAAGTGACATGTCTGTACAATTCACAAAGACTTTCGATATTTTTATCCTAAGTTACCTATGAGATGTGCCCTCACGTTACAGTAAAGGAGATGGCTTCCTGATATGCACGAGTAAGTTGCAAAGGTCACAAGATATAGTCCTCCAGCTTGGATGTCGAAAGCGCGAATTATCTTAAACCCTTCATCGTAAAATTCTCCGTGTAACATAATTTATAGGTCGGACGGATTCTTTAGACATGAACTCGTACGTGTAAATGAGACCCCGGCCGAAAATTTGTTAATGTATTTTTTATTTCTCGGTTTATTCTATAAACAAGCAGCCTTACAGAGTAATGTAATGTTTTATGTATTCCCGTCGAACTAAGAATGCATGGCATAGACCGCTCTGAAATTACCGAGTCCTTACACAGACTTTTCTGAAATCTGATACTAACTAACTCCATGGAACAAAGTCCTTCTTGAGAAGCTAACAGGTCGTCAGCTAGTCAAGGAATTCCCCGGGTTTTATGGAACCCGAAGGTTCATTACCGTATTCACAAAAGCCCGCCACCTGTCCCTATCCTGAGCCATATCAAACCAGTCCACGCCTTGCCAGCCCACTTCTTGAAGATCAATTTTAATATTATCCTCCCATCTACGCCTGGGTCTTCCAAGTGGTCTCCTTCCCTCAGGTCTCCCCACCAAAATCCTATATGCACCTCTCCCCTCACCCATACGTGCTACATGCCCCGCCCACCTCATTCTTCTTGAAATGTAATACACGACACTTAATATTACATGGGGATTGCAATGTGTGAATACCATTCACTTGAGTTAATTTCAAAGAAAACGTTATAGAAGGATCAAACTTAATGAGCCCTTAAGATGTGTACAAACTGCACCTATGAATTTAGCTCCCCTCGAAGCTGGTAGAGGATATGACACTGTGCATCCGTCCGCTTTATCGTGTGCAGAAGTCACACACTACGACTCAGACCCACTGTGCATGGGTTATTTTTTACGTGAATAAATAATCTAGTATGGGAACATTTTCAGTAGGAATTTCTCAGAGAAGCAAGCTGTCAGGGGAATGAAGGTGCTTAGATTCTGAGAACTGGAGTCAGAAGACTTGCGTAGCATTTATTTCACGACCTTGAAATGAAGGTCGTTAAAATATATTCTCATTGTACGATGTATGATTTACCGCTAGCATGCCCGAAAAAAAAAAGTACATCGGAAAGATTCGCTCTCGTGTTTCTTCATCTTGTCGCGAGACGGCGTTAGCCGCGCGAACATGCGAGATACGACAGAAATTTGTAACAGACTATGCGCAATAAAAATAGCTTCCAAGTTTCGGAAGACAGAATTTTTTTTCTGACGAAACTTATGGTCGTGTGTAAGTAACAAATCCCATTCCAGTGTTAACATAAATATTGAGATATTCATCGGTGTAAAGGTCTTCTACATCTCGTAAGATAAAACTTATAATGGGATAAATATATATACAATTAACTTCTTACATTGTTCCTCTTGTTTTTCTCCCGGTAGGATTTTTTTTTCCTGTCCGGGGTTTTTCCCCTTTGATCTATTTTTGTACTGTTTAAATCCTTTCGTCTTTCATGTTACTTTACGTTCCATATTACCGTCCTTACAACAAACACAACACAAAACATCCATGCCCCCGACGGGATTCGAACCCGCAATCCTAGTAAGCGAGCGGCCGTAGACCCACGCCTTAGACCGCACGGCCATTGGGATCGGCAGTAAATATAGTATAGTACAGTACAGTACAGTGTAGTATAGTATAGTATAGTACAGTACAGTATAGTGTAGTATAGTATAGTATAGTATTGTATAGTATATTACTACATAATATAGGACAGTATAGTAATTAGGATAGGGGATGAAAGGTTGGTTTCGATTCCCGATAGAAGCGAGGATTTTTCTCTCCGTGACTGGGTCCACAAAGAGGCGGGACCCAACCGGCCCCTAACCAAAGAGTACCGAAAATCCTGTACCCGGAGATAAAGTGACAGAGGCATGACATTACCACTCACCTCTATCTGGTGCCGAAGTTAAAAATAGGCGAATTTATACCTCAACCTCCATAGGTCTTCAAGATATAGTGTCTGACGAAGAACAGCGACAACTCTGTGTTTAGGTTAAAATTGTAATGCATGTGCTTTAGTCTTTACTGTTTTAGACAGGAACCAGGAAGGTCATAAATACTGAAATGAAAGGTAAAAAAGAATTCTGGAAACTAATGTGCTCTTCACTTCTGCCATAATTGAATTTTTATTAGTTACTGTGTTTCCCATACAATGGAATTCTTTCAATTTTCGAAGATTTCATTAACTACCTACACAATTTTGCTGTTGTTTAGTAATTTCGTGACGTCATATGAGCATACAATAATATACTAGAGGTCACGTGGCTTTCTCTAGCTTTCAACAACTGATTCGTCAAGATATTTTAATGTTGGTGAGTAGCAAAAGTTGAGACTTTCGGTTCTCAGGAGGGTGTTTATGGAGCCCACTCTCTTCTTTGATCTGACTCCATATATTCTGGTATAACTCTACCACGTTTCAGAGGATTCTGCTGCCACCTTCATCAGGGTATGTCGTATACTACAGGACGTCATGTTCCAGAAGACAGCAAGGTTTTAGTGCCCATTGTTGCTGCGTGTTTCTCCCTTCATGTTATCATGAACTTTTTATTTCATTGTGCACCCCATGGAGACTTCTTTTGTTTTGTGACGTAAGTATCGTTACGTATTACATGGTCACGGTTAGTGAAAACGATAGTCCGGCTGTGGGAAGATGTCCATTCTCATTATCTGGCCTTCAGCGCAACCTGTGATGAACGAATTCAATTCGCGGTTTACTGATGTTGCATTGTTTGCATACAATGCCACTGTGCCATGTTTACATTGCTCCTAATGAATGAATGAATGAAAGTAATTATGAAAGAAGGACGCCAGTTACAAGGGGCGAAATAAACATTAATTTAGAGGGTATCCTCAGGAAGGTTTTTGAAACGTTGTTAGTAATAATAAGCTTCCATTGGAGGTCATCGCCTTACTTGAGGAATGAAAAATCCAGAAGAGGATTTTGGACAAAATTTATTTTTATAATCGATACAAGTACGCCTAATCCGCCTATGTTTCTTCACCAGCTTCATGAAAAAAACTCTACACGGTCACAAAAAATACTCTTGCGTTACGCCGTTCGGATAATCTGTTCCGTGACTGATAGCCTGATATTCGGGAACAGAAATGGTCCATCATCGTGCTATTGCATCTCCTTGCTCAGTGTTAAGGGGCTCTCACACTGGACGCTACTTAAGTTACGATGACGATACGATTAGCTTTGTTTCATATGGGACCTTGCACACTGAAGACGGCACGAGAGCGACATGTTCAAGACGGGCCGATAAGATACGATGACACATCAGCATGCCGTGTCGTCTATCGCTCAGCCGCAAACATATCGCCACAAAGCGGAAATATCACGGGCTTTTAAGATGCTTTACTAGAATATGCAAGCAAGAGCGAGCGAGCAATTATGAAACTTGTGGAGGTTGTTGGGGAAAACTCCATTTTGTATGACCGGAAAGGTTCTGTTTATTCAAGAAAGCGCAACGCTTACAACTCTCTTGTGTCTTTCTGTAAAATGATCTAAATCTTTTATTTTCCTGTTCTAGCTCCCTGACTGCAACAAAACTGCCCAGTGCACCACTTTTGTTGAACTAAGTGTGAACCCAGTACTTCCTTCTTGTTACCTCCTCCTTCGATATTCTTCTCATTCACCAGATAACAATATGTCCTCTTCGTCTGAAGACATTTTCATACTGAAGCAGCGCATATCGTCTGAGTGGATCGCCTCCAATGTGCGGGGCCCGCATCATGTCGGTACTGTCCTGCCGTCATCACACGGCCATCGTGTCGCAAGTAATGTCCTGTGTGATAGCGGCCTTAAAAGGGGGGGGGGGGATAAGAGAATTGAGGGCTGACCATAAGGAAAAATTCATGTTTAGAGAGACTCTAAAACTGCGCATGCTCCGTAAGTCTCGACCAGACGACAAGATATTCTTAATAAGCATGTATTACTGCAGTTTCAACATTGCGAGGCGCTTCAAATTTAACGCTATAATTAAACCGTGTTCAATCTGTGTCAATAATAAATTAAGAACATTTTTGTTGAATTTTCAACGGTCATTATTCCAGTCACAAAGTGAAAGCAAAACGAAAATCAAATTGCATCACAAAGCACAAGAATTCCACACAGGAAGGGCGATGTCTTACTGATTATACATATAAAAGTATTTCACGAAACATAAGGAGACTTCTTAAGACAGATGTAAATTAAAAGAAGCTACATAATAAATGTTGGAGAGACAAAAGTACACACACACACACAGATTTTTAAACTCGGGACTGAACGGGCATATCCAATTTCGTACACGGTTTATGGCCTACCCTTCGGAAGGAAAAAGGTCATATCCAAATTCGTTCACGGCCAGCAGGTATAGTATACGATTTCGTACACGGTCAATCCCTTACCCCTCGGGAGGGAAAAAGTTCGTATGCATGTTTGAAATAAAGTTGACTGAATTTAATGAGAAGTCCTGTATTAAAACATTGTACTAATATGACCATTTTTTATCAAGCAATGTAGCCTTATTTTATATTTTATGTACCGTGCATTTTATCATAAGTCTAATATCAGCCAACAAATGGACAAAGTTATTGACATATATGAAATGTATTTGAGCCCCCTACATATGTTTCAGCAAACGAGTTGCCATCTTCAAGGGGTTTTTAGCAGAGAATGACAAGAACTTTTTACATCCAAGTATATAGTATGGTTAATAACCATTCTATATAGAGAATTACAAGAACGTTTTACATAAAAGTATTTAATAACCATACTGTATACTTGGATGTAAAACGTTCTTGTAGTTCTCCGCTAAAAACCCCCTGAAGATGGCAACTCATTTGCTGAAACATATGTAGGGGACTCAAATACGTTTTATATATGTCAATAATCTTGTGCATCTGTTGGTTGGTATTAGACTTATGTAGCCTTAGTTTAATGAAATTCTTAAATAAGTATAATTACAGGACTAAAATAGAGAGTGGGGCAGATTTCACTCATTATTTTGATTTGCCTAGTATGATGGTAGGCCCGGAAAGGAGATTGAACTAATTGTGTTATAGAGTTAAGCTAGGGACGCCATTTAGTAAACATGGATCAGCGATCGGCTGTACACCGTGCGTTCGCCGTAGAGACTTTTTAAAAAATAACGACTGTGATACCAACGCAACAAATATTCAGATGACATTTTAACTCTGAGAGACACTGCAAGGTTCCTGATCACAACATTATCAAGAACTGGGTACAGAAGTTTCGAAACACGGCTTCTGCAACAAACAGAAAACCTGGAGACAGCGTCAGAATTGTGCTGACACTGGAAAACAATCAACAAGTTATAATGAAATAACAAGCAAAATCTTAAAAGCTTGTGCATCTCTCATTAGCCACCCATTAAGCTACATTTGTAATCACTCACTACATACAGGTGTTTTCCCTGTTCGTCTTCAAATTGCGGTAGTTAAACCACTATACAAGAAGGGAGACAAAACTAGTATGACAAATTATAGGCCTATTTCCTTATTAACTGTTTTTTCTAAAGTATTTGAGAAAGCTATGCACATTAAGTTAAGCCAACATCTACATACTAACAACATACTGGTCACAGAACAGCATGGTTTTAGGAAAGGGATATCTACTGAAAATGCTAACTTCAGGCTACCAGATAGTGTATTTACATCTATGAACTAAAAAATGCATGTTGGAGGAATTTTCTGTGATTTGGCAAAGGCTTTTGACTGTGTAAATCATGAAATTTTGTTGGCTAAATTACATTTCTATGGCATTTGAGGAGTAACTGCAGATTGCTTCAAATCCTATTTAACTAACAGAAGACAGAAAGTAGAAATAAAATCACGTAATGCAACTCAAAACGTTTTCTGTGATTAGGGTACAGTGAAGCAAGGATCATTTCTAGGGTCTTTATTATTTATAATATATACAATCGACCTTCCTCGGAAAATAAATTCCATATCAAACCAATACTTTTTGCTGATGACACTAGTGTTATAACATATAACAGAAATTTAGGAGATTTCTGTACAGTGGCAAATTTTAGTTAGAACTCAGTTAGAAACAGTAATCGAACTTGGTTGGTTGAATAAAAAAAAGTAAGTAACATGTTAATAGAAACTAATTGGCTAAACATGTTGGCGGAAAGGTGTGAATACAAAGGTTACGTCATTCAAGCTGACCAAGTATGATTTGGCACCCGCATACCTGGACACCTTGGTATTGGTATTGGGATATTTTTTTTCATGGCGCAACAGCCCATAGGGGGCCAGGGCCTCCTCATTGTCGAGGCTTCACGATCGCACTCAGGCACACCGCACTCGGTAGGACTCCTCTTGACGAGAGACATCCATGCCCCTGGCGGGATTCGAAGCCGCAATCCCAGCAAGCGAGCGGCCGCAGACCCACACCTTAGACCGTGCGGCCATTGGGATCGGCAGTGTTGACCGGGATGCAAACATGAACAATAGCGGTGTACGAAAACGGATATACCATAAAAGGGGCTTGAGAACTACCTGCTTATCTCGTGAACGAAATTGGACATGATATTGAACCCTGTAATAAACCGTGAACGAAATCGGATGTCCCCGACTGAACAGGACTGAGCACTGCTGAACGGGAGACGTTATCAGTCGCTTGCAGCAACCATGTCGTCCGCTCTACGGGGAAGTCCAGCGACATACAAATGCCCCATGCAATACATATTGTTATTGTATACTCTTTGAGCATGTTTGTAGATTCTATGAGCGGTACAATGAAGAGTTGTACAGACTGGCTTTGCAGATCTTGACCTGGTAACGTACATGCGTGTTAAAAGTTTAAAGTGGACTGGGCATGTAGTAAGGATGTTCAATAAAAATAACCCCAAAACGAATGTTGGAAGGAAGTTTCAGAGGAAGAATTCCCGTTGGAAAGCCGAGGAAAATATGAGAAGGCGAAGTGCAGAAGAATACCGTCAATTTGCTCAATAGGAAAAATTGGCTGGCAGCGGCAAGACATAGGAGTGACTGGAGGAAGAAAACAGGGGAGGCCATGACCAAGAAACGGGCCGAACAGCCATAATAATAATAATAATAATAATAATAATAATAATATAGTTCACTTTCCTTTTTTTTTTAAAAAAAAAAAGGAAATTATGAATACATCACCATACAATGTGTGTGCGTGTGTGTGACTATGTGTCCATTCTTTCAATTTTTGAACCGGTTGACAGATTCTAATAAAAATTGGTGTGAACATTATGCCACTGCAGCCGATCCAATTGCTGTATTCCATAAAATGTAAAGGTGAAGTTACAGCTCTACTCTTTCTTGAACCTCGGCACTAGATGTGGGTGGGTGGTCAAGGCCACGTCCCGGCCGCTTTACCCTCGGAAAAGGAACTCGGTACCCATTGTATAGGAGGCTGGGTGGGCCCCAGTGCCGGTCTGGACAGGTGCGGAAAATCTCGCTCCTACCGGGATTCGATTTCCGGACCGTCCACCCCGTAGCGTAGTCGCTATACTGACTACGCTATCCCGGCCTGCGCTGTATTCCTTACAACATCTAATGAGGCAGGAGCGACACTGGCACGATTAGGCAGCGCAGTATGCAATTACAAATTCAAAACCTTAAATGATACGCTATAATTTTATACCAGAAGCGACATTAAATTTCATGGCTTTTAAAGGAAATTATTCAGTCAGCTCAAAGACTTTTAACAAAAGAGAGAACAGGCCTCAGTTCTTTGTGGTGAACGGCCCCGCAGCAGATGCTACGGACGCACCGCAGCCTTGAAGGCTTATTGTGCAACCCTGTGGAATGAAGATTATGTATTTTCTGCTTTTCCATTTTAATGGAACACCGGTGGAACGAAATTGGCAGGGTAAAACCGAAGTACTCGGAGAAAATTCCAGTGTCACTTTGTCCACCACAAATTCAACATAGACCGAACCGGGATCGAACCCGGGCCTCCGCGGTGAGAGGCCGGCGACTAACCGCCTGAGCCATGGCAAGGCCTAGCCTCAGTTTGTAAATACTAATTCAAAGCAAGCCGAGGATGGTTTCATAGATTCAAAGGTAGAACAGGCATTCATAGTGTTCTCAGACATGGGGAGGCTGCTAGTGCAGATAAAGATGCTGCAGAAAAGTTTGTGAAAAAATTCGAAGATTTAATCAGAGGAGACGAGAAGAGGTAGAACAGGATAAAGAAGACTCCCTTCCAAAATCTAAGGCTCAATAAACTGTTGTGTTGTGACTATAATAGTGTATTTCGTAATTTAGTGTGTTAGTATAGTAAAGTAAATAATCCATTATGGTGTATTTCTCTCCCCCTTGGGGGGTCCGGCAACGAATTTATCTATTTTCAATAGACTTATATGGGAAATATTGTCCCGCAATTCGACAGTTTCGCATTTCGACATTACTTCGGCGACGGATTAGTGTTGAATTGCGAGGCACCACTGTACTGAAGTCTCCAAATATCGTGTAACATTTAAACCGAGATCACCAGTAACGTAATGAAGCTCCTGTTAAATAATAAAACCTGATAGGGCGGACAATATTTTATAAAATAATAACAGTTTCAGCCTTCTTGTGTAGAAGTAAAGTGTGAGTGAGTGACGTCAGAGAAAGTGATAGAAGTGGAATCCAGGCTCCTGAGATATGTTGATGCGGTGAGGTTAGGAGAGCTGCGAAGAAACGAGCACATAAGAGAAATTTAAACTTTTTCGAGCGAAGAAGGAGAATGGAAGACAAAGAAAGAACTGCATTAATCTAATGGGAAAATGGAAAACAAAACACAGTTGTACAACAAATACCAAAAACAACCCCTCCCCCCCAAAAAAGAAAAAGGTTTTCATTCAGACCTCTAAATAGTGACAGACTCTGTTAGGAGCCGGAAATAGTCAAAATACTCAAATCCGTCACTAAAAAAAAACAAAGATTCATAAATTAAAATATAAAATATCTGCTGGGCTGCATAGAGGCCTGGAACTAAATTAGGTGTACAGAATACACGCATGTGGTGAATGAATGCATCCATGTGTGGACAGCTGACCGGATGTTACGTAAAATTGTTTGCATAGAAGGACGCGTACAATTTTAGATGGTTTCGTTGTTTCCAAATAGACCCTTTTATATTCCATACACTCGTTGTCTTCTATTAAATAAAGAATGGTGTTCAATACATGGTGAGAATCCCAACGTTACGTTAAATACAAATCAACGGTGCTCAAAATTCAGTATCGCAGAGAAATGGTTACTTTGCAGCAATAAAAATAAGTAGTTCAACCATTCCGAAATGAGACATATGCGAGTAAATTAAAACCTAAATCTGTTAAAATAAACTTCACGTTACTGGTTATGCAATAACTCGCATCTAGCACAGACTGGACATTAATAACATGCGGTCTATAGGCCTACCAAGAATTTCTGAGCAAATGTAGCAAATTACAAATTAAAAAAGTAAAGACAAGTTATCCCTGTTTACGCCACGAAAGAGAACATGGAGCATACTCGGCAACTGATGGAGGAAACTACCAACTTCACGCATCGCCGTCTTATCCCAGCAAAAGAAACCTCAGTACGCATTGCACAGGAGGCTGGTTGAGCCCCCGGAGTCGGTCTGCACGTTTTAGATAAGAGAAAACTCGAGAAGTCGAAACCTGGATCGTCCAGCCCGTGGCCTAATCATCATAACGACTACGTTATCTCGGCTCGAAATTACAAGTTAATAAGTGCATAATAACAAGAACTTAGATATGAAAATGCAAGAGATGCAATGTATGCTTAACGTAACATTGTGGCGCGTTCACGTTACCATTTTTGCAGGGGAAAAACAACAATGCATGCTATGTGTTTTTGAGCTAAACGTCACTGCCAACTATAATTATAAAAATATTGCGTGTTGCACAATATTGTTTATGTGGCAAATTTATGTCGCCAGCAACAATAAAACGTACGTAGGTCTTCATGTAAAGTGCCCGATGTTGCATTGAAGCAAAGAAATATTCGTTTACTCATGGTCTTCCTCAGATGTAAAATTTGACTAAAAAAGATCGTAATGACAGATAACTCGTTGCGCAGTTTCTCAGTTTTTGTAAAGTGTTGACGTAACACGTTTTACGAGATCAGATGTAATTAAAGAACTATAATTAATCATAAAGGAATAAGCATTAAACATTTTGAGTGTGTCTGTATTCTTGCATATTTTTCAGCGCCACATTATATGTCACCTGTAGCCTGTCTGGCTGTACCATATTTTTTCCACTTTATCTCATAAAAGGCACAATTTTAGGAAATAAGTTATTGTACATAAAATGTGTGTTCTGATTTTCTCTACAAATTTTGTCTGAAATATTTTCATTCTAAGAAGAATTCGGAGAGGTATTATCATAAATGTACATAGGTCTTCCTGTAAAGTACTCGGTTATTCTTGTTGCATTTTAATGAAACTTGGATTTTCTTGATAGGTTTTCGAAAAATCCCGAAATATTAAATTTAATTAAAATCCGTCCAGTTGGAACTGAGTTGTTCCATGCGGACGGACAGAGAGACAGACAGACGGACTTACATTTTGATATTTGGCCGTTACTGGTTTTCATACTTGAAACAATTTCTTTTTGCGGTATGAGCTCAGGCCGGAGAAACAGTTTTCGTAACTGAGACAGAAACTGAAGAAACAGTTGAGCATCGAACATGACCGATTTTAAACTTCGACGTGTCGACGTTAAAGAGATAACAATTGTAAATCTCACCACACCGCTTAGAATATATCGAAGGCGATCGATTGTAAATCTGTTGTTATTATAGTGGGAAACTGTATAATGTGTGTTAAAGTAATTTTTTTTTTTTTTTTTTTTTTTTTTTTTTTTTTTTTTGCGGAATGTATTTACGAATCTAGTGACAATGACAGAGCGAACGAACCAGAAAGTTACGCTCTGCCGACATTTCGTAACTTGTTATGCAGTTTGCTGGCACCACAGAAGTCACCTCCTGCGATACGCTAGTACAATGAAGACTAAAGGCTAGTTCCTACAGTACCAGCATAAGAGCTATTTCCATCAGAATTAATCCTGAACTGAAATACATCAGCGACTTCTGTGTAACTCTGCAGCATGTATCAAATGTATGCGGAGGGCTTCGTCAAAACTGAATTGTTCCTTGTGCGTAGAAAAATGGGTACGTAGGAGTGGAAAGCCTTCTGTGGTTCTTAAATTTCCTTTTGTTTTATTAAAGGGGCAAATTGGTGGATTGTCCCTGAAAAAAAAAGGAAAGAAGAAAAATAAATTTACAACTTAGGCCCTATTCTTTTCCGTCCTGTCCATTTTATGCAGTCAGAAATTCACAGCATGGAGAAACCAAGATCCTAATGCGAGTACGGTACCAGGTTTAAATACAGGAATTTATTATTTTTATTTCTTTCTGTTAAATTTCATCATCACCATCATCATTATCATCATCATAATCATCACCATCACCATCTTGGCTCTATTCCTTGATATGCTGGGGGCCCCAGCTTCTCTAGCAATCTAACCCCCCAGTCTCCGTCTCCCGTAACTCTGGTTTCTTTATTGATGTATTTTCTTTTCAATTACATGTAGGTCACGATTTCTGTAATCGTATTTCCGTTGTTCGTTGAATACAGACTTACCAATTTTAGCGCTACTTTTATATGTTTCTTACCACTGTTGCATTAAAGTGCATTTCTTACCAAGTTGCACTGCTCACTCTACCCTGTCATTCCTTATGAGTAACGAAGTAATATCTGTTTATGCTCGTCACTTTTCGTTCGTCGCTCTATTTTATACGTTTCTAATCACTGAAAAAGTAAAATCAGTTTTCCGTAACATCTTGTTCTTCAGTGCATTCTCTATGTTAGTTATTACTGATGAATAAAATAAATGTATCTCCAAGAAGTTTCATTCCCATTTTATTTTACCTTGTCACCCTAAGACATACTCTTTAAAAGATGACGACAGAAGGCAGAGCACAGAAAAAAAATGGGCTTAAGGAGGTTAAGGCTCTCAAGAGGGCCGCAGAGCCAAGGTGTAAGTAAGTAAGATATATTCTTAAATAACCGAAAGAAACGGTCTCTGTTTTCCTTATCAATTCTTCACTCAATAGCCACATTCCACCTTCTTCTTCTTATGGCATTATAACCCTGTGTGTGTCTTAGCCTGTTCGATGAATTTTTTCCATTCTGTCCTATCATTCACAATTCTTCTCCAGCCTCTCACTCCCATCGTCCTCATATCCTCTTCTACATCGTCTATCCATCGTTTCCGTGGTCTCCCTCTCATCCTCCTTCCCATCGGTTTCCATTCCATCACTCTTCTAGTTACCCTATTTCCTTCCATTAGCCACATTCCACCACGAGATAAAATAATATTTCTGCAATATTAACCACCAAATGAACACAATTGTCATAGGTTCACAATATTTTCAAAAACATTAAACTCCTAAATGTTTGGGACCTTATTGGTGCATAGCCATGGAGTACGTTAATTGTTGTTGTATAAAACAATTATTTAACAATATTTTATCAAAATATTGTTGAGTAATTGTTTTATACAACAAGAATTAATATATTCCCCGATGATGGACCAGTAAGGTCCGAAACATGTAGGAGTGTAGTGTTTTAAAATATTACTGTGAACCTATGACAATTGTGTGCATTTGTTGGTTATATTACAGAAATTGAATTATAATGCACGGAATGGAAAATATATAAAAACTAAAATAATACGTCCAACTACTTTCCACTATTTTCTTCACTTCCTTGAACTTAACATACCTTCATTGCACAAATCACGTCTAACTTTTTTCTGTCTATTTTTCTCTACAGGGAATCTCTTAAAAACATCAGATCGATAGAAGGCGCAAACAAAACTGTAGGACTACACGAGATCTGCACTGTAGGCTACATCGCGTACCAGTTTATTGCGTGACAAGCAGTTTTGTTACAACTCGAAAAACTTTGGTTGGAACTTTTATAAATAGTGGTTATACCGGACCAGCTTGAACCAAATAACGTTTAGTGCTGACCACGATCAGCAAACACCTTCCAAACCGTTCAATACTTCCGGAAATGAAGTACGAGGACCGACAGACGGACTGACAGACACAGCGTCTTCAGCGTACTTTGATTCTAAGCGCTTTCACATAAAAATTAAAAAGCGCATATTAGCTTCGTTATATCTGTCTGTCCGTCTGTCTTTCCGCTTGGTACAATTGGGCTCCCATTAGAAGAATTTTCGTGAAATTTTATGATGGTGATTTTTAAATAAAATCTGTCGAGACAATTCAAGTTCTTTTAAAATCGGACACAAACAACAGACACCTTACATGTAGACCTCCGTATGTACGTACGTTTCTAACTACTTGGTTACTAACGTCAGGAGCCGGGTTGGACAAGCCGGATTCGATTTCAAGCAGAATAAGGAGATAAGTGCCTCCATAACATCCAGATCCGCCGTGTGGACGGACAAATTTACGTTTATATTTGGCTATTAACGTCACTGTGGTTACCTTTGTTACCAAGATTACCAGTGACCACTGGTTCTTTTTGTGATGAAGGGCCCCGCAGCAGATGCTACGGACGCACCGCAGCCTTGAGGCTTATTGTGCAACCCTGTGACGAAGATGATTAGTTTTTTCGTTTTTCCGTGTAATGGAGCACCGGTAGAATAAAATTGACAGGGGAAAACCGAAGTACTCGGGGGAAAACCTGCCCCAGCGCCACTTTATCCACCATAAATCCCACATGGACTGACCCGGGATCGAACCCGAGCCTCCGCGGTGAGAGGCTGAAACCGCCTGAGCCATGGCACGGCCAGTGGCCACTGGTGACTATGAGTTACGAGAAAGCGCACTGGAAGTGTTTCGCTCCGCGGACATTCCATACATTGCGGTATACTAAACTAACATCCGTGTTATATCCAAAAATCTACAACGAATTAAAAAAATGCAACAGCTGGAGAATAGGCAGTGGTTGCAAGAATAAGTTCAGAACAAGTAAATGTAAGCTTAGATATTGAAATGTATGGGGATTTCAGGCAAGGATATAACATTTTAAAATTCACAATAACAAAAATTCTGTATGTTAAAACATTCTTAAACCACGGCATTTAGTCCGAGTCAAAAAGATGTATTTTTATCGCTGATTCAAGTTAAAACTGGTTGCGCCTTTTAAATTATCCTCCTAAGTACTGGGTGTAACAGACAATCATACGGTACAAGAGGTTAAACAGGGTTTTCCCACTTCTCTGGTGTTTTATTCCATAATTCTTTATTACTCACTGTCACAGTTGACAGAGACCGTGCACTCCAATTAACAGATGATAGGCAATCAGCTAGATTTGTGTGAAGAACTGTCATGTGGAAAGACCTAACTCATCAATCTTACTATACGAAAACTCTGCATTATCACACAAGAGGGATATCTGTTACAGAGCTGACTATACTTACGAAGGAGCTGAGTGTGTTGTCCTGTAGCAGGGTGATTTAAAGGAGGCAGACTTGTGTAAATGAACCGTGTTTTGCTTTCAGCACACCGAATGTCTTTTTTCTGTCACCTGAAGAAGGGTTAAGAAATCTAGAAGCATGCTAGAATATGGAGACTTATGTCTTCTGCGATATAATTATGTGTCGATGGGTAATTATCTGCCTACGTTTCTGAGGAGCTTGCAGCCTTCATCTTCGGGGCAAGAAGAGTAGGTTGGGTGAAATAAATTGTTGCGTTATTCTGTGTATAGCGAAACCTCGGGTTTAGCTACTGGAGTAACGAGCCAATAAGAGAAGTGGTGATGCAGAGTGGACGGAGCCGCGGATAGAACACGCCAGAGGAAAGAAGATCGAAAATGAAGAGGCGACAGGAAGGAGATCCAAATGAAAAAATAAGGATCAAAGAGCCCCTCGATATGTTGGCTCCGAAAAGGGCTAATTTTTGGTCTCCTTTCCTCTGGTGTGCTCTCTATCCACGGCTCCGCCCACACCATGACACTTCTATTGGCTTGCTACGCCAATCGCCTATCCCGTCATTTCCCTGTACATCCTATAGCGCAACAGCTTCTTCCACGAAACTTGACCTATCATCAGAAAGGACGCCCCATAACAATAAAACCGCAAGTCGTGCCGGACGAGATACCTCGTCTTGCGTCCACGAAGGAGCTGACAGAACGTCAGTTGCAGAGCGACTTATACTTTGCAACTTACTATTCTTTGACTACCCTCAAGGTGGAGGCAGAAAGCTCCTCCGAAACGTCAGTAACCAATTACAAATCGGCATGGCGTCACATCGCAAAAGACCCTACTCTTCCATCAACAACAACGCTGTAAAAATTCCAATTCAGCTTTTCAGAATATTAGTTCAGTATTGCCGATCCCAGTGGCCGCGCGGTCTAAGACGTGGGTCTGCGGCCGTTCGCTTGTTGGGATTGTGGGTTCAAATTCCGCCGTGGGCATGGATGTCTCTATCTCTACGACCCCCTGAAGATGGTGGTTTAAACCACCGAAATACGTATAGGGGAATTTTAAGAATAAACTATTGTGAATAAAGTTTATGTGCATTAGTTGGTGTTTAATGAATATATCTTAACTGAGACAATAATTTCCTCACATACTTCTCTACTTCACTGTTGATATTCATGCCCACCACTGTTGATACTGCTTATTAAATACTCCGGGACATATTCGCCCTAACTCCAACTAACATTCTCACCCTCTGGATCATTCATACACTTACCGCCTCCTACTGACTCATAGACTCACCAATTCGCCCAGTGATTCATTCGTGTAATCTTTCGCTCAATTACTCATTCTTTCACTCAATCATTCATTCACCCAATCACTGACTCGCTCAATCATCAGTCCTTTCATATACTCCACTAATTCCCACACAAACTTACTAAGCCACCCAGTGGCGCAGCTAGGCTTTTCGGTGCCCGGTGCGAATAATCCCAATGGTCGCCCCTAACAGAAATTTCTGAATTTAAACAAAAGCAAAAATCATTTACTGTAATTTCTTTTATTTGGGTCAATAATTGAAAAAACTTTGAGCGCATAAAATAACTTTTATCATAAAAATATTAATTTTGCCGCCCACTGGATTCTGCCGCCTCGGAAGGCCGCAGCAGTCCCCCCCCGCCGTTGCTACGCCACTGCATTCACACATACAATATTTTGCCAAACCATTCACTCACACACACATTTAATTACTTCTTCTATCAGTCTTTATACGAAACCATTCAGAGGAAGACACGTGTCGTCACTAAGAATCGTGCACCTACAATCCAGTTTCTTAAGCGTTAAATTTTGGTCATTACTGTACATATTTCTTGTCTTCTTTCTGCAAAGTGGCTGCACAAAAAAGAACTAGCAGAGTCTTCCAAGCAGCGGAGAAGGTATAACAAAAACCTCGTTCACAGCAAAGCCATAATCAGCATTACGCTCTTCTTACTGCAAATTTCTCTTCAAACAATTATGCAGCAATGAGCAATTGTGTAGACGTCTAGCAAAGGAAACTTAACTTCATGTGTACATAAAACGGTTGAAAACATTGCCTCTGGTTGAGGTCATTTATTTAACTGCATAATTTAACGACCTAACAACACCGGCTATTTCCTGGTCCACCAACATCAGTGCAATAATAATTAAGGAAGTTAAAACAACGTAAATAAAAATAAAGAAGTTTTTACAAGTTTAGACAAGCTAATCAGATGGTAGTTAGACATACCTTATTATTCTGTGTGATTCATGTGTATGACCTTCAGGATGTCTGGTAAAACTATTTCCTATTATTATCCAACTCAATGCAGCAAAGTACTTTTTAAAAAGCTGACAGTTTTAAAGCTAGTTAAGAAATTCCCCACATTTTCTGGTACCTGAATGTTCAGTACACTGTGACATCTCAGGTTCTCGCTGAGGAGACTATGAAGATAAGGATGTGGCGCAGATGGAGGCAGAATTGGAATAATCCACTACACAAACTCAGGAATTTTTAAGTCCATTTTAATATTATCCTACTACTTGAGGCTATGTCTTGCAAGTGGTAGACCTATTTTTCTATAGTATCTACTTGGCGCTATAATCCTGGAAGGAGCCTGACCTCTCCTAAGACTTGACACCACTTCTCCCTTCTCTTCCTCTAGTCATCCATTGTACAATCTACAAGATCTCAAATTTTTCTCAATCCATCGATCTTCCTGCTTTCCGACTTCCTCAACACTTATCATAAAGAGTAGCCTTTTTCTTATCCTCTATTCTAACTTCTCTACAGCTTTTACAGCTAAATTACGTACTTTTTCGTCATGCAGCAAGATGAAACGTCGGAAAATAAGTCTACATGCTGTAAAACTCGTCCCATGATAGGATAAATGCCTCAGTTTTGGCTGGAAATATGTGAAAAAGTAGTGGAATAGCAGCACAATTGATTATGGACTGTTCTTACTAAGGCTGAAAATAAAGAATTAAAACCGTATGCACTCTACATCTATTTTCTGGCCAGCTATTGAATTTAACGAATTAATGTCAGGGCTTTCCTTTCAAAACATAAATATCCGAAGGTTTCATTTACATTTTATGTAATTAATGTTTGTAACATGTACACTACAATGTGACATTTTTGTATGTTGTGTACGCTAGGCCTGAAGATGGCAGTAATTACCGAAACGTGCAGCGAAGTCAAATGTATATTAAAATGCATATTCTAAAGCCGCGTTCTCACATCTGGAGTATTTGGCAAATGCGGCAATAACTGTGCGCTATACAAGGAGCCAAGTGAATGAATGTCATACTGTTTCCACGACTGTTTTACTTGCCTGACCTAACAAAACACTTAGCCTTTTAAACGAGTCGTAAGAAGGCAACACATAGTTGAGTTCTTACAGCATCGGTGATTAAATTTTGACTTGTTTCACTTTTACGGGCATTTGGTGGGAGAAGTGGCCAATGTTGTACAAGTGCAATAATCCTACGACGTGGCGGTGGCGAAAAGTGACGTACCTTCGTAAAAAGTACCAGTCGTGGGGAGGCGCCTCAATGTGAATAGACAATTAAAGAAACGGAAGAAACCCTGACAAAGTTCCCCGAGTAAATTTTGTGCGCATTTCTCAATTCTCCATGAATGTTATATGCCCTGCCCATGCAGTTACTCTCGATTTATAGCCTTAATCATGTTTGAGGACATCATTATTATTATCATGATCATTATTATTATATATCATTATCTTCACTCACTGCCTGGACTCTGCTATAATGCTGTCAACTAGGAATATCGCGTGACCGCTTTATATTGAGTCGCTGAGGCTTCATATCAGAAATGAAATTAATGGGAAGCAGACAAGACATGATAACGTCGACTAATTGGTCATGCTTCTTGTAGTTACTGATATACACACAGGCCTGTATATACAGCCGAAGAGTGACAGGTCCAAAGGAAATCAGATTTCAACGCTATGACGTTTACCGCTCAAATTAAAAAGCCACTGATGACACACGGCCAGAAGACCTAATAGGCATTGCAGACGTATGCGTATTTATCATATAGGTGCTTTCGGAAAAAAAACTCCCTTTATAAAACGTATACCAGCATCTGTTTAGGAACAGCTGTCACAAGTGTTTTCATATTGTTCATTCCGTGCAAGATTCTTATCCTTCCTTCAATACGTAGCCTGTCTCCAAAACACTGTATACCAGGATCAATTGTACAACAAACGCCTACGTTTTAACTGGTTTACTTTTTTTATATTTGTATTGTGTATATGCATTGCTAGTTCGGTTTTGTGAAGTGTTACATTAATGTGATTACCTGATGTTGGTCCCATAAGCAATCGAAACATGTAGCAGTGTTCAATGTGATATTGTAATATAAAATATCTGGGAACAACATAGTGCATTTTGTTGGACTGATTGTTGTAAGCTACTGTCACAACATAAAGTTACTGTGCGTATGTGAGAAGAGGGAGGTAGAATATAACATACACAAGCAAATATGAACCGCCTGCTGGATTTTCTCATTGTTTCATATTAGTACCCACCTTCGTCATCTCACGGCGCATCCTGGGAATCGCTTTACTGTGTATAATTTAAAGCACAGAAAGTCCCATACTTATTACGACACGAGGAATACGTCTTACCGTTTCTGTACCAAAACTTACATCATCATCCTTGAAATGTTACAGCTTTGTCTCCGAGCTATGTTATTTGCTCTTACATTTCATGTCGAAGTAGTGTATTGTAATTTTATTGTTGTAAAGTTACTTCATGCCGATCGCAGTGGCCGCGCGGTCTAAGGCGTGGGTCTACGGCCGCTCGCTTGCTGGGATTGTGGGTTCGAATCCCACCAGGGGCATGGATGTTTGTGTTGTGTTTGTTGTAAGGACGGTAGTATGGAACATTAAGTGACATGAAGGACGAAAGGATTTAAACAGTACAAAAATGGATCAAAGGGACAAAACCCCGGACAGGCAAAAAAAAAAAAAAACCGCCTGGGTCATGGATGTCTGTCTCTTGTGAGTGTTGTGTGTTGTCAGGTAGAGGTCTCTGTGACGGGCTGGTCCCTCGTCCAGAGGAGTCCTACCGAATGTGGCGTGTCTAAAAAGTGTGATCGTGAAGCCTCAATAATGAGGAAGCCTGGCCCACTAGGGGCTTTCGAGCCATAGGAAAAAAAAAGTTACTTCATGTAAAATAAGAAATCTTCTCATTTAGGTAGCAAACAAGAAGATGAATGATTCTGGACCGCATGGCAGTAGGCATTCCCCAATTTTAAGTTGATTTTTTTTGGTATCATCATTCCGTTGTGCTTTTTAATCGACTTGCCTTTTTATTATCAGAATGAACACAACAAAAGTATTGTGTTCGTTCTGATAATAACATTGGATGTCAGTTTCAAGTTTCTTTTAATTTCTTGTATTGTATTGTAATTTTTATTTGTTAATGTCGTTCCCACTTATCTGAATTAGACACACTTTCAAAGCATTTATCATTAAATAAACCATAAATAAATAAACGACAGTATATGTCGAGGTAAAGGATAAAGCAGATGAGCCATACACGCTTCATGCCCCTTGCACGGAGAACTGTAAATCACTATCCATGCGAACAAAGAGATGACACATTGAAATGAAAGATGTGGCTAAACTACTGCGAAGGAAGTATTCTTAGAAATGTCTTTAATTACAAGAAGAGCTCAGTCCTTAGACACATGGGTCATGACTTGTTTACACCAGGGGAAGAGTGGAGAAGACATGTGTATCAGTATGTATAGAAACAAGAAGCAGTAAGGAACGGTGTGCAGTGGACTAGCAGGCGGCATGTACAGAACCTGTTTTGCGTTGCTTCATGCGGTTCATCGCACAACAGAATTATACTAGAATGACGAAACTGCTCGTTTAATACAACAGCTTTATAAACACACAGGCAGCGAAGTAGTTTTCTGCAGGGGTAACGATTTAGATTTGTATTATATGGGAATCAGGTTTGAATGTGGGCTGTGACATCGGTCATGCTGTCTGAGATTTTTGTGGTTGTTCTCTGTCCCCCTCAGCAACTGCCGGAACAGTATCTCGATTAGGTAACTTTATCTTCCCTCAAAGTCCCTGCAAATAAATCCTTCAGCAATAATCCTACATTAAAATAACAAACCAACTAGCCTATATGTATACAAACACAACTTATATTTATATTAAGATATAAATCCAGCAACAAGTTTCAGCTATTTATCTAGTCATTATCAGGTTGCGTATAAGAAGATAAGGCCGATCCCGGTGGCCGCGCCGCCTAAGAGGTGGGTCTAGGGCCGCTCGGTTGCTGGGATTGTGGGTTCGAATATCGCCGGAGGCATGGACGCCTGTCTCTTGTGAGTGTTGTCTGTTATCAGGTAGAGGTCTCTGTGACGGGCCGATCACTCCTCCAGAGGAGTTATACCACCTGTGGTGTGTCTGAATGTGATTTCGAAATCCCTACAAGGAGTGGCGTACGCCCATCAGGGCTGTCGAGCTATGAAAAACAATATATAAGAAGACAAAAATTAAAATTTACATGTGCTATCGATATCCTATCAAGCTTGAGATCTTAATATTGCTACATGTATATTTAATATCATCTGTAAATCAAATATAAGAATAGAAAAATTAAAAGTTTAAGATTTTATGTATGATATATAAGTTGAAATGATGGTTGGGGTGTAGCTGGAAATCATACAGAAGAGATATCTTACCTGGTTGAAAGAAGTAAAATTGAAGACATTGCTGAAGTATAAAATAGTCAGATTCTCGGAAGTGGCGTCTATATAGCGGCATCTTATATGTAACTGTCGAACTGTTAACCAGAATGTAAATGTTCATTTTACACTGAATGGCTTTATGTGTTGCAGAGTCACTTCTAAATGTAGGTTTAAGTTGTAAAGGCATAATTGCCTTACAATAAAACTGTTGACATATTTGATGTATGTATATCGTAGTATTCCAGCGTCCAACACGTAACTTGTGCTTCAACTGTTGCTGTCTGAAAAAGTAACCTTACAATTCGACGTCTTCGATTTCCTGCAGTGTGGCGCCGCGTCATTGGGCGAGTGGTGCCTGAAGTTTCGAGACAGCGTGGTGCTCTCATCGTCAAGGGCGGAAATTTCCAAAGAAGACATTTCGACCCTTGAAGAGAAGAAAACCACAATGTCTCGAAAAGCCCGACACCAACTGCCCAGTGACGCGGCGCCAAATGCCAGAAGGACGGAGACCTCAACTGTACCGCTGCAAAGTCCTAAAAACTCGCATCGTACAATTCGATGCTACACGTATAATCTGAGCTACGGATAAGGCCATGCAATAAACCATTTACAGATGGATAGTATACTTCCTTTGACTAAAAGCAGTTGTATTATTTACACAGTATCGCCATGCAGTTGGGGTACGCGGTGTCGCAGTTAGTTGAGGCGGGTTCGATTCCCGATGGGGTCATTGGGATTTTTCATTGACTTAATCCTTCCGGCCGCACTATGGCACTGGGGTCGACTCAGCCTCTAACAGAAATGAGTAACAGAGATATCTCCTGGGGATAATGGCGGCCGGTGCGTAGGGCCGATAGTCGAGAAATTCTGGGAGCCTCAATCTCCTGGAGTTCTAAGGGCCGGTACAGGCCTGTAATGGGATAGATTTACCTTATCACCATACAGTTATTATTTCATGAACTCAAAACTTGCCGTGCAAAGAAGGCAGCGGTAGGCTGAAGTGCACGCCATGAAGACGTATGGAGGAGTGGAGTTACACACCACTGCTCCATAGCCTCGGCCCTAAATGGAGGCGAGTGGTCAGTTTCATGCCGCGACTGCTTTACTCCTTGGGAAAAAGACGCCAGTAGCCATCGAGTGGGCGGCTGTGTGGGCCCGAGTACTGGTCTGGAGGCTGTGGAAAAGAGAAAAATCGTTTGCCCTTACTGGAAATCGAAACACTGTTCCTATGTTGTCCAGCCGATAAGCTAGTCATATAAGATCATATAACAATTACGATATCCCTGGTCCCTGACATTGTCTGCATATTATATTGCATTAACATTCACAACCTGCCGATCCCAGTGGCCGCGCGGTCTAAGGCGTGGGTCTACGGCCGCTCGCTTACTGGGATTGTGGGTTCGAATCCCACCGGGGGCATGTTGTTTGTGTTGTGTTTGTTGTATAAGGACAGTAGTATGGAACGTAAAGTGACATAAAGGATGAAAAGGATTTAAACAGTACAAAAATGGATCAAAGGGGAAAAACCCCGGACAGACAAAAAAAAAATCCCGCCAGCGGCATGGATGTCTGTCTCTTGTGAGTGTTGTGTGTTGTCAGGTAGAGGTCTCTGCGACGGGCTGGTCCCTCGTCCAGAGGAGTCCTACCGAATGTGGCGTGTTTAAAAAGTGTGATCGTGAAGCCTCGAAAAATGAGGCGGTCTAGGCCCCCAAGGGGCTGTCGAGCCATTGAAAAAAAAAACATTAACACACACAAAAATTCGTCCAATGTCTGAAGATCCAGCTTCATCCTCACAAAGAACTAACTGTATCCTCTCTAAAGTTTATCTAAGTATTTGTCATAAGAGTTTTTTTACAGTACATATATACATGCTGTGCGAGCAAAACACACAGCTTCTTAATATTAAAGCAGGTAGGTAAACACAGTAATCACAGCGTTTAGAGAAATAAAGTAAGAATAAAGAAGAAACTTTGGCGGAGGTAAATAATTTTTGTATTGTATAATTGGTCACTTAGTAAAAAGACGTGTCGCAAAAATGAAAAAAAGACGAAATATTACAAATACTAGAGCGGTAACTCTATCCTAGGAAACGCAAAGGCTATACAACATAAAGGGATATTCTGTAAGAAAATACAACACAAAATTTACAATCTTGTTGCAGTTACTGTAACAGTGGAGCTTGTCACTAATGCCAGGTTTGAAGTTGATTTGAAATCACTTAGGAAAGACCTGTTTCTATGAGCGGACAGAGCAAAATGGATGCAGAAACAAAACGAAGCTTAGGTACCAAAAAATCTAACAATTACAGATTTATTCACAGAAATTAGAATAATACAACAGCATAAATTGTTTGTGACTTGAAGTACGTGAATGAAGATTTATATTTACGTAGACCTATACAGTGTGTTACTATAATACTTGGCATTTCGACCGCTACATGTGTGTGTGTTTGTAAAGCTTCTATTTTGAATCCACAGTCATTGTTGAGAAGCTAATAATCACTCTTACGAAATTTCTCGCCTTCTGTGCATCGCCACAGTACACTCACACAAGCCCGTCACTCTATCGTACCCTGAACCGGATTAGTCCACTCCGCAGTATTTTTTTAGGCGCCTTTGCAAAATTGCGAAAAGCGACTACTAGGTTCGTCATGTGTGTCTGTCTGTCCGTCCGCATGGAACACCTCGGCTTCCACTTAACGGATTTTAATAAAACATGATATTTGAATATTTTTCGAAAATCTGTCGAGAAAATTGAAGTTTCATTAAAACATGACAAGAATAATGAGTAATGTACACGAAGACCTACGTACATTTATGATAATATCTCGCTCAGTTCTTTTTAGAATGAGAAATGTTCAAGACAAAGGATATAGAAAAAATAAAAAACCACATTTTATGTTCAATAACTTTTTTCCGAAAATCGTGACGTTCGCGAGATAAAGTGGAAAAACATGGTAGAGCCGGACCGGCTACAGATGACAATAAACACGGCGCATGCACTTTACATGCCAGATAACTAAGGCTACAGACACACACTCAGAATATGTAATACTTATTGCTTTTCCACCGCAATAATGATTACACGAAGGCGCCTCAGTGTTACGTTATTCGTACATTGTCTGTTTTGCTTAAGATGAACTTTATAATATTTTCTACACCTAGTTCTATTAAATGACCTCTTCCCTTTAGATATTCTGACTAAAAACTTGCACATATTTCTCCCCTTTCCCACGAGCGAGTTAATTTGTCTGTTACCGTTACGAATTCCTTTTACAATACAAACAGTCAAATAGGGCCATGTTTACCTTAGCCGGATTTATTTGCTCGTGCGAGATTTGAAGAATTACCTGTCTGCGCTTATACGTTGTCACATTGTCTTATTAAAGATAACTACTAATAAGAGTACAAATAATCTAATTGATTCTTCTGGTGACAACACGACTCATGGCAGATGGAAATCCAAGTCATGTGTCTGCTTGTAATCTGAAGTACTGTGCTAAACGTAGTGTGAATACAATGGATTTATAGACAGAAAGGTATTAGTGTTAATCCTTAAATATAATATGTTATTGGCTAAATCACCCTGTAATCACGAACAGAGATATATTTATAGAACACTTCTGAGGCGGATTATGCCCAGAAACCACAAAAATTACGTCGATTGACGAATTACACAGTTCTACTTTCATATAACTTTAGATGACATAACTGACTAAACTAACCAAACACCCAACCAACCAACCAACCAACCAACTAACCAACCCACTCCCTGGATTAGAGTCAAGAAATGACCGCATTTTATAGAACCGTAAAGTTCATTACTGTATTCGGAAGAGCCTGCCACTTGTCCCTGTCCTTTGCCAGATCAATCCAGTAGACGCCCTACATACAATTTCTTGGAGATATATTTTAATATTATCCTCCTATCTACGCCTAGGTCTTTTAAGTGGTCTTTTTCCTTCAAGTTTCTCCACCAAATCCCTGTATGCATGTTTTCTCTCCTCTATAGTGCCACGTGCCAAGCCCATCTCATCCTCATTGATTTGATTATCCGAATAATATTTGGTGGAAGGAGAGTCATTACTTGTGCCCTAAATTCGGGCATGCGGATTAAGAACAATAGCATAAAACCTGTCCGCAATTAATGATTTTCATTTCCCCTTTCACAAAGAGAAGTATATTCGTCTTATCGTTCAGTCCTCCATCTTCCCATCTAACCTCCGTAAAAGCTATCTCATTACAGGCCTGCACAGGCCCTTAGGACTCCAGGAGGTTGAGGCGTCCAGATTTTCAGACAATCAGCACATGAAGGTGGTAATGTTTTCTGCCCTACGCACCGGCTGCCTTTACCCCTCCAGGAAATATCCCTCGTACTCCTCTCTGTTAGAGGGCCATAGTACGGCCGGAAGAATTAAATCAATGAAAAATCCCAATGACCCCATCGGGAAACAAACCCGCAACCTTCCGGCTTGTAGCCCAGTGCCTCAACCAACTGCACCGCAGTGTACCCCTCTAGCCTCCTGTATTCCCGCTAAATCTAACTTACTGATTTCAGGCTTCCGCCGCGATATTGATGAAATCTGCGGTCTTCTGGGGTATTACGCGTCGTCGTGTGGAAATTGTTTACACACTGCTTGCACTCTGGCCACTCCCTTAAGCGACACTGACCTATAGAGGCTCCGCACTTTTCAAGTTCCAAATCTGAAGCAAAACAACGCCTACTGTAAATCTAAAACCACTTCAAAGTAAGTAAGTTGATTCCCAACTCCCTTTATAAATTAAATTATATGGGATATTTAAATATTTAGCGAATATATATTTATACATACAACAAGAGGTGGTTTGTGATTACCAAGGTATGTTGTTATTATCACGGCGGGTCTATGAAAATACATAGTTTTCACATCCAGAAGGGAAATTTTATATTTGAAATTCTGCAATCTGAAGGACAAACTTACAGTTTAATCTACAGTTTATGCGTAACAAAAATTAGTCAGGAAAAAAGGGGAGGGCTTCACTCGTTTAGACTCGCCCGTGGCAGAAGTACAGAATAAGGTTAGGCGAAAAAAGTCTACTTTGAGGCATTTAGATTCGACTCGGTTCGACTGGATTCGATTTGGTTAATGTACCCGCACCCTGACATGAAATGTGATAGAAGGATAGGAAGCAGACTGTGACCATTTTGTAATTTTGTCCTGACTTCATATCCCCATAATTCAAGACTTATTAACACAATGACATAACATAATTGACGTGGAAGGGTTTTAACAGTTGGAGGTGAAAAGCAACAGTTGTAAATCTGTATTCATTCATTTCTCTGTTGCTAAGGCATTCTTAGGTGTGATGAAGATAAGATAACAAACTGCATTTAAATGTGAAGAGATAAAGGTGGGTATATACGTCTAAGTAAATGCAAAGATTAGGCTATTATTTATAGCTTTTAAAGTTACTGATATATATTTTTAGTTCAAAATCTCAGAGATTTAAAATCGATATGCATATTAACGACAGAGCCATTGATAAACACCAGATTTATCCGACTTTCTTTTAATCTTAACACCTACAAGATATTCTGTTATCAGCAAAGTATGACAATACAAGTCTTGTCCATACGATCATTCGTAATTCTTTTTCCTAATAATATTTGGTAAATATTGCACATTATTGCTTCTCTCATCAAGTAATTTTCTCCATCCTTCTGTTGCTTCCTTTCCCTTAGGTGAACATATTCTTCTTAGAGCTGTATGTTCTTCTCTTAAGATCAGAAACCAAGTTTCACGCCCTTACAAAGAGAAAATATTCCGTTTCAGAGATGATGGCAAACAAAGTTCTAGGCCTTTGCCCGCTGTCTACGAGTGTTCGACGTATTTGCACATTGGCCCTTGGCCCTTGATGCCATCTCTCCCATCCGTAACCTGATGATGCGCAATGCCCTTAAAATAAGGTACCCACTTTACATCACTGCCATTTAGCTACTTCTTGGGACATCTGTCATTCTCCTTCCAAGTCGAAACAGGTCCTGCAAAAGTTGAGTTTTAACGCCTTGGCTCTAGCAAATGCACGCTGCTGGTTTAACGCCACACTTCGGCTTTCAGAGCCATCCTTGTGAAAACAAAGTGTAGGCTTACCTTGTGAATAAAAAGACAATTTGTCCAACAAACCGTTAATAACAAGCACTCAATAAATATAATCTTTTTTTTTTGTGGGGGGACAACAATCCATCTTGGGCCTAGGCCGCCTCATTGTTGAGGTTTCTAGATCACACACAATTAGACACAAACAAGCGGTAGGACTTCTCTGAACGACTGATCAGCTCGTAGCATAGATCGCTACCTACACAACACAGAACATACACAAGAGACGAACATCCATGCAATCAGCGGGATTCGAACCCGCGAACCCAGCAACCAAGCGGCTTCAGATCTACGCCTTAGAACGCACTGCCACGGGCATCGACAAATATAATCATATTCCCTCCATGGCGCAACAGCCCCTGGTGACAGGGCCCCCTCATTATCGAGGCTTCACGATCACACTCAGTTAAGACACACTACATTCGGTAGGACTCCTCTGGACGAGTGATCAGCTCGACGCAGAGACCTCTGCCTGACAACACACAACACTCACAAGAGACAGACATCCATGCCCCCGGCGGGATTCGAACCCACAATCCCAGTAAGCGAGCGGCCGCAGTCCCACACCTTAGACCGCGCGGTCACTGGAGTCAGTAGTATAATGATATAGACCTATTTATTGATCGGATATGATAGGTCTAGTTTGGACGAGGCTTTCACTGTAGAATTGAAGTCGCCCGGTCTGAAGGAACTACAATTCTACCCTGCGAAACTAATGTGTAGGCCTACATAAATTCAAAGACAGGCATTGTATTGAATATGTTACCGCTTACATTTCCGACAAAGTTGAAAGTAGTTCTATATCTGTATTTACTGACATGCGATTTATTTAACAACATTTTAAAAACTGCATCGATTATGCAGAGTCAAATGTCACTAACGAATTGGAAGATTGTGGATGCAATCAGCCACCGCCTACTTTACAGTAATACACGGAACCTGCTGCATGGAGGAGCTGAGGAAGTCCACGAGAACCTCACTCAGTTTAAACAGGGTATCGAGTCGAGATTTAAAGTCGGGACCTACCAAATACTTCTCCCTTTCCTTCGTTACTTCTTTCTCCTTTCGCAGTGTTTCTAATGAGAAACTAGCTAACCTATAATACAGAGAAAATGAACAAAGCATTCCTCTAACTGTGCCTGCATCGGGTACTTTGGTTTTCCCCTGCCAATCATTCGACTCTTGACACATGGTCATTCATCATCAGACATGAAGTTTATGATAGTGCCACTGAATCACAACATCGGACTTTATCACTGGACCAGCAAGTGGCTGGCCGTATGAATAAGAAAGCGAACTTACAATGTGCCTATGTAAATGTGCACAATGCAGTATGTAGTGTGTTCCAAGTTTAGCACACTAAAATTAAACCGAGCAAGTTGGCTCAAATTGATAAGCCTCCTGACGTGTGTTTGGTTCGACTACCGGCTGAGACATCGTCTATCCTCACTGGCGTCTTTAGGCGCTTTCGCAAAATTTCGATAAGCGACTATTAGCTTCGTTATAATTGTCAGTCTATTCGTCAGCATAGAACAACTTGGCCCCCTTTGGACAGATTTTCATGAAATTCGATATTTAAGTATTTTTCGAAAAGTTGTCGCGAAAATTCAAGTTTCATTAAACTTTGACAAGAATAACGGGTACTTCATATGAAAACCTGCATACATTTATGATAATATCTCGCTGAATTATTCTTAAAATGAGAAATGTTTCAGACAAAAGTTGTAGAGAAAATCAAACCACACATTTTACGTTCAGTAACTTTTTCCCGAAAATCGTGCGGTTTATGAGATAATGTGGAAAAATATGGTAGAGCCAGACAGGCTACAGAAAACAATATAACTCGGAGCAAGCGCTTTGCATGCTGCATAACTAAGGTTACAGACACACACTCAGAATATGTAATACTTATTGATTTTCCAAGGCAACAATGGTTACGCGAACGCGTCTGAGTGTTACGATATACGGACATTGCCTGTCTTGTACATTGTTCCCTGACCCTCTCTAGACAAATGCCTGGATAAGTACCTTCAATTACGTCACAGTCATAAGCGCCGGTAAGATTTTGTGCAAGGAGGTGAGCATTTCCTGTACGTAAAGTGACCGGACTTATCAATGCTGGACAGGATAGCAACATAGTTGTAGTTTAATTAAAATTTCAAAGTTTTTGTACAATTGTTATTGTAGGACTTAATAAATTATTAAATAAAAAAAAAAAAGGAAAGATGTCAAAATCCAAAGTTGGTGCACCGCGCTGCTAATTCCACTGGTCACAACAGCTTTCTTCCACATTCGTTTTAATTTGTCATTACTATGCAGTCGGAGCTATTGACAGAGTCGTTCTACGGGCTACAAATAAAATCCATACTTAGCATGCAATTATACGATCTTAAATTCCCTGACACGTGATTAGAATTCATCCAGTCGTGAAGGGTATTTTCACTAGCTCTATGTGGAGTTTTAACTAAAGGTACACCGATGACATGACTACACACTTGAGATAAAGCTCCTATCAGTGTCGGCTAGTGGCTTTCTAACTTCTCGTCATGCAGGGAATACATCTCATGCGTGTCCGTCCGTCATCAATCAACATTAATTTTTGTATATTTCAGTTCTTGAAATAGTCTTTATCATCCTCAGATGCAAACATGTTGATCAATTGGAGACTATAAATATTGTTGTCGATGACGTAAATCCTATACAAAAATGCAGTCTGTGTAATCAATTTAATAGCAGAAATTCATAAATTTCATAACAGTTAGCATCATACTCTTTCGGACGTACAGTCATTACGGGTGTGTAAGAAGAGACCAGGGTAAAGGTAATGTTAAATTCATTACTTAAAAAGTGCAGATAGATTCACTTGCAAGATATGTGAAGAAACATGGTTAATTAATTCACATGTACTCTAATATTTATACATGTTTGTTATATTGCAGTTTTAACATCAGAAAAGATGTCTTCTAAGGTTATATTCATTATAATACAACAGAACGTTCAACATTCCTCTTAAGTGACAGTTTTATTGAAGCATTCGAATCTGCCAGTCGCAAAATATAAAAATAATGAATTTGTCTTAGGATTTTTTAAGTTTGGAATAGTCTATCTTAGACAAATATCTTGAATTGCATTGCAAATATCCAATTCACAACTGGAATTATTCAAAGCCAGTGAAACCTTCTGATATAATTAGCTGTAGGGAAAAATACTTCTCATTTAACTACTTAATGCACTTTATAATTCTTAAGGCAAATTCTTAAAAGGAAACTCAATACGTAAAGCGGTGCAGCATCATACGAAGCAGATGCTGAAATGTACGGTATAAGGAGCAGTTTTATGTACAGTCCTTTCGACAAGCTCAACATGTCTTTTTGTGTAATGACATAGCTTCCTGTTCTCTTCGATAAGTTACAGTGACTGACCGCGTGTTCAAAAAAGTTGACCAGCAAGTACACTTGAAAATTTCCGAAAACACGTATCATTTAATTTCAACGACCTCTCACACTTAACACCAGTTTTAAATTGAGGGGTGCTTGGAATCACTGAGTTGTCTTCTGTAGAACTGACGACAAATTTGGAGGTTTGTTAATGTAGCAATTATAAAGTTCTTCCTGTGATATTAAGCTGTACTGTCCTTCATTATTTTCTGTTTTATTTAATCTAATTTTCCATGACTATAAATCTCACTGTATCACTGCATACGTAACAGCATATATTTAGTGACTATCAGTGTGTGTGTTAGTGCTTTATTCATGCATATGAATGATTGATAGTACTGTAGTTAAGAACAGGGCCAATAGATGGCACCAATAAATGGAAATGGGGCAAGTACGCCTCAGTCGGTGTTGCTGTTCCAAACTTCACCGACAGAAGTTACATAGCGTTCATTCCATGCAATTGTGATTTCAAAGTGTCGCTAAAGGCCTACAATACGTGGTGGTGCAGCGGTAAGAAGGATTATCTGTGTAGCCGTAGCTATACACAGAAATTTTCAAATTTCCTATGGAAATTGCATTGTCATCTATCTACTTCTGTACCCTTATTAATTTTAAATGTGGAATTGAAATTTTATAAAAAAAATAGTGTTTTCGTGATCGTACAGGATCATTTAATTCTAATTTAATAAAAGTAGCAAGTTATTAATAAGATCATAATTTACAACACATCCAAATCTATGGATAATTTAAAATTTTCATCTAGAATTTAAATACTTAAGAAGTTTTGAAATACTTCTGCGGCGTTCTTCAACTCACATAGGCATCACAGCTGAGAAATATTTCCAGTTCCATTTCTAACTGAAAATCACTCGCAATAAATTGTGTCCGTACGTCCAATTTAGAAGTTAAGCAGGCAAGTCAGATGAACAAAACCTAACAAAACTAAACTTGTCGCTTTACAGATCGGTCAAATATTTCTTTACAGCAAGTAGAAATCTGTGGTTTCATATCTCATAAATATTGATTTCGTTATATTGTCAGTTACTTTCAGATACCATAAACGAATTATTTCTTGTTACAAATTCATGTAGAGAGAAAGACTGGCTGTAATTAACCCTTTAAAGATGAAGTTTAAACTGTTTTTTAAAGACCCAGTTCGTACCGCGCAGTAAACACTTGTCATCTCGGTTATAAAAAACCAATCAGTTTGTGTTATATTGGGCAAAAGTCGCTGTTTGTTCTGAGACAAATAAAAAACACATAAACACAATGTAGGCAGAACGTAGCATTTTTAAATGTTAAACCTGTTGGTGCATCTAGTAACAATTAGGCTTTAAGAGGTTACATAAGCACAGAAATGTTTGTTCAAACAGAACTTTTTACCTCGCGATAGAAGTACTGTATAAAAACTGAGGGTATTGAACCAGCCAATCATATTTCACTGCTCAGTTTGTTTTCTTTGACGCGATCTCTGTAAATTTCCACCAAGATGTGCGGAAACAGCATGTTCTGTTCCAATTTGTGTAAAAGTCCTCCCAGAAGAATTCAGAACTAAAGACATAATTTTACTGAAATGGAAATGACAATGCAACTGCAAATCGCTCTTTTATTTACCAGAAACAAATGCAGATTTGGAAATTGATGCCGTATTTTATACAAAGTATTAATTAAATCTGCCCCTTTACTCACATAAGTGAACACAAATCCCATGGTCGCATGTTTGGCTCTGATTAAGACTATATTAATAAGCATAATAAAACATTAATAATTTTATCTGCAACTGATACATGGGACATAAGACAAGTGTGTTACGAAGGAGTCGGGATACCTCATACAGTCAAGTGACTGACTACAGGCTACACGACTGAGTTCAGATTTTTCTGTTATGGGACGGGATTGATCTTTAGCTTTCATACACATATTCTTAACTTCTTGCGAAATTTGATATCGACCAGAAGTGAATATTTCAGTAGTTGTCTGCAATATACAAGAAAACAAATACTTCATTCGTTTCAGTGACGAACATTCCTTCCACTGATCATCTACATGTGTGCGCGTCTTAAGTTTACGGTGCCTGTTGTTACAATAATATTGTTCTAAGACGCACATCCAGTTTCCATTCGATCGATATTTGTTTCCAACAACAAGCTATTTTTCTTTTACTCACACAAGAAATTTTACGTCATATCTCTTGCTGAATTACCCTTCTCTTTGTAGATATGCCAGTTGATCGAATAAGGGCAATAATACTTTTCCCCATTATTACTTGCACAATATACAGTTTTTCAGCAATCCTTATCTTTCGACTGTCTGCTGTTTAAGAAGTAAGTCACCGGAATGCTTACTCATGCTGAGAACGTGAGTTAGATATTTAAAATCTTCAGTTCCATTTATAAATTAATTTTATTGTTCATTCCAAACTTAACACGATCGAGTATATTTTACGAATTCGTAGCTCTATTTTATGTGGTTCTTATACCGTACACACTACTTTCTGCATTTACGCCTTTCCGAAAGGAATTCCGGTCCCATAAATGAAACAACAATTTTTCACAATGCATCTTCTTTCTGTAACATAAGTACATTACGTCTTTTGCGTTCGTTACATTTTCCTTTTGCCTGGCTTCTTCTATGAGAATAAACGAGATATACTACTACTGTCTTCCAGGATGTGACACCGTGCACTTTGGTAGATGGGTACCAAGGTTCTTCCAAAATGTTGGTACCTGCCTACTAGACCACACGGAGTTACGTTCATAAAATAATAACGTAAGAGACACCACCGTCAAGTACCTAAAATCTGATCAGCATGCGACAGTATTTCCACGGCGTAACAGCCCCCAGTGTGCCAGGGCCTCCTCATTATTAAGGCTTTACGATCACACTCAGAAACACCTCACTTGGCAGGACTCCTCTGGACGAGCGATCAGCCCGACGCAGAGACCTCTGCCTGACAACACACAACAGAATAAAGTGTAAATAGAGAGTGTACTAAAATTTTCCCTGTCCAAACAACAATAGTATATAGGGGGGGGGCAGAGGTATAGATCCACTCATTCTTAACTTCGGCTCTAGATAGACGTGAGTGGTTACTTTTACGCCTCGGCCGCTTTACCCCCGGGAAAACCCCAGAGCCGGTCTCGACATTCTAAAAAAGGAGAGTTCTTACTTCCACCGGGATACGAACCCCGAACATACAGGCTGTAGCTTGTCGCTATAGCGACTACGCTACCCCGGCTCTACAGAAAATGTATTTAGTATAAAAATTACTTAATTAAAGCAGCAGATACAACTTATACATTGTCAAATAAGAAGACGAGTATGAATGAAGGAGAGGCGTGACGTTATTACGACGGTGACAGAAGATATCTGTCTCCAGAAGAATGTGACTCGGTTTAGTGCCTTCAATAACGATCGACGTTTCTGTGCAATCCAGTGCCTCTACATTCATCTACCCTGCAGATGTAAACTGCTCCAAGACGTCGATATTGATCTAAAGAATGACATCCCACAATGCGTCATTGTCATGAAAGATAAGCTTGGAAGAGCGTAGATAGAAAGCATATGAAGGTGATAATTCATATGACGTACAAAACGTCTCTTATGGTCTAAGTAACAATTATATTATGACAACTACATTACTAGGTTTAATAAAATAATGTCACAGTTTTTAGACGTATGTGACGTTCCTCAGGGCTTCCGCTCTTCAAAGCAGCTGGTCTAACGACCCACAGTTTTCAGGATAATAATATTTTTCAATTCGACCTTAATCCATTCTGGAAGCCGGGACAGCTCAGTCGGTATAGTGACCAAGCTACGGGCTGGATAACCGGGTTTCGAAGCCCGGGAGAAACAGGAGACTTATCTCACTTCCAAAACGTCCAGACCGGCTCTGAGGAGCACCTGGACTCCTACTGAAAGGGTACCGAGGCCTCTTTCCCCGGAAGTAAAGCGGCCGAGGCGTGAACCTGACCCCTCACCTCCAGCTGCTGCCGATGTTGGGAGCAGCTATGACTCATTTCCCCCTATTTGCCTTCATGTCTTGTATAGGGACAAGTTTACCATTTTTTAAAGTCTTAACTTAATCCATTCTTCTACCTAGCGTATTCATTTCAGACGAAAGCTCGTCACTGCTTTCCCTACTCCAGATACACACACACCTGTATAGCCCTAGCTGCTTCTTAACCTTAACACCTCAATCCATGTTCACACAAAATGCGTATCATCAACAATCACCCGCCCCATTTCCACCGCTTTGTAATTTTTCTCCTACTCTACAATTACCGCCGCACTGAACGTCACTATGTCATAAATGTCACTGGTTTGCATAATCTCTTGACAGCAAATCCTATTGCAGATTATCATTGTTCTTTGACGAAATGTAACAATGGAGCAGCCCTGCCAGCAAGTCGTACTGTTTTCAATTCTTACAAGAAAAGTGAAAGAAATTACGAAAAGATGAGTGGCAGTTCATATTTTTATATCCGACACATTTTTCAGTTTCGCCAGTACACTTCTAAATAAACTACAATTTCCCTGCTTCTTACATTACCAGGTACTTTATATATCCAGTTGTAGGAAAACGAATACGACCCTGAGCTACCGCATGACAAATGAAGGTGTCCTAAATGGAAAGTTAGAGTCAAATACATTAATATTAGTCCTGTTGTGCCCTACAACACTTTTTGCTTGTAAGAAGGTAAAGTTTTTATCTGCACAGTCCTCGTGCGTCCGCCATAGCCACGAATCAGAACAAACGGAGAAGGCTTGAATTCTGCACGCCTGTACAAGCTGAGTTCGTATTTAGTGTCTCCAGTTTACAAGTATTTACCATGACAGGTCCCGTCACCATCGGTAATTGAAATTGTGTCGCTGCTCATTTGTGTTCGATACAGAAATTTTTGACACATGCTGAACAACAAGATTACTGTCACATGGCACAGGTAACTAGCACAATTTATAATTGATTTCACAAGTGTGTATTAACAATGAGTGATTTCAATCTAGATCTGATATAGACTATAGATTATTTATCGAAACTGCGAAAGGGGGACTCACATGATGACTGATGAAAGATAAGTGGCTATAATTAATAAAGAAGTCATTCTAAATTCGTGGGTGTTTTTATTCATAGATACCTACTAGGAAATAAAGATAAATAATACAAAATGTGGACTATAGAATGTCTTGGTTTAGATATAATTCATCTTGAGTCATTGTGAGTCTCCGATCTGTAGCGATGCTTTATCTGTTACTATAGTTAGGCAATAATTCGTAACGAATAATGCTTGTTATAGCATAATAGCAAGGTTGTTGTACGCGGTGGCGCAGTTGGTTGATGCACTGCGCTACACGCCGGAAGGTCGCGGGATCGATTCACGATGGTGTCATTGGCATTTTTCGTTGGCTTAATCCTCGACTCAGCCTCTAACAGAAATGAATACCAGGGATATCTCCTGGGGAATAAAGGTGGCCGGTACGTAGGGCTGACAACCTTACCACCTTCACGTGCCGATTGTCTAGAAATTCTGGGAGCCTCAACCTCCTGGACACCTTAGGGCCTGTCCAGGCCTGTAATGGGATAGCTTTGCCTTTTATAGTGCTTGGATGCTGAAGCTGCATGGTTTTAAAAATATGACATAGGAAAATCTTATACTCGATAAACTAATTACTTCTTAGGTTATCCCATGGCGCTATTTCAGTTACACAAGTTATTTGTCTTAGAAGTAACTGAAAAGTCCTAGGCGGAAAGTAAGAAGGAGATCTGGAAGAATCAGGTCTTGGCCTATTAAAATATATTATCCTACAATATACTCAAAAAGACGCAAGGAAACCATGATAAACTTCCGTAAGTGTATTTGTGTGTAGTTTGTGCAACATTTCTGTGGATTGCTCAGACGGTACAGTGTAGAGTGACAGAATACAGTGAACAACGAATTGGGAGGAATGTGGAACGAAGTGGTCGTAGCCTAAATTAAGGTACTATACAGGAATATGCCTTGGAGTAAATGAGAAAAATCATGGAAAATCTCAATAAGTTTAGTCAGTGACTCGGCCAAAATTTCAGAGTGGCACATTCAAAATGCAAGCCATAAGGGTTACCGCTTGCTGTGTAGGAAAATGGTTATGCCAAACGAGAAGGGATTTGGAAGGAGGCAATCGTGACTTATTTGAAAATATTATTCTGGTATTCTCCTGGAGAGGCGGAGGAAAACCACGATAAAAGGTAAGTCGGTAACTAGGTCCGTATTAGACCCGGATACCTCGCTAGTACAAGTTAAAAGCGGTAAATCGTAAAACTGAACAGAAAAACTATTCTGTTTCACGTATGTAACTGTCAGACGCAAATGTTTCGATAGCGGCACAGACATCACATTTGGTACCTTCGATAAAATGTAGTCCAATAATAATAATAATAATAATAATTAATTTTCCGAACAAATGCACGTGATCTGATTTACACGAAATGAGTATCGGGTCAGAAATTCGGGTCAGATGTAAATAAAATTTAGTAAATGCATTGGCCTTAAAAAATTGAAGTATTTGTGTATATTAGAATAGAGTGAAATTGTTTGCTTTTAGGAAATTTTAAGACACGTAAATGACTGCAGTTCTGCATCTTCCACACATGAACTGCTTTCGGTCTCGATCTCCAACACAATATTCGTCATAATTAATCTTTGCTCTTTGTTGGCATTGAACACTTGTCACCAAACTGTTTATACTCTCAACCAGAATATTTTACAAAGAAAAGTTACAAGTTTCATCATCACATTTTTCGTTGTTTGTTTTGTTTTGGTTTGTTTTCGACATGCTCATGTCGAAGAGAATTATAGTACGTACTAATCTCTGTCTTTTCCATTAAGAAGAGAGGATTAAATGCGGATAATATTCTCTACCATTCGGTAGAAAATCTTTCGTCTTTCGTTTGCTATCTAAAAACACAGAGATTAAAATATACAGAATTATGATTTTACCTGTTGCTTTGTTTGAATGTTAAAATTGGTCTCTTACATAAAAGGAAGAATATAGGCTTAAGGTGTTAGAGAACAGGACGCCGAGGAAGATATTTGGGGCTAAGATTATGAAAATAAGACGGGGCTGGAGAAAACATTCAGAAATATGAGTTTCATGACTTATTCTCCTCGCATAATATTATTACGGTGATGAAATAAACGAGAATGGGATAGGCAGAGTATGTGGTTTGTATGGGGGAGAAAAGAAATTCATAAACGGTTTGGTAGACAAGCCTGAAAAAAGAGACAACTTTGAAAGACCTAGACGTAGATGAGAGGATAATATCAAAATGCACCTTAAGAGGTAGGCTGGAATAACGTGGTGCGGATTTATCTGGCCCCACACAAGGAAAAGTGGCGGGCTATCGTAAAGACGGTGGTGCATCTTCATGTTCCATAAATTCCCGAAAATATCTTGACTACCTGAGGAACTATTAGATTCTCAAGAAGGACTCTACTCTACAGAAACAATGTATTTTCCCATTCTTGCCGTGCTTGAGCTCTTGCCAACTTAATTATTTGGTGGTTCACTACGTAGAGAAAAACCAGTTTCGGCAGCACTGTAAATGTTATCTGGTTTGTCCAGCACAATAACGTCAGTACGTTCTTGACGGAACAACTCCGCATTTTGGACAAAATATCTAGCGTTAAAACAGGTGGCACATATAGTAAGCACTGTGCCTTAAATGTTAAGAGGCTTCTAGTTGCAAGTGAAGAAGTGATTCATACATACATATGTGTTGTTACTATTAATGTTCTGTGTTCGCGGCTGCCATGATACGGCACGATCAGTTGCGGTCACGTTGCTTGCAACTTAACAGCATACCTGCCGCTTAAAAGACGCAGTCATTGTTCAGTTTGTGTAGCTGTGAATAGTTTGCTTATACGAATCGAAAATACTAATCCCGAGAGTACAGTGAAAGTATCAAAATATCACAAATAAGGGACGCCATCTCAGTCGAATTTTCACATCGGCGGCATCTTCTCAGAATGTAAGTTCTTCGGCCAGTTTTGGTCGATGTTTCAATTTTGTTCATCGATTGATATAATTTAATGTTACTGGTGTGATTCTGAAACATGGTCTCTTACTTGAGGGCAAATGTTTACTGAAGACTTCTGATAGTGTTTCAAGGACAGTATTTTGACCTGAGGAACTGAATTAACAGGGAAAGAAGGTAGGGCCTATAGAACACATTAAAAGTAAAGGTAAAGGTAAATTTTACCCTAGAACAGGCCATGAAGGCCCAGAGGGGGAGTAGAGGTAGAGCTTTACTCTTTCTTTAACCTCGGCGCTAGATGGGAGTGGGTGGTCAACGCCACGCTCCAACCGCTTTACCCACAGAAAAGAAACCCAGCATCCCATGTACAGGAGGCTGGGTGGGCCCCAGGGCCGGTCTGAACGAGTGCGGAAAATCTCGCCACCACCGGGATTCGATCCGCGGAACGTCCAGCCCGTAGCGACTCGCTATACCCACTACGCTATCCCGGCCCTACAAATTGCACATAGCCTACAGAATCATTATAATTGTAAGCTGCTAACTTCTTGGAATAGTGTCTTCATTAAGCAGCCGATAATCTCTCATCTGGTAGGATTTATGGCGATGTGTATGGGTATACAATTGTAAGGACAGCAGACACGTGTCGTTGACGATGTCGGGCACGTGGATAAGAAGAAACGTAGCTAAATGAAATATGTATAACTACTGTGCGCGTATTTTGTCATTATTTATAACAAAATTAACTTTTTAATACTTATAACTGCTTTCGTAATTAGATTTTTATATTACGGACAGGAAATATTGTTCGTAGCCACAGCCGCTTTAAAGGACTAAGTCTTCTTATTCAGAAAGGAATGCTGGAACAATTTTCGAAATCAAGACAGAGTGTTTTGTTTAAAGACGTCAATTTCTTAAGATATTAGATGAATGAAATACGAGTATGGAGAATCATTGGAATGATAATTATAGGGGAAAACCGACGTCCACTGAGAAAAACCTCCCCCAGTGCCACTTGGTCCACCACATATCCCACATGAGTTTGCTTATTAGCAAACCCAGACCTTCGTGGTGCAAATAAAGTGCCATACCTCGGCTTCAAATCGTTCGATCAGCACTCGGTCTTATTCTTGTCGTAACGCACGCAGTTGCAGTCTATTTGTTACACGGTTGTGAAACGTCTCAGCAGAAGCGCAGAGCTCCTCCATTCTTGGTGTTGTATAATTTGACACTCGTCTGTATGAGTAGAATATTAAACAATGGAAATGGCAGTTAAGGACTTATATATGGTAACCACCGGCACTTTGGGATACTGACGTTTAGTTTTATATTGCTATCGCACAATGAGCATCTTATTTCCATGACTGCTGACCAGGTTTTATATTAAGAAGTTAGAGATAACAATAGACACTTACTGATACACATGAGCTGCAGCTTCTAAGCCACGTTACTTCGCTTCCAACTTATTTAAAGCCGAATCTAATGTTCAAGTGTATGGTTTGTCAAACTATGGTAAGCCTACAGTTACCGGTACGCAAAACATTGTTTACTGGTACACGACATTAACCAAATATCGAAATATAAAAAAGGACAAAAACTTTAAAAACAAATAAAACAAAAGCCATATATTTGCTAATACGCAGCACTGCAACATTATACATCTCATCCGCGCTGTCAGTCAGTCTTTCCAATCTCAGATTTTTCATTTAAATGTAAAAGAAACCATAATGTTGGTAAAATGAAATGGTTACATTTCAATTACTGGTAGGCCAGCGAAGAAATTTTTAGAACCCCTGCTCTACTGAATAAGAACACTGCACTGATGTATTTAATCTTGTATTCACCGTGCATCTTTTATAAATTAAAAATTGAAATTAAAACCAACTTGATGCACCTTCACTATTAAAAATCTTAATAGCAGATTAATTAACTCTTAATTAACCCGACATGTTTCGGTAAGGTCTACGCAACTAAATGTAGTAAACCCCTGAAGATGGTAAGGTATCTTACCGAAACATGTCGGGTTAATTAAGAGTTAATTAATCTACTATTACAAATTTTAATAGTGAAGGTGCATCAAGTTGGTTTTAATTTCAATTTTAACTGCACTGATGCTTCAGTTTAAGATACAGATTTAGCAGCTAAATGTGATTAGCCCTACTTGCCTTGATAATCTGAAAATTACACGTTTTATCTGCCTTAATATGAAAGGATTATAATCCTTTCATATTAAGGTAGATAAGCACTCATATAATTATATGAGTGCTTTACGGAGAGATTACTACAACCATACATTTTCTAGCCTTAGCAAATATAAACCACTTTAGTCGCGTTGGAACTTTTCTGTGAATATTTCTGAAAGTGCAGAGGCCGTTACAGCAGGTACATCGGCTAAATGATTTTTTTAAAGGATGTCATTCCATTGTGTTCTTTATAACAGAAATCAAAATGTTGTTCTGTACAATAAATTGAACATATTTGTGTCTGGACTGCTTTTATTTTGATTTCTGAAATAATTTTTTTTCCAGACGCATATACGCATACAAACACGCATAAATTAGGACAGGGTACATTTGACTGTGGCCGTGTGTGTTTGTGTGTTTGGTGTATGTCGTTGTCACGTCATATCCATGGGATTTTTTTTTCACGTCCTAACGTAGGTTGCAGCTTTTGAGAGATAAAATTTTAAAATAATTCGTTGCTTAAACGAAGAGAAGAGGGACGAATATAAAGGTACGAAAGGGATAAAGAAAAATGAGGGGTGAATTTAATCTGATACATAATTTCTTCCTAAATGCAATTTTCATTTGTTATTATGTTCCCAAACATTTAGTGTACAATACTTCAAGACGATTTATTAACTTCCTTTCCGTTATTATTCTGTACAGCATGGAAACATGGAAACGGAAGGCCTACTTAATTTCTGTGCGTTAATATCTACATCATAACTCTTACAAGACTCTAACACTTCCCGTATCTTTCCTCCATGATTTGTTTTACTTAAATAAATATTGTCATCAGCACAAACCAGAAAAATTGTTTCATTCAATTCCAATTCTATTTGGTTTGTGGAAATCCATAATTGTTTCTTTCTTAAGCATTTCCTTAATTCAGACCATTCTGACATTTCAGTTTTATATAATTCTTCTATGTTATTTAAAGACCTTGGAACTCCTTTACGGCAGGTGCAAAGTCTTCTTCATTATTTGCCTTTTTGTTAATTTGTACTGCAATAAATATCGTCCTGATAATAAATCCTTAAAACAGGTATGGTGAGCTGCTCGTCTTACTTCAGTATTGTCTGCTGTCTTACCTTTCGTTGTTTTACAAGAGAAACATCACCAATAAATAACTACTTGGACAACAAGTAGACAACTTAAAGTCTCTTGATGACAACTGCATACGTCACACAATGTTCTGCGAATTATGTCTGCTGCAGGAAATGTAATAAAGTAGATATCGTTTACACCAGTAGAGTGTGTTCCTTGAGTTTCACTCGTATATCAAGCAACCGTTAACATTAGCATTATAGCAGGCCTGTCAAACTCAGAACAGGTTACAGGCCAAATCCGAAATCCTACTTCAGATCATGAAGGGCAGCATTAGTCATATTCCATCGTCATTCTTCATTTATAAATTTAAAAAAAACGCAACGGTGTAAAATACGACTTGCACTTAATTTTGCAGGATTTCTTGAGGTTTTTGTAATAAAAATAACAAAAAGGACGTTAAAACTTATAAATATCAAGATGTAAGCGAGCCACACCATAAAGCTCTGCAGGCCGCGTGTTTGACAGATCTGCAGTGTAGGAAGGCGTTCTTAGTCTTCCTAACGAATCATTTCACACAATAAAATCTTGATGAGTCTCTTTCCTCATTATTCATATGAAAAAACGTATTCTGCCTTTGTCTTGAAAAAAAAAAAGAGTTGAAAGGTCGATTTTCACTGATTCTGATCTTCAACCTATATTCCCTATACGTACATTTCTTGTAAGAGTTAATTTTGAAGGACTTAGAGGAGCAGCAGGATGACCAAGGCCTTTAAATCTAACAGCGCTATTTATAAATATTTAAATTTTAGGGCCAAATAAACCTAAAACCCTAATAATGCCAACCTGAAGCTCATCACCTTCGACTCGACGAAGAGCTTCCAGCTTCTGTCCTAATCTGACGCCTTTCTTGGCTTGTATATGCCTTACCATCACTATATTGTGATGTTTGGCGCAGACGTATTTGATGGAGATTCTAGTATAATTGTGATGTGTTACATTAAATCACACTAGCTATTACAGAAAATTATAAACCAATTGAAATTCCATAATTTGTCAGACATAACTTGTCACAGTCTTTAATTTGCCAATAAAATAATTTGTGGCACATGAAGTCCCTACATGACAAGTGTCTTGAACTGGTGCAAAAGACGAAAGCAAGCAGAAAAATTGAATTGATGAATTGTGTATAATTTAAAATAAGGAGAACGAACTGGGAAATTAGAAGACATATGAAGCAAAACAGGATAAATTTATCGCAGGCTCAACTTAATTTTTGGGTTAAGAAAGGATGCGACTCTACTTGAATCGTTATACAGTGTCCTATGGTAGGGTGATTTTAAATGATAGATCATAAAGGATGTGGAAAGCAGAGGTCATGGACCATTTAGAGCCAACAACTACACATTTTTCTGGAAAGACCAAGAAAAACCACGAAACACGTCCGTCAGTATAGCCTGATTTCAGGCCACGATTAGAAACCGAAACGCCCTGCATGCAAAAAAGAAGTAACTACTGTCAGCAATGTTCAGTATATTTCCAAAGAATAACTGAATTTCCTGCATCTGTTTCAGGATGTTTCACGAAAGGTATAGGTGTTCTATCACGTGTGTCCTTAGTGCCTGCTCAGTGTGTTATATGAGGTGTGTCCTTAGTGCCTGCTGAGTGTGTTATATGAGGTGTGACCTTAGTGCCTGCTCAGTGTGTTATATGAGGTGTGACCTTAGTGCCTGCTCAGTGTGTTATATGAGGTGTGTCCTTAGTGCCTGCTCAGTGTGTTATATGAGGTGTGTCCTTAGTGCCTGCTGAGTGTGTTATATGAGGTGTGACCTTAGTGCCTGCTGAGTGTGTTATATGAGGTGTGTCCTTAGTGCCTGCTGAGTGTGTTATATGAGGTGTGACCTTAGTGCCTGCTGAGTGTGTTATATGACGTGTGACCTTAGTGCCTGCTGAGTGTGTTATATGAGGTGTGTCCTTAGTGCCTTCTGAGTGTGTTATGAGGTGTGTCCTTAGTGCCTCCTGAGAGTTATATGACGTGTGTCCTTAGTGTCTGTTGAGTGTGTTATATGACGTGTCCTTAGTGCCTGCTGAGTGTGTTATATGACGTGTGACCTTAGTGCCTGCTGAGTGTGTTATATGAGGTGTGTCCTTAGTGCCTTCTGAGTGTGTTATATGAGGTGTGTCCTTAGTGCCTCCTGAGAGTTATATGACGTGTGTCCTTAGTGTCTGTTGAGTGTGTTATATGACGTGTCCTTAGTGCCTGCTGAGTGTGTTATATGACGTGTGACCTTAGTGCCTGCTGAGTGTGTTATATGAGGTGTGTCCTTAGTGCCTTCTGAGTGTGTTATGAGGTGTGTCCTTAGTGCCTCCTGAGAGTTATATGACGTGTGTCCTTAGTGCCTGTTGAGTGTGTTATATGACGTGTCCTTAGTGCCTGCTGAGTGTGTTATATGACGTGTGACCTTAGTGCCTGCTGAGTGTGTTATATGAGGTGTGTCCTTAGTGCCTTCTGAGTGTGTTATATGAGGTGTGTCCTTAGTGCCTCCTGAGAGTTATATGACGTGTGTCCTTAGTGCCTGTTGAGTGTGTTATATGACGTGTCCTTAGTTCCCTCCGAGTGTGTTTTTTTTATTTATTTATTCAACTTGCTCCATTACAAACAGTAACACTACATGTTTTAGCTGTTCTTTTTGAATCTTTATACAATTCAATATATCCTAAATTCTATTCTACAATATTATAAGTACTGTTTAACATATACTATATACTATGTACTATATACAATATTTACATTATTTATTTATTTATTTATTTTGTGTTTTATACCTTCTGAAAATCTATCGCATTACAGAAATTGTAAAAGTTTTTAGTGAATTTTTGAACCAACTCTGGTTTATTCAACGGCCATCTTCCTCCTTTTGTAATTATTCTTTTCCTTAATGTGTTCCTTTCTTTCTTCAATAACCGACAATCCCATATCAGATGATCTATTGTTTGATCTCCTCCGTTACAAGTACACGCTGCATCCTCTGTTATTTTGAATCGGTGGTAGTAGTCCTTCAGCTTTCCATGTCCTGTTAACATTGCTGTGAAATTTGGTGATATAGGTAATTTTATTGCGAGCCTTTGGCTAACATTTGGAAAGTACTGTCTTGTGTTTATTCCTTTTGTAGTTTGTTCCCATTCTCTTTCCCATTTTTCTCTGCTTTCTTTTCTTAACTTATGCTTTATCGTAGTTGTAGGAACCTTGCTATAGCTTACTGCTGTCTCAGTTCGAGCTGCCTGTTTGGCAAGGCGATCAGCAAGTTCGTTACCGTGTATTCCTGTATGAGCTTTCACCCATCCGAAGTCTATAGACCAATTTCTGCTTTGTAATATTCTAATTTTCTGTCTTATTTTCTGAGTGTGTTATATGAGGTGTGTCCTTAGTGCCTTCTGAGTGTGTTATATGAGGTGTGTCCTTAGTGCCTCCTGAGAGTTATATGACGTGTGTCCTTAGTGCCTGCTGAGTGTGTTATATGACGTGTGTTTTTAGTGCCTGCTGAGTGTGTTATATGACGTGTCCTTAGTGCCTGCTGAGTGTGTTATATGAGGTGTGTCCTTAGTGTCTGCTGAGTATGTTATATGACGTGTGTCAATAGTGTCTCCCGAGAGTTATATGACGTGTATACTTAGTGCCTGGTGAGTGTGTTCCTAACGTTGAGGCCATGCTATAACTCAGGCCGTTATTCGCCGGCCTCTCAACACGGAGGGCGGAGCTCAATTCCCTGTTAATCTACTTGGGGTATGTGGTGGGCAAAGTTATTCTGGGATAGGTTTTTCTCCTACTACTTCGGTTTTCTCCTGCCAGTCTCATTCCACCAATATTCCATACTAATTTATTCATCTAGGTCGGCGATATAAAATGACAGCAACTGACAGCGTCGTGAAATAAAGCATTTCTCTCCCTCATCAACATCGGAATATTTTTGAGCCTCTGCAACTCTATGTCTAAACATTATGAAGGTCTCTACAGGTTTCGTTCGCTACTCTGTGAATTCTGATGACGGCAGTTACCTCACAAAACACACAGAGGATCTCAAGTGTCGTCTGGACGAACATCGTAATTCCAAACCTTGTGGTGCTATTTGTTCAACAAGCCTTGAACTTTATGACCATTTGCAGGGTAATTAAGTTAAACTTCAGACTCATATGAGGGAATTAAAACACTTGACATTTGGAATTAAAATTTGTTTACCACTGCTTCCACAATGGAAGTACAAAATGCCAGAATACGTCACAAAAAGGAAAACGTGTAAGTAGCAGATATAAAGAACTGATAAAAAACAAAACACCGTACAGTTCAGAAAACACATTAAATGGCAGCAGAGCTAACAGTTATGAAGTTAGTTTTTTAATGAGTTTAAGGATTATAGAGGTTACGGAAACTACATTACACAGAAAATGGAACAGTCTTACATACTAACTATATTTCAATGTAATTACGTCTCCTAAATCGGGAACGTAAGCATCTTTTTCGTCATTTTGCGAAATTCTGAAAATTTCTAAAACTACAATCGCAAAAGTTCAAAGTTTTTCATCTTTTTCTGAGAAGATTTCAAAGCCTCATTTAAAGTTTCACATAAATTAAATAAACTAATAATAATAATAATAATAATAATAATAAATTTGTAGAAGAACTCCGTGTTAATTTTTATTTTATGGCGAAAATAATCTCAGTAGATATTACACATATCCCAACACACGAAATGTTACTATTCACCACTAATGAGTTTTAAAAATGTCCCTCATCTACAATTATGCGAGCTCGTCATGTTAGTATAATGAAAATAAACATTATATGGGAAGGGAAAGTGTAACTGCAAGGCATACAGTTCTCCCAGAATTTCTTAACAATCTAACATTTATTCGTTCAGAGTTACTAGTGATGGGAGAAGGGAAGCCCACAGCAATGTCGTCGCTGTTTCAGAGAGCTGCCTAAGAGTAATCAAACTCCTTGAACCATAGGCCAAGACAAGTTAAAGGTGTTGGTAGACGTGGTGGCTGATATTCTTCAACTTTCAGAATGTAAAGAAGCGAGGAGCCGCGTGTCAGCTTCTCGCTCCAGCCACCTTTACTCCCGAGATACTGGCTGAATTGGAGTGCGGGAAAACAAACTGTTGTGGACCAAACTGGCTGCGAGAAAGTTTTTCCTATCTAGAATGAAAACCAGGACCTCCAGCTATCGGCCAGACTACCGCCTGTTCTAATTAAGTTTTTAAACTTCACAGTAAAATAGCTTTTATACTCATAGTTGGAAGTTAAAGTCGTCTCTGTGCGGAAGTGAAGACCATATGACAAAGACATACGGTGAAGTTGGGGGTATAGCTCCGCGAATTTTTAACCTCGGAATGAGATGGAACTGACTTTGTGTCCCGGTCGCTTTCTCTTCGGTTAAGAAGTCCGCCGTGTTAGTTTAGATATGAAGAAATGTGGGACCCAGAGCCGGCCTTAAGGCAGCGGAAAAGAAAATATGTTCTGCCTCTTCCTGGATCCGAATCCTGATCCCCCCGCCGTCCAGATCGTAGCATAGGCTCTATACTGACTGAACCTGTTTACAACAATGCTTTAAGAGGCCTAGTACACCAGTACTTCTTATGTTTGCCAAAAACACTGCTGAACTGGACAGTGTGTTTACACTTTAAGGAAGTACTGTAGCCGAACATTATTGAAACATTATTAAATGCTAGTATTGTTGGAGCAGTTCGGCTCTCCCCTTCCACTCGTCTAAATATAGCAGCATCGACAAGAGACCAGGTGTCCCGAGTCAGTTGGCGGGAGTAAAAGGAAAGGAGTAGACGGATGGTTTTGTGCTAACGTTGTATTGTAATAAATTAAATAAAGTTAACCTTTTTGAAGAGAACAGTCTATTAATTTGATGTATATCAAATTAATAAAAAGTAACCAGCAAAGTTCGGTTATAGTACAGCTTCCTGCTTATAGTTACGTTATACGTGTAATGCAGCAGTGTGAATCACTTCAGCATTCCGTGATCCTGGGAAACAGCGAAGGCAAATCTTTCAGCGTTTCTGCAGACATGGAGAGCTTGACATTTCTGGGCCCAATACACAATAAATTTGGGGGACCCAACTACGCTAGTCCTAAACTGCAATGCAGATGTACCAAAGAACAACTGAACAGATAAAATATATTTTAAATAAAATATGAAGGAAAAACAGCTTTTTCGAGGCTCCCAAAACGGTGAGGCCCCATGCAGCAGCACAGATTGTAATATCCTTAAAGAGATCCTGTCTATAAATTATCTTACAATCGACTGGTCGTTTATGCTGGCGATAGCAGTACGGTATTACCGGCATTATCGGCTGAGCCGAGAAGTTCGATAATACATGTATTAAAGTTTAAGCGTTTTTAATAACAAGCTGCCAATTATTAAGACTATAGCGTGGATGGTGGATAAATAAAAAAATTAGTATGGAGCAATAGTGCAATGACAATGGCAGGGTAAAATCGAAGTGCTCAGAGAGAAACCTGACCTAGCGCCACACCGCCCGTCATAAATCCCACACGGACTGGCTTCGGATCGAACCCGACCATCCACAGTGAGATGATATATAGGAATGTACAGGAAGAGGGTAAGGGTTTGGACTGGGTTCAAAGTGCTTAGGGTAAGTTCCGATGTGGAACACTTGTGAAAACCGTAATAAACTGTCTGTTTCAGTCAGGCATAAGAGTAAGGTCAATTTGTCCCTGTACGCTCCATGACAGGACATGGAAGAGTGGAATGGTAGCTCCACACATTTTTAACTTTGACGCTAGATAAGGTTGAGTGGTCAGATTAATGATCCGGTCCCTTCACTATAGGGGAAACAGCCCCTGGTACCCACTGAACAGGCGGCTATGTGGGTCCCAGAGTCGATCTGGAAGCTTCGGAGAAGAGAAAGGTCTCTTGTCCGTGTCAGAAATCGAACCACGATTCTTCGGTTTTCTAGTCAGTACCCTGGTCACTACAGGACTACGGGACCTCAGCTTCTTCAGTTTCTTACTCAGTTTTCATGTACGGCTCCAGGTATACATCTTTAACGGATGTCGAAGTAAACCAGTAGGTGAAGGTAAAGAGAGCTTCATGCAGGTATGCAAAAAAGAAAGGCCAGAGAATAGGCCGTGCCATGGTTCAGGCGGTTAGTCGCCGGCCTCTCACCGCGGAGGCCCGGGTTCGATCCCAGGTCAAGTCCATGTGAGATTTGTGGTGGACAAAGTGGCACTGGGACAGGTTTTTCTCCGAGTTGTCGGTTTTCCCTTGTCAATTTCATTCCACTGGTGCTCCATTACTTGTAAAACTTGGTAAAAAAAACTGCTCACCTTCATCACAGGGGTTGCACAAAAAGCCTTAAGGCTGTGGTGCGTCCGTAGCATCAGCTGCGGGGCCCCCTCACTACGCAAAAAAAAAAAAGCCAGAGAAAAAACACAAATAACACCAATTCCATGCGTCTGTGTACACAAATACTGTTTTGCTCTGCTCAAAAGAGTTTTTTCAAATATCCTTCTTGCACATATGAATCGATAACCAGTTTCATTTTTTACATTACGCGTCACTAATTCCTATTTCAAACTGGAAACCTACAATCCAGAATTGCAGGTTCCGTGACTTTCTTCAGTATTATCATGTGAACATAAAGGAAACTTCTTAGGAAAGATCACGATTATGAACATCCGAGCCATGAATCGATTTTCCACTTGGGTTAGAAAAACAGCTGTAGCAGATAAAACTGTGTAAGAATGGTAATTGCACTACTTTCTACCAATCTTTTCACTTCTAATTCATGACGTAAAATGTTCGCAGATTTTGATACAGTAACCTTTAATTATCCAGAGGGTCGTATGACGCCGGTACTTGAGACACTAATAAAGGGCAGTAGATATACAGAAGGCAAGTAAATGCTTCGTTTTCATAAAATGGGCCTAAAGTGATAGACATTTAATTAAATGGAGTGACTAAAATACACTAAGATGTAATGCATACGTATGACGTCATTATACATGATAAATATGGTTTTGTATGAAGATTGTAGGTTGTAAAAATATAGAAAATATCGGTACAGCGAAATACTTGTGCCGCATTCTCGTAACCACAGTAAGCAAGGGACATTTGTAACCAAGGTCACCATGGTAGCAAAGGTAATGGCAGGAATCACAGGAAGACCGGTAACCTTGGTAACTACGATAAAGACAGTAACCGTAAGAATAATGGTAACCTTGGTAATGAAGTTAAACATTTTAAACAGAAAATCAATTGGTAAATTTAATAACCAAGTCGGCCATGGCAAGGTCAGTAACATAAAGTGTCACAAGAGAAAAAAATTCTCCAAGTACCTTGTTTGTTATTTTGTCCGACTTCTACTCCAATTGGACTTCATCGACAAATTTTTGTAAAAATTCCCTATATTAATTTTCGCGGAAATCTTTTCCGTGGAAGTCGTTTAATGCGGAAATACAGATGGACGGACTGACATGACGAAGCTAATACTTGCTTCTCGCAACCGCTTTGCGAACGCGCCTAAAAAACTTGTTTCTAGTATGAACAAGGTGTGTGCGAGACAATGGGCAAGGTCGTCGGCCGAGCCTTCATGTAGAGTCTTAACAGACGCACGTTTTATAAAAGGAATTCTATTATCTCGATGATGATTTTACTTCAAGTCATTCACTGCACATAACAACACGTGATGCCAAACCTTAGGTGCATGAACTCGTCAGACATGCAAGTAATATGGTCTGGACTTTAGCTCTAGGTCTGTGCAGAAACCGATGAAACGTCATAGCTTGAGCGGCATTTCTTGTAGTAATTTGAGGGGGTCCGACACATGTTCAGAAAAATTGTGTTTTGAAGCTCTCAAGAAATTTATTCAGGTTTAATAACACTTGTTACTATTGAATAAGATACTTGGGCCTAGGATGAGGTAACTGGAGGATTGAAGAAACTGCAGAATAAGTGCCATGATTTGTACCCCTCACCAAATAGTATTCGGTTGATCAAATCAAAGAGAATGAGATGGGTGAGGCATGTCAGATATAGGGGAAAAGAATGCATAGAGGGTTTGATGGGTAAACTTGAAAGAAAGAGACCACTTCGAGACCTGAGGAGCTAGGTGTAGGTAGGAAGATAATATTAAAGTAGATTTTAGAGCTGTGAGATAGAAAGGCGTGGACCGGATTGATCTGGCTCAGGGTAGGGACAAGTGGCGGGCTCTTGTGAACAAGTAATAAACTTTCGGATTTCATAAATTGTGGGAAATTTCTTGAATAGCATGGAAAATGTTAGATTGACATGAAGGACTCTGCTTCGTGGAGTTAGTTGCTTCTCTTGAAAGCAATATTCTTCACTCAAATAGACGTGCATGACCTAGTGGCACATCATTCTTTATGAGCCTTAAGAACGCCGTGGTGGAGTGGTTATCAACCGTGCTTCTTACTCTGGTGGTCCTGGTTTCAAATTTTAGTTCTTAAGCTGGCTATCGTGACAGGGGTTTGCAAGCAAAGCGTACATGAGTACCACAAATTACGCCATGACAACGTCCTTCCACATCGTTTGCACTTTATGGTTGCCTGTCTCTCTAAAGGTACCCAAAGACGGCCAATAATATTGTGCAATATTAATTAATTATTGCACAATATTATTGACCGTATAGTTTTGTACTGAATGGTTGCACAATATATTGTGTCAATCAAATTTCATTTGATTGACACAATGTACTGTGCAAAAGAAAACATTGAATATTCTGTGGACAGTATTGCGCAATATTCAATTACCGTGTGTCTCCCGAGCAGTAAACACGTCTCCAGCACAATAATTCAAATAAATTGTGATGTAACCCTTATGAATTTCATATCCTTAAAGTGTTTCCGGTGTCCAAATAGCGTGACTGCTTCTCGCAAAAAATTTTGTAGTCGTTTGGCTCACTGAGCATTAAGTCTATCATAATATTTTCGTGTGTGTAATATGGTATTCGTTTGTAGGATTATTTGGTCCAGCGGCGAAATGTCTTCTTATTTTTTAAACACAGGGCTGAAGCAATGGCCTCGCAAGCAGCATCAGTATCACTCAAAATGTTTAATCGTCCTGACCCAAGAGCAAAATGAAATATTGCACAGTAACACTGACCGTCTAGGGGCCGCGTAACTTTAGACAGCATAGCAAACTAATCAATGAACGTACGGTCACACATGTGTAACTTCACAAGAAAACCTATTGTTATTTCATCTATGCATGCAGTCTGTCAAAGAGGAAACGGAAATTCACAAGGCTACAGGATATTGAGAAATATACAAAAAGGATGCAAGATTTTTTTCGTCGTTCGGATGATACGAACACATGTATTGAAGATGATATGCAGTTCGAAGACATCAGACTATCTGTTACTTACTGTTACCTAAACACCTAAAAGGGAGTCACAGTGCTTATGGAGGTAAGACACAGTTCTGTCCACACTGAAACGCTACTTTCCTGTATAGTATCATCAGACACTTCAGAGAATTTCTTTCTAATGTTGGAGATTGCATTCTGTCGTGTAGAACCTGTTCTAGCGGCAGGCTATCAGTTGTTGAAATAATCAACCATTTTGTAAAACGTGTGAATAGATCAGATCTTTCAATGGAGGTCTTAAACGTATACCTGCACGTTGTCACAGATTAATTTACACGTAAATAAATCAGGTAGATTATAATATAAAGTTTGTTTGTTGTGTAACACTGTGTAAGGCGCAGATGGGAATGTTGATTTGAAGAAAAGTGTGTGAGGGTTAGAACTGGATTAAAATGGTTAAAGATGTAGTCCACTAGCATAGTGGTTTCCATAAAATTTAGGGATTTACTGACCAGCTAAGAAGCTGTCAGGTTATATGGAAAACCAGTGCTCCAAGGAAATAACAATAATATGGAGAGAACCCGTGTTCCCGATTTCGACCAAAATTCGGCACTTAGTCCGCGAAACAAAGCCTGTAATAAAGGCGGATCTCGCAAAGCGGGTTGCTCACAAGTGTACCAAACTGCTTCGCGGTGAAGTAAGAATCCCGAAGACTGAGGCCCTACTGAGCAAACACTAGCAAATAAACTGCCATTATTTTACTTATGCACCAGTCGGCATGGTCGTTTTAAATTCCATATTTTTGGTGTAACATGTATTTATATTACCCAAGGAGACATGCTATGAATCCACTAACTACTGTTGTGGACTCATGAGAACAGTGTTGACCTTGGCAATTCGTGGGGACAAGTGGATGTCAGACCGAGCGCCGTTGTTGTCATGTGAGGAAGCACAAACCCTCAAATGAAGATTCTTCTGCACGCGCACGGTAGTTAACGGATTGATTAATAAGTTGTAATTATTAGGGGCTACGGTTTTGAACATATACAGAAGGGACACGTGTACACGGAATCCGTGTATCTTGTATTCGCGAATTAAATATCCGTGTTCTTAATACACGTGTAATTATGCATGTTATTCTCCGTGTACACGGATATAGTTATCCGTGTATTTTTATACACGGATCCGCTCGGCACGTTCGAGTCCAGGTTACGTGGCAACTGATGTGTTTTTGTTTTCCGATATCGGGAAGGTAAGTGCAATGACTGTCGATGGCAGTTAGAAGCGAGACGTAATCAAGACAGCAATACGTGACGACAGTGTTTCCTTTAATTGCACATTATTGTGAGTGAAATTTTTTTTGCCATTCTGATTCTTTTTACAATATCTAATCTTACAATTTCTAAAATGAGCCAGAGAAAAAGCTGGGTATGGCAGTAAGCAAAACGCGATGGAGATAAAGCGTTTTGTATGATGTGCGATGAAGAATACAACAATGAGTTCTCATGTGCTGGTGGAACGACGGGAGCAATAAGTAGACACTTACAAATTATTCATAACCTAAAGCCTAAAAATTCTAATCCACCAAGTGTGTCATCGAGTATGGAGGTTGAGTCTCATAATACAGAAGATGAAAATACGATAGTTTTTGAAAAGCACAGTACTGAAGAAAACGTAACTATAGAAACTTCACAGAGACCGAGAAAACGTCAGAGACGTTCCTATGATCGTGACAGTACGACTACACGTTCCTGTAATCGTGAAAGAACAGAAAAAATACACGAAGCATTGTCAAAATTGATAGCGATGAATCAATTACCGCTTTCGTTTTGTTCGAGCATCGGATTCCAAAATGTCATGTCTGTTGTTGAACCCAATTATAAACCATGTAAAGAAGAAGCGATCAAAAGAAGATTAATTGCTTTAAAAACATCGATTAAGCAAACAATAAAGGAAGATCTGAACTCTGTCACCAATATAATTTGTACAACTGATTGTTGGTCTTCTTTATCTCAGGAATCATATATAACTGTAACTGCACATATTATTAATACTGAATGGTGTACTAAGTCTTATACCCTCACAACGCATGAACTGGAAGAACGTCATACAGCGAAAAATCTCGCTGATGAATTAGAGAAGACATTTTTGAATGGGAAATACATCAATACATCCCAGTTATTGTAACAGATAATGCTAAAAATATTGTCAATGCCGTTTCTTTACTACCTGGCGACGTTTCTAATACAACACGTGCACTCTTCAACTGGCCACCAACAATGCACTGAAAGAAGAAACTTTTCAACAACTAATTCAAAAATGTAGCAAAGTAGTTGGTCACTTTAAACATTCGAACGTCGCAAAACAGGCTTTAGAACATAAGCAAGATCAACTTGGTATGTCAAGAACAACATTGTTGCAATCTTGTTCGACGCGGTGGAATTCCACACTTATAATGTTAGAGCGTCTTTATACGAATCGATGTCCTATATCTAACGTCTTAGTAGACCGGTCCATCACCGACACATTCACGGCACAAAAGTTGGAGATGACAGAGAGCCAGTGGGCAAGGGTAGAATGTCTTGTAAAGCACCTAAAACCATTGCATATTGCAACAACAGTGTTTTGCGGAGAAAGCAATTCTCCAATTTCAATGGTTAGGCCGTTACTTAAAAAAGTATTAGATAAACATTTAAAAGTACAGGACGACGATGATGAAGTTCTGACTAACTTCAAACAAACTCTAATTTATGAAATTAAACATCGTTTTGATCTTGAATGGAATAGTGATATGATATCTTTAAGACAAATTGCTTGCTTTTTAGATCCAAGGTATAAAGACTTGGAACATGAGTCCTTACCAGCGAGAGTGGAAATTCGAGACAACGTGAAACACATGCTTGAAAGTACTTTTCCCCAGAAGATAAATGAAGAACAAAATAAATCATCCAAAAAAAGTGCCTTGGAATTTTTGTACGATGATGAGGTCAATGATACGTCTGACTTAACTATTCAATTTGAATTCAATTTCAATTTAAATCATCGAAAAGAAACTGTCTATTACCGGAACATGTAAATACTTTAGTTTTTTTACATCAAAATAGAATGTTAATTGAATAAAATTATGTTTAAACAATTTGCAATTGTTTCTTTTGATTCATTTATTACCTTATTGTTTTATCAAAGATAATACAATAAGATCTATTTTCATGAGCTTTGCCGAAATTAAGAAATTCTTATTCAACTTTTGTAAGAACATTTTTGTGATAGCTTTAACTTCTCGTGAGATATTTAGCCGTTTCAAGCTAAACGAAACACGACACGAAACTTCACGCTTGACTGTTCAACATTATATCAACGTGTATTAAAATACACGTGTAATGTTAATATACGAATATCCGTACACTTGAAATACATGGGTACCCGTGTATTCAACATTACACGGATTAAGATCCGGATTCGTTTATTACACGTGTACTATCATAAAACGTCAGAAGAGGTATGATGTAACTCTTGCTCAATGAGGTAATTACGTCGACATTAGTTGTGTGACGTTTCACACGTGACAATCTGGCACACATCGCACAGCCGTTTGTGTTATGATAGTAAGTTAAAGTAGTACAATACACAATCACTCTGCATCTTGGTCCTTGGCTCATAATCGTTTGATCCTGATTACTTGATTCAGCATCGTCCTTAAGTATACTTTTAGGTATGTATTAACTAAGAGACCCGACACAACAATGGTCACTTTTCTGTTTATTTCATAGATGTAAACAAAAATAATCTCACTATTGCCATGTTCGTGTCTAATCCACCAAATGGAGAGCCAATGAAAGAATGAATCACTTTGCATTCTACATTGAATATTGAGATGTATCTCTCGCTCGCTTTCGAATGGACAAGGCAGTGGAAGAATAAATCATGTTGCATTCTACACAGATTTTTGAGATGCATCTTTGGCTCGCGACAAATGAACAAGGCAATCGAAGAATGAGTCACTTTGCATTCTACATCGATTCGCGTCCATTTTTTCATGCAACTAGGTAGTCAGTGAAACATCTTTGTCGATCAGTTATCACGTTTAGCGCCCCATACTGAGGTTAACAGTTGCTAATTATTCAATGCTGTACCGTTCTAACGCTTTACAAATAAACGCTTTTTCACAGAGGAAACTTTTATCTAGTCCAGTGCTGCTGTTCGTAAACATTTAAATAAACTGTCATGAAAAGGATCCACATATGAATAAAAAATTCAACGGATATGTTTATTAACATTTATTACTTCATATTTACGTATTATTTCGCAGTAATCTACGATTTTTCACTTTTAAAATCTATACCGTCTTTGCGTCACAGAAATACACAAGCCTTGAAGTCTAATCATTTGTATAAATGAGGCACTGACCGCGTAATTTTATATTTTGCACATACCTAGTATAGCCGATGACAATGATCATCAGTGAAACAGAATGGAAGCGTTGAACATTATAGTTGGGATTTCATTTTTTTAAAGATAATTTAATGGTGCGCTGTAAACTTCTGATAGATTTAAGGCTCGAGGTATTGATGGAGTAACGATTTGGAGTGTCAGTTGAAAGGAAAAAGAAGCCAAGCTGCTATGGCAACCAAAATTGTATTTAAATTGATTACTCGAAATAAACGTAGCTAATTTACAGAGCAGCAAACTGTATTTGCTAATGAATCCAGAATTTTAATTTTAAACGTCAGTTCTGCACAAGTAAAGCAAAAGTTTTACAGTCTTTATGAATGCATTAAGATAATGCTTTATATAATTATTTTATGTAACGCCGCTATCTTCTAACATAATCTACGGAACATAATTCTTATTGAGAAGCTGAGAATCACAAGCTAATCCAGAAATTCTTCACAATAGTCCTTCAACTGACCATAGTCTGAAGCGAATCTTCCAGCCTAAACTTATAAATTTTTAATATGTATTCCGTGATAGTACCGTCACATACAACACCACAATACAATCAGGCAACAAGATTTTATACACTTATTATTATTTTTTTCCAATGGCTCGACAGCCCCTTTAGGGGCCTGGGCGGCCTCATTTTTCGAGGCTTCACGATCACACACATTTGAGAACACTACACTCGGTAGGACTCCTCTGGACGAGGGACCAGCTCGTCGCAGAGACCTCTACCTGACAAAACACAACACGCACAAGAGCAGATATCCATGCCCCCGGTGGGACTCGAACCCACAATAATAGTAAGCGAACGGCCGTAGACCCACGCCTTAGACCGCACGGCTACTGCGATCGGCTTTATACACTTTACCTCCTATTAATTTTATATTTTAATATTTACTGTATTTGTACTAATATTTTAGGGCGATTTTTGTCAAAAGATGAGATCTCAAGCCTTGCTGCAGTCAAAGTTTTTATTGATAGTTCTTGAAGAGATAAGGCCTGATGATGACTTTGACTAAGTCGAAACTTGTTGCCTGATTGATTATATTGTGGTGTTGTGTGTGACTGTACAATCATGAAATACATATTGCTTAATAACACAAGGGGGATGAATCATCTTAAGATTACAACCTTTTTAAATATTCATTTTTATATTCCCCACACTCACTCAGGTCTCCCAAGTCGTAATTTTCCTTCAGAATTTCGGACTAAAATTTTGTATACAGTTCTCATTTCCATATGCCTGCTGCATGTACCGCATTGGCGTCTTTTATCTCACTACATGTAAAGTTCTCCGTGGCTTATATATCATGCAATGATAAAGTGTAGGGTAGCAGAATAAAGCTCCATAAATTATTCACCTCGGAACTAGATGGACCTGTGTTGTCAGGTTGATCGTCTGGCCGCCTTATATCCGATACACAATCGATAGGAGGCTGGGTGGGCCACTTAACGTTTGCCCTAATATTCATAATTAATGAAGTTTTGTTTTTGACATTCTTTATGTTTTTACACAACTTTCTCAATTATCCCCGCCACGGATCAGTAAATGGCAAGGTCCAAATATAATATTAAAACATTTTGGGTCATAATGGAATACTTTATGAATATTCATAATATTTAGTGGCAAACTTCTATAGATTCCGAGTGACTCTATAAAGCTCCATATACTTCGTATTTCCTGTGTCCTTGAACGATGTGGAGTGGATGATTTGCCTGGCTTGTTATTAGTTAATTTCTCTGGAATAAAATATTCAGCGTCCAGCATCAATCAAATGTTGTTATTAACACTTTATAAACTAAGATTAACCTGAATCATATAAACAGATTCAGTTCGCATCGCGCAGTAAACACTCTCCACCTTTGTTATAAAAACAAATCAGTTAATGCCGTACAGGGAAATACTTGCTGTTTGTGCTCAGATCCAAACACAACACATGTGCATTCTGAAGGCTGAACGTAGGAGTTTTGAATATTGAACTTGGTCGTAGTCTATATATAGCAATCACTAAGCTTTAAAGGGTTAAATTTTCTTTCGTCAATTACGACCTCAGTTCACCACTAATTATACAAGTGCAAGTATTTTTCTTTAAAAGAAAATAAACGCTCCCTTGATAAAAATCCTTTACACTCCACTACAGGCTGGACTACACGGGGTTCGATTCCCGGCAGAGGCAGAAAATTTGTATCTTCTCCAAATCGTCCAGACCAGTTGTGGGGCCCACCCAGCCTCCTATCCAACAGGCACCAAGAATTTTCTCCCCGGAGGGAAGAGGTCGGGTCGTTGAAGTTGACCACTCACCTTCACAAGAATGAGGGGAGATATACCTCTACTCACTCTATACGTCTTCATAGCCACGGCCCTTTCAACCCCGCGGAAAGAGCCCTTTACCTATTAAATAAAAGGTTGGGTGGACCCCAGAATCAGTCTAGATGCTTTAGAGATGAGACAAATTTCTTTCCCTTGTCGATAATCGAGCCACGTTCTTTCGCAAGTCTAGCCCATAAGTTAATCTTAATACCGACTCAGCCATCCCAGCACCGATGCTAAGATTATATAGCGTCGATGACTAATAAATGGGTGGGTATGGAGCAGTGGTGGAATGCTAGAGACAGGGATAACCGAAGAAATTGCAGAAAACCCTATCCCCAGTGACACTTTGTCCACCACAAATCCCACAAGAACTGACCTGGAATGAACACGATAACTCCGTTGTGATATGGCTGCAACCAAGATTAAGGGTTGAGTTCCTCATTTTTATAAGTTTGTGTTATTGTTAAGACTGTTTCTACTATAAATTCCCAATCAAAACGTCAATTCAAAGGAAATGAAGATAAATACGTGTTAAGTTTACAGTAATTACCAGTGGGTTTACTGCATTAGCGTATTATTTCATGGCACAATGCAATACCTGGAGGTGCCACTGAGTCACCGGCCATTTGCATTTCAAAGATAACAAATTCCTCGCTGTCCTTCAGATGCAGAACGTAACTGATATTTCAAGGAAATAAGCTTCTTGTTTTGCAGTGCAATGAGGCTGTTACAGATGTTACTCATGAAATAAAACATAAAAGGGTAGTAAACATCTGGGTTTTCCCTATAAGGTACTCAGAATTTAAACAATACAGTCACAGAATTTATTTTTTCTAATTCAAAACGAGATAAACTACCGAAACATGAGACTATTTTCATACTTGAGAGCACAGTAGCAAATAATATGACTCGGCAATTTTCCACGAAGGCGCCTTTAGATGTTAAATAGTACTCCCTGAAACACACTGTCACGGATGGAAAGTTAATAAAATGTTCTGCTTCCATAGACGTGGGGAATCACATACCAAAACACTTTTCCCTTCGGGTTTTCCAGCTAAAATTCTTTGTTGATTTCAGGCTTCCGCCTCGATGTTGATGAGATCTGCGCTCTTCTGGGATATTGCGCGGCGTCGTGTGGTAATTGTTTACCGACTCTTGACCCTTAAAGATGAGACCGATACGTTGTCCCGAAACGCCGGTAAACAATTACCACACGATGCCGCGTATTATCCCAGGAGAGCGCAGTTCTCAAATTCTTCGTGCTTTTCTCGTCTCATCCATTGTTTATTACATATGACGTCCATTACATCTGCATTGACACTGTCACCTTATTAATATATATTGGAATGTACGAATTGTGAAGTTTCTCAAAATGTAGTTTCCTCCACCTCCTTACTTCCTCCATCTTTGATCTGAATATTCTCCTTATTAGTTTATTCTCATGCAGCCTTAACTAATGCTCTTACCCAAAAAGAGACCACATTTAACACCAATAAAATATGTTTTCTTGTCACAAGTTATGTATTAATTCGTTCTTATCAACATATAACTTTAGTTCTATAAATAAAAAAGATACGTTTGTGTCACAGCCCTCTTAATTCACACTGTATAACCACTCATTATATTTCAACATTCTTTTCGTAACCCTTAGTATCAAAGTACCATAAACAAATAACTGTGCCATTATTTTAATCCGGGTCCTCAAGAAAGACTTAGGGACCATAGTGCATTTGATCCTGGTCTAGCTGAAATTCTATGGTTGGTTTTTAGGCGCTTTCGCAAAATTGCGAAACGCGAATATTAACTTCGTCATGTCTATCCGTCTGTCCGTCCGCATGGAAAAACTCGGCTCCCACTGGAAGAATATTCATGAAATTTGACGTTTGAGTATTTTTAAAATGCGTCGAGGAAATTCAAGTTCCATTAAAATCTGACAAGAATAACGGGTACTTTACATGAGGACATAAGTACATTTATGATAAAATCTCGCTGAATTCGTTTTAGAATGAGAAATATTTCAGACAAAAGTTGTAGAGAAAATCGAAACACACATTTTACGTTCAATAACTTTTTTTCCGAAAATCGTGCTGTTTATGAGATAACGTGAAAAAATATGGGAGAGCCAGACAGGCCACAGATGACAATATAATACGGCGCATGCACTTTGCGTGCTGGATAACTAAGGCTACAAACACACACTCAGGATATGTAATACTTATTGCTTTTCCACGGCAAAAAGGTTACGCGAACGCGCCTCAAGTTATGGTACACGTACGTTGTCTATCTTGCTGTTAGTATATGAAAGTGGAAGAAACCCGTTTTAGGAGATTACGCTACGGCGATTACAGTCTTCTGGAATATAACGCTATGTATTTTGGTACAAATTACCCATATGCCCCCAGAATGCTGGTTAAGCTGTAGCAGAAACACAGTAACACATCCTAAAAGAGAATAATAATTAAAACCGATTCTATCATTTCTTTTAAGATGCCTTCTCTGAATTTTATGGAGTGCCGTATGAGGTATATTAGATTGGAGAGCATCGGATAGATAGGCATGAATGCCGGCTTAATGAAATACATAAAATCAGTAATTTTTAATATTATCCTTGGGCTGAATAGCCCTCGCGATGGAGCAAACAAACTCCTCTGAAACCTCTGTAACTATTTAACTTTCGACAGGCATCATATCCATAAAAACTCGGATCTTTACAGACACCGCTGTGACTGCCTCATATCTCGACCTAGAAATGTTTTATATTTATATTTATGTTTAAAATTTGCACCTAACTTACTTTATTTACACTTTAGTACCAACAGTGCTGTCAGCAGAAATCAAACAAAACAATTAGCGATTGAAAAGAAAAATGACATGGGCCTGGAGATAAACATAGCAGATATGTTCCCGAGAGAGTTGTCAAGTGGAATAAGGAAAATGGTAGAATTTGCAAGAGAAATTGCACAAAACCCTCTAAAGACTGATTCAATTTTATATAAGAATTCAGTTCCTTTTCACACAAAACACAGTCCGCGTCCATTTGTCATAGAAAATCAGCGCTTTAATTCCGTCTAGGAAATAATGGCTGTTTATTTTGAGAATCATACTAAATATAAAAATACACTGCGTGTAAAAATGTCGAGTTAATAGCTGTTACAGCAGGTGCTAAACATAGTTACCACTGGGCTTTAAATGAATAATATTGCTGGTTTGCTGAAGAAACTCATCATACAAGACCAATGATTTGTGACCATTATTAGTGGTCAGATATTGTAAAATTTTTTAAAATGAATGACATTTTCAGTATAAGTCACGGGAAAGTTTACGGATGGGAATGTAGGCTACTGAGACTAGGAGGTATATCGATCAAAGTATCCGGGACAACCGAAGAAGTAACGGTTATTAAACCACATCTGAAATGAGTATTAGGCATGCAAAGGGGCATGGTCAGAACAGAAAGTATTTTACTGTGAAGAAATGACAGAACTTATGGAAAGTTAGACATATTAATTGAAAATTATTTAATTATTTAACAAAAATATACCTTTTTAAGTACCACATTACGCCGCGAAAGCTCACAAAAAGGCTTCCTTTAAGTTTTTAAAATTGCGTTAGTGATAAAGGCGAATGTCATAGAAATTCAATTTATTTCAGATAAGCTATAAGGCTCCACTCTTCACATTAACAAGCAATTATCACTACTATTATTCTAATATGCAAGACTCCGATAATTATTAAGATAACCTATAACCTATTTTGTAACCCGATTTTTATTCGATTATGTGTTTTAACGAATACAAATATTTTACTTTCTATTGTAGCCGCACAGCAAATACTCAAAAATATATAAAAATTATAAACAATCTTTGATTTGTTATAAAACCATACTGCTCAATATATGTTGTCGTAAGTATACTTGAAACACACAAAATTTTGTGAGTGATGTTACTGGACTGATCCTGCAGGCTTAGTGGTAATATACGACCCTAAGATTCTCTCTTCATCTTAAAACCAAAAATTATAAAATTTCGTTTGTAGAATTGTAACCACTGGACTAATGGTTGGCGAAAACAACAATTATACAAAAGGACCGGGTTTCGATTTCAAGCGTCTCCAGTAATTTAAAATAAACAATAATAAAAATATGACTGCAATAATAAGCCTACATAAAAATAGAAGCACAGCTAACCCAAGAAAGATCATTTACATCAAATGTACTCGAAGCAATGTACATGAATAACATTAAAACAGTAAAATCGTCCTCGTACATACCGTGAAGGCGTATATGGGGAGGGGACGTATAGCTCCACTCACTCTTAACCTCGGCACCAAATGGACATGAGCGGTCAGCCTCACACCCCGGCCACCTCCAGGTTAAGAGCCAACGATATTCATTCAATAGAATGCTGGGAGGGTCCCAGAAGCGGTCTGGACTTTTTTTTGGATGACTGGCATAATAATGGCGTCAAAATTCTATAACCGTTGTCAACATTGGCCAGTACCCTATCAGCATATCAGTTGGTGTGTTTGCCACTATTGCTTTCAGTCTTACACAGGTCTCCTGCTGTGTTTTAATTAACTCTCCTTCTCTTACACACGTATTTACAGTCTTAAGTTCTATGCGATAGTGTTTTACTTTAAAAATCGAACAGTCCACCTTGGCCCAATACTCTTCTGACCTCGTGTACCTGTAGACGAATGCAGTCTATCCAAGTTACATGGTCATAAACATTACTCGCATGAAGTGATGCGAGTGAGACAGACGTACTGCTGTCGGCATAAACTGCGAGCGAGTGAGCGAGCGAGTGTATTGCCACAAAGAATACCCCTCTTCTTAGTCCTCTGGCCAGCTGAGAGATCCATTCTCCTCTCCGGTGCTCGCAAGCTTTTGTTTTATCACGGTCACAATCGCACGGCGCTGCTGTACCGTCATTCTTCCTTCAGAGACCTCCTGCGACCTTGCCCCCGTCTTGCGGATGACAGAAATTACAAACAACCTACTCTTTCTCGCCAGACCTTGTTATTTTGTAAAAGCATAGAAGTTGCTAATAGTTTATGCGTATTTAACGAGAGTTTTGCGTAGGATGATGGTACACCCGCATATTCTGCTATCTTCATGTCGTATGACAGTGAGTGAGTACATATGCTTACAGTAATCAATATGTACATGTAAATCGCTTGTAGGATCGTGAGCTCTTTTAAATGGTTTGGTACGTATACAAATATATGCAAATGATGTGGACAGAATAAAATGAAAACAAGGTGTAATGTTTTGAATTGGTAATACTTTACAAATAGACTGAAGCAAATTACTTCACATAGCAGAATATTTTTGAGAAACCAACTGTCCAACTATGATTTCAGTCTTCCGCCCCGATGTTGATGAGATCTGCTCTCCTATGGGATATTACGCGGACTCTTGACCCGTGAAGATCGGACCGATACGTTGTCCCGAAACGCCATTAAACAATTACCACATGACGCCGCGTAATATCCCAGAAGAGCGCAGATCTCAGTCCTTCAACTAGTCAAAAAGCCTCCGACCGCAAATTTCATTTCCGTGTTCATAAAAATGTCACCATACCCCATCCCGAACTACATAAATTCAGAGCAGGCCCCCGCATTCTCTTTCTTTCAGACCCATAGGAATAGCATCTCTGACTTACGCTAAGGTCTCTCAAGTTATAACTTAAAACTAAAATTTTGTGCGCATTTCTTATCTCCTGTAAACGTATTGTATGTTGCACCCGTCTCTGCCTCTTTCAGCTGATTGCCTTCCTAATATGATAGGATCGAACTTAAAAAGTTGTTAAACTCAAGTGTGTTTGACGACTTGGGAGTAGGTTTCTCAGTGGATGTTACGGATCTACAAAAAATCTAAGTTTATGAATAAATGAGATAAATTCATAATTCCACACAATAACTCCGGTAGCCTGTCACCGCGAAGGACCAGTTTCGATCCCAGGCCAGTCTATGTGGAATATATCGCGGAAAAAGTGGCACTTGGATATGTTTTCTCGGAATACTTCGGTTTTTCGTGTCCACAAATATCCCACGATCATATTTCGTTCATCTACCAGCGACGCTATGTAATCTCAATAACTCAGAGCGTCGTTAAATAGAACATTTTCTCTCTTTCTCACAACCCCGATAAAAGGACAAGCACGACCTTGCTATTATGTATTTACTTTGAGTAATTTCTGAATACAGTGAATAACGAAATTTATTGTGGCCCTGGTGGGTCCTTGAAGGAAATGGTGTTGTGCACAATAAATCAATTCATTTTTAATTCACACACGACCTCTGCGACCCAAAAGCTGGGGGCACACGTACGGTCACTGGCAAGTCTTCATAACCTGTTGGCTTTTCAGTCACACTTATTCCTTATTTGGCACCAGGCCTAAAGGAGATAATACCACGCGTATGTATGTATGTATGTGTGTATGTATGCATGTATGTATGTATGTATGTATGTATGTAAGTATGTATGTGTGTATGTATGTGTGTATGTATGTATGTATGTATGTATGTATGTATGTATGTGTGTATGTATGTATGTATATATGTATGTATGTATGTATGTATGTATGTGTGTATGTATGTATGTGTGTATGTGTGTATGTATGTAGCCATGCATGCATGTATGTATGTGTGTATGTATATATGTATGCGTGTATGTACGTACGTATGTATGTACATATGTATGTATGTATGTATGTGTGTATGTAAAAACGGGGTGCCACGAGGAAGCGTGTTTGTAAAATAAATTGTAAGAATTTGTTTTTAGGCGCTTTCGCAAAATTGCGAAAAGGGAATACTCGCTTCGATATGTCTGTGTGCCTGTCTGTCTGTCTGTCCTGTCTATCTCTCTGTCCGTCAGCACGGAAGAACTCGGCTTCCACTGGACGGATTTTCGTTAAATTTGATATTTGAATATTTTTTCGAAAATCTGTCGAGAAAATTCAAGTGCCGTTAAAATCTGACAAGAATAACGGACACCTTTTATCAAGACCTACGTACATTTATGATACTACCTCGCTCTGTTCTTCTTAGATTGAGAAATGTTTCAGAAAAATTTGTAGAAACAATCAAAAGACATGTTTTATGTTCAATAACGTTTTTCCGAAAATCGTGCCGTTTATGAGATAATGTGGAAAAATATAGTAGAGCCAGACAGGCCACAGATGACAATATAATACGGCGCATGCGCTTTGCGTGCTGTATAACTAAGGCTACAAACACACACTCAGAATATGTTATTGCATTTCCACGGTAACAATGGTTACGCGAATGCACCTCAATGTTACGTTTATACGTCTTTTTAATGTTATTCTTACGAGGGTATATCTAAACCGAGAGAATAAGGAAAGTCGAAGAATGAAGAAATATAGCTTAGTATTTCTTGCTCCCAGCATCAAATCCCCGAGATATGTCAAACAATCCTGTAAGACAGAATCAGCAGGCGAGTTCCTCAGCTATAATCATACTCGTCTCAACGTTGCTTAGCAACAGAAAATCTCACAACGGCTTCTTAATATTTTATGTAATATCGACATACTTCCACTCGGGATTAATATCCCTGACATATCCTGTCGTGGCCGTGGTGAAGGGAGACCATCACATGTGAACAGTGAAATGTGAACTTATCCAGAATGTCGAGCTCGAGGTCCCAGTTAATTTAAAGGAAATAGTCCACACAAATTAAAATCAGGCTCCATTACATGTTGCCACACAATTTTATAGCATCAGCCTCAATTAGGCCCACTCGTTAGTCAGGAAGAAATATTGTACTTGACAGTCTAACGGAGCCTGTCTAGAAGCCAAGATTAAAATAGCTGTATGTAGTATTATGTTGTGTAGCTGTCATATCATGCGTAACTTGCATACAAATTTTTTTGCGACTGGACAAGAGCTCATATATAACGAATACTAATGTTCTTGTGTGCCGATCCCAGTGGCCGCGGGGTCTAAGGCGTGGGTCTGCGGCCGCTCGCTTGCAGGGATTGCGGGTTCGAATGCCATCGGGGTCATGGATGTCTGTCTCTTGTGAGTGTCGTGTGTTGTCAGGTAGAGGTTTCTGCGTCGGGCTGATCACACGTCCAGAGGTGTCCTACCGAGTGTAGCGTGTCCGAGAGTGATCGTGAAGCCTCGATAATAAGGAGGCCCTGTCCCACTAGGGGCTGTTGTGTCGTGAAAAGAGGAAGAATGTTCTTATTATCATGGTCTTCAGTTTAAATTCGCATGGCAGAAAGCAATTACGTATAATTTTATATTTCTCAAAATTTTCAGTTCTTGTCGTTGCTTGAAAGAAAGAACTGCAACTTCAGTTTCGTAACTATCAGCTCAAAAGAAGATCTTGTAATCTATACCTGCCCCGAGTCAAGGAATTTACTTCTATACTAAAGCTGAGGCTAACAGAAATCACTTACTGAACATAACGGTCGTCTGGCATTACTGACTCCTGCACATTAATCATTCTTGAGAAGAAATATTACCTCCACCGATTACGAAATTCCACGCCTTTTATGTACCCTGAATGTTCATTGCCGCGGTCACAATAGCCAGCCACTAAACTCCATCCTGAACCATCCAACCACAGAGAATGAACTTAGAGACTGTTTCTTTAAGGCCCATTTTAATATCATTGTGTCATCTACGCTGCAGCGTAGTGAATGATCTATTGTTTTCAGGTATCCCTATTAGAATATTGCATGCATTTGTTGGTCTACCATCCACGCTATATTCTCCTCTTACCTCAAATTCCATAATTTTATTACTCTAATAATATATAGAGCCGATCCGGTGGCAGTGCGGGCTAAGGCGCAGATCTGCGGCCTGTCGATTGCTGGGATCGCGGGTTCGAATCCCACTGAAGGTAAGGATGCTAGTCTCTTGTGTTTGTTGTATGTTGTGTAGGTAGCGGCCTCTGCGACGGGCTTGTCACTCGTTTAAAGGAGTCCTACCTGGTGTGTTTCTAATTTGTGTGATCTAGAAACCTCAAAAATGAGGCGCTCTAGGCTCTATTTGGGCTGTTGAGTCACAGAAAAAAAGTAGCATGTAGAAGAGCTGCAAGTAAGGGCTAAACTGCAAACAGGAAGTATGAGAGGAGTAGCAAATATCAGTCGAATTGGAAACATGGTAATAAAATGCAAGGGAGGAGACTATAAAAATTAGCGTACTTATAAGCCAGAATCCCGAAAAACCGAGCGGTGTGAGATCTAGAAGTAGACGGTCATGCCAGTTTTAAAAAGAAATTGTGAAACCGGAAAGGAACTGTAAAAGAAAAAAAAAATTCAAATTATGAAGTTCCTCGTTATGTAACTATGGAATGACAAAGGCATTAATATGAAAAGGAAAAGCTGTAAACGTAAATGATTAACGCAGACAGACCTCAAGGGACAGGTGTGAATATTGCCTACTGTGGTTAGAATTGCGTTCTTTATTTGCCATTCTCTCATTAAGACGTGGGGATTAAAGCCTTCAATGGTGAAATTTTACGATATTTGTTTGGTGTGACGTAGCAAGATAACGCTTCATAGCGGTAGCACAAATACGCGCGTGTTGCATAATGATACAGAACTGACACATTTATTAGTGGCGTAATCAAAGGTGCACGTCTGTAAGCATCCCTGATCCTGCATCTGTCCTTCTGCCCGTATGGGTAACACTTCAGGCCTAATTACAAAATGCAACATATGACTTCGTGATGTTACAAATTTGTATTAAAATTTGACACAAAAATAGGGAATGTGGTTCTATTATCGACAGAAGCAAAATACTTTTCTTTTTTTTACAAATGGTACAAAACCGTTCTGGGGCCCACCCAAGCTCCTACTTAGTGTGCGTCGGTTGCGCTTTCCCAGCTGTAAGACGGCCGGAAAGTGAAGCTGACCACTTATCTCCAGCTAGTGCCGAGGTTAAGATTGGGTAGAGACATAAATCCACTCCCCCCACCAGGTAATGACGGGCACAGGGACTTCACCTTCATACTAATTTGAACCAAAAATAGTAACTTTTAGAATACGTGTCAGTCACAAGTACTCCACTTAAAGTGAATAATGTATTTTTATAAAAACAATTGCAAAATATATTTCAGATTGGAACATGTTTCGTAAATTACAATTAGACTTAAGGAAGCCATAAACTTTATTATGTGGACTAATATTTTTACGCCGATCCCAGTGACCGCGCGGTTTAAGGCGTGGGTCTGCGGCCGCTCGCTTACTAGGATCGTGGGTTCGAATCCCACCGGCGGCATGGATGTCTGTCTCTTGTGAGTGTTGTATGTTGTCAGGTAGAGGTCTAGTGGTGTGTCTAAAAAAAGTGTGATCGTGAAGCCTCGAAAAATGAGGCGGCCTAGGCCCCCAAGGGTCTGTCGAGCCATTGAAGAAGTAGATAATATTTTTTTCAATGTTCACTTTATCTTAAAATTAATAGGGAGTGTACGGAATTTTCAGTTTCCTCGGAGACACTGGCAAAGAGTTACAAGATTTCACAGTGCTAAAATTAGAGGAAGTTAAAAACAGTAATAATATTCGTAAGTCTCACAAGTTACGAGCGTCACCTATCACTGCTCATGACGCAGATAATCCACATTACAGAATATTACAAAACCTAAGGTATCATTACGTCACATATACCATAATCACATTTTTCGTAGCAAAAACATTAGTTATCGGATAAAAAGGTGCAGGCACTCTACAATAATCTACACTTAGACCCCTCAAGTGTTCTCTTCCCATTCGGTTTGCTGTCTAAAATTTTGCATCCGTTTCTCCTCTTTCCTATGCATGTTACGCCAATCTCATCCTTCTTGATACTACCTTCTTTTATTACCAGGCACACCTTAGTATAGTTTGTAAACAATTTGCGTTCCATAATTTAATGCAAAACCCGTATTTCGAATATTTAAATTGCATCGCTCCTAAAAGCATCAGTTACTTGTTAAAGACCACCATCAAAACAACTATATTTGTTACGGAACAATATGTTGTTACCAACAAACTACGTGTCTCCGCCGAGAAGGACCATCATCAGGCTTCGGGTAAAACCATAAGACAGAGGTAAAAATGTAAACGTTACACGTGTAGTCTTACTGGGAGATCTCACTTAAAAAGTAAGAATATACATGTAACAATTATGTTTTTACTTCCTTTGTATGTTTTGATACAAAGCCTGACGATGCTTATTGGTAACAACATATTGTTACGCATATTGTTACAAAATCTTTTATTGTGGTATCAATTAATCCTTTCTGAACACAACAGGATGTCCTTATCAAAGCAAATGCTTTAAACTAAACGTATTTTAAAACATATTATTTGATTCTTGTGATCTACAAAATCCTTGGTTTGGAACCACAAAGAGTGCGTAATCCGTGGGTCACAGATTATACTCGTATATTCCTTCGATGAAAACACCAAGGGCCGTGAATATAAAAACAGAAGGCAATGTCGTAACTTGATTGCAAGAAATAGATTACAGTTCAAAAGTATTGTTAAATAAGATCAATATGAAGCTACAAGGCCGCACATCGACATGTCTAACTCTTGACACGAACCTCGTTAGCAAAATCACTGTTCGTTTCCCAGCAAACTCTATTTCGAAACTCTAAAATGTCTGGTTACAGCGTCACTTAGAACTGCAGGTTGTTTATTTAAAACTGAATTTTATGATGCATGAAATTGCGTGTTTTATATATTGTTTTGAGGCTTGTTATCCTTACTGAAGTTTCATCTAAGAGAACATAAATATCCGTACCAATCTCAAGCCTCACTACGTTTGTTATTTCCTAGAGTCCACATTCATATCGAAAAAAAATACCAAATTTCCAAAAACATAAAAAGTCATGGATCTAGATAAAAAAGAAAAGCTGATATTAAAATGGATGTGGTGTGAAAGGGTGTATTGGATTAAAGTGGCTCGGGATACGAGGTAATGACAGGATCCTTTGAACATAATAACAGATCTTCAAGTCACACTGAAGGCGAGAAATTTCTTGATTAGCCGACCGTTTGTGAAATTCTCAATAACTGCTCTACGCCATTAAGGATAACTCTGTAATTAGTTATTTATAACAGGAGATTCGGTCAGAAAATAAGTTTACATGACATATAATTTTATAACAAAGGAACAAGCAATGACTGTGATTATATAGGGGAATTCGTCCGAAAGAGATTATCATCTGTTTTCAACGCTAAAGCAAAATTCTGGTTCCCACAAATTTAAAGGTTATCGCGAGGTGTCAACATTTGTGACACGATGGCTGATAACACAGGACACGGGCTGATATTAAAAGGGAATGGAAACGCTCGTCCCTCGACAGGATAAAAGCCTCAGACTTGGCAGATACTTTGTGGAAACGTAGTGGGATGGCAGGAAATTAAGTCTGAATTCTCCTTTGTACAAATGAAAATAAAGAACCCATACACGTGCATTGTAAAATTATATTCTGACCGACTCTCCTGTATTTCGGCATAGTGCGTTGACACTGACTGTGTCCCATCCCCACAAGCATTTCATCTGCCCTCATCTCATTACTGCAGACCTGCAGGCATGTCTGCATATAATTACGCCTTTTGTGGCTCGCAATCTCGTACTTCACTGTAAAACCTAACAACGATTTTACCAAGGGTGCAGGTGGAGTCATTTATTCCACTCCTCTGTAGAAAAACGTACAAGCAGGAGTACTGACAGCTTTTAGAATTGGAGAAGTTAAAATATAGGATCTTCACTTCGCAGACAAATGTTAGTAATTAATCTGCACGATTATTTTTGGCACAGCATGTTGTCCGTTTTGAACACAAGTAAGGATTAAGCTATACTGAACTATAATCTTGCCTCGTGTTTTTTATGGGTGTGAAACTTGGTCTCTCACATTGTAGGGAGGAACGTGGGCTGAAGGTGTTTGAGAGTACGATGCTGCGAAGGATATCTGGGCCTAAGATAGACGAGGTAACATGGGAGTGGAGAAGACTACATAACGACGAGCTTTATGATCTGTATTCATTCTGCAGTCTGTCTTATGACAGGTCCATAGCCTCTTCCAAAGCGAATTCTCCACAGGATGCGATCTAGTGCTTCCTCTTTCAATTTCCAGTATGTTCTCTTTTCCTTAAGGTCAATCCAGTACATGCTTACGCCTTCTTCCTCGTCTTCCAGTCATTTCTATCCTTCCAAATTTCCTTCAATCACGTGTTTTAGAAAGCAGATGTGACCAATCCAGTTAGCCATTCTTATTTTTATTGTATGTAGGATATATGATCTGTACTCCTCACCAAATATTATTAGAGTCATCAAATCGAGAAGAATGGGATGGGTGGGGCATTTGGCACGTATGGGGCAGGAGAAATGCATACAGGATTTTGGTGGGGAGACCTGAGGGAAAGAGACCACTTGGAAGACATAGGCGTAGATGAGAGGATAATATGAAAATGGTTCTTCAAGACGTGGAATGAGGAGGCATGGAGTGGATTGCTGTGGCTCAGGATAGGGACAGGTGGCGGGCTCTTGTAAATGCGGTAATGAACCGTCGGGTTCCATAAAATGCGGGGAATTTCTTGACTAGCTGAGGACCAGTTAGCTTGTCAGGAAGGACTCTGCTCCATGGAGTTAGTTTAGTTACAAAGACCAGCTGGTTAATCCTGTTTAGTTGCATATTATGAGAATCATACAGAATACATAAATACACTGTGTGGTAAAAAGTGGGAAATTTTTATTATTACTTCAGGTGGTACTTATATATGCAACAGGGATAAGAACTCGGAATTTCCAATCTGAACACAGACAACAGCGGAGTAGGCTTAGAGAGTATCAGACTGATACAGATAGCGAGTATCATGAAAAATACTTTGGTGTTAATGAGCGTGAGATGGCAGTGTGTCTGTACTGCTAGACCCTCAATACAAAGACACTGCGAGCCTTCAAGACGTCGACATGGCGTAACATCGCACAAGACATCACTTGTTAGTAACACGGCTGTGAGAATTTAGTTAATTAGGTCGTGTCTGTTAATAACAAGCCCCCCCCCCCCCGAATAACATAAAGTTTCGAAAGCGTATAATTATTCTATTTACCAGCTGTACGTTATATTAATACCTATTCCAATAAATGGCTGTCACTTATCCTCTTCAGTCGCCACATTATTTCTTGTTATAACACTATTTTCTTATCTGTCACATTCCTACTCCCCTTACTGAAGTGAAAATCATGATTACAAATAGTAATTTTCCACTACTAATTTCCTCACAATAAATCAACTTGTTTTTAATATCACTTTCTTTCTCCGAACTTCTGTCATCACTGATCACTCAAAATTGTATATAAGACTTCCCAAATATTTCCGCCCGAATGTTCATTATCACGAGATCTGCGTTTTTCTGGGATATTACGCAGTGTCAATTGGTAATCCATATCACCTACGGGTCAGCCAGTCTGATACTGTGTAAGCCTACTCCTATGTTGGCTGTGTTCAATTTGTGCATTTCAAGTTGTTATCCTTGTGGTAATTATATGTACCATCCGTCTTAACAATAAAAAATTTGCACTCTTACCAAACAGCGTATTTATATATTCTGTATTTTTCTCATAATATACAACTAAACAGCATTAACCAACTGGTCTTTGTAATGGACAATAAATGTATTCTCTGTGAGGTAAGATCTGAGTTTTTCATGCAATGTAGGCGAATGCCAGTCTTCAAGGGTTTAATTAAATCGGTTAATCAAATAAAACATATGTTCAAAATGGGCAACATGCTATGCTGTTCCACATAAAATGAAAAATTTGCCAAAAAAGAAATTTGTGCAGGTTCATTATCAAAATTTGCCTACGAAGTGAACTTCCTCTTCCTTTAACTTGCCCGGTTCTAACTTCTGTCAGTATTCCTGCTTTTACATTTTTCTTCAGAAAAGTGGAACGAATGACCTAAAGTTACAAATAGTTCCACCTACACAATTCGTGCAATCTTTCGTAGGTTTTACGGTAAAGTACGAAATTGCGCAACTCAAAAGGCGTCACGATACGCACCGAGTGCAACTCAATGCCATTCACTGGATTCCAGCAGAAACAGACACTGCCGCCATACATTTTCTGCTTTCGAAACGACATCGGCAAAATGCATGACATAAGATTAGGAAAAGGAAAACAGAAATATAATTCCGCGGCTAAGGGCGCGGTTAACATAGGCTCTGAATTTCGCATTTTTCACTTTAAGAATTCCGTTCTTGCCAATCCCAGTGGCCTCGCTGTCCAAGGCGTGGGTCTGCGGCCGCTCTCTTCCTGAGACTGCGGGTTCGAATATCGCCGGTTGCATGGATATCTGTCTCTTGAGAAGATTGTGTGTTGTCAGGTAGAAGTTTCTGCGACGGGTTCATCCTTCGCCCAGAGGAGTCCTCCTGATTGTGTGTGTGTCATTGAGTGTGATCAGGCGCGGTAACAACCCTCTACACCTACAATGAGTAGGTGGAGGTCAGACTAAGAAAGAAAAACAAATAATTAAACAAAGGATTCAGTTTTTCTGGTATATGACGCTCTAACAAAAGGTAATTGGCTCTCCATATTTCATTTCGAAGAAACCCAGAGGCTTCATTTTCTTGCAGAGCTCATAGCCAATGTGCATAGCACGTAACTTGTATCAAAGTACATCAATTTTCAGTTCTTTATAGGATTTCCAGTTGCGCTGTGCGAGCGATTTTATGACACGTATGTAACAGTCATATAAATCAAAACCAACAAAATATCCCTTTTAAGTAACAAAACCTTAATTGTCTATAATCAATCTCCTACATGTTTCGGCCCTCTTCGGCCATTATCATGTAACTACAAAGACAGTACGTAACAACACAGCACTGCATGTATCAACAAACCACTTACGTGTACAAACATATCAAAATGTAAAAGACATGAATATTAAAGGTAATTAAAACTGCCAAATTTGTTTGGATTATCCTTGTCCGTATGTTTCAGATTTAAATTTAGTCCACTTTTCAATTTAAGAGTTCTGTCATGTAATGGTTGCTTCATCTAAAATGATTATGTAATTACACGTGCAGTACTTCGACGTGACAGGCTTATACTAATGGCATGCACATACACAGTCTTAAGTTAAACAGACTGTGTACTAACATCAAATATTTAAAAACTATGATAGATCATATATGTACATATAAATTTACATTTTTTATACTTTTACATTTGTGGTCTGTTGATATATTCAATATTGCATCCATATACACTTTTCTTTTGTATTTACCCAATTTCTTTAGCATGGTCCAAGAGGGCCGTAGCACATACAACACTAATTATAGACAATTGGACGTGCCATGGCTCAGGCGGTTACGGAATCTCACCGCGGAGGCCCGGGTTCGATCCCAGGTCAGTCCATGTGGGATTTGTAGTGGCCAAAATTACACTGGGATTGGTTTTTCCCCGAGAACTTCGGTTTTCCCCTGTCAATTTCATTCCACCGGTGCTCCATTACACGAAAAAACGGAAGAATTAATCATCTTCATCATAGGGTTGCACAATAAGCCTTGAAGGCTGCGGTGCGTCCGTAGCATCTGCTGCGGGGCCCTTGACCACAAAAAAATTATAGACAATTAGGGATTTATCTCTAAAAGTATATTTTGCTGGTTTTAATTTGCGTGACTTGATAAAAGAATACATGGTAACATGCAATGCTATTAGGTGTGCAATAGATTTCAATTTAAAAGCATTTTAAAATTTTAATCAGATCGGTTACTCTAATTCCGATTTGCGTTTATTTAGCAGCTTCATCTAAGGAACATCTGCAACCATGTCGGACACACAGCCATCTAGTCGAGACGTCACTACAAGCAATAGACATTCGATTATAGCGCAAGAGTTTTCCGTACAATGATCACGCAAACTATGGGAACGCAGCATTTAATCACGTCCAATCAAACAAAGGCATACTAATAACATTAAATTTGGTTGAATCTGGTCATCTAATGACGTAATCTCTTGACCTGATGCGGTCAGTGTAGGCAGGTACGAAGTGTGTGTGTGTGTGTGTGCAGCGTTGCGTAACACTTTGCTTCTGTTTGCGGAAGTAATTGCGAAATGTTTCTGTTCGGAGTAAACACAAAGGACTGGGGGGGTGGGGGGGGGGCAATATAGACGAAGCTTCGACGTTAATACACGATGGCCAAATGCGTCCTCTATTGGCCACTCGGAATTTTATCACGGAAACGCAATAGGTGGAAATACATTAAGTTTAATAAAAACTCTAATGCCTAGTGAGGATTACATATGCGACCAGGTTTAACAGTAGAAATGCCGCATTTTGCCCACACAATTTATTTGTGCTCCTCATGACCAGAAGAGTAGTTAGGTTCTTTGGGGCCCAGGCCGAGTAATCACAATGACCGCCCCTAACATAAATTACGAACTTTAAAAAATCACAATCATTTATTGAATTTTCTTATACTGAGAGAAGAAAGTAATTTTTCCTTATAAAATATTCATTTTGCCGTATAATTTCCGCCCCTTCGACAATGCTGTCTGGGGTTGTCACCCCCCCCCCCCCCCAGTATGCCCCTGTTTATGACCATCACAAAATTTCTCTACACAGTATTCATATGTCGGCTTTTATAATGGAAGCACAGGGTTCTGTGTGAAGTAAGGCCTGAATATTTATATACAATATACATTAATTTTTAGTCTTCAGAGAATTAATTACATAGAGAATCTACAGTATAGACGCTTGTCTCTACTACTAAGAAATCAGGCTTTAGGGCCATACACACTCGTGCTCTTCTTCGGTATTGACCAAGGTTCCATCCTCGTTATGACAGGCAAATAAATGCAAGGCAGTACTTCGTATAACTGGCAGGTTTTCAAAGATAGTCTACTGCACCGACTAGTAATATAATTCGTCATCAAATCAAAGATACTAGCTGAAATAATAAATAATACATAAATAATACATAATTTTAAACTTAAATATCATATAGTTTATAGGTATATGAAAAATATGAATTTAAAATCTATTGTAAAAAATTAAAAAATTTAAATATAAATTATCTTCTGCTAATTTAAGTCATGAAAATATTTTAAAACAAGATTTTTCAACAACTAATATTAATCAAGAATTAGGAACAGATATCACATATTTATTAACAAATAATAAAACTTTGTCTTGAAGTCTACTAACTCGAAAGTAACATCCTGTGGTACGTTTTTCAGAACAGAACTGACAAGGAAATAGTTTTGTGATTTATTTTACGACGCTGTCTGTACGTCAGGCTACGCAGTGTTTATCGTTAGGCTGATTTATGAACTGGAAAAGCGCTGGAAAGAAGTGGTCTTGGCCGAATAGAGAAACTTTCCCGGCATTTATTCGGAGGAAATGAGGGAACTAAAAAAGGGTCAGAATAACAGGTCCTCCAGCAGAAATTAAAAAAGACTCCGGAGGTTAGACGAAGGCTTCTCACCGCGGAGGTCCGGGTTCGATCCCAACCCAGTACATGTGGGATTTATGTTGCAAAAAATTGTCACTGGCACAGGTTTTAATCAAAATACTTCGTTTTCCTCTGTCAGTATAATTCCACGTGTCCACCCAATCATTCATTCATCTATATTAAGAAATTAATTAACAAGAGCAGTGCACGATCGCGTCCTCATAGATTTATTTTAAAATTCGAAAGGCTAAAGAACTCCTGCCGTGAAGCAAAATGACCAAGTAGTATCACCCCACATTCAGACACTGCAGAGAAAATCGATAGGGAATTGTATCGACATTGTCGTCACTGATCCATCGCTCGTATTTAATAACTCTCGGTAGTCTAGGCATTAAGGCCCACGACTTCAAATCCGACAGCCAGACATTCGCATCTCGTCGCCTACTTTCTTTAATAACTTGATTAAATTTTTATTTTTTGATCTTATATTATTTATTTATTTGCCTATATATTATTTCACAGCTAATTTGCAGTAAACATACACCCTTTAGAGAAAATTAACTGTAAGAATATTGTACACTAATTTCTCTGTCGATTTTCTCCGCAATTTCGGAATATGGGGTCCTACTGCTTGGTCATTTTACCTTATGCAGGAGATTTTAAACCGCACAAAGTTTTTGAAAAAAAGGTGAGGACGCGATCATGCGTTCCCCTTGCAAGTTCTGAAGAAGAGCTCCTGTACAAACGGTGAGTGTCACTCACCCTTTCAAGAAATCCACCTCATTTTGTGCAACAGGAAGATTTTCGAGTTCTCAAGACCCCGAAACAGAATACTATTCAGGTCCAGTTGATTCCCATTCACGCCCTCATATCTCCTTCCTATAACACGTAACTATCCTTTTCTTTCCATTGGCCTTTGAAGTTTAAGCCATTCGAAGACGTGCATCCGCTGCTCGCGCGGTTTACATGACAACCTTGTCCTAGGCTGTGTCTTTTAGAAGTTAAAACTCATTTTCGTAAAGGAACTCTTCCCACTGGCGTTTCCGACTAAAATCTTGTGTGCATTTTTAGGCGAGTTCGCGTAATTAGCGAAAAGCGCCTATTAGCTTTGTCACGTCTGTCCGTCATCCGCCTGTCTGTCGTTCTTTCTGTCTCTTTTTCTGCCTGTCCGCACTTACCAGCGCGGCTCCCACTGGGAGGATTTTCGTGAAACTTGATAGTGGGAACTTCTATGAAAATTTGCCAAAAACCAGATTTGGTTAAAATTTGACAAAAATATCGGTCAACTAATATGAAGACCTAAGTACGTTTACGAGTATATCGTTGACAGCAGTACGAAATACTTCGTAGATTGGGAACAGTGCAAAGGAAAGCCATTCTTGCATTTCCATGGCAACACCCAAGGCTTTATATTGTTGACAGCTGAATGCAGGTCAACAACACAAAGGGAAGTCATTGGTGCTTTTCCATGACAACAGTTGCGCCATCGCGCCGCAATGTTGCGTTATACGTACACTGTCTATCTTGTTCATCTCTCCCATGCGTGATAGGAGCTCCGATGTTGTAATAGCAACATTAATTACACATTTTAATATTATACAAAAATCATCAATAACTTTAATTTTTTGTCCTTGAACTATATATCCTCATATTATCAACAGGTCAGTGGATATGTTAGCAAACAGATTCTGTGGGTACCCGAAGAGAAATCATCGTCATGGTAGATAATTAATCATTATAAGACGAAATCACGTTTATTATCATATTATATTTCATATTCTTAGAATTACGTTTCACGTGTTTTGGCCTTGGTGCGATACGCTATGCTAAGCAGAATCAATATCCTATGTGAGATGACGTCACACTCGTTTTTCCTGCGCCCAAGCCTGCTTACGATAAGTGAAACTTCAAGTCACTGATATTTAAATTTTAAAGATGTAATTGCGGCTCAAAAGAATGCACAATTTATCAGAATTTCATAAAAGGATTACATGTAAATTCTGGTAACGTTAAGTGAAAATCAGAACGAGATGTACATTGACTATATTATAAATATGGAAGTCAATTTTTGACGTTCGTCAATAGATTATTGCTGGAACGTCGGAAAATTTTTCAAAGTTAAATAATTACACTTAAACATATAGAAAATATAAAAAAGTAACAGTCTAGTTAACTTTTTCCATTGCCTTTTTCCTCTGTTACAACTCACAATTTCGGAAGCTGGATCTGTTTCCATCATTACGTACAACATAAGAATCTGAAACGTATTCTCTTCGGTCCGACCGAGGAAAAAAGAGTTGTCGCATTTCTTACAATTGTGTTTTTTATCTGGTGACGAAAGCAGAGCCAACATATGAAACGTCGTGTTGCAAACAAATAGGGAAGCAGTTCAAGAGAATATGTATGTATCACTGTTCACATAACCAACTAAATGCGCTTTCACTATCAACTTTAAATAGTTTACAAATTTCCCTTACATATGTTTCGGTCTACACATAGACCATCATCAGGGGGGTACACAAACTACACTTTATTTACATCCACAGGTACACTTTGTCACTATATACATTGAAGTTCAATATATATAGTATATAGTGACAAAGTGAACCTGTGGATGTAAATAAAGTGTAGTTTGTGTACCCCCCTAATGATGGTCTATGTGTAGACCGAAACATATGTAAGGGAAATTTGTAAACTATTTAAAGTTGATAGTGAAAGCGCATTTAGTTGGTTATGTGAACAGTGAATTGAAAATGCACGGTGAAAGTCATATAAAAATGTATATATCAGTTTAATGATTTAACTTTTAAAAATTTTGTGCCCATTAACGAAAGTCCAATATATGTGTCGGTTCAACAACACGCCGGCACGGAACTTAAGACGTGCCTTCAATTACTAGTTTGATAGTAAATGACATATGTTATGATGGGAGATCCCGAAGGTTTAACACGGATAAGACCACGACTTGGTCCGCTCCTATTCTTCCTACGATAAGTCATAATGTTGTCCTCCAGTTCATCCAAGCGCACAGTTACCAAGAGTGATGTGAACCAAAAGTCTGTTCATAGTCCTTGTCTCCGCCATCCTAGCTACATGCTTAGTTCGTCGTACGATCCAAAATTTTAATACCCTAAAATATTAAATGATGAGACCTGAAGTTTTAACAGCGTTAAATGTTCAGACTTTGATCCTCTGGGTTGTCATACCGAGTAGCGTTGCACGTGACTACCATAGTTTCGGAGGAGCCTGCTGCTTTCAGAATTTCACACCCTCAGACGGAGCAGCATGTGTTCCACAACGTTGTGAGCATCTACAACACAACAGTGTCACAGTCCTAAAGTCCAGGTGAGCTTTACAGCATGAAGTTCCTCGTGAGTTGGGCAAAACGTCCTGCATTTCTGATTACAATATTTTAGGTAATTTAAGAATAAGCATTTCGACGTTCAGTTTATTAATCTGACGCATCTTGTCGGTACCGGTGGCTCAACGACGTTGAGGACGTGAGTTTTCTTGTTATCACGACGGTTAATATGAAGACTGCAGTCTTCTGGGACATGAGGCCTTGTAGTTCGGGAGGAGTACATGCTGCCTTCATCTTAAGTCCTGCAGTGAAGACGGCTAGGTACATGGATGGATGGATAGATAGGTAGGTAGGTAGGTATGTAGGTAGGCGGGTAGCAGGATAGGGAGATAGATAGATAGATAGATAGGTAGACGAGACATATAGACAAATAGGTGGGTAGGTAGGTAAGTAGATATGTGGACAGATAGATCGATAGATAGGTAGGTAGATAGATATATAGGTAGGAAGGTAGGTAGGTGGGTAGATAGATAGATAGATAGGTAGGTAGGTAGATAGGCGGGTAGCAGGATAGGGAGATAGATATATAGACGATAGACATATAGACAAATGGGTGGGTATATAGGTAAGTAGATAAGCAGATAAATCGATAGATAGATAGATAGATAGATAGATAGATAGGTAGATAGATATATAGGTAGGTAGGTAGGTAGGTGGGTAGATAGATAGATCGATAGGGAGATGGACAGATAGATAATAGATAGATAGGTGGATAGGTAGGTAAGTAGATAGGTAGGTAGATAGATAAATAAACAGATAGGTAGAAAAAGAGGCAGAGAGACAGATAGGTAGGCCTACGTATCGAACTACAAGGCTCCCCAACCTAGCCGACCGTAACTTTCGTGCCTAGATTTGACATCTCTAGTAAGAGGCATGTACAGCTGAATCTCGTTCGAGGTGCTGACAGGTGAAGACACTGCAACAGTACGAACAAATCACCACACGCTTGTAGACAGGACTGTCATTGATGCCCACGTCGCCATATCCCATCTGCAAAGAAATCCCCATGTTGCTGCCTAAAGCACCATAACAGTCTCCTACATGTCGTCGGCCGATGTGCATTTGAAAGCTTTCTTTAACGGTCCCAAGATGTGAAAACCTTGTGGTGATAAACCCGCACTGTTTGCAGGATGTTTCACCATTTTCCATAGCATGAAATTCATTTGGTCCTGAACTGTGTGTGTCACAAAGGGACAAGAATCCTCTTGCAGGAAGATAGTGCCTTCAGTGAGTTTACCCACAGAGATCAGGACGAGTTTAATGTCACGAGACACCAGGTGACCAAATATCCTTCCTGCATACAGCCCGGAATTATAGGCACGCATTTTCACATTTTTTGGAGCAAAGCCCTCAAATTCAAGTTAGACTATGACAAGCAGGAAGCTGTGATATTGTAGTTTAAGCAGCAGCCAGAGGAATTCTCTGCAGATGGGATAACCCGATATTTGCACCAATGGGACTCCTGTCTCAGCGCTTGTGGTGATTTACTCTAACTGTTGTAGTAACTTCACATGTCGGCATCCTCGAACTGGCTTCAGTTGTACATGGCTTATACTGTCATTAGTGCGATCAAATAAAGGGAAGAAAGTGGTTTGTATTTGAGGCATATGGACGTCAAAGATTTATACAAAATTTTATCCGGAATATATAAAGCGAAATTGGTGGTATAAAGAATAAGGAATAAGAGTGTAAACTGGATTCATCTGGCTCAGAATAGGGGCCAGTGGTGGGATGCTGTAAACACGGAAATGAATGCTCAGATCCCTTAAAAGGAGAATAATATATTGAGTAGCCGAGTGACTAAGGGATTCTGAACAATTTTGTTCCATGGAGTAAACAAATTTTTTTTGTGGTGAAGTGCTCCACAGCAGAAGCTACGGACGCACTCTAGCCTTAAGGCTTATTGTGCAACCCTGTGATGAAGATGATTAGTTTTTTCCGTTTTTTCGACTAATGGAGCACCGCTGGAATGTAATTGACAGGGAAAAACCGAAGTACTCGGGGAAAAACCTGTCCCAGTGCCACTTTGTCCACCACAAATCCCACATGTACTGACCCGGGATCGAATCAGGGCCTCCGCGGTGGGAGGTCGGCGACTAACCGCCTGAGCCATGGTACGGCCCAAATAAAGATTGTGAGTAACACCTGGTGGGAGGCGAAAATTAGGAAGTATTTCTTTATTATTTTCTACTAAGGTTTTGTGAAAATTATTGACTAATCAAAACTAGCTCCTTTTCATCTACTTCTGCTTTGCAATCGCAAGAAAGGAAAGCAGAATTATTAATGCGAAGATGAAAGATGAAAATAATTGTGCCATTTTTATCACTTCACTGTAAACACCGCCTTCTCTTTTGTTTCTACCCAAAACCAGTATTTTTCCGCTTACATTCAGTTATATCTAGTAAGAAAAGAGTTACAACCCTGGATTTTAGCTGCCATCAGTGGCGTGTGTCATATAAATTGTGACCTTCAATAATTTCTTGAGCATGCTGGAATATTCAGTTAGTGGGTTGATAAAAATATACGGTGTCAGTGCTAAACAATGCTCATCATAAATTTCGCACATCTGTTCTTAAATCCCACTGGAATTAATGAAACTGAGAACAACGCTTACATAGACCGGAAGACCTTCAATTCCTTTGTTTGCTCAAATATTATGTCAATTACCACAAACCAAGAAATAACAGGTGTAATTACAATGCAAAATAATTCGTTGTGGTCGTAATAAAATTTATGGCTTCCTTCACCATACCTACGCCTGATTTCCAGCATCGCGTAAAGCTCCATTCACACACCTCGTGATCCACTTTGATCCATGAAATTAGATGTAACGGTAGGTGTATTGCCGGTACATTTCAAAGTGTATTTAAGAAGTGTTGGAAAATTATGCTGAAACATTGTATAAACAAGTAGAACTAAATCATAACAATTTAAAAAGAGGTACGCCTCTTTTGGTGAAGGACATCCCGCAGTGTTTTGAAACGATTAATTAATGAAACCACCAGCAAACCCAATTATGTTTAATGCTCATCACCAAATATCATTCGGGTGATCAAATCAAGAAGAATGAAGTGGGGGGGCATGTAGCACGAATGGGTGAGGGGAGAGGTGCATATAGGATTTTGGTGGGGAGACCTGAGGGAAGGAGACCACTTGGAAGACCCAGGCGTAGATGGGAGGATCATATTAAAATGGATCTTCACGAAGTGGGATTGGGGGGCATGGACTGGATTGATATGGCTCGGGATAGGGACAGGTGGCGGGCTCTTGTGAGTGCGGTAATGAACCTTCGGGTTCCATAAAACGCGGGGAATTTCTTGACTGCCTGACGACCTGTTAGCTTCTGAAGAAGGACTCTGCTCCATGGAGTTAGTTAGTTAGTTAGTAAGCTTAACAATTTGCTGCTACCAATGTGTTACATGTTTCGGCCCAAAATGGACATCATCAGGCTTTGTATAAAAAACAATTGTGTATAAAACCGGACGATGGCCATTTTAGGCCGAAACATGTAATTGATTGGTAAAACCATATTGTTACACAATAAAATAATTTTGCTTGATGGTGCTTTTTATTAATCAATAAGTAGGCCTGTATTACATTTTCCTTTCGCCGTCACAGATTTATTTCTTTACTGTTGAGCATGACTGGAATCGAGAACCTCAAATAAGTTTTGAATACGTAAAAAACAGACATACAAGGGAATAAGCAGTAGGGGGGGGGGACGGGGTAGTGAGAGGCAATACATTTATTGCACAAAGGAACAGAAAATTCACTACTATGAAAGTTCTTAGACTGTGCCCGCTCGTCCTTCTGGTAACGGTAGACTGGAGGCAAGTAAGAGCGTTAAGAAGCGACGATGAGAAGTTGATAGGAAACAGACTATCTTGGTATGCGGTAGGGGCAAGAAATTGAGCACTTGGGCTCAATTTTGAATTTTTCGACTTTTGAATTCGAAGGTCTGCATTTATGACAGAATTTTTAGGACAATAGTAGGGCAGCTTTCAGGCGCATGATTTGAAGGTAATGTTGGGAGATCTGCAAGAGAAGCATACAGCACAACGTGGAATTTGTTTATGTGTAACTATTCTCTCTAGGCCCGAGAAAAACTACGAAAAACCTTGATCGATTTTGCCTGTCACGGAACCTTCCGGATGCATACTGAATTCTAGGCATTAGTTCGGCCTTCGAGTGCGCGAACACTAGTCACAGCTGCTTTATTTATGAAAACGTGGAAGCGTGTTTTAGAAAGACTTTCTTCTCTGGTCCTTTGGATAAGTAACAAACTGTTAAATTGGTAGAAAAGAGAGAAGGCTAAAAACAATAATTTTGTTAACATTTTAGATACGATTTTGATTTTCGAAATAATGAACACGGAATTGTACATGAAAATTAATGAAAAAAAAAGTACCTACGTCGACAGGTGTATTTGTACTACGTTCTACAGTTGAAGGTAAATTTGTCCCTGTACACGTCATGAAAGCATACGGCGGGAGGGGGAGGGGGGAATAAAAGTACAGCTCCGCTAATTTTTAACTTTGATATTAGATGGAGGTGAGTGTCAGTTTCACTCCCGGGCCGCTTTATCCCAAAGGAAGGATCTCCCGGTACTCATTGAAGAAGAGGCAATAGAGCCCCAGAAAGGGAAAATGAACCACTACTTCTTTGTCTCCAGTCGGCAGCCTAGCCACTATGCTATCATTCTGCCGTTTTCACAGTCCTTTTTAACAATGAAGGTAAAGGGTGGTAGACGACGGCCTCTATCAGTGGTCTTGTTACAATGAACAGGGATATTTTATCATTTGTTTTTATATTTAATAGTTGCGTAATGACTTCAGTGGCTGAATGTGTCTGGCCAATCAAAAGCTTATTCCATCTAGAATGCCTCTAGGCTACATTTCCCGTTACACGCTACGCCACAAGTTTCATTCCTGAATCCAACTCAAATGCAGTGGACTTTGCAATATATATATATATATATATATATATATATATATATATATTTAACACTGCAAACAACGTCTATACACAGGTTTGTAGATTATGACAACTCACTTACAGTGTCCACTAATGGATCTTTACACTAAAATAAGTGTGTACTGCATTTCAGAAAATAACGTGATCTTAACACAAAGCGGTGTTTGTCAAGGCCAAATTTATTTAACTAAATTATGTAACATTTATTCCATTCTTTCCATATCTTGGATATGAAACAAAATAAACACAAAGTTAATTTAGATCATTAAGTAAGGTGGTGATGTTGATTGACTGAAAACTAATTAACAAAGCCCGTATAGCAGAATTCTTGAAAGCTAACAGTCCGTAGATGTTAAAGAAAATACTCGTCTTTTATGGCATCCAAAGTTTCACTACCCGTTCGTTATAGTCCGCCATTAAACTCTAACCTAAACGACATTTTTCCAGTCAACATTCTTTTTTCCAATGGCTCGACAGCCCCTTGGGGGCCTAGGCCGCCTCATTTTACGACGCTTCACGATCACACTTTTAGACGCACTACACTCGGCAGGACTCCTCTGGACGAGGGACCAGCACGTCGCAGAGACCTCTACCTGACAACACACAACACTCACAAGAGACAGACATCCATGTCCCCAGCCAGATTCGAACCCCACTCCTAGAAAGCGAGAGGCCACAGACCCATGCCTTAGACCGCGCGGCCACTGGGATCGGCAGTCAACATCCTAACACACCCATATCTAAGATCAGTTTTCTTATCCATCAGCGCATAGGTCTTCCAAGCAGTCTCCTTCCTCCTTAATTTTCGACTAAAATGTTGTGTACAGTTTTCATCTGACTTGCGACTGCTACCGAGAAATCTATTATTTGGTACTTACACCCTATTCTTCAGAATTTTTGGAATAGAACAGTACGAAAAGAATTTTAGTGTATACCGTGGATAGATCTGGGGGAGACGGACTGTAAGAATGGAAGGTGGATTAAGGTGGCTCACCAACGTTTTCAATGGTAGGATTTGGTTCTACCGGTGTTATACCTTCCTGTTATGCTGCTACAGTGCTTGTTAGAGCAACAAGTATTGGGCAAATGTGTTGTAGTTATTGTTGTCTCTACTGGAACATTCAAGCTAAGGTACCAACAACACAACACTTATGATCTGATGACAGAAACTGAAGGACCATTCAAAGCGAGCATCTTGCATTTAGTACATCGATAGGTTATAAACGTGTGGACAGTTTTGTACGAAGTATTTTCTGTACATTTAAATGTAGGTCTATTTTCACCATGTTAAGTGGGTTCGTGTCACCACGGCGTGGCTCGTCCTCAGGTTGCGGGCAGAGGAGACAGATTCCAAAAATGGAATGTAGCTGCGAATACACTGAATAAGTAGTCGCGGACAGCCGACAAGGGGTTGTCCTCCAGCTAGGGGGTGGGATGAGAGGCTAACAACTCCTCACAGTAAAAAAAATCAACATGTCACAAAATGTTACGCATGGTCTCGAACTTGAAAGTGATTAATTAATTATTTTATTCCAACAAATGCACTACACTATTTTAGTGTTTTCTTGTCCGTACATATGTTTCAGCACTCCTTGTGCCATCCTCAGGGGTGTCGTCGAGAGTTCACAGTTTTCAAATGCATCCAATTCACTTTCACAACATAAATTCACTATCACTGAATATCACTTATCTTCTTGTTCATGGTGGTCAGCTTGTCTTCTTTGGCGTTTTATTAAAAATGAATAATTAAAACTTCATAAATGAAGATAGTCGTAGTATAAAATATTAAAACTTTTTAAGACTTTGTTCGACAGCTGGCTATGTAGTACAAAATACACCACAGGACGATCAACAACACAGCAAAGGACACGATCAAATATGATCGCACAAATAATATACATAGCCAGCTGTCGAACAAAGTCTTAAAAAGTTTTAATATTTTATACTACAACTATCTTCATTTATAAAGTTTTAATTATTCAATTTTAATAAAACACCAAAGACAAGCTGACCACCATGAAGAAGAAGATAAGTTATATTCAGTGATAGTGAATTTATGTTGTGAAAGTGAATTGGATGCATTTGAAAACTGTGAATTCTCGACGACACTCCCGAGGATGGCACAAGGAGTGCCGAAACATATATACGGACAAGAAAACACTAAAATAGTGTAGTGCATTTGTTGGAATAAAATAATTAATTAAGTGTTAAAATGCACGGTATATATAATTTAAAGTATGGAAGTGCTTATTTGGAAAGATTTAAGGTATGAAAAATGATCAAATCGAAGAGGATGAGAGGCGCGGGGAATGTGGCACGTACGCTGAGTAGAGAAATGCAAATTGGGGTTTGGTCGGGAAAGCTGAATGATAGAGACCATTTGGACGAACTAGTCTTAGATGGAAGGACAGTATAAAAGAGATCATAGAGATGTGGGAGAGGAGGGCGTGGATTGGATTGATCTGGGTTAGGATAGGGACTACTCGAATAGTTGTCCGCTGTCCTACAAACACTGGTTTGGCACCACTCGAATAGTTGCCGGGTCATACTAGCATTAGGGTGGCAGGACTCAAAATAGCTGCTGGCTGTCACGTGGACTTCCGTAACCAAATGCCGGATTCAGGAAGTCTGGGGCCGTGGAGGGCAAACTTTCAGTGGCCCAGCTTTAGCTGTTGCTATCCACACAGGCTCGCAGGTGTCTGAATGTGAGCTGGATATCAAAGAACTGGGAACATAAATACAAGGTAAACGTCAGACATACCTTCATTTATAAGCCTAGGAGGCCACGGCTTGCTGCACTGCCACTCTGTATGTTAGCAGTCACATCTGGGTAGTAGCCACATGCAGCTGCAAAAACTGGCAGCAATAAATTACACATGAAATGTACACTTGAGTCGACATTTCTATTTCCACCTTTGCTGAAAAACCGCTTGAGGCGTCTTGCTATGTTATCAGACTTAGCGTCATTGCAATTTTTTTTTCCAATTTTTTTTTGTTATCGAAGTTAGGTCCTTTTAAAGAACTTTATTTTCATGAGCAAGGACACCGTACGGCCACAAAGACTATTTCCTCAGTAGGTTTGTGCTCCACATTTTCCCCTTACAATTTCAAGGGGCTTTTTGTTAGCTTTATTATAAAAGACCCCGGCGCCCAGAAGCAAATGTACCATTAAATATCGGTCAGTCTGACCTTAAAATGCTTCCATACAATGAAATCATCGATTACTTGAAAATTGTTGTGATGTCATACCAGTTAATAATAACAGACTCCACTGAAAGCCCCTGTAACTTGGTAAGTGTATGGCATCAGGAAAGTAGATATAAATCACGTATTGTGCTTTGTACCCACAATTCAAGGGGCGGATTTATGATGTAGTAAAACCTTTAATGACATTGTGTTGCCTACTAAATATTGACAGATGTTAAAACCTCTATCGCTCTTTACAGTTTTGACCTTGATGGCATATGATGCACGCTACTGTTAATGAAACGGAGCTTTCGAATGGACAGTGTTTACGTTGACAACGGATGATTAAGTCAGTCAAAGGCTTTAGGGAACAGAACTGATTTAAAGTATCCGTTCTTCTGGTGCATTATTTTCTAGTGAAAGAAAAGTGACGAATATATCCGGACAATTCTAGAATTTTCTCATTATTTGCATTCGACTACATGTTGGCTGCCAAGCATGCACGATTATTTAATTCGCGAAGACTCCAAATGAAGGACCTAACTTGAAAGAGGAGAGGGGCATAAGGAGGGGAAAGCCAGAAGATGCTGAGGGTCGTGTGTGGCGTCATATCTTCGTGAGATCTTGCAATTGGATTTCTTAGTGGTTACTGGAGGGTACGAACGTCTGTTACTTGCTTGGGGGCGTTCTTGTACGTCACGTGATTAGTGGAAGGCACTCTTGCGTTGAAGGCTCCCTGCACTGACGGTGTCCACGGACCTGTTTGTTTTCTTCAGGTTTTACCCCTCGAGGCACAATTTCATAGCGCTTGGCACAGGCTGGTGGTTGAGGTAGTGGTGGTAATGTCCACTCCCTATTCCCCTTACAGTAGCGTATTCATGATCTTTTAGAAAGCAGTTCTCGTCTTCAGTTGCCTTCCAAGCACCGACAAAGCCAGGTTGAGTTTCACAGGCCTCTTAGTAAGATGGTCATCAACAGTTGAGTTCAAATCCGGAGAACATTTTGTCGTTTTAATTATGTTGAAAATTTATACATATCGTCACATTAAGGTATAAAGTTCAAGTGTTAGTGATTTTAGTCTCCCCTCCAGGGCGCCAATCCACTGCGGAAGGTTACAACACAGCAGAGTACAACTACCTTCCTAGATTCGCTACTTGTCATTGTGCTCTTGTGCCAAGCAACAGCAGGGCCAGCTAAAGTCCCCCGTGTGTGCATTGTTGAGGTAAAACATTGCAAGTGAGAGAGAAGGACAAGACGTGCTTCTTTAGACAAACCATTCGCCTGGCACCGTAGCAAAAAAAGAGAGGTGTTTGACACAGAAACAAAGTATAAGTTGACTCGAAAATTACAACTATATTGTTAAAAGTGATTACTTTTCTGCGGAAACGGTGATAAGTTACAAAACACTTGATCGACTGCAGACTTTTATATTGTGCGTGCTGGCCACTCGGAGGAGATCTACATATAAAACGTAAGTGCCAACATCTCATTACAAGAGTGTTCTCTTGTCGAATTCATATGTATTATTTAATTTGAATACCTTAAGCTAATAATTTGGTGTTGGGCTACCATGCAAACGAAATACATTTCTATTACATTCTCTGTGTCCTCTTTTCCTCAAATACTCCCTTTCAACTGATGTTTCAAAACCAAAAGATTAGAAGTTTTTGTTCCAAGCTGGACAAAAAGATGACAGTCCGGACATAACCTAAAACAATGGCTAGGTGTCTCGTAACGAGCACGGCACACGAAGCCGACAATAAAGTATGAGCAATTATTAAGCGACAAGATTGTAATCTTTACTTTGAATTTATTGTTTAAATTTAACTAATCACAGGAATTACTTTTTTAACAATTTAGTCGACTGGAAGCTGAAACTTAACGGTCATTAAGTTTAAGTTACACCAACTAATGCACAATAATTATTAACACAGTAAGGTATATTTGGAGTTACAAATATACCTTACTGTGTTAATAATTCTTGTGCATTAGTTGGTTTAACTTAAACTTAAGACAAAATGCACGGTACATATAATATAAACTTAAATATCATTAGTTAACAATTTAACTGTCATTTTTGGCGCCACTCTCACCAGTGTCATCCATGTTTAATAACCTTAGTAAATAAAGGTTGCTGTGTAATAACATACTGTAACGCGAACATTTACTGTCAGGAAATGTGACAATCATTAGCGGAGTGTTGAGAAACAATCTCGAAGCACTCAGCCTGTCACGGCTTTTACCTCCTGTGCTTGGAAACATATTTTGCTGAAGATAGTGTCTTCTGGGTTGTAATTCCATGTAGTCTCGTAAATGTATAACGACGTTTAAGAGGAACCTTCTGTCTTCATTTCACTTCTGGTTTACTGCTTAAGTAAGTGGCAGTTTCTGCTGCATTGTTATCATACTGAATTGCTGACTCAAAATGAAAATTGATTATATGATCTCTAACAATCCATTTATGCTTTTGAATAATGTCATCATGGATGTCATTCAGTATTGCTAACACGAAGAAATGCCAAAGAAATAATATCGGTATGAAATTATATACATATAATTTCGGTTTAAAACAGAATGTAGAGTAAAGGTCACCCCTTAATATGCCAGTTCAGGTACAGAGGGGAGATAGAGGTAGGCTTATATCTGTCCCCATTTTCAACGTCGTCACTAGGTGGAGGTGAGTGGCCAAGTTCACGCTCCGGTCGCTTTAACCCTGGGAAAGGACTACAGTAACCATTGTAGAGAAGGCTGGTTAGGCCACAGGACCGGTCTGGACGAGTGTGGAGAAGAGAAAATCCATTGCCCCCACTGAGGTTTGAACCTCGGACCTTCCATCCTGTAGCGAGTCGCTATACTGACTACGCCATCCCAGACCCCCAAAACAGAATATAATAAATCTGAACTTTCACCATCCAATCCTGAAATCTGCATTAGCAACATCGCATTGGATAATTATTTTATAATTATATACATTTTGGTAAGAATTTTCTGAAACTTGTCATTCAATGTGATGATAGTTATTCTTTGGTATGTACTTCACTAAGTATTTTGGATATTTTTTTGCAAATTATTAATCCGTCAAGTCTTCCATAAGTGTCTGCTGCGGTTCGAGAAGCCTACATGATATGGTAACCTTGACCCTCAGCTAAAACTTCACTTCTCACCTGTAGCTTATCAGCAGTAATTCACATGTTCAACATTATTAGGATTATAAAAAAAAATGTAATGCATTGGGCGGGTATCTACACGCTAGGGGGTTGAGAAATGCATATAGGTTTTCGTTGTAAATAAACTGTACTTATGCATTGTCAGACACAACTATTTATTATTATTAAAAACTTGTCACATTACCTCTAGCAACATATATCGCTTTAGTAAGTCACCTTCAGGTTAATCTGGTAAAACATAAAAATATAAAAAATATTAAATTGTATGAAATATAAAATAACTTTATATTATTTATAAATCGCAGAAAATGCATATAAAACATTATTAGGAGAAAATATTGCCTAGCAAAACAAGAACAGGAATACATAGAAGCATGAAGATAAATTAGTTTCTTGTGCTTGAAGTATGAAGCACAGTGCAAAATGAAGAGCCATTTCTCTTCAACTATTACATTGAAATGCGTTTGTTATAACCGCCGATATAGAGATCCAGAAAATTTTGATTGGAAACTGTGAAGGAAATAAATCTCTGAGACTTCTAGCCGTATATTGCAAGATAATATTATAAGGGTATTAAATAAAAATTGCGGTGGCGTAGCTGGTGGAGGCACTGCGGTACAAGCCGGAAGGTCGCGGGTTCGATTCCCGATGGTGTCACTAAAATTTTTCATTGACTTAATCTTTCCGACCGTACTATGGCCCTGGGGTCTGCTCAGTCTCTAATAGAAATAACTACCATGAATATTTCCTGGAGGGTAAAGGCGGCCGGTTCGTATGGCTGACAACCTGACCACCTTCCTGTGCCGATTGTCTGGAAATCTGGGAGTCTCGACCTCCTGGAACCCTCAGGCCCTGTACGGGGATTGCTTTACCTTACATATATATATATACACACATATTCTTTCAGTTTTAACCGTTGTGTGAGACGTTTTACATATCGGACTGCACGTGACAATAACATGAATATTACGAAACTCGTCTACAAGGTCGGCCAGTCATCTTAGGCTGACGACTCTATCTACCAGGAGCCTCTAAATGCTTCACCTTCTGCAGGAATATTTAGGTCGACTGCCACCACAAGAACATACACACCATTAAATCACAGCTTATCACATGTAGCATAGCTGCAGTTTATCAACTCTACCTTCACTGTTAATGTTGTTTTCGTACTCGTTTTATAGCTACTCTTATTAGCTACTTTTATGTGGTCTATTTGATAACGCTGTCAGTATCAGACTGTTACTGTTGATGGTAGGGTGACCATTGAAAGGTTAGATAGCAGGAACTTGAAAGGAAGGGGTTGCGGCATAATCGAGGTACTATCTCGGCTTTTTCATAGAGGAACTGAGGTAAACCATGAAAGAGCTCAATCAGAATTGGCAATGTCCCTGCGGAGATTCAAACCCGGCACGTTCCGAATTCAAATCCAGGCTGTAACTGCTACACTATGCCGCCTGTTGTTTTTGTTTTTATTTTTGTTCGTGTTGTTGTTGTTGTTGTCTCTGTTACAACTACATGGCGCTCTTTAGGCTGTAGATGTAACAGACAGTCTCCAAACACGAAAAGTATATATACTGAATAAGAAGCAGTGAAAAGGACACAAGGGGCGATTCTCCAGCTTGTAGATTCAACATAGCGTTAAAACCTCATCTGAAAATAGTCGTAATATCGAGGTAAAGCATGTGTGGATCTGTACCTCCCTTCTCCCATACGACTTCATGAAGTGCACGGGAATAAATTTAAAGCAAACGGTAAGTTCCACATAGTTACCACTGCTCTACGAAGGATTCAGTGTAGAAACGTGAAAGCTCTGGGTCCTCACACGGAGTTAATTAGCATAAGAAAACGTTCGTCCGAAAAGTATGAACATAACACGAACCAGTAATCTGTGTTCATATAAAGCAAGGAGAAGAAACTAGCACAATACAGTATTACGATTTTTCTTATGCAGATAGGCTAATGTCGATGGATCTAGCTCAGTAGGGCGTAATCGACGGACTTTGGTAGCAGTGATGTTGAAATCTGTGTTCTACCTGATAGTTAATTACACCACCGTACACACGTAACAATTAACATGAAAGATACCAAGACGTATGCGGTAATGGAGGTAGATATAAGAGAAGGGGAGAGTTCCCGTCACTAAGGAGAGCACGCACACACGCATGCACACATGCAGGACCTTCGAAACAAAAGGCTGTAGTTTCAGATGCTCATATTTATTCACGACACTAATTCTGACATCACAAAACTAATACATCATGGGAGATTTAATTATTGTAAAGATATTTAATGCCGATCCCAGTGACCGCGCGGTCTAAGGCGTGGGTCTGCGGCCACTCGCTTACTGGGATTGTGGGTTCGAATCTTGCCGGGGGCATGGATGTCTGCTCTTGTGAGCGTTGTGTGTTGTGTAGGTAGCGGTCCTCTGTGACGGGCTGGTCCCTCCGTCCAGAGGAGTCCTACCGAGTGTGGCGTGTCTAAAAAGTGTGATCGTAAAGCCTCGAACAATGAGGCGGCCTAGGCCCCCTAGGGGCTGCCGAGCCATTGAAAAAAAAAGACATTTAGTATGTGATTCTTGTGTATCCAGTAATATATAAAATAAAATGTCCGTAACTGCTGCCAATGTATCTTTAGCGACGCTTTCCTTCAATTCTTCGACATCATAAATGGTATCACTAAATACGAAAAGATAAACACAGTCCCAGTTCCTATGTTTCATGTGATACACAAGTCATTAGTGCAACCTCTGCAGGTTTTAAATCGGCTGTCCAATCAGTCCGACCCACAAAGGCCACATAAATATTAAGACTCGCAGGCCTCACCGTGTAAAAATACGAAAAGGGTGATTGCATAACTAGAGCCGTTTTTACAATACAAAATTACGCTAAAAGTACGTCGACTTCAAGGATACAGTACTAAACTCAGCAAAATCACAAGACTGATGTGACGGCGCGTCTAAAGTGATGAGTGAAGTTTCGAAAATTCTCTGCATAAATGCCATATTCCGTGCTTTGACACCCCTCATTCAGTGTCGAGGTTAAAGAAAGGAGATCAACCTCTACTCCCTATGGGCCTGCATGGGTGGTCAAGTGAGAACTTTACCTACCTATATCTATGCTTTTCGGCACTATTATTTATTTTGTTTACAAGTAGTATTTACTGAAATTATTCAGGTGACGCGGAGCCGCAAATAATCTATCTGTAGCATTTCCTCGAGGGTCACTTGCGGGCCCCGGCCGCATGTTAATCGCCCTGTTAAATGATCTCACTATATTGTACTACGGGCATACAGCAGTTGTTGTATAGTGAATTAAACAACATAACAAGTTTGAGCCTAAATTTAGACCTAACTGCCATAATACAACACTGACGTCGTCAACAAGCTAGCAAGGCCCTCGCACGCAAAAAGTACCAATTTGACACGGCGTTTCAGCATCGCGAAACATAAATCGTGACAGATACAGCACACAATTAATTGTTCGTTTCGCGTAAACATTTCCTAAACGAACTTTAGTACTGATATTCTACCAAATTATGGTGACTATGAGCAGCGTAAGGTTGTAGTTGGTTGCGACATTTCGGGAAAATATATCTGTCCCACATGTTAAATAAAGCCATATGTTGTACCGAAACGTCGTGTAACGAACTACCAACCTATGACGCGCAACATCCCAGAAGAGCGAAGGCATCTACCTCATCGCGACCGAAGCCTGAAATCTGTTAACTTATTGACCATTTGAAAGAAATAAGACCCTACGTGTATAGCTGTCTCCCCTTTCGACTGTTAAATATTTTAATAATTAAGCAGGGAAGTCCCTAAGTTACGAATTCCAGTTCTCTGCCCTCAGCAGAAAGTTTTGTCATCATAAAAATGCAAACCGCAGCACATCACCGTGCACAAAATACGTAGATAAGCAATATTGGCAACACTCTCGCTCTCGTGCAAGGTGACGGGAAATTCGTAAAAACATTCACCTTCAAGAAACATTACATCAACTCGCGAATCTTTCAGACACCGACGCCCAATTGGCGTGTCCTTGACCCGAATAACTTGAACACGCTTATCTTTCTTCTTCATTCGATGCTGACCGCAACAGGAATTCAGGGGCAGTCAAGTTATCGTCAAAGTGCCTGCCAAAGCGGTCAAGCTAATAAGTATTCCAGGAAGATTACTACTGCCTTTTCGGCCACTGATTTTTTAATGCTCATCCTGTTTTGCGGTATTGGCGTCGTGTCATAGCGGACTGCATTGTTGAAGTCTCGGAGGAATATGCTACCTCCTAAACGTCAGAACATGCTTGATTTGAGGCTTCCGCCGCGATGTTGATGAGATCTGCGCTCTTCTGGGGTATTACGAGGCGTCACACCAAAAATACGATCGACAGAAAAAATAAGCACTGTATGGGCTTAAAATTAGTAATTACAAATATCTGAGTCCCTTGTTATACATAATCTCTATTCAAAGCTCCTCTTCATCATCTGGGTCTTACTTCAAACCAAGAAGTAATAGAACTTCTTTCTTAAGAAAGTCTTATATTCGTATATACCGAGTCGTTTATACTCATTTCTGAGTGTCGTGACCCTACTGGCACGAAGCCAGAGGTTGTCATGGGAGAATTTTACCAGCGGTGGTTTCCCTTTGCCTTCCGCCGTGTACGATTCTATTCATCCTGATAGGACCGCTAGAGCCCTCTAGCAGCCGATCAGGAGACTTGGGCGAGAAATGGCCGCTAAATTTTGCTTACGAAACATCTCTATGCCCGTAAGGTTCTTTTACATGCCGTAAATCTACGACATGGGACAGACGGCTTTACTTCCCCTCCGAAGGAAGTTGTGCTACGGATTTTTAATACCCTTAAAATCCATCTACCTAGGCCGGGATTAGAAGCCGCAACCTTGGGTCCAGTGGCGAGCACGCTAACCACTAGTCCACTATGTTCGTATACAGAATGTTATTTTTACGCAGGACTGCGCGTCGCAGAGCGAAAGACATCGTTGCTTTATAGCGACCGACACTGCCGCTCGCTCTGCAGTATTCAGTACCGCGTTAAAAAACGCTTTACGCTTATATTTGCGCTGACCAAGTTTCTGTTATTTACCACTGTACAGTGATCACTTTATGCATTAAGTGTTTACGTAAGAATAGAACGGTTCTGGAAATGGACTACATTTGCAGCATAAAACACTTTTGGTCGCCTAGGAATACGAAGAAAAACGTGTAATGTTTTGCCGAAGGATTAAGCTGCATGTGTATAAGTTGCATGTGTATAAGTTGCATGTGTATAAGATTGCATTCTTGATTAATAATTTTCTTTGTATACAAGATTACAGTTGTAAAAAAGGTGTGACTTATAGACCTTGTCGTATAAAATACCGCATATAACAAACGTTTGGAGAGAGCAATTTGCACTAATATAAATTTCACATTATTATCACCGTGCATCTTCACAAATCAAATTAAACTAAATTAAACCAACTGATGCACAAATTGAACTACCTTTATTGTTGCGTCCCTATTATATGCCCCTACATATTTTTCGGACCTTGGTCCATCTTCAGGGGTCTTATAATAAAGTTTAATTTGCACTAATATAATTCATATTTCATTCTTAATAAAACTGAATTTGTAATGAAGAACAAATGCTTTAAGTAAACAAGCTCACTCAATTTAAACAATTTTTTAATATATAGGGTTACTTAGGATTAAATGGTTTTCTTCTGAATTGTTACAAAATGTAATAAAATTGGGTTGTTTCGACGTTTCAGAAGAACATGTTACCTCCATGCTCTGAGTGATTGACTTTGGTGTAGATAGATGGGTAACTTCATTCAGTCACCCTGAGAATGGAGGAAGAACGTTTTTCTGAATCTTAGGGGAAAAAACGCGGTTTACTACACTGCATAAAAACACGAAAGACCATCATTTGAGTAACATACGTCCTTAATACCTGAAACCTCATGATTAATTGTTTTCTGCATTTTGTCCATCGTCTAGTATCCCAGAAAGAAAACAGAGTTTTCGAAGCTAGATCTGCTTTAAATACTGCAGCGGGCTGGACAGAATTCTTCGCTGGCAACATCTGACCCGCGGACCTTAGACTTCCACCCCTTATTTACGCCAATGGTCTCTGTTGTGACAGTCCTTGGTCCTGATTGTGTCAGACTACATCACTCAATTTCAATCACCGTATCGCCTCACTGCATCACGTGTGTTACAGCGAATTTTCAACAAAGCAACTAACGCTCTGCGATCACTCTTACACAACAGCTACGTTGGTTGGTTGTTTTTACGATGTTAAATACTGTGTTTCAAGTCCCCTACTGTCGGGTAACATCAGAAAAGTTTTGTGGTAGTGAAATGGAATCGATTGCGAAAGTTGTTACAGTTTGAGGATTTTATTTTGACTTTCGCCTAGAAGGACGGAGGAAAATAAAATAAACATTTGTGTCCACACACATTTGTGTCCATATATATTTGTGTCCACATACATTAGTGTCCACACATATTTGCCCTGAACTAAGCTAAACAACATCTCCTGAATACAGCACACAAGCGTTACTTGTTGGACCGACGTCATTTTCTTCCTAAGAATTCATTTTATGTCTACTTCAACTCCAGGCACTTCTACGAAGGTAAGCACAATATTTAAAACAATTTTATTGCGCAGTCTGACAAGACGGACTTGAGATAGCTCAGTCGGTATAGTGGTTAGGCTAAAGGCTGAACGTCTAAGGAATGATTGTTCGATAACCGGCAGCGCAAGACCGTCCAGACCGACTCTGGGGCCCACCTAGCCTTATAGTAAATGGGTATCGAGAGAAAAGCGGCCGAAGCGTGGGGCTGTCCACTCACCACGTAATGTCGAGGTTAAGAATAAGTGAAACTAAATTCTCACTCCTCACATGCCTTCATGTCGTGCACAGGGACACCTTTACATTACCTTAACAAAATAATCGTACTGTAAATACTGTTATTGATTGTGGAGTTTGCAGTTGACCTTGGCCGTGGTTTGCGCTGGGAAAAACCGATCGTCCCATATTTGTGACCAGTAGCCGATTTATTCCAGTTAAAAGTACATTGGGCAGACGTGTGTCGTGTTTTGTGTGTTTGAGATAATAGAGAAGTTTCCTGTAGTGTTTTATGTGGTTAGAGCTATGCATAAATTTGACTTTAGGCTTGTTACAAACGAAAGTCCTAACAAAGGGTAACCACTGTTTGTCAAAAAACTACGTCACGCAGTGATAGAGACTCATGTTTTTGACAGGATCTATATGTTTTCCCCGACCGTCGTCAATGAGTGTTAAGGGATCTACCCACGCTGTGCAGGTCAACTGCATTCGCATGAGTAAGGGACTGTCCTTGTACACACATCGCTATTGTCCGTAATCGCCACGCATTCCAGTGGTCTGTAAGTCTCTGTGTTACTTAAGAATAAAAAGTTTTCAGTTGAACTCTAAGTCTTTCTTGCACCGCATATTGTTGTCTCGACCAGTACTAATGTCAGGCAGAGTTTTATCTACCCTGGATTTTCCCGGATGTGCTTCTCGAAATTCCTACTCTTTTTAACAAATTTTATCATAGCGCGTGTTTCAGCTATCGTCGCCGATCGCATTAACGCTTGCATCAGTGTGTTTCTTCCGTCTCCATGGATAAAGATAAAGAAACCCCACTAATCGTTGTAAAATATGTGAGATTTAAGGCAGTAACTACGAAGATTGCTGCCTTGCGGGATATGACGCCTTGTATTTTTAACAGGTCGTTACCAACATTTTGGAGGACCTGCATCTATAATAAATATGAAAGCAAAAAGTCAATACAATATTACTTTTCAGTACAAATTCCCCCCCCCCCCCCCCCCCCCCCCGAAAAAAACTTACGAATCTAATACCGACAGCCACGTCTTAAAATTAATTAATTATTGCCTTCTCACAAGTTAGTACAGTAACCGTTTACGGATCTTGTAACGACACAAATCAAACTGCATCAATTATTACATTTAAAGACCTGTTGTTTACAAGTTTTTTGGCTCCTTCGAAAAATTGCAAAAAGCAACTGTTTGTTATCGTCATGTCTGACTCTCTGTCCGTCTGTCTGTTCGCATGGAAAACTCGGCTCCTACTGCAAGGATTTTCATGAAATTTAGAATTTGAGTATTTATCGAAACTCTGTCGAGAAAGTTCAAGTTTGATTAAAATCTGACAAGAATAACGGTTACTTTACATGAAGACCTATGTACATTTATGATAATATCTCGCTCCGTTCTTGTTAGAATGAGAAATATTTCAGACAAAAGATGTAGTGAAAATCAAAACACACATTTTATTTTCAGTAACTTTTTCTCCAAAAATCGTGCCGTTTATGATATAATGGAGAAAAATTCTATAGAGCCGGAGAGGTCACAAATGACAATACAACACGGTGCATGCGCTTTGCTTGCTGGATAACTAAGGCTACAAACACACACTCAGAATATGTAATACTTATTTCTTTTCCACGGCAACAATGGTTGCACGAACGCACCTCACTGTTAGGTTATACGTTAATTGCCTTTTTTTTAAATTTACAAAGCTTTATTTCCTTGACATGTACATACAACAGTATACAGAATATGGGCTAAATTGTTCCTAACACCAATTTTGAGGTTCGTGCATTTTACACTCTGCCTTGTTTTTCTCTTACCTATTTTGCATTGTGCCTGATGACTGATTTTACTTAAGCCGACAGAACGATCTACAACAAAATATTGTCAAAGCTATTGTTGTGACTGTCGGTCCTCTCTGTTTGTCTATAGCAATAACAGCGATATACAGTTAATTCCAGATTTCATACAAATCGGCCAATCGTATTGCTGCTCATGATTAGTCAGGATAAATTTAATGACAGACAACCGACAGAGGAAGATCGTGTCATGAAAAATTCAAGACTTCTACAAATTTACTTTGTGCAGAATGTTTTTTCAACATCAAGAATTCCGTAACAGATACCGATCAAACACTGCCGTATCTTCTGCCAGATGTTACAGGGCATACGGAGGCTACATGACGGAGTAAGACCCTCCTTCCCTTTACATACGAGTAGTCGCCAACTAGTGTTAAGCGACACAGTTTGTTTTTACAACTTTCCTCAGATGTTGATTTATGTCGAGACATAAAAATACGGTGTTTATGTCGTCAAAAGCTATTGAATAGGCCTATGTATATTCCGTGTTGGTCTGACGGATCTTGGTACGTGAGTTTTAAAGAAACTTCACTTAAAAGCAATTCTATATCTGGCTAACTTCCTGTCGATTGAACCGAAGGACAGTGAATACACTTGGTGACATAAATACATGGACGTGTTCTGACGACCAGTGGTGGCTCGCAGTAAAATTTTAGGCTTCGAGGTCAAGCAACGTAGAAAAATTTCATGTTTACTGAATGAGTGTACGTAAAATATAAGTAATCACTGCGGTGAATAATAATTCAATTCAATTAAATGCTCATCAATGAAAGTGCAAATAATAAAACTGAACAAAATAATCACAACACAAATTACGCAAATAAAACTCATACAAACAATATAACACAAGAGTCAATAAAAATTTGGTTGTATGATTTAAATTTAAATCCCAAATTAAAGGTATAATTAAAATCACAATACACTATGAAATAATAATAATAATAATAATAATAATACTTCCTGGGCAGTTTAGTTGCAAGATGAAATATAGCTACCATACGGAACCTTTAGAGAGTCCGTTAACTCCATGGAGAAGACACTTCTTTGACAAATTCTACATTCGCTCAGCTACACAATAAATTTCCGGCCCTTTATGGAAGCCGAATGTTCATTACGGCTTTACACCAATCTGTCACTGAACCATATGCTAGCTAAGTCAGTTGAATCCAATTGACATTCCCACACAAGCCTACTGTTTCCTTAAAACTCCCTTTGTTTAGGCAATGCCAAAAGTTCCGTCCGTATACGCGACCTTATACAACGTTTCGTAGCATACATTTTTATTGTGGTGTGAAGATACACCTTGGCCAACAACCAAGAGGGCGGACTACTTTTTTTCAGTTGCCCGCGACTGCTCACTCACTATAATCAGTTACTTGCATATCCGGATGCAGTCCTCTCCGACTGGAACCAGAGGACGCACCAAGGTGTAGTAAATCACGCACGCACGCACACGCACATAAACGTGTTACATAATGTGATATTTTTGTGAAATAAGATTGAAACTGGCCGCCACTGCTAATAACTAACATGAAAACGATTAATCGAGGAAATAAGCTTTAATAAGGTGTATCAATGTCAACATGAACGTTTGGCAGTGCCAGGCGTGAGGCTTAGACAGGAAGGGGGGCGGTCACAACTAAGGTTCGACATAATTACGATAGCGCACAGTCAGTGACGCACACATGTCTCCCAAACGTTCTCCTTTGTTAGGCAGGGATTCTTTCTTCCAGAGACTACCTAGTACAGCTAGATTAAAATTGCAATGCTGAATCCCAAGTTCTGTTGCACCACTAGTAGCCTACACATTTGTCCGAATTACATCATTATTTAAACTACAGTATAGTTTGAGTCGTATATTCCCATCTATTTGACGCTAACTGTTCTGCGAGATAATTGGATTCGATCCCCGGATCTTCCAGCCCGTAGCGAGTCGTTATACCGACTACGCTATTCCGGTCCTCGTTGTATCCTGGATCACAAAACAAATGTTATCGAAACTATCCAGTAGGAAGCGGTACAAGCGGGCGGAAGGACGGACGGACGGAATGACACACAAGGCCAACAGACAGGCACAGCTTTCCAAATCTATAATTTAATCCACTTTATAAAAGAACCGACTAAAGACAGAACTTCACTTTTAATACTGGGTACAGTTTCTGTTCCGTCTCCCTGCAAAGTTACGTGGTTTCCGCGTGTCAGCTCAAGCCGCGCAGATCTGTGGGAGCCGGCTCAGCGTGAACCTCTTAGAAAGTATGGCACAGACCTACTTCCAACAGAACTACAGCCAACAGCTCTGACCAACGAAAATGCCACATCGAGTCGTTCAGTTTACACTTTCATTTCCGGAAACGTCACCGGTGGCGGTCAGGACAATACGTTTCTTAACGTTTCTTACTGTTATGAAGTTCGTCCTGTGTGCATCACTCCACAGCCCGAGGTTCGAACTCTCACATTATTTGTTATTTCACTTTTAGAACAACGCTGACAGTAATTGAATTTATATAGAGTCGAATGGTAGGGTTACAGTGAATAATAAATTATAGACGATGTGGGACGAAGTGATCATGGCCTAATTTAAGGTAACGTTACGGCATTTGCCTAAAGGGACTGAAATAAACCACGAATATCTTCAGGATAACCGGTGAGGTAGATATTCAAATTGGCACCTCACTAATACAAGTCACAAGCGTTGCCGGTTGAGGCAAATTGCTCGATTTGTTGATGCTGTTTCGGTAGGTTTTATTATTATTCTCCTTGTGTCCTATTCTGATTGGATTCACGCCTGTTCCGACTACACAGACAATTCCTCAATGGGCTCTCTGCGTACCTACCTACGTCACTTCGGCGTCAATAAAATGGAACTTTTGGGACTCTGCCATTATCCCCTGCTTTCAGTTCATATATTCTTTCAGTTACTAAATAAATATTCATCTCCTCCTTTTTCTTCGTTTTTAATTCTGTTTAATTTGGTACTTTCCTTGACAATTTTTAAGAATTTCATTTCTTTTGCTTGAATTTTATTACTATAACTGTGCTTTCCCAATTCCCAATATTAGTGTAGGAATCGCCATCACATTATAAAATGTTGAGTTTTTCTCCTTCCTTTCTTTTTTTAATTTTGCCTTCATAATCCCACATATTGGCGCGCGGTGGCGCAGTTGGTTGAGGCACTACGCTACAAACCGGAACGTCGCGGGTTCGATTCCCGATGGTGTCTTTGGAATTAATTCCTTGACATAATCGTTTCGGTCGCACTATGGCCCTGGGGTCGACTCAGCCTCTAACAGAAATGAGTACCAGAAATATTTCCTGGGGGGTAAAGGCGGCCGGTGCGTAGGGCTGACAACCTTACCACCTTCATGTGCCGATTGTCTACAAATCTGGGAGCCTCAACCTCCTGGACCCCTCAGGGCCTGTCTAGGCCTGTAATGGGGTTGCTTTACCTTTATAATCCCACATATTCCCCTATGCTGATGTACTATTCGTATATTACATTATAGCAAGTTTCATAAAAAAAAGTCACTTCTTACCAAATACTTAAAACGTAAATTTTTTTCTTTATTTGAATCTCATGAAAGGATACGTTATAGAGCGAATTGAATACTTTCCGTCAAAATAATTAGTTTTATTCTGTTAATTATATTTTATATTAGACTAATGACAAAGGTAAAGGTATCCGTAGATCTTTTTCTGATACAAGAATATGTTTAGTAACGTGTAACGATGTTTTGTTGCCCAGTCTTTCCAGGCAAACATTTGCATGAAGTTCTTTCTCCAACAATATTACCGTTGGATCCATTTCATTGGTTAATTTCTTCTGATCACATCACAATCGTCATGTTAGGAAGGAAGTACATAAGCAAGCAAACTGCGTTTAAATCGTAGTCTACCTATGGTGTGGTGGGACACTTCATAACGTAATATTCCTAGCACATCTGTTTCATATTGGGAGACCACGGGTTTGAATTCCGGCCCAGAGGTCTGGTTTTCTGTGATTGCCCTCAGCCACTCAAGCAAAAGTTGATAAAGAAACTCAAAATGCAGCCACTATGAGTTCCTCTATAAAAATGTGCGTCATGGAGCTGCTTGATTACAAGGTTATTTGTTTTTATCTTTACACATGCCTCTGAATTATATTTGGCTTGCACTCCTAGAATTTCATATTTTCATATACTTCCTCAATAAATTAGTAAATGTAACAAAATGTCTATGAATCAGAACCGGTTAACAGGAACCGGTTGAACACACTATTACAGAGAGTGAGTGACTACCTTTAGGTGTAACTCGACTTGTAGTGTATATTTTTCTTAGTATTGCATATCATTTGAAGTTTACCTTGAACAAATTCTTGTGTTCGAAGGCACGATCTTAAGAGTCAGTGAAGAAGACAAACAAACGCTTTGTGACTGTGATATGGTAAGAATCTCTCAATGTACAACTGCTCGTTTGTCCAATTACTATTCTCGCGAAGAGTAATCATAGTTTCAGCTATATCTCACTGATAGCCTAGAATCTGACAAAAATTCAGACCCTCATACCAAAGCAGCACAGAGTACATACTTCATGAATTCCGCGACTTCTGTTCCGCATTGGGCTTTCCAATGCGACTAATTTTAGGCGAAACTTTCTGAATGTTCAATTTAAACTTTCAAGCGAAATAACAGACCTGATAGAATTATACGATCTCAAAATATGTATTTCGGAAGGAAATTTTATTGAAGCAGTCCAGATAACAAGAGTAGAGGGACTGAAAGTACATGACAAGTTTTAGCTGCAAAACGACTTTTTTAAACCTAGGCATAGATAAAGGAATATTGTTAAAATTTATCTTAGAGAACTAAGGTTTGAAGATGCGGAGTGGATGCATATGGCCCAGCCTGGAGTGCAGTAGCGCGTTGTAGTGAGGGAGAACATCAATGAGATCTACGCTCTTCTGGAATATTACGCGGCGTCGTGTGATAAACAATTACCACACGACGCCGCATAATATCCCAGAAGAGCGTAGATCTCATCAACATCGTGGCGGAAGCCTGAAAGCAAGGAGTACATCATTGTGTTCCACGGATGGCGTAGCAATACCTTAATCAGCTTGTCAAAGATTATTCTACTCCAGGGTGGTAGTATCAATACACATCCTTCCAAATCTGATACAGGAGCCTCTGCAGTTACGGTTCGATTGGCGGAAATATTCCATTTCTACTTGGTTTGTCCAGCATAATCTTTTTAACCAAATTTCTCGATACGAATGTTATTGCAAATCGATAAATTGGCAGAACATTCACTGTCTCGTGTGCTTCATCATAACGTTAGTGCATATGTTCCTTTCAAAAGTTGGTATTCCTGAAATTCGGTGAATCAGAACAATCAGGGTTGCAGCCAATGCTGTGAGAATGCTTTGCTATGTATCTCTTAGGAGGACAAGGAGGAAAAGTTCATTGATTGCACCAATATCAAGCGCGCTCTTGTGTCTTTCTTGCAGGTGGTCAAGCACTTTGATACCAATCAGGCTAGGAGAATGCTTTTCGAATAATTATTATACGTATATAACAAAGAACGGACGGAATTAAGTCATAAAGCAAAGCCCTCCTTCAGAAGCTGTTGGTCGCTTCACTACTCAAGAAACTGCAGGCCTTTTACATAAACTAGAACGTCTCTTTACCCTGTCCTTCTTGCATTCCGGCCCACACACTGTCTAATATAAATTTCATTGTAATCCATCTATGCCTAAGTCGCCCAAATGGTCTGTTTCCTCAGGTGTTTCGACTAATATACTGTATAAAATTCATATTTAACCAATTTGTTACGTTTGGTGACCCTGATAACATTTTGTAACGAGTACAAATAACGAAACCCTTCCTTTTGCAGCTTTTTCCTCACTTTTTGTTTCATCTTGCGTCTCAGGTTCAATTATTGGTCTTCAGCACCTTGTTCTTAAACGACGTTATTAGAAAGGCAAGGTGCTAGTGTTGACCTTGGCCACAAGGTAAAGCAAGTAAATGCAGCTTAGACGTGACATCAGTAAAAACGAATTTTTTTTTTTACTCAGTAGTTGAGCCACGAATATACGTCATATAATATTAAAGCAAGAGACGGTTTCAATTCTGGTAGAAGGACCAGCCAAAGAGTTTAATAGGTAATAATGGCAACTAAATCGTTCCATTGTTAATATGCTTTGTCTGTTATCTCTGAAGAAGTTTTCAGAAAAGTAGTTTCCGATATTAGAATTCAAGTTCAAAGTATAAGGGCATTGTTTCAGGCAACTTCTCAGACATTTCATGTTCGGAAAATTGTCTAACTTTAGGCTGCAACACGCATATTTTTACCACATAACTGCAGATTAAGATTTACTGCGCTGTTATCTGCTTACGTCCGCTTTGTTGTTCTCTGGAGGGAGGAGGAGGGAGCGTAGCAGTTGCACAGTATAGCTGACTGACTAGTACTGCGGATTGAAAAGCCCATAGTCGCTCAGTTAGTCAAAAATGTACCCTCATTTTAATAAACCCTAAATTTCACCTAAGCTCCTAAACAAGCTCTTCTTTTCAGGCCCTCCAACTCAAGTTTTGTGTTAATACTTACCTAACCTATGGTTCCTCCTAAGAGTTCCTCCCATTTCATACCCTCTGGTGTGATCATCCAGATAATATTTGGTGACGAGTAAATATTATGAAGCACCCAATTTTTTATTCTGTGGCGCTACAGCCCACAAGGTTCCTAGATCACACACAATTAGACAACACACACACCCGTTAGGACTCCTCTGAACGAGTGATCAGCTCGTCGCAGAGGCCGCTACCTACACAACACCAACAAATACAAGACACGAACATCGGCGCCCTCAGCGGTATTTGAACCCGTGATCCCAACACTCGAGAGGCTGAAGACCTACGCCTTAAACCAGACGGCCGCCAAGATCGGCTGAAGCATCCAATTACGTGGTCTTTAAAGTGCGTGTAATGCTGCGTACTTTTTAAAGCCTGTCTTTAGTCAATTCAGTGAACGTTCTGACCAGATCAGAAAATGGACGACAGGGGAATGTCTATCACTTCCCGTAAGAGGCAGGACATTTTCTTTACCCACATCATCCAAACCGGCTCTGGGACCCACCCAGCATAATGTTCAATGGGTACCGGGGGCTTTCAACCAAGCGGGTAAAGCGATCGGGGCGTGAATTTGACAACTCACTTTCCTCTAGTGCCTAGTTTACGCGTAAAGCTACGACTTCGCCCCCCCCCCCCCCCCATAATCACTTATGGCATGGTGCTTGCATTCAGCACAGAGAGGACTCTACCTTTTACCTTCATCGAAGTCAGCCGTGTTACTTGGTGATCAGATACAAAGCACCGGCTTAGACAGTTCTTGCATTAATTCGTGCACCTCCTTGACACGTGTTTTATGTGTCATACGTTCGTGTGTGCCCGCAACTGTTTTAATGATGCTCCGTGCGTCTGAACCTTTGGTTGTGTTTGTAATGTATTTCGTTGGGTCGCAGAGGCATTTGAAAACCACCTGCACACGTACAAACAAACGGACAGTAACATCAACATTTGCGTGAGTCAGTGGAATTTATTCCAAGTTTCGTCACGCACTTGCTTTCCACATAGTTGAATTCAGACAGTTCTGTGTTTCATTCATCCTAATGGTGAACACTGCGCAGTGCCAAACATTATATGTGAAAGTTCTGAAATTCTCCAGTCTGTGACCAGAAGACAGGAAACTTGCTACGGAATGTGTTTTGTACTGCCTCGAGTGTCCTGATGTTATTTAAGTGGCGTGATATTGAAATAAAAATATTAAATCACCGAGTTGTAGCAAGTTCTTCGTCAGCTCTACATACCAACTTGAATCAGTGCGAACTCGTTAATACTGGTTCTAGAAAAGAAATCGCAAAGAACTGAGCACATTATAAGTGATATTTTGTGGAATTCCCAGTAAATCAGGTAAGGGTACACGCTCTTTTCTTTCATGGCCCACAAATGATGATATTTGTAATTATTTTCACTATAAATGTTATCATACAATAAAATAATAAATTCTAGGAATAGCTGAAGCCAATTATTCCCCTTAAAATATCTCAGTCTTTGTGACGAGAATAACAAAAATTGTAAATTAATATTTATAAAATTTAGTGAATAACATATGCCTGAAATTTGCAGATTTTAACATTCGGATTAAATAAAATACGTCCAAAAAATCGAAATTAAAATTTCGCAAAGTCGCCATATTTATAGTTTTTAACGCCTTACGTTAAAATTCATACAGAAGGTATTCGATATGTCTCAAATCTCTGTGCCAAATTAATTTACTTAGATCGACCGATTGTCAGTACCACCATACCGACACCTAAATACAGATTTCGAGTCGTCTACGTATTGATGTCAAACATTCTACAGAAAATCATTTCAAATTAAATTTTATAATTTATTTATACGTGAAAGCTCAGCCACATAAGGCAGTACAGTACCGTAGAAATGCCACAAGTATAAACTGATACAGTAATGTTACTCATCGCAGAAAGTTAAACAAGTGTGAAGTTGGCTGGGAATCTAGCAGAAAAAATGTGTGCACGAAGTTTCATGAAATGTTTAATTTGGTTCAAAGTTTATTAGTGGCGCAGACGGTCACAATAATATCATAAACATGTTTTTTCCTGTAAAATACGGAAATTAGGACAACAGCGTTATTAAGTAAGTGTAATTTGACTAATATGACAAAGCTTATCAACATGCTGTCGGACCGTATCTTCTGTAAACAACTGCGTTATCCAGCCCCATTTACTGAAGACGTATTCGCGAAGATCATCCTAAAAAGGTAAAGTTCACCCTAGAAAAGGCCATGAAGGCCCAGAGGGGAGTAGAGGTATTGATCTACTCTTTCTTTAATCTCGGCACTAGATGGGGGTGGGTGGTCAAGACCACGCCCCGGCCGCTTTACCCCCGGGAATGACCCGGTACCCATTCTACAGGAGGCTGGGTAGGCCCCAGGGCCGGTCTGGGTGGCTGCGGAAAATCTCGCCCACACCAGGATTCGATCCCCGGACCGTCCGCGAAAATCGTCCTAGCTAAGAACAAAAAAAGGCTGCTGAACTAAACCTTCAGTTACAATTTCCATATATTTTACACACTTTCCGCCGTTGTAGGCAGATTTAGGTATTACTATATTCATTACAAGTTAATGTACTAGTTATATATTACTATCGAAAAGGCACAAATAAATATTTTTTAATTCAGTAACTCACACTAAATGTTTATAGGTCCAGCAATGAAAGTGTAAATACAACATGTCTCTGTGCTGTAGACCTACATTATCTCCGGCAAATGTCGATATTATAATCCAAAAAAGTACGAATTCCATTGTCATTTATTGCTGCCATCTTGTGGCGTTCTCGTAAATAACAGAGATTTTCATTTGATTCTCATAGAACGGAAAGGCTAACCGACAAACATCCCAACATGACCGTTTCAATTCACACTGTTTTCTAGCTCATTACTATTATCTCATTATTCGACACTATATTTTTCGAGTTATTAACAGCATCGATAAATAGACTACAGCCAAATACATAAGAGTGAGATATACAATTAACTGCACGCCTTATACTTCTGCAATACACAGTCTCTTCCATTGCACCTAACTTGAAGGTTAAAGCCTCTCTAACTGACGGCCTACTGCAAGTAGGTCGCGGATCGTCCAACTGATTACGTAGTCAGACAGGTACCATAATGTTAACTACACGAACGTGTCGACAACTGCAGGAAGACGCTCACTACACTTCAGTAACTGATTACGTAGGCAGACAGGTACCATAGTGTTAACTATACGAACGTGTCGACAACTGCATGAAGACGCTCACTACACTTCAGTAACTGATTACGTAGGCAGACAGGTACCATAATGTTAACTACACGAACGTGTCGACAACTGCAGGAAGACGCTCACTACACTTCAGTAACTGATTACGTAGGCAGACAGGTACCATAATGTTAACTACACGAACGTGTCGACAACTGCAGGAAGACGCTCACTACACTTCAGTAACTGATTACGTAGGCAGACAGGTACCATAGTGTTAACTACACGAACGTCGACAACTGTATCAAGACGCTCACTACAATTCAGTAACTGATTACGTAGGCAAACAGGTACCATAGTGTTAACTACACGAACGTGTCGACAACTGCATGAAGACGCTCACTACACTTCAGTAACCTATCGCCCAACTATTACGTAGGCAAACAGGTACCATAGTGTTAACTACACGAACGTGTCGACAACTGCATGAAGACGCTCACTACACTTCAGTAACCTATCGCCCAACTATTACGTAGGCAGACAGGTACCATAGTGTTAACTACACGAACGTGTCGACAACTGCAGGAAGACGCTCACTACACTTCAGTAACTAATTACGTAGGCAGACAGGTACCATAGTGTTAACTACACGAACGTGTCGACAACTGCAGGAAGACGCTCACTACACTTCAGTAACTAATTACGTAGGCAGACAGGTACCATAGTGTTAACTACACGAACGTGTCGACAACTGCAGGAAGACGCTCACTACACTTCAGTAACTAATTACGTAGGCAGACAGGTACCATAGTGTTAACTATACGAACGTGTCGACAACTGCAGGAAGACGTTCACTACACTTCAGTAACTAATTACGTAGGCAGACAGGTACCATAGTGTTAACTACACGAACGTGTCGACAACTGCAGGAAGACGCTCACTACACTTCAGTAACTAATTACGTAGGCAGACAGGTACCATAGTGTTAACTATACGAACGTGTCGACAACTGCAGGAAGACGCTCACTACACTTCAGTAACTAATTACGTAGGCAGACAGGTACCATAGTGTTAACTATACGAACGTGTCGACAACTGCAGGAAGACGCTCACTACACTTCAGTAACTAATTACGTAGGCAGACAGGTACCATAGTGTTAACTATACGAACGTGTCGACAACTGCAGGAAGACGCTCACTACACTTCAGTAACTAATTACGTAGGCAGACAGGTACCATAGTGTTAACTACACGAACGTGTCGACAACTGCAGGAAGACGCTCACTACACTTCAGTAACTAATTACGTAGGCAGACAGGTACCATAGTGTTAACTATACGAACGTGTCGACAACTGCAGGAAGACGCTCACTACACTTCAGTAACTAATTACGTAGGCAGACAGGTACCATAGTGTTAACTACACGAACGTGTCGACAACTGCAGGAAGACGCTCACTACACTTCAGTAACCTATCGCCCAACGCGGTTTTGACTATAGGCCGTTGAAAATAATTAAATACACGGCGGAAGAGCTGCCGAACGCTGAAATATTGAAACACACGGGAAGAAAATCAAATGCAACGGAAGCTGGCAGCATGAAATAGCCAACCACTGTGTAAAGGTTTACTGTCAAAATTTGTATGTGTTTTAAGCGACTGTGTTGGGACGGGGTGACCATAAGCTTACGCTTTCATGCGACTCCTTTTTTCACTTAAGCATTTAATGATTATTGTAAGCCTTGCCGTTCTATGAGAATCAAATGAAAATCTGTTATTTACGACAGCGCCACAAGATGGCAGCAATAAATGACAATGGAATAAATATTGCGTATTCTGAATGTGTACCCGTATCCTTAGTTATCCAGTACGCTAAGAGCATGTGCCTTATTATATCGTCTTCTGTGGCCCTTGGGGGCCTAGGCCGCCTCATTTTTCGAGGCTTAGCGATGACACTCAGACACACAACATTCGGTTGGACTCCTCTGGATGAGTGATCAGCCAGTCGCAGAGACCTCTACCTGACAACACACAACACTCACAAGAGACAGACATCCATGCCCCCGGCGGGATTCGAACTCGCAATCCCTGACCGCGCGGCCATCCGGACAGGCTCTATTTAGGTTTACCAAATAAAATTTATTTCCACTGTTTGCTCTCTACGTCCTGCCATCGTATTCTCTTCGGTTTGATTAGTGAAATAATGTTTTGTAAGAAGTGCAATTTCTGAAGCTCGTCGTTCTGATGTTTTGTTGACACACTTCCCTCTCTTAGTTCCAAATATTCTTCTCCACAGCACAATTTCCTCAAAGTATCGATATATATTTTCTCCCTAAGGATAAAAGACCAGTTTTGAACCCACATAGAAACAGAAGAATTACGTTATAAAAAAAGTAAATTTAACCCTAGAACAGGCCATGAAGGTCCAGAGGGGGAGATGAGGTACAGCTCTACTCTTTCTTTAAACTCGGCGCAAGGTGGGGGTGGGTGGTCAACGCCACGCCCCGATATAATTCAAATAAAGCGTTAGCAAAAAGGTACTATTCTTATAACAAGCTTGTTTTTCCAGTGTATTCCAAAGTGCACGATTATAACTGTCCATCACGCTAAACCACACGGTTAATTTATAACACAATTTCGCTAAGCTGCCTCATTTTCTCCGAATATTTTTATTTTGTCACATGTACCACAAGCTTCAGTGGTTTTCAAATCCATTCGGAAAGTGAAATGATTTATCGTCATTTATTTTAGAGTGAACCCATTTCCCTGTTCACGCGTCATGACTCTAGAAGCCAAAGGCGTCTTCATTACTTTTTTATCTGACGTACCAGTCAGTGTCTTGAGTGAGAGAGCCGCAAAAATGTCACGCGTTCACCTGACACTAAGGTGCCGAAATCGCAACAGGCCTCCAATTTTCTATGGACACACAGTTTTATTTAGGCCAGTTAGACAGATTTTTGGTTTGTAATTATATCTTTTATTTTGTTCTGAATGTTCATGCTACACAAACATTAGTCATGCATTTTATTGTTTTATATTTGAATATACTTTGCATCTACTGTGAGATCTCATTAAGTAGTGAATAGTTTTAGTGTACATGGATACACGTACGGACTGCGTACTGCGTCCGTCTCTTCACATAAATCTCACTAACCCGCGAAAAATCTATACAAGATACTACAGCGTAATGGAGAAGCATTTGCTGAAGATAATATCTGTACAAAAGGGATGGAGCGAACTGCATACTTAGGAGCTTAAAAAGTTTTATTCCTTTTGAAATATTATTACAGGAATGAAGGTAAGGAAGAGATAACCTGGAAATGTAACACACATGGAATAAATAAGAAACGTCTGGAGAACTTTTGTTTGAATAACATTTGAAAGACAACAACTAGTTAGTTGTAGGTGTATATGGAAGGATAGTAATATTAAGAAGTACCCTAGAGCATAAGATATAAGATGTGGACTTATATCTTTCCATTTAGGATATGATCCAATGACAGGTTCCTGTGGTAACTACCATTCAGACTCCACAGAAGAGGAGAATACCTTGCTCTGCTAATTAGGCATATAAGTAATTTTAAAAGATTGCCAGGCATCATTGTGTCACACAAAGGAGACCATCCACATGCAATAAATACTCTGGTATAAAAGTTAAGGTGAAACATTTCTACCCGTTTCCAAGTAGCATAAAAGTTATAGTTTTCACACAGGCCTAAAGTTTTTCTCATTTCCAGCTTCGCGATACACAACCACTTATGTACTACAATATGCACAACAGTGTATTTATAAACCAATTAAGATAGCCGGGCAAATGCAGAATTGTTACCGAAGCGCACACAACCCTTTGAAGACCAAGACTAACGTGTATTACATTTAAAGATTCAGTTCTTACCGCGCAGTAAACACTCTCCGCCTCGGTTATAAAAACCGGTCAGTTAATGGTTATATAGGAAAAAAGTCGCTGTTTGCCTGAGAACCATACAAAACACACACACTCTGTGCGCAAATGGAGAATTTTAATGTTAAATCTGGTGGTACAAATAGTGACCACGAGGAATTATTGCGTTACTGATTTTCTCGCATAATGGGAGTTGAACAAACATTAAATGAGTCATAACGTGTATTTTATGGATCTGATATGCTGCTGATTCATGACATCATTCTCTCGATTGAGTAAGCACAAACTCTACTTATGCCCTTAAGCACTCTTCGTCTCAAAACGATTTAAAGTTAATTCAACACAGAGTTGATACATAATATTCGTACACAATAGAAGATCCATACATAACGAACTTAAATAAAATATTCTAAAGTATTTGAAAAACACAAATACTCAAACGTTTAGGCTCCTAAGTAAGGTGGCCTTTAACACAAATCAAAATAAATTACATTTACATAAGAAAACACTCCCATAACATTAGTGAAGTTAAAAATTTTTAATCAAAATGTATTAAAGGATTCAAAGGCAAGAAGCAAGCGTTTAAAAATGAGCTGCGGAAAAATGGTTTATGTACATAATTCAGCCAAACCCAAATTAGGTTGATAAATCATTATTTACGTTTTCCATACCAAATTTTATGAAAATCGATTGGAATAATTTGGGCGTACTTTTTTAGCAGAGAGACTTATATGAAAATAATGTATAGTTTTTAATTTAGGATTTTTTTTATCTTCGACACTGACCTAAAAGCTGCAGCCTACTCCACAAGAATATGCTTGTTTCAAACAGTAAGTAATACTCTAGGCCTATTATGATTAGGCTACTATTACAGATCTGAAGCATGTCAAGTGCACATTTGAGATCACGACCTACCCTCACCTTGCTCTTCTGCTCCCTTGGGCTCAGTGGTGACCTAGAGTGAATCTCGTTCCTTCTCGTTATGTTTAGTTCTAATCATTGCAAGCTGCAGCAACACCTGAGCAATAAAGGACCTGCCTTGTTACATACAGGCACCCCTATGTAACTATGTAACCTTCCGCACAATGACGTAATAAGTTGGTTTCATTTCCCTATTAATGTTAACTTTGAATTAAACGCCGGATAAATCCGGCCTGGGAACTTGGCTTCACTTCTAGCTTTTAATTTTGGATAAATTAATTACAGGTTTCTGTACCACAAGGCCTGTTCATACGTAAGGTAATACAAACTTAGGTAACTAGTTTGAATTTTTTTTACTGCGCCCACATAAGTTAAGCTTGTGAGCGTAATTACGTCCTTAAATTTCATCCGTTTTTACTGTTTTGTGTCTAGGGTAGTACGCGGTAGCGCGGTAGTCAAAGGGAGGGTTACAGCGGTTCACGGAAGGCGCAATGTGTGTTGTGGTTTAAGCGAACGAAGTCGGCGAATGCTGATAAGTTTGTAATCACCCTGCGTATAATTTAGTATATCAGGCAATGTCAATAGAGAACTAGTTAATAAATTAGAATTATAAATCCATACATTGTCTAGTGCTTGGGGCGTATAATCCAGGAATATAACCGAAAAAAAAAATTTAACTCTAGGCGTTAAAAGTGTTAAAGGGTTAAAATTCGATTCACCAAAACAGGGGGTTCAGCTTAAATTTACAAATACCGTATCTCTCTTTTTTTTTTTTTTACAAAACCTGGCTATCAAGTACGCGATGCTCGTTGCATGGGTAGAGGAGATAAGAAATGCATACAAAAGTTTCGTTATGAAACCTGAAGGACTGGAGGATGGTGTTAACGCTGGTATTAAGTGAGAGTGCAAACTGAAATATTCTGGCTCAGGATAGCGTCAAATGGCGCATTCTTGTAAATTTGGTAGAGATACTTTGGACTGCATGAAAATATGCAATTTATTGATCAGTTACGCCACTCTTTTATCTTCTCAATAAGGACTCTTCTCCATGCAGTAAAGTACCATTTTATGTATAACATGTACACGATTGTAAGATATTTTAAACGAAGATTTGAGGTTTTAAGGGACCTGAATGAGAATATTAAGCTATTAGCTTATAGGATATGACACAGTGTAGCCTGTTTGAAATATGCCAAATTTAAGAGAACCCCACTGCTTCCGTTTTCAGGGTAGAAAGGTTGAATTTAGAGGCAGTAGGTTCCGTCTAAACGCAAATTTCTATCACCCTACACGGCGTCATATCCCAGAAGACAGTAATCTGCATTTTTCACAGAGTTTCGCGATCCCCTGAGAAGAGCTGCACAGTGTTATAAACATGTTGTCAAAAGCTCTAAATTAGCTTTATATGGTCCATGTAATTAATAATAAATATCTTCAACGGTGTAATGTTGCTGACACTTTGTAATTGTAATTGTATTCTTGTTTATACCTCCCTGAAGATGGCCATATTAGTGGCCGAAACATGTTCGAGGACACCTGTAATTAAACTACATCAGAATACTATTGTGTATTTGTTCGTAGTGATATTCTATTGCTCTCAATTAGGTCTGAATGGTAAGAATTACCATTCCACCTTGTTAGTCTCAACTGTAGGGAAACCTGTCTCCGCATGCTAAAGCATTGCGTCAAGAAGTCGTTATTCACGGAAAGGTCGCACTGTCATAATAGCAACACAGAAAGATACGTACCAAAGTCTATGACGTCATTTCCCCACCCCCATCACGAAAATCTATGTGGCTGTCTAGTTCAAGCACCTGCTTATTATCAGAAAGGAGGAGCGGAAACAGCCTTGCAAAGAATTTAACCTACAATTTTCATAAAGTGTGAGCCGGTGTGGTGCAGTCAGTAAACTGGGCTACGGGCCGGATGACTAAGGAAAGGCGGTTCGATTCTCGACAGGGGCACGAAATCCTCCAGCGCGTCCAGACTCGCTCTGTGGGCGGGGGGGGGGACTGTCCACGGGGCTGACCACTCACCTCCATCTAGTGCCAAGGTGAGGAATGAGTGGAGCTGTACCTCCACTCACCCGTATGCCTTCACGACTTGCACAGGGACATATCAACATTATTCATGTCAAATAACATCGTTTCCTTACGAAATAAATCCATCCTACATAATGAGAGGCTTGTGGCGTGCACCATCCATAAACATTAATTGAGCAGGAGGAAAATGCGGTGGGCTGCAGCCTGGTGAGTGGGGGGGGGGGGGGGGGTTGTATGGGGCGAAGAACATATGAAGTTTGTATCCCACAAGTATAAAGTTAATTTAGTTTCTTAGGGTTTAAATGACATAGCTGTTGCGCAGTTTATATGGCAGTAAATCAGAAATAAAGGGAGGATTGTCAAAGGTGTATTGGGAAAGATGTAAGATACCATTTTAATAATATTGTATGATTTACTTCACGGAAACAACTGAAACGTCAATGTAGATATTCTCCAACCAAAATTTTCTATGCATTTCATATGTACCCATCCATGTTAAGGTCCCGCCTTCTTAAGGCAAATAATTTGTGGAAAATTCCAGTGCGCGTAATTCATAACAGGTTCCACAGCGAGGTTTGAGAAGCTCACAGCGGTGTAGTTGAGAGTTAAAGTCTTCTGGGATGTGACGCTCTGTTAGTGGGTGAGTGGTTCCCGAAGCTTGGAAGAAAAGTACTGCCTCCATCTTCAAGAGCCACGCAGAGCAAAAAAAAAATCTTCTTTGACCACTCAACTGCGACAGTGTCACATGCCATAAAACATGAATCATCAAATTCTAGAACACTTGGCCCTAGAAATTGTGTGCCACTTTTAACTTAAAGCACTTGGAAGAATTCTTCTCATGGTTTAGATTGAGTTAATTCAATATACTACAGCGTGGTTACATAACGACAGCCTTTTTCTACAGAACTGCAAAATGCGTGAGATATATATCGCTTCATCGAAGTGTTCGGAATATGGGGCAATTAAAGATGTTCCGTGTCATAACTAACGCATCAGTTTCATAACGACTCTCGTCATATTTGCGCACGTGCCAGGCTCACCAACAAAGAAGGATTTTGATAAAGTCCAGGACTTTGCTGTTACTAAGGCTACGAAGAAGAGTCAGGATTTTCTGCCTGCTTTGATGCAATAGAATATTTTGCTTCGTGACGTGACCATGATGTCAGTAGGCCTATTTGTTTATTAGCATGAACAGTGCTTTTTTTTTCTTAGGGACGACCTTTGTAACAAAGAAGTTTATTGTAATGGAAGAAACACGTTTCTTTCCTTGAAAGAATCATAAACTACCAGCGCGTTCTCTGAACTCTACATGAGCTACAAAGGCAGTTCACACCAGTGTATACTAGTTTTTCTGTTGTTATTTAATTCGTGTGTACTAAGTCACAGCAACAAAGCAAAGAGAGTGAACAACGTAACTGTTATTTATAAATCAATAACCATAAATTAGAGACTTCATACCGAGGGAATCTCAGTTAAAAAGATCAAATTGCATAACGAGGAGCTTCATAATTTTCACTTTTTGAAAAAATATTACTAGGGCGCTCGAAAGAGGGAGGACAAGACAGTCGAGACCTGTAATATACGCAGTAAAGCAAAATTTTCTCCGTGAGGGCTACAAGGTACAGAGGACGTGCAGGTATAGTTCCACTAATTTTTACACTCGGCACTCGATGGATGCGAGTGGTCGGTCTTACATGCCTGCCGCTTAAATTATATTAAAATGGATCTTAAAGACGTAGGTTCTGAAGATGTGGAATATATTAGCCTGGCTTGGGTTAGGGTCCAATAGTGGCCCCTTCTGTGGACCTTCTGTCTTCCAGTTTGCTATCCAAAAATACAAATATTAAGATAGACAGAACTATAATTTTGCCTGTTCTTTGTATGAGTGTGAAACTTGGTCTCTCACACTGAGGGAGGAACATAGCTGAGGGTGTTCGAGAATAGGGTGCTGAGGAAGATATGTGGACCTAAGAAGTAGGAGGTAACAGGGTAGTGGAGAAGACTACATAATGAGGAGCTTTATGATCTGCACTCATCACCAAATATTATTCGGGTGATCAAATCAAGAAGAATGAGGTGGGAGGAGAATGTAGCAGGTATGGGGAGGGGAGAGGTGCCTACAGGATTTTGGTGGAACACCTGAGGGAAGGAGACCACTTGGAAGACCCAGGCGTAGATGGGAGGATAATATTAAAATGGATCTTCAAGAAATGGAATGGGGGTCCTGACTGGATTGATATGGCTCAGGATAGGGACAGATGGCAGGCTCTTGTAAATGCGGTAATGAACCTTCGGGTTCCATAAAATGCGGGGAATTTCTCGACTAGCTGATGACCTGTTAGCTTCTCAAGAAGGACTCTGCTCCAGGAGTTAGTTAGTGGCCTCTTGTATGGTATTTAACAATCATACTTCATAAATGTGAAAAGGTTCTTGACCAGCCAAGAAATTATCAGCTACTCCATAGAGTCGGTTGGTAACGGCAAGTCACAACGGAAGTTCGAATTCACACAGCGACAGTGTTACAGTCCGAGAACCCTCTTGTTAGGCGCTTTCGCAAAATTGCCAAAAGCGATTATTAGCTTCGTCATGTTTGTCTGTCTGTCTGTCCGTCCGCATGGAACAACTCGGCTCCAACTGGATAGCTTTTCATGAAAATTGATATTTGAGTATTCTTCGAAACTTTGTCGAGAAAATTCAAATTTAATTAAAATGTGACAAGAATAACGGGTACTTTACATGAAGACCTATGTACATTTATGATAACATCTCGCCCAGTTCTTCTTAGAATGAGAAATATTTGAGACAGACGTTGTAGAGAAAATGAAAACACACATTGTCTAGTGAATATTTTTTCCCCCCGAAAATCGTGCTGTTTATGAGATAATGTGGAAAAATATGGTAGAGCCGGTCAGGACACAGATGACAATATTATATGGCGCATGCGCTTATCATGTTGCTTAACGAAGGATGCAGGCAGCACATACTCAGTATATGTAATACTTATTCTCTTAATGTTCATGGTGTAAAGTTAAGACCGGCGGGCCATAAGTTTCACTCTATCGTTCTCTGCTTCGTGATGATTCCCACTAACTTCTCGGTAGCTTTCCAATAAGATAGCCCACGGGTTGACAAACGATTTGCATGATAAAAGGAGGAAGAATATGTTTTCCTCATACTGTGCTGTGTCTATACACGTAACGTAAAAAGATGTTTTCACAGAGACAATAACAAGTTAACACTTTAAGTGTTATTTACAATATCCTTTCAAGTAAGTGAATTGTCAAACACTGGGTCATATTGTACTTCATGCCGTTACTAAAGCTGCTAATCTCAATAAGAGTCAGGGCTGATGTCTTATATACATACATCGTGTCACCTAACTGCATGGATCAGAGTCGTTTTGACAGCCCTTCATGGAATGCGAATTTACATTCCTGTGTTCACCGGCTTTCGATACGGGATCCTAGCCTGATAACATTCGGCCCATGCCCTCACATCCTACTTACTAAGGTCGTTCAAACTTAAACGAGAATTCGTTTCTAAAAAAATTTATTCACAATAAAATGGAAAATATTTACACACTGCTTTTCAATGTAGTCCCTGTTGACTGTCATACACTTGTGCCAACGTTCTGGAAGCTTCTTGATTCCAGTTTCAAAGAAGGTTTTCGGTTGCTTGTATATCCAACTTTGCACAGCTGCAATGACCTCATCATTATTCTGGAATCTCTTGCCTCCTCAAACCCCCTTCATTGGTCCAAACAAATGATAATCAGATGGAGCTAAGTATGGACTATACGTTGGATGAGGCAGGACATTCCACTTCAGTTTCAGTGGAGTTGCCATCGTTAAAGCCGCAGTGTGAGGACGAGCGTTGTCTTGGAGGAAGAAAACTGAATCCTGCCTTTTTCTTCGCTTTGAGCGGATTGCCGGCTTCAGTTTTTCATTCAGGAGAGTTGAATAGTACTGCGAATTGATGGTCTTTTGACCAGTAAGAAAGTCCAGGTGAATGATATCCTTGGAATCCCAGAACACAGTAGCCATGATCTTCCCGCTGAAAAAATTGCTTTCGCTTTTTTTGGGGGTGGAGAATGGGTGTGTTTGCACTGCTTGCTTGCTCATTTTAATTCAGGAGTGAAGTAGTGGACCCAGATCTCATCACAGGTCACAACTGAGTCCAAAAATTCGGCTCCTTCTCTCTCGTATCGTTGCAAAAGTTGAGTAACGGCCACTAAACATCTTTCCTTGTGCTCCGGGGGCAGGAGCCGTGGGACCCACCTTGCGCTCACTTTACTGACTTTCAACTCGTTGTGAAGAATTTCTTCAACACTCCCTACACTAATTCCTACTTCCTGTGACAGTTCAAAAACAGTTATGCGACGATTAGCCCGAATAAGTTCACCAATTTTCAAAACGTTGTCTGGATTGACAAAAGTTCTCGGTCGCCAAGCGTGAGGTTTATTTTCAACATGGTCTCGTCCTTCTCGAAATAATTTCGCCCAACTGAACACCCTTGGCTGTGACAAACATTCATCCCAAAACTGTGCTTGAAGTCTGGTAAAGATTTCAGAAGGAATGGCACCTTCCTTCGTAGAAATTTGATAATTATACGCTGCGCAACACTGCTGGGTACTTCTTGCTCTGCCATCTTGATTGCACCTAATGGTTGAGGCGGAGAGGGATCCGACTAGTGTGGGTGGCAAGTTTAAACATGTCATAACTTGTCAGCGCAAGCACGTTCATACAAGTTGATTTGTGCTCAAAAGGGAACTAAATTCTCGTTTAAATTTGAACGACCCACGTATTTAAGAAATATTCCAATATTATTCTTTATTTTCTCAGACACACTCGCAGGTACAGTTAACAAACTTTCTGACATCATAACAGCGGGCCATGCCATGGCTCAGGCCTCTCACCGCGGAGGCCAGGGTTCGATCCCGGGTCAGTTCATGTGGGATTTGTGATGGATAAAGTGGCACTGGGACAGGTTTTTCCCCGAGTACTTCGGTTTTCCCCTGTCAATTTAATTCCACCGGTGCTCCATTACTCGGAAAAACGAAAAAAAAACAGTCATCTTCATCACAGGGTTGCACAATAAGCCTCACGGCTGCGGTGCGTCTGTAGCATCTGCTGCGGAGCCCTTCACAAAAAAAAATCATAACAGCACACTGCGCTCACACTATATCAGAAACTCCGACACGCAGGCAAGTGACAAGAAAAACGAATGTCCATTAATAACCTTTATATACAATAACCGTATATATACAATAACATTAATATAATGTTTATACAATTACAATTACAAAATACAAATGTAGAAAACTTGGTGATCTTAACAAGTGTACAAACTAACCAGGAAGTCTATATCTGAGATTTTTTGATATGAATTCTACATCTGGGGCATGCTAATGGACTGTTACTTGAAATCGTGAAGAAAATCAAAGCCTTGAATAACCAATAAAAATGAGATCTGCGAGCTTCTAAGATATTACGCAGCGTTGAGTGGTAGTCCTGTACCAACGTTTCGGGACAATCTATCGGTCCCATCTTCAAGGTCAACCCGTCCAAAAACTTTTTGACCTTTTAAGAAGTGACCGATAAGTTGCTCCGAAACGTCGTTAAAGGATTACCACTCAACGCTACGTAATATCCCAGAAGAGCGCAGATCTCATCTACATCGCGGCGGAAGCCTGAAATCAAACAAAAATGTTTAACCCGCTCGCATCAAAGGAATATATCAATTTAAAAATTGTACTCAATCTACAAGGCTAACTGCAATAATTTAACCTAACCTCCTGTTTTAGCATTAACATAAATAAGCACATATATATTTATTCAAGAATAAAAATAAAATATTTTTATAGATTTTAATCGCAATTTATAGGATAGAGTAAAAAAAACCCTTGCCTAAAAGTGAACCAATGAAAAAGACGTTTTAAAATATGCAGTTTTAACGACAATAAACCCCTGAAGATGGCTCTATAAGAGCCGAAACATATGTCGGGTTTTATAAAGTTTTTAAATAGAGTTGCATCCAGTTGGTGTATGTAAATAGTGACTGTTATTTATTTATTTCACGATTTCTGGCTGAACCCCTAACAATGTTCAGCGGAAACCTGGTTGTTGGGAAACAACGATCTTTACTCACTAGTTATCCTGTAAAGGTTTGGCACATTATACCCACGCGAGGCTGCAGTACCAAGGGACTGATTGTCACCCTACTGCCATAACTAGACTATCGGCGAGATATTGTAATTCGATACAAATGCGTAGAATTATGATAGCAACTGTCTAAAAGATATGACCTATGTTGTAACTTTCATGTTTGCTCTTTAAACTACAGGCAGAGCAAACTGTTACAGTACCACATCTCAAATATGCGTGTCCTGTAATTTTAAAGCAAGCAGGTCGTGTACTTGGTGATCGCCTAAGGCCAACAAGTAAATACAGTTACATACATGTACGTAAATTTTAAACAGACCAGCGGCGCCAGTGAAGTCAAACATCAGCATAAAAAGAAGTCTCCCTTATAATGACATACATATACTTCCTGCTTGCTCTTTCTTTGTTCGGACTGTGGAGGTGTCACTTGCTAGCAGTGGTCGCAAAATGTGTCCTGAACTTACAACAATACATATTAACACCAACTCGTACACAATGTCGGTGTTAATATATTGTTGTGATATACATACGTACACGGTATGTGCCATGTTAAATTCGTGTCCTAATCTGTTCAATATTTGTGCCTTCTAAGAAAAGAAAATACAGAAATTTTCTACGTACCGCCCGTTTCCTGATAAACAGAAATGCGTTAAACGTCTACAAATATACCACAATCATGTAAAATCTTTTGAAAGAAGATAAGCTCTTTACATCTCACAGCAAGTCAAGGCAATTCATAAGCATTTTGTCTAATTCTAAACAATATGACCTTGTTTTCCTCAGTCTTCTAGATAAACATCATTCCGCGACCCCTTCCTTTCCTCCATCACACACTGTATTTATCCTAACATTATTATAATTTCCTTGGTAAAACGGTTAGACAGGGGAGAACCTGACCAAATTAGGGGAGCAGTCCTTCTTGGGGATATAAACTTAGGACTGGACACCCCGTTCTGTTGAATGACTAGACAGATAAAACAATAGACAGTCACTCACAAATATTTTAGACAATACATTTTAATGTCTAAACGCGCTACATGTTTCGACTTTTAGTCTTAAAGCCATCATCAGGTAAGCGTATCACAAGTATAAAAGTACGGACGCAATGCAAGCTTGTTGGCAGGCGCAAGGACGGAATGCGATTTTAACCAGCAACAAGAAACTTATTCTGGTGGCCGTATTGACCCCTCCCCTCTCTCTAAGCGGCCGCTTGGGTAAGTTTCTTATTCGTGGTTAAAACTGCATTTCCTCCATTCACCCTCTACCTCGCTAACCTCCATGTAACATGCTTGCATTTCGTCTCTACCCTAAGAGAGGTAAGCTATTTATATACACGGAAAAAATTGCTGATATTTATATATGGAAAAATATTACTGATCTTTTTCTGTATACAAACAGCTTACCTCTCTTATACTTTTGACACTCGTGCCTGGTGAACCTTTTATGAAACAAGCCGGAACATGTAGCAAGTATCGCCAACAAAAAGTATTGCCTAAAACAGACGTGACTTACAGTACACTGTTATATCTGTCTGTTCTTGAGGAGTCACACAATTACTCAAAAGATAAAGAAATTAACAGTTTTATAGAACACAAAAGCCCATTACCGGTGTACAAACAGCCAGCCAACCAATGGGCTGTATCCCGAGCCACTTGAATCCAGTCCACGTTCAGACACCCAATTCCTTTACAATGCCGCACTACATCTCCTTCCGGTTTTACTGTTAGCATTTTAAATACAGAACGAGCCAGAAGTCGTTGAACTCTCGTATTAACGTGAGTGTTCAGGTTTAAACCTGTTAAAACTGGTAAGAGTCTCCTGCACGCCTTGTTTGTAATTCAGTTACTCCAGTTCCAGGCAGGTACGAATTTGCAATAAAGAAATTTGCAACATGTTTTAACGTACAACTCACTAACCATTCAAACGACTTTTGGACCACTCTTCTCTTCACATCTATTATGCACGTTGCATGATCAGCCCGTATTGTCCTACATGATGTAATCACCCTAGCATTGTGTGTTTTAATGTTCTCACTACTATGATCATTAAGTTTTAGTGTCTTCTGGAATGTACGTGATACTTCTAGCTTCAGGGTAAAAGTGTGATTGTAGCCGAATGCAAGACTATGGCGCCAGACCGCAGAAGATATCTTCGCCCTAAAACTAAATTTAAAAATTTATCATGAATGAAGTATAAGTCTAGGTCCATCATATTATTTTAACACAGGGATGCCATCTAGTTCTTTCTCCCTCAGTAACTAGATAATATAAACCGCGAAGCCAAACATCACAGCCGTGACAAATGTACAAGAAAGCGGTTTCAGATAGATTCGCGGACTGTGGAGATTTGAATGCATGTATAAGGCTGAAGCCACATGAAATGGTGCGGTGGCCTATATTTGATAAGCCTTTTGCGATACGATTGACACAACTCTTCAGACAGTCATAATTTCAAAAGTTGTAACTTCTGCTGTTTGTGACCGTTACAAATCAGGCATGTTAGGCTGAAGCCAGGACACACACCCAGCTCCACACAACACCGGCTTGTCAGCATTTCCTTTAAAAGGAAGCACTGGTCAGTAATAAAAGTGCTGGGTTGTGAATACTGTCATCATGTTAACCTTGATTTCAGGCTTCCGCCGCGATGTTGATGAAATCTGTAGTCTTCTGGGTTATTAAACGGCGTCGTGTGGTAATTATTTACCGACGTTTCGGGACAACGTATCGGTCCCATCCTCACGGGTCAAGATTCCGAGTAGGAAAGCTTTCCTACTCGGAATCTTGACCCGTGAGGATGGGACCGATACGTTGTCCCGAAACGTCGGTAAATAATTACCACATGACGTCTTGTCATCATGTTGATTGGTTCAATTACTTAATTCAATAATTGTAGTCACCAAGTACAAAGAATGTTGGTTTTAGACAGAAAACGACATTTACATAATTCGGATATGATATCAGAAATGGATTGAGGGTGAATTCTCTGTTATCTTGGGACATTGCGCCACGTCACGAGACGAATGGTGCCCGACGTTTCGAAATATCTTGATGGCTCCATTTTAAAGAGTCGGATGTATAATGAATAATTTTCATTGGACATTCGACCCTTGAAGATGGGACCACGACACTGTCCTAACTACACGGCTGAAAAAGCCTAAATCTCGCACGAGGGTGTTTAAGAACAAAGTGTTGAGGACAGTACGTAAGGGGTGATGGGGAAGATGTAGGAGGAGCTTCATTTTCTATTATTTTCATTATTAGGACAGTAAAGTAATGGAGCATTATATGGGTGGTGCATGCAGTACCTATGACGTCATAAATACACAAAAAATATTAAAAGAAAATTCTGAAGGGTAGAGTCCAATTGGAAAGTTAGTTAGTTATTTCCTGTCGCGCCTTGCGGAGCATAGGGCCTCCTTTCGGAGGTTTCTTGGTCTGGAAGTGTGCATCTGTAGTGGGTGACCAGTCCACCGACTGCACAAATTCTATTCATCCTGATATGACTGCCAGAGCCATCTAGCAGTCAATCAGGAGGCTTGGGTGAGAAATAACCGCTGAATTTTGCTTACGAAACATCTCTATTCATGCCCGTAAGGTTCTTTTACATGCCGTAAATCTACGACATGGGACCGACGGCTTTACTTCCCCTACGGATTTTTATCACCCTTAAAAATCCATCGACCTCGACCGGGATTGAACCCGCGAACCTTGGGTCCAGTGGCAAGCACGCTAACCACTAGTCCACCGAGGACGACTTAGCCGTAAATGAGAAGATACTACTAAAATTGATGTTAAGGGAACAGAGCGTGACGGCGTGGAAGTTTCGTCTACCTCAGACTACAGCTGCTGTGAACGTGGCAATGAAGGTCCGATTTTCATAAGAGGCGTTGAGTTTGATCACCATGTGGGCAAGTACCATCTTCTAAAGTAATCTGCTGCAAGCAGTAAGATAATGGATAAATTGAACATATCGACATTTCTTGCTTTAACATCAGACCAAATACACCGCATAAGAACCCTTTGGTATTCGTCACGTGTGTGTTTGTCGCGCGCTGTCATGCAGAATGACACCCGTTACGTCACATATGTTCCGCCTGAGTGCTTAGGCCTCCCACATTAACCCTGAGACCGAGGAGACGGACGCTTTCTCTCACATGATATGCCTGCCAATAACGTTAACAAGAAACAGCTGCATTACCGATAAGTCGGAGAAACAAGTCAGCATATTACGCTGCATCTAGGTTGCTATTTTTATGCTGCTTGCAAAATATGCGCCTTTTTTAACTGACACGCCTGGCCACCAAATTCTTCGCTTGATTGTCATTATCATACCATTAGCACACTCAATGCTATGTACGAGATATTTCGACTCAAGGTACTAACCTCCTACACTGCATCTTTTACTTTCTTTGTAAGACCAGAGAAAGAAACGAGTTCCCACACCTCTGAACAGTTCAAACTAAACCATCCGTGACTTGTCAAAAATATAAATTATGCTATCGATGAAATAATACCGTATGAGGTTTATAGGAATCGTATCTGTCCAAACATTATTATAAAAGGCCAAAGCAGAGAAAGCCAGAGATCTACGTTTTCTATTTTTTCAGTTTCGTTGGCCGACGTGACAAAAAATATCATCCACTTCCTACTTCTGGGTCTCCCAATTTTTCTTTTTCCTTCTAGTATTTTGAATAATATTCTGATTGCTGCTATTCGTGCTACATTTCGCGTCCATCTCACAACAGTTATTGCCGTGACAGATCACCGTAAGAGTACTGAAACGCGCTGTGCCGTCGTGACAAAAGAAATGTAACGTTATCGGAATTCGTTATTTGTATTCGAATCCTCCATATGAAATAACGACATGAGCATTAATGAGACCTTGCATGTGACAATGTAAATTCCTCATCAAGATATAACTAGTTTGATTTTGTTTGTAGGACAATGCTAGCGAGGTAAAGTTAATGCAATGTTAGAATTCAACTAACGTAACACGTGACCTTTACTGAAGGAAACCAAAGGTTTGCTTTTAGTTGTACAGTAATCATATTAATGTTTATAGAACACATCAAACATGAGCCATCAGTTCTTAAAGACTTACAGCATGAGAATTTGAATAGAAGTAGAAAAGGAGCAGTTATTGTGTTGTAATTGATTATAATTTTTAAAAATCGAATACTTATAACAGAAATTTGATTAAATTTCATATTGTTACAACACAGCTGTTGAATTGTTAATAAAAACTAACGTTTGGTTAATGTGAAACTTGATTTGTCACCTGAAAGGAAAGAACATAAATTGAGGTTATCTGATAACATGGCGCTGAGAATGATATTTGGACCTAAGACAGAGAAGTAACAGGAGGATGAAAAACTTCGTAATTTATAATCTGCACCAAATATTAGAATAGTATGGCTGTGGAACAAAATATGTTGTTTGCGTGGGATACGTATTGTGCATTGGGGGAGAGGCGAAATGCATAAGTGTATCACTTCAGTCCAGTGTTTCCAAAACTTTCTTCCATGAAGGAACACCTAAAATAGTTTTTCATATCCCGAGGAACCCCTGCCTTTGAAAACGTTGCAAATTACCACAATCACACTATTTCTTCACTTCGCCTGCGTCTTTTCCGCGCATACAGACTCTATTCCTCATGATTTTGAAACAAGTATCCCTGAATTTGTCTCAAATGACTGAAAAAAAGATGCGAAATTCAGTCAGTACTGCCGGCGTTTCGGCCAAGAATAAACGTCCAGAATGCAAGTTTACAGCGCAATATTCATAGCAATGTGCACGGTAGTACCTTTTGTTAAATACGATCGCTTAATAAAAATGGCGTCGAACACAACTACATTTATAGCATAAAAATAGCCTATTAATAATAAGATAAATATTTCGGCCAAAGATATATTACGTCATTAAAATAATTCTTACTCCGACAAATGTACCCTGTTTTTATTGTACCAAATAGCTGCACTAGTTCTATGTAATTGTTGTTTTATGTTTTCATATTGATGTACTTCTTTAGCCTGTCTGGCTATGATAAACTTTACGTGACTTTACTTTAATCAAGAAGAATGTACGGAAAAAGTAACGTAAATATTTTACTTCCATTTATATTTTTATGTAAAGCCTTATAACAGCCGTCTAGGGCCGAAACACGTAGCTTAATAGTAAAAGAATATTATTACACAATAAACATTGTTGTGCTGACGGTAGTATTATTAATTAGTCCTTTTAAAATCACAATGGGACGTCCTTAATTTAAAAAAATAGGTTCATGTAGTTTGTTTATGCATAGAAGAATTATGTTTATGTAGATTTTCCACCTTTCACCGCTAATATTTTTCACTTCAGCATTTGCATTAATGTAATTCTGTCAGTCTGAAGACAAGGCAACAATTTCATCCGAAACGTCGGTGTCAATCCACAATTGCACGAGGTTTCAGGAAGAGTATCAGTTGCAGTACAGGTTCGCTTACTGGACGTTATTTCGCAGCGTAACAGTGATAGCAGTATCCTATGTTTAATATGGCTCTTAGCCTCTGCACCTGCTACCTGCCCGAAGTCCTTTCTTTTGTTTTGGTCTCAATAGAAAGTCCAAAGAAAAGTAAGAGTGGTGTAAATTTACAAGGTAATGTAGGACGGGCTTCAAGCTGTTCGACATGCTAAGATCACTGATAAAGAATAATTTTAACTGTTCATTGAACATTAAACATTTGTGAGTTTCGATGGCCCGTCCAGCTACGAACAGCTTTGCAATATACACTGGCAACGTAGCAGAAGTTATAAATGTTCTATTATTTAAACTCTGTTAATAGTTTCTGAAAGCTAGAAGGACTTTTAACGAGATGGCATGAAACCATAAGTTCCATTGTCATAACACCTAACAGGGTGATAATGGCGACGATGATTTTTAGAAGAAGATATCGAGCTTTCCCGTGTCAGAATCGTTAAGTCCTACAACACTAACGTCGGCTACTGGGTATCCTTCGCCACTAAGTTCAAATCTGAACTGGAGCCCATGGAGTTCCCTGTCTAATGGTTTCAAGGAAATTCTTCTCTGGGAATAAATCTTCCGGAAGGTGAAGCTGGCAACTCACCTCTATTTAGTGCACTTACTCAGAATTCCTTGAGTTATATACCTCTACTCCCACACATATTTCACGTTACTATCACCGTGCATCTTCACTAATTAAACATTTTTTTTACCAACCGATGCACTATTAAAACCACCTTTATTGTAGCTTTTGTAAATATATACCCCTACATACGAGTATGTTTCGATCCTCAGATCATCGTCAGGGGGTTTCTTTTTTGAAAGCCACTAACACTTCAAGTACATAATTTGAAGGATCGGAGAGCACTTGTGCACAAGTGCTCTCCGATCCTTCAAATTATGTAATTGAAGTGTTAGTGGCTTTCAAAAAAGAAACCCCCTGACGATGATCTGAGGATCGAAACATATGTAGGGGTATATATTTACAAAAGCTACAATAAAGGTGGTTTTAATAGTGCATCGGTTGGTGAAAAAAATTGTTTTCCCACACATATATTTATGGCTCAGTGCTTAGTTAAGCAAAAAGAAAAGTTTCAGTTTCATTCTCTCATTTAAATTCTACAAGTGTTATTTCATCTTATACACCCCGTTGTGTTCTGCAGTATTACAAATTGGCATGTAATTTCCGACGGCACAATCGTTGATTAATGTTAATATAAAATCTTTACTATTAGCTCTAAAGGTATAATAGTAATATTCATACAGAGTTGTGTCGACGGATATTACAGGCTAATTTGTAATTCTGAAAGCGTTAATTTTAAGTGCAGTAAAACATGTTACCAAATACTGCATGTATAATTAAACGTGGGAACTTATTACATTACCAAATAAGAAATATGCATCCAACATACGGTTTGCACATACACCATTCGCATGCTTAACACAGTGAACATAGGCATATTCAAGTTAATGTTTAAAGAATCTCTAGCCACACATATTGTTCTGTTTGCGACCACAACAATTTTAAAAATCTTAATTAGTTTGTGTTCTACGGACTTACATAATGTATATTTGTTCCCTAATATATTTTAAAGACCAATTGTAAACCTGAGGATGGACTGAGATAGGTCGAAACATGTAGTTCTATATAATAAATAGAATTTCTTGTGTTTGGACAGATACTGATTTAATTTCTTGTACAATTTAATATTCTTGATTTTACCCCATGTCTGTGACAAATCATGATTAAGGACTCATTCACACTGCACATGGAGCCGAGCCGAGCGGAGCGAAACCTGACCTAAACGAACCGAACCGGGCCTAGCGAGTGACCATTCACATTGCAAGCCGAGCGAAACCTGACCTAAACGAACCGAACCGGGCCTAGCGAGTGACCATTCACATTGCAAGCCGAGCGAAACTGACCTAAACGAACCGACCGGCCTAGCGAGTGACCATTCACATTGCAAGCGAGCGAACCTGACCTAAACGAACCGAACCGGGCCTAGCGAGTGACCATTCACATTGCAAGCCGAGCCGAGATGAAAGCAATGTAGTTGACAGTTCTGCGCTGCGACGGTGTCAAACCAAGTGCATGTGTTTTCCTTAATGGACAGTATTTGGTGAAGAAGCCTCTTAGATATTCAAAACAGATGTTTCTGGGTGCTCAAAACTAGCGCTAGGCGCGAAAGTTTCGTCGAGTTTCATAATCTTCAAGATGACTTACTTAAAGACAAAGAAAGGTTTAGGAGATAATTCAGAATGAACTCAGACACATATAAGTATATTTTAGAGTTAATTCACACATCAATTTAGAAGCAAAATACATATTTTGAAGGTCCATTAGCCCTGAGGGGTGACTAATTGAGACACTGACGTAAGATAAGAACTTCAGAAAAGAGTGACAAATATAAAATATATTTATCGCAATGTTTAATGTTATTAGATGTAATTAACTGTTACATGAGGTAACAACTTTATGTTTATTTCTCAATTCAGTTATATGTCCTTTAATCATTTTGAAATCCAAAGAAGGCAATGCTAAACAAACCATAACAAAGTGAAGAATGTTGGAGAATGAAATATCTTTCAAAGGAATGAAAAAATAAATAACTTCGAATATCGCACAATTGTCGGCACTCGCTGAAAGCCTGGAAAATGATTGGCTCGACAAGTGTTGGTTGCCTTCTGTTTGGTTTAATGTTCCATCTTCGTAATTAAAGAGTTGCATTGGACGTGAAATGGTGCTACTTTTGGTCCCTTTTTGTTTGCACGTCTCCTGAAATATCATGTCTTGAATTTTGACGCGGAGGAATATTTGCCTATCCTACTGACGTTTGTTTATAGGTTCTTTGACACTCATGAAGAAATTGTATGTTGTGTTCCAGTCCTCATGTCCACTGCCCATTGACTACATCAGACCAGCTTTTTTCTTTCAGTCTCTATCATCCCTTCTTCCACTGGGCGCTTTCCATTTCTAGGCCTCGTTCTTTGCTAAGCAGAGCCCGAGGCTTCGATGGTATGTGTTTGTGTATTGAATTCTCTGCAGAAGAGTATTCAGCAACGAAATCATCGTCGTACTAATGTAACTGTCTTTCTCATGATCAGTCGACTCCCAACCAATGAAATTGCAGGTTGCTTTCCACGTTTTTTGCATTCGACGTACCTTTCAAAAGAAAAGTGACAACTTAAACCATCTCCACTGAAACTCCATTTTGCTGGGAGAACAACCAGAATCTCCGGGTTTATTTGCTTTCATTTTGTTGAGTTCTGCATGCAATTGGTCCCCGAGATGTTTCCGTTTTTTCTTCACAGTTTTCCCTGTAATATAAGAAATACGGGAATGCGTTTCCACTGAATGTATAATTGCAGGTTTTTGTCAATGGGTGTGTCTTATACAGCCCTGGCAGATTCCTTCAGACTCGGAATTTATACTCTCCATTACATAATCAAAGAGGATCGTGAAGTAATTTGGAAACTCTTGGCGCCTTCACATGCCTGTGCCTACAAAAGAAACGTTACTTACGACGCCACAAATGTTCTATAAGTGGAATTTTCCACATTGTGTAGGCAGTATTGATGGAAAATATGCACTACTGAAATTTCCTTCAAGTTCAGGGAGCATGTACTGCAATTATAAGCATTATTACTCTATTGAGCTTCAAGGCCTTGCTGATACCCCGTACAGATTGTGCTATTAATGTTGGTGCTTATGGAAAGCAACCCGATGGTGTTTTCTTTTTGTCAAAGCTTAATGTATCAGCTTCTAAACAACAATTTAAATAAGCCTGATAATAAGGAACTATCACTATCAGACACGAAACATCCGTTTGTGATTACTAGGGGACGAAGCGAATCCGTTGCTTAGCTACCTTATGACGCCATATCTCAGAGGACGGCTTACTGAGCCTGCAAGAATGTTTAATTGTTGTTTAAGCAGGGGCAGGAGAGTAATTTAGAGTGTCTTTTGGAATACTTGCAGGTAAACAGGGAATATTAAACAAGCCTATCGAAACATCTGATATGGCGGACAAGACTGTAAGAGGTATATGTGTCTTGCACAATACAGTTATAGTCAGAGAAGGTTTAGATGTGGCATCTCTCTTGGAACTAGAAAATTGTAAAGGTTCATTCAGTCCCAATCTTGATGAACCTGAAGGTAAGGTTACACGATCTGATAACAGATCTAACTTGAGGGCAAGAAGGGTAAGAAATGTATTCACTGTTTATTTCAATAGTGATGTGGGTCAAGTACCTGAAAACAATCGTTGATTACACCAGTGAAGAAGACTATGTAACAGACAGTGACTAAATCACATGCACTGGTCATGTAAAAATGATGAATCTCAAATCACTTTTATATTACTCCCTTAATACATGACATAATTAAATTTCAATTCATCAATTAAAGTATACAATTTTGACTAACAAGAAGAGTCACATCCAGAGTCATTTCTTCCCACAGTTTTAGTTTAAGGTCTCTGTTTTGATAGTTTCTGTCCCTTTGTTCCCATAAAGCCCGTCTTAAATGCACGGCATTGATTAGAGCTTCGCAATTCGTAGCGTTTACACTCTTTGCAACAAACAGGCACTTCGTGCGCAAGTCGTTAGACACTGTTATCGTCAGCTGGCGAGTACAAACAAACATCCACCAGCGAACACCCTCGGTCAGGCTCAGTTCGGCTCGGCTCGCCTCGGCGTTCAGTGTGAAAGGGGCCTTACAGAATCTGAGACATGTAGCACGCGTGATAGAGATGAGAAATGCATACCAATTTTCACTCAGAAAACCATAAACAGATAAATAATAGGAGACGCAAAAATAGATAAGAGCATATTATTAAAGTGGATCATTCAGAAACAGGTTGTGGGGATGTGGACTACTTTCGTCTGGCTCAGGATAGGGGGAAAGATGGAGAAGTTTGTAGACAGCTGAGCGACTACTAACGTCCCTATGAGACCTACACTACACTCCGCGGAGTTAAGTATGATTTATAGACTGCCTAAGAATGTTTCGGTTTGAAACTCGGCCCCCATACCGGCTGTCCTGGCTGTTAAGTTTCGTATTGATCATCGGTCCCCCTCTGTATATACTTTAGTACTTCAAAAGAGGTCTCTCGCATCCCATCGAGTCCTTTCATCATTCATGGTCAACTGGACACTCTACGGTATATAACTCATTTAGTTGATATAGCGTTTTAGAATAAGCAAACAAAGGCACATAAGAAGATTAGACGGAGAAAAGCTGTAAGATTGTTTGCCCGGAAGGTTTAAGGAAAGCTGCGAAAATTTGTCAGCGGAACCGGACCCAGTGTCAGCAGACATTCCAAATGTGACACGCACGAGTGATTAGTCGCTTGAGGAAGCTGATTAGTGTTAAGTAAGAAATTCAAGTCACTGAACCGAGCAGGTGGGATCCATTCATGAACTACATTCTAACGGTTTGACAAAGGTCACTGAATGTTGTGATTGTGTCATTTACATGCTAATTTTTTTTTTCCAGAGGACCGAAATTCTATTATATTGATCGAATATAGAATTTTTCATGGTTGTTTTTCTAGTTCTGGGTTGGGGGCGGGGAGGAGAACTGCGATGACTCTCACTCTCTCTATATTTTATACATAGTAACCACTGTCTGCACCATTAGCAACTTCAATGGTCGATAATTTTTGTTTTTCCCCATAACGAGGGTACGCAGTTATTTTATATTTATTGATATATAGTTGTTTTAGCCGATCCCAGTGGCCGTGCGGTCTAAGGCGTGGGTCTGCGGCCGCTCGCTTACTGGGATCGTGGGTTCGAATCCCACCGGGGGCATGGATGTTTGTGTTGTGTTGAAAAAGACGGTTGTGGACCGTAAGTGACATGAAAGGACGAAAAAGGATTAATACAGAACAAAAATGGATCTAAGGGGAAAACCCAGGAATTAGTAAAAAAAAATCCCACCGGGGGCATGGATGTTTGTGTTGTGTTAGTTGTAAGGACGGTAGCATGGAACGTAAAGTGACATGAAGGACGAAAGGATTTAAACAGTACAAAAATGGATCAAAGGGAAAAAACCCGGACAGACAAAAAAAACACCACCGGGGGCATGGATGTCTGTCTGTTGTGAGTGTTGTGTGATGTTAGGTAGAGGTCTCTGCGACGAGCTGGTCACTCGTCCAGAGGAGTCCTACCGACTGTGGTGTGTCTAATGAGTGTGATCGTGAAACCTCGACGAAACGAGGAGGCCCAGGCCTATATAGGGCTGTCGAGCCATAGGAAAAAAAAAATATATATATAGTTGTTTCATATACTTGCTACCTTTATTTATGTATAGCGTAGTCAGTATAGTTGGCTACGCTATGGCTGAGCCACTGACGAAGTCTAGCTCGACTCTTGACGGGCCAAAACATCGTTATTTTTTCCAAAACGTCCAGACCAGCTCTGGGGGGCCACTATCAACTGAGTGACGGTGATAGAAGTATATAGCACTTAGCTTGTAACGTGCTGCGTGTTGCAGCGACCGCCAGTGTCGCCTTAAAGTGAGTCGTTTCAACGTCGTTTAGCACGTAATGAATAAGGAGGGGCAAAGGTATGGGCATTTATTTTATGTTTCATAAATTTTCGACCTTCATTCAAGACTGGATACTTTTAGACAATTACCGATTTCAAGAATTAAGGTTTTGTAATGTAAGTCGCTTAATAAACTCGTAGATATTTCAAAAAACGCGGTTTCTGATGTGATCCGACGGCCAAGCATGTTTGACCTGATATTCCTTCACACAGTTTATCTTGCAAATCGTTTTGTACAGCGGGATCCGTTTCTCCTTCAGCTTCCAATCGTCCTTGGTCTGGTTGCTACGTAAGGAAATTAGGTTTACAGTGCAAAACCTATTTACGCACAGCGTTGTTTCTTTGCTTCCTTGTCGTTTCGTTCACAAAGCTACCACAGTGAGGAGCCACAGTGAGAAGTAATAAAAATTATTACCGTGTTTATATTTATATTATTGTAATGATGATAATAATAGAACGTAGTTTCTTTACATCAGAAGAGTTCAGTGTAAGAAAAACGCTGGCAAAGAACACGCGCTGTCGCTAATTAATTCTTAGATAATACCTATCTGTGTTCTCATATTTTGTTCACTCCAGTCTATCCAAGAAGGGTTCCACTTATACTTCGTATGTATTCAAAATACAGAAATCGGTTTTTCGGCTATTTAATACCGTCATTTCAGGTGCAGAGAATAATCAGCATGATTAAAATACGGTATGTTCACGATAAATTAAACAAAAATTTGAATTTTCTGTGTCACCAGAAGGTAGAAGTACTATCCGCTCTGCGAGATTTGAAGTTCCCACTGCGATGTTGCCTAAAACTCCGGTCTTTTGGGAAGCGAAGTCATGTCACTGGACGAGCAGTTCCCGACGTTTCGAAGGACTATAGGACTTTCATCTTCAGGGCCAATTAGTCCAAGTCTCTTTGGACTGCTTGTTTCTGAAGATTAAGGCATTTCCGGAACTACTCGCCAAGCGACACACAATGTCACATCCCAGAATACTTCAGTCTTCCGCTAACTCCTAATTTGCCTGCAGATAACGGGCAAACACAAGAGACACTTGTCAGTGTAACAGATATAGCGGTCGAGATTCAAACTGGCATGGTAAAGGTAAAGAAGATAACGTTTTCCCTGTTCATACCATGAAGACACACAGAGGGAGGAGAGGTAGAGCTTCACTCATTCCTAACATCAGAACGAGATGGAGGTGAGTGGTAAACGTCACGCCCCTGCCGCTTTACCCCCAGGAAAAACCTGTGTACCTAATAAACAGGAGTATGGGTGGGCGTTTTCTGGAGAAGAGATTCGAAACCGAATCATCCAGCCGTAGTCTGGTGTCTATGCCAGCTTAGCTATCCTGGCTCCCTGAAACTGGATGTGTGCCTTAAAAAAAGCGTGTACAACGTTACCGCTACATCAACCTGCTCGGCCATATTGAAATGTGTAGACATTTGTGTTCTCACTAAGAAGGCTGAAGCCCTCAGCGGTGTTAGTCAGCAGGGTACAAAGTCGTGCGGTATTAATGGCGTCGGCCTGCGTGAGAGTGAAGGCCGTCGAAATGAATGACGTGCAGCAGAGGTTCAGGTTTTACAGTTACGAGACATGCAAAAGCACATCAACCTGATACAGACAGAAGTAAAGTCCGTATGAGATAAAATAACAAGCTTTTTTTTCACTTCCAAATTTATTGAGAAATTATAAACGTCATAAAGCTAAAGGTAAAGGTAAAGTTTACCCAGAACAGGCCATGAAGGCCCAGAGGGGGAGTAGAGGTATAGCTCTACTCTTTCTTTAACCTCGGCGCTAGATGGGGGTGGGTGGTCAACGCCACGCCCCGGCCGCTTTACCCTCGGGAATGACCCGGTACCCATTGTACAGGAGGCTGGGTAGGCCCCAGGGCCGGTCTGGACGGGTGCTGAAAATCTCGCCCCCACCGGGATCCGATCTCCGGACCGTCCAGCTTGTAGCAAGTCGCTATACCGGCCCACTATAAATGTCACACTGTGTCAAATTCAAGCATACTTCAGTACAACACTTGTATTTGAGCTTCGTGGTGGCCGGAGGGCGGACTTCCTAAACGGACAGACTACAGTACTCATCCAGTATGATGTGAAATAAAGATACGTTTAAAATTGTCATAATTAAAAGTAGCAATCGTTGGAGTAATAAGGAGGGAAATTCCTAAGCACCGTCGGTAGGTAGGTAGGTAGTAGGTAGGTAGGTAGGTAGTTTGGTATGAATTCTGGACCCGACCTTCGCTAAAATAAATACGTGGCACAGGTAGTAAAGTCATGATGTAAATGCTCATCAAGGGTTATAAATTAGTGTATATACGGTAGTGAGCTGAAGGAAGGGTTATCTATGGAAATTGTGTAGTTTTGGATGGGAACTTTCAAATTGTATGGTTAACATTTCAATGGAATTAATATTCTCAACATTGCGAGGTTACGAAGTTCGAGCCAAAAATATAATCAGACAACAAACAAGGAAGCATGTCTTGTGTCTGACATACTGAAAATTTCGCTAGAGAGCCACTTCTACTCCGAATTCTGCGAATATGTCTAATTTCTCACGGCAGCTCTGCCTGAAGCTGTACCTAAACTGTACAAGGATATGAGAAACATCTTCTGTGGGTAACGCCCAATCACGCAACTACGTTGTCACGCATCTTTGGTCACTAATCCAGCGTTTTATTGTAATGGAAATGGATATGCTATTTGACCAGTTAAGGTATATACCATTACATGCCTATGATAAACACAATGCATTGCGTGACACAGGTTCGAAAATTTATCTGTCCTTACCTCAAAGTGAACATAATGCTCTCTTCCTTTGTTGAACCTTAAAAGTCCCATAGATGTGAGTGAGTGATAGTTTATCGCATCGCCCTAACGCGAAACTTATGAAAAGACATGCTATGTCTTATAGTTTAACGTCACAACGAAACAAATTATTCAGATTTAATATATGATGCATTCCGTAGTATCCAAATTTGTAGGCATATAGAGTCGTATTTTCTTGTATTATTAAGCATTGTGCATTTGCACCTGTCATTTTAGGTGTCAGTCCTTCTGTCAAGTTACATGGTAACTGACCTTAATCATTAAAGCCACAGTGGTAATTATATGTGCCACCTGCTTACCATTCAAAAACTATGCATCATACCCACCCACTGAGTATCTATGATTCACGTTATAATTCGAAGAATAAACAGCGATTATTTTCCACAGCAGTAGTCATTGGTTGGTCTTTGTAATAGAAAAGGTTGGTTTACTGCGAGGTATGCATTGCATTTCATTTATTCAGCTAAACTTCTAAATTCAAAGTGTTTGGTGAGTCGTCTTACTAAATTTTTAGCATCTATGCTTCGTGGTGGTTTTTCTAATTGGCTTATTCAGGACCAAAACCAGAAGCTGGGATGCAGGTGTTTGTAAGAAACAGATCAACAGATTTTATTAGCTCAAAGAAACATTAGATCATAACAGAAGGAAACTAAGCCACGAATTTCATAAATTTCAGGACGAAGAATAAAAGCAATCAGGTTTATTTTGTGCAACATTACAACAGTTAACTTCAAAATCCCAGTACAGATAATACTCGTAAACGAGAATTAGTCCAGCATGTAGTAAATGTTTGCCTGATCTCTTTGTGTTTGGTTTCCTTCCTTTATTTCTGCCAAATTAATTTATTCCCGTTTAATCTAAAATGCCTTTACTCTCAATAAAGTATTATTATTTAATTAAATTATTCATTTACATATCTACGTTTCTTTTACGCGTTTGTCTCCGATACGTTTGCGACTGATAAAGTTCCTTTAGATGACCTACTTTAGTGGCTCATGCCAGCAGATCAACGATAAGAATCCCGTCGCAAGTAACCTAGATTTTTGGGAATTGTCAAGCCTGCTATGAAAACTTTGGGAGAGAGCAAAGTGACTGCATGACCAAAAAAAGAATACTTCTTGGGGTCTACAGGCTAAACACTGATAATCACTGATAAGTTTCAAGTAAAGTGGAAATTTGAAACTGAGGCTAATGTAACAGCAGGTAGCGAAATACGTATAAAACTGTAATCCATCGATACGTCAAGTGCAGTCATACAGTGCTTAGCAGTGACTTTGTCCTGGAAAGAATAAACACCTTAGTCAATATCACTATCACTTTCACGTTTCTTTAAATATCCGGAAGTCCTAAGCGAGAGGTTTCCACTATTCAAACAATCTTGTTCCGAAGAGCAACCTATTGTTTCCAGATGACCTGGTTGTGTTTCACCTTTATTACACAAAGAGTTTACGTTAGTACACTTTCATTTTTAAACATTTACCTAGTTCTAGCAACACAGCGCCGTACTTTGTCCTTGTGACAGACCTTAACAAGTATTTAGTGGAATCTACTCATATTGACCTCGCTGGATGCGTCACAGCTTTTGTAATCTTCGTCATAAAGCGCTCAAAACTTTTAATTTAATCCTGTCATCCTTGCCTACGTAATCGATATTAAGTCTTGCTTCCATATCATCTTGATATCGTCATCTAAAACACTTACCACGCATAAAATGCATGGGCAACCAATTTAGGCACTGCGAAGTTGTAGTTTAAATTATGTAGTGTTACACAATTGTATTGCCTTGTTATATTTAGAATTTTGAACTTGTTCTCTTTACTACAAATGAAAGAAGTAGGCTTACGAAATCAGCATGTTGCCTGTCGCTGTTTCCACCTTTTCAACTTTCAAGCCAATTGACCATTTTCCTCGAAAAATGACATGAAAGTTTATGTCATTGGTGAACGTCTAGAACCATACTTCTTAATTTCCTACATTTATTAAAAAACATGACAGATCCGCGAATTCTGCAGTTGGAGCACCACTTAATTTGCGGATCTGAAAAGACGTAATGGTATGGTAATGATCTTGGATAATATGTAAGTCTTATGGACATAATATTCGTGCAGAATGTAAAGTTACAAATGGCTCCCGTGAGAAAATTTTCTTTAGCTTTCAGTTGCATGGCAGTAACTACTGAACCATTGGACACAGGCATATGAAATTTGTCACGGAGATAGATCATAAACATAACTACAAATCACATTCGAAATGGTCTTGTAAGTCGACAATTACAAAAATGGCGACGGTGAGAAACTTTAAGGTTATAGGGGAATTTAAGAATAAACTATTGTGAAAAAGTTTATGTGCATTAGTTGGTGATTATTGAACATATCTTTAAGGTTATATACGAATATTTAAACGCACTCAGCTTTTGCAATGCGGTAATAAGTTCCTAACCCTGGGTCTAATTGTTGTTTTATGTACCAACAGATTTAACAATAAAAAATTTTACTTTATGCCCACAGCGTGAGTTTACGCGTTTTATATTGATCTCAGAACAAACAGCAACTATTTCCTGTACAGCATTAAGTAATTGGTCTTTATAACGAAGATAGAGTGTGTTCACTGCGCGGTACGAACCGAAGCTTTAAATTCAATTCAGATTAATCTGAGTCTTTAAGTGTTTAACAAATATAACAAATAATCATACAAAGAGACATGTACGACTACAAATCTATGCAACAGGAATTAAGGCTTGATGGTTTCCGCTCGGAAATCCTTGTTGGCGTTGTTGCTGTAATTGCTATACTCTTATTCCTGCCATTGTAACCAGCCGAAACTGATATGGTCGTTACAGTAATGTTTGTGACGTTGCACGTTAATTGTTCGAGTCCCGCATACGACATGGATAATAATCGCCGTCCATCATCCTCCTAGAACCAACAGTGTAGAGGAATGGACTAAAACCAGACAGACTACAGTCAGTTCTGCTATTACACTGTCTCGTTAAGGCAATTGACGAATACGTGAACGCTGTTTGTACAATGCGATCTTTCCCATACCCGTGTTGGTAATCACGCCGTTTTAGCGAACAGTGTGAAGGATCTTTAAAGTCTACCCTAGATGTTTCTATTCTTTTAATGAACGATTTTCTACAACGCGAGGTCTCACAAGAATGCAACTATCGCGTTATAGCAGACCTGTCTGTACTTTGGGTTGTAAGTGCTAGGAAGCTCTCCTTAGACATGAGTAACGTAATGACATCTTGCCAACATTCGTAATGCAAGAAATTATCTTCTGGGACGTGAAGGCATGCAGTTTGACACGTACTTACCAACTACACGTGTCACGTTCCAGAAGGCAGTAGGTCTCACGTCTTTAATACAAAGAATTTATGAGACTGTATGTACGTACAAAATAGCTCACATTCTCACTAACATTGTTAAAGTCATTAACGTCAGAACCAAGAGCTTTCAGCGTGTAAAATTGTAACCGCAAAATATGAAAGAAGAAGGACTACCTACTATCTATAGCCTACCTAGATGTAGATATATAGATAATATTAAAACTAATCTTACATGATAGGGTATGAGGGTATTGATTGGATTCATGTGGCTCAGGATAGGATCGTGTGTTGGAATCTTGTGAACACGGTAGTTAACCTTAATTAAACCTTCGAGTAGCATTAAATTCAGGGAAATTCTTAACCAGCTATCAGCGTCTAAAGAAGGACTTGACTCTATGTTGTCACAGAAGTTAAGAGACAATACTGAATAAGTTATCCCGTTAAATTACAATGTAACTCGCCAGGGGCCTGCACTTTATACTACAAGAAGCCATTCCATATGTAAGACACGGATATAAAACTCTTTCATTCGCAGCCTATGCCTTTTCAATAGCTGTTAACAGCTGCACGTGCCTTTTGTTGAGTCATCTAATTGACTTCTCCTTGTTTCAGAAACGGCTGTAGCTGCTGGCGAAGGAAACACAATGGTGGCATCTCGCGATGAACGCTCAGTGACCAACACCAACCACAATAACACCACAACGCAGAACAACGTAAACAAAGAGGAGACAAACAAGTCTGATGAAAAACAAGACGACGTTGCGGTATACACAGTCTCTGTCAGTGGAGGATACGCAAACGAAGCGTTTAAGGACGACGGTGATGTGACGGGAGACGGACGAGGAAATTCACTGACGAAGCCACCTCCACTGCCAATTGGAGGAGGCGATGATGAAGGAAACACAAACGCTGATGGGAAGTTTCGACTATCTCGCCATGAAAAATGGCGGATCCTAAAGAATATTACGGCTATTAGTTTTGCGTTTATGGTGCAGTTCACTGCGTTCCAAGGTACTGCCAATCTACAGAGTTCCATCAATGCAGCGGAAGGACTTGGCACTGTGTCTCTGTCTGCCATCTACGCCGCCCTTGTTGTGTCCTGCATATTTGTGCCCACATTCCTCATCAAGAGGCTCACGGTAAAGTGGACCTTGTGTTTCTCTATGCTCTTGTACGCGCCTTACATCGGGGCACAGTTCTTCCCAAGATTTTACACTCTGGTACCGGCAGGAGTCATCCTCGGTCTCGGTGCAGCGCCAATGTGGGCTTCCAAAGCGACATACCTCACGCAAGTCGGAGGCGTTTATGCAAAGTTAACGGACCAAGCCGTCGACGGCATTGTTGTCCGGTTCTTCGGGTTTTTTTTCCTTGCCTGGCAAACTGCTGAGCTGTGGGGAAATCTGATCTCTTCTCTCGGTAAGCACCAAAACTTCCTTCTTCTCAGAAATTTAATGTGTGAATGCGCTGTGATAAAGTAAAGCAAAGGTACGAGAAGGAGCATCAGGAGAATGGAGAGAATTATACAGTGCAGGACTGAATATTCGTAATCGTCACAAAATACTATTAGAGTGATCAAATCATGTAGGATTAGATGGTCAGGACACGCACATGCAAGACAAAATAAGTAATACGCACAAATATTTAGTTGAAGAAAAAAACTTAATTGCAGGAACCACTTGGAGGACGTAAATGTAGATTGCAGGGTATTATTAAGAAGGCTATTAATGACGTAATATTGATTTGATTGAGCTGGATTAAGATGTAGTGCACGGTTAGGTTCCAGTAAACACGGTAATGAATCTGTAAGTTTCATAAACGGCTGGAGAAGTTTTGAAAAGCCGAGAGACTATAGTCTTCTCGAGAACAACTCTGCTCCACGGAGTTCATTGATGAAGATATCCATAGCCAACGTCAGTTTTGGACAGGGACAGCAGGTCCTGGTGGGTAGAGGTGCCAGGGATGTAGCAGACGATGTGCTACGGTTAATCACGTTTCTCTGATTCCGTATTTCAAACAGTCTAAGTGTCACGTTTAGGCTATCTTCCAATAGGTCATAAGGCGAGATAGGCAGACGATTTAACTTAGAATCTCCCTGTCACTCATGGTTAGGGTACAGACAAAAAAGAAAGGACGAGAAAGCGTATAAACTGTGATGTAAAATCAAAAAATTCTTTCGCTACTCTCAGGCTCCTATCTTCAGAAACCCTCCCTCGTGCCAACTGAATGGACTGTTTGTCGTTTTCAGAGGATGGCATACATGTACCGAGTCTGAAGTTAAAAATATCTGTATAATATACAGGGTGTATCTAAATATGCTTGGACAAACTTCAGGAGTGATTTCCCCATACCAAACAAGAAACATCCGTATCAACATACATCCGCAAACATTTAGTTTTGGACGCACAACCCCGACGTTCGCCCGACCTCAGTCACAGAAATTTTTATCTGTGTGGACACTTAAAACCCCTCATGTGTTATTAAACTGGAAAGTGTATCGTGAATGCATTGTCAGTTGTAAGTAAAATATTACATAGTTAACGTATTTATTCTTGAATGTAATCTTTCAATTAAATTCAAAAACCACTCATTTCCGGATATATGTTTACATCAACGTTTTTCTTTGTTTTTATGTGAAGAACTCAATCCTGAAGTTTGTCCAAGCATTTTAAATACACTCCGTAAAGTTTCTGATACATAACTAAATCTTCTAAACGTATAATATGCAGACCCGCAATCTCGTCAGAGATGGTGCCCCAAACCTAACAGTAGAATTCCATGCAGAGACTAAGATTTAGTCATGAGCCCCAGTACAAGCTCGACTCCAAGACGGAATGACTGACTAACCCTCAGTCGTAATGTGACTTTACTATAATCTGCAGCCGGTACAGGGCTAATACATTGCTGACACTGATAGGACAACTCTTGAGATTACGGCCTTCTGGGAAGTGACACATTGTCTTTTGAATGGTCAGGTAAAAAAGCAACGGACACGACACAGAAAATCGTCGACAGCTGTCAGAATCTCTAGTCTCATAAATCTCTCTTTGAATTTGTTACACTTACGTGTATGAAGATAGACGAAGTACATGGTGATGACAATGGCAACCTCATTTATGTAGTTGTTAGTAAGGAAGCAACTTACCATGTATCAGGGACTGGAAATATTTACAAGCAACCTTCTGTTCCCAGTCCACCCAACAAACTCATTCCGAAGATCGATATGAGAAGTACAGTGTGTCCACAAAGTCCCATCGGGGTTTTGAAAAATTGTGGCGCGCAAACAAATTGAGCTAGCCACATGCAGTTTGCGGCAGATTACAGTGAAACTCTGGAAGTTTTTTACTGACCTCAGTAAACCTCGATGTGGTCTCCCTTGGTAGCACGGAGAACGTCCAGACGATATTCGAGCTCTTGCCATGTTCTGTGGAGCATGTCCGCTGGAATAGCCGAGATCGCATTCCTGATACGGGTCTTCAGGTCATCAAGTCATCTGTTGGCGGCAAAAGAAAACTTCCAGAGTTTCACTGTAATCTGCCGCAAACCGCATGTTGCTAGCTCAATTTGTTTGCGCGCCACAATTTTTCAAAACCCCGAAGGGACTTTGTGGACACACTGTACAATCAAACACAGAAGTTATAAGTTTGTTCGTAAACAAATTCCGTTAATGGAAACATTTATCTAGACATGTTGGAACTGTTTGCTGTCCCACAAATTGAAGAAATTGACAACGGAGAAGAACTTGCTATTATTTTGCAACAGAAGGGGGTCTCACCCAAATTCAGTCGTAAGATTCAGCACGCTGTGAAGGCTAGGTTTCCCACTTGATGTGTCCGAGTGAGTGGACCAGTAACCTGACATACAAGAAATAAAATTTGAGATTACTTAATATATTTAATGTGGGGATATGGGACAAAAACATTGTCTACGCAAAGAAAAGTGGCCATGTACGTCACCTGCTTGTCAGAATTTACGCTGCTGTAGCAAAGATTACTCCGGACACGACTCGTAGTAACTGAGACGAAATGGAATAGTGACTGGACGCGTGCAAGGCTACAAACGATACTCCGCACCCAGAAGTAAACAAGATAGGCAATGTACAAATAACGTAACATTGAGGCGCATTCGCTTAACCAATGTTGTTGTGGAAAAGCAATCAGTATTACATATTCTGAGTTGTGTCTGTAGCCTTAGTCATCCAGCATGCAAAGCGCATGGTCTGCATTACCTTGTAATCTGTGGCCTGTCTGGCTGGACCATATTTTTCCACATTATCCCAAAAACGAACGATTTTCGGAAAAAAGTTATTGAACATAAAATATGTTTTTCGATTTTGTCTGCAACGTTTGTCTGAAATATTTCTCTAGCGTCATGTTCTCTGAGAACCAATCACTGCCAACACCGTTCCCTATATAAGTGCCTACCTAAGTGTTACCGGAATTCTTCTTGCACTGCTTAACCCCTCAATAAAGTTGTTCCGAAACGTCGGTAACTACCAATCTACGCTGCATAACATCCCAGAAGAGCGAATATTTTATTTACACCGCGGCGGAAGCCCGATATTCTTGAATCTTACTTCTAAATAAGTTACAATCGATATAATCTGAACCGCCGATCCCAGTGGCCGCGCGGTCTAAGGCGTGGGTCTTCGGCCGCTCGCTTACTAGGATCGTGGGTTCGAATCCCACCGGGGCATGGAAGTCTGTCTCTTGTGAGTGTTGTGTGTTGTCAGGTAGAGGTCTCTGCGACGAGCTGGTCCCTCGTCCAGAGGAGTCCTACCGACTGTGGTGTGTCTCAAGTGTGTGTGACCATGAAACCTCGACGAAACGAGGACGCCCAGGCCCATATAGGGCTGTCGAGCCATAGGGAAAAAGAAATCTGAACCATAAGTAATGGGCCGATCCCAGTGGCCGCGCGGTCTAAGGCGCGAGTCTGCGGCCGCTCGCTTGCTGGGATTCTGGGTTCGAATCCCGCTGCGGGCATGGATGTCTGTTTCTTTGAGTGTTGTGTGTTGTCAAGTAGAGGTCTCTGCGTCGGGCTCATCACTCGTCCAGAGGAGTGCTACCGAGTGTGGTGTGTCTGAGTGTGATCGTGAAGCCTCGATAATGAGGAAGTCCTGGGGGCTGGGGCTGTTGGCCTGTTGGCTGTTGCGCCATGGGAGGAAAAATTAAATAGTAATCATCACACAGTCACAACTGACGTGTATATAAATCAGTAGACAAAACACTAAATACTGCTACTAAACAAAACAATTATAATTGTACTTAAACATAGATAAATGATAAGGAAATTTTAAATTCACGATCAAATTACAAACCGGTGTGGTATTTTAAAGAGTTCATAGGCAGTAACTATAAAAGTAGGCGTATAATGCCTACATTTTTAGAGTTATGATATGGGTCCCACATAGTGATCTTAATGTTTACGGCACAGTTACATAGATTTACAGCACTAGTACATGAAACTGGATAGTGTTATTGTCAATAAAATGGGGCATGGTCGTGAGTCATTTCATTGGCACAGTTCCGAAAGGCGCGCACTGCTAGAATTATTATACAACCTACCTCAATATAGTACTTCAATCACACGAAATTTTAGAAACATAGGGCGAATATTTTAAGTTAAATTCCTTTATTAGGTTAATGGATCCTATCGTTGATTTGACCTTTATTTAAATGTGCACAGAAAACTCACAGAAGTACCACGACTTTTATCATCTTGCAAAACTCTAAATTAAATTAAAATATGTAGGATATCCTAGAGAATAATATCAGAAGAAACTTTGGGCATTGACAAAGAAGTGTGTGCTTGCTTCATAGACTGGCAAGAGGCATTTGACCGTGTCAACTGGACCAAATTAATGCAGATCTTAAAGGGATCTGGGGCCGATCCCAGTGGCCGTGCGGTCTAAGGCGTGGGTCTTCGGCCGCTCGCTTACTAGGATCGTGGGTTCGAATCCCACCGGGGGCATGGATATCTGTCTCTTGTGAGTTTTGTGTTGTCAGGTAGAGGTCTCTGCGACGAGCTGGTCTCTCGTCCAGAGAAGTCCTACCGACTGTGGTGTGTCTAATGTGTGTGATCATGAAACCTCGACGAAACGAGGAGGCTCAGGCCCATATAGGGCTGTCGAGCCATAGAAAGAAAAAGGGATCTGGGATAGACTGGAGCAAAAGAAGATTGATCAGCAAATTGTATATGGAACAGAGTGTTAAAGTACGACTGGACCAAGGGGAGACGAGAAGTGTGAAGATTGGAAGAGGAGTTAGACAAGGTTGCTGTTTGTCGCAGATTCTGTTCAACTTATACAGCGAGTACCTTACCAAGTAAGCTCTTGAAGGGTTTGGAGACTTCAAAATAGGACAAGTAATTCGCACTGTGAAATATGCAGATGACCTTGTGGTACTGGCTAAGGAAGAAACGGTGCTTCAGGGCATGATTGATAGACTAAGTGAAATTGGAAGACGTTATGGAATGGAAATAAATGTGGAAAAAACCAAGGTAATGAGAATCTCAAGGCAACCATACCCAGCACAAATTATGATAAATCAATAAACAACTACAGAATGTGGAATATGTGGGCAGTCCTGTAACATATGATGCAGACGTACACGTAAAATTAAATCCAGGATTGCTATGGCAAAAGCGGGACTCAATAGAAGAAGAATTTCTTCAATAGCACATTGAACTTAAAATTAAGGGAAAAACTAATGAAATGCTACATTTGATGCATAGCTTTGTATGTATGGTAACGGCACTTGGACACTTCGGAAAATAGAGCAGAAAAACCTTGAAAGTTTTGAAGTGTAGTGCAGGAGAAGGAGGACAGAGGTCAGTCGGACCGATCTGTGAACGGTGAAGATGTATTACATAGAGTCACGGAGAAAACGAACATCTTACGTACAACAAAACGAAGGATGGCTAACTGGATTGGTCACATCTTGCGTAAGAACTGCCTTCTAAAACACGTTATTGAAGGAAATATAGGAGGGAGAAGAAGATGAGGAAGAAGACATAAGCAGCTACTGGAGAACTTTAAGGGAAAGAGAAGATACTGGAATTTGGAAGAGGAAGCACTAGATGGCACTGTATGGAGAGGGCTATGCACCTGTCGGAAGACAGACTAGGCGACTGTAACGATCCTAGCAAACTCAGTTGACGACTTGCAGTGTTCTGTATATAAATTAAACGAGGAAATCTATAACGTAAAGAACAATCTAATGGCTTGCTAAGGGAACGACATTAGTTGCACCAAAATTTGTTATTAACAGAACTATAGACGAAGTTAGCAGCTAGTTTGAACTAAATGAAAGTAGGCTGAAGGCGAATTTGAATTGAGAGAACGGCAGCCTACATTAGTTTGGGTTATGAACGGCATTCAGACACATTTAAAAAATTAAATACAAAATCAAAGACGGAATTTATATAGAAATAGAGAACTAACTGTGAAAATATGTTCTTCGATTGTCCCGCTCAAGAATCACACTTCAGGTTCCCCCGTTAATAATAATAATAATTACGAAAAATTGTGATTAGTGTTCTGAAAGTGTTAACACAAACACATATGCTGTATGTCCTATTCTATCTTCTAAAAATCAGTTGTCAAGGTAAAAACAGGGAAATGTAAAAAGTCTCAAAAATGTAAGCAGTATATACATGTACACAAGGGGCACCAAAGTTAAATTTCCATCAACGTATAACATTTTATCTATTTTATATTGCTTTCTCTGCACTAAATAACACAATTTTCTTATTCATTTAAAGTCCGGATAATTAATATAGGCCTATTTTTATATTGCAGATTGCCCTAGTTTGTCCAGCCCTATTATAGGGGCTATAGATTGAATTGTTTTTATTTATAATTAATTTAGTAACTACGCATGTCTCCATATTCTCAAATTTACGTTGTGTATTTTATAGTAAAATCTGGAAGCATTAAGAATTGTCGTATATGTGTTTCTTTCAATGTTATAGTACTGTCGTCCGGCGAAGGAGGAGGAGGAGGCTCCACAAACACATCGCAGTCCGAAGAATTCTTGGAAACATGTGGGGCCAATTTCTGTATGATTACGAACTCTGGAAACGAGAACTTGGAGCGACCCCCAGATTCAGAAATCTACGAAATCAGCAGTATTTACTTGTGTTGTGTCGTCATCGCAGTTGGCATAATCGCAATGTTCGTGGATCCCTTGTCCAGGTAAGACCAAATCATCACAGCACGTTTATTGCACGACGGCTCGCATAAAAGTTCACAAATACTCAAGTTTCTTCACACTAATTAGTGATGTAATTTTATTGAAACTGATTGTCCATTTAAACTGAAGAATTTATTTAAGTTTTCATGTGGGTCTACATTGAAAATTTCTTGCCTTGTCCAAGGCAGAGGTTTATGGGAGGGATAATTGAGTGTTGCGCAAAACCATGTTGCGCGAACTCCTTATGGGAAAAACAGAGCTACCTTAATACGGAGGCGTAAGGACCCAACCCCCCTCCTTAAAATACACACATTTTTGGAAGTAACCCTTGACATAGTGTTTGGGCTGTTGTTGATGCTGCCAGCCTTCGCAGCGGTTGAGTGACTAACTGCCTGCTTGTGTCCGCGTGTATTTGAATATTTTAGCGCTCGGCAAATTTTCTCCTCATATCGTTCATGAAACAGCAATTTGTCGTAACCCACACAATTCGTGAAACTGAGATTCCAGCGTTACTAGATATATAGTAGGGCTACAAACACACCTTCTGTCAAAATGTTGTGTCCATAAAAAATGCTTGTCCTTGTATTTTCGTAAAAGTTGCTTACGTATTGGTCTAGTGAGGTTCGATCAAGTTGTTTTCTGTGTCCTGTAAAATTGTGCATCGGTGGGTTATGACAATTTTCTGTCTTATGAAAGATATCCTTCATTATTTTCAACCGAGTATACTGAAAACCGTGCTGGAAAAACCCGCGTTGGGCGGGTGATTACAGTATTTATTTATTTATTTATTTATAACTTACTTAACGACAACGTCAGTATCTCAGATTATACAGCTTAGAAAGGAAGAGCGTAATAAGTAATTGGGAAGGATGTGAAAGAAAGCGGCCACAGGCTAACGCGTATGGCTGGACGCACTGAGAAAGCACGTAAAATCTCAATCAGAATAATCAGTGTCCGGGCTGAGATTCAAAACTGACATCTCCCTAACAAAAGTCTGCCAACTTCCAGGGCACGCTACACTTAAAGTAAGAACAGGCAAAAGGCAGTTTTCTTCCTGATGCAGTGAAGCTGCTACAAGCTAGCGGCTGAGCTGCGCTAAAGGATACGTAAGCCTGAGACCCAGTAACACGTCGCCACCGGTTTCGGTCTTCTGCGCATCGTGTCTATATCGGCCACGTTAAAACCGTAGGTCTGTAATAAGACGAGAGGTAATGTTCTGATAAACAAATTAGTCACCGTATTTCGGAAATTGCTTTCCTTATTCTAGGAAAACAATTTACAACTCCGTCTTTTATCCTTGCAAGATTCGAATGACTCGACTAGTAAAAAAAATATACTTAATATTATACATGTTCCGTGTAGTTTTTTATATACGTAAGTTTTCTATTACCAACTACTGCACAATAAATTTACTTTTACACTCCTACATGTTTCGGCTGACTATTTCAGCCATCATCAGGGAGTCAACGTACATAGGTATTTGCAGCGTACACGATGTAAGCTGCAAATGTAAAAATACATTTATTGTGCAGTAGTTGGTAATAAAAAACTTACATATAGTAAATAATTGCCGTATCCGAGGTTTCCATCTTTAACAAAAAAACAAAAATAAGACCGTATAACATGCTTAAGTCGTGAGAACTGCGCGATTGTTATGTAACACTGTCGCAACTAAGAAGGACTAAATTCATTTTTGTCACAATTATAGAGTAGAACAAAGCTGAGCTTCTGCTCGAAGGAAATGTCTCAACTCTGGCCTTGTGTGTATCTCCGAAGTACATCAGCAGGGACTCACGTAGAACCCAGCAACAGTAATTACTGTAATCATAAACTAGGACTTGACATACACGTAAGTTGCGAGTTGGCAGGGATATTAACGTCATGTTCTGTCGGTGCGGAACATGACAACGTGCTCTCAGTGTCACGTGACTTCAGCTCTCATGTTACATCCCTGATAGGTATTGTAAGAATACGGCACAGACGTTGCGACAATTCTTCCCCAAGGATCAGTACTAAGGTGTTCAAATAAACGAGGCGAGATTGACGGAAAATGTACCTCCTGTTAGTGAGAGGACCAATGCTTGTAACATTTTTGTTGGAAAACCTGGAAGCAAGCATAGAAGCAACAATAATATTAAAATGGATGTTGATGAGGTAGGGTGTATGGGTATGGATATGATTAATCTTGTTCAGGATGCGGTCCTGTCGCGGGCTTTTGTGGGCATGGGAGCTAGTCAGTCAGTCAGTCAGTCACTCAGTCACTCCGTCAGTCAGTCAAGAAATTGGTCAGTAACTGTAGATTAATAACACTAGGGACAGAAGTTCAGACAAAAAGGAAAGTTCTAAGCAAAACCTCAACCGCGTTTCTTTTACAAGGCCTCCGCTGCAGAAGCTACGGACGCACCTCCGCCTTAAGGCTTATTGTGCAACCCTATGATGACGATGATTAGTTTTTTCGTTTTTCCAAGTAATGGAGCACCGGTGGAATGAAATTGACAGGGGAAAATTGAAGTATTCGGGGAAAAACCTGTCCCACTGCCACTTTGTCCACAAAAAATCCCACATGGACTGATCCCGGATCGAACCCGGGTCAACGCGGTGGAGGCCGGCGACTAACCGCCTGAGCCATGGCACGGCCCAACCGCATGTGTTAGAAACGACAATTTCAGGAAATCTTCCAAGTGTTTTCATTTCTCGATATTTCTATCAGATAAATCTTTATGGAAATTGAAAGAGGAAGCACTAGATCGCACCTTGTGGACATCTCGCTTTCGAAGAGGCTACGGACTTGTCGTAAGACAGACTACAGAATGAATGAAATTTTTATGCTGAAATAAACACGATCACTATTGTAAATATACTGAAGTTAATTAACTTCGTTTCTTTCGCTTATTTTAGAAAGTTATAACCAGTGGTCTCCGATGAGCCTTACTACATTTTATTCGTCTCTGTATACGTTGCAAATTTATATTTCCGTGTGATATTGTTACCAATATTTGTAACAGTCCTGTACCTGTGACCTTGATCAGGCCTCAGGTTTCCCCAGAGTAAATCCGTGTATTGAAAGTACTTCTAACAACCGTGAATAACACGGCGCCGAGGCCCATTCAAAATGCTGCTGTCTCATGGAAATAGATGCCTCATCTTCTGAAGCGTACATAATTGCACGTATCTGTCAGCCACGTAGTTTGATCCTGCTACGTTAATAATCCTTGACAGACAGATAAAAAACTTACAGCGCAAAAAGACATGGAGGCAGAGCCAATCAGGTACTTTGCAAGATTCTAATGTCGATGTACGTTCCCTTCACCGCAACTTTCTTGATAACAACACCATTTAAAAAAAGGAACAAAAGATCGTAATAAAGCGTGTATCCGCATATGAGGCTCAAAGATCTATATTTACATATCATCAACCTATACAGAGGACAGCCAATGCAAAGAAGTAGGTCTCGCAAATCGAGGGTGCCTAGTTGGTTAGTTCAACAATGACAGCACAGTCCAGGGCTCAGCTCTGCGACTGCAGAATCTGGGAATTCGGAGATAAGTCTGGTTGGCATTCCTTGGAGAGTCACAAAGCTGGGTCCCGAAATGCATACAGACATAATCTTTGCATATACAGTCATCCCCCGAAGTTACGTCGTAGGTGCTTCCGAGACTGGCGACGGTAGTCGAGCGGACGTAAATCGAGACAGATTTTTCCACAAACGCAATATTAAAATGGGGAGGAAACATTCTATCTACTCTTACTTTACGGTATAAGACCAAGTTGCACGCAACGATACAAACAACAACACACGTTATAAACTTAATAACTTAAATTTCATGTTCATACTGTTGATGTTTTGCACCATTAGCAAAATAAATAACCCACCCGACACAATATCAGTACTTGCGTCGGTTGAATAAAGCGATTGACATATGCGCGACTTGTTCAAACCACGAAATGTTCCCTCCAAGGATGAGAAAATCAAAAATGATGTGACGTAAGGGACATTTAGTACGCCTGAGGAAGGTGAGAAAAGCATACAAAAGCTTTATCGGGAAGAACAGAGACAATACCAGCTATTTACCATTCACTTTTTTTACAGTAGGTTGCTCTTACGGCAACAACATTGATATGCCTCGCGAATTTCACCGCTACCGCCATAATTTACGCATCGGCGCGTGTTAGAACACATTTTAAAGCCAGAGTTTCTTCCACTTTTACTTACGAGGTTCTTCTAAAGTAATAAACAGTTGGCGCACCAGCCACGTCACATGAAAAGGTAAAATAAAAGTCGATAACGAGGAAGATAAACACACACACAAGCGGAAGTACCAGAAAAAGTTTTGTCCTGACTGTATTCACTTCGTTTACGAGACGTCAAAAAGTGGCGGTAATTACTTAGATAAACGCAGCCCCCGCAAAGAAATTGGGTGTGTATGTTGTTGTTGTTAAGGAATAGCTTAATGTGCTGCCTTGCTAACGAACAGTAAACACTTAGCCTACCTCACTTCTTGCAAAACGTTATAACATCTGTGTACATTATAGACAACCGGTAACTAAATATTTGGTTGATGTTTCACTAAAGTACAGGCCCATATGAGAGAGTGGTCTACGCAAAAATACGAATCCTCCATAGGAGACTTGAACGTAGACCATAAAGTTTTATAAGTGAACTTTAAGGACCATGGTCAAATAGCGGGCTCGTAAACACGGTAACAAATCTATTGGTTCCGTACGGGGCGGTAATTTATTGACTGAGGGATTGACTTTCTTTTTTCAAGACGGGTGCCCCATTACTGGCACACAACAAAGTCACTATCAGTTTTCATAACCTAGCGTTTGCAAAGCACAGTTTAGAAGCCAGCACTTAGTTGCGATTTGTGCAGATGTATCGCGAGTTTCTGACCTTTCCCTACACAGAAGAACAGTTATACTTACTACCAACGCATTTAAAATAATTCGAGAAACCAAGCAATACATAATCATGTAAATGCTGCCAATAAATGCACCTATTTTCATCAAACTGACTGTCTTCTGGGAGGCCACGTGTCTGTTACGTATTTAATTAAAGCATATCTTAACTGTGTCTGTTTAGGTACGGCGAGAAGCAACGTCGATCGGACAGCGCTGAGCTCAGTGGAATACAGTTACTGGCAGCAACAGCATCCCATCTGAGAAAACCCAACCAGCAGCTGCTGATACCAATAACCATATGGATTGGCATGGAGCAAGCCTTCATTGGGGCAGACTTCACTCAGGTAGGAGCAGCAATGACGTGTACACCTAGAATACCTGGAAATATGTACACTACGACTGGAGAATCTACTTCCACCACAGAGCGATTTCAGGCTTCCGGCGCGACGTAGATGAGATCTGCGCTCTTCTGGGATATTACGCAGCGTTGAGTGGTAGTTCTGTACCGACGATTCGGGGACAACCTATCGGTCCCATCCTCAAGGTCAAGAAGTCGGATTTCATGACCCTTGAAGATGGGACCAATAGATTGTCCCGAAACGTCAGTGCAGAACTCCTACTCAACGCTGCGGAGACTTCTTGACCCTTGAAGATGAGACCGATAGATTGTCCCGAAACGTCGTACAGAGCTACCACTCAACGCTGCGTAATATCCCAGAAGAGCGCAGATCTTACTTCCACTCCTGTTCTTGTTCAAAATATCTGCTAAGCCAACTTCCGCTCTTTCTGTCTCCCCCCCCCCTCCTCTCTCTCTCTCTCTCCCGATGACCATCGCCTTGCGCAGTAGGCTCCTCTACCGCAGAAAGACATAGCGGACACTGAAATGTTGCAATGTATATTAAAACTACCAATGTAAGCACAATTTCTCAATATTAGCAATACTGCCAAATCCTGCCTGTAGAAGGTGGAGAGCCACCAAGCTTCGAAAATGAAGGAAGCGCTCGACTACTACTTCGGGAGTTAGATCCGTTGGGCATTCTAAACAGTAGATCTACCAACCGATTCATTGAAGCAAGTTCGACTTCCTAACAAGACAGACCAGCCGTGCGTGGCCACGACTCCAGTTTTGTATGACATTAGCGAAAGCGCCCTTTCTTCGACCGGGTTTTTTTCTTTTGTACGCCATTCTCCTCACTAGCGTTTCTTAGACTTTTTGCTTCCTGTTCTACCAAATTAACACCATCCACAGTTCAATACCTGATGATTTATCTTCATTTCCAACCTTTACAGTTCTTTATATATTCCTCACGGTAATTCTAAAGCTAGAATAAAGAAAATGGAGATGAAGCATCATTTATTTCAAGTCATCGTTTGCTTAAAAGAATTTTACTGCGCGCTAGTAGTCGCATACTCAGGCAAGAAATTTCGCACGTTTACTGAAACCTGAGTACTCATTACCAGATAAAATGAAGTTGTCCCTACGCACGCCACGAAAGCATACGGGGGAAATGGAGGTACAGCTGCAATCGCTTTTAACTTCGACACTAGATGGAGATGAGTGGTCAGCTTCGCAACTTGGTCACTTTATCCGCGGGCAATGAGCCCCCGGTACCCATTCAATAGGAGGCTGGTAGGTCCCAGAGCCATGCTGGATATTTTGGCAAGAGGCAAGGCTCTTTCCCCTGCCCGGTACCGAAACACGTCGTCCAGCCAGTGGCCTAGTCACTGTAACGACTACACTATGCTGCTGCCCTTCATTTTCACTTCTTGACTCTATTCTAAGCTACATGAATCCAGTCAACAAACTGACATCCTTCTTTCTTTAAGACTCACTTTACTAATAACCTTCAATATATCCTTGATTTACCAAGTAGATTTTTGCACTTATATTAACGTAAAGAAATGTGTGATATTTAAAATTCAATAGACATATTGTACAGTACTTCTTTGCTGAGTACTGTGTGAAGGCTAGAACTGGCTGACGCAGCCCTACCTAATTTATCACTGTACCCACAGCTTCAATAATATATTTTTTTTCCAATGGCTCGACAGCCCCTTGGGGGCCTAGGCCGCCTCATTTTTCGAGGCTTCACGATCACACTTTTTTTAGACACATCACACTCGGTAGGACTCCTCTGGATGAGGGACCTGACAACACACAACATTCACAAGAGACATACATCCATGCCGCCGGTGGGATTCGAACCCACAATCCTAGCAAGCGAGCGGCCGAAGACCCACGCCTTAGACCGCACGGCCACTGGGATCGGCTCAATAATATTTAGCCAACGTAAAATATCTGGTCGGTAATTTATCTACGAGTAGAGTCCATATTCATGATCTCAAGTAATTATAATATATACATATATATATATATATATATGGCGATCACAGTGTTGTGTGTAGTCAGAGATCTCTGCGACGGGCTGATCACTCGTCCAGAGGAGTGCTACTGAGTGTGGTGTGTCTAGCTGAATGTGATCGTGAAGCTTCGATTATGAGGAGGCCCTGGCTCACTAGGGGCTGTTTCGCGATGGGGGTGGGGGAAATATATAAATACATGGACCCACATACATCTGCTTAATATGAATATTATATACATAGGCATACAGACTTACTCGTATATACATAGGAATTAAAAACTGCAAGAATATGGTTGGTTGAATTTTTGTAAGAACTTTATACGACTGAGATTCCTGGAAAATCACTGTCAAGACATAATTACGTTGTTTTCATCTTTTTTTGTCGGCGGCGATGATACCAATGCGCAAAGAAACGCTTGCAAGCTCTGAATGTACACCTTCTACGTGTCCTCCAACTTCCTACTTTAATTAACTACACTGTTTATATAATCCTAACAAAAGAACAGTGTGTCAAATCCGGTGACCTTCGTGGCCGAATGACATTTCATGTGCGATACAGTAGCGATGTACCATACGTATTCAAATTGCGGGACTTCTAACGAAATGATTATCATCGTTATTGCATCTCTCGGACGTAACCAGTTCCTGGCTGGCTGATACAGCGAGGGACACATGTCCTGGTACTTTGCCTGAGGCGTCCTGTAATTTTGTATTATTAATGTACGTGTTACATGTTGTCCGATATTCGTTATAACTTTCTCATTACCCTAACACGTCACTGGTTTTTATACAACAAACAAGAGATATACTGTGTAGCAATGAATGAAAAGAGTAGAGTCGAGATGCTTACGACTTTTTCTCGGGAAATGTTCGGATAGAATTTCTTTCAGGGTGTTGATTATCCAGAGGGTTTCTTTCTTTTTCTTCCTTAGTTCTTCCAGTAAAATGCCGAAATAGTAAACTTAAATGAGCCGATCCCAGTGGCCGTGCGGTCTAAGGCGTGGGTCTGCGGCCGCTCGCTTACTAGGATTGTGGGTTTGAATCCCACCGAGGGCATGGATGTATGTCTCTTGTGAGTGTTGTGTGTTTGTCAGGTAGAGGTCTCTGCGACGAGCTGGTCCATCGTCCAGAGGAGTCATACCGAATGTGGTGTGTTAAAAAAGTGTGATTGTGAAGCCTCGAGAAATGAGGCGGCCTACGCCCCCAAGGGGCTGTCGAGCCATTGGAAAAAAGTACCTTAAATGAAGCTACTACCGTACCTTACACATTCTTTCCTCTTCATTAATCACTGTCATCTCGTCTTTCTACGTTTTAAGCCTATAGACGGAGTTAATGACACATTCGTCAAACCACAATCGAACAAGAATCAATATTTATTATGATGGGTAATATATAATACCATTGCCACATGTACCTTTAGTATTTATTTAATGACATTTATCTTTACTTGAACAACTCGCATCAAAATTTGATACAATGTAATACGTCAAAATTAAAAGTATATCAAATGTCCAAAAATAATCTTCAAACTACCGACCACAGTCGCAATATCTAACACACGCCTTGTTGATATACGGTGCACCGTATAAAACGCAACCCAATAGTGTAAATTATTTTTTTTTCAAAGAGATCAAGAATGTCAAAAAGCAATCCCTGTACAGGCCTGGACAGGCCCTGAGGCTTCCAGGAGGTTGAGGGTCCCACAGTTCCAGACAATCGTCACAGAGGTGGTAAGGTTGTCAGCCCTACAACCGGCCACTTTACCCCCCAGAAAATATTACTGGTACTCATTTCTTTAGGGGCTGAGTCGACACCAGGCCTAGGCGGCGGAAGGATTATGTCAATGAAAAATTCGAATGACACCATCCGGAATGAACCCGTGACCTTCCGGCTTGTAGCGCAGTGCCTCAACCAACTGCAAGAACGTCACAAACAATTACAGCAGATGCTGAAAATGACCCCCCCCGCCCCCCCAGTATCCTCAAATAACAATGGTCCTACAATTCGTTTTCGAAACACAACGCACTAAAAACCAATTTTAACGAATGCAGAGGATTTTCATGCAGTACATGTGGGTTTTCAGCATTCACTATTCTACTGTTTTGACTATTAATGTATCCACTCAAACAGAACCATGCTTTATCCGTAAGAAACAAAATTTCCCACACATGAACCCCTTCTTGTGAGAAGAAAATGTCGATTACATAATTACCGCGTAACTGCTAGCCAAAAAAAAAAAAAAAAACTGAAGCAAGGCAGTGAACTTGTGCTGAACGACTCAGCAAATGTTGCAAGTGTCCATTACAGCGGGGCGCATCTCCCTATATACACCGTTTCAGTACTTATACATGTCTGATCTTTGGGTTGCGTCTTATGCGGTAGCCTATACCATTATATTCATCGGTATTTCCATTTACTATAAGTTTTAAAACTTTCGCGGCGACATAATTTAATATAGTCTTCTCGGGCGCACAGTCGCGTCAGATGGTTTAAAAGATACGACGTTTCGGTGACTGACTCCATCCCCATCCTCAGGCAGCTGATGTCCCGAGAAGAATTGCATTTACTGCTTGAGTCAAAGACATCACACTCCTTTTTTTCGTAACTTCGCCCTCTACAGTTCTGAAAAAATGAACTATGGAAGTAAGACCTTCAGAAAGGCAGTGTGAAATGTCTCTACACTTCTTTTCAAGAGACAAAAATAAGTTCACATATTGTAAAAATGAGGAAAGAAGTAAACTAGAATGCTTTAATGATTTATGGGTTTAAACTAGAAATTAAGCAGCAACGACATACAAGACTCCGCCCGTTAACGAAAAATATCAAAAACTAAATAACAACTGTGAAGATCGAAATAATTATATATATGTTATGCAGACAAATGTACACAGTGTACATACTGTGTACATTTGTCTGCATAACATATATATAATTAAAAATGTACGGTACAAAGTAACGTATCGAAATAATTGTCTTACTTGGACGTTCAATATCGTCTGGAGAAATAATTAGACTTTACGGCCTTGAGAGATTTTCCTTCCGCGCGAATTTGCATGCTTATTTCCGTAGTCAGCACTCTATGAAAATAACGCAGATGCCTGGCTTTAAAACCTTTCAGCGAAATAATGAACCCCCTTATATGATCAGTAGAGATAATCTCGAATAAAATGTATGTCATACCGTAAGATAAATTTCTTAAAAATCCGTAAGTAATATTCATACTAATAAAAATGCGACTGACTTTGAAAGTGTGTGCACATTTCTATGCAAAACGTAATAAGAACTTCGGCTAATGCTTAATGATACAGACTGGTTCCTAAATTACGTCACGCAGTGCATTCTTACTGTATTCTTAAGCTTGTTATTACTGATGTTTGGTTTTAGTCTCACGTCGTAAAGGAAAACACAGATTGTGAGAGTTAGAAAAGAATATTCGGACCTCAGACCTAACAGTGATAAAGAAATTAAAACACGTAATGGAATATTAACATTTTTTACATCCCCTGACTGTTTTCGTGCACAAAAATCGGCACATGCTTGTACCAAAATACGGATAGAAAATCTACATTTTTATAGTCTTAAAAAGTATGATGTAGCCAAAACTGGAAGTGAACAATTACTTTTCACTAAGGGCCCAGTAGACCACAAATCTTCGCGAGAAAAAGTAGGATGTTGAAAAACTACTGAATAATCAATTAATTGCAATGAACTTTATAGATTTACCGAAATAAATAAGAATATCATACTTTTATGGCGCTTCGGCCCCGTTTTCGGTCCCTGGCCTCACCGAATTCCTTCCTCCAACCTTCTCTGTGCCTTGCTGCAGTCTTCCAGTCTCGTACCTGCAGCACACCTACGGCATCACTCCATCTCCCATTTTCCTCTAGGCTTTCCCACGGGCCTTCTTCTCCGAAAACTTTTTTTGGGGCGGGCTACGAGAATTATCCATCCTTATTACGTGGCCAGCCCAATGTGGTCTTTTCAGGCGTTAAAATATGAAAGTGCCTCGTCATTGTACACTGTGCAAACCTTGTACCTAATTCCCCACCACCCCTTAGCCTGCAGGAATATCACTATTAATAATTAATTCAAACAGGATACACTAAGTTCTGATTGGTAGTCCCAAATTATGTACAAAGGTGTTAAACCGAATCTAGGGTAGATATTAATCGACTTTCTCATACTAAGTATATACACTAAAGGAAAACAATAAATACGTGTACTAGGTACACTAAAACTCCAACTGCCTTAAAAATCTAGATTTTTTATATGTAAGCTCCACTGTGTGTCAGAAAACAAAGATGAATAAAGGCCGTATTATTAACAATGTCTGAATATAACTGTTTCACAGTCTGTTTTTTTCGTAATCTTCTCACCTGTTGGTATCTGTTAGTCGTGATGTAGGTGGCTGAGTTTCGATCTCCGAAAACGAGTGATATAGTTTCTGATTTTTTTCTTGAAACAAAAGTCACGTCACTGGTATCCACAGAACTGTAGTCTGTACCAAATCAGGAATCTGACTCGGCAGCACCCTGCTTCGTATTTTAGATCTTTTGGTTAGTCTGGGCCCGGACATTACATATTTTCACGTTTTCTGTGGCTTTACCCAGCCTTTCTACACAAATTTCGGAATAGTACCTAAAATTAGATTACGACAGTTTCCTTCCAAGCACTTCCCAGTTTATTTTTACTTATCATCCGAACTGCAGTCTACTGGCCTAGTCTGAACTACTAAATAATATGTTAATAAATAAATAAATAAACATAAAAAACTATAGGGTAAAGCAATCCCATTACAGGCCCTTATGGCTCCAGGAGGTCGAGGCTCCCAGATTTCTAGACAATCGGCACATGAAGGTGGTAAGGGTGTCAGCCCTACGCACCGGCCGCCTTTACCCCCCAGGAAAGATTCCTGGTACTCATTTCTGTTAGAGGCTGAGTCGACCCCAGGGCCATAGTGCGACCGAAACGATTATGTCAATGAAAAATTCCAGTGACACCATCGGGAATCGAACCCGCGACGTTCCGGTTTGTAGCGCAGTGCCTCAACCAACTGCGCCACCGCAGGAACATTAAACGCAGCTGCCAATTACAAACGTGGTAATGCTGATGAAGACCATTTTTGTCTCACTTATGTATAACCTTCGAGTTGTCCTGAAAATTTTACAGTCGTTATTCCGTAATTTTTACATATGAATGGCAAAATTATTATCATATGTGATGAGGTAAGGCATATATTTGAAATTCAAAACCTGAACGTCATTCGTTTTTCATATGTAATCTGTCACGTGCGACCATTTCAAAACTTGAATGGCAATGCAAATGTTATTGCCTTAATATTTGTATATAAACTGTAGTCCAGACAATGCATCAAATGAGAGGAAAAGGCGAAACATATTTGTACACTTTATAAGGAGACGGGGAACTCTCGACACACGGAATCGTAACTTCCCACAGAAAGCGTTCAATTACAGTTTCATATGGTTGCAAGAGTTTAAAAAGTTTTGTTTGCTAGACTTCTTTTTAACAATCTGTGGCTGGTGTTCTTTACTGTTACCGACGTCCCCAAAGGAGATTGGGCAGCTCGTTATTGCCTTAATGGAAATACAGTCTCCTTTGGATCAGATTACGTTAAAATACCGATATAATATTGCGTGTGTGTATGTGTGTGGGGGGGTTTGCAAATAATACATACATATGTACTAATTAACTCCATGGAGCAGAGTCCTTCTTGAGAAGCTAACAGGTCGTCAGCTAGTCAAGAAATTCCCCGCATTTTATGGAACCCGAAGGTTCATTACCACACTCACAAGAGTCCGCCACCTGTCCCTATCCTGAGCATACATATTTACACACACACACACACACACATATATATATATATATTAATACACACACTTGCAGACTTATGTCAGTGTATATACCAGTACATATATCACGCATACACAAACATGTACTCATACCCATGTAAGGTTTTTTCTGGCGCTATATCGCATACAGTGCACATAAAAACACTGAACACTAACAACACGTAGAGGGCAATACCGCTGAAAGATAAAATTATTTTAAAGAAATATTATTGTCTGATTAAAATTGGATAACGAGACTCTATGTTTCAGCTTTAGTTTTTCAAATCGATAAAACTTCGACGTAAGGACTGTCAGTGCCGGTCTTAGCAATCGCGGGGCCCTTTGCTACCCTTGTGGCGGGCCCCTAAAAGTTATTGTGCAGAGCAAAAAAACGACTAACGTTTTGGTATATTAACGTAAGTTAGGATTAAAAATTAAAATGGTCCACTCTTATCATTTTGTATTTACTTTTAATCAAGCAACCAGTCTAACATATTATTTATTTAATTTCCCCCATGAGCGCGGGGCCCCGTAAACACGGGGCCCGATTTCATCAAATCGGTCCATTCGGCCTAAGGCCGGCCCTGCATAGTGTAATTATTGTGAAGCCTTGAAGATAATCTAAGAAATCGAAACATGTTGAACCGATTGTAAAATACGTACAAATATGTATTACTGTCGTACTGGTTGGTTGTATATTGACAGATTACTGCAATACAACGGGAAGTTCTACAGCGTTTAACGAAGGGTAATGACCCTTCTTACCTTGACGTGGTGGGGGGGCTTGCGTGTCCTGACAACCCTGAGGGCTATGCCGGCGGTAACTTAGCTACCGGTAGGGCCTCCCAAGCCGGACAGGTCAATACGGGTAGGGACCAGACAAAGAGAAATACCCTGGTCCTCCAGGTTGGGGGTTGGGCGTGAGGCTAACAACCTAACCCCGTAAAACATAAATTGTTACGAAACAAAGACAACAGCCTCGGATAGATGGATCTACTGGATTAACAGCCGATAGAGAAGTCTGGAGGGCGGTTGTCAATGAGGCCAAAACCCACCAAGGGGTGTAGAGCCAGCGAAGAAGAATAAGAATGACCCTTCTTATTCCAAAAAATTCAGGAAATCCCTTAGTTAAGTAAACATTATTAGCTTCTCAAGCAGGACTCTGCTCCACGGAGTTACGCCATTCTTTTACGGACGATGATCAGTAACCGACACCTGACACTTCGCGCATGAAACGCCAGCTATAGTGAGAGAGGAAAGGAGTTATAAATTACTGCAGTTGATGAATGAGCTGTGTTAAGTTTGCAGTCAACAATAAATTTAACTTCGCTCTCAGGATTATGTTCTGTGGCGCAACAAGCGTGGTGTCCTCGACTGCAGACGAACAAAGAATGAATTCACAAGCGATCACTTATCCGAATATCATGCAGGGTCACATTCAAGGTCCTATATTTGGGATGTTATCACTTGCTTCTATATTACTCACACTGGAAGTGAACGCACAATAGAAATAATATGATTCCTATGAAAGAACAATTTCTAAGCACTAAATTAACAAGAGAGTAACAGAAGGAATAATAAATGAAAAGTTGACACCCTTGTTCGATTAACTCTTAAAATATCATTGTTAGAAAAAGCGCGAATAACACAACAATTGTATTTGAATTATGTCGATGCCCATAAAACGTACAGAAACTTTTACTGGTTTTAAAAAATATGTTTAATGTTTCTTTACAACTTTTGCTTAAAACATTTTGCGTCCTGATAAATATTTAGGCAGTTATGCTCTGTAAGCGCGCAGACACGCAAGTAAGTGTTCATTTAGTATCCATTACGTTAGTTAGATTTTAATCAGAAGCGGAATCGGCTGAAACACGCCCACAAGTGTAGGAGGTATCTCTACCCTGAAAACCACATCCTATGTGGTGTGTTACTTTTCCTGGGTAGAAGGCACTGCTGATTACTCTGTCCAAGCGTAAGACCAGAGAAAATATTCAGCTTTAATAAATTTCCAGTAAAAAGTTTAATGGATTTGAATTCACTCTTTCAATATCTAAACTAAAATGATTGGTTCGTAATGTAGATTTCCACCAGCTTTGAATACTTTACAAATAAGTTCGCATCTTATCAGTTTAAAGCCCAATATATATACTATATGCACCATGCTGGTAACATTGCAAAAGTGTGCACTGTGACCGCATACGTTGTTTCTGTGCCCCATATGATCATCACAATAAATAACGACTTTTCCCTTAAACAGAATTAAGTGATTGGTATTTATAATGGAGATTAACTGTGTTCTCTGTGAGGTACGTACTGAAGTTTTGTACAAAATCTAGATACATTTGTGTTCAACAAAACTTACATGGAGAATTCATACAGATGCGATCCAAACCAACGCCTTCAGGACCTTTATTGGAGTACAATCTTTATTCAAACGTCAGCGATTATGCGCTAATATCAAATTAACCCTCCACAAATCACTCAATATGTCTATAACGACCTATGTCTGCCCCCGCCTGAGAATTTCCGGCAGACTAACTAACTAACTAACTAACTAACTAACACTAACTTACTCGAAGCAGCAGAGTCCTTCTTGAGAAGCTCAGAAGTCTTCAGCTAGTCAAGAAATTCCCCGCGTTTTATGGAACCCGAAGGTTCATTGACCCCATTCACAAGCGCCTGGCCCTATTCCAGGCCAGGTCAATCCAGTCCATGCCTCCCCATCCCACTTATTGAAGATCAATTTTAATATTATCCTCCCATCTACGCCTAGGTCTTCCAATTTCCCTCAGTCTTCGCACCAAAACCCTGTACGCACCTCTCCTGTCTCCCATACGTGTCACATGCCCTGCCCATCTCATTCTTCTTGATTTGATCACCCGAATAATATTTGGTGAGGCGTACAGACCATAAAGCTCATCGAATTTGTGGCAGGTGTCTTTTGAAACTGGAAGTGCCAGCAAAACCAGGTACTCCGTACAACAGCGCACAGCGGTCCGCGATTTTCATGTGGCTTTCCAAATTCCGTAAGCCTTATGATTCCGTCACAAAATTACGTAGGAAGCAAGCAGACGTCACACAAACCCACGAGAATGAATAACTTCGCACCGCTGGACACGGCGAAGCACAACGCCAAAAATAGAAACCCGGTGGCGGTGATGCTTAAGACCGTTAAAGCGACTAACCTGCCGTTATACGTAGCAAGAGCTGAACGAGATACGGCATAATATCACTTGCACAGCGTGGACTGACAGAGGCCTTGTATGTATTGTATATATGTGTGTCATTGCAAGTAGCATTCCATTCGCTGGGTCCTCTCATATTTACGAATATATAATTGACAATGACCAAGACAATGGACAAAAGACAGACCGGTCCTCTCGTGAAGGACGTCCCAAGGCGACTATAACTGCAACTGCCAGGCTCACTACTGAATAAGTTCTGGGGGGGGGGGGGGGGGGGAGTTGCCGGCTTGTTGCCAAGACGGACAGACCAACTGCGGAGTGACGCTAAGTACTAAAAGTGTTATATGTAGAAATGCCACCAGGGTATCGATAACAGAAGAAGGAAAATGGAAATGCTTCGTGTCTACTTCAAGTTGCAATAAATCTACAGGAAGAAACGATGATATTAAATCTGAATCGCAGTTGCTACAGCGCAACCAGCTGCACAGAGTGAACAACAGTATAATGCCCTCACGGTAGCTGTTGATTAAGTTTATAATTATATTTTATTCGTACAAACTCTTAAAATTTCCATTTGGAGTCAGAAATACACAAAATAATCCATGACAACAAATTGTAAGACACCAAGTTTATAATTATGTTTAATTTTGTGGACTCAAGCTTACCATTTGAAGTTGGAATTTCTTAATTATTTAACATGAAGGTAACTGATTATGATGACGACGACAATGATGACAATGATGATGAAGTTATCCCTCTCTTACCCCTTTTCATGTTCGTTTCTCAGTTCTGCTTCTTACGCGGCCGCTGAAATGGCTGTGGATAAGGTGATGCAGGATAATCAGTTCTAAATTTAGAATTAAGTAATCGTGGGACATAATTCGGGGCTCTATAGGAATGAAATTGGAAAGCGAACATCATTACATGTCAAAACAGCAGTCTCGGAAATATAAGTGAGGTCCTTCCTACGAGTTATTATGTGGTTCGTGAGGTAAACAATATCGTAAACCTTTGAACACAGTGCATCTTTCGTACACGTGCAAAATACTACACGCTTCCGCTCTGTATTTTATTAACACGTTTGTGAAAGCACGCTGCTTGTAGAGGACAGACTCAACTCCTTCTGCGTCCAATTTCATTTACCTAAAGAGCGAGCTAACTCGTTATAACAGGCTGCTTATATCGGGAGACAGGTCATTCGAAACGCGGACACGTTACCTACTAAATCACAAAAATTAATACGAAAAAGTTACACTTTCAGAAAGAGACCCCTAATTGCCTATAATCAGTCTGCTACATTTTTCGGCCCCTCTTGGGTCATTATCAAGGAGCTTTAAGTAGTTACAAAGAAAAGTGTGTAAAGATAACAGCACTGCATATATCAACAGACAACTTATGCACATAAAATATAAAAGTAAAAAAGTTACAAATATACAAAGTTAAAATGGTCAATATTTTAATTTTAATTCAAGATTATATGTGCATATCATTTGTATAAGCCTAATGTGTCCCAATACTATGTGTAAAACAGCAAGTCATTTTAGACAACGCAAGCATCCGACCATAAAACAGTTAACTACAAGCGGACTGAACATAATTCTGAAAGATATACACGCAGATATTTTAATTAATTATTGACCATTTTAATCCTTCATATTTTTAACCTTTTACATGTTTATCTTTGTATATGCATAAGTGGTTTGTTGGTGTATGCAGTATTGATCTTCTTACACTTCTCTTTGTAATTATATAAAGTTTATTGATAATGGCCCAAAGGGGCCGAAGTGTGTAGCAGACTGATTGCACAAAATTAGGCGTTCCTATATAAAAAAATGTTCGTTGTTTTTAAATTCTGTTATTTAAAAAAATACACGGCAGTAACATGCAATGCTACTAAAATTTTTCTTACGTTTGGTCCGTCTCTCCAGTCAGTTTCGAGAGCACTATGACAGCTTCTTGCAAATCCCGCCCAACGAAAATTTTCTTCCGATAAAATTCGATGCTATATGAACTCAGACCGAAAATCGACGTTAAATAACCTAAGAAGCAAACTTAGAGACACTTTAGAAATCAGTATAGAACACGGATTCCAAAACATTTAATCAAAATCATGAACATACGTGTTATCGTTAAATGCATGCTGAGTTACGGTCCCTGTTATCACACAGCGTGTCATTAAGACGTATGTGGAAATAGGGGTAACCCTCCACTCATTTTTAACTTTGGCACTAGATGGAACAGATATCACCTTCATATTTCCCACGCTTAATCTCCGATACCCATATATAGGAGGTTGAGTGGGCCCCAGAACCGGTCTGAATAGAACGGCGACTAGAAAATCCACATCCACCGCCGGGAATCAAATTCCAGTCGCAAAGTCCGTTGTCATTTGCCTCACTGTTTATGCTATATGTAGCCTACTTTTAATTATTCCCTACTTCCTACATTTTTCTTAAAGATTTTAATGTTTGTTTGTTTGAAGTGCTGCAGCGTGTAATTAAATCTGCACCGAAACTGGACTTTCTAATAACGGTGGTTTGCAGTAAAACGCAATAAAATCCTTGAAGTAACAGCAGAATCCAAGCCACTGAAATGAAATTCTTACGCGCGTGAAAGGAATTGCAAAACTAGATCGAGTCAGAAATGAAGACGTAAGGAAAAAATTGGGAATATATGCAATGAATGATAAGATAAAACAAAAAAGAACAGACTGACGACAACACATAGACAGAATGAATAATGAAAGATTAACTAAACAAATACGAGAATACAATCCACGAGGAAGAAGTAGTGTAGGTCGCCCCCGTCGCAGATGGAGTGAGCTTGAGGGCTGATGTATAAGTTCGGAACAGGCATTAATGCCTAATCCATGAAGCGAAGAAGAAGAAGAAGTAAAAAGAGAGTTTGAAATTTGTGATTTCCTGTAGCATAGTACAGCCGACAAAATTAATTATTAAAACAAGTGATACTTTTCTTGTTCTGCTGATGGCTATTCTTGTTGGAGTCTTTGACCCGTGAAGGCGAAGGCACTACGTCCTTTCGAAGCTTTGGAAACAACTCGCCCAATGACAAAGCGTCAGATCCCAGATCTGAATCCACAATTCTCTTTTATTTTGTAAGAGTTCTGTAGAGGAAGTGCTGCAAAATTTCTCCAAGCATTTCTTACAGAAATAGTGAAAAATATAATCTGTAGCTTTCAAGGATTGCACTTCAAATAAAGACGGTTTTGAACTGCGGTAAATTCCCGCTCTGTGGAGTAAATGAAGAACAATAAAATTCTTGGAGAAGGGGGATTCCTGGCACAAACTCCAATTAAAAGTAATTGTTTTTTCATTACATTACATTGCCGGAGATTGTAATTAAGTTTATCATATCACGTTTTGACTTAACTGAATTTCAGAAACCTTTGAGAAAGTCAACTTTGTCATTTACAGAAAATTATATCTCTTTACCTTTCAACGAATATACAAGCTCAAGAATTGTCTTGTGGTACAGAACCATACACACTTCAGCAGATAAAAAGTCATTACATCATACGAGTTAATGAATTATTTACTGAAAACTACGCAAGATCGATGGTATGAGAGGGATAAGGGTGCTTGTAAGGCGTTGGAGATGCAAACAAAATTTTATTCGGTGAACCTAAAAGATAAATGTCACTTTGGTGATTAGGGGTAGAAGGAAGAATAATATTACTCGTAGAGTGGGTTTTAAACACATCGCACAAGAGGCTGTAAACTAGATTCAAGTGGCTCAGTGTGGGGTCCACTGGAGAGATCTTACGAAAATTTTAATAACATTTGGATTTTCACAAAATACGGGGAAATATTTGACTACCTGAGAGACTATGAGCTGCTGAAGAATAATTCTGCTTTGTGGAAGTTGTCAGTAAATTAGTTATAATAATGTACTGAAGACAAATACTACGGCTAACTGCAAACGGCACAAAAGCACGAGAAACATCTCGGCCCTCTCTTACTGTCCATTGTATTGTCACTCAGGGAGACACAATAGTAGATAAATACAACGCGAATTTCTTAAAGACGATACATCTATAGGGACGCCAAAATCAACCCGATAAACCGTTCACAGACAGATAAAAATAACAACTTAAAACCTGCGGCATATAAATGCATGAAAATACAGAAATAAAAGTCAGAAAGGACAAAATATAAAGATCAAATAAAATAAAACGTGGAAAATTTAAGGATTTAATTTTGTTTCATTTTTTTCAACTAAGGGACTGATTAACAAATCGCTTTGGAGGGTAATTCGAAGTTGGTTCTACTTCTGAACACTAAAGATCAGCTACATATGAATAAAATTTTACGTACAAATAGTTCCAGCCAGTAGCCTTTAAACCTACAGTGTGTTTAAACAAGGCAAGACACACTAAAATGTTGGTACAGTGTTAAAGAGAATATCTGCAGCGATAGGACATCAGCACCACTACCAGTAACATTAACCGTGGCAATGATAATACCAGTAATAAGAATGACAAAAATAACAAAATCTCCGTGGAGCGAAGTCCTTCATTAAGAAGCTGATAGTCGCTCAGCTTGTCAAGAAGATTTTCGAACTGTAAAGAAATCGAAGTTTTGTAACAGAGTAAGTGTACAATATTGACCACCCTACTTAATGGGCTCACTAACACTGTACATAGCTACAATCGGCACGGCATGGATGCTGCTAAATTCACTTCGCAAGGACCAGGCAGTGTGACGGCCTTTCTAAAAAAACATTTACCATGCTGCGAGTACATTCATAGCTTCAATCACTGTGGACGTTTCTGAAACGGACAGAAAACGCCCGGAGGTGAGTGCGCAGTGCTTCCTCTCTGCGCGGCTTGCCTCTATAACCCCGCGCCAACAACCAGCAAGTTAGCTGGCCACTATTGTACGTACGGCACAACCACAAGAATTCACCTTTGCACCCCATGTCTTTAATACGAATTTTAGTATTACACTTACAAGTACCCTAGGCCGTGCCATGGCTCAGGCGGTTAGTCGCCGGCCTCTCACCACGGAGGCCCGGGTTCGATGCCGGGTCAGTTCATGTGGGATTTGTGGCGGACAAAGTGGCACTGGGACAGGTTTTTCTCCGAGTACTTCGGTTTTCCCCTGTCAATTTCATTTCACCGGTGCTCATTACAAGGAAAAACGAAAAAACTTATCATGTTCATCACAGGGTTGCACAATAAGCCTCAAGGCTGCGGTGCGTCAGTAGCGTCTGCTACTAGGGGTAGTTTTGTTTGTGGTGACACAAACAAAAGTACCCCTAGCCTATAAATTATGTTTTACTTTCAGGTTTCCTAACTAAACACTGTATGCACTTCTCGCCTCTCCCATACATAGGCCTATACCTTAAGTTGATCGTCTTATAAATATTTAGGCAATAGTCCAAATCGTGATGCTCCTTCCTGAACAATTCTTTCCACCCTCCTGTTACTTTGTCTCTTAGCTAATGTTCCTTATTCAATGATCTCAGTCACCTCACCTATCATTACTCGTTACGTAAGTAACGTTAATACACTGAAAACCTTACTATTTAATCCTTTCGCTATTCAGTGTCATACTAACTCAACGTAGCAGAGTCCTTCTTGAGAGGCTAACAGGTCATCAGCTAGTCAAGAAATTCCCGGCATATTATGGAACCCGAAGGTTCATTACCGCATTCACAAGCGCCAGCCACCTGTGCCTATCCCAAGCCAGATCAATCCAGTCCAGGCCTCCCTATCCCACTTCTTGAATACCCATTTTAATATTATCCTCCCACCTACGCCTAGGTCTTCCAAGTGGTCTCGTTCCCTTAGGCCTCTCCACCAAAATCTTGTGTGCACCTCTCGTGTCCCCTATACGTGCTACATGCCCCGCCCATCTCATTCTTCTTTATTTTATCACCCGAGTAATATTTTGTGAGGATTACAGATCATAAAGCTCCTCATTTTGTAGTCTTCTCCACTCCCCTGTTACCGCGGCCCAAACATCTTCCTCAGCACCATATTCTCCAACTGAGAGCTATGTTCCTCCCTCAGTGTCAGTGTCATAAGAAGCCTCGATGAGAGCGCGATAAGGAGCTCAAGGCGCAAACGTCACACTTCGGGAAGACTGTTTAACAAAATCTTACTTCAGCTGCCGCGCAGTAATAAAATCCAACAAGAGTGTGGATACTGACCTTTGCAGCCAGCATCACTTTCAGACAGCAGCATTTAGCCCGAAAAATCTGTAGGAAATGATCCGTTTGTAACACGAGGGATTAGATGTGAAAATATTGAGATTATTCTTAAAGAAATCGGGTCACAGTGTGGACAGGATTCAACTGGCTCAGGGTGGAGTCCAGTGAGGAAATCTTGTGAACACGTAATGAAACTTCGGGTTCTGTAGAGGATAGCGGATTTCTTGAGTAGCTGAATGACTACTGGCTTTCTGCGGAGGATTTGGGTAATTATTTTTGTTTTATACTTTTTATTTTCAAGGTAGTCTGGATTTTTAATGTGGCACACGTAATGCTTAGAGGATAACTCTAATAGCATTTTTCCTTTAATCCAGGAACGTTTACGATATCCTCTTTCTTGACAGTGTATGTAAGGATGCGTTCTAATAAGCTTCAAAGTGAGTCCAATTACACTGCAATGCGCTAAATTATTAGAAGGCCCGTCGACCTTGCAGAATACATGCTAACGGTAATGCACGATTTTAAATTCATAAAGTCCGAGTCGGAAGACGTGTCTTGTTTATAAAAATGCAGATGATTCACACATCTGACGTGAATGGAACATCTTACCTGTTACCTGGCCTTCAGGAATTACGTCTGCAAACCACTTCACAGTTTGACATGCATAAATACATACGTCCTGCATCGGAATGGCCATGTGAACAACATATCGCACAAGACATTTGGCTATGAATGGAACACAGAGACCGTTCCAGTACGCTACCACATCGCCATTTGTATCAAATTTGTTAGATTGGTTTCAAGGCGTCCTTTACGAAGTAAAAGAAAAACGCCTTACGTGGAGGCCCCGTGCTTCCGTCCGTCCATCTGTGACTTCGCATCAGCCATTAAACTGTGTCGGATTTTCGTGCAATTCGGTATGTCGGACTTTCGTGAAATTCGATATAGGAGTTTTTAAAATAAACTTGTCGAGCGAAAATAAGTTTCCCGAAAATCGGCTCAGTGACAGTCAAACTAATGTATCTCTACTAGTAATTATCATATTTCCTGATCGATGTGGGTGAAATTTGGTACATAAATCACCACGTGATGCTGCTAACCTGCATTTTGTGAAAATCGGTGCAGTGAAAGACACACTTTGCGTATGGCGTGAATGAAATTCTGTCCGTATTTTCTATGATTTTCGTCATATTGCGATAAAATGTCGCAGAGAAAATTGTCGCAAAAGTTTATTAAGTTACTGTCAGTTTCACGAAAATCGGCGCAATGAAAGCCCTACTTACGAGTGTAAATGAATCTCTGTCTGTGCATTACACATCTATTGTCCGATGTGGGTGAAATTTGGTGTCAAAGATCTGCACAAAATGCTGTTTGTGAAAACCGCTGCAGACAAGGCATCGATTTTCTTATGTGCGTAAATGAAACTACATTTACGCATGTACCTTGAAACCGTGGGACACTGTCCAAGTAAAGAACACCTCGGTGACGTAACGTGTATTACACCATGATTACACTGTGTTTGTATTGTTGCAGTTGCTGTTTATTAGGTGTTAACACTAAGATGCATTCCACTTTTCACTCATTTCTCTTAACCGACGATACTTGCTTATAACGACATGTTAATGTTTAATCCAAATTCTGTTTTAAGGAGTTTTACTTTGTTTCCAAGACTTTGCCTCGGCCTTGATTATGATTTTTATTACATAATTGTAAATAGAGGGTTTGTGACTAAAAATTTTAAGTTTCTTTTAAGCATATAAAGTTATTCCTAAACACATGAGGTTTAAGAGGACTTGGTTCGGCAGTAATCATTCTTAGGCTTCCATTTGTGAAGTGATGCCTGCAACACAAACACTAATAAAATCTTATTAAATTAAGTTATAAAACCAACCGATGCACACTAAAACCACTTTTTAAGTAGCTTTATTATAAAATTGTTAAAATTGTACCCCTACACGTGTTTCGATCCTAGGATCATCGTCAGGGGGGTTTATTGCTAAAAGCTACAGTCACTTCAACACATGATTTAAAATATTCTATCTGCACTTTGAAACATAAGTTAAAATTTTGTAAAAAGATTCTCTAAAAGTTGTAAATTATAAAAGCACTGTAGATGGTAGATTGTGGAACTGCTGGCGTGTGGTATTAAAAGCATATGAAATGTTTTTGCGTGGAGCGGAGTGTAGTACGTGTTGTGCGGTGAGGAGTACTACGGTGTAGTACACCGTAGTACTCCTCACCGCACAACACGTACTACACTCCGCTCCACGCAAAAACATTTCATATGCTTTTAATACCACACGCCAGCAGTTCCACAATCTACCATCTACAGTGCTTTTATAATTTACAACTTTTAGAGAATCTTTTTACAAGATTTTAACTTATGTTTCAAAGTGCAGATAGAATATTTTAAATCATGTGTTGAAGTGACTGTAGCTTTTAGCAATAAACCTCCTGACGATGATCCTAGGATCGAAACACGTGTAGGGGTACAATTTTAACAATTTTATAATAAAGCTACTTAAAAAATGGTTTTAGTGTGCATCGGTTGGTTTATAACTTAATTTAATATGACGAAGATGCACGGTGTCAACAGTGTGAAACTAATAAAATCTTGTTCATTTTATTTCAGGCATACGTGTCCTGTGCCTTGGGTATTTCCAACGTAGGCTACGTTATGATCTGTTTTGGTGTCGTAAATGCCATCTGCTCAGTTGTGTTTGGATCAGCCATGAAATTCGTCGGTCGTGTACCTATAATGGTTCTTGGTGTCGTGGTTCACGCAATTCTGGTGGTCGTCTTGCTGTTCTGGAGGCCTCATCCAGACGCTCCTCTCCTATTTTTCACCATTTCCGGCCTATGGGGAGTAGGAGATGCTGTTTGGCAGACACAAGTGAACGGTAAATAATATTAAATTATTCTTAACTAATTTTTGGTGGTAGAAATCAAAGGTTCAAAGCCGAAAACATCAAGATACACCGTTCGACACGTGCTTGAACCAGGTTCCATTTATCTCCCATAATCACAACCTGTCCATTACACATCCTCGATGGAGTTTTGTAATTTTATAATTTTGAATTTATGAGTCTGAATTATTTTCTCTTCCTTTGACTTAATCTAAGAAAGAAGTGAGGTGCGGTTGTCTTTCATAATGTCACTTTTCTTTAAAGCAGGAACACACAAATAATGAGTAACAAAGTGTAACTTTACCAATTAAACTTATTTAAATATGCAACTGTGACAGCTGATATGCCTACTGCGTAGAGAAATCGGGAGCGTGCAGTACAGTTTCTGCAAGAAATCAGCCACTCCACTTTACTTCAGATACAGGCCTCCAATGTTCGAAACAAGATCAGTTCAAAACAAATAAATTATACGTATATTTTACTCAGTCCAATTTCATGTAACGTAGAAGTTCTTTTGGCGGATAAAGAAAATCGCTTTTGAGATTGGCCTCTTTCGACCAATTTGACTCAAAAGCATACTGCGCAATATATTATTATTGTTCTTGTTATTAAAGATAAAATCCCTGTGCTTAATTAAGCACCACAACACGGTGTAAAATTCTTAAGCTATAAAATAGATAGAGGTGAGTCCTAACACTACATCATTATGGCACGAAGAGCCGTTCTGAATGTGCCAGCTGGAAAAGCAGTCTGGACAAGAAGCGCAACAGCCAACTTGGGCCTAGGCCGCCTCATTGTTGAGGTTTCTAGATCACACACAGAGAGTCAGACAGACCGACACACACACCCGGTAGGACTCCTCTGAACGAGTGATCAGCTCGTCACAGAGGCCGCTACCTACACAACACACAACAAACACAACAGACGAACATCCACTCCCTCAGTGGGACTCGAACCCGCGATCCCAGCAATCGAGCGGTAGCAGACCTGCGCCTTATACCGCACGGCCACCGGGATCGGCTATCTATCCTCTATGAAGGTGCTATGCCGACTCGGCAATTCACAGTTACTGCCACATATCAGTTTCTTGCTGTCATTTCGTCGGTTTCAGACGCATGTCCACTGCACTTAACACTTTAAAGCACAGTGGCTTCTTTATATACCACCGGCTTTACCGTTAAAAATTTCCACGTTCTGCCTACAGAGCGCATTTATGTATTTTGTACGAATCTCAGAACAAACTGTTTATTTCCCAACACAGCATTAACTGATTCGTTTTTATAAGCGATATGGAGTGTTTACTGCGCGGTACGAATTGGATCTTTAAATGCAATTCAATTATTCTTAGTCTTTATAGGATTAATTCCGTAATTGTACCTTCTACGTAACAGATAAATCACTCTAGAAACTGGCCATTAACTGCCAACTGCTTTCAGTTGTACCCGCTTGCTGTTAAACATTTCCGTATTGCTTTCAAATATGTATCCGTAAACTGAACTTCGGGTGATGGTTAATGTCAGGCAGATGAAGAACAACTTGTACTAACCGCAGTGTGTCGCACTTTCTCCTTACACGGTAGGGAAAGGCGCATTATTCATTCTTAATACTGCCGACTAGCGAAAGCGCCAGTTCTTCACCCGGGTTCTTTTTTTACAAAATTATGCTGCAATAATGCAATTTCTTCCTTGTGTTTAAAATCCTCTGAATATGTGTCCATTGATCAGTCCGCAGACGTCTTCATATCCCTGCAAAGCGCCTATTATAATCGCTTTGCCCGTCTGTCCGTCCGTTTGTAAGCGTATAGGCCTAACACCTGGAGTACCGCAGAATGGCTTTTTATTAAATTTGATATTGGAGAAGTTTAACGAAAACTGTCCAACGACTACAGTTTGAATTCTGATAGGACAGATTTAGGACCACTGTACGTGGAGATGTACAGGTGTTTCTGTGTCAATGGGCAAATTCCGTGCCTCTGGATTGTAGCGCTGTACGGTGAAACGACTTACAAGATTTGCAAATGAGTGAACCAGTCCTAGTACCTTACGCAATGCGTATATTTCCCACCATGTCTGTTATTTACTGTCGCAAGTCGGTCGGTGGTTGTTTAGTAATGAAACTGCTGGCAAAGAACGAAACATCGGAGGAGAGAACTCGTAATAAAATCTGTGACGATTTCCCAGCAGCAATACCATAAACCGAGACAGAACTCATAACAGACTAGAAGAATGTAGGAAATGTCCGCAGGGCGAAACACTTCTGGCGCACTCGCTCCGTCGAAAAGCCAGACAAACATTTCTACAAAAAGCGAGCGCACTCGGCTTCAACGCTTTGCCCAACTGTGTATAAGGAAAACGGAAGAATTCAAAAACTTGTATTTGTAAAATTCGTTGTATAAATATTATTAGACACTTTCGCATAGTCGCGAGAAGCACGTACAGCTTCGTCATATTTGTCCGTCCGTCTGTCCGCATGTATCAGCGCGCCTCCCATTGGACTGATTTCCGTGAAATTTTATATTGGGACTTTTATGAAAATCTGTCGAGCAAATCCAAATCTGGTTAAAAACAGGCAAAAATATCGAGCACTTACAAGAAGACCTAAATACGTTTTACTTTCACAGGCGATAACGAATTCGCCAAAAAGCATTGTCGTGCAACACTCAGCATTTTTATATTGTTGACAGTGACATGCAGATGAACAATACACAGAGAAAGTACTGTTGCATTTCCATTGTAACAATGGTTTCGCTAGTGCGCCACAACGTTACGTCATACGTACATTGCCTATCCTTTTTATATTACTAATTTAGCAGCAAAATCGAAGTTACGAAGGGATGTGCATGTAGTCGGACAGGACAGAAAGAAATACAGTCAGAACTGCGGCAATAAAATATCTTATCCTCCTTGTTCTGCGATGTTTCCTTTGATCAGACTCGAAACCAGAATTTTTCTTTCGTGAGGGGGGGGGGGGGGGGGGGGGGGGGCTGCCCCTGAAGCTATATGTAATTTGTGTTTGATTTTAAAAGTGATGTTATAAAAATCACGTCATAAGTGTAACTGAAACATAACATTGTTTGAAACTGCATGTATATACATACAAATACAACTACATGTTCCATAACTCACTGAATTTAAATCACAAGGTCTAACCTTTTTTTTTTTTTATTTATCTCAGACCTCCTACGTACTTCCGTGGTTTATTTCGCCTGAACGGTAACTCGCGTAAAACGTTTGACATCAACGTGTCTACAAAATCTGTATTTTTTAAATTTAGATTTGGGGAGATGGGGCTGCAGCCCGGCAGTCCTCCCCTTCGGTGCTCCCCTGCCTTCGATAGATATCTCGAGAGACTAAGGATGAGATGGGCGGGTAATGTGACATGTATCCGTATGGGAGAGAAGACGCTTGCATACAAACATACCACTTGGAAGCCCTGGGCTTAAATGGGAGGACAATATAAACTTAGATCTTAGATCTAAATAGGATGGAAGGGTGTAGATTGGATTAATTGGCTCACGACAGGGAACAGTGGTGGCCTCGCGTGAGCACGATAATGAACCTTCGGGTTCTGTAAAATGCGGAGCATTTATTGACTAGGTCTGCAACTGTTAGTCTGTCAACAGGGCCTGTGCTTCATGAAATTAGTGAGTGAGTGGGTGAGAGAGTGGGTGGGTGAGTAGGTGGGGGTAGAGTGAGTGATGTGGGTGATGGGGAGTGATGGGTGAGTGATTAGTGATGGGTGAGTGAGTGAAGTGGTGTGGTAGTGAGTGGGTGAGTGATTGGTGGTGGTGAGTGAGTGGTGAGTGAGTGGGTTGAGTGGGTGGGTGAAGAGTGGGTGGTGAGTGGGTGAGTGGAGTGAGTGAGTGGTGAGAGTGTGTAGTGAAGGTGGGTGGTGAGTGATGGGGTGAGTGGCGTGAGTTGAGTGAGTGGGTGAGTGAGTGGGGGAGTAGAGGGTGGTGAGGGGAGTGAGTGGGCGAGTGAGTGGGCGAGTAGGAGTGGGGCGCGTGAGTGTGGTGAGGGGAGTGAGTGGTGAGTGAGTGAGTGGGTGAGTGACTGAGTGATTCAGTGGGTGAGTGAGTGAGTCAGTCAGTGGGTGAGAGTGAATCATTCGGTCAATCAGCCAGCACACAAGTCAGTTAGTTAGTTTAGTTAGTATAGTTAGCTCCTTATTACCTTCCCGAAAAGCGGCCACTTGCGGTGGGTTTTATGGACATAATCGTTAAGGATACGGATATGGATGGATCGTGTTCAAAGACGGACCTAGACAGTATGAATATCGAACTTCCAATTTATGTTACTGTAGTAGAGTGCGTGATTAAGCTGTCAGCAAGTTCGTTATTCCTGGACATGTTGATCGATCTGTTCCTTAACCTCAATACATGTTACAGTCGATGGCCGTCCAGGACCCACGTCACCAACTGTCAATGTCTGGCCTCCTTCAAATCGGCCTACACTTTAACAAACCTTCCTTTAGCTAATATATTTAATGCCGTGCATAAGTGTAATTATTCTTTAAATTCCACTAGTTTTCACACCTCTAATTACAAACTGATACTCTTTTGGCGTATTCTACCAATGGGAAAATTGTGTTGAACGTGTCACAGTATTATCGTTGTTAGAAAGATAATCAAAACCAGAGAGATTCGGATAAGGAAAAATTCATGTTATTTTTATACACCACCTTTTTCAGTGCTACCATTATTACGTTTAAAACAACTGAATTTGCCTTACTTTTGCGTTTCACTCAAATATCCCAAACAAAGTTCTGACCCGGTGTAATGACGGAATATGGACGTTTTAAGGGAGAGTTCCAGCGAGTAGGAAGGCAGTGAACAACGACAATGAGAGACAACATTGACAATAAAGTACATAACGTATTGCACTCAACAATGGACCTGTGAGGAAACACGGAAGACCTTTGAGGAATAAACCGACAGGCATGTCCTGTCTGGACTCGGAAACGTGAATTCGTTTCTTGCAATCTCTCGAACATCAGTACGTTGATACAGACAACTGCCTAATTCTACAATAAATCTAAAATGGCGTATCACTTTCAAATATAATCCTTTCACTACCGTCCGCGAGTAACAATTGTTTCTTTTTACAACCTCTGTCCAACCCTTTCGCGATCTCTCATGACGTAGACGGTTCGACGTATGAATTGACCCCAGGTCACGTAAATTTGTCAGTCCTCAGTCACTGTTAATGTCACGTGCCGAAACTAGCCAGTATATGAGTACAAAACGTACATGCACCACAGTTAAGGATGTACAAAGAAAGTATAGAAGGAATTATAAAAGGTATTTTTTAATTATTCCTGTTAAAAGTTAGTGATGTATAAAGAAATTATTATTATTATTTACCACCAGGGAAAGAGACCTTAGTAGCTACTGAATGAGAGACCGGATGGATCCCCAAAACCAGTATGGACACACCGGGAAGAAGGAAATCACTTATTACTACCAGGAATCAAACTGTAATTCCTTGGTTATCCAGCCCATAGTCTGGTCACTATATCAACTGAGCTATTCTCTGCATATGCACATAAGCTTTTAATATTCTCTCCCATTCTCTCTTCTTCCCCCCCCCCCCCCAAAGCTGTTGAACAGCATATTGGTAACTGGCATGAGTGTGGCAGCCTTTGTTAACACAACACTGATGAGTCTGAACACTGAGCTGTTGGGAAGAAAATGACAACAAAATACAATTACAACAGTGTAAGCACAGTTTATCTCACAGAGGAATATGTTGGCAGCAAAATTCTTGTATGCCTGGTCAAACAAGCCAACAGAAATTTTGCTGTCCTCTTACGAAATCACAGCACAGAATGTAACTACAGTCCAGCACAATATTACAGAAGGAACTAAAAGTTTTTTTTTAATTATTCATACTAAAAGGAAGAAACAAAGTGTTCTTAAGAATACATACGAGCTTCTGCAATTAAAAAATATTTCATTGGCCGAAGTCTATATTCTAAACCTTCAAAGTCCGAAATATTACAAAATTCCTTTAGTCTGTATTATGTGGAATTATCTATACCACAGATCTAAGACATTCTGAAACAAAACATTACACCTTACAAACCTGGCCTTCAGGTAAACAATACTTAAAAAGTCCAAATCTCATCCCACAGTACATGCATTCATCTCAAATAAACTGACCAATAGGAAAACACTGTTTATCGAAACAATCTGTGTTTATTGTAAGAATCAGACGAAATATATAAACACATCACGTGGCAAAATTCAGAGCTTTTTGTGTTAGAGTTGGCATTGTATGTATGTGTGTGTGTGTGTGTTGTGTGTGTGTGTGTGAGTAATGACTGTTCTTTGAAAGGTGTTCTTCAGATGATAACAGAAAAAACCATATGGTAAATACGTCACATTATTTTAAAATATATTAGGCTTTAAATATTTAAAAATAGTTGCCTTAATTGTTGAATGTACGTAACATAGTTTCTTGAACTATGGGTCATGCCTCACGGGACGTACACATTGGACATTCAGAGGCGTGGTGAACCCCTTGTCAGTGACTGCACCCTGTAGTGTAAGGAGGAGTGGAATGTTTGAGAAACACCCCCCTGTTTAAATTTCCTTCGTTTTTTTTTTTTAGTCGTCCTCTTCTACCTACTCCGGTTTTCCCGTTTCAGTGTCGAGGTCCTCCCTTATTAGCTGTTAAAATCAAGAATAATTGGACAGAAAGCGTAGCACGCATGGTGCGGGCAGAAATTCGTACAGAATTTATTTTGAAAACCTCAAGGGAATTAATCACTTCAGAAACTTAGGCATGCGCAGAAGGAATACTAGTAATAAAGTAGATGTTAAAGAAACCAAATGTGGAAATATGGAATGGGATGGTGTCGAACAGGACAGAGAGCAACTGCACGCTTCTACGTGCATGAAAATTAACCTTTTTGATAACTTAACAGCCCCCGCCTATTTAGCGACGTTTTCAGAACAACCCGCAAATTTACGCTTAATAACTGTCCGAAGTCATCCTTTCACAGAATCTTTCTTTAAAAAAAAATTTCAAATGTCCATCTAATACTAAGACTCGTAGGTGGTCTTGATCCTGGAGGCTCTTCGACCAGCGTGTTGTATATGTTTCTCATGCTTACCAATTTTGCTACATGTCCCACCCATCTAATCCTCCTTGACACTATCACTGGAATAAATTTTGGTAAAGTGTACAAGTATTAAAACTATTTATTACCTAACTCCTTCGATCCCCTTGTTCGTCCCCCTGTCCCAGTTTCAAACATTCCTCTGTTAAACTGTTCATTCACAGCACCAACAAATGCACCTTTGATATACACAAATACAATCTTATATCGCTCTTACACGTTTCGGCGTCACTTACGCCAAACTCAGGGAGATCTACACCAAGAGTTAAAACTTACTAAAATGTAACAGATTAAAAAATTAATTTATATTTATTACAGTATTCTTGCAGCTAATGTACAACATGTGGGTTTCACGAATGTGATTAAAATAGTATTTTTAAAAGCTTATTAAAACAATAACACAGTAACATTTATGACGGCGTTGTCATTAAACATAGTGTATAACATACAAAGGTGCATTTGTTGGTGTCATAAATTAACAATTTAATTCAATCAAAATGCTCGGAACGAATGTCAAAATTCTCTTCTGTATTTTGCTGTCACATGCTCCAAAACCATGGCCTTCCTCAGGCAATAGTTTCACTTAATAATGTGATAGACTTTCATGACGAAGAAAAAGTATAGGCCTAAGCTGTAATATAGGACACATAAATCCTGCGTACAAATGAATGAGGAGTCATTAAGCGTGGAGGTAGGGGGAGCTGGGATAGAACGTCGCCTTTCACTTTGCGTCACCTAAAGGCTGCACAGTCCGGTCTTATCTGAATACATCGAATAGAGTGTCCGCCTCTCCTACGCCGCGTCATAACCTCGGTCGCCCTGAAATGTCAAGAGATTTCATGGAAGTGCTACGTCAGCTCACTAAAATCTAATGTAAAGAATCTAATATAACATTTAATAAGCCAGGTATTTATTTCAGCATCTCTTTTATAGCTTAAAAATTATGAATCTGCTTTTCTTCAAACATATAGAGAATTCCGTGCTTTACAATGCAGTAAACGGAACAACTCGCATTCCTGTTACACGAAGGAGTATTGAGATGAAGTCACTTCTTATAGTGCTGCAGTCAATGTGGCAAAAATGTCTTTCTTGAGAAGCTTTTAGTCAGTCATCTGGTCAAGAAACACCCCCTTTTTTACGACAGCTAAAGTTGCATTGTCAGTTTCACGTTATCACACCGCATTCAATCGTGTCCCAGTGTAATTAACACCAGAACCTCACATCAAGTTCCTTACACAAAGATATATATACAATTCTTGTGTGTTTTCAACTACTTTAAATGATGCCAGAATGGCACTCTGAGTAAGAACATAATAAGCGACACTAAATATAGAATCCAGGGACCTTACAACAAAACTTTTAACAAATAATACACTAGTTAAGTAACACCGCGTAGCAGGTCCCTTCTTCAGAAACTAATAGATGCCAAGTTGTCAATAAAGTCACCGCGTGTTTATAATCCGCCACTGATCCGTCTCTTAAGCCAGGAGATTCCAGTCTAGAAATCCGACACTATTTCTTTACGATCAATTTTAATATCATTACTTATTTTAAGCGTTACATTTCGTTTAGCTTCTCTAACTAATAGACCAAGGCCTTGTTTTACGCCCTTGTTGCGTTCCTGAAAAAGTGGGCGTAAATCAAAAATGATATTCCCATCATAAATAAGGGTTTAGCTTAGGAAATGAGCCAGCCAAAGGGAGTTAAACCGAAAATGAGAGAGCACCAGTTAAGAAGTGGTGTAAATTGGTAAAAGGCGTTAAAGCAAAAACGCTTAAAACAAAGAGGCGTAAAACAAGACCTACGTGTAATTTGTACGCGTTTCTCATTTTCTAACGCATGCTACACGTCTCGCTATCCTCCGTGATGTAATTGCCAAATAATATTTAATGAAGAGAACAAATTATTATTCTCCTGATCAAGCCATTTTTTTTCCTCTCGCTTCCTGTGCCTTAGGTCAAAATACTTCCTGCACTTTTTATCAAGTCTTGAAGTAAGGAATGTAAATTCCTTCCCCCAGGACAAGGGACCATTAAAATATTCGTCAGAAACAGCTACAGAAGTGTAGAAAAAGCCAGCTCATGCTGAATCGAAGAAACTTTCATTCTTCTCATGCCACTTCTCTTGAAGGAAAATGAACGCACGAGTCTTTTAACAGTCTGCACAATAAGACAGATTCGCTGTGATAATTAAGAAAGTCTCCTGAAGAATGACAAAAATTGTTACCTAACACTGACAGCCATACTGATACGGATCCACTTCATGCTCAATTTCAGTACAATCTGTGGTTGAATTGCAAATTCTCTTGACATCCTCCAGATTTCTCTTTCAATTATCGTCATCGTTCTTTTGAAACTATGCTGTGTTCCAAAGGATTAAAGCAGTTGATTCGTCATCTTCAACCATACAACCATTTAATAGTAACTGAAACTTAAAATGGCCTATTACGTAAGAGTCTTATGAAAGGCAAAGGCAAATAAAAAGTCGATTCATTTTCGCTCTTACGTTTCTCACATTTTCTTATTCATTCCTGACCATATATCGCCCTACGGAAAATTATACTTTCTTCCGTCTTTAGATTTTTTGGAAGAAATGCGTTAAAAGTAACAGCCCTTATACGTGTTCAATGTAACTCCAAAATCCGAGATGGAGAAAAAAAGTTCGTGTTCTCGTAACCTTCGCCACACACTCTCTAGCTGTTAAGCATTTCCTACGATTTCTCTAAAAATATTTTCAGATCAATAAGACGGGTTTATTCATCGAGTCCTATTTTATGGTTATTTAAATAAAGCAGATTCTGTTTCGTCTTTAAAGGGTTAAGCATATCTCGTGAAACCATTCAAAAATACCTAAGCCCTAATTCTGTATCAAAACTTGCGCTGTGAAGAGAGATGGACGGCAGTTACAAGTGCCCAGTTCTGTCAGCGCTGTGCCTGCCTTCGTAGTTTCTCAATCGTCTGTTACTGCGAGCAGAACAAAACGATTCGGGAACTAAATCTGTTTTCGCCCTCAGGTTAAAACTTAGGCAGGCATCTACTCGGACGGTTCCATTAGAAAGGTATAATATCAGCCACTAGACCAACATCTCCCCATTGGGTCATACTGGCCTGTACAGTTGCTGATTAAATTTCACTTTAGATAACAGTTCCAAGCTTTGTTTAATGATCGTTATGCTATGAAAGTTTGGTTACCTCTGTTTCCTGCAGTTAGATCTACATATAAAATTACACACTTCCTGTTCGGAACTTTGTCGCCGCATGACTGTAAACTGCATCTCTGCAATTGATGTTTCCAGCGATCCGACGTGTGTTGTCATGCAGAAAATTATATCGAAATTTTAGTTCACTGTGAATATGGACGTAAGGTAATTCATGTTACATCACTGACTTCATTGTCAAGGGTTTAAGGCTGGTAACGTTAAGTTGTTCCTGTGTTCAAGCATGCATATGTATTGTGGAGTGAAAGTAAAGCTCAACGCATTCTTAACCTCGGCATTGCATGGAAGTGGTATTTAATTATCTCTACGTTAATTTCATCACTACCTGCAGCTTTCCTGTCAATCGTTGTTTTGTAAGACGCGCTTGTTTTGTATTCTAACTGATCTATATAGTATTCTGTTTACACTTCCTTTGCACCAGTCCATAATTTTCAATGGCGTCCTCTCCAGAAGCCGATAAGCGTACTGGTCGAGCACTGGAATCGTGGTTACGAACGCACTCGAGGAGGAATGTATTCGTTCTTTCCGTCTTGTTTTGCCGTGGTTTTACGAACATTAAGCTGCCAGGAAAAGGGCCTTGGGCCGCACTGGCCTGTAGCGCCACAGACACATAGACATATAGCTGCACATATACATACATAGACAGATATACAGAGGTATAAGGGTAAAGAGACATAGATAAACAGATATGCAGACATACAGATACGGGAGACACAGTTCAGTTGGCACAGTTTTCACTTCTTAATTTTCATACAAATGATACAGAAAAGGAGATGGCAGTGGTGGCACGTGTCATTCTTAGACTAAGCAAGCAAATACAAAGCAGAGGTTATATCAATAATTAATCCAGGCAAAAGGAACTTTTTCTAACATCTGTACGTGTGCCAACTGGCCTCATATATGAAGTAGGTTGGCACTTAACGTGGGATAGGTTGGCACATAGTACAGCGTGATTTATTATTGTTGTTAAAATTATTTTTGGGCAGGGTAAATGATGCTAAAATATTTAACCACTAACAACATACTGAAACTGATCTACAATCCGTACAAAACTAAGGAGAGCCATTAAAAATTACACTGGAACATGAAACGCAATACAGAAATATATCCACAAAACTTCAGAAATCTCCATCTGATGCATGCGGCTTGCAGTTGGGGCAAACATATCCCCAGGAAACGCCATCTTTGCACTTTTCATGGGCCCAAATTTGACATTCGGTGCACTGAACCCACATTTCCTCCCCTACACTCTTTGAGTGTCTGTCCCTGCAAACCAAAAAAATGTTTCTGCGCCATTTTTGTTTGAGCAGTCTGTCTGAATTTTCCTAACTATTTCCATTACATTCATTCGATGTTTGCAGTGTCCGTGGCTGGAGCTGGCCTGTTACGTAGGAGGACGGAAATTCCTCATCAGGAAAGACATCTCCGTCGTAGGGAAAAATTCCAGTGGCCAGAAATCCAGTCTTGATATTTGCAGAAGTAGCTGCAAAGTTGAGAGATATGTTGATAATTCCAGGAAAATCATAAGTGGTCATCTTCTGTCCTGGGTAGCTTATGATCCGTTCGTCACAAGCACGATTGACAGGTTTAGTAGCCCACAGACAGTCTGTCAAGAAGTTGCAGATTCTGACTACAATGATGTAGGAAGGAGAGAACTGTCACTTCGTGTTCCTTGCAGTAACCGAGCGCAGCAGCTGACAAATGCGAAACATGACTGTCCTATAGAAGCACTGGTCGTTCTTTTGAAGGTTTCACATGTGAAACAAAATGTTTCACAAACTTCAAAAAAATCTTCCGCCTTCATCCATCCAGGATGATTGCCATCACCTTGACTACCTGCAGGAGCACCATTCAAGAAATGGGCACAGGAATTCACTTTGGGGAAAATGAAAATCGGCGGCACTGTGTTTCCTGTCGCTGAAAGGGCCAGGGCTGAAGTTGCTAATTTTCTACGTTTAGCGGACACCAGTCTCCCTATTTGTTTGCAAACACGGCGAGCAATAACTCAACACGTACCTGCACGGCTGTTGTGCCCGTTTCATCCATATTCCATACGTCGCCCGGCCCAACCCGCAGACGATCACGCACTTCTTTCAGATTATGTAAAAACAAGCATTCATATCAGTCTTGTTAAATCATGAAGCTCTGCTGATGCTTGTTGCCTCAGGTTTGCGCAAAGAATGAGTTTTATGCCTTTTCAAGAGATTTGTAAACCATTACGTGCCTGCCATTTTCGTATTCCTCCAACTTTCAGGGCTCTTTATATTTAATGTCACTGCGTACTCAAATGCAAACTTTCTCGCCTCCCTTGCAGACAAGCCATGGTAGATGTCTGATGCCGTTTTGCAATTCTCTAAACTTTCCTAATCAGCATCACTGAACACACCCGCAGAAATTACACGTATCCTATTTTTAAAAATTAATGAGAAATGCGATAAAAGATATGAGAACATTCTATTTTAAAGACCCATTTATCAAAAATAAATTACGGAACACTTCTGGTTTATTTTCCTAGTCACACCACACACTAAAAATACACCTGCACTCACGTGGCGAGTTTTCTTGTACCCAATACTGGAAGTCGAATTCTGTGAAATTCCTCTTCTATCATCCTCAGAAGCTCTGCTGCAATATCTCGGGATTTCAAAATCTCTTGTTACATTTGTAATCGGCCTATTTCCCATTCTGACCGCCCCAGCGGCTTGATGAACTGAATAGGGGCAATGTTTGCTTTCTCGGGTTTTCTTTTGCACGATCTTGGCATAATTATATTTCCTAAAACAAAATTGAAATGACGAAATTAATACGAAGTGTACAGAATGCTGCATTGTTGACCGCGGGGCAAGTTGGCACAGTGAGCCAACTTGCCCCCCTAGCAAGTGCGCCAACTTGACCCAACACCAATTTTCAAATTTGACGTTAGTTTCCTCTGAGATTAAACACACAAAGAATACTGTTATTTCCTAGTCATATTGCCACATGTATACTAAGTAACTACATACCTTTGGCTCAGATAAACCCCTAGCAGCCTTTTCTACAATACGTATTTTCCAAACTGTTGTCAAATTACTCCGCGCTGTGCAAACACACGTGACGAAATTTTGCTACCGATACAGCTCTCAGCACATTGCCAACTAACTTCCCTCCAATTAAGTAAGCAGCTCTTCATATTGGCTGACAGGTGCTGCGCTTTTACAAAGGCGAGACGAGATATTCACGGTGTGCCAACTTACCCCTGTAGTCAACTGAACCCAGTCTCCCTTACATATATATTAGGTAGACACAGATATATATATATATATATATATATATATATATATATACAGGGTGCGGCAAAACTCCCTCCCTAGTTTCAATAGGGCATTGTGAAGCGAGCGGAGGTCGTAAAAGGGTGGGGATGGGTCCATGGCGGCAGGTGGATTGGAAGTTTCCCTTACAAAAAATTTCAGTCGTAAACATAATGTGGACGAACGAGCAGCGCGCTTTTGCCGTGGAATGATTGAAACTTTACCGCAAGACGCGGTTGTTTTCTTCAGTGACGAGGCACATTTCCATCTTTCTGGCTGTGTAAATAAGCAAAACTTTCGATATTGGAGTGAAAACAACCCGAGGGTAATCCACCAGAAGCCTCTGCATAGTGATCGTGCCACAGTTTGGTGCGCAGTGTCACGAATGGGGATCATCGGGCCTTACTTTTTTGAAGAGGGAAATCGGGCAGCTACCGTCAATTCTGAGCGGTATGTGAGCATGCTCCAGAATTATTTTGCCCCAGCTCTTGAAGAACTTGGTCTAGAGAATGTCTGGTTTCAGCAGGACGGGGCCACGGCCCACACAGCGCGAGCATCAATGCAGTTTTCGAGGGAAATGTTCCCCGGACGCTTGATCTCCCTGAGAGGCGATATTCCGTGGCCCGCGCGCTCGCCAGATTTGACCCCGTGCGACTTTTTTCTGTGGGGTTCTGAGGGAGTTTTGCCGCACCCTGTATATATGGAAGGAAGGGAAGGTGGGATGGATTGGCTGGGGTGGATGAGTGTGTTAGCTCGGACGGATGGTTGGATCGATGGGACGGAGGGAGAGACAGACAGACGAAGAGCTGGAGGGATGGATGAATATGCTGTGTAGTCTATAGTAATACTGTCGTTGTGTGTTGCACAGTCTCCGCACAGTTATTATACTTGAGAAGTGCAGGGTGAGATTTCGGGTGCTCATGGCTGTCACTATAAAGAATGTAAAGATGTGACGCCGCGTAGTCTCACAAAACTGTACCAACGTCTCGAGAGGAACTTACTGCCCTGAAAATGGAGCATGTACTTTCGAAAGGTTAATAGAAGGCTACCAGACCAGACGGTGCCAAATTCCAGAATACATTATTCCTTTTCACAGAGCGATTGGGCACAGCCTAAGGTCAAGTGGATGATTCATGAGATGGGAAGAAGGTGATGATAACGACTGACATTTTGCTTGTTCCAGGGATCTATGGGACGGTGATGATAACGACTGACATTTTGCTTGTTCCAGGGATCTATGGGACGGTGATGATAACGATTGACATTTTGCTTGTTCCAGGGATCTATGGGACGGTGATGATAACGATTGACATTTTGCTTGTTCCAGGGATCTTTATGGGACGGTGATGATAACGATTGACATTTTGCTTGTTCCAGGGATCTATGGGACGCTGTTCCGTAGGAACAAAGAGGCAGCATTCAGTAACTACCGACTGTGGGAGTCGGCAGGTTTCGTCATTGCGTATGCGTACAGCACGCACTTGTGCGCACGCATGAAGCTGTACGTTATGCTTGCCGTCCTGGTGGTTGGGTTTGCGGGCTACGTGATCGTCGAGATCCTGCATAAGAGGAAGGCCATGCGAAGGAAGAAGCTAGCCGAAGATCCGAAGGCAGCAGCCGCAGCGGCAGCAGAGTTGGCGAGACAAAACAAGACCGAAGAAACTGATGATGAGAAAGATGACATTGACGATAATATCATCATTACCCATCTATAACAGCATTCACAAGTCCATAACCGTGTCGTAAATTTAAAAGGAAGCGAAATGTTTTGAGCAGTGAAATCTTGAGCAAGTGCTGAAACGCTAGATCTGTTGGTGCAATAAAATTGAACAAAAGATTCTTGTCATATTGAACGAGAGTAGAGTTCCTAAGAATGTTTGTAGTGCAGCGTGTAAGGTATAGAATTTGCAGGACTGAGTGTTTGCGAGAGGAATGGCTCGACAGTGACGTCACAGTCGTGAAGAGGAATTGAAAATTCACCCACACTCAGATTTAAAAAGCGCAAACGCGGAAGTTTTTTCCGCCTGACCTTCAGGTGAACCGGTTTGCTGAGACAGATCTTTGTCTGGACATTTGCCGTTCAAGCAGCAGAACTACAGTCCAATGGCCTTTTCCTCATTGTGTGGTTAGAATGAAATAATACATTCCAGGCAGAGGGAAAGACCCTCAGAATAAAAGCACATTAAGCAGAAACAGGTCAAATTAAAGTAATTACAGCAATATGTGGATGACTGTATATCAGGTAGTACAATGAAATGTACCAAATATACTCCCCACTGTAAAGTAGATAGCCTCAATTAGCACATAACTCAGCAGAAGTTGAAATTTACTCTATTGGGTGTAGCACTAATGTGTGAGAAATAAGAGTTGTCGCTATTATATTTGGTTGGAGAGTTTAATAATTACGTAGTCTCTTTATTACACAGCCATAGCCCAAATTTAGCAGCATAAATTCTTAGGCATAAAAAATATATCCACCGATATTTTGCGCCTGTCCACTTCGCTTCAGTTTGGGATGGATAAGGTCTTATTACAAAATCTGTTACGTACCCCAGGTTGCATACTAGTCAGATAATAGTAGCGAACAGTATTTTTATAACCTTGAGGACTTCGCGTTTCTGGTATGTTACGTCCCAAAAGAAGGAAGGCCTCAACTACACAGCGCGGAAGCCTCAAAACTCGAATAGTATTTTTATAACCTTCTTATGTGAAATACAAATAACTGTTGCAGCGCTATACTGTCTGCAAAATAATTATGTGACGTAAGGTCCTGTTTCATAGTATGATTGGAAATATGGTTCAACACGAACTGGTCGGATATTTCGGCGCCGAAGAGCGCCCATATTTTAAGTTGTACTTCTTGGAATGCTCAATGTGCCCAGCACCGTAATGTAGTCGATACAGTAAGACTTGGTTAATGTCTCCCGACTGGTAAAGGTTAAGGGTCAAATACAATGCCAATGTAAGTAACGTTAATTTTTTCACTTATTCAAAATAAATTTTATCGTGGCCTTGCAAATTGTGCAATACAACTTGTAACATTGTAACTGTAATTAAATGAACGCTACTAAATTTATTTAGACAAGAAAAAATCCGAAACTAAGAATAGCCAATCGTCGTATTCGCAAATGTTACAAATCTTTCAAATACGAAGTTTCTTATCTTGTGACAAAGAAAGAAGAAAGTTTAAATGAAGTACAGTGCCAGATGTGTGGTATAACAAGTGAAGCTTCAACGTCTGTTCGGCAGCATGCGAGAAGTTTGTAATATTAAACCACACACAGTTTAGCAAACTTCTCAACTGCCACATGTAGGCTAGATGAAAACCGGACAGTTTTGTTAGTAAACAGCTTGACCATCTCTTGTGTAAACCAATTATTTCACATCCTTATACATAGTAGGACATCGTGCTGATGGGGCATGTGTTCAAGCCCGGTGACTTTTTATAGAATTCTCTCTTATCAGCACGGCTCCAGATCTGCCATGGCAGCGACATGCGAAAAAATGGTTGACTACTATCAGTTTTAAAATTTTGCGGAACTAATTAATGCGTGGATTACTCCTAATTTGTTGAACTTAAAGGAGTCAATCATGTAAAGTCGGTTAAGACATAAGTTTCCTTAAGTACAAGGTACTGTATAAAGGGATCACAGGGTTTATTATTATTATTATTTACTGCAATTGGGTTTTCACCCGGTGGCAGTAGTCCTTACACTTGTACACACAATAAAAATGGACATATAATATACATAAAAGTAACAATACAAAACAAACTATACACAATTACAAAACAAAATACATACAGTAAATACAAGTACACACATTAGAACACCGTACACACATTACAAAAACATCCACACCTTAACAAAAAAATTCACACCTTACAAAAACACTCACACACAATACAAAAAAGCACACGCACATTACAAAAACACCCACACATTAAATAATCTCAATACGTTAGAGTATATATATATATAGTATATATACTCACTCTAAAATATTCAAAATTTTCAACTAATAGAATTCTTTGGAATTGTAAATAAACAAATGTAGCGGAGTTGATCAGACCCTCATGCCCGAACACATGTTACGGACTTCAAACAAACCTCCTCCAAAATTCGACTTCGACTAGACGTCTTTCAAAGCATTTAAGGAATGGAAGTAATATATATATAGAAGAGCGGCGATAGACCAGTCGGTTTAACGACTAAGCTAAGGCCTAAATAACGGAGATATCGCAGTTAAATTCCCGACAGGCACAAGATTTTCGTTTCCTACAAAGCGTCCAGATTGGCTATGGGGCCTAGCCAGCCTCCTATTCAATGGGTACCGACGGATCTTTCCGAGGGGTAAAACGGCCGAAAAGTGAAGCTGATAACTTACCTCCATCTAGTTCCGAGGTTAAGAATGGGTGGAGTTATACCTCCACTCCCCATGTGCATTCCCGGCGTGCTCAGAGACAACGTTACCTTTTTATAAACACATAGCTAGTAGCATCAGGCGAGATAAAAAGAGAATTTATGAGTAATGGAATTGTGGAAATCTGAATGCCTCTTGGCACAAGAGATCACAGGTAACTGAAGAAATGAAAACAAAACAGAAACAAAATTTCATAAAATTAAACTATAAGAAATACAATTACTATCCGGATTATTTTAGTAACCCTGTTTTCTCGTTTACTACTTTACGGCAGCTCTATTTTTATCGGGAATACTGAACGTTGGTGACGGTGGTTTAGCTTTCTTCAGGCATTAAGACAAGATTTGTTTAAATGTTCATCACAATATTTGTTCTGTTAAAATAATTCCAATAACAGTATTTTTAAACTTTACATTTAGAAGTCGAAAATTCTCATTTTTGCTTTGTGGAATAATAGGCTATACAAATTTTGTACTAAATTATTTAATATTCAATTGATTTAGTAGTAGTATTGCAGAATAACAGGATTCTGTCAAACGCTTAGTAATTACAGTGGTTTTGAATTTAATCAATTATGATTTTCATCAAGTTTAATTTTGATTAGCATTTGTTGTACAGTGTTAATTGATTCTGTGTGACGTAGCTTATAGACAGATGCTAATCGAACATCGGAGGGCAAACTTGTAATACCGTCGCACATACACACAAGTGACGCCGCATCTCTGTAAGCTTTCCACAGACTTGCTACGTCTCTCGCAACGTGACGTTGTAGTGCTGTGTAAGAAACAAAAGCATTTCTTGTACACGCTTTTAAAAATCTTCAAACTTGATGACCAGAATTTGTCACGACCTGCCAACCAATGTTTTTGCCTTCACTTCACATTCATCGTGAAGAAGTGTATATTACAAATGTATATACAATTTCTTTGCATGTATAGGGTGGCAAAGAATTTGGATTACGAAATGACAGTCATATGTTTTTACCCCGGAAATAGTCACATTGAAAATATTTTCGTCTATAAACATACCGCACAACCACAGTATAACAACTAAACAGAGACAGAATGAAACTACAACCTAATTTTAATATTTTTCTTTCTTAGTACATCGCCACTGGTCAATTTGGTATATAGGGCTGCAAAATTACTAAGGACCAGTCGTTAATCTTGAATCACATTTTTTATATAACCATGCAATTCCACTAAGACTCAATAACATTACAAAGGACAAATATGGTGCACGTAAATGTGAAGCGCTTCCGTTGCTCTCGCATTTCTCCAATTCACCATCAGGATCGTGACAAAACTAGCTTTAACCTGCAATTGTTGATGCTAATTTTAAAGTTTGCTGTAAAAAGGACAATTGCATTGACGCAATCACAGCTTTCAGTTTAAACAGACTGCAGTATGCACGTACTGTTACGCTATTCTACCGAGTAGTCAGTGTAGTTGCAACAAAAACTTTGGCCACAGTGCACGTGAAGAAAGAAGCGATGTCGATCACGAAATGCCGTTCGAAGAAGTCTGTTAAAATGCGAAATGCAAACTGTTCTGTGCGATTACTAACCAAGTCATGTTGATGAAAGTAAATGGAAAGGATGCAGGGCCGGTTTAAGAAATTTCTGGGCCCAATATAAAAATAAATTTGGGGGGGGGGGCCTACCTACGCATAGTCATAAACTGACAACGTAAGTGGAACACAGGATGTGAAAGAGAGCTGTGAAAATCTGACGCATAACCAGCCTTTCGAAGGCCCCGAAATGGTGGCACCCCAGTCGACTACAACACATTGCGATAGCCTTAAGGAGGCTCTGAAAGTATGTCTGGAACATACACGTAGCCTCTGGGATTAAATTCCTCATAACGCACCATTAAAGTATTTTGCTTACTTGTGTGATCAGCCCTGGTTATTTATTACATACATCCAATTAAGGTGTTCTTAACATCACAAAGTCGAGGTATCGACGGTTTTAAAGTTAGAGAACCGTTATAAATGTATATAAATATATTATTACATTATTAATGTAAGGTGATTGATGGAAAATTACACATACATTCTCAAACATTATTTATAACTAACATGTAGTAACTTGTAAATGTTATATCATGTGATTATAAAGAAAAGTTGTGCTCTTAGATAATTGTGGGCTTTAAACAGTTTTAAATTGCCAGTGTTCCTTTTATCCTGTTCAGCCTTATTAACTGTACGAATGGTTTATCTGAAGAAATATTCTTAATTAAATTTTTCTGATAAATTTAATTTGCCTAGTTATAGTAAAAATGGTCTTAATTTTTAAAATAATATAAGATATAGAATATAAAGGTAACATCTACTGTATTCGTATGCTCAGGGAAAAGCTTCTCGATAAGGAGATGAAGAGGCAAGTAGGATTCCAGTAAGGCGGCAGGAGCACTGGAATTGGACATGCAAGTAAAGGAAGGCTCAGACACTACAGTACCGAGCGTCTCAAGATTTAATTGAGTTAGAGATTTAGGGAACTCTTCAGAACTCTTGAATGAGATTATACTTAATTTATTGTAGGAAAAAAGTACCATATCAATAGCCCTCCATTTATTTTCATGTCCATACATTAAATTTACTGAGCACAAATGTAACATTGAAGACTTTTCCGCAATCACATGGCACTTAAATAAAACTGTAGCATAGTGGTTCAAGATTCTAGGATCTCTTCTGATACCTCTAGCGCAGTGGTTTTCGAGCGGCAGTCACCATTCTTGAAACGACAACTAAAACTTTGGAAACATTAACAGAAGTTCGAAAATCACTGCTCTAATATAATAAAATACATTTTTCTTTGTGGAAGCCCATGGAAACAAAAATAATGAACCAAACAGAATGGTTCCTTGCTGGAAATATTTTAAGCTAATTTTTTATATACAATAACACTCTCAGTCACATCAGCACAAGTCATGACCAGGATGTTTAAAATTACCGATTATTATGTCCAGTGACGACTTGTAAGATACGTACTACAGATATTGCTCATTATACAGACGTCCGTGGTAAATCAGAAAATTAACTGTGTTTAGCTCTACTTTTCAGGGTTTCCATACTGAAAAATTTTTTACGGTCGGGAATAGAGCCGTGCAAAGTTATTGTCATATTGTATTAGTGTTCTAGTGTCGTGATATTGACTAGAATAAATATTGTTGTTGATATTATTGCTTTGTTACGATATGAGTGCACTGAACCCACTCATGTAGGCCTAAACTGCAACACTGCATATTCTAAAGACAGGAATAAAAAAAAGAAACTGCTTAATTCTGAAACAAAACATAAAATAAATGTTTGATTCAGAAAACATAACACGACTTGTCTTTACTAAAAACCAAACGTCCACCTTTCCTGTCGTTTTTCTTGTCGGTTTTCTTGCTGGCGTCATGGGAGGAAAATATGTCAGATCTACTATTTTTACAACAGATATCCCGTTGTGTTTATGAAACCATAAATGAGGATACAATTACCATTAACATAAATATTTATTTGTATCTATTGCGGGTTCAAATCCCGCCGGGGGCATGGATTCTGTCTCTTGTGAGTGTTGTGTGTTGTTAGGTAGAGGTCTCTGCGACGAGCCCATTCCTCGTCCAGAGGAGTCCTACCGAGTGTGGTGTGCCTGAGTGTGATCACGAAGCCTCGACAATGTGTTGGTCTAGGCCCACTACGGCTGACAAGCCATGAAAAAAATGTTATAGATACGTAAGAGAAACCCCCAAGGTCAATTAAATTAAAAATCCCACTAAATGTCCTTAAAATTAATTACCGATGATATGATAAGGCGCTGTAAAACTACACAAAGCCGTGTGTCACGAGATTCGTCTAATATAACCTCAACAAAGAAAATTAAATTATAAAGATAACCAAAACACTGTAAAAAACAATATTTTCTTTGTTTCAAGTTTTAAGAGACGCAAGAACTAGCATAATCAAGTACAAACTGGTTCAGCCAGCTAAAGGACAAAGTTTTGTGGTAAACTACAACAGAAAGTACTTACGTAACATCCTAATTCGACCCCGCTGAAAATACACGTTTTCAAAAGCACTAAATAAACTGCATAAAAAATGTTAATTCCTGACCTATCGTAAGGATACTTCAATTAACATTGTTATGGTTCCACATTAATCTGGAACTCCTCAGTAAGAAGACAAACAAGATAGACAATGTACGCAGAACATATGCTGTCGCGCGTTTACGTAACTATTGTTGCCACGGAAACGCAACAATACGCCCCATTTTATATAACATACGCTTTAGATCTCTCCTCCTTGTACGAGCAATTTGTAGGTCACTAAGTGTTGTTCATGTCGATTGCAAATATTATGCTGAAAGCAATTAATTCGTAAAAGCTCAGCGTTTATTACATGCACCGCCAAAGTTAACTTTAAGAACCACTTATTTTGCCACACGTATATTTGTGCGTTTCATGTTCGTATGCTTCTTAGAAAACAGCGACTCTTTCTCTATACAACATTAACACACTGTTCTTTCTAATAGATGCAAACTGTGTTCTCTGTGAGGTGGTAACTAAAGATTTGTATATAGGTAAAGCTATCCCATTACAGGCCTGGACAGGCCCTTAGAGCTCCAGGAGGTTGAGGCTCCCAGGATTTCTAGACAATCGGCACGTGAAGGTGGCAAGGTTGTCATCCCAACGCACCGGCCGCCTTTACCCCCAGAACATATCCCTGATACTCATTTCTATTAGAGGCTGAGTCAACCGCAGGGCCATCGGGAATCGAACCGGCGACCTTCAGGCTTGTAGCGCAGTGCCTCAACCAACTGCGCCACCGCGTGCCCCGAAAAAGTTTTGCATAATATACACCAATTTTATTCTTCAAAGGATTAGCAAGTTTTAGAATTATTTTATTTTGTCACTTCGAAAAGTAGTGTTTTCTAACACGTTTTTAGGTATGTTAGAATACGTATTCATGTGAATATTTACTACACATTGTAGCTAACGAACTTTTAAAATAACAGAATCGGTGTTATGTTTGTTTTCAGTTCGATACTCATTCCTCTAAAATCTCTCCCATTATTTGCAATCGGCCAAAAGCACAATGCAGCTGCGTGTCATTAAAATGATAGTTTGTAACAATCGTGATCATGTCCTCTTCCACTCTCCAAATAGAAAGGCAGCAGGTTCCTCCGAAACGTTGGTAACTAGTTACAATATTACGCGGCCTCACATCGAACAAGGCACTGACCTTTGCTTCTGAATTTCTGAAAATAATTTCCTTTATTCGGTTATAATTTTGCCTTTTAAATATAAGGGACTAAGCGTACATTTTATCCCGTAAGATGTTCAAATGATTCTTAAATATTTTTCTGATCTCGAAATGTTCGTGTGTGTTACATATGTGAGACCTGGTCACTGTCTTTCTTACAAAGTCCGTAAAAATTTGTGAGATATACATTTCTTCTAATAATATCAACGCATTTTCGAGCAGTTAAGCTAAGGAGATTGCGATGGGCTGGACATGTACCTCAAATGGGTAAAACGACAAACGCATACAGAAATTTGGTGGGGAAACCTCTTGGGTAGTTGCCACCTGGAAGACTGACAAGACACTAGGATAGGCTCCGTTGTGATTACAGGCTTTTACTTTAGTAGCTTTGAAGTTTCGGGCTCTAACCATCAGAGAACACTACACAACAAAGAGAGTTAACATTAGAATTGGAATGACTATGCATTTGAAGACGTCGGGGACGTCGGTGTAATGACTCTTCTAGTATTTTCCTGAATTAGAAATAGTAAACTGCGAGGCACTCCATCTATAGAACAAATCCAAATATTTCTAAAAAGAAATAACAGCAACACATAAACATATGACACGTGCCAAATGTACATCAATGGGCAAGAAAATGGGTAGAATAAACACGACAAACAGACTGGACTACAAAAATAAACAGGCCTTTCATACCAATAGACTTGAGTTACATTCAGAATGTTTAAACGTAAGCTTTATTGTTTAATGCTGTTGTTATGGATAATTTATCCTACCAATAAACATAAATGCCAATGCTGGTGGTCGTGCGGGCTAAAGCGTAGGTCTGCAGTCGCGATTGCAGGGATGGCAGGGTCGAATCCCGCTGAGGGCATAGATGTTCGTCTCTTGTGTAAGTTGTGTGATGTGTAGGTAGCGGCTTGTGAGACGGGTTGATCACTCGTTCAGACGAGTCCTACCGGATGTGTGTGATCTAGAAACCTCAACAATGAGGCGGCCTAGGCCCGATTTTGACAGTACCACCAAAGAAAAATCGCAAACGAAATTAAATACCTTGTTCAAGTGTAACTTTCATTCCCTGATTAAGTTTCAGGTGGGTGTAAGGTTTCGTATTTTCACAACGGTTTCCCTATTAACCACCTGAACGAGAATATGGCTTATAAGTACAAATTAAGATCTACTAACAAAACTTTGCCGATCCCAGTGGCCGCGCGGTCTAAGGCGTGGGTCTGCGGCCGCTCACTTACTGGGATTGTGGGTTCGAATCCCACCGGGGGCATGGATGTCTGTCTCTTGTGAGTGTTGTGTGTTGTCAGGTAGAGGTCTCTGCGTCGGGCTGGTCCCTCGTCCAGAAGAGTCCTACCGAGTGTGGTGTGTCTAAAAAAGTGTGATCGTGAAGCCTCGAAAACTGAGGCGGCCTTGGCCCCCAAAGGGGCTGTCGAGCCATAAAAAAAACTTTGGCCGATCCCAGTGGCCGCGCGGTCTGAGGCGTGGGTCTGCGGCCGCTCGCTTACTGGGATTGTGGGTTCGAATCCCGCCAGGGGCATGAATGTCTGTCTCTTGTGAGTGTTGTGTGTTGTCAGGTAGAGGTCTCTGCGACAGGCCGATCCTTCGTCCTGGGGAGCCCTACAGAGTGTGGTGTGTCTAACCGAGTGTGATCGCCAAGCCTCGACATTGAGCAGGACTAGGCCCACTAGGGCTGTCTAGCCATTGGAAAAAAAAAACTTTGATAGCAGACTTAGGCAGATATTGAAAAAGTTAAACATGAATGGTTCAATAAGGTGAACGATTTGTAAGTACCATATATATGTAATACAGAAGGGCTGCCAGCTAATCAGTAGCTAGTCCCAAGCACTGAAAAGAACTGAACTCAATAGATATTATTGTTGTTATTATTATCATTATATCACCGATCTAAGAGAATTATGACGCAGGTCGGATTCGTGCGTTAGAACAAATGTAAACTAGCAGTACGGCAAAAGAAAGATCCAGCAAGTGCGTGTGGAACAGAGGAAAGGACGGTCAAAGTGCATGTAATTAGTTTTACGAGGCAATAGTTATTCCATGCAGTGACTTGTGCCTGATAAATATGCAAAGTGCGTGTTTCCTTGTGCTCATTCTGAGCGCGTTACGTAACGCACATACAAACGTGCGAGTTCCATGAAGCTGATTCTATTGTTACAGCACCGTAACACATGTTGAGTTAACACGGTCCGTATAAGCCGCGTAAACCCAGCATGTACCTGAAATTATTGAGGAAAACCACGAATATCATTCGTCAAAATAGCAGATCTCCTGGTCAAAATTTAAAAGTAGGACTCCGCGAATACAGCCGTCGCGTAGGGAAGTTTAATGTTAAGATTAAACTAAATTTAGCAACAAGACACGAATAACAGTGAAGCTAAAGCTCTACGCAATATTAACCTCGGCATTAGAGGTAGGTGAGAGGTCAGCTAGAAGCTACATTTGTCACTTCTTAGGAAAGAACCTTTGGATCCATAGATAGGAACCTGGTTGGGGCCCAGCGCCTGTTAGGTGTAGCAGGGAAGAAAAATGTATGTGTTATTGACGGGAATGGAAGTAGACTCCACGGTCACACACCCTTACTGGTTAACTGTCCCGACTCAGCCAGATAAAGTTTCTTCGGAACTGTTTCATCTTGTACCGAAGTTTTCACGTTTTCTGTTTCAGTTTTCCCTTACTACAGAGAAAACCCTTTGACTCCGCGAGCTCATAAGCTGTCAAAGCAAAATTTCCTTTCTAACACTTTAAAGCGCAGTGGTTAACGTGTGTCACATTTAAAACCCCTCCTTTTGCCTGTACGTTGTATTTATATGTTTCAGGTAATTCTTACCATTCATTAAGATTATTTCCCTAAACAGCATTAACTGATTAGCCTATGAAGGCTAGTCAGTTAATGCTGTTTAGGCTAATCAATGACCATTATAAAATGGTCATTGATTGTATTGTCTACGAGGTATGAACTGAACTTTTACGTATAATTCAGTCATTTTTATCTTAATCCTATCGTGTAGTACTGTTTATAAAAAATGTGATATTTCTTATAGCAGAACATTTCCATCTGAATCCATACAATTATAACAGAAATCAAGTCTAAGTCCGTCCAAACACAACTAAACACTGTGTATTATACAGAACTACATGTTTCAACCTATTTCAGGTCATCTTCAGGTTCACAGTTTATGTTTAAAACATACTGAGGTAGGAATATAAATTCGCAAAATGTGAATAAAATCGATTTTAATCGTACTTTACGAATTTATATTCCTTCCTCAATATGCTTTAAACATAAATTGTGAACCTGAAGAGGACCTGAAATATGTCGAAACACGTAGTTCTGTATAGAAAATAGAATTTAGTTGTGTTTGGACGGACTTCGACTTGATTTCTGTTATAAATAACACAACGGCATGACATCCGTAAAAAAACCATCCTGGTATTTTACACACAGCTGCAGTCTCCCGGAATCGCAAATTCTTTACTAAGCTTGTAGTCGTTCATTAACAGACTATATCTCATGACGTGTAATGCCTCGCTACAGTCTGGGAAATGCCTGTTCTTCAGTTCGGTAAAGTAAATTACTTTAACCTTCCCGAGACCTTGGCAGAATTGTAATTTTGTAGAAGAGGCGACTCTAGTCTTCATGAAACACCTAAGAACAACATTACAGCCTCTTCCAGCAACGGCACAAGGCTACCGGAGACCGCGAGCCGGCTCGGCGTTATGATAAAAATGTATCTTTATTTTGTCATCACATTCATCGAATGTTTCAGCTGGTCAGCAACATTATGAATCTATCTTCGCAACTGCAAGAAAATACACCCTTATCCATTGCGTAATACAAAGAATCTTGCACTGTTTGTTTACAATAATCTCTCTGTTTACACAAGCCACGTGATTCCCAAAATACTTCCATGAGACTGGGTAATATTCATTGAGTGCTTCAACGCTAAATTAATTTATTTCCGATGTGTATTTCTTTCGATTATTCCACAATCACATACATCAACACTTATCTTCGTTGTTTGCTTCCTCGTAAAACAGTATCGGTCTCCAAGTTATCTTCAGTGCTTATTAAGAATAACATCTTATTTTTTTTCAGGCTGCTCTTTCTGTTGTGACATCGTGCAGTCTTAAAGGTGCGTGCCTAAACCTTCAGGATTGCAGTGACCCTGAAGACGAAGGCAGCAGGTTCCTCCGAAATGTTTGTATCTACCCTCAAAACTACATGGAGTTACAAACCAGAATACCACAACATAAAATCACCTTCAGAAACGTGAAACTTATATTTTGTACCCTCATCAGGTTCCAGTTGTATAAGTTTCTTTGATATTTAAAGATATATAAAATATTATATTTATATTTCTTTACAATTAAATATTAAAGCGAAGTACATTTTCTAATTTAATATTGTTTTCACCGTGCATCTCTTATATATCAAAATCCCAGCCCAACTAGATGCACAATCACTATTAAAAACTTTAATAGTAGTATTACATTAAACCCGAAGATGAACCCCTGAAGATGGTCAGGTACCTGACCGAAACATGTCGGGTTTAATGTAATACTACTATTAAAGTTTTTAATAGTGACTGTGCATCTAGTTGGTCTTGGTTTTTGATACATTTTCTAAATTCAGAATCACATTTTCATCGTCAAAGGTTTTTCTTAAATTTTAAGCACTATCGCAAAATTGCGAAAAGCGACCATTAGCTTCGTCATGTCTGTCTGTGCGTCTGTCCGTCCTGCTCCAAATGGAGGGATTTTCATGAAATTTGATATTTGAATATCTTTTCGAAATCCTGTCCAAAAAATTCAAGTTTGGTTAAAATCTGACAAGAATAACGCGTACTTTACATGAAGACCTGTGTACATTTATGACATTATATAGCGGAATCTTCTTCGAATGAGAAATACTTCAGAGAAAACTCGTACAGAAAATCAAAAAACACATTTTACGTTCAATAATTTTTCCCCAAAATCGTGCCGTTTTATGAGATAATCTGGAAAAATATGGTACAACCAGACAGGCCACACATACCAACATAATACGACGCATGCGCTTTGGATGCTGGATAACTAAGGCTACAGACACACGCTCAGAATATGTAACACTTATTGCTTTTCCACGGCGAAAATGGTTAAGCAAACGCGCCTCAATATTACGTTATACGTACACTGCCTGTCTTGTTAAACCCTTTTTCAGAATCAAGCTACTCTACCCCAGTCACGTTGCTCGAGTCATTAATCAAAGCATAGAAGAAACAAGTGAATTCTAAGTGAAACAATGGTGTCAAAAGCAGTATTTTAAAACACTTGTAAAGCACTTGCATTTGTGAAAAGGCTTTCCCATTGATGACGTTCTACAAATCAACAATACAGAAGCGGATTAAGACCGGAAGAAACCCCTTCATTCTTGCGACAGACCACATCAACCGTCACATCTGATTTGAAAGTTTTACATCCGTAGCGCACGGCCAGTGGTGTCACTGGCATGCAGTCATTGTATTTTTATTTGCTTCCACACTTTCTAAATTTATATTTACTTAAGATATGGTAATGACCAGATGAAAATTACCATTAACTTTACTCTTTGTTCACCGTGCATTGTGGTATCAATAAACACTTATTAACCAACAGTTGCACTATTAACGTAGATTGTCACTTAAAATCACTTAAAATGCCCTTACTGTGATGTGTATGTATTTGGGTGTGAGGTGTTCGGCTTTACATATTTTATTAAACCAAATGGATGCGTTGGTCTTGTGAAGCTTTTCTTTGATGTTTTGATAGTGATAAATAGGTTTTGCCTGTTGGGCAATAATTAACTTTTTTCGTCGAGGTTTCATGATCACACACAGTTGAGACAAACCACACTCGGTAGGACTCCTCTGGACGAGGGATCAGATCGTCGCAGAGACCTGACAACACACAACACTCACAAGAGACAGACATCCATGCCCCCGGTGGGATTCGAACCCACAATCCTAGTAAGCGAGCGGCCGAAGACCCACGCCTTAGACCGCACGGCCACTGGGATCGGCATTAACGTAGATTGTCACTTAAAATTATTTAAAATGCCCCATTTAAGTGATTTTAAGTGACAATCTACGTTAATAGTGCAACTGTTGGTTAATAAGTGTTTATTGAAAATTACTATATGAATGTTTTGTTGACTTCTTCGGTCCGTTTTGCAAAAACAATTCCGATATTCCTGACGAATGTAGCGGTAATTCTGACATTCTTCGCTTCGTCTTCTGTAGGTCTTACATGCCGTTAGTAAGTGTTTGTGTAGTAACCTAGTAGAAAGGTGTTATTAGTTTCGACCTACAAGGCAATCGGTTATGTTAACAGTTCAGTTCCTACATTTATATACACTAATATGTGTACACAATAAAAGTATATGTTATACATAACAACTTCCTACATGTTTCAGCGATAAAGCGCTATCATCAGGAAGATGTCAATACAAAGAAATACATAATATCAATACAACAGTTTTTACGTGTAAAATGTTAAAAACTTATATACAAATTTCCAGCAATTTTTAATAATTTTTAACAACCTTTAACGACATTGTATTATCAGCTTTTACGTTTTTAACCCAAGACGAAACCAACCTACGTCAGACATTTAAAAGATAAGGTTGTATAAATGGTAACAGTGAGTGTTATCAACTGTTGACAGAAAATTGACATACATTGTAGTGTATAAGTGGTGATACGAAATGGAACAGTGAATGTTAAAGTGAACGTGACATGAACCCCTGATGATGGCTCTGATGCAGCCGAAACATGTGTAGGGTTAATGAACATACCTAAGAAATAAAGTGCATTTGTTGGTTTAATTGTTGAATATAAAATCAGTTATAAATATAATAATGCGGATATTATGGCTAGTATGGTCTTGACACATTCCTGGTTAAAACCCATTCTTTACACTCTTCCTGATAATGGGGATTTATCGCTGAAATATGCAGGAGGGTTCATGTTTGTGGATAATTTGTAATTTTATTGCGTGTATATGTTGGTGTATATAAATGACTGCAGGCACAAAGCACAGAATGAATAATACAAAAGTTCATTTATGAACCTGTGTAAGCGATTTCTATTTAAGGGACACAAACATTTTAAAGTTATTTGAGTTAGAGGGGTGGGGGGGGGGAATTGTGTAAGCTATGGCTGTCTTATAGAAACGAATTTAATTTGGTGTGAGCAGTGAAGAACCAACAACCTGTTAAGGAATTTTAAAAAAAAATGTATTAACAAATCCCATATTTCCGCAGATAATCACCGATACTTTGTATGTAACTATGTAATGCAGAGGCGAAAAATCCCGGCCGCCAGGTCGCCCAGGCGACTAAATTCTGTACAACGGTGCCTAACATTGGTGGGTCCGTGACATGGAACCTGCTCTTTGTCACCCCTTTTGCGCCTAGGTTTTTAGGTGGCTCTTACATTTTTGGAGAACTCGTGGACATCTGATGTAATGAGCATGTAAATGAAGACGTTTATGACAAATCGTATCTAATACTGACTTTGATCTAAAATACAGTTATTTATGTCATATTTTAATATTAGAACCACGGGTAATTTTATGGTAGATTAGATATTTTCGCATTCCAAAGACACTTTAGAGACACTGATATCCAAACCCTCTTTTACTCACCCTTTAGAGCCTAGTGGTTAGTACAATACTTTCACCGCTCGGTTCAACACTAAAAACTCTGCATTTTGTCACACAGTGTATTTATTATGCGTTTCCACCATTTGTTGCCATCCTGACCCAATCGAGCCAGTCCATGCCACCCCCTCCTATTTCCTTAAGTCCCATTTTAATATTATCCTCACATCTATGTCTAGATCTTCCAAGTGTTTTCCTTCCTTCATGCCCGATTCACTCTATACGAGCAGTCACGTTCCAGTCAAGAGCAGGCCAAATATTATTCAGTGTCTTTGAACAGGGGTGTCCTGCCTTGAAAGTGATCGCTAGTGTAAACACAGTGAAGAATGTGTGGCCGTCTCTTGACAGGAATACGATTGTACGTACAGTGTGAATTGGGCTTCAGGTTTCCCCACTAAACGTTTGTATGTCTTTCGCTTCTATCCCAAACGTGCCACATGTTCCGCCCATACTATTCTTCTTTATTTGATAACCCGAACAATATTTGGTAAGGAGGTAAAATCAGGAAGCTCCTCGTTAGGTTTTCTCAATCTCCCGTTACTTCCTCCCTCTTAGGTCCAAGAATCTTCCTTCTACCCTATTCTCGAACGCCATTAGTCTATGTTCTATCCCTTAGTGTGAGAGACAAAGTTTCACCCCCATAAAATAAGAGGCAAAATTACAGAGGTGCATAGTTTAATCCCTATATATTTGGATAGCAAACAGGAAAAACACTGTACCGAATGGTAGCAAGCGACGTTAAATATACCATAAATGCTATGGCTAATAAATAAGCACTAATTTAATGTAAAGCACGTTATAGGGGGTATTATGTTACGAACTATCTTCAAGCCTTAAACAACCAAGCGATGTGTGTGTGTTCGCACCTCCTTCGATGCCTACATATGGCAACTTTGCAATAAGACACAGCGTATTATATACTATGTACAATTAAGCATTCAAAAGGGTTTGCCTCGGGCACGTTTAGTAGAAATATTCCAAGGTCGGGTAACACTTACCCTGCTTCTAGCGCGAGAAGAGGCGGATTGACCGGCAGAGAGTTCGTCCTGTAAATATCTTGTGATTTGTAGAAGTTGCTGAAACAGAAATGAAAAATGAAATCAACTTTAATTACAATAGTGACATTAGACAGCCATATAATCAGATAGCTGTATGTTGCATGTCGTAATATCACAAAATTACAACATGTCGTATTACGTTTCCACGGTTATTTCAGAGCTGAATTACTGCAATAAATTTCGTATCCTACAAAGCATTACCATACCACTGCCATGGGTACCATAAGCTCCGTAGCACTACACAAAGAGATGTCTGTAGAAATAACCTCAAGTCGCTAACTTCCTTAATTCCAGATTCCTTTAACCGTTTAAGGCCCAGTGGTGACTATATTTACCACTAGGTTTAACATTTAAAAATTCTACATTCTGTCGACAAAATCCATTTGTTTTCTGTGTTGTTCTAAGCAAATAGAGTGATTAGTTCTCTACACAGCATTAACTTACTGATTTTTATAACCGTGGCGGATTGTGTTTACTGTGCGGTACGAATTGAATCTTTAAATATGTCTCAGGTTCCTCTCTGTCTTTAATGGGTTAAAGTGATACAACTCTTACGAGCACATCACAAATAATCTTCAATTAATGGCTATCAAAGTGCAAACTTATATCATATTATGTTTCATTATCAGCTGTACACGCTCCTATAGGTTTCTGTTTATCTAAAACATCTTCAAAGACGCTTACAATACTAGAATCACGGTATACAAGTAGCTATAAACGGTACGTCGTCAGGCACGTAATACACATTGCAGCAATCGTCCCTGAAATCAAGTATGTATTTATAAAACTTGTATTAACCAACAAGAATAAGTCCCTATTTCCATGTATTAAATACAGGTTAAAATTTTTAAAAATTTTAATCTTTTGTAACCCCAATTTTTAGTTTACATATGCATTACCATATATATATTGAAATATAAGTAGTTGTTTTTATGGTCATTAAATGAAGATCCACATTCCTGTTCAAAAGCTAACAGTCACTCAGCTGTTCAAAAAAACTTCCTTTTTTTGTAATATAAATTTCTTTACCTTTTTCACAGGACCTCACCACTGGACCCTAACTTGAGTTAGTAAAAAAAATACACCATCGGAGGCCTGTTTAATTTCAGTATCTGTGTGGCAGTGCTGACGAAACTCAACATAAATATACAGCAACAGATGTCTTTGCATTGAACCCTGACCTCCCTAAGCTAAGAAAAGTCCTTTTGTTCCTCCACTCAGTGGACGCCAAGAGCTAAGACGCTGATCACAAAACATAGGCTACTTCAAGGTGTGAAGTATTCATCAAGACATTTTCTACATGCACGTACAGAAAGTCCATGACAGAATCTCCGGATTGGAAGGTTGAAAAGAATGGCGACTGACGACAAAAACATAAAGACAGACATGAATTGCGAGATTTCAGGCTTCCATCGCGGTGTGGATGAGGTCTTCGCTCTTCTGTGTTACACCAAACACGGATATATCATAGATAATGGGTGGTCAAATTCCTGCGCTCAGATAATTTTCCTAATGTGAGTACTGAGGTTATTAGGGCAGTGAATGGAACATTACTGTCTTCTTGGGATGTGACGCCCTTTGGTATAAAGCTAATGGAATATCAAGCTTCTAACGCGAAGTTGGAGGCAGTGGGTACCTCTGAAACGCTGGTGCCCTTCCATCAGACTACAGGGCGTCAAATCCCACAGGAGTGCAATCTTCTTTTGTCTTAGTTTATTCACTAAATCGTAATAAACTTGACTGCTTACATGTTCCAAGTGCATAATATTAGTACATGCTGACTCAATGTAATTGTGTACGATTTTCACATTTTTAGCGAGCTTACTACTTACATTGCTTCATATCATAATTTTGTTTGTTTTATATTATGATAACAATTGTTTCTTTCAATAAGCTGCGTCGTTTTAAGAAGTATTGTTTTTTTTTGTTCAAATACAGTCACACTTCCATTTTTATATAGAAAATGATCACAATGAACTGAACAGAACAAAAATAAAAACAACAAAAAAGCTAAATTACAGTGGCTGGCATTTTGTAATTTACTGCACAGTGCACGAAGAGCAATAAAGTTTTCGTTGTGAAGGTTAAGTATCATTTCTGTGTCGTAACCATGTTTACGTTGGAACGTAATGATGACCCTTACCACAAAAAACAAAGTTCTTGACTAACTGAAAGAATGATGAGTGCGCAAGGGCATCATAATACGTACGTCCCTGCAAAAATGGTGTTTCGTATCTGCCTGCGGTGGCATTCGTTAACCATATACACTGAGGACAAACTTCACAAATTGTAAAATTCGTAATATGCACAAGACTTTCAAAAGTAGACAAAGTTTTCCCTTTACACACCATGAAAGAGTATAAGAGGAGTACAAGTATAGCCCCACTCATTCTTAACCTTGGCGCTAGTTGGAAATGAGTGGTCAACATCACGCCCCGGCTGCTTTATTCCCGGGAAAGCACCCCGGTACACATTGAATAGGAGCCGGTATAGATCTTTTGGAGAATAGAAAAATCTCATGCTCCTACCAGGATTCGAACCCCGGACCGTGCAACCTGTAGCGTATTCAGTGCACCGACTACGCTACCTCCCTCAAAATATATACTTATAAATAGAAATTAATTGCTTATCTTGGGCTTAAAATTCTGAAGTTTTCTCTGGCAAAAAGGAAAATTTATTATGACGATAGAAAACGCAAATTAGAAAAACCTATGCTATGAATAAGCACGATCTTCCTCAGAGCGAACGTCTGTTAAACATTTAGTGATTCCTTGTCCAGGCGCTCACAGTCGCTCAGCTGATCAAAGAATTTCTAATTTTTACAGAATCGAATCATTACTCTTCAGGGGACCCATTACTGGAATCTATCCTTAGCCACCTGAATCCAGTCCACGCTCTCATACCATATTTCTTTAAGATTCATTACTATCCTCCTATCCACGTCTCCTTCCAAGGTGGCCTATTCTCTTCCGGTATCCTGACCAAAATTTGCTAAAACTGTGTACTGTGTTTTTCGTTTCCACCCTGCGTGCTACATATCCGGCCTTTTAATCCTCCTTAATTTGATCACTGTAACAGCAGATGGTGAATAATGCAACATATGCAGCGTACTAATGTTGTATAAACTTACACAGAACAGAAAAATTCCTGTTTGTGGTCTCACTATAGGAATACTCTTATACAGGTTTGGGGGTACGTTTCGAAGAAAAGAATTCAAGAACCGCCAGCAACTCTTCTTTGACTACTCTAAAGCTGGAGACAGCAGATGCCTCCAAAACGTCGGTAACTAATTATCAATCATCACGACGGCATATCTCACTTCAGTCACCAACCATTACGAAACCATCAAAATCTATGATACTGGTAACTGGAGTTTTAAAACACTATTGTAGAAACTACCCCAATTTAACTCACGGAATGAATTAAGTGTCCAGGATTCTTCTTAGCTTTCCTTTTCTTTCCCTATCAACATGTTGGACTCTCAAGTGACCTTTCCCAAGAAGTTTGCCCACAAAACATGTTATGTATTACACGGTCCACATATCTGTTCAGAATTTATAACAACTTTTCCACCAATTCCTGTACCTTAAATTGACAGAACCAGCAACATATCTTGCCGTAGTCCTCTTCTGCTTTTTCAATAAACAAACAGATGCTTACAACAAAAAATATAATGCAAGGTTTGTGGTTCTAACAGCGGCGCTGCTGATGATTCAAGTATTCGGGCTGGAGAGCCGTGTCGGATGACAAACAGTTACAGAATTTTTAAAGAATCATAGTGCCTCCATCTTCAGGCTCAAGCAGTCCAAGCAGTCCCCTCTTTCTGGACTACTCTACCCGGAAAATGAAGACAATATGATCTTTCGAAACGTCGCTAAATACTTGACAGTCGACAGGGTGTAACGTTCTAGAAAATTTAAAACCTTCAAACACTATTTTACCTACTGTTTTTATGGACGTGGAACTTAATAACTCGCTCTGTAGGAAGAACACATGAGAAATTCGCAGACTGTTGACGTGTGAGAATAGGGCATTGAAGAAAATGTTTAAACTTAAAGAGAGGAGAGGTAACACGAGAACAGAGAAATCTACGTAGTGAAAAACTTGAAAATTTCTTCCCTTCGCCAGATATTATTGGGATGAAAAAATCGAGAGAATTAACTTGGCGGGACATATAACATGCATGATGGGGATAAGAAATTCATTCAAAGTCTACGAGTAGTCGGGAAAATTGAAATGTAGATACCGAAGAAAAATAGGCGTAAATGGGAGAATAATATTAAAATGATTCTTTAATGAAAGGGTTGAGTTGACGTAGACTGATGGATCATCCGATTCAGGATAGGGTTCATTGAAGATATCTTGTGAATATTCGCATTCCATAAAAGGTGTAGCATTTCCTGATCAGCTGTGTGACTACAGTAGACATGAACAACGTGCAGCCCGCGGACAGTGTGCGGCCCACTGGGTTCACTCTGCGGCCTGTGACGACTTTTGGGGGTATTTATTTTTAAAAAAGTTTTAGTTGTTTTAAATTTGAAAATTAAATGTTGCCCTCGACAAAGGTTTTTTGAACAGTGCTAAGCTGACGAGTATGTCGAGTATATACGAGTGGCTTAAGCGGTTCGACGAACAGAATAGATCCCCTCTGTTCTCGGAGACCCAGCTCATTTTGAAAACATCCACTTCATACATGACCCCCAAATACGATAAACGTGTTGCTGAAAGAGGTGTAATATCTCTCATTAAGTTTGCAAGGTGATTAGGAAAAGCACAGATGTTTTCTTTCAACGGAAATTCTTTTCGTTTTTCCATAATTAAAAATTAAAAATAAAAATTACCAAAATTTATTTATTTATTTCATTTAATTAAAAATTATAAATAAAGTATCCCCCCAGGTGTTTTATTTGGAGCAATATGGGGCTTGCTGCTTTCCGAGTTGTGCAGGCCTGGACTGCAGTACACAACTTCACAGTAACGCTGCATGAGGCTGCAAGCACAGCACTGGAGCGAGACACAGCGAGTTCCCACCGAGCGGAGATACGAGTGAAGAAGCTCCTTGGAGCCAGCTCGGCGAGTGGTACGGGCATATCCGCATGTTCTGTTCTGAGGTCAAGCACAGACTCTGAGACGCCCGTGTAATGTTTGAACGGCAAGGTCATGCGAATCTGTATGCTCCTGTCCTCTTAAAAGTGGGTGTTAACTCATCAGTACATTTGTCGGGGAACAACAAAAGAAAATATTTATTGGGAAAGAAAAATTAATGTTGAAATACCACAATATTATTACCAGGCATTACCACATTAAATTTTATAATTGGTACTTCTGTACCTGAGGTGGTTGTTCATATATACAACACATAAGAGGTTATATTAAATTCATAGAGGCTTTCCATCGCAAAACCTGAAAGGAGACCACCTGGGCCAAGTCGGTACTGATGGGAGGGTAAAAGATCTTAAATGTGGTGTAAGGTGTGGCGTGGATTCGCCTGATTCAGATTAGGAACAAGTGGAGGTTTATTGTGAACACATTAATACAATTTACGTTACTTGTACCGTATAATTGTACAGAATTTTAATTGTAACGTAATTTTATCTTAAATATTTTAACTCAAAGATGTTTTAATATTGTTTTCAGAGATAAAAAACCATACACATCTAACGGCATTGTAATAATTTATTTAACTTTTATTAACCAGATGTATAGCTGATGTAATTTCAACAAGTAAGCCCCTGAAGATGAACCATAAATAGGTTCGAAACATGTTGGGCAGTTTTTAATAAAAAGTTGTGTTGAATAACATGAGATAGGGACAGGTGGCGGGCTCTTGTGAGTGCGGTAATGAACCTTAGGGTTCCATAAAACGCGGGGAATTTCTTGACTAGCTGACGACCTGTTAGCTTCTCAAGAAGGACTCTGCTCCATGGAGTTAGTTAGTTAGTTGAATAACATAAAGCAGTGTACATTTGTCTGAATAAGATTTGTACAGTAATACACCTTCTAGTTTAATAAATGAGAAGAATATCTTGACCAGAAGAGCGACTACTAGCTTCTCAAAAAGGCTCCGCTCCGCTCAGTTATATAGTCGACCAGTCCGTCAGTCAGTCAGACAGGAAGGCCGGCAGTTAGACCAGTTGTCCTTGAATCTCAAACCGGAAATATCCTGAAAAATCCACTGTAATAAATAAAAAAACTCCTGATGCTGTAATTTAATATATGATCGGTCTAGTGAATATGGCACAAGTGATCATAAACAAATTTAATGTATGATCGGTCTAGTGAATATAGCACAAGTGATCATAAACAAATTTAATGTGTGATCGGTCTAGTGAATATAGCACAAGTGATCATAAACAAATTTAATGTGTGATCGGTCTAGTGAATATAGCACAAGTGATCATAAACAAATTTAATATATGATCGGTCTAGTGAATATGGTACAAGTGATCATAAACAAATTTAATGTATGATCGGTCTAGTGAATATAGCACAACTGATCATAAACAAATTTAATGTATGATCGGTCTAGTGAATATAGCACAAGTGATCATAAACAAATTTAATGTATGATCGGTCTCGTGAATATAGCACAAGTGATCATAAACAAATTTAATGTATGATCGGTCTAGTGAATATAGCACAAGTGATCACAAACAAATTTAATGTATGATCGGTCTAGTGAATATAGCACAAGTGATCATAAACAAATTTAATGTATGATCGGTCTAGTGAATATAGCACAAGTGATCATAAACAAATTTAATGTATGATCGGTCTAGTGAATATAGCACAAGTGATCATAAACAAATTTAATGTATGATCGGTCTAGTGAATATAGCACAAGTGATCATGAACAAATTTAATGTATGATCGGTCTAGTGAATATAGCACAAGTGATCATAAACAAATCGTTCACATTACTTTGACGGTTGTCATCCCGTCGTACTTTCCACCGTCGTTCAACAAATACTGAAGTTTCAGTCCAAACACAACTTTAATTTATATTCAAGTGTTTCAACTACATGTTTCGATCCCAACAAGGATAGCTACTCTAATGGTTTTAAGTAAAAATAAGAACACCGGAATACAAATATTGCAAATTACGAGATCTCATAATCAAATGTATAATACAGTACGCACTGTTTATAACTTTAATATGCAGTTTTTATGCAAAAGCCTGATGATGATCCTTATTTGGATCGAAACATGTAGGTGAAAAACGTGAAATACAAAATTAAGTTTTTTTGGACTGAAACTTGAGTTTTAGGGGCGTTCTCCATGTCTGTCTGCTCTTCCGTCTGTCCGTCGATCCGCTGGAAAAACTCGGCTCGCACTGGACGGATTTTTACTAAATTTGATGTTTGAGTATCTTTCGAAAAATCTGTCGAGAAAGTTCAAGTGTCAATAAAATCAGATAAGAATAAAGGATACTTTACATGAAGACCTATGTACATTTACGACATCTCGCTCAATTCTTCTTAGAATGAGAAATGTTTCAGACAACAGTTTCGAAGAAATCAACAAACATTTTATGTTCAATAACATTTTCCCCGAAAATCATGCCGTTTATGAGATAATGTGAAAAACTATGGTAGAGCCAGACAGGCCACAGATGACAATATAATACGGCGCATGCGCTTTGCATGCCGGATAACTAAGGCTACAAACACACACTCAGAATATGTAATACTTCTTGCTTTTCCACGGCAACAACGGTTAGGCGAACGCGCCTCGACGTTACGTTATACGTACATTGCCTGTCTTGTTACTGAACGAAAATCGTTCATATTTTACATGTTAAACGGTCATCACCAGTCTTATTTCTTTCTCTATTACAGCTCGTTTCTGTGATATGACAGGATTCACCAACTGCCTTCCAATATTTGTTTATAAGCGGGTAGAGCATTTACGCATTAAAAAAAAGGAGAACATATGGTTTGACGACGAGAGTCCGAACTTAGTAAATGAATGAAAGCTGTCTAAACTGCAGTAGCTGCAGAGTCCGAGCCAGATAAGGCCCGGTGCACACATCCGTTTTTCTAACATGCGGTGACGCCGCGTTGCCGCTGCGGGGCCGTAGCAACTCATTCAAACCAACGCAATAGATGGACGTACGGTGACACAACGTCGACGGAGGTATGTGTGCACTACCCAACTGACTTCAGTGTATCCCACACCGTAATTACGGCAACGCAGCGTCACCGCACGTTAGAAAAACGGATGTGTGCACCGGGCCTAATGCAGATTGAACTTGAGGCGTAGAATTAGTACATCGTTGCGTGATTTCGGGCTTCCGCCGCGGTGTAGTTCGGGCCTTGGCTCGCGTAACGTCTAGCATAACATCGAAGAACACAAGCATGTCTGAGCAGACCTGGCCGAAAGCACTTCCCTGCTGCATGTACTTATATTCCTGCAGATATGTTGCTATTATTATTATTTTTACTTTCTTGGCATCTTCAGGTTAGAAAAAATGTCTAACCTGAAGAAGATGGCAACACTTTCTTCCGAAATATTGGTTTAACTACCAAACTACACAGCGTTACATCATCGAAACTCATCGCCTAAGAATCGCAAATTCTGCACTGTGTTTTTATTTATATATATTGCCACGTCAGTACTGTGCAGTAATTTCCAAAGTGAATTACAACATATAATACAAAACACGAAGTTCAGAAATATAAAATTTCTACTAAACTGTTTTCTTCTTGCAGACATTTTCCTACAGGTCCTTAACATAGAATTCAGACAAGCAAGATTTAGCTGGTAGGAATAGAGAAATGCTACTTAATTTCTATGTGTATCCTCGGTCTTCATATTTCCATAAGTGTTCATTTTCGCCTGTGCATTTCATCGCCTGGCACCAAACCCACCTTCAACCGCCACTTTGAGGCGTAAGTGTTTCACGCATTCCAACCTACATTAAATCAGTGTTCCATTGTTAGTTTGACGAGTATGTACCTTAAATCCAAAAAGAAAACTGCAGTAGGAAAGACGAGTGAGAAGATGGCTGTAGAGATGACGAGACTCAAACGAGTTGCTAAGAAAAAAAGTGAGAAAGAAACTGTCGAATAGGAAGTGTACAGGGGAATATAAAGAGTGTTGTAGTGGAGACAAGGAGCTGAGAGATAGGAAGTGTACAGGGGAATATAAAGAGTGTTGTAGTGGAGACAAGGAGCTGAGAGATAGGAAGTGTACAGGAGAATATAAAGAGTGTTGTAGTTGAGACAAGGAGCTGAGAGATAGGAAATTTACAGGGGAATATAAAGTGTTGTAGTGGAGACAAGGAGCTGAGAGATTGGAAGTGTACAGGGGAATATAAAGAGTGTTGTAGTGGAGACAAGGAGCTGAGAGATAGGAAGTGTACAGGGGAATATAAAGAGTGTTGTAGTAGAGACAAGGAGCTGAGAGATAGGAAGTGTACAGGGGAATATAAAGAGTGTTGTAGTGGAGACAAGGAGCTGAGAGATAGGAAGTGCACAGGGGAATATAAAGAGTGTTGTAGTGGAGACAAGGAGCTGAGAGATAGGAAGTGTACAGGGGAATATAAAGAGTGTTGTAGTGGAAACAAGAAGCTGAGAGATAGGAAGTGTACAGGGGAATATAAAGAGTGTTGTAGTGGAGACAAGGAGCTGAGAGATAGGCAGTGTACAGGGAAATATAAAGAGTGTTGTAGTGGAGACAAGGAGCTGAGAGATAGGAAGTGTACAGGGGAATATAAAGAGTGTTGTAGTGGAGACAAGGAGCTGAGAGATAGGCAGTGTACAGGGGAATATAAAGAGTGTTGTAGTGGAGACAAGGAGCTGAGAGATAGGCAGTGTACAGGGGAATATAAAGAGTGTTGTAGTGGAGACAAGGAGCTGAGAGATAGGCAGTGTACAGGGGAATATAAAGAGTGTTGTAGTGGAGACAAGGAGCTGAGAGATAGGCAGTGTACAGGGGAATATAAAGAGTGTTGTAGTGGAGACAAGGAGCTGAGAGATAGGAAGTGTACAGAGGAATATAAAGAGTGTTGTAGTGGAGACAAGGAGCTGAGAGATAGGAAGTGTACAGGGGAATATAAAGTGTTGTAGTGGAGACAAGGAGCTGAGAGACTTGCTGAGATGGGGGGAAACTAATTTCGACTCACGTTTTCATCGGCGGACTTCATAAAACAGTGACAGTATCAGTTCCTTCCCTTGAGATTTAAAATAGAATTTTCGTATAAATTCTTATTCTTCTTCTTCTCTAAACACTCCACCTGTATAATATAGTGTGCATAAATAATTAATGTATTATTGAAACCACAAGTAAAATGTGTGTGTGCTTTTCGTAATACTGCACTTCAGGAAAAGCTGAGAAATATTTTATATATAAATTTCCCCGTCAATTTTCATTCCTCATATAGTCTAGATCGCGTTCCTTGGCCTACCGTCGACGTTATCCTACACAGTTCAGATACGGACAGCGCCACTACCTCAACCACAAACCAGCACCAGCACCTCCATCAGTTGGCTCTGGTACAGCATTCGCTGTCCTTCATAAAGAGGATACCAATCGCCATATGGAACTCTGTTGTCTGCCTTGTTTTCCTCAGTTCCTTACAACCCTGAAACTGACTACCTGAACTACAGAAGTTATGTCCACTATAAAAAGGTACAGCTGTCCCTGTACACTATGCTGGCATAGAAGGCGAGCGGAGTGTAGCTCCAAACATTCTTAACCTCAGCACTAGATGGAGGACGGTAAATCTCACGCTCCGGCCACTTTATTCCCCGGAAAAGAGCCCCGGGCGTTTTGGAGAAGAGAAAATCTCTTACTCCTGCCGGGATTCGAACCCCGGATTTTCCAACCCGTACCCTAGTTACTATACAAATTAGGCTACGCTGGCAGCTTGTTCATTATAAGGCAAAGCAAACGTTCTGTCTGTCCTGAATTAACCACCACACCATGAAAACATATGGGGAGTGGATAGAGCTCTACGCAGGCTTAACTTCGACACGGGGCCCAGCCACAGTTTTGCTATCCTTCATTACAGCACTCAGCACTCTGCACCTTGATGCAGAATTCGACCTACTCGTGTGTTTGCCATGCGCGTCTTCACGTCACCATTTTACGAGTATTTATAGCACTGCGCCTTTACGATTGCACACACTGGTGCATTACGTCCGCCGCAACTTGGGACCGCACGCCTTGACGTTAGAAATTACCTGTCAAGAGCGCTACATTCTTCCGCGCCTAGCTGGGGCTTGCTGCATTACACGCAGGAGAGCCAGGAATCTTCAAATATAGGTGGTACCGTAGACGCATGTGAGTGGTATATGTTTCATTCTCCGGTCGCTTTATTCCCGAACGACGAGCAACTTCTACCCGCTGGCTGGGCCCCAGCGTCGGTCTGTTTGTGGTGGCAAAGAGAAAAATCTTTTTCCCTGCCGGTAATCGAGCCCTGGCTCTCCAGCCTCTATCCATTGCAGGAGTGACAATGTTAAACCAGTAAATTACTCACGACTGGACATCTTTTGACGAGACGACACTGTGCCATGTATGACGTCACTTTTGCCGCAGATCGTGAAGAAGGAAGTGACGACAGAAAGCGCCCGTGACAATGGCCGTTATGTAGGATGACGTCATGCTCCAAGCGCCACATGTCCGCTGTGGCCTTGGTACATACGGGCCCACCTGCACCGTCGCGGTTACTTCAGATTATTTCCCTTCTTTTTGCAATGTACATGGCTAAAATTCTGCCCCGGGCTGCACAGTGCCCGATCGCGCTTGGTTCTACCGTGCATTGACAGTAGGTTGGTTCTCCAGACAATGGGTGCAGAGGCCGACTGGCTACTTCGCTGCATACAGACAAATGCAGCATAGTTGCAATGACCGCGTGGCGCTTCTTACATGCGTTACACATATTTACCGTCATAGTTTTCGAGAACACGACAACGAGAAGTAGAACCAAAATAGCGTAGGCCTAATTACCTTACGCGTGTCTCTCTCTGAAGGCCTTAACTTTAACATACTCTCCGAAATATTTTAAAAAATGTGCCTGTGTTATATCTTGTAACGAATTAGAAATTATTTATAGGTGCAAATATGTGGCAACAATTCAGATCAAGAAGATGAGATGGAAGAGGCATGCAGTATGATTGACAGAGATAAGAAATGCATATAAAATTGTGGTGGGGAAACCTGAAGGGAAAAGGCCACTTTCGAAACCTAGGCATAGATGGGAGGACCTATCAAATGGATTTTAAAGAAAGAGTTAGAAGGATGTTGACTGGATTCATCTCGTTCAGGATATAAACCAAAGGAAGCTCCTGTAAACACGGTATAGAACTCTTATGTTACATGTAATTACACGCAGCTACATGTTTCGGAATAAATCTGCCATCACCACACCTCGACTGGCAATACAACGTCGAGAATCAGAAACATATTTATATGTATTTTTCACATATTACACTTTAACATGATCACGCATATTGTGGAAATATATGTGCAGGGTATCATTTGACGGCTCATGTTATTGAAAATTTTTAAGATAATCATACGCAACGGTGTGTTACAACTGAAAGTTAATCCCTATTCTCACCCACACTAAAACATTCGTCTGTATACATCCCTTTTGTACCAGGATTCTTTTTTGCCAGGTTTCACCAACTTGTTAACAATGTGGAAAAACTTAAAAATTTACTACTTATAACTAGAGTGAGCCAAAGAAGAGCGATCTGATTGCATCCCTGTAATACATCGGGTGTCTTGTTCGTCTGTCATACGACATGACTCATCATCATTCGCAATAGTCCTGCCACGGATCGTTCGAAAATGTATAACTAAAGCATTTTACACACCTGAGTCAAATAGACTGATATTTAAATAACATAAATAATACAAATAATAATATAAAAGACTGATATTTGTTTACCATCCGGTGACCACCGAATACCCCGGTCTAGAGGGTATCAATTCTGACTTGTATGCGGAAGGTCCCCAGTTCATATCTTGGCCTGAAAAACCGGGTATCCTAAACTATTCCGTGGATTTATTCAGGCCTTCCAAACAAATTCCGAGATAGTCCCGCAAATTAGGTCATAATCCTTTCCTTCCGAATCCTTACAAACCCATTACTCACTATCCAACCTACCATTCCACACTATATAGTCTTAACTACCGCTAGCATCTTTAAGTAAACAATAAATAAATAAAATTACTGTAACCACTTGCATGAATTTATAATGGCCTTGCGTTCTGGCATTAATTACAAACATAATATTCAGTGACAGGCTGAATGGGTTACAAAGATTCGTGTTACTTCTGGTAAATAAATAAACTTCATATTTCGACATATATGTTGTGCGTGATCACTGTACCGTTTAATTGTTCCAAAGAACCTAATATAAAAAAAATAATCAGTTTCGAGATTTTACTCAGTTCTAAGTGCATGTAGGAAGTTTGTGTTAAAACAGGCCATAACCAAAACTTCTCCCATAGCCCTACTTCAGCATTCATGATCGTATTACTTTGCACTACTTTATGCCCACATAATCGCATCACTTGATGAGATATTATAAATTATTCGAATAAATACAAAGACCGAAGACTTGTAAGACCTGTAGGCTCTAAGCGGGATTTCATTCAGAGCCATGGGCTACTATTCTTCTGGGCAAAGTGCTAGTTACATTAAACCACAGTTTAATCGTTAAATAAATAAATAATCTGGCTGAATGACGCGAGTTAAGAAAGCTGCGTTCTCCCCTTATCGCCGATGGTTTAGTATACTAAAAGAGGTTTCAGGTGCTTGTTTGTGCGATGAAATTATTGTAATCCTTTTTCATATGCATTACACCATTAGACGCTAAAACGTCAGATATTTTCTTCTACACAACACTACAGGAAACCAAACCACCTACCTTGTAGTCATATTGCAGTTTATCAGTACACACAGAAACACACAGCACGCACTTTCATCGCAACGTCCAACACGACAGACTTCGTACGCGTAAAGAGCTGCTCAGTTGTTTCCTCTCGAAAACTGTCGATACATGCCATACCTTCCAAGGAAGAAGATATTTACAAGCAGGCAATATCAAGCAGCAGCACAGATATGTTTAGCACTAGTGGTTACATTATGCATCACCATGTTTATCATTACAAATTGTACTTATGCCCACAGAGTGCGTATACTCTTTAGTGTTTTGTATGGTTCTCAGCATAAACGATTACTTTCCTGTACAGAATTAACTAACTTTTTATATATATATATATATATATATATATATATAGTCCGACAATTGTACAATTTAATCACATCAACTTTGTAACACTGCTCTACATGTTTCGAACTCTTAATTTCGGTTCATCATCAGGGACTCGTCATTTCAAACTACACACCTTTACATAAATTGGTACAATTGTCCATACAGTAAAAACAGAATATCATGAATGCCTCACAATATTCTGTTTTTCCACTAAGGAGGCCCGGGTTCGATTTCAGGCAGTCCATGCAAGATTTCTGATAGACGAAGTGGCAGCAGGGCAGGTTTCTCTATAAGAACTTCGGTTTTCCCTTATCAATATTATTCCATCAACGCTCGACACTCATCTTCATCTACATGCTGCTCTTATCTGAAGGACTAACTGGCGAAGACTGGGAACTTTCCAAAAAAGCAACGCTCTTTCGGAAATCGGGGAGCACTGCATATAAATATACGTTCAGCAGTCACTTTCAAAGGGTTACTTTAGTTGTATCTTTATATGAAGTTCTTAATTTCGTTGTATCATTGTCAAGAAAACTAAATCACTGCCTTAAAATTAAAACAACGTTCTGTTGTGTACTGTGTGCCTAACTTCTGGGATAAAATTCTACTCACTGTCACTGTGTTCTTAATGCGTTCTAGTACGGTAACGAAACTTTCTTTTTTCCTATGGCTCGACAGCCCTTAGGGGGCCTAGGCCTCGTCATTTTAAGACGCTTCACGATCACACATTTCAGACACACCACACTCGGTAGGACTCCTCTGGACGAGGGACCAGCCCGTCGCAGAGACCTCTACCTGACAACACACAACACTCACAAGAGACAGACATCCATGCCCCGGTGGGATTCGAACCCACGATCCTAGCAAGCGAGCGGCCGCAGACCCACGTCTTAGACCGCACGGCCACTGGGATCGGCACGGTAACGAAACTGCCTGGTCCTTAATTTTTTATGACTCCGGTCAGTTGCGTAAAATTCAGCTCGATTAACTTTTTGATCTGCCTTGAGACATTCCATGAACTCATAAGGACGAATTTGCTAAGAATATATTTACTGAAATGCATATAGAATCTGAATTACAGTAGACATTTCTTCCGGCAATCGATATTCCGATACGCAAAGTGTGATGACGTCACAAGCTTCTGGGGACAGAAGTGCAATAAGTCTTACAAACTGACTGTTTTCTACTTGAGATTGTAATAAATTTTCTAGTTTACATTGCAAGCAAATTTTCCATCCTGCGGGATCGTAAATAAATTTCTAGTATTTCTGGTAACAGATTTAGAAATGATAACAGTTGGAAATTAGGCTCTACACCCTTCTCTTCTGTGCCCATTTGTTAAACCTCTGAATTACCCTTCGACTATAACACATCTTAGTTTGTAACTTTATAAATGAGGAGCACAGACACCTTGTGGTGTGGCAATGAATTATCTGTATCGAACCCATGTGCTCTGTTGTTTCAAGTTCAGTAACCTTTTTTAATTTCTGGTGTAAGAAAATTCGTTCTACGCTAAAAATATGAGGCCATTATGATTCAGAGGTTTTGGCACTGACCTAACGTAGAGAAGGTCCAGTTTTCTAAGTCTTTGGATCCAGTCGGGCTTATCAAAACATGTGGCCATTATTTTACCTGACAAATATCGGTTGTCAGCTCTAGCGTATTAACGCAACCCACTCAACCGACCGCCCACACGGGCGACGGGAAGTTAAAAAAGACAGTTACCAGATAAAATAAGGATCCTGTGCTTGTCTCACCTCCAGAAAGTCAAAAGTTGCTGAATACAGCGCACATTAGCCCCCACGGTTCATTCCATATTACGCAGTACGTTCCGTTGCCAGTTATTATAGTTCCTGTCTTCAGGGGGGAATATATAAGTTACAGGGTGAACGAAAAATCCACGGCCAAACCTACAGAAAGCGAATCTACACAATACAAGACACAATGGTTTATGAACATAGGTCTTATGGAGCACTGTTTCCGAGTTACGGACTCTTCATGATTAAAGAAAATGCTCAAAGTGTCCAACTTGAACTTCAAAACGGGAAGTTGCGCATCTGAACAGTGATTGTCTGACTCGCTGAAAACTTCCAGGTGTCGCACGAATCATCTCACATCCATTTTGTGTTCGTTGTTGCAAGTCCTGGATGTCACTGACTTCTGTAGCATAAACGGTAGCTTTTAGACGTCTCCAGAGATAAAAATCTTTCTTTCTCATTCTGACTTCTTTCTACCTACTCGTTGTAGGTGTAGATGCTTACTGTTAAATCTGATCACACTCAGTGACACACATACACTTACACTAGGTAGAACCCCTCTGGACAAGGGATCGGCTCGTCGCAGAGACCTCTACCTGACAACACACAACAATCACAAGACACAGACATCCTGCAATCCCAGCAACGAGCGGCCGCAAAACCACGCATTTCAGCACGCGGCTACTCGGATCTGCGAGATAAAAACGTAGGCCTAAGGGATTTAAGTCAGGGGAACGAACAGGCCATGCTGTTGGTCCACCTCATCCTATCCACTATTTCGGAAACACGTTCTACAAGAATTCCCGAATTGCAAGAAGAAAATGTGGTGGAGCGCCATCGTGCATGAACCGCAAATTTATCCCAGTCTGCAGATCCACATCATGCAGCAGCTCTGGAAGGACGTTTCGTAGGAAACCGTGGTAAACCGGCCAGTCAGACGTGGTAGAAGAAAGTAGGGCCCCAGAAGTCTGTCCCCTGACATGCCTGTATGGAAACTCAAGGTGGACACTTTGAACATCTTTAATCATCAGAAGGCCGTAACTCGGAAACCATGCTTCAGATGGCCTATGTTAATATAATATTTTTTCTTGTAATGCGGTATATATTATTTATTTAGGTTCTATCCGACAAATGTACACTTTTATTATCTATTATTCGATACATATATTTCATTGAAGATGGTTCAACGTGTTTCGAACCTTATATGAGGTTCATCTTCAGGGACATCTGTTTTAAATTACATCAGCCCTTCTTCAAAGGTACATGTTAGGTTATACACTTTAAAATGTTGTCTTTGTTGGCTTGGTTACTATATATACATCAGGTTGTACGTTCGCTTGTGGTAGGTTTGGCCGTGCATTTTACGTTCACTCTGCACATGCTTCTCTATTTGTTTTTCGATCTGAAATATGAAGACAAGCCGAAGTTAGAATAGCGAAAGGCCTCGGTTAGATTTGTCTGTCCTCAACCATACTCGAACCTTGTGATTCCCGAATATGAAACAAGATTGACAGTCGTTACATTAGACACGGTCAGAATTCAATTGTGTTGACCGGTGTCTAGCAAGTGTTGACCGGTGTCTAGCAAGTGTTGGCCGGTGTCTAGCAAGTGTTGATCGGTGTCCAGCAAGTGTTGACCGGTGTCTAGCAAGTGTTGACCGGTGTCTAGCAAGTGTTGACCGGTGTCTAGCAAGTGTTGACCGGTGTCTAGCAAGTGTTGACCGTTGTCTAGCAAGTGTTGACCGGTGTCTAGCAAGTGTTGATCGGTGTCTAGCAAGTGTTGATCGGTGTCTAGCAAGTATTGACCGGTGTCTAGCAAGTGTTGACCGGTGTCTAGCAAGTGTTGACTGGTGTCTAGCAAGTGTTGACCGGTGTCTAGCAAGTGTTGACCGGTGTCTAGCAAGTGTTGACCGGTGTGTAGCAAGTGTTGACCGGTGTCTAGCAAGTGTTGACCGGTGTCTAGCAAGTGTTGACCGGTGTCTAGCAAGTGTTGACCGGTGTCTAGCAATATTGGCTCGTCCTACATTGAAAGCCGCGTCTCATAAAGAGCCTTCTGAAAAGGAAACGACATCAAAATGCAGATATTTTATATACTAGCCTTTTCACCGACTTCGCTTTAACAGTCTCTGTTTATTAGCGGTAACTTTATTTGACGATTACAGTCTTCTGGTATTCTGAAGATAGAAATTGCAGATTCCTCCGAAACGTTGATACCAATCTACCATACTAAACGGCATCATAACCCAGAATGCCATAATCTTGATATTACTGTGAGACCCTCAAATACCACGAATAGGTTTTAATCCAATTTTCGCTCCAAACATATTTACTGCATGAATATATGCAAGTGCATTTGATTTTAATGGTGTAAAAACATGTTTTATATAAGTTTTCAGGCTTCCACGGCACGTGTTGTTCAAATTATAGTCGTTTGGGTTGTTGTACCGTGTAGGATCATAAGTCTGTTCTCGTGTTTGGAAGAAACGTGCTCCGAAACGTCAGAACAAGCTTAAGATCCTACAGGCTGTAATAACCAGGAATAAGAATGTCAATTGAATATGCTTTAAATTAAATTTACGCCCCTTTCAGCTCATTAACCACGTATTTTACAATGTTTTTTTTCTACCACATGGAATCTACGTGACAAAAATCTGGGTTCACTTATACTTTTCTTATTTTGAGTGGACATCACGTTAAAGGCGGAACTAGACAAACAATTCGGTGAAGCATCAAGGTTCGGACCTGACCTACATCCTGGGACACACGGCAATGATGAGGTCAAGGCGTTCAGCAAGTAATTACCACTAGGAAAAACATATAGCTAGCCGGTATTTACAGATGAGGAAGGCTATTCATTGCTATAATACGAGTTTTTAGGAGCTTAAGTCATAATTTCAATAACAAGATACAATTACAAAAAACACGCTGTGAGAATGACGTTCCATCGTTACGAGGTTATACGTTCTAATAGACAATGAAATTATGGCACTTAGGTACAGAATACATAAAAACGGTTAGTTCATGGATCTTTGTAGCATGAAATTACTTCGACTTGCCAGTTTAAGTGGCCATTAGCCCTTTAAATACGAAAAGTAATCGGACTCAGTTCGTACCGCGCAGTAAACACTCTCCACCTCGGTTATAAAAAACCAATCAATTGATATTCTATAAGGTAAAAGTTGCTGTCTGCTCTGAGATCCGTACAAAACACATAAACACAGTGTAAGCAGCATGTAGAATTGTTGAATGTTAAACCTGGTGGTAAGTAAAGTAACCGCTAGGCTTCAAAAGGTTAACACACAACCTTTCCGAGCATGAGGACACCACTTTAAGGTAAGAAGCCAGCCCAACTTAGAAAGGTTTCTTCTAACAGAGGTAATTTTAAAACACTCGTATATTACATGGAGGGCTTATTTTTTTTACAATGGAGCAACAGCCCCCATCGGGCCACGGACTCCTCATTATCCAGGATTCTCGATCACACTCAGACACATCACACTCGGTAGGACTCCTCTGGACGAGTGATCAACCATGTCCCCGGCGGGATTCTAACCCAAATCCCAGCAAGCGCACGGCCGCAGACGCATGCCTTAGACGGTGCGGCCACTGGGATCGGCATATAACGTGCTTATACGACCTTAATTTAATATCTTCTTCTAGGCTTCCAAACACTAAGACCGTAAAATTACATAATTTTGTGTTGCGTCTTTTGAACATAAGACAAAATTTGCTGCAATGAGGTCTCGAATTAATTTGCAGTGTATTAAATTTAGTTTTTTTTTGCCGATCCCAGTGGCCGTGCGGTCTAAGGCGTGGGTCTTTGGCCGCTCGCTTACTAGGATCGTGGGTTCGAATCCCACCGGGGGCATGGATGTTTGTGTTGTGTTTGTTGTAAGGACGGTAGCATGGAACGTAAAGTGACATGAAGGACGAAAGGATTTAAACAGTACAAAAATGGATCAAAGGTGAAAACCCCCGGGACAGACAAAAAAAATAATCCCACCGGGGGCATGGATGTCTGTCTCTTGTGAGTGTTGTGTGTTTTCAGGTAGAGGTCTCTGCGACGAGCTGGTCCCTCGTCCAGAGGAGTCCTACCGACTGTGGTGTGTCTCAAATGTGTGTGACCATGAAACCTCGACGAAACGAGGAGGCCTAGGCCCATATAAGGCTGTCGAGCCATAAAAAAAAATTTTGTTTTTATGTAGCAATAATTTATATTTATTTCGCAATAAATCTAAGGTCATGAAAATTAGCGGACAGAAGACGTCATTTAACTGAGACGTCTTGTTAATACTTTACTACTATGGTAAGCTCTCTGCTGGCATCATGAACATTTCAGTAACAATGCTGCCTATGATACTAACTTTTCTTCAGAAGCTAATAGTGTTGCAGCAATGCTTTTGTGGATCCCAAAGTTCACTTCGTTTTTCAGAAAAAAACCCGTCCCTAGTTTCCTGCCCTCAGCCTATGACATTACAGAAACCCGACCAAGAACAGGCGTTTCCTATAATGTTGATATCTACCGTTTTTATGTATGTCCTATAAATCTCATTTTTATGTGCTTTTATAAAGAAATACTTTTTTGCATAATTACACAGAATTTATCGTTTCGCCGGACAGCAGAATCACTTTTATGCTTCTGTCTATTCAAATCCCGTCGGTTGAGAAACCCGTTATAAGGATAAAATGACTTATCAAAACACAGTACCTTTCTAAACTAATTAAACATTTCACAAAAAAATTATTTTAAAGGTAAAGGTATCCTGTACAGGCCTGAACAGGCCCTTAGGGCTCCAGCAGGTTCAGGCTCCCAGAATTTCTAGACATTCGGCACAGGAAGGTGGTAAGGTTGTCAACCCTACTCACCGACCACCTTTACCGCCCAGGAAATATCCCTGGTACTCATTTCTGTTAGAGGCTTAGTCGACCCCAGGGCCATAGTGCGCCCGGAAGGATTAAGTAAATGAAAAATCCCAATGACTCCAACAGGAACCGAACTCGCGACCTTCCGGCTTGTAGCGCAGTGCCTCAATCAACTGTGCCACCGCGTGCCCCCCAAAATAATTTTAAGATCATTATAATGTCGGTGTGTGTGTGTCCGACTAACAGCCTTCGATTCGCTATTTGAGAGTTTTCTTTTGTTTCTAAGCCGTGTGGTAGGTGAGTGTTCCGACGTTCGGAGGAATGTACCGCCTCCATCTTCAGGGTGACTGAGTACGGTTCAAGAGGATGCTGGGTTGGGAAGAAATGAATGTCGGTTATATGGGAAAGCTAGAGGAAATGTGGTCAATCAGAGTCCTAGGTAGGGGAGAAGACTAGGGCCCGAGCGCGTCTCACGCAGTCCAAACACCGACATAGCCAACTCGTACGTCCCTCATCGCACAATTAAACCGCTAATCAGTTAGTACGTTTAGCGACAACTTCTGCCATAATAATGCAGCACAGTGTATAAAGTTGCGTGAAACTGGATCCATGAAAGCCTAAGGCGAGACACGCATGGAAGGGAAGTGGGGGAGCATGTCAGACTGCTGGCATCAGCCATAGACTTAGCAATGTCAGACTGCTGGCATCAGCCATAGACTTAGCAATGTCAGACTGCTGGCATCAGCCATAGACTTAGCAATGTCAGACTGCTGGCATCAGCCATAGACTTAGCAATGTCAGACTGCTGGCATCAGCCATAGACTTAGCAATGTCAGACTGCTGGCATCAGCCATAGACTTAGCAATTTCAGACTGCTGGCATCAGCCATAGACTTAGCAATGTCAGACTACTGGCATCAGCCATAGACTTAGCAATGTCAGACTGCTGGCATCAGCCATAGACTTAGCAATGTCAGACTGCTGGCATCAGCCATAGACTTAGCAATTTCAGACTGCTGGCATCAGCCATAGACTTAGCAATGTCGGACTACTGGCATCAGCCATAGACTTAGCAATGTCAGACTAGTGACATCAGCCATAGACTTTTTAAATAACAACTGATATGCATGGTAAAAAGAATGGAAAAGTAAATAAGATCTTAGCTCTTCTGGGATGTTACGCAGCGTATATATGTAGTTAGTTACCGACGTATCGGAACAATCTATCTGTCAAATCTTCAAGGGTCAAGCAGTCCAAGAAGAATGCCGGCAACATTTCCCCTTTCCGAGTCCTCCGCTCTCCACTAACCCTACTGGCTTGCGTCACATTCTCTGAGAACCTATCACTGTCCACCATTCCCTATATCACTGTCCACCATTCCCTATATCACTGTCCACCATTCCCTATATCACTGTCAACCATTCCCTATATCACTGTCCACCATTCCCTATATCACTGTCCACCATTCCCTATATCACTGTCCACCATTCCCTATATCACTGTCCACCATCCCTATATCACTGTCCACCATTCCCTATATCACTGTCCACCATTCCCTATATCACTGTCCACCATTCCCTATATCACTGTCCACCATTCCCTATATCACTGTCCACCATCCCTATATCACTGTCCACCATTCCCTATATCACTGTCCACCATTCCCTATATCACTGTCCACCATTTCCTATATCACTGTCCACCATTCCCTATATCACTGTCCACCATTCCTTATATCACTGTCCACCATTCCCTATATAACTGGACACCTAAGCGTTCCCAGCATTCTTCTTGGACTGCTTGACCCTGCAAGATGGGCCCGATAGGTTGTCCCAAAACGTCGGTACCTAACTACCAATCTACGCTGAGTAAACTCCCAGAAGAGCGAAGATCTCATTCACAACGCAGCGGAAGCCTGAAATCGCGCAACGTAAAGGTAAAGTTGTCCCTGTGCATACCATGAAAGCACATGAGGAAGTGGTGGTATAGCTCCACTCATTCTTACATTCGGCAGTATATTGAAGTGAGTGGTCAGCTTCACAACCTGGCCGCTATACCCCCGGGGAAAGAGGCCCGCTAACCATTGAATAAAAGGCTGGGTGGACCCTGGACGCTTGGGAGGACAGATGAATATCTTGCCCTGACGGGAATCGAACCATGATTCCTCAGTCATCCAGCCTGCAGCCTAGTCACTACACCGACAGTGTTATCCACCGCCCAAGGAATTATACCAAATGTTAACACCGTTATATGTAGTCTATTTAAGATCTGTATTTCAATATAGAAACCCTCAATTCTAGGACGGCCTATAAAAAAGTCATTAAATAGCTTAAATAAAAATTTCTGGCTCCCCCCCCCCCCCCCCCCACAATGGCGTAGTTAGAATTTTTGGCTCCCGGGGGCCAGTAATCGCAAATACCACCCGTAAAATAAATTATGAACTTAAAAATAACAATTATTTATTGAATTTCCTGTTATTTTTCTCATTATCTTAAAAAAATGTTGAACGGAATAATCAAATTCTTTTCATTTCAATATTCATTTTGCAGCCCCTTGTACTCTGCTACCCGGGGCGGCCGCACCATTCGCCCCACTGGCGAAGCCCCTGGTTCCCCCTCCCCCAAGCTGGCAGGAGTCCTGGCGGTGCCCATGAAGTCAGCAGGTATCGACACCACAAAACCTTCAACTGTGTGACTGTGTAGTGAGAAGTTAATCGAATTGTTCTTCTTTTATTTCATACTGAGGAATGTAGCGCCCCTAATCACAGCCCAAACGACAAGCGCGCCTCTGTCGTCCGAGCTCTACGGCCAGGCTACGTTCACTACAACAGACGGGCAACACCAACACGGAGGTCAGCCAGGACTTTACCGCATCGCTCGCAAGGCCGCAATATCAAAGGCCGGGCACTGAGCTGTTTTTACGTAACATTGCCCATAACAGCATTACACATTGCAAGAAGACAACGAAGGTCCTGATGATACATGGGTGGGAAGAAGAGAAAGATACTGATAGCGTTATGGTTTATTTAGTGACGCTTTCACTATAACTAAGAGTGTATGGCATAAGACGATGGGATGGTAAGTTAAAAGTGAATTAGAAAGTATGCAGAAGGAAGCAGTTGGCCCGTAACTTGAGGCACTACGCCAAAATTGCCTGGAGAAACTGATGAGGGAAGTCACAATGAATCTTAGAACAGACGGTCTCTGGGACGAGATATGAACCCGGGACCTCCTGAGTATGAGGCAGAGATGCTAACCATCTTGACCTCGAGGTTCAGTTAAGATGCTACTGACTGTCTTAATTTGATTGTTCTGTTTTGTCGTTTGTTGTTTCCATAGCGCAACAGCCCCTAGTGGGCCAGGACCTCCTCATTATCGAGGCTTAACGATCACACTCAGACACACCATACTCGGTAGGACTCCTCTGGACGAGGGACCAGCCCGTCGCAGAGACCTCTACCTGACAACACACAACAATCACAAGAGACAGATATCTATGCCCCCGGCGGGATTCGAACCCGCAATCCCAGCAAGCGAGCGGCCGCAGATCTACACCTTAGACGGCGGCCACTGGGATCGGCGTTGGTTCTTGTGTAAATAATATAACGACGCTGGGTGAAATTGTATAATGAATTAGGAGGTTTGAAGATAGCGATGACTGAGCAAATTGAATACGGCACCGTCGGACCAACTTCAAGGCTAAGACAGGTGGTTGCACCAAGCTAAATTCCAGCCATGGCGATAACATGAAGACTTCGTGATCCAACCGACTTTACTCTCCACGATAACCATGGTCTGTGAGTGCCATGACGATCTCGGTGTCGCAGTGGAAACAAACATCTTTAACTGCCCTCCCGGAAGTTGAACTCCTGTCTGTCTCTCACGTATTCATCGCTGCTCCCATTCGCGTGCGGCGCCCGAGAAAAATAATAAAGTGAGGATAGATGGTGCCGGCTGGGATTCGAATCGTGTGCTTTCGGAATGACAACTTTCCTTGTTTACTACGGCCTCTGAAATGTAACGTACCAAGGCTCTTGTAAAGGATAACGCCTCCTAACACAGAAGTATAGATATTTCATTCTAACACAGTACCGTGTTTAGCCGTTTGTCCAATACACCAACGATAGATTATGTGTTCTGACACAATAGGCCTAACTCCTTCAGCGAAGAAACCAATAGTCATGTCTTCTGTGTTCCAACACTGTTAACTCTTTATTTAAAGAACGGAACTTATTTGAATTTTGTTTAAAGATTCAGTTCCTACCTCACAGTAAACACACTGTGTCTCCATTGTAAATTCAAGCAATTAATTCTGTGTAGGGAAATAATTACTGCTTGTTCTCATAACCTTACGAAACACTGCCTGTCTTTGTGACCACATGTACATGTCAATACACGCGGTACAACACAACAGCCACCGTGTGTCAATGCACCTTGGCAAGACCGAGATCACTAATTATGAAGGAAGCGATCCTGTTCATGATACTCAATTCACCTATAGAGCCGTGATGGGCTCCAGAAATTGTGCTGTCTAGAGAAGTAAAATGCATTACAATCACTTTTATTACACTAAAAATCACTGTCATTATCTTTGATGAAGCTCATCAGAACGTAGATCGCACGTTAATTCGGCGTCAGTGACTTAGACTCCAAGACCGTGGGCCGAATGCGGCCCTCGAGGAAAGTATTGGCGGCCCTCGAGGAAAGTATTGGCGACCCTCGAGGAAAGTATTTGCGGCCCTCGAGGAAAGTATTGGCGGCCCTCGGTAACATGAATAGTTTCAATAATACAAGTTAACAAACATAATATAGTAGGTCTACAGAACAAAATGGGGGCACGCGGCGGCACAGTTGGTTGAGGCACTGCGCTACAAGTCGGAAGGTCTCGGGTTAGATTCCCGATGGTGTCATTCGAATTTTTCATTGAAATAATCCTTTCGGTCGCACTAGGGCCTTGGGGTCGACTCAGCCTCTAGCAGAAATGAGTACCAGGGATATTTCCGGGGGGTAAAGGCGGCCGGTGCGTAGGGCTGACAACCTTACCACCTTCATGTGCAGATTGTCTAGAAATCTGGGAGCCTCAAACTCCTGGAACCCTAAGGGCCTGTCCAGGCCTGTAATGGGATTGCTGCTTTGCTTGCAGAACAAAATACGTTGCCCTCATCTAATATCAAATAACAGACACAAATGTCGTTGTTTGGAAATAACAGCGTTCTAGTTAATTCCCCCTGCGATATATGTATACAGAAATGCGGCCCTCGGGCGAGTCCTTACGAATTATGTGGCCCTCCTGTGACTTGAAGTTGGCCAGCCCTGGCTTGAATCAGATTCTGTAAGACACTTAACGCTATTAAGAACAGGGTCGGACCCGTAGGCTGGAAAGTAACTTCCGTTCAGGTTGTTTGCAAAAATAAACGAATCTTCGCTGTGTGAACGCTGTTACTTGGCATTTTGTGAGTATTCTTTGAAACACAATAGGCATCAGTATTAAATAACGTAGTTTTAAAAAGTCAGGTGAAGCAGACGTACGTACGAAATCCTAAATTCTTATCATACAATAAATGGAATTTCCCTTTTATGCACAATAAATTTATAACATACGTAAGCCCATCCCTGCAGCTGCGCGGTCATTAAGCGTGTTCAGTATTCTGCCATTCGAACACTGCGATCGTGGATTCGCATCTCGTGTGGGGTATAGATTATTGACAGCATTTCTTGCTTGTGTTTGTGTATAGGTAGAGGCCTGGTCCAAGGAGTGCCACCACCTGTCTACAAACACGATGCACACATGCAGACGATGGAAGGCCCTGAGCCTTTAGCGCAGCATACTTAAGACAGAAACCTTAATTTAGAGTTCACGTTCTTAAGTTAAACTCGTATTTCTCTTCCTAAAACTTAAGTGAGCCACAAAATTTCTTTCAAAGGTCCACAAATGATTAACGCTATAATAAAGAAACTAGTGTACAACTCTTCTTATACTTTTGTCAGCATTAAGAACATATTAAACTCAGGGAATGCCAGCCACCATTGGGTCAAGAATCTTTTGTCTTTCCGTTTGCTATCCAAAAACATGAAGACTAAAATATACAGAACAATAATTTTGCCTGTTTTTTTACATGGATATGAAACTTAGTGTCTGACACTGAGGAACGGACACAGACAGGGTGTTCTAGAATAGGGTGCTGGGAAAGCTATTTGGCCTAAGGAGGAATTAACAGGAGACTGAAGAAAACTGCACAATGAGGGGCTTCATGATTTGTATCCCTCACAAATATAAGTCGGGTGATACATTAATAATAATGAGATTGGCGAGACATGTGGCACGTATGGGGAAGAAGGAAAATGCATATACGGTCTTGGTGGGAAACCTAAGATCTAGGCGTAGATAGGAGGATAATATTTAAATGGATGTTAACAAAACTGGATTGCAGAGCGTGCACTGGATTTATAGGGCTAAGTATAGGGACAAATGGCCGGCTCTTTTGAAGACCGGAGTGAATGTTCAGGTTCCATAACAAAGCGCAGAGTTTCTTGAATAGCTGAGGGACTGTTAGCTTGTCGTGAAGGACTCTGCTCCATGGAGTTAGTTAGTCAGTCTGTCAGTCAGTTACTTAGATACCGGTATGGTTTTGTAAGCGTGCAGTAGGTGTAATGCTACATACCTCATTCCGCCACTGCAAACGTGCTCTGTGCCAACTGGATCTCACCAGTACAGAGTGGATCAGTCCGGATTGGCAAATGGACCGCGCAGGAAAGACATGCAGCTTGCTGCCACAAGCGGTTTCACTTCCCGTCTCACCTGACCCTGATACATGGGTGCCAGTTCACTGAACGTTGTGTGACTCTTGTTTGCAGATTTTCAATACAAGTCTTGAGGACTCTGTCCACCGTCTGCGGATCCAAACACACAAAATGTAAACACAACGTATAGGAAACAGAATCTGTTTGTGTACTCAGATAACAACGTGAAGACACCCAGCTGGACCCGTTAGACCGACCGACCCAGGTTGCCCATCAGAGTAAGAACAGCTACATCTAAAGGGACCAATTCAACACATGCCTCCCCAGCAGTTTACGTTGTACCTGCGGACAGAAACAGATCCAGTTTCAGAGACGTTGTGTTACCGTTTGCATTTTGGTATTTTTGGTACAATATTCATACAAATCCACGGAGCACAGTGCTTGTTGAGAAGCTAACAGTTTGAATTTAGACTTCTGCCGCGATGTTGATGAGATCTGTGCTCTTCTGGGATATTACGCGGCGTAGTGTGGTAACTGTTTCTCCTCGGACTCTTGACCCTTGAAGATGGGACCGATACGTTGTCCCGAAACGTTGGTAAACAATTACCACACGACGCCGCGTAATATCCCAGAAGAGTGCAGATCTCAAGCTAATAGTTCCTCAGCTAGTCAAGAAATTCCCCAAATTTTATGGACCCCGAAAGTTCGGTACCGTGTTTACAAAAGCCCGCCACTTTTTCCCATCCTTTCCAAGCCCTCTGATCCTGTTTTTTTTTACAAATCCATTTTAATTTTAGAACACTAGACGATGGGCAAAGGACATAAGGTCAGTGACCCAAAATAAAGTGTACCACAGGCAAAACAATGTAGAATTGAATAAATCTGATAGGATTGCAATTTAAACGTTTAGAGCTTTTGTACACAGCTCGTCGGCCATATCATAGAAATGTCAAATAATGAAACGAACGGCTTGTAGAAACAGAGCAGCACAATCCAGTTAATAGACAGTGACACAAATCCTACGGAAAAATTTTAAATGATATTACTGTCTTGATTGGGGTTTGCGTCTCACGGTGGTGACTACGAATACTACTGTCTTCTGGGGTAGGATATCGTGTAGTTTGATAGATCGGTACCGACATTTCGGAGGAAATTACCTTCGAAATGGAAGAGTGAGGTAAAAGAAAACTTTCTCTTAAACAGTGATGCTGGAAAAAGGATGTACCTCCGAAACGGTGGTGCTTATCTACCACGACTTTCACAATTATAATTTTCGCTGCCCTGAGTGACATTGAAACTCGGACTGACAGAGCAAGTTACATGAAATCGATGTAAATTGCGATCAAATTATGAATTTACGGAACAGGATGACTTAGCGGAAACGCACCAGACTTGTATTTAGGAGATTCGTGTTTCGAATCTCGGTCGAAACACCGACCAGAATTACTGAGGTTGTTCGTGGCTTTTCTCAGACCTTCCGGGCAAATACCGAGATAGTATAATGATTATGCCAGCTACTGCTTCCTTCCAGGCCCTTTGCAATTCATCACTCACGGTATGGTTCGAAGCAGCAGTCTCCAATAACCGATAACCTAAAGAAAACATGAATTTAATTTGAATCTGGTCATTTCTCTACAAATTCATTCATACATGTCCATACGGGTGGGTTGTTAAATAACATTCAGCAGCAAAACTCTGTTTCCACGGAGTAGGGCTACAGTCTTTAACCTCATACACAACTTGCCCAATTCATTTTCTGTATACGTCACAACCTTCACTGTATTTAGTTACATCCGTGACCGGGGCTTATATCATCACATTGTAACCACAATACAAAATTAAATTTCCATTAATAATGAAAAGAAAGCACCTCATAATTTTTGCTACTGAATATTAATTCCACCTTATTTCTGTCGCCCTGTACTTACCAGGTGTGCCAGCATTTTTTGTTTGCCAACGAACAGCAATCCAGCTCCTACAGAGAACCAATGGGATGCCAGCAAAGATAGAATATAGCACAGCACTCTGACGCGTCACCCTGCCTATGGCAAGAAAGCTGTACAAACTTCAAATTACATCAAATTTATTTTGCACACACGTCTTTCCCTTGGTCAGTCTAATGCAGCAGAAACAGCTCAAATATGAGCCAACGGTGTGATGGAAACAGTTCCAGCAACAGCCAAAGCGTTCCTTCCTTCGGCTTGTCAAACTCCTCATTTCTACAATACGGTTTATATTAAGACAGTGGCTTCGGAATTGGTTTTCAGGCGTCGTTTTCACATCTTTACAGACATTACTTCTGATAGATCTCTATCACAATGATATTTCGTCATGTCTAATTGTTTGCAGTACGTTTATTTTATGTCATTATAGGTCCTACGAAAACTCCGACGAAAAGTATTTCTGCCATTTTCTATTTTTCTCACTTATCTTTTCGTTAAAAGCCAGCATTCGCATCCATATGGAAGGATTATGTATTGCTGTTATTAAGTGCACGTTAGTAGGGGAGAGGGGGGATAGTTGGCACACTTTTCACTTTATAATTTTTCACATTTTCTCTGTACTTGTTAAGTTGAATGTAACGGCACGTAAGGCTAGCAACACTCTTGGGCTACAATCTGACCTACACAAATTTGACGCTATTCATAAGGAATAGGAGGGAGAGGCTTTTGCCCTAACCTCTGCACATGTGCCAACCTGCCCCACGCACGGGGTAAGTTGGCATATGGTAAAATACGTGGAAAATCAAGATGCCAACTTTTCAAGGTCAAAAAGTAACAGACAGTGATTAATATAATGTTTTATGGAACAAATGTGTCAGACAGGGGCGCACCCAAGGGGGGGGGGGGCTACCAGGCTGCAGCCTTCCCAAACACCCCAAAACTGAAATTTAAGAACACTGATTTGTACATACGATGATATCAAGGGTTTTACGTGATTTACCCTCCAGCCAAAATCAGCCAATGAAATCAGCTGATGACTAGTACATTAGAATTTTGAATAATAAATTAATAAAATTAAAAAAAAAAAGATAGGACACTGTGATGAGTCGTGGAACATGTAGCTATATTTTTATGTATATAAATGCAGTTGTTGACAGTGTTATGTTATACTTATGACATGATTTTTATAGCATAATTTTTAAAATGAAACACAAATTATATATAGCCTCAGGGTCAGCCTCCCCCCCCCCCCCAATAAAAACTTTTGGTTGCGCACCTGGTGTCAGATACAGGTTGTGCGCAACAACTCGGTGTTATTATTGTAATAAAACCGTTGAAAAACAATATAATTTCAGCACAAAATTCAATACATTTACTTAAATTGAAAAAGAAAATCAAAAGGAAAGGTAACTCAGTATGACACTAGCCTACCACCAGCAATACACGTTTTCATTCTAAATAAAGTATCCCAATCCCATGAGACTGGTAATTTAAGCAAACACAGTTGGGAGAGCAATCAGTCCATTATTCATATGACCGCAACTTGCATTCTGTGCACTGAGTCCACATTGCTCTGCATGCGCCAAGACAGTAGAGGGAGGAAGTATCCTCGGAGTCGTCTTCGTCTGTGTCGCCTGCATTTTTGGATTTTTTTTTTTTTCGTATTTTTGCATTCTGCTCTTGTAAATCTCTCTCTTAGATACGTGGCACGCTCCTCTTTATAATATTTTAGGCCCAGTTCTTCGCTCATTTGCTCCGAGCCTTCTGTTGTAATGATGTCAAAGCATTTTTGACAGAGGTATCAACCAAAATGACAGTTATTCTTTTGTTCTTGTTTACATTCTTGAGCTTTTTGCGTACAATTTAGGAAGGTTTCGAATGTCCTCTGGAGTAGCAAGATGTGTTGCAACTTTTGAAGCAGACGATAATAGTTTGGGAGAATCATCAAAATCGCAGGAAGTTCACTGTTGCTACTGGAAGCTGCTGCCTCCATAGGAGGAGCAGCTATGTCTGCAACGTAATCTTCCTCATTTGAAAGATATCGCCGCTGAACAGGTAAATTCCAGAAAACTGGAAACCTGCTTTGGTATTTGCAGTAAAAAGAAGTCAGGTGCGAAGGTGTGTTGACGACACAAGGATTGTCATATATTGTCACTATTGTGCCTGTATGGTTATTTATGCAGGCATCATAAGCTCGGTTCACATACGTCGTAAGCGATCAGTTGACAGACCTATCAAGAGGCTGGAGTTACGGCTGCAGTGTGGAGGAAAGTTGAGGACAGTCACGCCATTCTGCTTGCAGTAATCTATTGCCCGTATGGCCAAATGCGAATCATAGTTGTCTAGCAACAGAACTACTGATCTCTCTTTAGAAGTCTTACCATGTGCCGCGAAATGTTTTACATATCTTACAAAATGCTCCTTCGTCATCTATCCAGAGGGATGGACGGTGTGCTCAATGACAGTTTTGGTGAGCTGCTTTTACCTAACCCTCACCCTTTTGCAGTATCTTGCCTAAATACGGAAAGAAATCTGAAAATCCTTCGCCGCTTTGCTTGTTGACCTTCCACGTTTTCACAGAGCTCTCAGCTTATAGCAGTGCTCCAGACGTATGTTGCCCCTATATGACCTCTTCTCGCATGTACGCATTATTTAGCTTCTTAAACCGGACAGAAAATATCACACTGGTAAACAATTAACCAACAAGTTTCTAATCGAAAGCGGGGCAAGTTGACACACTGAGCCAACATGCCCCACGTTGAATGTGCCGACCTGCCCCGTCGCCACCTTCTTATGTTTTGGACTGTATCATCCTCAAACACAATGGAAGTCTATAATTCTCTGTAGCTCCAATGTTAGCCAAAAGGAGGTACCATTCATGGGTGGCACAATGTCACATGTAGCTGTAACCAAACTTTAAACACAAAACATTTTATACACCGATAAAAAATTACTTCCTACGGTGTACAAAATAAAACACCACACCACGCTTCAGTCATAGCTCATAAAGCTCTGATACTTGCTGACCGCTCTCAGGAGAAGTCATTGAACAGTACAAATTGCCAGGTGCTGCTATCCTGCGCCATCTTTGGGTGTTATGGCCATTTTGCCAACTTACCCCTGTAGCCAACTAGCCCCCCTCTCCCCTACTGATAAGTCCCCTTTCGACGTTTCCCTAGTATGTCTAGTGCACCTTCATAATTCCACAGAATTGTTTAAATGCATTTACTTTTGATCTTCACATCACTGCCTGTTTCACAACCTACAGCACAATCTAAGTAAATAAAGTTCCTCACTTACTCTGTAGATAGTATTTTCTTACCTAAAACCATCTTCACCCTTATAGGTAGAATACTGATCTTATTAAGGAACATTATTTTCAGAAAGTCACAGATTTGTCAATATTTATATAAATATATTTAAGCCTCTGTGTAAACAAATTTAGACCTCGTCAGTACATTTCAGTAAGGATCCGTGGCAACAAAGTTCATAAGAATCTGTTTTTGTAGAGATTGAGTTGATGGGGCTTGCTAGGCAAGAAAAGACATGAAAGGTGTAATTTGAAGTACTTAATGAGGCAATAATTTTCCCTTTGAAGACTAGCCATAGCCAAAGTCACGTTACAACTCACAGTCATTCAATCAATCAGTCAGTCAGTCAGTCAGTCTTGGTTTCGAGCCCCTCCTTTGATGACTACAATGAATACACATATATATGAAGATTAAGTTCCTACCTAACAGAGAACAGTTCGCTTCAATTAGAAACACAAATCCGTGAAAGCTGTTTAGGAAACTAGTTAGTGTTCATTGAGAAAATTATACGAAACACATAAACGCACTGCGTGGACAAAATTCAGGGGTTTTAAAGTTGAACCTGGAAGTGCATATTAACCACTAGACTTTAAAGACTTGAGGTTGGCTATTTAATTGCTTGTAAATTTCACGTTTCTTCAAAACCGGCGTTTGAGCGTTGGCTTTTTGGACTTGTTTGTGTAAAGTGTTTGTTATTTGTGTCCGACTTTACCCAAAACCGGAATATTCCAAAACATTTTAGTAAAAATTCAAAATTTAAAATTTCACGACAACCCGTCCCGTGGAAGTCGCGTTGTGTAATGCTGACGGTCGGACAGACATGACGAGGCCAATAGTCGATTTTCTCAACTGCTTTGCAAAAGCGCCTAAAATCCTGGGGAGGAAACATGTGAACTTCGGCTAGTAATGTACAATATACAAATAATTTGTTTTTAATTGATAATAATGCGAAACAAAATACATTTTTATCCCTGGTAACAATGTATGACTCACAGTGTGGTAAACTTCATCTTAAAAATACACTGATTTTTGGATGTAGGAATTACGTCGGTGAAGAACTGTAATACGTATTTACTGCTGGCATTAGAGGTCAGCACATGGCGGCTGCAAGAGTATCTTCCCCCCTTCGCAATAGCAAAAGCCTTCACAGCCAGATTCCACAATAGTTACGGGCGAAATATGTCCTCATTTTTAAAACTGGCACAGCGCCATTAGCAACTTACTGCCTCATCCGTCAACTGTGTCTATCAAGATCTTCACAACAATTTCTTGAGCGCCTATATGAACCCTTTCTCACTCCCAGCACTTCCTTCTTTCACCTGGGATGTAATTCGATCATCACACAACCACAATCATCTCTAAATGTTCAAGTCCTTTCCTGTCTTCAGTATCCAGTGGCCTTTCGTATTGTGTTATTTTGTGATAATAGAAAACCTTGCGTCAACTATCAACATGTATCCTCCTTTAGTTTCCTTTTCCTTCCTTAAAAAATACGCATAATATACAATGCTGTGTGTGTGTTTTACCTCACTTCAACTTTTGAACCAGTTAACCTATTTTTACGGAACATGATATGAAGTTTATACCGTCGGAGGACACTAAAGCTGTAATGTACAATTTCCCACAAACGTACATAACATGGCGGACAAGCGGACTTGTGAGGCGAAAGCGACACTAGCGCCACTTAAATGAGTGTCCTGAAAAGATGTATGATAATGGTGCTGGACAAATATTCAAATTAAAGTAATATTTTTGTATCATATAACATAATAAGGCGGCCGTGCTAAATTTCCTTTGTTTTTCGGTTTTGTGTCAATAACTAATGAGCCTCTAGAACTAGGCAGGTGCAATTAAGTATGGAGACAGATCGCACACAGTCTTACATACTAGTATGACATGCATCTGGTAACTCAACAATTAAAAATATAATCACGTTGCGAAATACTGAGATTATGTCTGACAAATGTAACGTATAGATTAACTCGTAAGGAATTTGTATTTAAAGAATACGTCCTTCAAATATACAACACAATAATGGCACAAACATTAATAAACGTGTAAGACTGTCCTACATGCGTGTCAGACTTGGTCCACGGCATTAAGGGAAGACGCAAATTGAAAGTCGTTCTTGAGCAGCTCACAGTCAGTAACCAAGAGATTCCTCACGCCTTATGGAACCCGAAGGTCAGTAGTGTTCAGTGCACTCTGTCTTGGGTCACACAAATCGTATCCAAACGGCCATAACACAGCTAAGATCTATCTTACTACTGTCCTCCTGTTTACGCCTAAGCTTTCCAAGTAGTCTTTTCCCTTCACGTTTTCTCACTAAAATTAACATTAATTTCTTATTTCTCATACGTCTACATTCGTCCAAAACACATAATCTTCTTAACCCAATTATCATGTCTTCTTGCCATGTTTTCTTCCCATAGTAGACGGATATACAGGAGCGAACATTACATGGCTGGGACCTGTGCTTCAAACGGGAATGATCGTACGAAAATGTTTAAATTTCAGTCATAATAAAATGCACTCTGATCGTATTCCTGCCACACTCCGTATATATATGAAAGACAACTCACGGAACAGCCAGAACCCTCATATTTAAACTGCAGGATCTCAGTGACAGACATTCACATGATAACAAGTGCCACTGAAACACATGCTGTCTCAATTGTTATGCGCCTTTTTTTTGTTCTTCTGTAATTGTTGCAAACAGTAGAGGTACGAGTATGTAAATAGATTTCAGAGATATAAATCTAATGGCGTTAGAAACCGAGATGACCGTGAAGTAGGCACACCTCAAACATTCCAATCTTCCAGTCAAATTTTTAGACCATCACGAATTCTAACTGTGTCTCTAATAACACGCTGTAAGAAATCCTGCTTAGAAACTTCGTTATTCAAAACCATGTACTTATGTCCCGCCGTAATGGAAGAACACAGGTTCAGTGTCCGATAAGAACATATTGAACTACGAGAGAGGGAATAACAGAGCGGCGGATAAAACTGCATAATGAGGAGCTTCATAATTTGTACTCTTCACCAAATATTATTAGAATAATCAACTCAAGGAGGATAAGATGGACAGAGAATGTTCTTAACGTGGTAAAGAGTTCATACTGAAGAGAAGACATCACGTGGAAGACCTAGACGTAGATGGGAGAATAATTTTTAACTCTATCGTAAATAAATAGGACTAGAGTTTATGGAGTGGATTCAGCCACTTCATAATATGGACCTGTAGCCTGACATTAAAATAGCCGCAATGACCCTTCGGGTTACATAAAAAGGTCTGTTTCTTGCCGGACCAGCTGAACGACTCTTAGCTCCTCAAACAGAAATGCATTCCAACGAGTTAATTAAATAACCTAATATCTCGGATTTTCCAGGTTCGCCCGATTCTGGGAATTATGTGGCAGGAGTCCTGAGCTGTGTTTTTATATTCCGTGGGCGATTCTGTTGACGATGGTGAAAACCGAACTAGCGTCATACATACGGCGACGTTGGACGCTGCAGCCTCGACTTCTTCCGGGACTACACGGCGACGTTGGATGCTGCAGCCTCGACTTCTTCCGGGACTACACGGCGACGTTGGATGCTGCAGCCTCGACTTCTTCCGGGACTACACGGCGACGTTGGATGCTGCAGCCTCGACTTCTTCCGGGACTACACGGCGACGTTGGATGCTGCAGCCTCGACTTCTTCCGGGACTACACGGCGACGTTGGATGCTGCAGCCTCGACTTATTCCGGGACTACATGCGTAAACGTTATTAATAATACTTAATTAATCACCGACTTAGCGCGGAGTCCAGTGATGGCGTGGGGGGAAGGGTATCTAGTGAACACGAAAATAAACCTTCGGATTCCATAAGAAACTGCCAATTTCTTGGCTATCTGAACAACCGTCAGCTTCTCAAGAAGGCCTCTGCTCCACAAAATCGTCAATTTATTTTATGAACAACTTATAGGCCGCTTTTCAAAATTCATGGAGGCGCACGGAACGTTCATTGTATCTTCTCGTACGTTACACAAACGTGTCATCTTATTATTCATTATCTGGACACTAGACACAAGTACACGTAAGTTGTCGGCTTCACGCTTCGGGCGTCTTTATTCTTCAGGAAAGGAACCGCTGTATCCATTATACAGGATATTATTTACGCAGGTTTCCTTCCATTCTTATTTAATTCCTCGCCCAAGACCAAGCATTATTCAGAGCACTTGCCCTTAAAAACAATTTGTTCGTAAACATTTAGAATTGCCGTAGGATGACCTATTATGTGCAAGGTTTGCATTTCTTTGCGCGAAGTAATTCAAATATTAAATTCGCCTACACCATGATCAGAATAGAAATTCCGAACTTATTATATTTGCCTCGCTATAATCTGAAGGTTCCGAGATCAACCCCAATGAACTCCTCCGTGAGATTTCCTCACATCTGAACCCACCCATATCTCAATAGCTAGGGTGAAAGTTCATATCGGGTGTGGCAGACTGCGCTGTCAAACGCCAAAAGATAAACTACAGTGTGGCTTAAGGCACAAATGAAAGGCATACACTTTCACAGTGAGAATTCCATTTAAGGGCATCTTACAACTGTTAAAGTTCTCCTATTCTAACATTAGATGTACGTACATTCCCCCCAGAAATACGGCATTATGTACAGGTTACCCGCATTACACAACACAGCGTCTACATACGCAAGACAAACAATTTGTAGTATGTTCGTAACGGACTAACGTATGTATGTATCTTAGTCACTCACAGAGGATCTAGTTCGTCGTAGTGTCTGACAGATGGCGTTAATCGTCAATCGGCTTCTGTTATATATACTTTCGCCAATGAGATACCATGGGCCTTTCAACGCGCCTTTGCCACTAACAGATCTTGCTCTCGGGCTCAAGCGTTTGACCATATTGAGCCACTTACAGCACAGGTAACTTAATTACACGTGTATAATTAAAAGCAAATCAACATTTAAGCGTTCTTTTAGTCTTCCGTAACGTGACGTCAACGAAACACTTCCATAATTAACACAACTACACAGCAAAAATTGCAAGTGGCGTCTCTGGCCAACATCTAACTGAAGTACAAAACTCTACAAACACGCCTAAATATTAGACGCAATACATATTGTTATTGTCGTCTTCAAAGCTTAGTGATAACCTCTGCAGTAGCGTCTACCAGATCGTCTGTTGTTTAATGACTGTATTTACGTTTTCAACTACAATCACATACACCACCATCGACGACCAGAAGCTAACTTGTGCTGCTCAATTCAAATGCCTTCTGACAGGCCTGTGCTGCATCTTCGTAGTGGAAACTGCTAGAGCGAATCTAGGAAGTAATGGCGGGAAGGAAAATAATTGTTTCAGACCGTCTGTATACGAAAACACAAGAAAAGTTAACGAATTTTTTACGACATTTAAATTTGGTAGCGGCTGCAATTTTCTCATCCAAGGTTTCAAGTGATGAAACGTTTTATCTAAGGATTGCGTCACCAATATGGGAACCCCACTTTCCTTTTTTGCATTGTGTTATTGTAATGTAAGTTCCGCAAGGAATGTTACCGCTAACCGAATTAATTAATTAATTAATTGTATTATACGGAAAATAGGAAATGTTCTTCTGATTCGCAAGCCGTTATTTAAAGTTTTATGGAATACCAACACCCGCACATTGCACTCCTGCCTGTTCTGTATTTACTCATCAATAACAGTGTCCACAGCCTCTGAACATGTTCCAAACTCCACTGATTTTATGAACGCCTTAAAAGTCGGTTCACTCATAAGAGAACTACCATCTACTGGAGCAAAATGCTTCTTCAAAACCTAATAAACCCTCAACTGGTTAACGTATGCTCCGCCTTTTATAAATCCCGCGAGTTCACTACCGTTCCATAAGAAACCGCCACTGATCTGTCAAGAATCAGTTGAATTCCAGTCAGTATAATATTTCATTACGATAAATTTTATATTATCCAATCAATGACTAGGTCTCTCAGGTGGAATCCTTCGTTCAAATATTCCGGCCAAAATTTTGTTTGCATATTCTTATCTCTCCATAGATAAGACAAGACAGGCAGTGCACGTATAACGTAACATTGAGGCGCATTCGCGTAACCACTGTTGCCGTGGAAAAGCAATAAGTATTACATATTCTTAGTGTGTGTCTGTTGCCTTAGTTATCCAGCATGCAAAGCGCATGCGCTGTTATATTGTCATCTGTGGCCTGTCTGGCTCTACCACTTTCTTCCACATTGTCTCATAAACGGCACGATTTTCTGAAAAAAAAAAGTTATTGAAATTAAAATGTGTTTTGAGTTTCTCCACAACTTTTGTCCAAAACATTTCTCATTCTAATAAGAATTGAGCAAGATATTAAACTTAACATAAACGTACATAGGTCTTCAAGTAAAGTACCTGTTATTCTTGTCAGATTTTAACTAAATTTGAACCTTTTCGACACATTTTCGAAAAATATTCAAATATCAAATTTCATGAAAATCCGTTCAGTGGGAGCCGAGTTGTTCCATGCGGAAGGACAGATAGACACGACGAAGCGAACAGTCGTTTTTCGAAATTTTGCGAACGCGCCTAAAAACGCCTACGTCAACATCGGTATCGTATGCTTAAAACATGTTAAGTTTATGTTTAAAGATTCTAACTTAAAGAGTCACATACTTCTTCAAGCCAAGCTCCAACCATCCAAACAAAGAGGCGATTCTAATACAAACTTGTAATGGGTCTCGAAGGTTTCCAAAATAGTGAACGAAACTCAAAACAATATTCATGAGACGGGAGGCACAACTGAAGGAAACTCATTTCATTTTAAATGAACAAAAAGCACGGACAGAAGTACTGAATACGACGCAGCCATACAGACACTCCCCAACTTACGTAACAGTTACATTTCGGAAGATCTCTAGCAAGTCGAATTTTGCGCAAGTCGGAATTGAGGATACACGTATGTAGCCTATATACAAGCGAGTCCAATTTAAATCTAAACACCGACACACTGGTACCTGATCGTCCGCAGCAAGACCGCCCCGCCGCCTGTGTTATCGCCCAGCGGTATTCTTTCGTCATCTTCGTCTCACTTCGCTTTCATTCCCGCAAGGAAAAATTCGGCGCCCGTATCATAAATGTTCTTATGTTCTTTTTTACTTCTTTAAGTTGCGTAAGTTTGAAATTGGGTAACTTGAAACTGCATTAAGTCCAGGCGTGTCTGTACAGACAAATCACACTGGATTGGTGTGCCCAAAATTGTTTTCTTTCTTTATTTCTTTCGAAAACACGTACACAAAGTCGAAAGTCCGTAAGATGCTCCCCAGTAACAGTCAGCAAGAACTGGTAGTCTCTACAGACAAGAGTTCTCAGAACGGTCCATGCAGAGCAGTAATACAGTTGCAGTCTACCGTTACTCAATACGCTACGCCTAAAGAAGGACCATATCTAAGGTATCACACCTTAAAATTCTGGGTATGGAAGGTCTGCCTCATTAAGGTCAAGGTCTGTTGAGAAAGATTTACAACTGACGGACATTCTGCACGCTTGTGCATGTAAGGGAGAGAGAGTGACATCGTGCCAAATCTAGAACAAAAATTTCAGTAGCGATATCTTACACCTAAGCTTCTCCAAAGTGGGACAGTCAGTCACGATTCACGCCACTCCAACCTGGAGAGTAGTGCACACTGCACAACACACCTGGCTTTATCGTCACTTCCTATTCTCTGTGCAGAGTGACAGTACAACCCATGAAACAGTACCATTAAGTTTCTGCAAATATATCTTAGTTTAACATATTAATTCTACGGCACATTCGGATGTATCCAAAGGCTAGGTTGTATGGGAGTTTACATCCACCGCTGCTATCCATTGGAATCAAAACTGTTCGTCCTGTTTTCTCACAATGGGGTTAGGCCTAGTTGCCTTTTTTATATAATATGGTAGTGAAAGCTGTTCGTAGTTTATTCGTTTTGATGAGTTTTATATTTACGTGACTAATACATCCCTATCTTCAGTCTACTTTCGTTTCTTACAAGGTACAAATGTAGGCTTATGACATCACCATGCTGTCTGTGTGTACGTGTGTCCTCAGTTCAACTCCTGAACCAGTTGACCGATTTTTATTTAACTTAAAATAAAATTATATCATGACAGACAGCCCTCAGAACACACCTCTTAATTTCCTAGAAGATTGTGCGGCTGAACTGACACTAGACCAACATACTTTGGGGTCCTAACATGATATATGGTAAGATAACTTTGAAAAACATGCAACGCTTATTAAGGTAACAGTTTTGCAGAATGTAAAATAAGAACATGGCGGCCATGCGATTTGTCTTTGGTTTTCTGTCTGGTGGCACGCAACAACTAATGATCCACTTCAGCTAGGCATATAAATTTTGGTACCACGACAGATGATGATGATGATAAACGGCATGTAAGTCAACAATTACAAATACGGCGACGATGTGACTATCAGAGCTAAAACCGACAAATTTAACGTAAGTGTAATGAATCTGTTAAGTAACATCTTCTTCGCAAAAATATAAAATGAACCGCTAATAATAATAATAATAATACATCTCTACGACTAGAAACATACTACTACAGAAAACCAGGCTTTGAGTGTCCTGCTCGCCACGTGTGTACGTTACCCCATTCGCTAGAGTTGTCCTTTACATAACTCCTCGCATAATCAACTCAGCCAGTAACACACTCATAACAATTCTCAGTATCCAGTATTACTCAAAATTCTTTAGCGTGTTTTTCACTTTCTTATTTCTACGAATTTCACTCGCCTTTACCAGTAATGCATAACGGCTGTATAATCTCAACATACCATACAAACATCTACATAGCTGTCCCTGTGACATGAACGAGTAGCTTACACTGAACGTACAACGAAGAACCTGTCATTCTTAACTAGGGCTATGTTAGCTTCACCTTACGACCACCTTACCACCTGGGAAAGAGCCCCCAGTAGGCCTGCCCAAGGAAGACAGTACTGTGCATATGGAGGTATTTAGATGGGTCTCAAGAAAATGGGTATGAGGACGTAGGCCGAATTCAACTGGCGCAGGACAGGATCCAATAGCAGGTTCTTGTGAACAGGGTCATGAACCTTCGGATTCTATGAAATGCGGTCACTACTATGACTAGCGGAGCGATTGCTAGCTTCTCAAGAAGTACTCTGTCCCAGTAAAATGGCTAGCAAACTTCGGCGAAATGTTGAATGTATTAATAGTAAGTAGAACATCAGTTGAAGGCAAGGCAGTCGGTTCGCTGGCAGTGTCGATGAAGATTGTTTCTATGTGCGGAAGGGAGACAAGTTCGTGGAGACTCACGTCAAAGTTCAACCCCTCGAAACGTAACTTTCATTTAAATAATCATTACAAAGTCAATTCCTACCTCACAGAAACTACCTGCCTCAATTACATAGATCAGTCGGTTAATGTTCTTTAGGGACATAATAGCCAATTCTGAGAATTATACCAAAAACCTAAATTCATTGTTGGACAAAGTGAAGAACTTTTAACCTTAAAGCAGACACTGCCACCTAAATGTAGAAACCGCTGTGGTTTAAAGGGCTAAACGGAATACTTATTTCACATTAGTGCTCTCCTGAAAGGAAGAATAAACAATTTAACTTAACGTCATTAAAGGTAATAATATTAAAGAGAAAAACAAACTGAAGTAATAACCACAGGAAAATCACGTAAGTCAAATGAAGAGTTGTAGGAAATATTCAATACAGCGGAACAACCTGTCATCATTTTCCAAACAGGCAATACTGGAGCAAGAAGGCGAACGTAGAACAAAAATAACTCCAGGGCAACGTTCGTGACTCCATGGAATAAACAGTAAATTATTGTAATGTTAAATTCTGAGAATGAGAGGCTTAATAAGAAAGAACGGGCCACATATGTTGTGCTGAGGGGGGAAGCCATGGGATTAGAAAGTAAAATATAAATATGCTGTTCTCGCGCCCTAAATTAAATGATGGCTTGTGAAAAGAGAAATAGCAAGTGGGATGGAAACACGTATTTGCAGTTATACGAGGATTAATTCCACAAAGTATCCACTTCAGGCGCAGGTAACGTTAGCGAGCCTAGGCTGATGTCACAAGTTCGGGGAGTGCGCGAAGTCGTGTGCGCGTAGATGAGCGTGTTTCTGCAATCAGAGCGGTCAGGTGTCAGTATTCGTCCGCTTACGTAGCAGCTGCAATCATGTGACTGAGGTAGGAGTGTCGTAAGGTTTGTGAGACTCGCGCTGAAGGTTGTCATGCAAAGTAACTGGTATTTTGTGGGTGTAATCCTGCTATACACTATGATGCCTGTGTATTTATGCATATCTTGCACAATGAGCCAAAACCGTCCCCCACCCACTCATAGAGAGACGCTGTTGGAGGAAATGTTTTGAGTGAACTCGCAAAGTGAACACCGACTAATAACTTTATCATATCCGCCCGTCCTTCCGTCTGCAATAGCGCGACTCCCAACAGACGGATTTTCGTGTAATTTCATATTTGGGGTTATTACTAAAATTTGCCGATATGCTCCGATTTCGGTTAAAATCTGACAAAAATAACACACACTTTACGTGAAGACCGTATGCGATTGGTCGTTGTGATGTAGAAAGTGTTCACTGTGAACTACGAACTAAGGCCTAAGAAACAACTGGCGATAAAAACATCTGGCCTTTTACGAGACAAGTACAGGGAACAGGATATCTCGCCCTTTACAAGGTAAGTAAAGGGAGCATGACACCTCCCCGTTTACGAGACACTTACAAGAAATAAGACACAGCCAGTGAGGCCGAAGAAACAGTTAACGAAATAATCACAGCTCTTAGCAGTAACCGCGCTTAGAGAGCACTGAAAGTATTCACGAGTAATAACAGAGGGAAGGCACCAGAGGTGCCACGCCCTGCGGACATTTCGTAACTCAGTAAGCCTATCATTGCATTCCTTGCTATTTTCCATCCTTAAAATTACGACACACACTTCTACAGAGAGAATTGTTTCATTACAGACAGAATCAAGCGACATGTCAATTCGAAAACCGCCATGATACAATGGATTTCCAACTTGCCGGTAAACGCGTTTTCATAGTGTAAATCCACTTCTTCCACTGTTTTCTTCAGTAATGTTTAGGACTTTTCTTTTAATGCTGAAATTCACACTTTAACCACTAGATGTCAGATGCCTGAGGCTGGAATTTACTTCCAAAAGCAACGGTAGAAACAGAGGTAAGTCCTGAAACGTATTGTACACTCCTCTATAGCAGGGATCACCAAACTCAGGGTCGCGACCCAAATATAGGTCGCGAGAACCTTCTGATGGATCCTTAACTCCCAAAATAATCATGCAAATGTGAAGCCATAAATTCGATGCCGAGTAGGTACTGGTATGATTAGCGTCGCAAGGCTAACGCGATTACGATTTTGGGTCGTGGACAAAAATGTCTGAGTGTCACAGCTCCGTAGGCCTGTCGCATTTGCAAAGACGGTCCGAATAATTAGCATTGTAAAAAATGTTCTCTTAAATCTTTATCTTCTTGTTTATTTCTGTTGGCTAATTCTGGATCCAAGCGTTTAAATTTCGCACCATTTTCATCACACAACCTTGTTGTTTAAAGCACAGCCGTGGTTAGAACCGTCGTCAGACTGCATCGAGTCCCTGTGCTTCAAATCACTGTGGATCTAACCGCAACAAGAAGCACTTTTGCGGCAATTTCAAGTCTCTATTTAAATCACGCAGTACTCATACATGAAGTCCACGAAAAACTTTGGGAACATGACATCAAACTGGTACGTATTGTAAAATGTAACAGTTGTATTAAAGTTAACAATCATGAGTATGTCAGCCAGGTAGCTCAGTCAGTACAGTGAGCAGACTACGTACTAGGGATCCGTTTCTGGCAGGATAGGAGGCTTATCTCTTCTCCATTTAATCCACACCAGTTTTAGAACCCACCCAACCTCCTGTCAAAGGGGTCCCGGGGGTTCTGTCCCCCCCGAGGTAAATTATCGGTGTGTGTAGGTTACCACCTCCACCTAGTGCAGAAAGATTAAGACCGGATCTATACCTCCACTCCCTACAGATCATTCCTGGCATTTCTTTAAGCCCAGGCACCTTCCCCTTGCCTAAACATGCGGTCAAACAATCCGAGCTTCATGCATAGCAGTTCCGGTTATTTTCAAACACACGTAATGGAAAACGGACTGTCGTCACTCAGTCAACTATCAGAAGGTTGAACACGGCAGGGACCTACATTGCAGCTCGTGTATGTCCGAGGTGAAGGAAACCGCCCATACACCTATGTGAGGAATGTGGAAATTTGTCTTGGCAACACACGTATTGAATAAAACCTTCATTAGTTCAGACTTGCTAGGTGATACAATGAAACACAGATGTGACGGTTCAATGTCACAAAAAAGATCCCACTTCATTGCATCCGGGATGTAAATATAAGTCCCCGTCGTGAAGACAAAGAAGGTGTATGGTAATTAGCCAAGTTGCCCCGGAGGTGGCGGACCAGATCTAGAGGCTAGGGACATATCTCACATTTATCAGCAATAAATGAATTTGCTGGCTCAGTCCGCAATGTAGGTGTGGCTACCTCTAAGCATTAATTCTCTCCACTCTTGCAGAGTCCTGCAGAAATGATTACGACTGTATGATTAGTGGTTCGTTTGCTGGCGCTTAATCTGTCACAGGCTTTCATTACACGTGTTTTAGACCTTTTTAGCTCATATTCATCCACAAAATAAAAAAGTATGCTTATGAGATCACCGTACCTTCTCCCCCTACCCTTCCAACTTTTGAAATTGACCAGTCTCCACAAAACGTACCATAAGTATTACTCTCCTAAATTAACTCCTGCCGATTCCAGTGGTTGCGCGGTGTTAGGCGTGGGTCTACGGCCGCTCGCTTACTGGGATTGTGGGTTCGAATCCCGCCGGGGGCATGGATGTCTGTCTCGTGTGAGTGTTGTCAGGTAGAGGTCTCTGCGTCGGGCTGATCATTCGTCCAGAGGAGTCCTGCCGAGTGAGGTATGTCTGAGATCGTGAAGCCTCGATAATGAGGAGGCCCTGGCCCACTAGGGGCTGTTGCGCCATTGGGGGAAAAAAAATGAACTCCAACGCCGCAATTTTCAAGTTCCTACAATCAATAACAACAACATGGTGGACGGGCAAACTTGTGAGGGGAACTGACACTAACGTCACTTCCTTCTCAGACCTGAAATAATGTATAGCGATACTCGCAAATTCTACAAAAATATACAAATTTGCCGAGGTAATACTTGTGAAGAATGTACAGTAATGATACGGCACGTGCAAAATAATATTTAGCTCTTGGTTTGATGGCGATAACTAACGAACTCAAACTAGGCATGCGCCATTTGGTGCGGAGATAACTCACATAGTAAACATTACGTCGATAAACTCTTTGTAAGGCAAAACGACGCGAAACTTTTATTAGATCCAACAAATTTAACGTACAGGCATACAAAACCTGCACTGTAATAAGCTCGTCACAAACAATGAAACGATACTAACAGACATTCAAGACTAGAAATTTCTGCAACGGGAAAGTGGGGTTTGTTTATGAGTTCTGCTCGAGACGCATTGTTTAATTGGGTTATCTAGCGAGAAAAATGAGTACAGGAAGCGATAGATTATGAACGTAGTAACGTGAATGTAAAATAAAACGTGAAAATCCGGAAAAACGTCATAATTATCGCAGTTGTATCTGTCACGGATCCAAAGCAGATAGGATTTGGCAGTAAGTCCATTATTGATCACAAAAAAATAAATTTATTGATTACAAAAAATAAATTCATGTACATACCATCTGCAGTTCGCGGCACACACACAATAACTACACCCATCTGGCCGCGAGTTGCATTTTCTTTCCATATCACCATCGACACCAGAAGTTAACGAGCAGATTGCCTATCCTGACGTGTCCAGGATGTGTCCGGTTCGAATCTCGGTTGGGACGCCGACCATCCTAAGGTTTTCGTGATTTTCGTCTGTCCCTCCATGCAAATCATAGGATAGTACCTTTAACTAGGCCGCGACCGTTTCCTTCCATATCCTTTCCAAGTAATTAGTCATTATCCAATCATTTGACGCTATGTGGTAAATTCGGGTGAGTGGGGCCACAAAAAGAAAAATCAGGTAATACACCATCCCTGGTGGCTAAAACATTATCCTGATACCATTTTTTGAAAGGCTGATCCTTCCCCAGTACTTTACATTTTTTTGTTCTCATTACAGTCCAACCTAAAACACCGCATCAAATTAAGTACAGGCTCTGCAATTTCATATTCACCCACTGCACGTGAACAGGATCCAAACGTTAGGGTGAAAACGAACAACATACTGAGAATTGTGGATACAAATTTTAGCATTGGTTATATGTAACGGCTAATGGAGGGGTCACATTATTTCGTAGTTGTGTACATGGCACTGGAACTGAAGATTGTCATGCATGTCATGCCCTTCCAAAAACCTGTGTTATAGAACTGATTTTCTGTACAACAGTTAGTAAGCCACAAAAAATCTATTCGCAGGTAACATGTGACCCGCAGGCCCGCAATTAGATACAACAAATAATTAAAACATGAAACGTGATCAACACTGTTCTTGTTTCTTATGTTACATAAATAAAACTGCATTGAATATAATTGGATATCAAATCAAGTCAAATGAGACGGGTGAGACAGGGAGCACGAAAAGGACACATGACAAATGCATACAAAATGTTCTTCAGCAAATCACAGGGAGAAGCCCAAGTAGGAGTTTTAGATGTGGATACCAAATGCCGCAGTCACACACAGCAAATTCTGCATCATATTCAGATCAACTTTCAAACCCCAGTCTGCAGATCAATTATCCTCAATAGGTCTTCTATGGTTTTCCAGTCTATCAAGACAAACACTAGGATAGTACCTCAACACAACCACTACATGCCACATTTTTACAATTCATTATTCACTAATCATTCTACCATTCAACACTACATAATCTGAGACACATAAAGCACTGTTAAATAAATCAAGAATAAGCAAATTAAGTACATACATAAATTTGATGATATGGAAGGTACTTAAAGAAATAGGAAGTGATCAGACTCGATTCATTTGGCTCAGGATATGGACAAGTGATGGTCTCATGTAAACACAACAATAAACCTTCACATTACATAACAGGTGGGAAATTTCTTCATTAGCAGAGTAACTAGTAGCTTGTCAGGAGGACCTGTGGAGCATGGAGTCCAGTGGTTGGGAGGGAACAGGAAAAAGTGGAAGCCAATAACTGAAGTTGCTGTGGCATAAATCTAGGAAGAATACATAGCTCAGGCAGGATAACTGATCACCAGGCCAGAAACAATGATTAAAACTGTGGGAAGACAGAAAAGTATGTTTACAGTATGGGTATGACATTTCAAATTAGGAATCTTGGGGGTTGTGTCATGAAAAAAAAACAAAATCCTGACAGAATATTCTCTAGAAATAATAATCTTTTATAAATAAAATATCACCTGCTATACTACAATTAAAAATTGTTTTAAATTCATACACATATGAACATATTTAGTAAGACTGTAAGGAATATAATCTTCAGAAAACTGCTTTTTTCACATTCTTCCCCATTCAAGTTGACGATGATGAGTATTCCAAATTTTTAATTCACAATATGCCAACAGCAAGATATTCACAAGCTAGTTCATATCCTTGTATAACACAAATTAATAAATATAACAATGTTTGTTACTGTAACAAGAAAAATTCATATAAAGTATCAGGATATTCTAGAAGCCTATTATAGGCCAAATACTGCACAGGAAAGATGTTATGTAAATACAATTACAAACGATTTCCTATGTAAGCTGAATTATCAATTTCTTCTACTGACTCTGCAGACAACAATTTCTGTTTGTCATCCTTCACCTTTCTAGATGGTTTCCTTTTGCGACGATGAATGACGCCGTCTTCCTCATCCATCATGCGAATGATCTGAGATTGATCCGATGAATCTATTGGGGCTACAGAAATATCTCTCACGGCTCGAAACTTACCACAGTTATTCAGATGTTCATTTTCTAATCGAAAGAAGTTCCACACAAACCTCCTACAAAAGAAGTTAATAGATGGAAGCAGTTAATACAGTGCTGTTCTTATACGCATCTAAAAAATTGAGTTCTCAAGTAAAAATGAAAGGTATTTAACCTACCAGAATGGAAGGGCAAAGAAGAGAAGGCAGGCCATAAGACAAAACTAGATTAGACAACAGCAGAACAGAAGAAAATAGAAGAGAATTAATTTTTCATAACAAAAATGCATGTAGAACACAGACCAAAATAAACACAACGTATCCTAACAGCACACATCAAAATATTTAAAATTAATTGACATAAATATAGACTGACTGAGAAACAGACAGTGTGAGCTACATCATCATAAGATTTGTTACAAATGTTCAACAACTCGCCACATTTTAGTCTGTGCATTCATGGTGAGTCACAACACTAAGCAGACAGTGTCTGGGCAAAATCTGTTAGCTCTTGCAATACAAAACAAACACAGTAGCTGCTGGTTTTAACAAATGCAGAGCTGCACTCATACCACGTCAGATCTTGTAAATACAACTTCCAGCTGTAGGATATCTAAATGGTCTTTGATGTCTTTCCACACATGGTAAAGCATATCGAGAGTACCTGCTGTTACAGCTGTTGTGGGTCTTTGTGTATGTCAAAAATAACAGTTTCCTTGGCACAAACATCAGCATATTCAAATTATGGGATCTGGACTGTTTCGATGCCAACACCTAGAATTCACAGCATAATAACATGTGGAGAACAAAATGAGGTGGAGTTTTGTACTGCTGTAAGAAAATTCCAGTTGTGTTTTCTCTCTCAGTGATATATAGTTGTGGGGAAACAAACTGAAACTTCATCATTGGTTGAACTTATCACCACAAACCCCATAATTTTATGTTTCATACTGAATGCAATACTACACATCAAAATCTAGGGTGTTATTTACTGACGATTCTGTGTAATGTTCATGTGACACTGGTTATTACATCTGACAGTAATGGTCATTTGATTATATGTGTGTTTATTCATCTATTTAATTTACTCACATGTCCTTAATTAACAGTTTTTGAGATACCAGACTTTATAGCAGGGACTGTTTGCTCCACACCCAACCCCCAAGTTGGAGAATCAGGTTGCCAGGATACTAGCAAACCAAGCATTAGAAATTCGAATGCTCAGTAAGCCATTACTACTGATTGTGTTACAGCAATAAACATTGCTACCTCAAAATATCTATCTTTAAGGGTGCCTACTACAGTCCAACACAGTGACACCCATTAACACACTTGGGCTTCTAAAATGGGAAGACAAACAACTAAATTCATCACATTTATGAAAACATAAGCTGACACTCACGTGTAACTAAGGCCTACTGTTTTAAAGTTACTTACAGTGACAATGGACATGATTTAGAGTAGTCACAAAGGTAAGGAAACACTTTCAGTACCCAAGCAGCTGTTTGGCTATTCATTTTTTTTTCTCCCCCTATGGTTCGACAGCCCCTAGGGGGCCTAGGCCTCCTCATTTTTTGAGGTTTCGCGATCACACACTTTAGACACACCACACTCAGTAGGACTCCTCTGGACGAGTGACCAGCCTATCGCAGAGACCTCTACCTGACAACACACAAAACTCACAAGAGACAGACATCCATGCCCCCAGCGGGATTTGAACCCACAATCCCAGCAATTGAATGGCTGCAGACCCACGCCTTAGACCATGCGGCCATTGGGATCGGCTTGGCCGTTCAATGTGCCCATAAAACAAGTATAACCTTGAAGCAGAACATGTTAAACTATACCTCTTATACTAATCAATAATAAATAATTTATTACATACCTAAATACTTCTAAAGGTGAGTTTATAGATGTCATCAGGTCTCCACTAATGTAATTAGCTTCAATGAGAACATATGAATATGCCCATGCAAACCTCAATATAAGATCTTCCACAATAGCAAAATAGTAGAAACTCTGCAAACAAAAGTTCAGGAATTGAGGCAGAAAAAGTAATAGGTGGACTGGCGTGGGGAACTGAAAGATCATGAGCAAAAATCCAAATTTAAGTCGCATATAAATGGGTTGTGGCCTGATTTGGCACTCTACAATTATGTACTTTACTTGAAAAAGACATAACAATTACATTACAATGATTTCAAATAAAGCTGGGCAGAACAAGGAAAAGCCTTTGGCCTTAGCAGAACAGAATGGCCACCTTCTAGCAATCCATAGATTTTTCTTTGTTGTTGTTAGAACAATCAAAATTCATTAATTTCCTAAATGGTAATACTTCTGAATTACACAGTAAAAGGATTATGGGTTTACTTCTTCTGAATATACAAGCATCATACAAAATTTGAAAATTAAATAATCTATTTATTAAATACAAAAAAAATTAACATTTCGTAGACTCAAGAAAAAGAAACAGCTTCAGATGAATGTGTTAGGTCTGATGATTTATTCATTTTAATTTGCATATAACATTCTTTTTTCTAGTGTCTTCCATTTCTCTGTCACTTGTCTGGATGACAGATATCCATAACTGGATTTTATGGTATAAAATGATTTGCAGCCACTGCTGATTCTCTTCTTGGCAATCATTTAGTGCACATTCATAAGTGACCCATGTCCACAACTATGAAACTGTTTAATACACACTGTAGCATCACAGTGGTAAATAACGAAAACTGGCAAATAGGAACACATGTGCATATAGTAAATAAATATTTTAGTTATTTTAGTATCACTGATTTAAAGAAAATCCTGTGCAAATAATGGCCACTGTCAATAATTTTTCTGTCAATAGGAAAGTTTGTTTCTTTTCTGGTCAGTAGAACTGTCACAAATAAACAATTGTAGTACAGTTATTGTGAGAAAAGCACAGATGAACAAATGGTGCTTTTGCTTGTCTTCTAATAAGATAAATCCTTCTGAAAAATAAAGCAATAAGCAAAAACAGGTTCCCTCTTGTAATTGAAAAGCTTAGGCCTAATATGCCTATCAGTAGTACTTACTGTTGACGAATAGACAGTTTCCTCCCTGAGAAACTTGTTTTCTCCTGCTGATTTGTCAAACAAACCCCAGTCCATTTTGATATCCCATGTGTAAGCATAGCAGGAGCTAACAATAGATGCCAACACCCACAGATACAAATATGGATTATCTAATAAATCTTCATAATCATCTGGAACATAACATAACACTATGTTCATTTATTATCAAAACTTTCTCGTTTGTGTCATTTTAAGCACCTTCAGATTACATTATTAAAGTCATCAGCACAGAAAGAAAATGACTATAAATGTGTAATAAAAAGGAGCACAATATTATTCCTACAGATGTTGTACCATAAAATACACTAAATCATAAGGCAAATAAGCTGTAATGTATAAGTTCTCACCGCTATACACTGAACGCAGGGTTGCAAACAAAACAACCAGGAATGTTGATGAATACTTCCCAGCATTAACCAAATGAGGGAAAGCTTCCTTTGTGTCACGGTACCGCCTAACGCACTGCGCAAATCGAAACCACGCTGGAAGGCAACTCACGATTGGTCTTATAACCCAGTCTTTCTCCATACATTCACTGGGTTCTGCAAAAAAAAAGGCCAATATTAACTGTAATTATAACCTGAAACAGGAATTGCTACAATGAAGTAGTAGTAGTAGTAGTAGTAGTAGTAGTAGTAGTAGTAGTAATGGTGGTGGTGGTGGTGGTGGTGGTGGTGGTAGTGGTGGTAGTGGTAGTAGTGGTAGTAGTGGTAGTAGTGGTAGTAGTGGTAGTGGTAGTAGTTGTGGTAGTAGTAGTAGTAGTAGTAGTAGTGGTAGTAGTAGTAGCAGTAGTAGTAGCAGCAGTAGTGGTGGCAGGAGCAAAAGACTGTTGAGGAGTCATAATCCTCTTCACCAAATAATATTAGGGTAATCAAACCAAAGATGAGATGAGCAACCCACGTAGCATGTATGGGAGAGATGATGAATATATACAGAAATTTTGCTAGAAAACCTGAAAGGAAATACCTAGCTGTAGGTGTAAGAAAAATATTTTGAGGAAATACAGCATGTGGGTGTGGACTAGACTTATTTGTCATAGGACAGCCTGGCTGTTGCTTCTACTGAACACTGTAATGAATTTATTGACTAGCTGAGCAACTAATAGCTCCTAAAAAGGTTTGTGTTCCACGGACTTAGTTACATAACAACAACAACCACAACAACAACAACAACAATAACAATAATAATAATAATAATCAAATGTTACACACACACACACACACACACACACCCACCCACCCAAACCAGTATGTGAACATGAAGATGTGACACTGTTATGGAATCAAGGGGTACATACAGACAGAGAAGTTATGGTAAATAGGCCATATATAATACTTAAAAACAGAAAAGAGAGAGCATGCATACTGATAGATGTGGCAATACCAGCAGAGAGAAATGTCATGCAAAAGGAAGCAGAAAAGAAACTAAAATACCAGAGTTTATGTATAGAGATACAACAAATGTGGAATATGAAATAAATGTATGATTATACCAGTAATAATTGGAGCCACCACAATAGTAACAGAAGGTTTAAAGAAAAATTTGGAAGCCATACTAGGAAAACATTCAATAGATTCACTACAAAAGACAGGTATACTTGGAACATCACACATAATACGGAAAGTATTGCAGTCTGAAAGTTGAAGCCTGAGAGGTGGGGATCACCGTTGGTTCAAGAGAAGTACCAGGGAGAAAAGGCCTGTGACAAGAGGCAACAACGTAATAATAGTAATAATTATTATAATGATATGCAACAACAGTAACAACACAGTGAAATCAAAACTGCATGCCAAGGTTACTTTTTGGATGTACATTTTTAACTCTAATGATAAACTTGAAAATTATGTCAAATTCAACAGATGAACACTGAGAGAATTTACGTCAAAGCTACACAAGTAGAAAATTGGAGAAAAAACGTTTCAATGTTGTAACCTTGAATTAAGATTGCAATGAAAAAAAACAAGTAACAGTACCTTCTGCATTTAACCAGTCACCATTTGTTATATAAAAACAGATGAGAAATTGAAAATCAAGTAGTGCTGCCACTAAGCTGTTCAGTTGATCAGCCAGCCAGAAATCAGCAAAGCCAACATGAAAAAATGGTGCTGCAATGATCCTGCCCTAAAACAAAACAAAACAAAACAAAACAAAACATATATGAGACTGCTTGTTTATTCTACAAATACTTTACTATAAGGCTTTTAAAGGCATTACAGAAAGAAGTAATTACAGCTTAAAGACTGCTGTCTTTAGAAATGTGATGCCATGTAGTTTGGTGGATATGTAGCCATGTTTTGGAGAAATGTTCTGCGTACAAATTTGTTTGTCTCTTTGACTTTGATGATTCAGGCAGCAGATTCATCAAAATACATAGCATAACATCCCAGAAAACTAGTCTTCATAGTCCCTGCCATGTAATCTCAGATATCACACACTTATAGCTTTCTTAAGCCATTGAAATTCATTTCAGTACACAGCATAGCCCTCTCTAGTTGTCTGAGATTTGACTGTTGGTGAAAAGTGATTTTATTTCCAAGTCTAAACTTACTTCACATTACTATCATGTTAATTTCAACTGAAGATCTCTTTAAAGCTCCTGAAGATTAGTTTATTTAAGAAAATTTCCAAAGCTGCATGTGTCAGCTGTGTTGAATAAAAAGGCCGCTATATTACCAGTGAATGGATGACTGTAATTACAAGTAGCCATGATTTATTTTAATGTACTGTTCTGAAAACTGAGTAAATGAGAAGCTAGAGTAATGATAAAGGGTTCTTGGACAGAACTTGATCCAAGAATCTCTTGATGATGATACAAAAATACTACACCACACAGTATTTGGGTTAAATCTGAGTGACAGTTATAAAAACATATCTTCAGCTAAACCCCACTTAGTTTACATGCTTCTGCATGTGTTTCAGTGATCAGATGTACTGCATTTTCTCAATCACACATTCTGCTAGCTCAGAAGGGTTTCCAGTGGAAAAGTTTGTTGCTGTTATTTTCATACAATGGAACACATTTTTTTCAATAAATCTGCTTTTTCAGACTCCTTGACCCTGAAGATGGAGGTACTACAATCCTTAAAACATTGGAAACCATTCATCCAACAACACAGCGACACAGCCTAAAAGACTTGAATCCTCCATTTAATATTAAAATTAAAAAATACTCAGGAATGTTTCTTCCAAAAAGATTTTTAATGAGTACTGTGTATGCCTTGGAGACAATGGTCCTGAACACTAAAATGAGGAAAATCTTAAGTTGATTAATTTTAAAATTAAGATAATGGATCTGTGACATCAAAAATTGAACATTATTTATAACACACTAAATTAAAATTGTACTGTACTTTCACGGATTTCTAATAATGAAACTTTACCACAACAAAGATCAATCGATGAAATTTGATACTATTTTACTCTGCAATGGAGTAGGTCTGCTTCTTCTTCGCTACTGGTAGAATTTCATTTCTACAAAAACACCAGTTCTCAACTGTTAATACATAACAAATTATGTGGATAAAAACATTGACTGTTCAGTGCTTACCATAACACGTAATGCCCAGAACCGAGCTTCATGCCTGAAGACTTTAATGGGATTGAGAACAAACACAGCCATGATGACAGCAAGTGCCAGCGGATTCACAAAAGGTGGAACACTCAATGAGGCACTGTACAGGAAACTGAGTAGACTGAGGGTCCAGATGACACCAAAGATTGCTGCTAGTTCCATTAAGTGCTGCTCAGATAGATGGTTGCGAGGATCCAGTTCAAAGATAAGCACATGATTCACACCAGATGAGCGCCATCCATACACATTTACACCCATGAGGAACAAGAATTGTATGACAAGCAATGGCCCACGGTATAGTCGGAACGCTATCTTCAGGTTTTCCCGAGAGCCTTCGTGAAATATAGCTGCCAGAAAAAAATGTTGAAGTAAATTAAAAAAAAACTATTAAAAGTAACATAAGTGCACCAAACAGTCAGAGTCGTATGATACGAACACAGACATAGAGACATATATGGGGCCATCTGCACGTATTTCTTACATTTAGAACTATCAGAAACCCATTTAATATACAAAATACTTTCATCCAGTTTTAAACATTTCTCTGCCTCTGATCTGGTTACTGGATTACCCATAAGCAGCTTCTATAGCATAAAACTAAATTATTTTAAATGCTGTTCTGTTGCTTGTCAGCTGTTTAATGCATCACGTGAGCACTATGCTGCACCACAGTAGTAAATAGCACATCATGGTCAAGGACGTTTGTGATAAAGTGGGTCACCAGGCTTTTTCCTTAAACTGTCATAGTCAATAAGAGATTATATGATTTAAGCATAATTTCTTTAAAGGAAATCCCCAGAAAGCAATCTTGTTGTTACTCACTTTGTGCAGTGATATTGTATTTCTTGCACATACAGTATACACAACAGTACAATTTATTTCCTCCTACATGTTTTGGTGGCCACGTGCCATCATCAGGGAGTATGTAAACCAATATATTTCAAACATAATAAAATATGATACATTTACAATCGTAGTATACATTGTCTTGTAGTGACTTCCGCAGCTATATTCATAGGATGTAAAATACAGCAACTTTTAACTATGCATACACTATGTTACTGTATTTTACATCCTATGAATATAGCTGCAGAAATCACTATGATACACTGTATACTAATACTGTAAATGTATCACATTTTATTATATTTTAAATATACTGGTTTACGTACTCCCTGATGATGGCAGGTGGCCACCAACACTTGTGGGAGGAAACAAGAAACTGTACTGTTGTGTATACTGTATGCACATTATATTGGTTTTATACATAAGAAATGGCTTTACTCTCTTATTGATTGATTGATTGATTGACTGATTTTATTCCATTGGATCCAGTACAGGTTTAACAACCAAAGGATATAGAATATGTCATACTTATTCATGATCACAATCTTCAATTAAACACATGTAATTTGAATCTTTGAATGGGCATCACTTGTGCTTCATACTCTGGAGGTCCCAAGTTCAAATTTCAATCCAAAGACTGGCTGCAGTAACTGATGCTTTCTGTGATATTCCTCACTGCCTCCAGGCAAATACCAGGAAATCACAAATATCTTAAAACCAGGCCATGGCTGCTTCCTTCTACATCCTTTCCAATTCATTATTCACTAATCATCCTATCACATGACACTATACAGTTTCAACTACTGACAGCATCCTTTGATAAAAAGCGCTAGATAAACTGACCACATATCAGACTGTCACAGTGTCAGACAGGAAACACCACTTTCATATCACAAGAAGGAAAATCTTAATTTTCATGTGGCGGTTTTAGAAAAATTTGCTTGGATAATCATTGTATTGAAGTTCTGGACTTCACTTGTCCAGCCAAATCAATTTTACATGTAAATACTGATGTTATCATTTGAGAGTGTAAGACATTTTGTTCATTCTTATGCTTTCTTTTGTAGTTACAGGAACATAATTTTTTGTTACATGGAAATATTGAGGGTATTGACTTACAGCAGGATCTGAATGCCCTAGGAATTGCTTTCCAGATTATAATGGAATTTGAAAATCCTGCAAGCGTGTCCAAGCTCCAGAATGTAATTCGGAGACACACAAACTTAGACCAAACATGGACATTCTTTAAAATGAGAACACAAAATGATTTCATCTCTCATCAATGTATATTAGAAAAAACAATGTCACTAGTTTGAACTTGCATAGCTCCACGTGAAATGAGTTCTTGAAACGAGATTCAGGTGTATCTTGGAGAGGGTGTAGTAAGTACGTCTCTGTCTGTCTGTCCGTCTATCCGAGCTCTCACATGGCAGACTGCATACACTATGGAAAGAAACACTTAAGAAACCTAGACACAGCTGTAAGGATAACATTAAAGCAAATTTTACAGAAATACAGTGTGAGGGTGTGAAGTCTTCATTTGGCTCAGGACAGGGTCTGATGGGGGATCTCTTTCAAACACAGTAATAAACCACTGGATTCTATAAATGTGTCAGAGGAGCAACTAGATTATTATCAGCTTCCTAAGAAGAACTCTGTTTCAAGGGTGGGTGGCTGGATGAATGAGTGAGTGAGTTGGTGGGCAGGCGAGCGAGAGGGTTGGTGGGTGGGAGAGTGACTGAGCAAGCAAGCAAGCAAGCAAGCCAGACAGCCAGCCGCTTGCTGTACCATAACTAATCAACACACATTATGTTTTATGATATTAATCATTTACATACACAGTGGAAACTTGATAGTACAATTGTACTGAGAGGAACAGCACAAACTGTGTTGCATGAAAAATATTATAATAATGATATTTTGCGGAAGAAAAACAGCTATCACCAAGAGTCATATAAGTACAGTCCGCCATCAGTGGACAGTTATTTCTGTTTTCTTTATCAAATGTGTTTCACAAGACACATGCTCACCTGACAGCACAACAGCAAGGAACAGCACAATAAATGACCCTGAGAAGAGCCCCACTTTGAAAGTCGTCCACGGACTCTGCTGCTCCCCAAGTGGTGGCACCCTTAGCCTCTTCATGGCCTTCTGACGATCACCACCCTCAAGTTCTGTTGTCACAGTTGTTTCAGTTTCACTGATCAGATGATCTATGTCCTTATTTGTGTTGATATGAGAGGTTTCAACATGTTCCTGTCTATAGTGGATTCCAGAATCCACTGAGAGCAACTGATATAAAAGACAAGGCAATCACAAGCAAATTACTTGGTTACAAATGTGGGTAGACACTGTCTACATACTTCCAGACAATAAGATGCCTAGCAACAAGCCCCTTCTAGCTAATGACAAGAAATATATGCACTATGTATGCTGTAACACCTTTGATAATTGACATCTAGGACGACTGACCTAGTATCCAGTGATCACCTATACTGTGCATACTATGTAACTTGTTGCCAGTGATGCAGTAGCTGTTCTGACTGCTTATACTGCTGTAACTGCTGGGAGCTGAACATATTTTCTTAGAACTACGTGAAATATGGCAAGTTTAATTTTACTGTGTGGGAGTGGTGGTGATGATTATGATAAAAGGACAAATGTCCATGCACCTTTTCTTCATACTGTCATTCACTGTGAATTTAGAGGCACTACTATCATTATTGTCAGTGAATTACAAGAGACAAGCACTGTTAGCAAGGAAGAGAAAGCCAAATTACTTGGCCAACTGCTAAGGCCCACTGAGTTGTACATTTTTCACCAACAAGCGGCTAAGCATCAAAGTTCAGCAGCCAGCTGTTGAGGTGTGTGTGTGTGTTTGCATGCGTGTGCGCATGCATGCGAGAGAACTTGGAATTTAAAGGAAAGTCAGTTTCAGCATATTTTTGAACACTCTTTAACTGCTGTGAAAAAGATTCCAGTGTAAACAGTCAAATGCTTATGAAGCATCTGTAGAATAAACTCATGTGTGTCACCTCGATATGTTTCACTTAACACTGATTACCCATCGGCTTCAGTGTTCATCTAATCAGCAGGGTCTCCTCTTGATAAACTCAACCCTGATTAAAATGGTAAACACATGGCTTTTGAGCCGCAAACGGCATGCTGAAGAGAAAACTTGCAGGAAAAAGTAGGAAAAGGAAGTTGAAGAAGAAAGAGAAAGTGTAAGAAGAAAATGCTGAAGTGCAGTTTACTGAGGGATACCTTTAGATTATCAACACACACCTCTCAGTTTTTACAGTGACAGTATACTTGATGGAAATTTGTGACTAGCAGTTGCCTTGTAACATGAAACATAAATTTTGTGTCTCTATAAGGCAGGAAACAGAAAATAATATATTTCATAATTTTAAAATATTTCTCTGCAGTACAATAGAACCAGTAATGCCCATTTGTTTTACTATGATCACTTGCTCTTTGAGTCAACATTTAATGAGCTCACAGGCCTGATAACAAAATTTTCCCAACAATTTCCTTTAAAATGTGTGTGTTAATTATGCCCTGGGCACTTCAACTGATTCTTGAGCATCAGATCTAGTACCAACAAGCCACTTATATCCCTGATTACAGTATCCACAATACAATAAAATTATATAACATGAGAAAAAGGTTCAATTAGCCATTACAAAGAACACTTACTTTGTCATGTTTTTTGAGGATTTTCCTGAAACCCGTAAAATTAAGGTTCTGGTAATTCTGCAGCAAAATCAGGCTCAGATAGAATTCACTGAAAGCCAGCTTCAGCTCCTGTATCTTTCGAGCAGGAATGCTTGGTGCCTCAACTGTCTTTTGTCTCAGTGGTGATCTACTACTGGTCTTGTCACCCAATGAAATTCGCAGTTCATTTTGCAATGCAGCAAATTTGCGTGTTGCTTCAGCCATTTTTTCTGTAATAAGTTTCTATATAAGTAAAGGATGTAAATGATAATGCATACCCTTAAATCAAAAGTAATAAAGTAATATATAATAATTCTTGGATAATGATAGGGATAAAAACTTCCTGTAAATGAAATAAGGAACTTTACATAGCAAGCAGAAACAGCAATAATCCAACTATAAAAAAACACTACAAATCTGATTGTAAAATACTTTCGAATGTTATCAAAGAATCTAAAAGATTACATAATGATAATCAAACAACAAATTCTACTAATAAAATTAAAACAACATGGAAAATAGTAAATTTGGAAACATGTAGAAAAACAATAAATAGTACAATGGAATCCTTAAACACTGAAGGTATGATTATTAATAACCAACAACATATTGATGATACCTTCAACAACTATTTTCTTTCAATAGCTGATAACATCAACAATAATAATAACAATGTGCACATACAAAATAAATATAATCACAAGAACGACCATAATAATAGTTTTTTTACAATCTATGTCACAAATCTATAAATCTACGTACTCAAAAACAAAATGAAAACCCACAACAACTTTTGAAATTGAAAAGATAATCAAATCTCTTAAATCAAAGGACTCACATGGCTATAATGAAATTTCCAACAAATTATTAAAAACAAGTTCTCCATTCATAACTTCATCCCCAAATTATATATGTAATAAAGTTCTTATTAAGGGTACTTTCCCTGACAGATTAAAATTCTCTGTAATAAAACCTTTATACAAAAGAGGAAACAAAAAAAAAAACATGCAACTACAAACCAACATCCCTTTTAACTTCATTCTCAAAAATTTTTGAAAAAGTAATGCAAACAAGACTGTTGGAACACTTACTTAATAATAATATCTTAAGTATGGGAAAATATGTATTTAGGACGAAATTAACAACTGAAAACGCCATCTATAAATTAACTAATGAAGTTTTAAATGCTATGAACAACAAATTAATAGTGGGAGGTATTTTTTGTGATCTCAAAAAAGCCTTCGATTGTGTTAATCATGATATACTCTTATCTAAATTAGAAATTTATGGAATAACTGGTAAAGATAAAGAACTGTTATCAATCTTACCTTAAAGGTAGATATCAAAGAGTTTCAATTCATAATAAGACACATCATTACAGCACCCTCTCTAATTGGGCACTGATAAAATATGGTGTCCCACTACGTTCCATCCTAGGCCCCCTATTGTTTCTTCTATACAAGAATGATCTACCTAAGTGCATAAATAATATATCTACACCTATTTTGTTTGCTGATGATACAAGCATACTTTTTACTCATTCTAACATTGCCAAATACAATGTGAATATTCATACAGTCCTTTAAATTATAAATACTTGGTTTAAGGAAAATTTTCTTTCATTACATTTTGAAAAACTCATTATATTCACTTTAAGACGACGAAGAGCCCATCTATTGACATGAAAATTTGCTCTGATAATAATTTAATTTCAAATGCTTTACGTACAAAATTTCTTGGATTAGCTATTGATAGTATGTTGTTATGGAGAACACATATAAATCAACTAATAATTAAATTAAGTACTGCTTGCTATGTAATTAGATCTCTTAAACCTTGTATGTCCCATAAGACATTATTATCGATTTATTATTCTCTTTTTCATTCTGTCATGAGTTGTGGAATAATATCTTGGTCAAATTCTTATCACAGTGTAGAAATTTTTATGATGCAAAAAAGAGTAATTAGAATCATTATGGGTCATGGGAAAGAGACTCTTGTAGAAATGTATTTAAGGAAGTAATAATTTTACTACTTATGTCACAATATATATTTTCCTTACTTGTATTTGTGGTTAATAACAGAGATCTGTTTTCGATAAACTCAGAAATTCATAGTACAAATATTAGACATGGTTCTAACTTTCATTTACCTCTGGCAAATTTGGACATTTATCAGAAGGAGTTCACTACTCAGGTATTAAGATTTTTAATAGTCTTCCTTCTTCTATAAAAAAAAGTTTATGATAATCCAAATAAATTTAAAAGGGTTTTTAAGAAATTCTATATATAATCTCTTTTCATTCATTAAATGAGTTATGATGATAATACTAATAGTAATAAGTAAGTATTAGACCTCTTAGATTTTTAATCTTTTTAAGACTTCCCTCAATGATCTATCAGGTTTTATTATATTTATTCAATGCTTTATTTCATTTCATTTCATTTAACAACATAATATATAATATTTATTCAACGTTCTATTATATTTATTCAATTTAATTAAATCATTAATTTGTCCAGTGTTGTATTTATGCAATTTTCATTTAATGTTTATTTAATGATTATTTAATATGAGCAAATTTATATTTATTCCAGTATTTAATACTTTCAATATATATTTATTAAACTGTGATGTACCACATGGACTTAGATAGATTTATCAGTCTGTTTGGATAGCCGTCCTCATCTGTAAACTTCTGATGTCTCTTGCATATTTATATAATATATCCACACTTGTATATCATATTGTGTTCATCTGTAATCCTAAATGGTTTCTTGTATATTTATGTTTTATATTGTATTCTTGTATTCTTGTATACTTATGTTGCATATTGTATTCTTCTGACATGTTCTATATCCAGTGGTTTTGTAACCCTTTGGATTTATTGAATGAAAAAAACGAAGTAACAAAGTACTCAAAGTGTCACATAGCAGCGAGATCTGACTCATAGTCATCTCATCAGCAGTGACACATCAGAACACTCAAGACAGTACTAGTCCACAGGCTTAAACAAAAACAAAGAGGTCTGATCATAAGCCCCAACAGGGACTCAACACTCAGACAGACGGCCTGACTGATGGTCAGGCATGAAATTACTTGGACATGGACTTGGCATACTCCAAGATATGAAAAGCTGAAAGTTAATTATGTAGCAAAGAAATGTAGTAATACTTTACAAAGACTTATTAGACTTCTTTAAATTAAGTCTGTAAAATACTGAATTAGGATACTAAGAAAATCTATGATTGGAAGAGAAAATGGCAAAGGAAAATTAAAAAACTATTCTTTGACAATTCCAAAATAATTTCAGAACTACATAAACCAGCTTTACCATCACACATACATGCCACAGACGACAGCAGTTAGGCCAATCATTTACATAGTGCTGGAAAACATTCATTCCTATGATATGATACAGTAATGGATAGCAGTGGCGGAGAGCTGCACATAAAGAAGTTTCTATCTTCATGAAAATACCACGATACTGTACCACTGGAATAAATTGTCAGTGATGTCATTGACATACCAAGCAGGCTGGCATACATTTTAAAATTGTATTTCAAAGGCACATTTTTCGAATCTCAGCCGGTGCACCAATTATCCTGATGAAACGTTTTTTAAGGATTTGTTCAGCAGCTCAAAGCACATTCCAAGGGTGTACCTTGATTCAGCCACAACCACTTCATTCCAAATCCTTCATAACATCAATCATCCTACCATTTGTCACTATATGTAAGATCCTGACACCATCAGAAAACAGATCACAAAAAAAAAAAAGTAATGCCACTAATACGCTTTACAGAAAAATTCCGAGTACATGTTGCCTGTGTCATCAAATAACTGTATCAGAAATGTCAACACATCTGATCATCTCAGTTTACTTGCATGTAGGAAATTATCAGTTCTGTATTTAAGGATCAGTTTTGTATCTTTCAACAAATTACATAGTTCACTTGGAAAGAAAAACGAATTACAGTGAACTGTGTATCTCTTTTCACTAAACTAAAATACCTCAAAGTGAAAGATGTGACAACTTAAAAAACCAAAAAAAAAATGATTTGAAACAATAAATGATAGATCACTCTTAACCTTCACAGTTTATAATTAGTGGCATTTGTAATTACCTGAGTAAAATGTATTAATTTTTGCGAGTTCTTTGTCACAGTAATGGAAAAAATGTTCATCAAAATTAGCAAAATGTCTTCTGAGAATTTCAGGTTCCACTGACTCTGCAGAGGGGGCCTCTTCAACAGCAACATACAGCATGGCCTTCATTTCCTGCAACAAAAGTGAGGCACTGCAAGCATTTATAAGCCTAAACTTTACAAACATTTTACTGATCTATATATCTAATTTTAAATTAGAAAAAGCGACATTGTTTTTCGACAAAATCCAAAAATAAATGATAATATTTTGTGGTACAAAGTTCATGCCGAAAATTAGTAAGACCCTCAATTGCTGTGGCTACAGCTGCAGCCACTGCAGCTCTAGCCACAGCAATTGAAGCCCGAGGTAAAATGTCATGTTCCCTGATACTGGACTTAGGCAGCAAAGCCCACACACCACCCCCAAAGAATGACATCACTTGTCCCATACTGCCGTGTTCATTGCTTTTTTTCTCAGCTGCGCATGAAGAGAAATTGAAAAAGTAGGTGCTAGAAGTTGACATCTATATAAACACAGTACTATATTTTTCACTGTTGTCCTTTCTATTCTGTTCATTATTGCTGCCTTAGTCTGCAGAATGTGCCCTTCACTGTTCAGATCTGGCAACAACAAAGAACAGGCGAGGCTCCATTTTCTGTGGCCATGGTTATAATGAACTACAAATTTACTTGAAATGTGAAGAAAATGAAGCAGTCAAATTAAACTAAATGTAAAGTCATCATAATGTGAAATACAAACTCGTGTACATACAATGGACAACATAAACTGCATATTTTTCCCAAAACCATGGTGGCTAATTTCATTCTGCAAGCATACCATTTTATTCACTAACAATAAATGGTACAATTTAGGTTATACAACATTCTGTTTAACAACAGGCAAAGTACTTTAGTACAAATACATATTGGTTGAGCATATTTCAAAGTCCCACCTCATAACTTATGTACTGTTTTCTCCATTCTGGAGTGATGTGAGCGGACAAATGTTCAGCGAACTTCATGATGAAGCCGTGTCAGTCCAAACAGATCACTGGCTCCAACAGCGATTTCTGAGAAACATAAAACAGTATTTCAACTTCAAACTCAGAACTGTTACAGAATATTCAATAGACAGAAACCATTAAGGGCAAAATTCAATGATCACTGACAGGTAACTTTAAAACTGCCATTTAGTTAGATCATTCTAACACGATAATTTGATCAAGTTGGCTCAAGCTATAAGGTTTCTAATCTGAATTCTGGAGGTTCCCAGTTCGAAACTCAGCCGGGTCGCAAACTTCCACGACATGGTTTTAGTCGTTTTCCTCACGATCTCCAGTCGAATGCCAGACAGTACTCTGTAACAGCCCACGACCACTTCCTTCTCCACCAGAGTAGGGCAACTGTTTGGGCACCAAGGCAAAATCACGAGGAAAAAAACGTTTGCGGATCACACTATACACAATGCCCATATTTTGTACTGCTGTATCATTAACGATAACACCCTGTCGTCAGTAGTGCCAATACTGGGGCGATAAAACTTATTTTAAATTAATCTTTAAAAATTTGAATTGATGGTACAAAATTTGAAAGTCGTAGACTGTGAGTTAGAAAACAACAGGCACTTAGAGGCACATGCTGTGTTGTCAAGTACTTACATTTAGCCACCGCTTCACTTTGCAGTTCCTAAACCTATAAGCGACAAAGCCAAATGGCACGACAGTTACTTTTATGTGAGATGAAAATTTCCATTTATATTTTGGTATGAAAAGTACGTTGTACTGTCAATACTACAACGTATAACTGAATAGTATCTTTGTATGAACGCGGATAAAACAATTATTTCATATCTTTTTGTTTCGTGTTTCTGAAATTACGTCGCAGGCCGCATGAGAGGGCTAGCAGGGCCGCATTTTGCACACCACTGCTCTACGCCGTTTACAATAGCTGAAAACTTGTGAATAAAGAATTTTTCATTATTTATTAATCATCCTACCATCCTACAATGCATAGTATGAGCCACTGATAGAATCGTTAGACACACCATAAATACATAATGTAACATAACATGATGATAACTAGTTGCTTTGTATTTTAATGGGGAACATACAACCCTCATGAATTCAAAGTGACCTTTTTCACCCGTTAACATGTTCAGCCAAATCGTCTTGTAAGCTAGACAGTTCGGTGAGTGAAATGAGTGGCTAGAGCCTGAAGCTGATTACACATATAAATGTACTGCCAAGGCCAAGAACGAGTGCAACTTGCGTCCTCATGATGCGATGCTTACAACGTACAACAGCCAGTAACAGAAGGGTGGAGCAAACTGTGTGTATAACACGCAGCTTAATGATTTGAACGTCTCACAAAACGTAATTCGGGCGAATGAAATTGACGGCACATGCAGCTTGGATGGGGAAGAGGAGTAATGCAAACAGAATTTTGGTGGGGAAACCTGAAAGAAAGAATCACTTGAAAGACCTAGGCGTTGATGGAATGATAATATTACGCAGTATATCTTAAATAAGTAGGATGGGGGTGTAGACTGGATTCATCTGGCTCAGGATAGGGAAAAGTGGAGAGCACTTGTGAACACAATAATGAATTTACGGGTCCCATAAACTGCGGAAAATTTCTTTACGAGGCAAGAAACTATTAGCTTCTTACTATGAACTCTGCTCCATGGAGTTTGTCTGTTCGTGTAGTCTGGAATTTGCATAATTTCCTCTCTTAACAAGGTGATGATAATTTCTGGACCTAATACAGGACGTTTAACAGGTGGGTGAGACACTTTCACAGTCAGAAGCATCTAAATTTGTATTCCTCGACAAACAAACAAATCAAATGAACGGGCATGAAATGTATGATAAGCATGGAAGCGATTACGAATGCACACAAAAACTTAATTGGAAAACGTGAAAGTAATGGACCACTTAGACACCTAGACGTATATATCAGGATAATATTAAAATGGAAAGAAATAAGATGTGTAGGTTTCGACTGAAGTGGCTCAGGACATGGTCCAGTTGCGGGCTGTTATGAGCACAATAATGAACAATGGGGTTTTAAAAATGATGGGAAATATCTTGACCAGCTGCATGATTATTAACTTCTCAAGCAGGACACGGTGTTGTCCGAATGTGAAGAACAGTGCACAATTACGCCGAGGGGTCGGTTTGAAGGGAGGAATGTGGCCACCGTGTCGGCACTCATGAAGAACTACACCTAGGCCCACTTTCCGGCTCAAAGTTACGACCTACAACCTACAACTACCTACCCTACAACCCCGTCTCTCCTTGGTACAGAGAAGAAAACTGGTCAAATCACTTTATGTACTAACGAATGTGGTTATGGAATTGAGAAGATTGATTTATTAAATTTATCGACAAGTTTGTTATCAGTGACTGAAGTATTGGTGATAAAACGTATGATTAATCGACAAGGAAATTCGTACATTATTTACCTCGTGCGAAATAAATCTATTAACTTCTCACTACTGTGTATTGCATATGGCCTCTGCCATAAACTACTGAACACTTTTCATCTTCCACTTCAGTTTCGTTACACCTGTAGCTAACTGTTGTATTTTACAGAACTTATATTTATGCATAAATAATTAACTCTGAACAGCAAACAACTCCATGACGTAGTCTCATCCTGGAGAAGACAGCAGCAACTTCGCCAGTCAAGAAAGTCCACGCCTTTAATAGAATCCAAAAGTGCACATCCCCCCATCTATTATTTCTCTAAAATCCTTTTTAATATCATCTTCCCAAGTGGCCTCTTACCTTTACGTTTCCCGATTACAATTTAGTAAACATTTCTCATCTCTCTTATGCGCCCTCATTCCCTGCCCATCTCACATTCCTTGATCACTCCAATAACAAGACTGGAGAGATGTACTCTACAATGTAGAACAGGAAATTTCTAACGGTGTTCTTTTTTTTAAATTAATGTGAGTCATCCCCGTTGTGTTTACAACGAATTAAAAGTGTAGGTTTTTCGGTCAAAACAAAACTTTGCTTTATAACAAATCAGCTACATGTTTCGGCTGCTGTTTTGTAGCCATCATAAGGCCGATCACAAGAATATAAAAAGAAGGAAATAATATAGTTACAATATTGGTAGGAGATCTCTGACCAATATTGCAACTATATTATTTCCTTCTTTTTATATTCTTGGGATCGGCCTGATGATGGCTAAAAAACATTAGTCGAAACATGTAGCTGATTTGTTAAATAATAGAGTTGTGTTTTGACTGAAAAACCTGCATTTTTAATTCGGTGTTCTTTTTGCTTTATTAGTCCAGTTTGTGTTCTCGCTACAAAATTTAACGGCTTGTGACGAACATGATAAGTCTGCGTTATTTAAAGTGGACTCAATTATGGGTAAATATGGCTGAAAATCAGAATTCCCTACAAATGTTTCATGAAAGTCTTTCGTGACGAAATGAACAACTGTGTCCAACGGTTTCGGCGCTGTACCTAGTCACAGTCGAACGGGCGGACAGACGTAAACTCGATACATTTGTGGTAGAACCACCAATACATAATTTTATCAAAATAAATCCAAAGGGTCTCAAGTTATGAAATAACACAGTAAGGAAGCAGTTCTCGTGTAATTATCTCGAAATTCATTAAGACTTACGCAATAAGTGTACCGGACACACAACCTGTCGTATACTTTTCTGTACAACGTCTGTTTCAGAAAAAAAAAATATATATATACTGAAAATAGTGGCCCGTGAATTATGTTTGAGATGGCTTTAAAAAAAAGGCAAGTATTTTTTCATGTAAAGTGTACGATATTTTTGCCCAAATTCAAGCAACAATGGAATTGTACGACAACTTGGAGTGGAAGTCCCCCGTATCGAATTAAAATTAATAACGGTTTAGACGCTGACAGACAGAAGGACAGGCATGGCCTCTAAACAAGACTTCCTTTTTTAGTTTGTGAAAGACGCCTAACAGAAAAGATGTGAGACCTAAAGGTAACGTAACGTAACTGTCTCGAAGGCTAAGAACCCTAACATCACCATTAGCACCTGACTGATTTGTTTCACTTATGTGCTTGTCTAACTAATTTGTATAGCCTACGTAACGAAACGCACGATTGTGACTGCTTTAATGGCCAGGGCTACAAAATGCCGTTTCATCAGGGATGGAAGAAGTTCACTATTTGGGCAAAAATAATCATTTTAAACACTTAGTAATTATTCACAGGCTGCAGGTGTTGGAGTACTGGATACTGGGGAAAAAATTTGAACATAAGACCGACAAATTAACAGGTGGCACCTAGAAAATTCCATAATAGGTAACTTCAGTTTGTACTGCAGGTGATCAAAACTAGGAGACTGGGATGGACGGCACGTGTGACACACGTGGAAGGAAAGAGAAAGAGTTTCGGTGAGAAATCCTGAAATGAGCCGCATTAAAACACGTTTGTTTGAGGGTCCTGTGTTTGGAACTCTGAACTACATTACCCAGGCAATACAAATGGAGTTCACATCAGGTATTTTAACCCCTAACTACCAAGTCACCAGAAATACATTTTACACCGAATAAAAAAATAACAAATTAATACCTGCTATTGTCATATCAGTACCTGCATATCAGCGAAACACACAGAACAACAAATAGCTCTTCTATTTTATGTACTTAGACTGTGGCACTGCCTTGCTTTTTGCAAATGGCATATCTTGCGGACAAAGAAGTTTGGTGACAGGACACACACAAGTGCTAGCTGTTAACGACACTGACCGCTTTGAGAAAACTCCATGGCATTAGCCTACCGGTTCAAGCGAAGAAACGTTCACACAATGGAATTAGATCTGCGCACTTCTGGGATATTACGCAGCGCTGAGTGGTAGTTCTGTACCGACGTTTCGGAACAACCTATCTTCAAGGGTCTTAACGTGTCAAGAAGCCTTCTTGAATTTCTTGACTCTTGAAGATGGGACGGACAGGTTGTCCCGAAACGTCGGTACAGGACTACTACTCAACGCTGCGTAATATTCCAGAAGACCGCATATCTCACATACATCGCGGCGTAAGCCTGAAATCACGCACAATGGAATTAATTATAAGTTTTCCCTGCCCAAGCCATGAAGGAAGAGTACAGGTATAGCTCCATTCATTCTTAACTTCGGCATAGATGGATGTGATTGGTAGACTTCACGCCCCGGCCGCTTTACCCCCGGGGAAGAACCACGGTACCCATTGAATAGGAGACTGGGTGGGCCCCAAAACCGGCAGGACCTTTTGGAGAATAGAAAAATCTCTTGCCCCTACTGGGATTCGAACTCCAGACCGTCCAGTCCGCAGCCTAGCTGGTATACTAACCACGCTACGACGGCTCCCACGGAATTAATTTGGTAAGCTTAACATCTCTGAGCCGGGATAGAGAAATCGGTTCGATTCCCGGCAGGGACAAGGGACTTATCTCTACTCCAAAGCGTCCAGACCACCTGCGGGGTCCATCCAACTTCCTGTCCAGCAGCAGACGGCTCTTACCCGTAGCGTCAAGCTGATCACGCACCTCTATCTAGGTCCGAGGTAAGAATGAGTGAAGCTGTACCTCCACTCCCACATACACCTTCATCGCGTTCACAGGAGCAACACTGCATTACCTAGTAACCTTAAATGTTTCTATGTATGAAGCGTAACGAGCGTGTCGTGCTTGCTGAAAGGAAATCTTGGGCACTCCATGAACGAAGTCTTCGAAGAACATAGCAAAGTCGAGGTGATAAAGACGATAATGTAAATCGTTATCATCATAATTATCTGCCTTCCACATCAATTAACAGACCTGTTAATGACGTCACTCAGTTTACCGACTTTATTACAGTGGTTTAAACGTGCATCTTAGCGATGTTAAATACTCGTACGAAAATACGATGTATTTTATAAAAACTGTCCGTCTGAATAATAAATATTTTAACAGACGATATCCCGTTGAGTTGCTATAAATTAATATATGAAAGAATAATTCCGTCCACACAACTGTCCTTTTATTACATAAAAAAAGATCTGTTTTTTTTCGGGCCGCTACAAGTTTCAACCTAACAGGTCATCATCAGGCGACAATTATGCGATATATAAAGAACGGTAAATGGCATATTGTTGTGCTATGTAATGCGAATTTAACTGAAAAACAATAGGGTTTGTCCAGTCGCAACAACAATCTTTATCGTATTTTAAACAACTGCATGCAAGTTACGGCATGTTCTTCCTATTTTGACCGGTGATACCTGTTGTTCTGCCAGAACAGGTATCGCCAATAAAACAAGAACAAACAGTGCACCCCCACTAAACAAAATAAGAAAGTCAAGAAAAGAAATCATAACCTCAAATACACCCAACAAAAATAGATCTAAAAACTACAACACACAAAATTCAGCATCACAAGCACTGCTTTCCTGCATTTTTAGAAACAGAACATCACCTGAAGATGACCTACACCGGCCAAAACATATCGTAATTTTTATGCAATTATTTAAAATGCAATAAACATTGTTGCGCCGGCTGGAAATCCCCGTAATATTTCTCAATTGAATTTATAAACACGTTATGTTAAAAGCAATCCCATTATACAGGCCTGGACAGGCCCTTAGGGTTCCAGGAGGTTGAGGCTCCCAGATTTCTAGATAATCGGCACATGAAGGTGGTCAGGTTGTCAGCCCTAGGCACCGGCCGCCTTTACCTCCCAGAAAATATTCCTGGTACTCATTTCTGTTAAAGGCTGAGTCGACCCCAGGGCCATAGTGCGACCGAAAGGATTATGTCAAGAAAAAATTCCAATGACACCACCGGGAATCGAACGCGCGACCTTCCGGCTTGTAGCGCAGTGCCTCAAACAACTGCGCCACCGCGCGCCCGTTATGTTAAAACTCGAGAAATTTTTTTCACTGGCTGGAATACAGTACAGTTTTGTCAGAATCTGTCAAGAGAATCAGATGATCGGAAAAGCTTTAAATGTCCCTTAAAATGACGCGATCTAGAACTGGATCTAGAGCTCACAAAATCAGTTCGATCGAAATGGGCCTGGCTGTCTGTGAACATTTAGGAAATAAAAACAGACTAACCTGACGAAATAACTGATGATTTTTTAAACCTTGTTTGTTTCTTCAAAATTCACCTGAACAGACAAGGTAAATGACAGTCGTCCCTGCACACGCCATAAATATTACTGACTCAAAAAAAAAACATCAATTACATAATCGAATATTCCTACACACTACATCGAAGAAGGAAATTAATAAGGAATATATTCTATTTTTGATAAATATATCGTTTTAACCAACACAATATTTTAAAGATAATTCTCTGCAACCTAACATAAAATGAAACTCTAAGCCCAATAAGATCTATCTTATAAATAATTCTGTGAGAAATGTGATGTCAATCCATACTTCACATGACATATTGTAGAGATCTGTCGCCCTCGGTGTACTAGTGGTTAGCGTACTCGCCACTGGACCCAAGGTTCGCGGGTTCGATCTCGACCGAGGATTTTTAAGGGTGATAATAATCCGGAGCACCACTTCCTTCGGAGGGGAAGTAAAGCCGTCGGTCCCATGTCGTAGATTTACGGCATGTAAAAGAACCTTCGGGCATGAATAGAACCAGTAATGTCCGTAAGCAAAATTCAAGCGGCCATTTCTCACCAGATGGCTCTGGCAGTCTCATCAGGATTGAGCCAAAACTTGTGCGGTCAGTGAGCCTGTCACTCACTACAGAATGCACACTTATTGACTAGGAAAACCTTCGGGATGGAATCCCAAAAAGGAGGCTTTGGCCCACCTCGGGCTGTAACGCCATGGAAGAAGAAGAAGATTGTAGAGATCTGCGCTCTTCTGGGATATTACGCGGCGTCGTGTGGTAATTGTTTACCGACGTTTCGGGACAACGTATCGGTCCCATCTTCACGGGTCAAGAGTCCGAGAACTAAAAGACCGATACGTTGTCCCGAAACGTAGGTAAACAATTACCACACGACGCAGCGTAATATCCCAGAAGAACGCAGATCTAATCAACATCGCGGCGGAAGCCTGAAATCAAGATGATATATTGTAATTTATATAAACCTTGACATTTACATTATTATATTTTTAACGTTAGCCTAATTATGACTTTTTATAACTTGAAACATGATGCTGCAGATAAGGTAAGAATCACTTACAAATAAAGAGTTCTGTTTGACGGTGTAATATTACCAGATGTTAATAAAAGGTATTCGAAAGCATTAAAATACCTCGGTGAAAACGCTTTTGATATTGTCAGATTCCAAGTAGGAATTCCTACTTGGAATCATGACCCGTGAAGATGGGACCGATACGTTGTCCCGAAACGTCGGTAAATAATTACCACACGACGCCGTGTAATTACCCAGAAGAACACAGATTTCATTGGATTAAAATACCTTATGTAGGGTCTAGATACAAGCTATTATGAAAAAGACAACATGCTTCAGGGTTTCTTTATCAGCTTATTAATAGGGGTTCTGTTCCATGCAGTGAGTAACAATTTATTGTTGTGACTTTGAACCCTGGCCAGAATACCAGAATGACGTATTGCTTATAACAGTTTGTTGAATCACTTAAAGCTATGTCAACATCGCGCAAATCCTGTAATCACGAGGAATATGTAAATATTCACGACGATTCTCGAATCACGAACTTCCACAAAGTAGCTGTCTCTTTTCTGTAACTTCAACTACAGACGAGAGAGAGAGAGAGAGAGATGCATGATTTAACGATGCTACCAACTGCCAAGATTACAGCTAAATGAAATGTGGAATGATACTAACAGAGGAAAACCTAAGTGCTCAAAGAAAATACCTATCCCAGTGCCACTTGGTCCAACATAAACCCCACATGGACTGGCCTGGGAACGAGTCCGGCCCTCCGCGATTGAATTTCCCTAAATTCCTGAAGACAAATGCTGAATTATCCCAACTCATACTCTATAATATCAAACGCTCAATTATCCAATCGAAACACAGTTGTATCAAAACAAGAGCCGTTATCTCTAATAGACTTACATATATATAGGGCCTAAAAGTGTTATCACACTGGACGTAAATGTGACATCTGAGACGAAGAATTCCCGTTTCGACTGTTTTAACAAGATAATTGTGTTACACTTCTAATTGAAGTTTGGGTTGTGATAAACATGGGTACTGCGTCCCCATTCCCACGCTAGTCAGTAAGCCTGCGTCGTGATTTGATACCGATTTATGTGCATGTCATGATGGCGCATGGGAGAGTGGAGATAGACCTCCACTCGCGACTAACCTCGGCATTAGATGGATACGAGTGGTAAGCTTCGCAACTTGGTCACTTTATCGCCGGCGAAAAAGCCCCCAGTACCCACTGAACAGGAGGCTGGTGGGCCCCAAAAGCAGGTCTTGTCAATTGGAGTAGAGAAAAGCCTCTTGCCCCTGCAGGGAATCGAACCAAAATTCCTCAGTCGTCCAGTCCAGAGCCTGGCCACTTTACCAACTACGCTATCCAGAAGCCACAGAGCGGGCGGCATCGTGTTTCGCTATGCAGCAACGATGTCGTCCGCTCTACGGCGAGCAGTCAGGCGATACACAGTACTCTGAATAACAAAGGTGTTCTTAGAAAACGAATTACAGTAAGCGACTTGCACTGCCTTCCCTTTCGTCAAATACATACACACCTTTTATCAACTGCAAGACTTCATATATTCTACTTTGTACATATTTCCAAGCACAATGAGCCACAGAGTAGCTTATAGTTAGTGTAAAAAAACGTAATTTCACCCAATAAATGGGCTAGGGTCTCCTCTTTATCGAGGCTTCACGATCACACTCATATAGACACCCCCACACTCGGTAGGACTCCTCTGGAAGAGTGATCAGCCCGACGCAGAGACCTCTACCTGAGAACACACAACACTCACAAGAGACAGACGTCCATGCCCCGACGGGATTCGAACCCGCAATGACAGCAAGCGAGCGGTCGCAGACCCACGCCTTAGACTGCGCGGTCACTGGGATCGGCTCAGTTAAGAGCTAAGACCGAAAAATACTTTAATGTTCGTTAAGTAACATTTAGAGTTTTCAAACAGGGTTTCTAAAATTCGTTACGTCTTCATGCCGGTTGTTTCTTCATACCGGTACACAGTTACAAACGGCAGTAATTCTCTCCTGTGGCAGTCTGCACAAGTTACCTTCACACTGCAGACTTTAAAAACATGCAGCAGCTTTTTGTGCACGAAACGAAACAGTAGTCTGAATACTGGAAAATTACGAATAGCGTACGAGGAATCGCAGAGCGCTTGTTAAAATGCGGTAATATTTTTGTTCTGTTACAGTCGGGTCCTTACAGGTATAACAGCGGTCTGTTACAGTCGGGTCCTTCCAGGTATAACAGCGGTCTGTTACAGTCGGGTCCTTCCAGGTATAACAGCGGTCTGTTACAGTCGGGTCCTTCCAGGTATAACAGCGGTCTGTTACAGTCGGGTCCTTACAGGTATAACAGCGGTCTGTTACAGTCGGGTCCTTCCAGGTATAACAGCGGTCTGTTACAGTCGGGTCCTTATGCCGGCCACACACGCTCCGGCGGCCTGTCAGTTCTGCCTGCACAGTTATGCCTGCGACAAGCCGCCGGAGCGTGTGTAGGGTCCGGCACACCTTTCAGTTATAACTGTACAGGCGGCCGGAGCAAATACGAAAACTCGTTCGACCAACCGGCAGGCCGGAGGACTGCGCAGGCGTACCGGAGCGTGTGTAGGTACCAGCCGGCCGCCGGCCGGCCGGAACGGCGTCAATTCAGGTAATCCTTATGTAGAACTTTGTATATAGCTTCACATGTTTCGGGCACAATGTAGCCGAGAGCCTGAGGTGATATGATGGTAGTAAACTTGAGGTCTTCGTAACATCTTCCAGTAGCTAAGAATCTGAGCGTTGCAGTCAACCTTTCGTTGGGTGGGATCGCGTTCCTCATCACTGTATTTTTCTTTTCAATTAATGGCGCCACTAATGAAAGGAGTTGTAAATATGTTTCTTCATCCATTCGCAAATAATTATGCCAGTCTTTAGGGGCCAGCTTCAACTCAGTCAACAAATTTACATGGGAATACGTGTTTCTTTTTTGTAACCACTCTTTACACCACATTTTACGCTTATTTTTACTCTTCATAGCTATTAGCAAGCCAACAATAGCGAGCGTGTCGTCGTCTGTTGAGGCCATGATCAAGACTACCGGGATTCGCCTGAACGTGTGTGGGGACTTCAGTTTATCCGGCCGCCTCTCTTCAGGCGGCCTGCGCAGGCAAAACTGACAGGCCTACCTGAACGTGTGTGGGGACTTCAGTTCATCCGGCCGCCTCACTTCAGGCGGCCTGCGCAGGCAAAACTGACAGGCCTACCTGAACGTGTGGCCGGCATTACAGGTATAACCCGTCTTTTAAATGCATTTCAGCACAAGGAAACGGATGCTATTCTGTACATGCTACTGACTGCCAATGACGGTGTTAATATTCTACCACAGAGTAAAATCGGAAAATTTGCGTGATCAAAATTTTAAGAAACCCATTCAAATAAACATAGCATGTTTCAGTGTCATCAGGTATCGAAGACGTTGCCTCAACTGTTCAACAAAAATTTAAGTAGCCCTTCAAAGACGAGAACGTAATGTTTCATACAAGGACCCAGTGCGTACCGCGCAGTAAACACTCTCCACCTCAGTTATACAAAACCAATCAGTTAATGCTGTATAATACAAAAGTTTCTCTTTGTTCTGAGATCCGTACACAACACCTAACGCAATGTGAGCACCATGTAAGATTTTTGAATATTAAACCTGGTGGTACGTAAAGGCTTTAAAACGTTAATCCCACTGACTTTTGTGCAAGGGTTAAACCAACCGAAGTACAGTCCATTTGTGTTTACCGTAACTAATATGAGACTGTATGTTTAGATTAGGTTCTGTTAGACAGTCACTTCGTTCTATTATTGTTCTTAATTATCATGCATATCCTCTGTTAATTAACATATTCTTCTTACCTTTATTGGTCCATTAGTCGAACGCACTGCGCCGTCGCTACCACGCTCTGCTAACAGCACACGCCGACAACCGGTGCCGCTACACTCTAAAACCAACACGTGGTATCAGTCTGAGATTTCATAACGTCGTGCCAGCAGATAACATCATACGATAACAGGAATTACGTCAGTGCTTAGTCCTACAGCTAGGGGCAATATTATACGCAGTGTGTAATACGTTTCTGGAGATACACTATAGGGGCAGGGAAGATACAAGTTCAATTAGACTTGTTTACAAGCGGATACCAGTATAAAAGTTGAATGTCGATAAAACACAGTTACAACGCTTGGCGAGGCCTCCCCATCTGCAGCAAATATCAACAAAACACATGCCAACCCTTTCAAGCTCCGTATTACTATATATACCGCCAGGTTTAACATTATAAACAATTAACTCCATGATTCTCATGTCAGCCGATCCCAGTGGCCGCGCGGTCTAAGGCGTGGGATCTGCTGCCGCTCGCTTGCTGGGATTGCGGGTTCGAATCCCGCCGGGGGAATGGATGTCTGTCTCTTGTGAGTGTTGTGTGTTGTCAGGTAGTCTCTGCGTCGGGCTGATCACTCGTCCAGAGGAGTCCTACCGAGTGTGGTGTGTCTGAGTGTGATCGTGAAGCCTTGATAAGAGGAGGCGCTGGCCCAATAGGGGCTGTTGTGCCAGGGGGGGGGGGGATTCTCATGTTTTATCATTCCACACTATGTAGACTAATGTGTAGTTCGTTAAGTGTCGTTAAATACACGATTAGTAAATTATAGGTTTATATTTAGCCACAATGATTCAACGATCACCATATAAAATTTAATCTTAAATATTTCAATCATTAATTTGGAAATAAAACAGTTGTTATGTATTTGGTACAGTAAATAAAAGATGCTACAGGTTACAATACAACGATAATGCAGTCAACATTAAACTTAATAAACACTTATATGGTTCAGTCCAACACGACTGTTTTATTCAATAGCTGCATGTTTCAGTCGAAGTCGACCATCATCAGGCCATAAATACAATATCTGAAACGAAGGTAAAATATGTTATGTAAAGTCTGCTATAAGATTACAGACTTTTTATAGGGCTTACAGAACTGAAGCCGTACACAAAATTCCTTACCATGTCATCTGTTATAACTACACAAAACGCTGTTATCACGAAATCGAAAACATGTACACATGGCGAGGCTGCCATATTGTCATGACTAGTTATCATGACCATGCAGTCACGTTAACGCTGCGTTACTCTGCCGCGGCCTCCTGCTTCATAATAGCTTATGTCGCAACGACCTGCCTTCATGAAGAAGTCTTTACTGACAAGCGATAGTTACTCAGCTGGTCAAGAAATGTCCTGCCTCTTATGGGCGCAGTTTTCCAAAAAAACCCGCCTCCCGACTCTGTCCTGAGCCAAATGAACCTAGTCAATGCCCCAACGGCCTCTTTATGAAGACCCTCTAACATTTTCCTCTCCTCCAGCACAGGTTTGAGGTAATTTCCGTTGACACTTCCTACTATCATCAATCTTGTGCAGACCCACATTTTTCCTTCGTAGCCTAATATAAACATAAGCCAGAAATTAGTCTATTTCGCTGCAAGGTACTGCGCCATTTCGTACACATTTTGACGCACGGTTTTCCCCCTAAAAACAAGTTTATCGGTATTCTAATGAAGAAAATTAAAACGGGAACATACAGAACACTGGCATATGTATGAATTTTGATAAGTCTGCCGGCATGCAACGATTGTTTGGCGGTGTGCGTAGGGGCTGAAGAAAATTGCTGGTTTTGTTACGCATTGTTTCACCGACTCATACTGCAACTAGACAGACTCGCAGAGAGGCAGACATGATTGTTGTATAGGCATTCTGTACTTCAGAATATGAGACACAATTCATTATATCTTCTCCTGAAATACGTCAAGACATACCATTAACTGATATAATTAACCCTTTAAAGACAAAACGTGTCCGTTTTATATAAAAGACTCAGTTCGTACCGCGCAGTAAACACTCTCCACTTCGGTTATACAAAACCGATATGTAATGTTGCATAAGGCAATAGTCGTTATTTGTTCTGAGATCCGTACAAAACACACAGCAATGCGAGCACCATGTACAATTTTTGAACATTAAACCTGGTGATAATTATAACTTAAAACCAACAATATTGCACTTATTTTATATATGTATATTGCAACCCTACATATGTTTCGGCTGTACTTCAGCCATCATCAGGGGTTTTCCTTGCAGCGTCCACTAACTGTATTTCACACTAACATTTGGTTCCTATTGGTTTTCTTAGTAACTAGGTATTGTGCGTTGTCTTATTGTCTAGGTCCTATATTGTTCACTTTGTACACTGATACACTTATGTATGTGGTTTTTTTGCACTTTTTAGTTTGACTTTTTCCTGGTCCGTTTTGGGAACGTGTAGTTTTGGCCTATTCTGGAGCATGTCTGTAGCCTTCGGTGTTCTTTTTTCAGTCCTTCTTCTTTACCGAAGGCTACAGACATGCTCCAGAATAGGCCAAAACTACACGTTCCCAAAACGGACCAGGAAAAAGTCAAACTAAAAAGTGCAAAAAAACCACATACATAAGTGTATCAGTGTACAAAGTGAACAATATAGGACCTAGACAATAAGACAATGCACAATACCTAGTTACTAAGAAAACCAATAGGAACCAAATGTTAGTGTGAAATACAGTTAGTGGACGCTGCAAGGAAAACCCCTGATGATGGCTGAAGTACAGCCGAAACATATGTAGGGTTGCAATATACATATATAAAATAAGTGCAATATTGTTGGTTTTAAGTTATAATTATCTCAAGCTTTGCACGGTATGTACAACTTCAAAGAAATTAAACCTGGTGGTAAGTAAAGTAACCGCTAGGCTTTAAAACACTAAGTTACAACTGGTTTTTATCCTAAGGCAAAACGCAGACTTATCACTATATGTTTTATCTTTGTAACACTGCTATACAAAACAACATTCAACATACTCCTTGCACGTGTCTGTTCAGATCCGAGTCTTCACTCCGCACTTGAACACAATTCAACCGATCAGCGACCACCAACTAATACACTGCCATAATGAAAACTGCCACTGTGGGAAAATACCGACTGGCTGACAACAGCGCCGTTGTACACTCATATACAGTTCATGGATATGAAAGCAGGAAACACGTTAAAATGAACACAGGAATCAGTATCAAGGGCAATGCTCTTGGTCTCGCAGCGATGCAGTGTTGAGCAGAAACCTCGCTGCTGCATCAGTCTGAGCTTGAATTTTGTACGGCGGGGAAAACTCAACGCTAAATGGTTCTAAAAAATAGTACGCTAGGCCTGAGCTTGGGATTGCTGTATTTCTGGACTTACCTCATCGTCTGGTATTCCGAAGAGAATACGAAGTCACGAAAACTGGATTTGTTTGCGTCCTCTGTTGAAAAGGTGAGGACGCATTTACCGCTTTGGGTGCGTTAGAAAGAGTTAAGAGGTACAGTGATGGAGATCAGCTCCTTTTAACGGACGCAGCTGATAAGGTGCCTCACCAGCTATTTATCTGAGGTCAGAAGCAGATCCGGTTTGCGAAACGATGAACAAAACCTTTAATACTAACTGTGGAGTAAACGTGTAGTGAACGTTACAAAAATATGACACCGAAATTAATATGCGAAGTTTAGGAAAAAAATATTGTTCGCTCCTACGTATTATAAAAATATGTATACTTCTGGTTTGAAAAAGCCTTTCAGTACGAGACGATTTAGACACCCGTGGAGTCGATGGGAAGATAATCGTTAAATGGAACTCGTCAGATTGTTTTAGGGGAGAGTGAACTGCACTGTGGAAACTTAGAATGAAGTCAAATGACGGATGTTTTATGACGACGTTAGAAACTGAAGGTTTCATAACTAATTACCGCTGCTGCTCCGTTGAAAGTACGTGTGTCAGAATTTGTCGGTTATACGACTGGTTAGTTAAAGTTGGCGTGTTTCGTCGTTACTTAGATAAGAACCGAAGCTCTGGACTTAGTTTCTTGCCCTGTATGACGTCAAGGCCAGTCAGTACTGCTTGATAATGTCCTGCCTGGCCTTATGAACATTAACAAGCAGTACTGACTGACCTTGACGTCATACTGGGCAAGAAACTAAGTCCAGAGCTTCGGTTTTTATCTAAATAACGATTATATATATATATATATATATATACATATCGGACATTATCAAGCAGTACTGACTGGCCTTGACGACATACAGGGCAAGAAACTAAGTCCAGAGCTTCGGTTCTTATCTAAATAACGATTATATATATATATATATATACATATCGGACATTATCAAGCAGTACTGACTGGCCTTGACGTCATACAGGGCAAGAAACTAAGTCCAGAGCTTCGGTTCTTATCTAAATAACGATTATATATATATATATATATATATATATATATATAATCTTCTTCGACAGGCCACACCACGTGTTCGCACAGCCATCTTCATTCAGTCGCCATTCTCCTTACACATCTTCATGGTGTCATGCTTAGGCACACAGACGGCTTTACCTTTCACACGGACATCTTCTGGGTTGTTATACAATGTATGTACCTGACAATGGCTGTATATATATATGCCTACGAACGTACCGGAAGGTATGCATACCGGCAAACAATTTAGCGTTAAGTTCAATCTTGTCAGAAGTCACACACATATGCTGGTGCAGTATATGTTTCGACTTTGAGGCTTGTCATTAGAGTACCAGCAGACGTGTTTTTCGGAGGGGGAAAAAAAAAAAAAAAAAAAAAAAATGTGTATATACGTGCGTGAGTATCCTACATACAGGCCTGTCCCACCGTTATCTAAATGCCTTTCTGTGTGTGTATATACATATATAGCTCCAACCAACCCACAACCTCGGTGCTAGAAGGGGGGTGGGTGGTGAGCACCACACCCCGGCCGCTTTACGCCCCGGGAAAGACCCGGTACCCATTGCACATATATATTATATCCACATGTGAAGGAGGGCAAGGTCAGCTCCGTGAATGATATGATTGGCCCGGACATTGATGCCTGGAAAGAATTCTCTCTTTGACACTGCGTGCACACCGGCCCAGCCTCGGTGGAGGGTCCATGAGCTGACTATGGCAGTAAGTCCCTATCTTTGGCGTCACACCTCTATGTGTATGCATGGCATGGTGCTGAATTCTTTAGTCTGAATCATTTATTGCTAGAACAAAGAGCTAGTGGCTATGACGTCATGAAAACACGGCTGCATACTCGAATTCCTTTCACGCCACTATAGCGCTGGAATGACGACGACGACGACGACAAGGCACAAGGTTGTTATTATAAATAGATGTGTGTGTCCGCTGGACTACGTCACAGCCATGGGGGCCAAGTGCGTTTCGTGTGTGATACCGCGCGGCAGAAGTAGCTGGGTCACCGGGTGGTGAAGACATGCATGTCGGGATTCTGAACACGGTGAGTGCAGAATGTGTGGCTGTGAGGATGTGGCTGTCAGGTTGTCAGTTCAATTGAACTGCAGTACGAACAGGTCTTGTTGGTGCGTGATAGTTGAAGCTCATGGAATCAGTAATATCGTATCGGATTACGACACGATTTGACATGGACAGGTGTTTTGCAAAACCAACAGGCGCTACATGTGTGGCATTTTAGTTTACACTGCGGTGGAGATTAATGCTGTGGCCTTCTGGGTTATGCAACTGTGCCGTCTGTTAGCTGATCACCAACCTTACTCAGAAGACGAAGGCGGTATGTTCTTCCAAGACATTGGTACCACATGGTGTCGTAACACAAAAGGCCACTGTGTGTAAAAATCACGTACTTTTATTAATTAACTAAAATGGAGCTGATAGTTATTTCTAGTTCCACAAATCTATTACTCCAGGGGCGCACAAAATTTTCAAAAATCTAGGAGCCACCTCAACATTCTAGGCGCCAGAAGGGTGACACGAAGCAACTTCGATATTCAGGACCCACAAATACTAGGCGCCACCGTACAAAATTCAGTCGCCATGGCCACCTGGCCCCAAGGATTTTTGAACCCCTGTAATTATTATTATTATTATTATTATTAAATAATTTAGGTACACGTTCTGTATACCCCTGCGTTAAATTTACCAAACATAACCTCTGCCCGCATCGTTGCAGCGTTTGTAACTGTTGACTTACAAACATGCAGGTATGTTTACATCAATCTCCATGCCAAATTTCGTCACATGCATAGATCCAGTGTTTCATTCATTATTGCCAGCAAACCAAAAACAAAGACAATTTTCGCACGACCGCCATGTTGTCATTTTAGATTCTACAAAATAAAATACCAATTTCACACAACTCGCATATTTTAAGACACATTACTACACATAAGTTCAGGATCCTAATTACAAGTACGTGGAGCTAGTATCACTAGTCTCGCTAGATGACGCGTCCGCCATGTTGTCAGTACTGTTTATGTACGAGGTGGCCAGTTAGACGAGCTTCGGGAGCCGCGCCGCACTTTGGAACTGTACAGCCTGTTCATTGATAGTGCACACATGGAGTGTCTAAGCCTTGGGATGTCTCGATCCAAATTAAATCTAAGATTATATCCCCAAAACAGATATTTGGATACAGCACATTACGCAATTTTAACATTTTATTTGTCTTATAATTTTAATACAGTTTTAATATTGTATCTAATTACAGACTGACACCATAATTTTAGCACTGTATATAATTATAGACACCAACGTGTACATATTTAGCATTTGCATGTGACTACTTGCTATATATGCTGGATACGTCTATGAAATTTGTAGCTCCCTGAAGACGGCCACATCTTGTGGCCGAAACGTGTAGAAGCAGTAAGTAATAAATACTGTTCAACGAGCTGGAAGTGAAGATTTGTGGATACGTCAGTTATTAATTTCTAGGTCACTTCTTTATTGGCGTATAGGACACTCTGCATATTTCGTTATTGTTCATATTCGCCTCCAATAAATAAATAAATATCACCGTGAAGTGGGCTTGTTTGATTTTGGCTACTCAGTTCCAGTGGTGTGTGAGTGAGACGGCATATAAAACGTGGCTTGCATACAAAATCTCCATTGAAGTGGCTACATGGAAGTACGCGAGAAGATTTCAGGAAAAAACCAAACTGTAAATATGCGAACATGGGCGGAACATTTATCCAAACAATATTTAAAAATTAAATTCCCACCGCACAGGAAAACACAGTGCGTCTCCGTTACAAAGAATAAATTGTTTAATTAATGCCATGTCTAAAGGCGAGTGTTGAATTACATTTACAGCAGAATTGTGTAGTCAGATATCCGATGACATACTTGGCACCAAATAGACATGTCTTTAGCACAGAGTATCTTTTATGCTGACCTCAGCACCGCAGCTGTCAAGGCATATCGCGGCGTGCGATAAATCTGCCGTGCTCGGTGCGGAGATAGAAGATACTCTATGTATATGTAACAGCCTGAAGGTAAGGTGAAGGAGAGGCGAATAGCCAAAAAATCCTTTGCCCCTTGCCGTTAAATAATCCGATGCACTGCAGTTATGAGTCATGTTCCGTGTAGGAAATGCCGTTGTGAAATGCGGTGGCCTAAATATAACGTGTTGTTCATTTAAACTTAAATATGATTTCGAAGGAAGTTCCACCGAGGTCTGACACCGTAACACTCACAGATTAAAATAACTCGGTGATGGACCATATGGTGGCGACAGTCGTGGGAGGTGCAAGAAATCAGCGCAGAGGGATCCGAGATTCGTGAAACGGAAGTGTGGTTCTAACTGCACAGAAAAAAATGTGGCTGAAGACTTTTTAAATTACTTTTAATGAACGAAGGCCTTCAAGTGGGATTATGCATATACGAATATTTCCACTTCAACAACACAAATACTGTTTTGACGATCAGGCCACACAAGAGAGAAATCTCTCGACATGATGATACAGGCTACATAAACAATGGATGAAAGCCAATTACGTGGTCGTTATTTTATCTGACCCATATCGTTAGTCACTTGCCGTCGCTTCCAGCTTGCCGTGTGTCGAGGTACACACGTTCTAGTTCAATGAACTGTAGTTACTATTGGGCTGCCGAGTCGGCTGCATTTTATGCGATAAGCGAGTTGATAGGAAGTGACCAACGATATGGGTCAGATAAACTAATGACCTTTTATTTAAGCTGCAGTACAGGCAATGAGAGAGAGAGCGGTATCAGTGAAAGTAAACAGACTTGAACATTCGTGTGGAACTAGAGAAGTGACAAAAACAAACGCTACTGGAACTGTGCATAGTAGTATCTACATTGATGTGGCTCTGAATGGTGGACGTTAACAAAATGTAAGTGGGCAGGTGGCAGGCTGCAGTACTACATACGTTTCGTCAGAGCGGTCGGACGTTGCGGGATGACGGATCGTGAAGGTGAAGGTAAAGGTGAAGAACAGAAGAAACGGGAACAACAGCTATCAATACAGCAACAAGAAACTATGAAAAGAAATTGCTACAAGAATTGCAAAGAAGGGGCTTTATCTCAAACCGACTGTAGAAGCTGCACTACCGGTACTAAACCGAAGGGGCGAAGATGCCACGAACATCAGAGAAAAATACGGGACAATTTAATCCTTTATGGCTATCACCTTTAATGACGGTGACGCAATGCAGCTGCTCTTACCACTACCACTACCACTACCACTACTACTACTACCACCACTACCACCACCACCACCACTGCCACTTTCTGCTACTGTGGTACTCTGATTGGACGATGTCCATTGGTTAAAATAGATCGCGAGGTTACGTCTTCGTACAATGTTGTTTTATTAAGCCAATACAGTCTCATTGATTGGCCACAGACATGGACCCGGAAAAGCAGGAATTCCGTCCCTTACAGGGACGATGGTAATTTCTGTTATTACCGGCACATCAAGAATTTCCGAACCAACTGACATATTTTCATAAAAGCTGGTATGAACGCCATGTCACGAGAGATAACCCCATCAGTGCAATTTGAAACTTATAATTAATAAGGTCATTGCGGCGGTGGGGAGACACGCTAGCATGATTGTAGAGTACTGTCGTAGGATCCAAAACAAGAAGGATAGCGAGTCCTAGAAAAATATTCAGTTTTTGTTAAGGAAATGAGAAATTTGGAAACTACATGAAATCTGTATTTGGCTGTCGGTGTGATGGTAATAGTAACTGAACAGTGCGTACCTATGCAGATCATACCCATATCTGAACACCCAGCATGAAACACTTCTTACGAGTTAACGGCTACACATATGAGTATACCGACTAGGCGAATGTCTGGTGTGATAGCGCAAGAATTTCACGTCGTAAGAATCTGCACTGTTGGAACTTTTGTACATATATCAATTGTATAATTATTCCTTTATAGATCCCGGTGTTCGCGAATAGGGTGCTGAGGAGGGCATTTGGGCCTAAGAGGGATGAGGTAACAGGGGAGTGGAGAAGACTACATAACGAGGAACGAACTCATCACCAAATACTATTCGGGTGATCAAATCAAGAAGAATGAGGTGGGCGGGACACGTAGCACGTATAGGGGGCACGACAGGTGCATACAAGGTTTTGGTGGGGAGGCCTGAGGGAAAGAGACCACTTGGAAGCCCTAGGCGTAGATGGAGGATAATATTAAAATGGGTATTCAAGAAGTGGGTTAGGGAGGCCTGGACTGGATTGATCTAGCTCAGGATAGGGACAGGTGGCGGGTTCTTGTGAATGCGGTAATGAACCTTCGGGTTTCATAAAATTCGGGGAATTTCTTGAGTAGCTGAGGACCTGTTACCTTCTCAAGAAGGACTCTGCTCCATGGAGTTAATTAGATCCCGCTAACCTCACCTAACTTCGCTATGCAGATGGTAGCATTCGAAGGAAAGTGTCATGTGAAGTACCCGTTCATTGCGAGATTTTCATGAAACTTGAATTTCTCGACAGATTTTCGAAAAATACGCGAATATCAAGTTTCATGAAAATCCGGACAGCCAGACATGACGAAGCTAATAGTCGCTTTTCGAAATTTTTCGAATGCGTCTAAAAACCCTGCACTTTGAGCCCTGAGTGGCTCTACGAGTTTCGTGTGGTGCCCATAACAAACAACAATAATTTCCCTCAACATAAGTAACAGCCTGGGGAGGCACAGCGTGTTTTTGCGGTACAAACTGGAGTTTGTACTTTATTAAAAAAAACAAACAATGCTTTTTTAGGTTATTTTGTTATTTTTATTACCAGTATTTCGAGAAGTTCTTGGAACCAAATAGGCGTTTTTCAATGAAAATGGATTCCGACAATCGTGACGGTTTTATCGGCCCCAATTAATCACGAAAAAGCCGACAGTATACTGCATATTTTTATATAACCCCAACGTGCCCTATTATAGAATTCGATTTTGTGCTAGTGTTTGTGTTGTTTCTGTTATTGGTCTTCTGGCTGTTGGCTCAGCACGTTAATAACAATTATTATTACTATTATTATTATTATTAAACTACGTCCAACTGATTCCAGGATTCGAATACGCACAACTTACGCGATGCGATTGTAGCCGAGTTTGCACTATCCATTGGAACACTTGCGTAACTACAACATGCACGTATTGGTTACGTTTGATGCCTTATTGAACGTTGCCTGCATTACTTCTCACCATTCGAGAACCATTTCTGAGGAATCTTACCTGAAATGTTAAATGTGCGTTACTTTATTAACCCGTCTTTTCCGAGCAGCAGTTTCACCACTTTCCTTTGTGTACCACAATGTATATCTACACCTGCAGCACTTTTGAAGTTCAAGTCTCCTTTGAATTGGTTTCACTGCGCCGCAGCGCTCCCAAGGTCGTTGAAGAGACCCCTAGTCGTCGCGGAACCAACTGCTTACGTTTTATAAGACGGAACACCTTGGTAATGAGACAGGCCTACATGTACGGTATATGAAATATTTACTTACGATGTAATCCCCCCTCCCAAAATGAACATCATTATAAATATTAAAATATAATTGTTGCCTTGGGTCATTAAATCTTTTTATTTTGTTTCACCTTGGATCCCGAAGCGACGATACAAAACCTAATCTCAGTACAGCCGACTTTAGTTAAATGCACGTGGAGGTAAACTGGTGTTCTAGTTGCCCTGGGACGAGGCACATGAAACCGTCATGAATTTGATAGACGTCCTCAGACAGTTGCGTAGCCAGGTTTTTTTGGCGCCCGGGGAGAGTAATCACAATGGCCGCCCCTAACAGAAATTATGAACTTTAAACAATCACAATTATTTATTGAATTTTCTGTTATTTTTCTCAATATTTTAAAAATTGTTGCACGCAATCAAAATTTCTTTTTTATTTAAAGTATTCATTTTGATGCCCACTTTGCCGCTCCTTGGACTCTCCCGCCCGCGGCGCCCGATTCCCACCCAGCTAGGCCCTTGGTCCCAGAAAAAGATTGTGGTAATTTGTTATTCCCTCGTTCATTAAATAGAAACTGGTACAGATAATGTACCAAACACAATACAGTTCAGTAATTTAACCTCGCGTTCGTATACGGGAACATCGAGCGGGTTAGTGCAGCGGTAACGCTCTAAGACTCGTGTTCGGGAGGTGCGCAGTTCGAATATCGGCTGGGACACGGGGTACCCCGAGGATTTTCGTGGTCTTCCCTAGTCCCAGACAAGTGCCGGCATAGTACAGTGAATTCTGCTATAATGCATATTTTCGTCAAGGCGATTGATGAATAGGTGAATGGTTGTATAATGCGAGCTTTCGCACACGCCGTGTTGGCTATTACGCGAATTCAGTGACCAGTGTGAAGATATTTTTTCCATACGCCCAATTATTTTTTGCGCCATTTTCTCTAACGCAAGGTCTCACAAGAACGCAACTATCGCGTTATAGCAGAAACGATTGTGCTCGATTAGGACACGACGGCTTCCTTCCAAATTCTTTACAATCATTAGTTATTCATTCGACGCTACGTAGCGTCTGACACTGACAGCACCTTAAAATAGATCATAAATATGAACAGGGTCGTCTTTAGGGTATAAAGAATTGGGAGACTGCACCTCGGTCAGTGCAGTTGTACTTTCTCAATTAGACTAATGTGATTTCAGTACTGGGAGAACAGTTCACTTTGGAAGTTGAAGGAAAAAATCTTAACACCCTGGAGCAGAGTCGTTCTTGAGAAGCTAATAGTTCCTCAGCCAGTCAAATACATGGAACCCGAACGTTCATTACCGTGTTCACAAGAGCCCACCACTTGTCCCTATCCTGTTTCAGATAAATTCAGTTCATGCTCTCCAATCTATGTCCTTGATACATTTTAATATTATACTCCCATCTACGCCTAGGTCTTTTAAATGCTCTCCTTACTTCAACAGTAGGAGATAAGAAACAACTCAATAGAATTGTAATGTTAATATTATACCTTCAAACACAAGGATATTGCTTTTGTTAAAACCAAACATGAAATGAAAGTGGGAACAACACCAAGTGCCAGTCTTGGATCAAAATATCTGATGAAAATCGAAGATCCAAAGACCAAGAACCTGCTCAAGACCAGCCACTGAAGTGTTAGTGTGGCAGAATAATAAAATTAAATCCATGAAGTGGACAATAACATCAGTGCCAGTCTCACTGGAGCAAACACAACCACACTAAGCTTCAAACATGTACCTGATGAGAGAAGCACAGCCAGCTTGTGACATGTCATGCTTTTACACCAAGATGAGACAACAGAAAATGTCCAAAATATTTGTCAGTTTAATAATACAGCTTCATCACAGACCTTCAGGCTTGTTTTAATACTTTATATTTAATGTAACACAAGGTAAAATAATTTCTGTGTAGATATGATGCATGAAGGGATGCGCTTTGCAAGAAAAGTGCACCTGCAATAAATGACCACAAAAGTGAATTCAGTGTGCAATACAGCATGAAAAACAATATAGCATATACCCTTCAGTTCTGCTTTCCATTGTCCTTTATGGTCCCAAGATGAACACAATTAAACCTCATTCCATAAAGAATAATTATCTATCCCCTCTTCTTTTTGTACATTTGGCATCTGAGATACGATCTGCTGTTCTTAAACTATCCAGATGGTGAAGTTGACTGGGTCTTCAGTACTCCTTGGATCTGGTGGCTTGCCACTGGTAAAGTAGCCCTGCACATCTGGATGAAAGGGGAAGGAGACACTCTCATGCTACATAATTAGAAATGTGTATCTTCTGGAAATATACTCAAGCACATAGAGTAACCCCCCCCCTTCCCCCAATTTGTGACAACCACCATGGAGCAGAATCCTTAAAAAACAATACGCCTAATCATTCAATTAAGAAATTTCCCAACAGTCAGCAACTTGATTCTGTCCTGAGATCAATCAGTCCACATTCTCACGCTGTATTTCTTTAAAGATCCAGTTTAATATTATTATTTCATATATGCCTAGGTTTTGCAAGTGGTCTCTTCTTTTGAAGTCTCATGACTAAATGTTTGCATACACTTGTGTTCTCCCTGTGCGTGATACATGCCATGGCCACCACCTCCCCCTAACAATGTCTCTGATTCTGTGCCATGCCATACTTTTAAATAAGCTAAGAGCTCATACATAATGAGGTCCAAAAATATGTACTCTATAGCACGTCACATCTGAGAATGTTCCAATGCATAGTCCTTCTACATTCCAGTTCAGTCAGGATGGTTATGTGGTGTTGGATGATTTCCTGACAGCTAAAGAGGTGGAGGAGTTAAAAGAAGCCGGAAATGAACTCATCCAGAACGTCCCTAAAGACACCCACAAGGCTGTGTTCAGCACCACAGATGTCCAACAGGTAACAAATGGCAAGCTGTTTGCTTATGTGAAACTAATAGAAATACACATTTTTGCCCAGGATATGGCCGCTTTCCTTGTCAATATTATAACATAACAGATAAGATTTTACAGAACAGAACCCAAATTACGAAATTTAAAGTTTGCTCATATAATGACAAAGAAAATGGAACAAGGATTCAAATCACGTCAAAAAACTCTAGTGTAATAAGTTTGCACTGCTGTAATGGTCATAGCTACTTACATATTATGAGAGTGAAGAGTAAATTTTGTATCTCTGGGTATTCTGTATTAGTCCACAGTTCGAAACAGACAGGAAATCGACAGACCAGTTAGATTTTTATTAGATAAGTCACATAGATACACAGCACTTCCACGGAAATATCTGTAAATATGAAGCTATAAACTTCAGGTTGTTTCATATCATGTTAATGTTCTTTGTTCTTATTGTATTTTAATGGTTTAGAATTTAAAATTTTCCTGTAAATCCATAAAATAAAGTTACTCCATTGTCTTCTGCCCTGTTTGCTCTTGACGTATAAGAGGTTATATAAGATAAAATGCACAAATCAAGGTATTTAATGTTTATCAGCCTTCTCACTGTACAGTGTCATATGGACAACCAAGGAAATGTCACTTGATTCCTGGCAGAGAAAAAGAGACTTTTGTCTCCAAAACCTACAGACAGGCTCTGGGGCCCACACAACCTCCTTTGCAGTGGATACTGGGGGCTCTTTCCCCTGTAACAAAGTGGTCGGGTAGTGAAACCGGCAAATTACCTCCATCTATTGTTGAGCTATATAATGAGTGGAGTTATGCTTCCACCCCATATGCCCTCATGACATGTAGAGGGACAGATTTACTTATACGCACATACAGAATGTGCTTGTTTAGTTATGGATGTGTCTTTGGAATATTTTACTCTTCTGTGTATAATTCATGAAATTGCTCCAACAATCAAATAGGTCATAAAGTGATACCTCTAACTGGACACTTCAAATAAAAGTGTCCTTCAATATAGTCTTCTCGGGCCATCAACCGCGTCAACTGATTTAAATACAACGTTTTGGGGACTGGCTCCGTCCCCATCCTCAGGCAGAACGGCTGATGGCCCGAGAACACTATATTGAATCATGTCGCCGCGAAAGTTTTAAAACTTATAAAAGTGTCATTTCTTTTACTTTTTCATAAATGTAGCACACACTGCTTCCAATTAGAGGCTTTATGTTACTTTTTAACATAACACCTAAAAATTAGAAACCTCCTGCACTCTTGAAACCTGAACAAATTTAGTGTCTTAAATCAGTGTGAGCTGAAGTGACTTAATTTTCATTTTACCTAAGAGCACACAGAATCCAACAGTACCGCCCTACTTATACACTGCCATTACTTCAATTCTTTTGTCTACAAATTACAACATTGAAATCATACACCATGTTCTATCAGTAATGTTTCCTTTATTTCCAGAGTAAGGACAAATACTTCTTGGACAGCAGTGACAAAGTGAGTTACTTCTTTGAGGCTAGTGCAGTGGGTGAGAATGGCGAGTTACTGGTGGATTCCAGAACAGCACTGAACAAAGTGGGCCATGCACTGCACTGGTTAAATCCCACCTTCAAGAAATACACATTTTGTGAGAAAGTGAAAGAAACTTGTTTCCAACTAGGACTTGTGGAGCCTGTTATTGTACAGAGCATGTATATCTTCAAATCTCCTGGTGTGGGCAGTGAAGGTACGCACTCACCATCAGTCAGTGGCATAGAAAAGGACCCTGTGGCATGGAGGATCCCCAGACATACAGAATACTAAAATCTTTTGTGTGTTCTTTAGGGCTGGATCATGTTCCTCTGACAGTAGGCAGTATTCTGGATCCCTGTTATGAGATATGGGAGTAACTGCACTAATAATTATAGGGTGGCTCCAATTATCAAGTTGCAGGGGGGCCCCCGATTGGTTATCTACACCACTGTTATCAATAGGAAATACTTGCACTGACAGTTAGTTATGACAGTCATTCACTCCTGTTTTGTATTTGAGAAGCTGCCATTTGTATATTGGTCATCCTTAATTTCTTTAGGAATATACCACAATGCTACACTTGTTCCTCTATTTTTGAACTACCTGCAGTTACAAACCAACAAAAAAAAAAAAAAAATTTATACGTACAATATAACCACAAGAATAAAATGAATTAGCTTTACAGTGCTGCACCAACCGTGATTTTAAATTAATTGTACAATTTTTATTTCTTACTACTGAAGTTCTTCTATTTTAAATATGATATGTATGTTAAATCTATATTATTCATGTAGAATATGCTACTGCGTGCCATGTCCTAAATAAATTATAGATAAACAGGAGCTTCATGATTTGTCCTCCCCACCAAATATTAGGGGTGATCAGATCAAGGGGGATGAGATGGGCAAGACATGTGGTATGGATAAGGGAGAAGAAAACGCATGGAGTTTTGGTGAGGAAACCTCAAGGAAAGAGATCACTTGAATGACATAAGTGTAGATGGACTGGGAAAAAGTGGTGGGCTCTTGTGAACATGGTAATGAACACTGAGGTTTAGTAAAATGCAGGGAATTTCTTGACTAGCTACAAACACATTAGCTTCTCAATAAGGATTCTACTCCATGGAGTTGTTCATTAGAAACATGAGTACTCTACAAAAAAAAAAAAAGTTAAGGACCTGGTCAGTACAAAGAGGGTCGCCCATCAGTCCTGAAGAACTATGACATGTTGTTCCCAAGTTGTTGATTGACACCTTTTTAAGGAATCAGTACACTGGGAGACTATATGCTTTTAAAGACTCTGAGAATATTGATTTTACTTTTAAATTATATTAAGTATAATATTCAGAATCACTTACTTAAAGCTCAATACTTCAATTTTAATGTTATACAAAATTATCTATCAGTACAGATTAAATTTAATAAATTACAGTACTAATAACAGCACAACTTGTATACCCTTTATACAGTTGCAGCCCACCAAGATGCAACCTTCTTACACACAGACCCTGTAAAACTTGTGGGTTTTTGGATAGCCCTTGAAGATGCAACTTTAGAAAATGGATGCCTGTGGTTTGCTCCTGGATCTCACAAAAGTGGTGTACACCGACGTTTCATTCGGAATCGAGATCCTACTTCTGAACAGCTGCTGATTTATGATGCACAAGCCCCATGTTACCCAACATCCAACTTCCAGCCAGTCCCTGTTAATAAAGGTGAGAACGTTTGTAACACAAACTACATTTAATGAATGGGGAAGCAGACAGTAGCGGGAAAGAACAAATATTTAATTACGACTATCCAGATAAAATATTTCACTTACTAATGCCAATTTTTAATGCAACAGACATACTAGCCGCATGTTACCCAACATCCAACTTCCAGCCAGTCCCTGTTAATAAAGGTGAGAACGTTTGTAACACAAACTACATTTAATGAATGGGGAAGCAGACAGTAGCATGGAAGAACAAATATTTAATTACGACTATCCAGATAAAATATTTCACTTACTAATGCCAATTTTTAATGCAACAGACATACTGTGTGTAGCTGAATATAAAACAATCCCCCCCCCCCTTCACAATCCTCAGTTCTCAAGAAAATACCTATATATAACATGTTTAACTTTATGCATAACTATAAGGTGACCTCCCCTCCCATTCATGATCAACTAGGAAAAAAAATCTTATCTTACACTGGTAAATATGGTATGTTTGGGAAAATGGGAATGATGACCTATTACAAGGTAAAGCTATCCCAAAAAAGGCCTGGACAGGCCCTTATGGCTCCAGGAGGTTGAGGCTCCCAGAATTTGTAGACAATTGGCACATGAAGGTGGCAAGGTTGTCAGCCCTATGCACCGGCCGCCTTCACCCCCAGAACACATCCCTGGTACTCATTTCTGTTAGAGGCTGAGTCAACCCCAGGGCCATAGTGCGGCCAGAAGGATTAAGTCAATGAAAAATCCCACTGACCCCATCAGGAATCGAACCTGTGACCTTCTGGTTTGTTGTGCAGTGCCCCAACCAACTGCACCTCCACATGATGACCTATTTATGCTCGTACTTCAAATATTCAAGTGACAGACTATAGACAAGTAGTATTCAGTTCTATTTATTTTTCATCACCATGTCTGGAATAAATCTGGGTCCTACACAGCCCTCATCTTAGTGTACCGAGGACCTTTGTACGAGGGCACAGAAGCCAGAGTGCTCAACTCACAAGGCAACCCCATCTAACGCCACATTAGGAACGTGTGCAGCTGATACAAACTTTTGAGGTGCTTCAGGCACAGAGATTATGTAACCTTAGTTTTGTAAACAATTTTAACTTTTACATGCAGAAGAAACCTGCATGTATAACACTGAAACAGTTTATGTTCATTCTTGGGAATGTGAAGTGTTTGCACTTCAAACAGTGACACTTCATTCAAAAAATTTTTTTCTTGAATTCGTACTATTACCCAGCTGTAAAATAAAGAGAATATAAAATACATAAAAAGGGAAATGAAATGCAAAATTCTCTTAAAAAAAAAATAAATAAATAGAATCAAAATTTTGAAGGCAAAGTATGAAAATGATGGAACCTTTGCATAAGAGCTCTGAACTATGAAATATAATATTGGAAATAAGGAAAATAAAAACAATGCATCTTTCTTTACACCAGTATCTGGATGTTATATTGGGGGGGGGGGGGGGGTTACTTTTACATTTTTTACAACAACAGAAAAACACAGACCTTTCAAACACTGAATAAGATGAGAATCATGTACAGCAAACCCTCCTCTTTTTTTGGGTTCATGCCTCCTTCCAGGAAAAGGATTCCCACATTTGGAGGAGGCGGATGTCTTGAGAGTTCTGAGCTCCCATGCCGTTGAGTTAACTGAGGAGAACCTTCAACAGTTGACAGCACTCAGTGAACCAGAAGTTGAAGATTCTGATGCTGTTGTAGGGAGGACCCAGCTGACTGCCAGTGCTCTGAAGCAAGGGTCTCCAGGTGGTGGATACCTCACTTGATAATTTCTTTTGAGGTTGACCACTTCATGGATAGGAACCTGAAATGTATGCATGACAGAGGCTGTCACGGCACCACACAAGGAGGTGTATAAGGACATGCAGGCAAAACAGTAGAAAATCACCTCTTGCTTCACTAAGTCTTCTGTCTCCCCCTCCACCATCCACTCTACATCGTTTGATCACCCTAACAACTTTTAGCCAGGAACACTGATGTCACTCTTATCATTAATTTGCTTATTATCTTGTTTCATTGGTCGCTGGTCCCCCTAACCACATTTTTTTCTCATTAGGTCTTAACCTTGTGCACTGCAGTTTCACTGTTCGCCCAGTGTCTCAAGAATGTAACCCATGTGAACAGTGAGGGTTTGCTGTACTGCAATGGAATACACATACTTTACAAATACAGTCTTTCTTAATTTGCATAACTTAATAGCCTTGGTGTTCAGTTATTGCAGATACAAAGGCAATTGCATTGCAGGTATCACACTGCATAATCAGAAATTACTTTCCGCTGTATTTCATCACATATTAACCACATCAAAAATATTTAAAATAAATGTGGTTTTATCTTAATGAGCTGTGTCTTTTACGTTACGTACAAATTCTTATATGACAAGCTGTTTTTCAGAAAATAAAAAGCTCATTAACTACTATATCAGTTCCATTTACATTTATGCAGTCACAAGTAATAAATTAAAATCATACATTGTAGGTGCATGTGTGCTGATCCATGGCCAGGTTGTGCATCGCAGTGAACCAAACAATTCAGAATATTCTCGACATGCGTATACATTTCATGTGGTTGACATGAATGGAACCACATACTCATCTGATAACTGGCTTCAACCAAATCCTGATCAGCCATTTCCAAACCTCTACAAGAACTGAAAATCAGCACAGGAACACAACAAAAGCAACTTCAAGAAAACTGATCAAATATTTTCCATGGTTTACAGAAAAAAAAAGTGAGTGAGTGAGTGAGTAAGTAAGTGTAAGTGTCCTATTCTATCTTATTTGGAATAAAGTAATGTTCTTGATGACAAGCAAATTACTGTGTAACTGACTTCTCATTCTCAGGTGTACATATATATGTAACACCTATGCTCACTGTCAGATATAACTTCAAATACTGTGATGTTCTAAAATCTTTATTTTGTGTGCTTTCATCTTCACAACTTAAAATACCTTACAAATCACAAATGAATGATATGAAAATAAAAAAAAGAAATTTCTATGTATTTGTACAATAAATAAATATATACCATTATTTCCAATACAATGCCCAGTTTAATTGTTACAGGAATTTAAAAAAAAGTATCTTTCCACTTTTAGACGCCACATATGCATGTGCATGTGTGCGTGTGTGTTGGGGGGGGGGGGGATAGAGGTGCTTCAGCTTCTAAGGCTATTTGCACCAGTTCAAAGGATTGTGCTAATAATGAACAACATTAACACAACAGAATCCACGATGCTGTGCCGAGCAGCTGGGCATGCACACGTTAATGCTGTGGAGCAACCTGCTGCCCCCAGGCTCAGGACACACTTCTGTTCTGCATGCATTGACAGGCCCCCTCAAACTGACAGAAACCACTAGCCAAGCCACACAGCACCACACCCACAAAGACTGTCAAACTACCATTTACTGCCATGAAAACTTCAGTCTCGTGTAAGGCCAAAATTGATATATAAAAATTCATTGAGTGTAAATGGGTCTGGCAATAAAATCAATAAAATATGCTTATATGTAACAGTAACAGCATGCTAACAAATGATAAAAATACTGGGCTGTATGGGGACCTGACCTTGTGATCCTGAAAGAAAGCTGAAGGACTGCAGGGATTCTTCCAATAGTGGGACAGCTGCTGGCAGAAATATGTGAGACAGCAAAATGAAGGTGATGTGCAATAGAATCTACACACCATGACATTTAGGCTCAAAATGCATGTAGGGACACACACTCAAACTTTAGGACTACCACGTACAGCATATTAACTAAAATTCTAAATTCTTATGGACTCAGCTGTTGGCAAATTACGTAACAGGGTATAAAAGAAAACCAGCAGACCTGCACAACATACAATAATTCTGCTCACATACTGGATTAAGGACAAATTTCATTCTTGAAGTTGTCTTTACTTGTTCAAACATACATTGCTCCCATAATATAAAAGTGAAAAAATATCGCCTCTTCACAACACAAACATAAATAAAAGTAAAAGGAAGTTTTCTATTTAATACATGTATTTACAACTTTTAAGTTCTATGGATGTACAAAACAAAAGGAACATGAATGATATATCTGGGCTCAAGTACACGCTACAACAAATGTTTCACTGTTGTTTCCAATTGTCTTTCAAACAGTGTAACACATAACATAAATGTTATAATAATACCCTGGGATACTACTTAAAATTTCTGAGCTAGTACCAAGCTACAGTCTGTGCTCATATTATAATACAGTAGAACCCTGTTTAGAAGTCTGTCAAGGGACCAGAGGATTTGGGACTCCTTAAGCAGGAAGACTTATTAAGAGGGAAGCTTATTAAAAGCAATAGGATTTCGGGACTTTAAAAATCAGACTTCTTACAGGAGAAAACTTCTTATGCGGGGACTTCTTATCCGGGTTCTACTGTACTTTAATTTACCAATGCTCATTATGCCTGTTCATTGCACATTCTATAATAATGCTGAGACATGAGCCCCTAGCAAATGAAGTATATTTTTGTTTATTCTCATGTTTGAAAACTGTGTGTTACTGCATATAAGAAATCTAAGCATACAACACAATGTCCTTTGGAATTATATTTAGAAACAGTCATCAGAGAGCAGGTCCACCATGCAACAAAATCATTCTAGTCCATCATCATGGACCTTGAATGCTTACATTTCTTAAAATTAAATCCAGTTGGCTGAATCACTTTCTGTAACATTTCTTGCCCACCCTGATAGTCAACTTCTTTTCTGTCAACATGCTGCACCTTCTTCAGGGCTGGCACTTTGTGCTTCAGAACATAAAAACTGTGTATCTGTTGCCTAATTATACAGTGCCTCATGACCATAAACAATGGTGTTTTGTAACAACAATTGTTCTTCCCTGGTGTCAAGATTCTCTTGTGCTGCTGTTTCATATACTTTCTTATTCTTTAAATCAAATATTCTTATCTTCCGAAGCTAAGAGGTGTTTACAGAGTATCATACAAATATAATACATATTTTCTACAATGGGTTAAGAAAGACTATAAACTAACTAACTCCATGGAGCACAGTCCTTCTTGAGAAGTTAACAGGTCGTCAGCTAGTCAAGAAATTCCCCACGTTTTATGGAACCCGAAGGTTCATTACCGCACTCACAAGAGCCTGCCAAAGAAAGACTATAAACATGACTGATTTTGTTGAACAAGTTAATTCTTGTAACAAACATGGCTACAGGTTTGGCTTGAAATGAAGCCATCTTCAGGCTACAGTAACATTCATACATACAGAAAACTACATAACCATATACACCTTGATATTAGTTACTAACTGCAATCTGAGTTTCACAGATTATACTCACTGTCATTCAATGTTAATATTTTTTAAATAAAACTGTAGCAGTGTTTCCCAAATGGTGTTCTGCAATGTGAAAATTATAATTTAAATACTATTACTGTAAGTGGGCCAGGATAGCACAGTCAGTATAGCGACTCGCTATGGGCTGGAAGGTCCGGGGATCAAACCCCAGTGGGGGCTAGATTTTCCACACCTGTCCAGACCAGCCCTGGGGCCCACCCAGCCCTCTGTAAAATGGGTGCTGCGTTTCTTTCCCGGGGGTAAAGTGGCTGGGGTGTGGCACTGATCCCCCACCTCCATCTAGTGCCGAGGTTAGGGAAAGAGTACAGCTATACCTCTACTCCCCCTCAGGGTCTTCATGGCCCGTTCTAGGGTGAACTTTACTTTTACACTACTATCATAAACTTCACTTAAAATAGTACCTCAGCTAGTCAAGTTATGCAACCTGAAGGGTCAGTACTGTGTTAAAAAGAGCCCACCACTGGTCCCTATCCTCAGCCAGATCAATCTCTCTCCCATCTTATGTTTGGAAGATCTATTTTAATAGTATCATCCCATCTAGTTTAGGTCTTCCAAGTGGTCTCTTCAGGTTATATTGCATCCACAATTCCCCCAAGATGGAGAAAATGTACACTACATATCAACAGTTCATAGTGAAAGCTTACTTCTGTGTGACATGAACGCTATGCACTTACATAATGTAACAAGGTACAGTCACCTCTGTCCATGCCCGAAAGCATGATGCTAGATGGAGGTGATTGGTCAATATCACACCCTGGCCGCTTTATTCCCAGGAAATAACCCTAGTATGCATTGCATAGGAGACTGGGTGGATCCCACAGCCAGTCTGGACATTTTGGTGAAGCAAAAACTCTCTTCTCCTGCCAGTATTCAAACCACAGACCATCCCACCTTCAGCCTAGTGTCTATACTGATTACACTATCCAGGCTCCACTTACGTAACACAACACAACATAAATTTGAATATCCACTTACCTCAACAAATTTTGCAAAAATTCTAAAATTATAAATATGAACTAGTGCCACATTGCACAAAATAATTCCTTCCTCTATCCAAAATTACTCCCATTTCTTGAAACACTGCCTGTGCTGTTTCCAGTATACTCCTGAGGACAAAGAACAACAGTTATTGCTAGTTCTCTGTTGTTAAATAAGGACTCACTCTCACTCACTCACTTACTTACTACTTGCATGCATGCGCACACAGGATCAAGTGGTCAGAAAATAAGTTTACCGTGCATACATTTTGGATTCTGTATTTTCAGCTCTAACAAGAAAAGTTCAGAAGTCACTGCACTGCCATCCCACTACTTTTCCACTAAGTCCCCGCCACAACTGAGGCATTTATATTGTGGGATGAGCTTTCCTATAAAATGTTATGAAATTATTCACCATGTGAACTTAATTTCTGACTGACAATCAAATAAAAAAATGCATTTGACAGCTGTGAGAAAATTCTGAAAGTCTAAAACAGTAGGTTAAAGTAAAATAAGGACTGTTCCAAAAAGTCCAAGCTAGCTAACAACCCTAATTTGGCCTTTCTGAAATGAATCTTAGATATCAATACAGTTATAATAGTACACATACCAGAAGAAAGTCAGAACGTTGCAAATGATGCACTTGGTTTCTAATTGCAGGTACAGTAAAACCCCTATTTAATGAATTGCTGGGGGATTAGAATATATTTCACTAAATCGAGGTTTTCATTAAATGGAGGTACATTGTTTATATGGAACTATTGTGGGGACATGAAAAAGTCATCATTAAATCTGGGATTTCACTAAATGCGGGAACATTAAATTGGGGTTTTACTGTATTTAGATACGGGGTGTGGAAGCACATTACCTGTACCTTACCTGGTACTTTCTGTGGTGCAGAATTTCAGAATAAGTTCTGGATTAATTTTTTCTTCTACCTCTTCTGACGGAAGAAAATTTGTCAGTGTCAAGAAAAAATGTTTTACTGCCTCCTGATCCACAGTGAGCACACTCATTGGTAGCTCCCGAATTCTATGTATCAACAAAATATAAATTGATAAAATTATATTTGTTAACAACTTTGTGTGTGAACACTTTTCACATGTCAGAAATTACATAAAATAAACATACAGAAATCATGTTCACGCTGGTCCTTATCCCAAACAAGATAAATCCAAGTCCTCCCACCCAATTTCTTTTAGCTGTGTTCTGATATTATCCTCCCAACCATGTCTCTATCTCCCACATAGTTTCTGTCCTTCAAGTTTCTGTTATCTTCATCCTCTATTTTAGGAGTCACATTAAGGAGTTAGAAGGTCTTAAAATGACTCAAACCTAGCTCCAGTGACCAACAGACTCTGGCATTCACCATGAATAGCTAACTGTACACAGAAAGATTAAAAAATAGTGCCAGAACAGGTAGTCCATTTTTCTCATTATGTTACTACTGTAAATGAAACCCACTGTAATATTCATAGCTTAGGTTATTAATACGGCATGCATAACAAATACTTTCTATATTAACAGGACACACAGAAAGGAGAGACAGCTTTTGTTTCAAACCTTGAAAAACATGACTCAATGCTGAATATTATTCTAAACGCTTACACCAAAAGAAAATGAATTTTTTATACCGGAAATCACATTTCATAACAGGGCACTGACTGCAAAAATTTCATAAAAACTAAAATCATTACAAACCTCATAATACTCTTGATTAATGCATGAATGCTATGACAGTAATATGGCAATTTCTCTCGTACAGCGTCTGGTGTAGGAAATATTTGCGGTCTATTGTACACCATGTGATGTTCAAACCCAAGCACATCACACATGACTGCACTAAAACATAAACATACTCCACAAAATTAGTTATCCAACAACCACTACTGATTAACCTGTTAATTGCATCTCTAATGAACTTCCACCCACAGAATCCTTCTGGACAGGCAATCATTCAGCCCATCAAGAAATTTCCCACATTTTATGGAACCTCATAATTCAGTTACCCTGTTCAAAAGACCCCACCACTAAGTCACACAAAAGCCAGTACACAATTTCACACCCTATCTTTACAAATAATCTGAATATTCCTCCCAACTACATCTAGACTTGCAAGTGTTCTCTTCACTTCATGTTACCACACTAAAATTTTGTATGGCTTCATCACTACCCTCATGTCCCAACCATCTCTCCTCCTTGATTTCATGACCTTAATAACATTTGGTAACATGTCCATCTACAAAACTGTACTCATTTAAATCATTCATTCTGAATATTCATACGAATGTTAATACTGTTATTCTAAGACCTCCCAGATGTCAGAACAGGCATGAAATCTCAACCAACAAACCAATGCTGTTAAAATATGCTGATCAGCTGGATTGTCTGTACACTTCAGGGGCAGTAACAGATGAATTTAGAGATGTTCACGTAACAAAAGCAGAGTAAAACCACTGAACAGCCCCAGTGTTAGTATGTCCAGTACAAAACTCGAGACTTCCCTGCACTGCTATGTCCCATCTATCTACAAATTTACTATCAATCAGAACTGAATGGCTGGGAAACTGAAATCTAATATTAACCTGTCAGAGTCCACTACAGCAGAGCACCAGATACACGGATCCTTTGTCTGTTCGAACTTACAAAAGGACCCTTCAGAACAGACTTAACTATCAGCATTTTAGAACTAACAAAATCAAATTATGTCTTTGAGTGACAATCATTTCATGTTATCCAAATCATGAAGTACACAATTCCATTTCTTCCCAGATGGAGAATGAGGCTCCCAGCTGGGTGATAATTTTATTTAACCTTTATCCTACCAGGGTGGGTATTTAAATTTTAGCACATAGTTTATGAAAAATGTATTATTTGAACAGAAAAAGACAAAATTATTAAATAAATGGCATTTTGTGGAAAATATAACATAGATTTGCAGCATGTCTGCAAAATTCAGTAAATTCCTTGTTGCCTAAATATATAAAATGAATTTCTGGGGGCATTTTCCTATGTGTGTTCACAACACAGGTCTTGTAAAGGTTAATACTGAATTAATGAGGTGTTATTCCATTGGATTTAACAAATGAAGTCCTTGCTGTGATGATGTACTGAAGCTTCTTCATAAGTAAGATTAGTTTCAGTGGAAACAGATTACACTTGCAGTAAAAAAGATATGTATAACATAAAATACTCAACATTGTTATGTAACAAATATTTGATAATACATACCAAAAAAAGTGGACTGAATTCCAGCACTCTTTCAGTACATCTGTCACACTCTGAATGTCCTCATGCTGTGCCTTATTTTTAACATGAGATTTGTACTTTTCTTCTTCACTCTTTTTTGTTAATGCTGACAAAGCCTCTTCGCAGTGCTTTTGAAGTACCTGAAGAGAAGAACTGTAGCACCTTACTAGCACTGTCACATCTACCACAATATAAGTACGTAGGAGAGACGACATTATCTTTATGTCCATGTACACATTTCAGTTACCCAAGACAGCTTGCATTATAGTCAAATTACAGGTGTCAATCAACTATAACCAAGACTGCAAATGTTAAAGCTCTTTTAAAATGTTCCACGAGAGCTCAGAATTTATGTCCAGAATATTTGGTACTTGATCTCAAAATTTCACCTTCCATACATTTTCACTCAAGAATAAAAAGTCTAATAATGGAAGTGTAGTATCTGTTTTTCTGGGATGTAATGCTGTGCCACATCAAAGAAGAACAGACACCTCATCTACATCACTGAAAAAACCTAAAAACACGCAAAGGAATATAGCCCAAGTTTGAAGTTTATGCTAGTCCAAGCCCTACTTTAATGAAGTTTGTAGTTTGGCTGTAAAGGCAAACAGATTTTATAACTCATTTGATGCATTAAAAGCAAAGAATGCAAACACATGTACTTTAGACCTGCTTACCTTTATATCTGTAACACATCTTGACGCCAACTCACGATAATCTTCAGACCGTATTAGCATGCAGAGATGCAAGCTTTGTTGTAATATTGCTTTCACATCAGGTAAAGAATGCCCATACCCTGAAACATGAGACACTAATTCTAATAGCCCCACCCACAGATGCTGTAAACTATTAACTCTTATCTGTGATGTAAAGAAGAGTCAATACATATGAGCCATATATTTCTATACACTCTGTGAACTGGCTGGCAGAGAAAGAGATCACTTACTATGTCACATAACATTTAAGAAAGACTAACTCTTATAGCAACTGTGCTGCAATGTACTGCAATAAGGAAAGGTGTGCATGTACATTACAGAGTACAAGTTTTGTGTGAGCAAACATGTTTCTAAACAGGCCTCTCTCTAATTTTGTGGAAAATATGAGGTGGTACATTTAGACTTGTGCAGAGAAATGTGACTACCTTACCAGTACAATTTATTGCACTCAAAAAAACTGCAGCTCTTAAAAAATCTGTCGTGTAGTTTTTGCAATTTCACTTGCAAAGCAACTTATATTTTTTCTATAGATACAATAATGGTACCAATAAATGCACACATGTATATTGATATTAGTTTATATACACAATGAATTCCTACATGTTTTGGCCAATGATGTGGCCATTTTCAGGAATGTAAAATATTTTTCTTTTTGGGATGTTTACTTTTAACAAAATTAAACATAAAAAACACTTCCCATTCTTTACTTCTAAGCACTTGTCAACATACACACTTTATAAAGCCAGCATTATGCATTCTCTAGCAACATACTGTTCACAATAGTGTGACAATGTCGAGAAAGAAACTGCTATCAATCTACACTGACTGGCTCTGAAGATATTATGACAAATGGCAATATGGAGTAAAACTAAGCTCACCCTGAAGAAATGAGGGTTCCAATATAAAATGTAGTGTTTCTAAAAGGATTCCAATGTAAATAACAATGTTTTAGGGACCAATACATTCTGATTTACAGCACATTGAGTAGATTACTGACACTCAGTTCTGTGACATGTACTTTCCTCACTATTTGCAGAAGGTATTTTAACAATGCAAAAATAAATGAATATATTTTGCTTACCTTTACTCTGTGTTATATTACCAAAAAATCCATTCAGAGATTCCAGGATAGGTTTAGCTTCTGCAGGCATAACAAAAGCAAAAACCGCTATCCAATGTTTGCACATACAAATTAATATGTCTGACAAAGTCCACGGTGGTTTGATTACAACAATCCGCTTCCATGAAGTATCATACACTTTAATCATCTCAATTTCCAGCACCTAAAAAGAAAAAGTACTAGAGTTGACAAGCAAAATAAAGCGAGAGCTCAATCTTCAGTGTCTACCATCAAAAGTATCTATGATATGAAGATGTCTATCATGGAAATAATATGCCATTTACTTCAGTCAGTACTGTTTTATTTATGGTATCTTCTTGCCAGCAAGAGACAGGAGTAATGTGAAAAAGTATGGCAGTGTGATCTGATGCTAGCAGCAGAGAGGGGGTGACTACGCACATATGAATTCACTGAAATATTAAGCATTAAATACTATACAATTTATTTAATATTGCTGTGCCCCTAGGCTTTTGACTGTCGACTCTGCTGTTTGGCTGGTTGTAAGTTTGGCTTCTAGGTTACTTAGCATAGCTAATATATAACAACCAATGTTTCTACTGTCAGTAATCACTACATTAAATTTTTGATACTCAGACATTTCCATACACAACTATCAAACCTAACATCCAAACGCCCAGCCAGATGAGTTTGTAAGATTGGGCTCCATTGTGAAAAATACAGTTGTATATGGCATGCATGCAGACTGGTAGAAAATTACTATCTTGGAGGAACATGCTTCCTCTGTGTTCTACCCTGTAGATGAAGGCAGCAGCTTCGCCCAAAACTTCTGTAAATTTCTTCCAGACAACATGGCATCACATCCCACAAGGCAGTGGTCTTCACAGTCACCAACATAAGAATGTCACCTGAGCTTGACTACATGGCCAAAAGTCTGCAGCTTCCATGCAATAGTAGGATAGTAATAATATAACTGACAATCTTCACATAGTGAAGTTCTGGTAAAATTTAAAAAACACACACACACACACAAACAAACAAACAACATAACACACCATTTGTCCTTCATCCTCTGTATCACTTGAACTGAGGGTGAGAGATGTAATCAAAAAAAAGGAGTAACTTTCATTTGATAATGGTTGTCCAGGAAAATTAAATGTGATACACTCATGAGCCGCAGGACCCAAACTGGATGGAATGCAAAGTTTAGGAAATTGTGCATCTCTTGAGCAACTGGTTATGAAGAAAAATTATTACAAAGAATGATGTTTCTTCGGACGAGAAGAGACAATGAAAAATAGTGTGGACACCTAGTATCTCCCAAATGTATTTTTGGGAGGTATAAGGTATTCTTGTAAGATAAAACAAGTTTCAAAAAGTATTCACAGTACATTATTGCAGTGCATTCACTCCCTTTTGTTTAGTTACCTTGAAAACTGCATAATGGAAGTGTATTGAGTACAAAATGTAATTTTTCATTCTTATCTGCTTTTTCAGTTTAAAATATATTTTGTTCTAGCAAATATTTATATTTAATATAGTTCAAGATATGCACAAATTGCATGTAGGTCTTCATATAAATTGTCTCATATGATTGAGAGATTTTAAGAGAAACTGGGATGTGTAGACAAACTTTAGTGAATCTCAGCATCAAATTTCATGAAAATTTGTTCAGTGCTTCCTAAGTTGTCACATGCAGCTAGATGGACAAACCAAACATGAAGCTAACAAGTGCAAATTTTCAACTTTTCACTGCAAATACACAAAAGCAGGGCCAAGAGTAAAAAAATTTTGTTCTGACAATACTGAGGAGATGCCAGGATCAAGAGAAGATGGACTCAGTGGCACACACTTAGAAGAAAATGGTCACGAACAGAACTGCTTTTTTATGACGAGGATCATGCAGAGCACAAGCATTATTCCTGTTAAGGGTTGCAATTATTTGAGATACAATTTCACAACTCTTCATTCCTGTAATTTCACATGATATACAATGTCAACAAAAGCAAGATTCAAATAATATTTTTATCAGTATTCTACAACTGTGGTAAAGACTGCAGCATGAATACATTCATAATGCACAATTTAACTTACTCTACTTAGAAGTTCTTTCAACAGTAATTTCAATCTGCAATGTATTGAATCCGCAAGAGAAACTGCTTTATCAACAGGTATAACATCCATTACCACTGAAAAAAAAATATCATCTATTCTATATGCCAAATACAATACTATCATAGCAAATATAACACTAACATTAAACAAGTTAGCATCAAATGGATGTTACGCAGCACGACACCAATCAACAACATTGCAAATGGTGTAATCCATGATGTAGTACACAGATTTACCAAGGCATTCTTTACTTTCAAAATGTCAAATGGTTTCATGGCACATGCATAAATGTAACTTCATTCATGCCCAAAAGAAAAGGACAGCCTTCCCTGCACCAATTTGCATGAAACTCACCAATGGTTAACAAAATTATGTAGAATATCTCTTATAATGAATTTAAACCAAATCATATAATAGACATGGAAAATAATTAATTTATGCCCCTAAGTAAGCATGGCTTTCACTGCACTGATTTTTAGAAAACTCACAGTCACTCAGTAAATTTTTGTGGACATCTCCTATAATGAATGTTATACACATTTGGAAAAATGTAGAAAACATGGCCAAAATTTCATTTTTGCCCTCAAGTAAAATATGACTTTCACTGCACTGAATTTCACGAAACCCACAACAGCTTTTCAAGAAACTCACAACTGCACAATGGCAATACATGGAGATACCCTATACCAAATTTCAGCCAAAGTGGTCCAGGAATATGGAAAGTACAGGTAAAAATTCATTTATGCCTTTCAGTAAAGTATGACTGTCACTGAGCCGATTTTCACAGACCTCATGCTTGCTCAAGAACGTGTTGTAAAGAACTGCTACACCAAATTTCATGGAAATCTAAACTGGCTTATTTGCTGACATTAGGTTGCAGACAGACAGATTAATTTGGTCTCCACGTAAGGTATTCTTGTTCTTACTTCATAAAGAACACCTAAACTGTAGGTAGTTTATGGGATAGAAATTCCAGCATTCACTTTACCATTCCCTGATGAACATTCCATGCCCCATGCTTGAAGCTCCTGTTGTATTTCTGCCATTTTGTATGCTCTTATTCCATTCACTATAGCTTTATTACACAGGTTCTTGTCATTTGACAACAGAATCTGGAAGAACGAAATGACATAAACTGCAAGACAAAAACATTTGACATTCTTTATTATGACTTTCTTTTTGCACTTTTGGCCTATTTTCCTAATTGTGTTATAATGTATCTTCAAGAAATAAGATTGAGGTCATGGAGTGAATTGATATGGCTCAGAACATGGACAAGTGTTGGCTCTTGTAAACACAGCAATGAACCTACAGTTTCAATAAATTTTTCAACTAGATGAGGAATGATTAGCTTCAAAATAAGGGCTCTGCTCCATGGAGTTAAGACATGCTAAGCCCTGTGATCATGTCTATTGTGTGCATCTACGCATATCACCAACCAATGACCCAAATGACAAAATTTCACAAAACCTGGTCTGAACACCATGTAACTAAAAGACACTGAGCTGTTTTTGTGTAACTATCTCAGAAAAATATACAACTTTTGTTCAGGTAATTTTCTGAAGAATATAAAACAACATGATAGCCATGTGAAATCTACACTTAACTTTTGGTTTGACAACAGAAACAAATGAAGTAATGAAGCCAAAGATGTTTAAAATGGGATGGAGACAGATCATAAACACGCCTACTAATTCTGTATGAAATACTATGAGGTCAACAATGTACAGGGGGATTTTCCCCAAGAATGAAGGGACAATAGCATGAAGTTGATCACTCACCTCCATCTAGTACTGAGGTTAAGAAAGAGGGAGCTATACCTCCACTCACCAATGTGCCTTTATGATATGCCTAGGGATAACTTTACCACTGACAGTGAAATGTGGATTTTACATTTCTGAAGGGCCCATTTAAAATAAATGTAAAATCAAGGAAATGAAAATTTATATACCTACTGAAATTAAATGCATTAAATTAATACTGTATTGCATTAAAAATGTAATATACATGAATGCTGGGTGCACAAATTCTGGTCATCGGGTCACCCAGGTGGCACGTGATACAGTGAAACCTCTATCCATCGTTCCCGTTTATGTCGTTTTCCCGCATGTATCGTCTGCCGTATTTGGTCCCGAAATTAGCCCCATATAAATAACACTATTTTTTTTCCGCCTCCACCGTTCCTCGAACTGTCGTCTTCCCGCATCAATCATTGAAAAATCACGGTCCTGACGCAACATTTTCCCGCATTGACAGTGCAGGAGCTGTGCGAGAGCCTCGTGGCGTCCGGGAGTGTGGAGGGGGAAGAAGGAGGAGGAGAAGAAGAAGATGGTGAACCTGAAGTTGTGCCGAGCTTTGCTGAGACGCATGAAGCGCTGATGAAAGTAAAATCTTTCTTTTATGCGTACAGCACGAGTGACAGTGATAGTGAAAGTGTTCTATGCCTTGAAAAATCGTACTTTGAATTGAGGAGTAAAGTTTGCACAAAACAAACGTCAATGAAAGATTTTCTCAGCAAGAAGTAATAATAATCATTAAATTGTTCTTATCTATAATTTTTAATGGTTTCCCGGTACTATCGTTTTCCCGTATGTATCGTTTTTGTTTTCCATCCCCCTGAAAAACGATGGATAGAGGTTTCACTGTACTTGTAGTTTCTTTGCATGAAACATGTTTCATATCACCCTTCTGGCGCCTAGAATGTTGAGAAGGCTCCCAGATTAATGGAGAATCTGTCACCCCTGCTTCAATGTACTACATTAAAAATGTAACCTAGTTCATGTCTTCCTCGTGTCCATTCAAGTAATTTGCTGCTGCTTCACTTTCTCCTGAACCCTGCACAGCTCTCTCTCAGTACTACTGAAGGCAGCCATTGTGTTCTCAACTACATCAAATTTTACAAGGCATTTCCACCCACTGTTGATGCCCTCCAGTGCCAAAAAAATGCTGATGAAGGTTTACTTTTGCATTGCCATCTTCCTTTCCCCCCCCCCCCCCCCCCCCCCCACCTTGCTCCTCCTCAGATACATCATATATCAACTTTTCATCAATCATTTATTCCAATGTCTGCACCTTACACATTACAAAAATGTTATCACGAGATACATGTTCTTGAAATTATACACCAGCTTTCAGCTGACCCCAGTCATCTTTGGCTATGCTAAGTTCTGTGACATCTTCACCATCATGGATTTGATTTAAAATGAAATCCACATTTCTGAAACAATTCATTATTGTCATATGTGTGAAACAGCGCCACCATTTTGCAGTGGAATGTGGTGCATCCAAAACATTTCCCATTACAAGTGTTGCATCATGAAGCAACGTGTGATCTAACACAGAAACAGTTTTCTTACAAGCTGCTTGTGATAATGACGTTTAAATGATCTGACTATTCCTTGCTCAAGTACTCAGAGGATACTGGTACAGTTTTGGGGTAAAAACACAAACCTACTACTTTAAAAATCCACCTTAATGTTATCTTCTGTCTACACCTAGGTCTCAGGTTTTCTAAGTGCATCCAAGCAAATTTCAGACAATATGTTAAAAACAGGCCACAATCAACTTCTTGTACAGCATGACTCACAAGTTACACTCACTCTGTTATTCAAAAGTTGAATTGTAACAGTCCTGTTAATCTCAATAATTCTTACCACTTGATTTGTCCTCTGAGCTATCTGAAGGCAACAGTGAAGAATAGAATCATCTGGCACTTGTATTTTAAAATCTTTCGAAATGGCATCCAATGCATCCAATGCTGTTTGACCTAAAACAAGCCCAGTTGTTACTCTGATATGAAAATGCTAAGTTACACAGCGGCAACATAAAGACTGTATCAGTATGTGGACAATTTTGATACGATGCTCAATGTTAGATACAGTGACTAATATTTGTGTTACTGTATGGCATTGTATTGTATTGTATTGATTTCATCTTAAGACTGCTTTAAAACAGGCCTTTGTCATTACAGTCATAAGTGCTTACCAATATATAAAACACTGTGCACTTAACATCTCCATACATTTGTGGCAAATGTGTGCAACAGCCAGATGGCCTTCTAGACCATGGTTATGAAAACACTCTTTAGTCTCTTAGAAGGAACACATTTAGTAAAATCATCATAATTTATATGAGTAACTGAACAAAAATAAAGACAAACTTAGATGACAATCAACCCTCAAGGTATCACACATTAATTGTAAAGTGCAAGGGAGATGTTCTAATTCATCTACATCATATACTTTCAAGACAGATGAAATTTAAAGTTTAAATACAAAGTAACATTTACTTCCATATTTTTCCCTACACATGACAAATTTCCAATAAGTTATTCAGAAGAAAGACCACAGGCATCTCAAATAGATAACACAAACAAAGTATAACACAAAGAGAAATGTCTTTGCTAAATATACTTCTGTCATTTTCTAAAATCTCACTTACAAAATTCAGAACATTTCTAAATCCAGTCTAACACGGACACCTTACCTCTAACTCGTGGATGTTTGGATGTAAAGTTGGAATGCAAAAATGATATTGCCCTTCTTGCTCTTGCGGCAAGCAAATGGCTTTTGAATTTCCTTTGATCCTTCAGTATGTCTAATTCCTGCAGAACCTGCCATGGAATAACCAGGACAGGGAAGCCCAGACCTTGACAAGAAAAATGCAGTAAATCAGATTGATAAAACTTATATCATGTACACAGGCAAAAACACTTCTACTTTAAAGATGAAGGCAGTATGTATCTCTGCATGTCACAGATCTTTTCTTGTAAATATAACATAGAGTACAATCAAAAAGATGAAAAAATAAATTGTGAAAACATTAAGTCAACTCATGCTTTCGTATCTGAATCTCTAAGCCATTCAAAATACATGTGCAGCTTCATCAGCTTAGTGACAGCAAACATTCCAACCACCTTATAAAAAAAAGGAGTCCCAAGCAGAGGTCACAAAGCCTAGTTTCCTACTGTACAGATTTCTGGTACTACATATCTATTAGTATTATTAATGCTAACATTTTATTTTATTTCTGAGACTAACTTACTATTTAAGTACAGATTTTGCATATACTGGTTATAACCTCAAAGTTTTTACATAATTAATATGTTTCTTATCATTGACTTACAAACAATAGTCCATGATCTACTTCCATACAGAATTTCACATGCCTAGCTCCAATCGTTCATTAGTAATCATCATCAAACTAAAAGGCCAAAAAATGTTCACATAGGTGCTGTGTTATTTTATGTACCACAAAAATATTACCAGAACAAAAGCTGCATATTTTTTGAAAATCTGCTACCATACATCATTTCAGGACACTAAATTAAGTTTCACTAGCAACACTCCAGCCTGAGAAGTCTGTGCATAGGCCACATTGTTATCACCAATCCTATGAAATTAGAAACTATGGCAGTGGGGTTCACTCCAATGCTGTGGGGATCAGAGTAGCTCCTTCTGTCAGACCAACCAAGTAGGTGCCTCTTCACCCTTTCACCTGAGGATGGAAACAGATCCCCTTCCAAAAACATTGGGTCCCTTTTTGAATATGAGATAACAAAGTCCACAAACTAGATAATCCTAAAACAACACACAAGTTTATATACATAATGACCACCTGTTTATATGTCTGAATATTATAAATGCTGTTTGATTTAAAACTGCCAATTATACTGCCTTAATGCAGTCCTTCAAAATTTCCTCTTTTCTCAACTTCAAGAATGTACAAGGTTATTCATATTCAGTTTTTAGGTTGCCTTTTAACTGGATCCAGAAGTAAATGATTTTTGTGTGTGATAGCAACTGCTTCAACATATGAGCCACATATAGACAGAGAAACTCTCCAAGTTTATTTGTACATGGCACGGGTGCTTAGTTTCGTCGGTGGCTGCTAGGAGAGCAGGTTGAGTGAAAATGGCAGTGACAGGAGCAGAGAAGGCTGTTTGCATGCTTGAGTACGTGCGAATACAGTGAACTGTGACTGTACAGCGAAGTTTTCGGACCAAGTTCGGAAAGACCCACTGGTGAGGAATAGCATCAAGCAGTGGTATGAAAAATTCCAGCATGACAGGTGCCTGTGCATCGCAAAACGTCCAAGATGGCCAGGCCCTTCGGAGGAGAGAGTGGAAAATGTGAGGAAGGTTTCTCAGTGCAGCCCCCATAAGACTACTAAGAGCACTTACGAGGTATAAAAAAAACTTGGATAGTTTCTCTTTCCATGTGCAGGTCACACGTTACAATCCTTTCCACCAGTGAAGTGTCCCGATTTTGTGAAATGTCAGGGAACTATGAATAACCCTGTGTTATTCACCATATGTGAAACTACTAGTTTGATCCTTATATGTCATTCATTTTGCAACCACTTTTAACCACTCAACAACAGCAGGATAAAAGTGCTCCATATACAGTGGGTTCAGATAAGGACTCTTTGGTGCTTCAGAGATACTAACTTTTCACAGATGTTCCATAACTGGCAGCAAACACAACCACGACGCGTTAACACCACAGCAGAAACATGACATAACCTAAAGACTTGAAGCAGTTGCTTTCAAACACAAAAATCATTTACTTCTGGATCCAGTTAAAAGGCAACCTAAAAACTGTATTCACATGTGCACAGATTGCTATCACATACAAGTTACACCCCAGTTTCATGGCACAAACTTTGACACTTACAATTTAATATAAATATTTCATCTGAATTTTTCATATCTTAAGAACTGTCTTACCATTTCAAACCACATACATTCAATCAAAATAATTCATTATTCATTTGCATACAGCACAATTTCTTGTCAGAAAGAATCACCATAAAAAGAGAAGTAGTAAAGTTCAGACAAAATTAATAAACTCAATTAAATTCCATAGAGCAGTCCTTCTACAGAACTTGATGGTCACAAAGATTACCAAAAATTCCCCGCCTTATCCTGAACCCAAACACTCATTATGACATGCACACGAACCCACCATTGGATCCCATCCTGAGTTAGTCCAATCTAGTCCATATACTCACATCACATTTATTTACAGTCCACTTTAATATTATTCTCCCATGTGTACCAACATGTGTCAAACCTTCTCTTCCCGTCAAATCTTCTGACCAAAGATTTATACCAATATCTCATTTCTCCAATGCATGCTACATGTCCCACCCATCTCATTCTAAATTTCATTCTAAATTTCATCAGTCTAATTTTAATATTCTGAAGAATTTAAGCTGCCCACTACGCAGTTTTAATGAGATTATCTTCACGTGCTCCAAAATGCCTTTATAATTCTGATAAAAGTTATTTGGCAATGAATATACATACACATTTCTGTGTACATATAGCAGAGAGCCATACAACCCCCATGCAAATGGAAGTACTAATAAGCATTCCAAGGCAAAAGTTTATAGTACTTTCAGACTATTCACAGTCTTGCATTACTCATACTCTGTCTCCCCTCTAGTACTATACAGTAGCAACAGTCTCCTGTAGCTTACCTTTAACATTTGTATCACGTAGCTCTTCAATATACTTGATGTTAGAAAGAAGTACATTTGAGTCAAGAACTATAAACCACTCTTGCTTTCCACTGGCAGAGAAAATAGGACTCCCACCATAATTCAACCTCTGTATACCTTTGTCATCATGTTGGATCTGAATACGGACCTCTTGAATCTGAAAACAGTTATCTCATAACATAAGATTTCCACAAAAGTACCACCTCATAAGAAAAATTCTTTTAGAAATCTTGTTATAAATGCCAGATAACCCAGCCAGCATGGCCAAAACACAGGTACCAGAAGCCATGCACCAAAATACAAAGAATCCCACTAACATGAACTCAGAGGTATTTCTTCCTGGTGCTACACTGCTCCAACAATTCTTATTTCCACTGGACATGAGCAACACCATCAAGAGATGAAAATCACCAACGATCAAAGTAACTTCCACAAATAACAACTCCATGCCTGCTATCACAAATATATTAATCAGCTACCCCCCTCCCAATAAAATTGGGATGGGGGGACCTGTATCATGAACTATGTACCACCAACCTCATCTCTGAGTAACTAAACTGTAGTCTGTAAACTGGTTTCAGTGTTCGAAAAATTGATTCTGGCCCACAGCATTGTCAAGATATTATTTGCACAGCCTTTTATAAAGGACAAAGATTTTTATGAAAACATAAAAATCCCTAGTACATGCATTTCCCATTTGAATTCACTACACCTATATCTGGGTATGAGAAGGTCAAGTATGGCATACCCCAGGTGCAGTTTAACACATGTACACAGGAATCAGTGTTTCAGATATCCTGAACAAATTAATTATTAATACTAATTTGATGTATTTTGGCATACCTGTATGAAACATGTTCAGTCAGCACAAATAATGCAGAAATGTTTAAAAAATTTTAATTATAAAATTTTTGTTTACCTTCAATTTAAAATGGCCCTATCTGGCATCCAAACAAAAATAATTTCCTACCTTTAGCCTATGTCAGAGATGCAAACAGCTGACAGCATTCTGTGCTACAACACTCAGGATGCAGATAATTCATCCATAGCGCACTCTGATGAAGAAAGAATCTTTGAAGACTGGAATCACATGCTAGCGACCTAAAATTTTCACTTTCATATCCACAGGACCTTTTTAACTACACATACCCATCATTTCTCAAACAAAACATTTCACAAGTTGTGTATACACATTTTACATTCTTTAGGGACAATTCTAGAGTTTATAAACATAATTGCAAGACAAATTCAGGTAATACAGCAGACAAAATATTTTGACAGGAGTATGAGAAAGGATCAGAATAACCCACAAGGTTAGGCTTTCACAGAATCCAAAATTCTGTATACACTAAAATTCCCTTGGGCGATCAGCAAGATCAAAATTGAGTTAAATACCAATGCTTGAGAGATGCTCTGTTTCCATCATCAGGGTTGATGAACTGTGAATATGGAAACAGAGATGGTCCCTGAAATGTTGGCTTTTAACTGAACGTTGACATGGCTGATCACCAAAGAGGATTTTGATGGACTGATTGGCTGTGAAAGCTTACTTAGTTATTACAGAAAATTACAATTCTTACATGTGACAAAATTTTTTCATCCTCAATGGGCTCCCATTCCATGAGTTCGTCTTCATCTGTTGTCACATGACCTGTCAGATCAGGACACTGCTCTGACAAGTTCTGTTTCATGTTATGTTGGAAGCTCTCTTTGTCATTAACGTTGCTGCCAGATGTACTTACATAAGCTGGCAGGCTTCTGTCTCCTGAAATCACAGAATACATAAAATTACAGATCATTCAAATGCAACTGTAAACTTGCAAATTAAACTTACATGACATTACTCAAACTTCCACACTGCAAGCCTTTCTTAAAAATCATAAGAGCTGATATGCCACATAGCTGCAGCAGAGATAAACAAATGTTGACTTCAAGATTCAAGTGTTCTGGGTTATGACAACACATGAACTGGTAAATACAGCAAAACATCAATTCTACGTTTTTGTGGAGATCACCTAAAAATGGCATAAAATCTGGGAAACATTGTTCTTATGAGCATTTTGCCACAACTGGCAGAAATGAATAAAATCACAGGAAATGCAAACATAAAACCAGGGTTTTAACGTAATTGCTGACATTTTTGAGGAGCACAAGCCTCCTTCTTCAGGGTTGCAGCAGTCCATTCCCTTCTTAAACTACTCAGACCCTGAACATAAATGCAGCAAGCCCCTCCAAAATGTCAGCAACTATTTACCAATCAACATCCTGAACAACTTGAATCTTCACCAACACCTGTTGTGAGAACCTCAAATCTGGCAAATGTTGGCCTGATGATAAAATAAAATTACAAGTCACACTGGATTCCACAGTCTTTTCAAATGTTAACTTTTTGTATTCAGTACTCATTCTTCATATGTCATTTTCCAGAGATTTCACACAAGTCAGCTTTCTCAACAGGTTTTAATTTATACTGGCAGTACCAATTCCACAAAATTGGTTCATTCGTGTTCCAGACTCCAAAAGATGCCAAAGCATTCCTAAAAGAGTGCTTCTGTTACAAATGTACACTGATCCTGGTCATTTTTCCCCCAGCAGATGCTTCAAAACAAACACAGCATGCTCACCTCATCTGTACACCATCAGCAGATTTCCTGTCTTTGGTCACATTCAGAGGAATTACTGAACCATCAGTTAAGAACCTCTCAGAAGGTGATATACTTGTCACTTTCCTATTATTATGTTCTGGTCAAACACTTCATTAGTAAACAATGTATATGGAATTGAAACCACAGTTAGCCTATGACATAACATACCTCTAGCACAAGATTCAGGAACATACTGAGTTTTTAGAAGTGAGTTGCCTTTTTGAACACTGAGCTCTTTACAGTCTCTGTCATGCTCCACTGCTAATTTTTTCTGAAGGGCTCCTAGACGTTTTGTAGCATTACATTTTTCAAAACCTGAATTAAAGAAATAATGGGCATATATGTATTAAATTTGTAACATATTACGTGCTTTGGACAACATCAATTTCCATTTCCATTCCCCTATTGTAATGGACAAAGACACTACGAGAAAGTGGCAGACATAAAATGTAAGAACATTAACATACAGATATAATGTCCAGCTAAGGAGGACAGAGAAGAAATGGTAGGAAATGCAATCAATACAAAGTTAAAGATTCAAGTCTTCTGCAGTATCATGTCATACTGATTTGTAAACAGTTGCTGAAATTTCAGAGGAGTTTGCTGCCTTCATGTTCAGCGTCTAAGATGTCCAAGAACACTCTGAAGATGGAGAGAGCAAACGCCTCCAAAGTGTCAGGTAACTATTTACCAATCAATATGGTGTCACATTCCAGAAGACTTGAATCTTCCACAAAACACCAATGTAAGAACCTTCAATATCACATAATATAAAGCCGTTGAGACATATCGGGTGTGACGGTAAAACTCAAAACATTCTTTACCTTGGCAGCAGATGGACGTGACTGGTCAGCTTTGTGCTCTGACCAATGCAACTCTGAAAAAACAGTTCACCAGTATCTACTGGACAGGAGGCCAGGTAAACCCCAGAGCTGCTCTGGGCAGTAACAACAATTAAAAAAATATATAATAAAAAATAAAATAAACAAATCCCTGCTGCCAATCCAAACAAAATCATCCTGCCCATAGCTATTCCCATTACTGATGACTGAGCTATCTCACTCACACACACACAGAAAGTGACATTAAAGTTCAGTGAAGAAAAATTTTACATTAGTTGAAATAAAAGTATAGTTCTGATAATAGATAAAAACTGTGGTTCACAAACTTGTCACAGTAACATGCAGTATACCTTTCTTTAAATAAGTACGCTGGCATGGATCAGGTACAGTCCCTTCCAACTTCCGATCATCAGTGACAGTGCTGCAATCATTCTTCAGAAATGAAGATTCCTTTCGCGAAGTCTGACGTGAATGTAATGGAATACCAATTTCTGAACAACCTGCAGTGGCACAACTTTCACTTTCACAATATTCTGATCATACAGCATAAGAAACATGAATTGTCTCAATTTTTTAACCATGCAAAAATTAGAATATGTATTTGGCACTGTCAATTGCAGTGGTTACATAGCATAGATGATGGAATGAATATGGAGTGTTGGTGGAATGATACTGACAAAGGAAAACTGAAGTACTCGGAGCAAAACCTGTCCCAGTGCTGCTTCATCCACCACAAATCTTGCATTAACACGCCTGGGATCAAAGCCAGGACTTTGTAGTTAGAGACCAGCAACAAAATGCCTGCACCATGTGTGCAAGCAGATACGCATGCACCCACGCACATGCAGAGAGGCAGGAGGGGAGAGAGAGAGAGAGAGAGAGAGAGAGAGAGACTGTCACAGAATGATTCACGCAATTATGATTTGCTATCGTGAATGCATCAAAGCAATTACAACAACAAAATAATTTGAGGCATGCACAGAAATACTTCAAGTATACTGCTGTATATTGCATTTCACTTCAGAATGTATGGTGCTGCCACAGCATTATGACAACTCCCCACCAAGGATCAAACTCTGTCAATACAGTTCAGTGTGGATTACAAACACATTTTGGGAAGAAACCACCCTTGAAAGAGTCAATCAGATGTTGGTATGATGACTTTGCGATAAGAGCATGCATCATAAGGTGGCCACCAGCAAGTGAGTAAACGGTGAATCACATCAGAGCAGCGTTCATTCTGAATCAGTGGTCAACCAGAACAGCCATCACTGTGCTGGGAATTTCACACAGCACTGTTCACAGACTCCTCCACAAGAGACTTAACTTCAAAACTGACAAAATCTGATTGCTGCAGGCCCCTTCGGAAGAGAAGATGGTGAGAAGCATGATCATCTGCGAAGATTTTGCCCATCAACTGGAAAAATGCGAGACATCTGACATGTCCCTTCTCTTCAGAGTTGAACGCATGTTTCACCTTAATTTAGCCATAGAAATTCAATGTGTGTTTCTGGGGTAGCAAGAATTCACATATTAGTGTGGAATTCCAGTATTACTTGCCAAAAATTAATGTTTTCTACGGACCTTTCAAGGTAGAGGTGCACAGTCTGTGTTTGTTTGCAGAGAACACCATTTCTGGTATTACGTACTTAAAGACACACCACTGCAAATGCAGCACACCACTTCAATTTGGCTATGGCAGCATTTTTCTGTTGTTAAAAATGAACTGGAAATGTACTGTACAACTGTTCATTCCAGGCGGTACATTAACAGCATTCTCTTGCCATTTTAAACATTAACTACTGACTTTCAAACTGGCATTACTCACATACTAATAAAATTTGTTACCAACAATTTGGAATGTACAAAATGTAACTTTCAAGTGCTGAAAGATGAAAGAATGTATGGTTGGACTGTAGATTATTTAATGATGCACCATTATTTAAATAATTTACTTAGCACTGAATACTATACATGAATGATTGCATGTGCTGAACTACAGAGAAATGGGGAGAGAGTGAGCCTGGCCTCTTTAGGTACTGTACCACCATTCATCTGTATGGACTACGGAACATAAGGAAAATCCTCAGTCAGGGGTGTTGGTGTCCCGACCCACATCTGAACTGAGAACATTCTCAATACAAGTCTGCATAACCACCTCAGCCAATTGGTTAGTACTTGTGTCATTTACAAGGAAACTGTAAGGGATGTTTTAAGACAGGAATTATTTCTCATCAGTTCAATCTCAGTTACTGGTACGGTGCAAGGTTCAAACTACAATAATTTACAGTCAACACACCTGAAGAACTTCTACTTGGATTTGAAGACTTCCATATTTTTTGCAGAGGTTCCTCACTTTCCTGACCTACGAAAGAAATATGCATACACAGATATCAGTACTGACATAACTTGTTCTACTTCAACTAGACCATAGGTTTCTTGCATATTTCAGACACACCAACATTACAATGTAAAACAGAAAACATATGCCAAAGGTTATATAATATCAATCAGTACATAACCTGAGCATTCCACACACACAATTTGGTAAATGTTCTTCACAAATCAAGGTATGTTACACTAATGAAGCATGGAACTCTGCAAGTGAAAGACTACCAGTAACCAAGTTACGAAGCACCTACTACTTTTAAGTGTGTTATTTAACAACACTGTCAATTGCTGTATTTATATGGCATCGGTGGTAGCTGAATGCAGAATTATGGAGCACTGATGGAATTAAACTAACAAGGTAACTGAAGTAAGAGAAAAACCTGTCCCTGTGCCACATTGTGCACCACAAATACCACATGGACTGGCCTGGGATTCAACCAGTGTCCACAGTGAGAGGCCGACAGCTAACTGGTTCAGCTACAGCATGGCCCACACTCAGTGAACAATTCAGTAGTCATTATACTTCTACTGAAAAGTTATAAAACAGGTACTTCAGACCAAAATTTTGAACATCCTGCGATTAATTTTAAATGGAGAACTATGTAGCTTATTTGCAGAGTTCAGGACAATACATATCTGTACATTATCTCACTATATTTGAGGTTTGTAAGATATAATGGGCGTGCTATGTTGATGAACAAAAACATCCCAACTAACTAGAGCCACAGCTTCCACAGCATAAAGCCTGTAATAAAATGGATGTTTATTCCATAAGTGATTGTGCTGCATGGTCACTCATGGAGTAAACATCACATATCACAACACTGGATCTCTGCTGCACCAAAAACAGGAGATATCTAATATTGCAAGTTGTTTGGAGACAGCTTTTTACATTTTATGTTTTAATACTTCACTTGTATTTTAATCTGAATAATTTTTAGTAATACTGTACATCAACTGACTGTTGTATGGTGCTGCTGCATATATGTTTACCATTTACAGACATATGATATGCTGCTTACGTCTTTATAATGTTATAGCTCCCTGATAATAGCTATGATAGCCAAAACAAGTAGGAATGCAAAAACTAAGCTCCGTGCAGTAGTTGAAAATAAAACTAGTGTGTAGAAGACAACTGCACGGAATAAGTATAACAAGTATAAAAATATATAATAAAAAATAAAATAAACAAATCCCTGCTGCCAATCCAAAAAAAAATCATCCTGCCCATAGCTATTCCCATTACTGATGACTGAGCTATCTCACTCACACACACACAGAAAGTGACATTAAAGTTCAGTGAAGAAAAATTTTACATTAGTTGAAATAAAAGTATAGTTCTGATAATAGATAAAAACTGTGGTTCACAAACTTGTCACAGTAACATGCAGTATACCTTTCTTTAAATAAGTACGCTGGCATGGATCAGGTACAGTCCCTTCCAACTTCCGATCATCAGTGACAGTGCTGCAATCATTCTTCAGAAATGAAGATTCCTTTCGCGAAGTCTGACGTGAATGTAATGGAATACCAATTTCTGAACAACCTGCAGTGGCACAACTTTCACTTTCACAATATTCTGATCATACAGCATAAGAAACATGAATTGTCTCAATTTTTTAACCATGCAAAAATTAGAATATGTATTTGGCACTGTCAATTGCAGTGGTTACATAGCATAGATGATGGAATGAATATGGAGTGTTGGTGGAATGATACTGACAAAGGAAAACTGAAGTACTCGGAGCAAAACCTGTCCCAGTGCTGCTTCATCCACCACAAATCTTGCATTAACACGCCTGGGATCAAAGCCAGGACTTTGTAGTTAGAGACCAGCAACAAAATGCCTGCACCATGTGTGCAAGCAGATACGCATGCACCCACGCACATGCAGAGAGGCAGGAGGGGAGAGAGAGAGAGAGAGAGAGAGAGAGAGAGAGACTGTCACAGAATGATTCACGCAATTATGATTTGCTATCGTGAATGCATCAAAGCAATTACAACAACAAAATAATTTGAGGCATGCACAGAAATACTTCAAGTATACTGCTGTATATTGCATTTCACTTCAGAATGTATGGTGCTGCCACAGCATTATGACAACTCCCCACCAAGGATCAAACTCTGTTAATACAGTTCAGTGTGGATTACAAACACATTTTGGGAAGAAACCACCCTTGAAAGAGTCAATCAGATGTTGGTATGATGACTTTGCGATAAGAGCATGCATCATCAGGTGGCCACCAGCAAGTGAGTAAACGGTGAATCACATCAGAGCAGCGTTCATTCTGAATCAGTGGTCAACCAGAACAGCCATCACTGTGCTGGGAATTTCACACACAGCACTGTTCACAGACTCCTCCACAAGAGACTTAACTTCAAAACTGACAAAATCTGATTGCTGCAGGCCCCTTCGGAAGAGAAGATGGTGAGAAGCATGATCATCTGCGAAGATTTTGCCCATCAACTGGAAAAATGCGAGACATCTGACATGTCCCTTCTCTTCAGAGTTGAACGCATGTTTCACCTTTATTTAGCCATAGAAATTCAATGTGTGTTTCTGGGGTAGCAAGAATTTACATATTAGTGTGGAATTCCAGTATTACTTGCCAAAAATTAATGTTTTCTACGGACCTTTCAAGGTAGAGGTGCACAGTCTGTGTTTGTTTGAGGAGAACACCATTTCTGGTATTGCGTACTTAAAGACACACCACTGCAAATGCAGCACACCACTTCAATTTGGCTATGGCAGCATTTTTCTGTTGTTAAAAATAAACTGGAAATGTACTGTACAACTGTTCATTCCAGGCGGTACATTAACAGCATTCTCTTGCCATTTTAAACATTAACTACTGACTTTCAAACTGGCATTACTCACATACTAATAAAATTTGTTACCAACAATTTGGAATGTACAAAATGTAACTTTCAAGTGCTGAAAGATGAAAGAATGTATGGTTGGACTGTAGATTATTTAATGATGCACCATTATTTAAATAATTTACTTAGCACTGAATACTATACATGAATGATTGCATGTGCTGAACTACAGAGAAATGGGGAGAGAGTGAGCCTGGCCTCTTTAGGTACTGTACCACCATTCATCTGTATGGACTACGGAACATAAGGAAAATCCTCAGTCAGGGGTGTTGGTGTCCCGACCCACATCTGAACTGAGAACATTCTCAATACAAGTCTGCATAACCACCTCAGCCAATTGGTTAGTACTTGTGTCATTTACAAGGAAACTGTAAGGGATGTTTTAAGACAGGAATTATTTCTCATCAGTTCAATCTCAGTTACTGGTACGGTGCAAGGTTCAAACTACAATAATTTACAGTCAACACACCTGAAGAACTTCTACTTGGATTTGAAGACTTCCATATTTTTTGCAGAGGTTCCTCACTTTCCTGACCTACGAAAGAAATATGCATACACAGATATCAGTACTGACATAACTTGTTCTACTTCAACTAGACCATAGGTTTCTTGCATATTTCAGACACACCAACATTACAATGTAAAACAGAAAACATATGCCAAAGGTTATATAATATCAATCAGTACATAACCTGAGCATTCCACACACACAATTTGGTAAATGTTCTTCACAAATCAAGGTATGTTACACTAATGAAGCATGGAACTCTGCAAGTGAAAGACTACCAGTAACCAAGTTACGAAGCACCTACTACTTTTAAGTGTGTTATTTAACAACACTGTCAATTGCTGTATTTATATGGCATCGGTGGTAGCTGAATGCAGAATTATGGAGCACTGATGGAATTAAACTAACAAGGTAACTGAAGTAAGAGAAAAACCTGTCCCTGTGCCACATTGTGCACCACAAATACCACATGGACTGGCCTGGGATTCAACCAGTGTCCACAGTGAGAGGCCGACAGCTAACTGGTTCAGCTACAGCATGGCCCACACTCAGTGAACAATTCAGTAGTCATTATACTTCTACTGAAAAGTTATAAAACAGGTACTTCAGACCAAAATTTTGAACATCCTGCGATTAATTTTAAATGGAGAACTATGTAGCTTATTTGCAGAGTTCAGGACAATACATATCTGTACATTATCTCACTATATTTGAGGTTTGTAAGATATAATGGGCGTGCTATGTTGATGAACAAAAACATCCCAACTAACTAGAGCCACAGCTTCCACAGCATAAAGCCTGTAATAAAATGGATGTTTATTCCATAAGTGATTGTGCTGCATGGTCACTCATGGAGTAAACATCACATATCACAACACTGGATCTCTGCTGCACCAAAAACAGGAGATATCTAATATTGCAAGTTGTTTGGAGACAGCTTTTTACATTTTATGTTTTAATACTTCACTTGTATTTTAATCTGAATAATTTTTAGTAATACTGTACATCAACTGACTGTTGTATGGTGCTGCTGCATATATGTTTACCATTTACAGACATATGATATGCTGCTTACGTCTTTATAATGTTATAGCTCCCTGATAATAGCTATGATAGCCAAAACAAGTAGGAATGCAAAAACTAAGCTCCGTGCAGTAGTTGAAAATAAAACTAGTGTGTAGAAGACAACTGCACGGAATAAGTATAACAAGTATAAAAATATATAATAAAAAATAAAATAAACAAATCCCTGCTGCCAATCCAAACAAAATCATCCTGCCCATAGCTATTCCCATTACTGATGACTGAGCTATCTCACTCACACACACACAGAAAGTGACATTAAAGTTCAGTGAAGAAAAATTTTACATTAGTTGAAATAAAAGTATAGTTCTGATAATAGATAAAAACTGTGGTTCACAAACTTGTCACAGTAACATGCAGTATACCTTTCTTTAAATAAGTACGCTGGCATGGATCAGGTACAGTCCCTTCCAACTTCCGATCATCAGTGACAGTGCTGCAATCATTCTTCAGAAATGAAGATTCCTTTCGCGAAGTCTGACGTGAATGTAATGGAATACCAATTTCTGAACAACCTGCAGTGGCACAACTTTCACTTTCACAATATTCTGATCATACAGCATAAGAAACATGAATTGTCTCAATTTTTTAACCATGCAAAAATTAGAATATGTATTTGGCACTGTCAATTGCAGTGGTTACATAGCATAGATGATGGAATGAATATGGAGTGTTGGTGGAATGATACTGACAAAGGAAAACTGAAGTACTTGGAGCAAAACCTGTCCCAGTGCTGCTTCATCCACCACAAATCTTGCATTAACACGCCTGGGATTAAAGCCAGGACTTTGTAGTTAGAGACCAGCAACAAAACGCCTGCACCATGTGTGCAAGCAGATACGCATGCACCCACGCACATGCAGAGAGGCAGGAGGGGAGAGAGAGAGAGAGAGAGAGACTGTCACAGAATGATTCACGCAATTATGATTTGCTATCGTGAATGCATCAAAGCAATTACAACAACAAAATAATTTGAGGCATGCACAGAAATACTTCAAGTATACTGCTGTATATTGCATTTCACTTCAGAATGTATGGTGCTGCCACAGCATTATGACAACTCCCCACCAAGGATCAAACTCTGTTAATACAGTTCAGTGTGGATTACAAACACATTTTGGGAAGAAACCACCCTTGAAAGAGTCAATCAGATGTTGGTATGATGACTTTGCGATAAGAGCATGCATCATCAGGTGGCCACCAGCAAGTGAGTAAACGGTGAATCACATCAGAGCAGCGTTCATTCTGAATCAGTGGTCAACCAGAACAGCCATCACTGTGCTGGGAATTTCACACACAGCACTGTTCACAGACTCCTCCACAAGAGACTTAACTTCAAAACTGACAAAATCTGATTGCTGCAGGCCCCTTCGGAAGAGAAGATGGTGAGAAGCATGATCATCTGCGAAGATTTTGCCCATCAACTGGAAAAATGCGAGACATCTGACATGTCCCTTCTCTTCAGAGTTGAACGCATGTTTCACCTTTATTTAGCCATAGAAATTCAATGTGTGTTTCTGGGGTAGCAAGAATTTACATATTAGTGTGGAATTCCAGTATTACTTGCCAAAAATTAATGTTTTCTACGGACCTTTCAAGGTAGAGGTGCACAGTCTGTGTTTGTTTGAGGAGAACACCATTTCTGGTATTGCGTACTTAAAGACACACCACTGCAAATGCAGCACACCACTTCAATTTGGCTATGGCAGCATTTTTCTGTTGTTAAAAATAAACTGGAAATGTACTGTACAACTGTTCATTCCAGGCGGTACATTAACAGCATTCTCTTGCCATTTTAAACATTAACTACTGACTTTCAAACTGGCATTACTCACATACTAATAAAATTTGTTACCAACAATTTGGAATGTACAAAATGTAACTTTCAAGTGCTGAAAGATGAAAGAATGTATGGTTGGACTGTAGATTATTTAATGATGCACCATTATTTAAATAATTTACTTAGCACTGAATACTATACATGAATGATTGCATGTGCTGAACTACAGAGAAATGGGGAGAGAGTGAGCCTGGCCTCTTTAGGTACTGTACCACCATTCATCTGTATGGACTACGGAACATAAGGAAAATCCTCAGTCAGGGGTGTTGGTGTCCCGACCCACATCTGAACTGAGAACATTCTCAATACAAGTCTGCATAACCACCTCAGCCAATTGGTTAGTACTTGTGTCATTTACAAGGAAACTGTAAGGGATGTTTTAAGACAGGAATTATTTCTCATCAGTTCAATCTCAGTTACTGGTACGGTGCAAGGTTCAAACTACAATAATTTACAGTCAACACACCTGAAGAACTTCTACTTGGATTTGAAGACTTCCATATTTTTTGCAGAGGTTCCTCACTTTCCTGACCTACGAAAGAAATATGCATACACAGATATCAGTACTGACATAACTTGTTCTACTTCAACTAGACCATAGGTTTCTTGCATATTTCAGACACACCAACATTACAATGTAAAACAGAAAACATATGCCAAAGGTTATATAATATCAATCAGTACATAACCTGAGCATTCCACACACACAATTTGGTAAATGTTCTTCACAAATCAAGGTATGTTACACTAATGAAGCATGGAACTCTGCAAGTGAAAGACTACCAGTAACCAAGTTACGAAGCACCTACTACTTTTAAGTGTGTTATTTAACAACACTGTCAATTGCTGTATTTATATGGCATCGGTGGTAGCTGAATGCAGAATTATGGAGCACTGATGGAATTAAACTAACAAGGTAACTGAAGTAAGAGAAAAACCTGTCCCTGTGCCACATTGTGCACCACAAATACCACATGGACTGGCCTGGGATTCAACCAGTGTCCACAGTGAGAGGCCGACAGCTAACTGGTTCAGCTACAGCATGGCCCACACTCAGTGAACAATTCAGTAGTCATTATACTTCTACTGAAAAGTTATAAAACAGGTACTTCAGACCAAAATTTTGAACATCCTGCGATTAATTTTAAATGGAGAACTATGTAGCTTATTTGCAGAGTTCAGGACAATACATATCTGTACATTATCTCACTATATTTGAGGTTTGTAAGATATAATGGGCGTGCTATGTTGATGAACAAAAACATCCCAACTAACTAGAGCCACAGCTTCCACAGCATAAAGCCTGTAATAAAATGGATGTTTATTCCATAAGTGATTGTGCTGCATGGTCACTCATGGAGTAAACATCACATATCACAACACTGGATCTCTGCTGCACCAAAAACAGGAGATATCTAATATTGCAAGTTGTTTGGAGACAGCTTTTTACATTTTATGTTTTAATACTTCACTTGTATTTTAATCTGAATAATTTTTAGTAATACTGTACATCAACTGACTGTTGTATGGTGCTGCTGCATATATGTTTACCATTTACAGACATATGATATGCTGCTTACGTCTTTATAATGTTATAGCTCCCTGATAATAGCTATGATAGCCAAAACAAGTAGGAATGCAAAAACTAAGCTCCGTGCAGTAGTTGAAAATAAAACTAGTGTGTAGAAGACAACTGCACGGAATAAGTATAACAAGTATAAAAATATATAATAAAAAATAAAATAAACAAATCCCTGCTGCCAATCCAAACAAAATCATCCTGCCCATAGCTATTCCCATTACTGATGACTGAGCTATCTCACTCACACACACACAGAAAGTGACATTAAAGTTCAGTGAAGAAAAATTTTACATTAGTTGAAATAAAAGTATAGTTCTGATAATAGATAAAACTGTGGTTCACAAACTTGTCACAGTAACATGCAGTATACCTTTCTTTAAATAAGTACGCTGGCATGGATCAGGTACAGTCCCTTCCAACTTCCGATCATCAGTGACAGTGCTGCAATCATTCTTCAGAAATGAAGATTCCTTTCGCGAAGTCTGACGTGAATGTAATGGAATACCAATTTCTGAACAACCTGCAGTGGCACAACTTTCACTTTCACAATATTCTGATCATACAGCATAAGAAACATGAATTGTCTCAATTTTTTAACCATGCAAAAATTAGAATATGTATTTGGCACTGTCAATTGCAGTGGTTACATAGCATAGATGATGGAATGAATATGGAGTGTTGGTGGAATGATACTGACAAAGGAAAACTAAAGTACTTGGAGCAAAACCTGTCCCAGTGCTGCTTCATCCACCACAAATCTTGCATTAACACGCCTGGGATCAAAGCCAGGACTTTGTAGTTAGAGACCAGCAACAAAACGCCTGCACCATGTGTGCAAGCAGATACGCATGCACCCACGCACATGCAGAGAGGCAGGAGGGGAGAGAGAGAGAGAGAGAGAGACTGTCACAGAATGATTCACGCAATTATGATTTGCTATCGTGAATGCATCAAAGCAATTACAACAACAAAATAATTTGAGGCATGCACAGAAATACTTCAAGTATACTGCTGTATATTGCATTTCACTTCAGAATGTATGGTGCTGCCACAGCATTATGACAACTCCCCACCAAGGATCAAACTCTGTTAATACAGTTCAGTGTGGATTACAAACACATTTTGGGAAGAAACCACCCTTGAAAGAGTCAATCAGATGTTGGTATGATGACTTTGCGATAAGAGCATGCATCATCAGGTGGCCACCAGCAAGTGAGTAAACGGTGAATCACATCAGAGCAGCGTTCATTCTGAATCAGTGGTCAACCAGAACAGCCATCACTGTGCTGGGAATTTCACACACAGCACTGTTCACAGACTCCTCCACAAGAGACTTAACTTCAAAACTGACAAAATCTGATTGCTGCAGGCCCTTCGGAAGAGAAGATGGTGAGAAGCATGATCATCTGCGAAGATTTTGCCCATCAACTGGAAAAATGCGAGACATCTGACATGTCCCTTCTCTTCAGAGTTGAACGCATGTTTCACCTTTATTTAGCCATAGAAATTCAATGTGTGTTTCTGGGGTAGCAAGAATTTACATATTAGTGTGGAATTCCAGTATTACTTGCCAAAAATTAATGTTTTCTACGGACCTTTCAAGGTAGAGGTGCACAGTCTGTGTTTGTTTGCAGAGAACACCATTTCTGGTATTGCGTACTTAAAGACACACCACTGCAAATGCAGCACACCACTTCAATTTGGCTATGGCAGCATTTTTCTGTTGTTAAAAATAAACTGGAAATGTACTGTACAACTGTTCATTCCAGGCGGTACATTAACAGCATTCTCTTGCCATTTTAAACATTAACTACTGACTTTCAAACTGGCATTACTCACATACTAATAAAATTTGTTACCAACAATTTGGAATGTACAAAATGTAACTTTCAAGTGCTGAAAGATGAAAGAATGTATGGTTGGACTGTAGATTATTTAATGATGCACCATTATTTAAATAATTTACTTAGCACTGAATACTATACATGAATGATTGCATGTGCTGAACTACAGAGAAATGGGGAGAGAGTGAGCCTGGCCTCTTTAGGTACTGTACCACCATTCATCTGTATGGACTACGGAACATAAGGAAAATCCTCAGTCAGGGGTGTTGGTGTCCCGACCCACATCTGAACTGAGAACATTCTCAATACAAGTCTGCATAACCACCTCAGCCAATTGGTTAGTACTTGTGTCATTTACAAGGAAACTGTAAGGGATGTTTTAAGACAGGAATTATTTCTCATCAGTTCAATCTCAGTTACTGGTACGGTGCAAGGTTCAAACTACAATAATTTACAGTCAACACACCTGAAGAACTTCTACTTGGATTTGAAGACTTCCATATTTTTTGCAGAGGTTCCTCACTTTCCTGACCTACGAAAGAAATATGCATACACAGATATCAGTACTGACATAACTTGTTCTACTTCAACTAGACCATAGGTTTCTTGCATATTTCAGACACACCAACATTACAATGTAAAACAGAAAACATATGCCAAAGGTTATATAATATCAATCAGTACATAACCTGAGCATTCCACACACACAATTTGGTAAATGTTCTTCACAAATCAAGGTATGTTACACTAATGAAGCATGGAACTCTGCAAGTGAAAGACTACCAGTAACCAAGTTACGAAGCACCTACTACTTTTAAGTGTGTTATTTAACAACACTGTCAATTGCTGTATTTATATGGCATCGGTGGTAGCTGAATGCAGAATTATGGAGCACTGATGGAATTAAACTAACAAGGTAACTGAAGAGAAAAACCTGTCCCTGTGCCACATTGTGCACCACAAATACCACATGGACTGGCCTGGGATTCAACCAGTGTCCACAGTGAGAGGCCGACAGCTAACTGGTTCAGCTACAGCATGGCCCACACTCAGTGAACAATTCAGTAGTCATTATACTTCTACTGAAAAGTTATAAAACAGGTACTTCAGACCAAAATTTTGAACATCCTGCGATTAATTTTAAATGGAGAACTATGTAGCTTATTTGCAAAGTTCAGGACAATACATATCTGTACATTATCTCACTATATTTGAGGTTTGTAAGATATAATGGGCGTGCTATGTTGATGAACAAAAACATCCCAACTAACTAGTGCCAGAGCTTCCACAGCATAAAGCCTGTAATAAAATGGATGTTTATTCCATAAGTGATTGTGCTGCATGGTCACTCATGGAGTAAACATCACATATCACAACACTGGATCTCTGCTGCACCAAAAACAGGAGATATCTAATATTGCAAGTTGTTTGGAGACAGCTTTTTACATTTTATGTTTTAATACTTCACTTGTATTTTAATCTGAATAATTTTTAGTAATACTGTACATCAACTGACTGTTGTATGGTGCTGCTGCATATATGTTTACCATTTACAGACATATGATATGCTGCTTACGTCTTTATAATGTTATAGCTCCCTGATAATAGCTATGATAGCCAAAACAAGTAGGAATGCAAAAACTAAGCTCCGTGCAGTAGTTGAAAATAAAACTAGTGTGTAGAAGACAACTGCACGGAATAAGTATAACATTAAATATATAAAAGGTCATACATTTAATGCGACAACACTGTCCTGTTCATCTGTTAAAGGTTAAACACCATGAAATGGTACACAACTGTGAATGATGAGCAGGTTGGCATGTGGAAGGTGGCTGTAATGACCTACTTCAATTTACTATTTTACAATTACCCTGGAGTGACTGAAGAAAACCATGAACAATCTCAGTATGACCAGTTTCTACACCAAGACTCAAACTCAGAACTTCTGAATACAGTGTAGGAGTGTTAGCTACTGCATTGCACTACACTACAACTGCGAGCAAACAAATGCATGTGGCAACTGAAAATAGGGATCTAAGGTACAGATTCAATAGAGCATGCGATTCTCATTACCTCCAGATGTTCTTGTATTCACAAATTCTTTAGCAAGTGTAGTTCGTAATGCCTTCAAACGTCTGGCTGCCAACCCAGAATCACAATCTGAATTAAGTGAAAGCAAAAAATGTAAAATATGCATCATTCCATGGGTAAATCATAACTTCTTCCAGGTAACTGTAAACAAACTGTTTACCTTGTCACACACAGTTATACAGAGCAGGCAAAACAAGATAAAATAATGTATATATTGTTTCACTTCTGAATATGCAAGTTATTCTGGGAAATCTATAGTTCAATTTTTGCTACTCATAAAATAATTGCGGAGAACCAAGCATGAAAATCAATTTCCAGATTTAAAGCTTTGTATAATGAAATTTACCATGTTTACTGTACCACATAACTTGGACACTGAGAACATGAACAAGATATACAAATGGAAGTAACAGAATTCCAAAAACATTCAGTTCTGAAAGAAAAACATAGTGACTTTGGAGAGCCAAATTTCTATACCTACTTACCTGTGCACAGATTTCCAAAAAATAAAAATTGCCAAATATGCGTGATATTTCATAGAACATATTTGTGTGAAGAGATGTCAGAGACAGTAGTGCCCCTTGGATAATGTAATTTAGATTCTAATCAACTAACAAAATATTATTTTCCTTCTCATATGTATGGTATCAAGGTAATTTTATAGTATGATACTTTTTTATTTATTTTTACAATTTTTCAGCCCAACTTCAAGTCTCTTGTCTCACTGCAACCTGCATACATCAAACAAATTGACATGCCTGCTCCAGGCCAATTAGATCACACAATATAATTAATTATATATATATATATATATATACACACACAATAGAAAATGAAGGTAACTTTATTGTTAGCATGCAAAAGACATCAGACACTTACCCATCAACCACTTACAGTCTCTTGCATAATATAAATAAGCCAGTCTACTTACCAAAACAAGTGAAAAATTACTTCATGTACATGTACTGCACATTTCACACCGTACTTATAAAATATCCAAGTACCTAAGAAGCAACACTGGTATATTAATGGCAGAATGATGTAATCATGACAAGAAGTACACATTAGGAATATACTAACTCCCTTCTAATATGGTGCTATTTTACTGGGAGAGGTTGAGGGGGAAAAAACTATGGATAACCTTGATAAGGATAAATAAAGCTGAACAAGACTACAGAGTGTTTAAAATTATATTACACTTGAAGAACTGCGTGATACTGACCCTGAAGATCACATTTTCTTTTTGTATTATGTAATCCAGTATTTACTGCTGCATGCTCCAAACTTATTTTATTCTGTGTTTTGGCTTGCGGTATGTGCCGTGTATCATCCTTCTGCAAGTGTATCTCACTTGAACCTGAAGTTGAACTTCTGCTTGCTCTCAGTGTTGATGGTAACACCACTTGGCTATTTTTCTTATTGTTATGTAACACTTGTTTTATGCTGTCATTTGAGTTCTGACAACCAGCATCATGACATAACTTTATTTGCTTTGATGGTGGTCTCTCAATGGCCGAATATGATCTAGAAGACTTCTGCTTCATCCTCCTCTTCCTACATACTGCTTCCTCACAGATGCCATGACTGTTGTGGTATTTACACTCTGCACCATCAAATGACGACATTTTGTTACCTACAGACATCTTCTCTTTTGTATTCAGTTTGTTGTTGATTCTTTTATAATCCTTTACATGTGGAAATGTTGGATCATGTTCCATCCCATGTCTTTCATATTTCTTAGACCGTGCCAGTGTCATTCCATGTGACTTCAGTGACAATACACTTGAATAACTGGTATTTGATCTTAACCTGTTATCTAAAGCTGATGTCTGTGTAAGTTCACAAGGTTTATGTGAAGCCATTTTTACACTACTGGTGAACGATTCTGATACCAAATCTGTCAATTTTTTACCATGCTGCTCCTGTAAAAAAATGTATTCACAGTTAATTTTTCCTATTCAAATAATGCAAGGCCACCTTGTTAACTGAAATAAAACTTTATGCAGCAACTCCAAGTTAATTCTGCAGGACCATGATTTTGCAGATAAAATTTCTGTAATAATGAACTTCAATATGCACTGCAAACAAAAGAGTACTACAGCTAGACCTTGATTTATGCCCTGTTCATGTTCCAAAAAAAGTGAGAGAAAATAAAAATGTGTACATCAAACATGACATTCCCATAAGAAATAATGGAATAGATGGTGGTTAGAGGAAAGCATACCAATGACAGCCTCTTCACATGCATTATATATATACATATACTTATTATATTATTATAAGATTATTGTGCTACTGGTGATAATAATAAAGAAAACAGTTAATATTCATTCTTGGCCTATTTGAATTAGAAGGAAACAGTACACAACTTGCATACACTTATATTAAATGCTGGATGAGATGGCTTCAGAAAGCTGGTGGTGGTGGTGGCTGTGTTAAGATTCAAAGGAGGCTGTCATCTGGGTCCGATGACAGGAAGGTTGACGGCTGAGCTTCACATGTCACATATTTTTATTTTAAAGTAGGGAACCTACGATCTCTGGAGGCTTTCATAATTGTTTCTTTCTTCCTTTTAATATTTCAGAATAACATCTCGGTGATCCTAAAACATCTCTTTTCACTAGGGGTTAAAGATTTATGTTTCTTGAATATTTTGATACAAAAAATACTGTGAAATAAAGGCAAATAACCACACCACAAAAGACCACTGTTACCACACTACCTCCCAGCCTTGTTCTACACCAACAGTTTTATACACTCTTACAAGCATCCTAGTGCACAGTCAAAAAGTGTTAAAAACAAAAATGATGGGGTCATGAATTAAAAGTGGTGTAGACTGTCAAGAGCATTAAAGCAAAACATTATAAAATAAATGGACACAAAGTAAACAATTACTCTGAATGCTTTGCAACTGTTGATCTTTTTGGTAACACAGAGTGTAAGTACAAGCTGTAGGCTGTGCCATGGCTCAGGCGGTTAGTCGCCAACCTCCAACCGCGGAGGCCTAGGTTCGATCCCAGGTCAGTCCATGTGGGATTTGTGGTGAACGAAGTGGCACTGGGACAGATTTTCCTTGAATACTTCAGTTTTTCCCTGTCAATTTCATTCCACCGGTGCTCCATTACTTGGAAAAATGAAAAAAAACTACTCATTTTTCTCTTCATCTTCATCACAAATGCACTACAAGCCTTAAGGCTGTGGTGCGTCCATAGCTTCTGCTGCGGGGCCCTCCACCACAAAAAAAAAGTACAAGCTGTACATTTACAATAGTGACCAGATTACATGCTGGTTGATGGGTTGATGGCATGGAATGAAGAGGCAAGCTAGTAATAGGGGAAGGTCTACACACACACCACCAAGCATTTTCTGTTCCAGACATCCACAGTTACTGGAGCCATGAATGTATTCGCAAAAGAGTAAATGTTTTTGAAAGAGGTAAAATGCTTCCAGGCCATTAGGTGAGGGTAACAGCGACCATGCCATGTCAACTGCAGCTAAGTACAGTGGTAGGGAGCTCAGAGAGCAAGTTATCTGGTTCTATTCACTACCTAGCGTTTATGTAACAGTCATTCTTAATTTCTTGGACTGTGTTTCTTTCAGAATAAAATCTTCTATTAACAAAACCATAAATATGTAACAACCGCCGACTTCTCAAAATGTTTACCATGAAGTCAGTAAGGAAAAATCATTCTGAAACAATATGAGGTTTGACGTTCTCAAGACGGCAACTTAAGATTACGGTACTTATCCACCCAATTACAAGGCAGCACATGAGGAAGTAATCTTCATTCTGGAACAACTTTGTAAGCCACTGCCCATTCACACATATTTCTCAGTATAGATTTTATTAGCTCTATACAACTATTCCAGTCTATTTAGCCCTCCTAACAGGACTTTTATTCATTAAGCTTTAAGGCAAAACACTCTACCTCCTGCAATTGGATATCATGTTCTAAACGTGTACCACAGTTCCTACAGTGAACCGAAGTTCACATGCCTCACGTTTACGTTTTACTTACATAAACTGATTCTGGGTGCTGCCTCAGCTTGGGCTCATCCCATGACGAATATCCAGTAATCACATTATAATAATACACTCTGTTTGGGTATGACTTCGATGGGTAGGCCACCCATCCACTAGGAAGAGGTGGCATTTTCTTTAATGCGACATATTTGTTCGAGGAACTCATTTCTTTTTATGATAAAATTGCAGTTGATATACACTTTTCTTGTACCACGAGATAATGTGCACAATTTGCTTCCAAGCCTCCTCCAATTCTACCATCTCTAACCTCACCACACATCTCGACCAATTGTCCACCATGGATTACACCGCAGGCCAACCTCTCTAACTCTACCCCATGCCATGCATAGCATAGTTGCCATGCAACAAGTAACGCAGAATCCGTGGATCTTAGTCACAATCGAATCGCCTCTCCCACGAATAACTTTTTTCATCTATCGATCGGTGATATGTGTGGACTCTACCGCTACGTGTCGATACGACGAGACGAGTTCGGCTTGAAGGTGTTAAGGACACACAGTTTAAACACTGACGATAAAATACTGGGCCAAGATTTAAAATAGTCACAATAATATCTGAGGCAGACTTCGCCTTTTCGGGGACTGTAAGTTGGATATGCGAGTTCCAGCTTCATTCCTATCCTGTCAATTTCATTCAATCAAACGTATAGCGCAGTGATCAGAGGCATGCCAGAAATCCATAATTCACTGTTTACCACAGATTACGTCCCCTGTTTACACTGTTATAAACACTGTAACTCTTCTAATGTACATTTACATCATATGGTCCGTTAATTTAGAAATTCACACATCTCGAACCAAATGTGTCAGAGCCGGTAGCGCTAAAAGCACCACGGAATTCGTGTTGTGTAGTAGCACAAGGCGGAGTATAGACGACGTGTCATGTGCGGTAGCTGGTAAAGCTGAGGAACGAGTGCATGCGCGCAGCCTAGGCGGGTCACATTGGCGGTGCGATCGTGCTCACAGAGTATGCACTAGGTACACGCTGGCGGAGGTGAGCGTAGCTGCAATTAGTGTTGGCGACGGGGTGGGTGAATTTTGTCAAGTGGTCGATGTTTTTCCCCTTGCCACGAGGCGAGGTAGTATATCGCTCATCAAATATCAACTTGTCGTAACCCACACCATTCGTCAAACTGAGATTCTCGCATTACTAGACAGTTGGTTTACAAACACACCTGTCAAAATGTATCCACAAAAATTGCTCCTCATATTTTCGTAAAAACATAACATGCGTCAGTGTTGGTCTATTAAGGATCTGCCAAGTTTTTTCTGCCTCTTGCAATATTGTGTCTCAATTGGTTATGACAAATTGCTGTTGCATGAGCGGTATGTAGTCGCTCTTCCAGTTGTATGGATTCATAAAGCTTCCACATGGCACCATGTGCTCTCAGTGGTGTTTTTGTGGGTGCCAGTGCGCCCGTCCAAGAAACGGATGGTGTGATCTTCTCAAACCTGATAAAATAATTATGGCAGAAGGGCCAGACAAGTACCCTGACAGGTACCTCAGTTACATAACTGGCGGAAGGGGGGAGGGGTTTGGACGGCATTATCAAAAACTGTAAGGGTAAGGGAAGTTGCCCTATGTTTAATGATGCACCACACCAAGAATGGTATGGGGGCATGCAGCTGCAGGTCCCCACAATCCTCACTTCAGCACTAACTGGTGATGACAACTTTATGTATGGGAGTGGACCCCTAAGATACTAGTCATGCAAGCGTTGCATGTCTTGGAGTCCCATAAGCAAGTGGGCAAGGAGTGTGAATGAGGATTGAACATGCACTTTGGATCAGATCCTACATTAAATGAACATATGTGTAATCCTTCGCAAGGTATGACTATACTGGTCACAGATTGCACCTTTATCCTGGCGTAACATTCCAGTGATCACTGATGCTACATACATGCCTGCTTAAAGTTACAGCTGAAACACAGTATCAAAACACCCAAACAATAATACAAATCACTGCACAGCCAAAATTTAGGTTGATTAATGAAGGAATTCAGCATGATAAATCTGAACTGTGATTTGGGAAATGATAAAAGCAGAAGTGCCAGAACAGTGTATACTGCCCATAACATTTTTAATCAATCCACAATAAATTTTGCACTGCAATAGTTCTAAGATGTTAAGTGTTATTTTCATACTTAGTGTGTATGAAAATTGTTATATGCAGTTGTGAAGACTAATCATACAATTTGAATGTACCTCATAGCTTGCAGTATGGGCAGGACCAGTTTAGAGCTACTGAAATATATGCAGCCCAAAAAAGCCTGATTGTATTTCATATTTTGTATCAAATATATTTTGTATGTAAACTCTGTGCTCTATCCACATTACCAGTAGAGCTGCATGCATAGGTTGCCCCCCCCAACCTTTTTGCATTGGGCCCAGGAATGTCTTAAACCAGCCTTGAGTATGGGAATCTTAACAAATGGCAGAAAAAGTTTTTACATACTAGTATCTGTCCCTTGTTCATGAATTGCAGGTGTACATTCCACTACCACAGAAAACCTCCCCACTCGCCCGTTTGGGTACGAGTAAAACGCTGCAAGACTTTGGTCACTGCATTATCCTACAAAGTGTTTGGATATCTGAATTTTTTTTTTTGCCAGGTAGGTGCAGTCCATTGCCACCCATTTTACTCAAAACATCTCCATTTCATTATGTGCCCAGGCACGCAATGTACATACAGATATTTTTTGACCTTGCATACCATCCACCATTGCAGCAATGTAACTGCACTTCTGAGAGTATGCTGGACAAGGATGGATAACAGCACAATTTTTTCACAAAACTTTGATGGCCAGGAAGTCACCGGGCCTGGCTGAATGGCAGTCCCACAGATTTGACATTGTTCTCATAGTGTCTCATTGTGCTGTTGATGAAGATTTACTTCTTCTGGGATATAATGTTGCTGCCTCCATCTTCAGGGTCCAAGGAGTCCATTCTTCTCGAGCTTCTTTAACTCCAAAGATGGGGGCCATTAACTTCTCTAAAAATGCTGGTACCTATTTACCAATTTATACACTGTGATATCCCAGAAGACTTTAATCTGCAGTCCCACAGATATCTGTGACCAGCAGAAAATGCATGAACTATCACATCATGGTTCAGTTTTACCATTTTCAAAATAACATGCAAAATGGCAATTTTGATAAAACATCTATATTCTCAACTACTGCCTAGTACCAGCCTTTCTTCATTCCTCATCAAAGCATATTAAGATGTTACTGGTTTGAATAATATGGGCTCTGTGTCAGTATGCCCTTTTTTTCTTGTCTTCATGATCTCATTCAGTCCTAACTTTCATTTCATACACGTTGAAATCTAATTGGGAGTGGAAGCACCATCATAGCATTATGCTGTTACTGCTGTATGTCACGACACAAGGGCTTCTCTGTCTCACTATGATACAACTCCTGGATTGTAGTATGTGAACTCATTAATGCAACTTGAGCCAAGTGTTCAAAAGTTCATGATGTTGCACCCAAATCACACACTTCATTCTTAATATCCTTTCACAAAGCTTATCACCATTAATGAAACTTACATACTCATTAAACAGAATACAGTCCATTGAAATAAGTTTTGTACGGATGAGTGATATTGTCTTGTGGTTCTGAGAGCTGATTTCAGATATATAGAAACATCATATATACATGCATACACCCCTGACCAAGAATATGAAAGAGGAAGATGGAAGAGGAAAAGAAGGAAATGGGTTCCAGTCCGGTCAATCCAGTCCCCTCATCCTGCATGACCAAGCACTCCCCGGTTAAATCATATGAGTGAGTGGCAGTATCACTCCATACATCCTTAACCTCAATATTACATGGAGGCAGTGTCAACTTTACACCCTGGCAGCTGTCCCTAGGAAAAGAGCCCTGGTAACTACTGAAAAACCTAAGCAGCTGCCATAGGTGGTGTGGATACTGTGGTGAACACAAAAATCTGCCCCCTGCTGGGAACAGAACCCTGGTCACTCAGCCCTTACCTTAATCACCACAATGAGCTATATCTACATATAAAACTAAGGAGAGTAAGTTAACAATTCAGACATGATGTAAGTGTAATACAATTCCAGGTCACAGGTTGGGAAGTAAGTTCACAGAAAGGAATGAATCCAGAAAGGCTGTTTCAGAAAATAAAAAAGGAAAGCAAGAGGTGCATTTGTTGGCACTATATAACACTGTAATGAATGTTTTCTGAGAATGGATTCAGCTCTTTAAATTATTACACTAAAAACTGTTCACATCTACAGCACTGAATGACGAATTAACTGCCTCTATACGTTGTGTAACCAAAAGGACTCAGCAGCAGAGGCACATGATAATGGTCTTGGGGAGATTTCACATCAAACACAATCTGAAATGTTAAAAATATGCTGTTAATAGCAGATGTGGTAACTTTAAAAGGCTAAAGAGATTTAAAATGTAATAACTATGCATGCACCTACTAGTAATTAGTTATGGACACTTCAATATGAAAAGATATCAAAGTATAAAATAGAAATGAAAGAAAACAATGAAACCCTTAACTGAATATACATGGCTACACAAAAAAGGAATAGTGAAATATGTGAGAACTGAAGACACCATCACCACCACCTGTGAACCAGCAACTATAACAACAAGAAAAGATCATGTGAATAAGACAGACACACACTATCGCCGATGTCAAGATCACAGGAGGCAACTAACTTCCTATGCCACAAAGACAACATATTAACATAACATATGGCATGTACATGTCATGTATTCAAAAGTCCTGCATGGTAAGAATGGCAAGATAAAACAAAACAGTAAAAAGTAAAGGTAACAAAATAGAAAAAGAGATAGGCCTTTGTACTTATGGTTATGGACTACAAATGCTGTGAACCTGTATTAAAATAAGGTTACTTATTTATGGTTTATATAATGACACTGTTAGCAGCTGGGACTATATATATATATATATATATATATATAAACCCTTTTAAAGATGAAATGTATCTGTTTTATATAAGGACTCGGCGCATACCGCGCAGTAAACACTGTCCACCTTGCTTATACAAAACCTATCTGTTACGGTTGTTATAAGGGAAAGTTGCTGTCTGTTCTGAGATCCATATAAAACACATAAACACAATGTGAGCACCATGTACAATTTTTAAATGTTACAACTTGATGGTACATAAAGTAACCGCTAGACTTTAGAAGGTTAATGAACTGGGCAGGATGTGGAAGGAAGCAGTCATGGCCTAATTTGGGGTACTACTCCAAGCACCGAGGAGGTTGGGAGAGCACGGTGGTGTAAAGTGACTCAGTACGGGCTGGACAGCTCAGGGTTCGATCCCTGGTGGGGCGAGAGATTTTTCTCTTCTCCATTCCTGTCCAGACTGGCCCTGTGGCCCACAAAGCCTCCTGTACAAGGGTACCAGGGCTCTTTACTAGGGGTAAAGTGGCCAGAGCATGGCATCAACTATCCACCCCCATCTAGTGCCAAAGCCAAGGATGAGTAGAACTATGCCTCTACTCCCCCTCTGTGGGTGCACAGCATGTTAGTGGGAGACCTTTACCGTTATCCCAGCAATGATCTGGAGAGAATGAGGAAAACCCAGGACAGTTTCCCCCCGCTAAGATTTGTACCAGGCATTTCCCAAATACAAGTCAGAAGTAACTTGCTGGGTTATGATATATATAGATATGATTCTATATATGTATATGCAGATATGCTGTATACCTATATGGCTGATTGTAACTTGAACTTTGGTGCTTCAGACATGGCCTGCAAGACCCATTCAACTAGGTGCAAGGTGTTTGTCCTTTTCAAATAAAAGTACATCCAATGGAACAAGGTAAACAAAATTAAAATGCCTGAGAACTTATTATGTGATCTTCAAATGGTTTCGAAGAATGAAAATTACACGACATCCACATAAAGCATTAATTCATGTGATGCCTTCAGAATACCTTATCTGTTTAACCCTTCAATGCCAGCCACAGTGCACTGTACAGACCTTTAAATCTTCACATGCTGCCAGCCTCAGTGCACCATATGGCTGTGAACGCATTTAGGGCTACCATAAATTTAAAGGCCCTTCATCCTGGACAGTAACTACAATTTAAACCCCGTGTCTCTGAAGGTTTAAAAATATATAGTATTTATATGCGGCATGTTTTTCAACATTTGACACATGCTTTCACAAGTTTTATTCTTTAGGGACTTTTCACTTTGGCAAATAAATTGAGGCTCACTATATTTGTTATGGTATTTGTCTGTATTAAGCTGTTCAAGAAATTATGTTATAGACTCCACATGTTCATCATCGGCATCACAAATGTCTGTTATTAGGCCATACCCTAAGTCAGTAAATAAATAAGCTACCTCAATGAAGGGATACAGAGACTCAAGCTTCCTCAGTTCAAAGTAACGATCCACATCAAAGTGAAGCTTGTAGCGGCCCGCTGTGAAGTCTGCTTTCTGAATGAAGTTGGTGTAACGACCATCAGGATTTGTCAATCTGAAAATGTGGTACAGGAAAAGAACATTTACTTTGTGATATAAATATAATAACAGGTACTATACAAAATTTATGAAGTAGCTACAAGGTGATGATAATGCACGCAGTACAAAACTCCTACTGGATAAGATATGCCAAATCATTTGCCACTAACTTCATGTGACAGCAAGTCATTCAGAAGTAATGCAGAATAAAGTGAAGGTGTTTGGAGTTTAAATTATTGATGATCATGCAGCGCATGGGTGTCCAACCTTTTTGGGCAAACAGTCACAACTGGTACTGGGGGCTGGTTCACCGGCCACACATGTAAAAGTCACAATAAGTGGTATACCTAAATTTTTGTAATTTTTGTAATTTTTGTAGTATACACATTTTTTACCAATGGGCCACATAACACAACCTGGTGGACTGCACATTCGACATCACTGATATAGTATAATAGATGTATTGGAAACTGCCTGTTGCCTCAGGCTAAAAAACTTATGTCCATACTCTCAGGTAAAAAAAAAAACCGAATGTTTCGGACAATGGATCTACTGACAGTGGCCAACTCTTTCTACAGGGCACATCAGAGTAGTTTCGCCTGCTCCCATATTCACCTGAGAACAGAGACTGATCCAGTCTCTGAAATTTTGTGGGTTTTTATCCAGAGATGATAGACAATATCCAACATATCAGTCACATCTAAGTATGGTTGTGTTCATTACCTGCAATTTTTGTTTCACCAATATCTGAGAGACTTTAAAAAAATATGGACTGTAGTTTCAGTATCATGTTGCAAGGAATTACTCTGCAAGGGACAGCACAGAATACCCATTAAACTAGTCAAGTATGAGAAAAAAATTCAAAACATAAATTATTTGATCACACTTGTAAACTGAAGTGAAGTCATGAACTACAGCAGTCTTACTAGACAGAAACAACCTTAGGAATGTATAAATACAACTTTTCATGTAGAAAATGATAAATTACTTTTTAAACTATTACCCTTCACTGATGTGCGTCCACCGTCCATCAATCAGTTTGTACAAACTGACTTGAAGACCGCCAACTGGATTGCCTCTTGCTGTATCAAGTACATGAGTGGAAAGAGGGCCTCCTACTTGTGAGGTGGCCATCTCAGCTCGAGTCTGCTGAAGTAATGAATAACTAGTAGTGAACTGACACAATGAAAATGTGTGTCATTTTCACAATGCACTCAAAGTCAGTACTATTCTAAAAACAGTTTTTCCTATCTAAGTAAGCTATCTAGGTCAGAAATAAATACTAAGGCTTTCAAAGCCTGTATCCACCAATGAACAGACAAGACAGATTACACAAGGTCTGTCATAACTCCATATCGCCGATGTTCAGAGGCATGTTTTCTACTGTGCATAGTTCTGTTTTTCAGTAAGTTCATCTACACCTTGGACACAACTACAACATGAAATACTTTACACAAATTTATTTCCAATTAATTGCACAATACACAGTTTTGATGCTCCTACATGTTTCACCCATGAACCGCAGCCATCTTCAGGGAGCTAGAGTACTTGACACATGTAGCATGTTATGCAACTTGTCAGCTGTAAATGGTGAATTCACCACGTAGGAGAATCAAAACTACGTACTGTGCAGTTAGTTGAAAATAAACTTGTGTACTTAAGACAAATGCGCAGAAGATGTATAATATTAAGAGTGAAATATTTTATTTTGAAGACTGCTGCTTGTCTTGGGCACAGAGGTTTCTCTTGCAGGCATTATTTCATTTTTTGGTTTGAAACATACCATTGTGTATACAAAATAAGAGACAAAAAAAGGCGTGTCAAGCACTCCTTTTATTGATGTAAGCTGAAGAATAATTGGGCCATATGTTTTGGCTTGAATCAGAAGCCATAATCAGGGATATGTATACTGTATTTCCTGCTTCATAAGACATTACGAGTGATAAGACATACCCTGTAATTAGAAAGGTATTTTTGCAGACTTTTTAGCCTACTTATATAACAATCATTCAGTGGCAATATGCAGGTTGATTTTTGGGGACCTTTTCATGGAAAAGTGTTTTATGAGGCATGAAGTATGGTGTGATTCTCTGTGTGTGTGTATGTATAAATGAAACAGTCACAACAATGTATTGTATCAAGGAAGGTTCTGAGATCTCAAACCCTTTACATTACGTATGTTCTTCTATAGCATGAATATGTTACAGTTAGTTTTTGGTAATATAATAATACAAAATGACTTTTGTGCCTTAATTCCTCTTGCATACAGACGACGTGAATTATTACATATAGTCGAGTTATTTCTGTTGACACTTGTTGCATCAGAAGTTATTTTTGAGATTTATCCATAAAATTCTTAACATGGTAAATGGAACATGTTCAACTATGGATTACCCCCCCCCCCCCCCATCAAGGTTATTCTCCTTTAGGTATGTTCCTGTGATATGTAAAGGAGAGAGATGTGTTTCTCAATATTCAATCAGCAGAACTCCGGTCTATACACAACACTTCATTTAAGTGTCTGATTTACAGCCCACAAAAAATCTGATTGAATACTGACACACCTCTCTCTCCACTATACAGGTGTATCTAAAATGCTTGGACAAACTTCGGGAGTCCCCACACACACACACACACACACACACACACACAGAGTCTGCAAACAATTTTGAAGGTACAGCCCCCTACATTCACCCGAACTCAATACTCTAGATTTTCATCTGTGGGGACACGTGAAAACCCTAGTGTATTCAGCTCCAACTGAAAATAAACAGATACTATGAACACAATTTTGATGCCTGTCAAACCACTTGATGCCTCCCCAGGACCTTTGAAAGGGTGCAACAGTCCATGATCAGACGTGTCCATGCATGCACTGATTCAGGGGGAGGACATTTTGAGCATCTGTTGTGAATTGTGACTTGATAAACAATAAGAACTCAACAGTTATTAAATTGGGAACTGTATTACAAATGTCTTATGTCAGCTGCAAGTTCAGTATTACATAGTTTAGGTATTTACTGTTGAATGTAATCTTTCAATTAAACTAAAAAATGACTCGTGCTTATATGAACTTTTTTCTTCGTTTTGATTAAAGATCTCACTCCTGAAGTTTGTCCGGCATTTAATTAGATACACCTTGCATATCAAGATATTCATCTTACCTCAATAAAAGTAGCGAGTTAGACTGATATGCCATTTTAAGTACTTCTTATTATTACATTTTTATGAAACATCCTAGCGATTCATACACCATCTCTTTACTGATGATATTTTAATATAGCAACTTGCATGACTTAAACTGAATGAAAGAGAAATTAATTTGGTACAATACTTTGAATAAGAAATAAATTTTGAGTTTTAAGTTCTTACTTTTTTTGACTAAAAGTATTCTTGAACCTCTAACATGAAGCTTTTCCCTTCCTTTCACTGCTAAAGTAACCTAATGTTAATTTCACTGGACTGACATACTGTATTTACATACAATAAGACTATGGCTCTTCACAAAGTTCAGTTTCCAGGAAAATATCTATCTTCACATTACTAAGGTGTTTATGAAATTTAGTGTTTGTATGCTTAATTTTCTGGAATTATATAATCATCAGCATTAATATCTTCCAAGTATTATTGTAGAAAAAAGTTACAAATATCACTGAAGTAACAAGTCACTGCCAACAATTTTATCACCAAAAGTAAAGTTTTCTTCATGATGTTCCTTCCACAGAACATCATATTGTATTCCATTCACATCATTTGACACACAACACTTTTTAAACCCCTTGATGATAGATTCTGGCTGAACTATTCCAAGCAGTAATATTAACCTTTACCTAACAAATGGACAACACTGTCCCAATAAATGACAATCCTTTTTAACACTGGAAAGGGAAAACACTGGCATTTAAAATGCTGAATAAAAATGTTCATCCACGCCCAAGCAATGCTACAGATGGTCTTCTTATGTTCCCTGCTGCTGTTAAAGGGCAGTGCCTATATAGCAGCCATTACCCATACAAGCAGTGTAGTCAGTCTCTGAGCGCTTTGTTACTACCACATTAAGAACCTGTAAGTGACATGTCATGCCTCCTGATATGATAACTAGAACTTTTTGATAGGAGTTAAAAGTTTACCCTGGTAGTTAAAGCACCTAAAACCTGCATTCTTCTTTTCTCTAGAGCACCTGGTTTTTTGTACCAGGCTTCTCTCAGTCATTTGACCATGAGTTCTCCTGTCATCCACCCTTTCTCATTATATTTAAATATAATTCCCCTAGGAACTTTTCTTTCAGAAGATTCTTTCTGTTCAGAATAACAAATAGTGTCAGTTTCCTCCCATCACTCAGAATTGAAAGTATCAAAGTTATCCTACTTTATGTCCTGTTGTTTTGACAAGTACTGATTTTTATGCTTTTGCATCAACTGTAATACTAGTCAGCATAACAACAAAGACTGGGGATTTCATGTTGCCCACTTGTCCTAAGAGGTAACCACGTTTTCAGTGCCCAGTAATTACATGATGCTGGTAGGCTATTCATTTTTCAAGGTAGTCTGTAGGAACCTTTTTGCCAATGTCATTGTCCAATGAAGAGCTAACCCTTTGTGATGCATAAATCTTAGTGTCTAACCATTACTGACTTTGAAATCTCGATGCAAAATTTTCATGGATGTAGCATCTTCCAGTGCCTTTATTCACATTGTCTCTCTGGTAACAGAAAGGTCTTTTGTTTTTTTCATTTTTCTAGCACAAATTCTGGAACTTTTTTCAGTGGCACTGAAATTCCCCTGCTTCGGCCCAGGAAATGCTTTTCAATTTTCTCCATTTAATAATAGTTCTTTGTTTCCTCCAGCACTGTACATTCTAATCTGTGACAATGACTTTCCATGCTGCAGTGCAGTTGCTGGTTTCTTCTGCATATTTACAATTTAAAATTAGCAATGTAACTTCCATGCACTGCTTTTGATATTTTAGATGCCACTGCACCTTTCCTTTCAACAGTACCACCATGATGTTTAAAGAATACTTCAACAGCTTTTCAGTGCAATAATCTGGCTTGCATTGAGCTGTCAGCATATCACTAATGGAATACGAAGTACAATTAACATGTATAATTCATGTAGCAGCTATGAAATTTTCTTCATTCACCTAACCATGGCAGACACAAAAACACTTGCCCTATTCACAGAATGTGTTGAACTTTGTGTGCAATTATAAGGTGACCCCCTCCTTCACATTTCAGATGATGAATAAAAAGAGGTCATATATTCACCTACATACAGTATTTAGGTTGTGTTTTCAGTAAGTAAAACAAGAATATCACCAACAACTTGCATTGCCTTTCTTTTATCCAGATCAGCCCTCCCACACATTGCTTGGTTGTCTATCCTGATGATACAGACAGCAGGTTCCAATGAAACATCAATACATATCTGCCAGACTGTATGGCATCACATTCCAGAAGACAGTGATCTTAGAAAAAGTGTGAATGTATGATAGAGCAGGAGGATTTGCTGGACATCAGTAAGTTCACCATTATGCACAAGACAGTCTTAAGAAACTAATTCTAAAAGAAATAAATTTATCATAGTATCCTACATGCAGTTTGACTGTAATCACATACCTACTGTGCAATTTCTTAGATGAAAATAACACTTGCCTTAATGTCACAATATGCACCTGTTAAATGGTTATGGATCACACATACACGCTGAATGGCATAACTCATTCCCTGCTAAACTGTTGATACAAGGCTTGAGCTAAGCAAATATAAAGGTTATCCTCATAAGAACTCAACTAAGAAAGAACAAAATATAAGTTACTTTATCTGCAAGGTCAAAAGGTTACCAAGATCATGCTACAAACTGGTATTATCAGCCACAAAAACATAAAACTGCAAATTTCGTGGTTTGAAGTTACATTCAATTTCCAAAGCTGTGTTGAAACTGAGCCTGTAAGTACATATTTATTTAAACTGATCTTTAACAAACAACACTACAGTGCAACTCAGTGACAAGATAAAATTGTGATACTGATGGAAATGCAAAATTGCAGACAAAGCCAAGGGCTGGATTTGAACCCTATGAATTAGAAATCATATACCTGAGCTACAAGATCTTGATTTTATTGAAATACTGAAATACTGTCAATTATTCTGGTTTCTTCAGAAATATCCATACTTCACAGCAATACCTATCAGTCTAGTGTGCATAACAAAACACTATTACAGGGATGCCATGTCTGTTCCACAGCCACCTTCAGTGTAGTTGAAAAAGTAAAACTGTCAGCAAATGATATCATACCTTTTTTTTTGATTACTGAAAATCTGTTAACCATTGCAGCTTGGTATAAATTTGACATGACACACATTTACTAATATTAAAAGAAATACATTGACAAGTTTGAATTTGACAATTATAAGAATAGTTTACAAATAACAGCATTAGGGTAATGCAACTTCAACAAAACACTGCAACAGGATGTCACTCTTAACATGAAAAAATGGTATTAACTCTCAGTCAACCACAAGCAGATTCCTTGATCTGCAGATTACGTGTGGCAAGTTTAGATATGCTAGCAGCCTACGCATCAGTGATTTGTTTCAACATGTTTATAGGTCACCAAATCTCCATCTGCAATGGCAAGGGCCTCTCCAACTGCATGAAACACTGATGGAGTGCAACTGTTACTGGTATAACCCACTATTATTGTCAGACAGTCATTTGTTTTTACATCCCTGCCTGTAATGTTCAAACCACTGGCTATGTTCACTCATGTTACTCTTGACCTCACTGTTATTATCACCTTCCACGCATAATTGCCGCTCAAGTCATTCCCGTCAAACTTCAATTTTATACTTCACTTATATCTTGGTTTCACAATTTCATGGTGGGAGGGAAAGCTTCCATGAACAAATACTGGAATGTGGTACTTAACCTATTTTCTACAAACAGCAGAACCATCCAGTACACAAAAATCTGACATATCTGCACAATAACCTTTATTGTCTGGCCTTTAAATTCAAACGTAGCTGCTGATGGCCAGAGTTATTTTTGTTTTAAATGCCCATCCCTGCACCTGAGCAGAACGTTTTCCCTTTCGTCCAATATGAGTTACATTTAACAAGACTGTGTTTTCCCATTTAGGTTAAAGTTAAAGCTCTAAACAGTCTGTAAGAAGAGAGTGTCAATCAAACTGTTACAATTATACTCTGCACATCATATGAATGAACTGACCTGGCTGACGAGAGGGTTCAGTGACAACTCTTATGAATATGGTACCAACTTTTTGACCCCATAAATGACAGAGAATTTCCTGTCTGGCTGAATCACTATTAGCTGCTGCTGAAGGACTCTGCTCCATGAGTTCATTATGTACACAGGCAGACAAGACACAAGCACACCCTCTATTTTAGACCAAGCGATGCCAAAGTAAAAATATGTGCTTAGCATCTTTGAGTACACATTTTATTTATATCGCTCCGCATTTTTGCTCATAAAGGACTCTTTGATCAATGATGGCTCACCGTTCAAATGACTGAACATTTAAGATAGTCATAAGTCTCAGTTACAGGAGAGTTTAGGTTTTCACAGTGGTGCTGCTGAAGATTCACATCTTCTGGGATGTGAAGCTGTGTGTTGGGCAAGTAGTTCCCGATGACATAGCATCACATCCCAGGAGACTTGAATCTTCAAGTCTGAGTCAAGTAGAGGTGAACAGTCCATACTGTGCACTTCAGCAAAAGTAAAACTTGATACCAACAACCACTGGAGCCCACATTCAATATCCACCTGGGCAACCAACTGCCTGCTGCTGAAGTAAGAAATAGAATTTATACATTACCATTCTTTTCTTAGGTATGATGGGGGCTTCACCAGATTCCTCAGCAGTGTGAGAAAATTCACTCTCATTCTCTCTGGCTGCATCATCATCAGCAGCCTTAGCACTGGTTATTACCACATCTTCAACAATTTCAACTTCTGTAACACGAGGTTGACTCATCATTTCTTCAGAAGTTCCCAGTCCTTCCATATTTGGTTTCACATCTTCTTCTTTGTCACTCTGTACGAGGAAGGTTAAAACCTCTTTTAAAGTACTAATCCACAACAACATTTTGTATTTGTCCCAATGTAATGTACACTTCTGTTACACCAAATACACACTGAAAAACTGACTACAAGGTACATGCACAGATCTGTAATTCTGAGAAACCTGTTCTTCTGGGATATGATGCCATGTCAGTGGGCAACTGGTTGCTGACATTTTGAAGGAACAGTGCTTTCAAAATGTCAGGAACTGATTACCCTGTGATGCAGCATCACATCCCAGAAGACAGGAATACTCAACCACACTGCCGTAAAAAGCTGACAACTTGCATCTTTAATTAGGAAGCTGGGTGGGCCATCAGAACTGGCCTGGACACTTTGGAAGAGAGAAGAATCTATGCACCTGCCATGTATCAAACTCCTGATTCTCTGATTATCCAGCTCACTACATATCCTAGTCACTATACTGACAAAGCTAACCCAGCTTCAAAAGTTTGTGTGTGTCTCGTATTAAAAAGCTATATCTGTTAGCCACTATTCAGTGCAATAAGCTCTAGGGGAAGAACATTAGAAAGAAATATCTAATATATGGTTACAACCTTGAAGAGTAAATTCATTACTGTTCAAACAACACTCACACTTCTTTCAATATGGTAAAAGCCAACATCCCTTTCCATTTTTCTGAAGATGAAAAAAATTAAAGAATAACTACCTTCTGTGCAAAATTCTTTTGTGCAGCTTTTGTGTGTTTAAGAGTGCAAGTATGCTTCAGAAGACTCAGTCTATGGGCATGAAGACTCTTCTCACAAAACGAACAATATGCTCTAGTTGGTTGACCTGGTACTCCCTTCAACCAGCCTGAAAACAGAATATGCATGTGCACACACACTTTAAACATGACACCTAACAAATCCTCCAAGCATACTCCACAGACTGACTAACTTCCTACACAGTTTCCACTATCAACATTCTGATCAGTGTATCTCTAACTTCACTGTTGATAAAAATACCTGTGACCTCAAAGAAAAATGTTATGCCTACATAGGTAATTCTCTACATTTAAATTAATGGGATACAGGAAACACCTGAGCCATGCTGAGCTAATGGTCAGGCAACATAAACATACCTAATGCACAGGATGCCAGGGAGGCAACAAAATTTGCATGTGAATTAAGACAAGATTACAATTTTCACTTGGTGAACACATTTGTTCTCATAGATTCCCATATATCAGACTGTAATTTTTCTTATAGTGTGAGCAGTCAATATAGTCCCCACATCATATTCCAGTTATAATTACACCTGACAAATAACAAAGCTTAGGCTTACAGCTGCATTTGCTGGCTTTCCAGTTCTTACTCTCTCTGCTCCTCTCCTATCCACTTTCTCAGCTATGGTATCACTGATCCAAGTGTTGAACCTTGAGGAACTCCACACTTTATTACGTCACAGTTTCAGTATATACCATAATCTGAATCTGGCAATTTGATTTCTACTTTTGCCTTCTCATAAAGGTATACAGCCACTCCCCCACTTATGACCATCCCCCTTATGACCAAAATTTCTTTAAGAAAGTTTCAATTCAAACACTAGAAACAACATTAAACTTTCATTTTGAACTACATTTCAAATCATGCACATGAAGTGTTGATTATCACAGCACCCGTTATTGACACGATGTCTCATGGGAGCCTGACTAATGCATCTCTAATCTCGATGTCTTGAGCTTATTCGGCTGATTTTGTTCAGTTTCCTTTCAGTTGTCATTGCAAAAGAGTGTACTCAGTGCTAGTTCAAACTGTTTTGTCTGTATTGACTTTTTTATTGCGCTGTGACATTCAGTAAAATAGTAAATATATAAGCCCCATGTCTTCTCAACAAAAATGTGAAAGCCTGCAGATGATTGAAAGTATGGATGCAAATGTGAGAAGATTTTATAAAGTGGAGAGGATGAACCAGGAAGCTCTTTCATATTACAAATAAATTTATAACGAGAGAGAGAGAGAGAAAAAAAAGGATACCGTGCAGTCTAATTTAGACATTTACAAAGAAACCTATCAAAATCCTGTATCTCCAATGCAGCTTGCATCCCCAGTAACTTCCACTATTAAATCAGCTGGAACTGAGGATGAAGATTATGATGTTCTCCAGGTGTCTTCCCCAAACTCACGTTCCTCTTCTAATTAAAAGTGATCATCACTGAAAGCGACAGTTTCATTTTGTCTTAAGGTTTTGAGAAGTGTTTCATTGTCAGTGACAATCATTTTTTGGTTACTATGTAGTATATTTTTATACTGCTTTTTTACCTGTTCATGAACTTATAACATTTTTCCTGCAATGTATATTTAACAACTATCTGATTAACCTTTTTACATTTCATTGAAGAAAATATGTTCTTATTACTTTGCAATGGAAAGGCTACTTATATGAATCCCCCTCGACCTGCTGGAGGTGTATATTCCACCTCATTTTGTATTTTTGACTTACAACCAGGTGTTCAGAACGTATCCTGTTCGTAAGTCAGGGAGTACCTGTAATTTAAACCACTGTCCAGCCATACCTTGAATTCCTTAGGTTTAATTTAGATGGTAATGATGCAATCTACACCATCAAATGCTTTAGCAAGATCACAAGATTGTAACATACAGTTTTTTGACAATGGTTTTATATGAGTAATATCAGAAGCATTTACAATAACTTTTTCCATTGTCATACATTTTGTGGTTTCACCTTTTGTTATTAACAATGCTGAAGTTTCCGTCTGTAAAACTAAACAGGGCTCTTTATGTTAAAGTTCTTCTAAATCCAAACTGTTCACCTATTAAAATGATAAGTTTAAGAAATTATGTACTCTCATACACATAACTGTCTGACATATTTTGAAAAATTCTGTTACTATTGAAATTGGTAAGTGAACATGAAGGATATTTCACCCCTTTTCATACACGAACAGGTAAGTCAATCTGGGAGTGCTCCCACTGCAAGAGATTGATTACATGGAGTGCTAATATAATCTGGGCAGCTTTTGAATAATTTTGCTAATACCACACAAATTTTTTGTCTTTAGCCTATCACATTTTTAATTTAAATGGCAATTGTAGGCATACTATTTATCTATGGGTAGCTTTTAAGAGATAGCTTTAGCTAAGTGCTTTGTTATGTATTCTGCCATTGAGTTTCTATGGTCACTGCTCATTCTGTCTACTGTTAAGAACTGAGTTTGCTATAATTTTAGGATTCCTAATTACATTATCATTTATTTTTAACAGGGTTTCTTGTCTTCTGTGGAATACTTGCCTGTTTCCTTTCTCACACATCCTACTTATTAGGATCTATGGGATGCATATATTTAATTACTACTGCGTTTCGTCTTCTGGTCATGTAAGGCAGAGTAAATTATTATGCTGTCATGTTGGGTTAAAACTTATCAAGTTTTCATATTTAGAAAAATCAATCTAATAATTCGAAGCATAATTTCGTGCATCCACTACAACTATTTCCGAAATATTAATGCACAAAATAAACTTCAAATATATGACGTACTGCTATCAAACGAACACCTCATAAATCACTTAACCAAAACAAAACAGCAATTCCTAACAGGCGTAGTCTTGTTACATACCCTTAAAATCGGGCATAGATTCCCATTCAGTTCTATATGCTTGCTTGTAATACTTCGGATTTACTTTAGACACAGAGCGATCCGCCTTCTGTATAGAAATACCTGCTTGTGTATCAAATCCTTTCCTAACCTTAACAGCACCCGATTCCATCACAATCAACATTCACCAGCCGGCAACCCACCATACGCACTGTACCTATGACAAAGATGAGCTAGAAGTCACTACTGCATCTGCTGGTCTTGGCAAATGTCCATCCGGCCATCTATCTGAACATTAACAATCCCATACAACAGAGTCCTTACTGAGAAGCTAATACTCGCTCGTCTACAACCCCCTGCCTTTTGTTATGATACACGCGCACATTGTACACAATTTTCATTCCTGAAATCCGTCAAGAATCGAGCCCTTCTTTCACATCCCACAATGCGATGTTCCATCACAAAACCACAAACGCAATGGCATTTGGTTATACAACAGTCGTTAACCACAATCCTCGTAAGTGCGTTAGGTAAAAACTATTCAGACAGAGCTTACTTGAAACCACGGAGACTAAAACCGGATGCAAACAGGCCATCATTGGGGTGGCGCACCCGTAGGCCGGCTTTGTTCAGTCCGTGATTATTATCATATGATTACTATTCATTCATTCTTTCATTCATTTTATTTGTTCCGTAGATCCTTACAAGGTTCTATCACCTATATGGATATGGACACAGTCAATACTACTATGTATATAAAATTTTGCTTAATAAAAAATATTGCTTAAACCAAGCATTGTCATAATAAACAAACACAATTCGTATAAATTTTACATTACTGAACATGAAACCTTGTACAATATTCATAAAACCAAACATAGTGTATATTTCTTATAAAGAACAACTAATAATACTGCGACACATCATAATTCTTAAATTAATCACATTATTGAACCATAAAAACATATTACTTATAAAGAAACAATCATACAGCAATATATTATATCTATTAAATACACATAAAATAAAATAAAAACAATAATCATACAGAACTATGATCTTTCTTAATATACAATCAGAATTTAAAATGTCCACCACAAGTATTATCTGTTGAGGAATTCATCTACACTATAAAAGGAGTTTATTTTCAAGTAGGTTTTTAAAAGATTTTTAAACTTATCAATATTACCAGAGGCACATTTAATGTTTGAAGGAAGACTATTGTAAAGTTTTATTCCTGAGAAATACACCCCCTTTTGGTAACAGGCTAGAGAAGCCTGAGGTAAATGGAAATCGCTTTTATGCCTAGTATTTAGATTATGAAGTTCTTGATTCGTGATAAAATTTTCTAAATTGTGAATTACAAATAACAGCAAAGATAAGATATATTGCGATTGCAAAGGTAATATATTTAGTTCCTTAAACAAATTCCTACACGAGTCTCGACTTTCTCTTCCCATAATAATTCTTACAGCCCTTTTCTGAATCTTAAAGACCTTAGAACTGTGTGTGCAATTGCCCCAAAAAATAATTCCATAAGACATTATTGAGTGAAAAAGGGCATAATATATTGTTAATAATGTAGTTTGAGACATGTATGGTTTTATTTGTCTTATTGCATAGCAAGCAGTGCTCAGTTTATTACATGACATGAAATGCATATCTTATAGGCCTACGTCTTCTTCGTGCACATTCTGAGTAACGCATATTCCTGCAGGCTCAGGAAAGGGACAAGTGGCGGGCTCTTGTGAATGCGGTAATGAACCTTCGGGTTCCATAAAACGCGGGGAATATCTTGACTAGTTGACGACCGGTTAACTTCCAAGAAGGACTGTGCTCTATGGAGTTAATTATATTCCTGCAGAGAACTAGTTTGTGTTAACACTGGAGTTTATACACCGGCTTAAACCTATGTGTAGCCGCAAGACAAAGGGACGGTCTGTATTACGGCAAACGTATAAAACCATGTTATTGTAGCTTCATAAAGCGGAACATACTGGGCGATCCTTCTTCCAAATACACAATGTGATTCTATACTATACGTATAAAGTTAGCATTATATAATAATTGTGGCTGAATAATGAGAAACATTTGGAGGATATCGAAAAATGAGTAATTCGTTAACGTCAGAGAAGAGTGTAAAATTTTGTTATGCTCGAGGATTTAACAGAAATGGATAAACGGAATTTCTCGGGTTTTCTACGAATCCGCTACGGTATGCCCAAAAGGACATGGAAATTTTTTATGCCGAGATTATATAGTGTCATTCTTTTATCTGACCAATATCACGTCACTATTCCATTCTGGCGTGATGAAAAGTTTATGTCCCATGTATCGCAGAATTGTTAAAGTTTTTAGTCACTGTAATTAAAGAAAGTGCTGGAAATGGTTACTTCTGCTCGCAATCACGCGTCACATCTAAAAACAGCACGTCGAAGTTGCTGGTGATATTGAACGGTGTCGTGCGCGAGGCGGCCGTGCTTCAGGCGGCCAAGCTGAAATCGTGCGTGAGGCGGACAGAGTGTTAAATACCGTGCTTCAGGCGGACAGTGAAACTGATCCATTTTTATCTGCTACATGATTAAGATAAGAATACTAAGGTTATGCAAGTTACACGAGTCCATTTTCTGCAAAGTTTCCCTCACACATTTTTCTCCCCCCAACTTGGGACTAGTCAATGTCTTCATGACATGCAGACAAGAAGCTTTGTCAGTCACTCATATAATATTTTCATTATTTAGTATGTATATACAATAACTGCAGACTATAAGTCTCCGTCACACAATCTAGCATTAACACATTTTTCTGTTCATTATTTATAATTATTCCCATACACAATAACTGCAGACCAAAAGTCTTCCGTCACACAAGCTGGCATTAACACATTATTCAAATGTATTTATGTAGCTTAAAGCTTTGAGACATTTGTACAGATCATTTGATTTTTCGTATTCTTCCATAATTCTTTCAATTCTCTCGTCTTGTTTTACGTAAGTCTTTTTTCGTTTCTGGCCGGCCAGTCCAAGTTCCTTTGATTTTTTTTTTTTTGCCAAGATACCAACTCTGCTTCTTCTTTTAATTTCTGTACCAGCAGAAAAACATTAGGATGTTGCTTTCCTATAATGCTGTTCAGTTTGGAATTCCAACCCTCGACGGCATTGTTGGTCCTATGCCGATGCTGATGTATGTTCCACATCTCGTTGGGAACATTCTGATTCTCCATCCATTGCTCGACAAAGTAATCGAGAAATAAGGTTAATTTCTCATTCTGTGGAACACTGTCCATGATCATGAGCCAACCTTCTTCTACTTTGTCGATAGGTAGGTATGCCAAAGCAGCACACATTCTGCAAATTATTCGGACTTGTTCATCTTCTTTGTATTCCACCGAAAGACCAATATTTTGTATTTGTCTCCACAGGCACTGATTAAAATGAAAATTACAGCCAGTAATAACTGAGACTGGAAAGACCTTATTTATTGCACTGATGACCGCTGCTTCAAAATCGACCTTTATAATTTTTGGTGACAATAACACACACTAATTCTTCAGCAGAGTTAACAAACAATGATAGGTTTTTTCTTTTTTGTCCGGTAAAAGGCCAAACAGAACCGGATATATGTAGTTTTCATGTGATGTGCTTCCGAGATCTACGTGCAAGCTATACAACTGAGCGAATTGCCTCGGACAACTTTTAAATGTGCATTCTAGAAAAAAAGAAGTTCCGGTTTTAAGTAAATATTCACAATCTCCCCAGCGAAGACGAGAATTCTTTTTCCTGAGTCATCAGTGTGATCGATTCGAAGAAAGCTGGAGTTATTTGCCAGACGTAAAACTTCTTCCGGAAATACAATTTTCGAACTGTCTTCTGGATTTTGCTCAGTACCCAGAACTTTTCGCCGTTCTTTACACAGTCGAGACTTAACACTCTCGTATTTTGGTATTTCCGTTACCATGTCATATCCTTTCGCGTAAGTGTCTGACAGTTCTTCCTTATACACTGTATGTACAGGCACAGACACGTCTTCCCTAGCTCTCTTTATGCAGTTTTCCAATTTTACTTTAACCTCCATTCCAGCTAGATTTGGAACACAACTATGGTCCGTTTTACTAAAGATTTCATACTGTAAAGTAGTTTTGCACTTACCGCACTTGTCTTTAACACACACCCAACTTATCAACTTCGAATTTTTACGATGAATTCGATATTGAAATCCGCCAAATATCAAGGACGGTTTTCCCATTCCAGTAGAAACTACTGCAGTTTCACCAGCCATGATTCCCTCATTCACTCGCGTAGGCATAAGTTGTTTACTGTTTGAAAACCAAATACGAAATGATTAAGGCAAAACGGCGGGGAACCCATAGTTTAAGGTATCCATTCACATGCAGTTATTGGTCAGGCTGTTATCTGACAGTCCGTTGACCGAAGGTCAATTTTTCCTATACACATGAAGTTCGCCGGAATGCAGACACCTAGAGGCAGCTTACCATTTCTGGGAACTGTGTGTGTAGAGGCACCCGCTTTCCGGCCGACGTCAGGTAAAGAACTGGAGGAAATCTTTAGCCTAGACAGAAATGCGCTTCCATAAAGCAGAGTCCTTTTTGAAAGGCTAACAGGTCCTCAGCTAGTCAAGGAATCCCCGCATTTTATGGAAACCGGAGTTCATTACCATATCACAAGAGCTCGCCACCTGTCCCTATCCTGAGCCACACCAATCCAGTCCAGTCCTGAAGATCCAATTTCATATTATCCTCCCATCTACGCCTGGGTCTTCCAAGTGCTCTCCTTCCCTCAGGTCTCCCCACCAAAATCCTGTATGTACCTCTCCTCTACCCCATACGTGCTACATGCCCGACCCACCTCATTTTTCTTGATTTGATCCCACACTATTCTCAAACACCCTCAGCCTATGTTCCTCCCTCAGTGTTGGAGACCAAGTTTCACACCCATACAAAACAACACGCAAAATTACAGTTCTGTACACCTTAATATTTATATTTTTGGATAGCAAACTGAAAGACAGAAGATCCTGCACCTAATAATGGCAAGCATTCCCCGGCTTCAATCTGCTCTTTATTTCTTCATTAATGGAATTTCCATTCCTTAAGAGTCCTTCCCAAATATTTCAACTGTTCCACCCTTTCAAAGGGTATTATCTATCTTTATGTTTTCACTTCGTCCTGCATTCTCATCTCCACACAAGTACACAGGTGTGCAGGTATTTCTTGTATTCTTTCACATCCTCTTCCTTTTAAAAAGTATGTCCGCCTGGCCCACGGCCGCTACTGCCACGTAATCGTATCCTCTTCCTTATCAACAAATATATCCGCCTCAAGCATGACGTGGCCGCTTCGCGCACTGTCCGCCTGGCGCTCGGCCGCTACGACACGTAACCTATTGAACACACTGCAGCCCGAATGCATGTTTAACACTTACTACTTTTCCTCGGTAACAATGGTTGCGCAAACGCGCCTCAAAGTTACGTTTATACGTACATTGCCTGTCTTTTTTTTATAACAAGACGGTGCAACAGCAAGCATTCTATGCGTTGTTTATGCAGTGGTTTTGGTGATCCAATAATACGCAGGGGTTTGTGGCCTCCTCGTTCGCCAAATCTAAAGCCGTGCATTATTTTTAATTTGTGAGGCATACTAAAGAGTAAAGTGTATAGTAATAATATTCATCACTTAAGGCAATATTTAAACACATGAGTGTGTCTGTATTCTTGTCTTAGTTATCCGGTATGCAAATCGAATTTTTTTTCGCAGTATGATATCTTTGCATGTCTGGCTATACCATATTTTTCCACATTATCTCATAAACGGCACTATTTTCTGAAAAAAGTTATTTAACTTAAAATATGTGTTTTGGTTTCCTCTACAACGTTTGTCTGAAATGTTTCTCTTTTTAAGAAGAATTCAGCGACATATCATAAATGTACATAGGTCTTCATGTAAAGTAGCTGTTATTCTTGTCAGATGTAATGAAACTTGAATTTTTCGACAGATTTAAATATAAAATTTCACGAAAATCTGTCCAGTGGGAGCCGAGTTGTTTCATGCGGGCGGACGGACGGACAGACATGACGAAGCTAATAGTCGCATTTCTCAATTTTGCAAATGCACCTAAAAAAGACATAGGTATTCAAAAAGAGGTGCCAGAATGTGTGTAATACATCGGTGAGAATTTACGGTCTCAGGAGGAAAAAAGGCCAACTAATCCTAGTTCCACTCATAGCACACCACACAACAAACGTAACAGCACGTAATGACACTGCGTGGATTAGCATGGAATTTTCTACTGACCTGTAGGCCTATCTCTTATTCCAGGGGTTCACAAATCCAGTGAGATGAAACCAAGAATCATCGCTAAACGAAACGAGTGTGGAGTCTACGAGTATTTCTCCCGCGTACACCCCTTCTTATTAAAGATCATAAACGTACACATTCGACTTGCTATGCCATTCTGCTGGAATTCTAGAGTGTGGAATTACAATGTAACAGCATTCTGTTGTGTTACGGCAGACAGGTTTGCGAACTACCGTAGAGTAGCGACATCACCACGTCCTAACCGGAACTACTACAGTATAACGACGTCACCAATGTTCTATGATGCTGGCGACAGTCTGCAATTGCCTTAATGCTCGTGTATATTTTACGGGCTTGTATTGCATTCATGATTTAAGAACTGACTTATTATTATTATTTCCATAGTTTTATGCAAGAATTGTACCAACGCAGGACAGTCTTAGAAGAAGCTAAGGAATACCCCACCGCCTTTTAGAAGTTGTTCTTAAGAGAACAGATATCTGCGAATGTTCTTATAATAAATTCTCATACAAATGCAGGGTCTTCTGGGATTGTTTACGTCATTGGTAGTTTCAGACTGAGTTCTGCGGCTGTTTCCCATTATTGTCGTCAGTTTCTGGGGGCCGCAAGCTGAGTCATAAAATATCGCTCATGAAACGGGCATTTTTCATAACCCACACAATTCGTCAAAATGAGATTTCCGCATTACTAGACAGTTGGTTTACAAACATACCTTCTGTCAAAATGTCGTGTCCACAAAAAAAATGCTTGTCATTATATTTTCGTAAAAAACATAACACGCTTAAGTGTTGGTCTATTGAGGATCGGTTAAGATTTTTCTGTCTCCTGCAAAATTGTGTATCGGTGGGTTACGACAAACTGCTGTTTCATGACGGATATATAGAACCAACGAATCCAAAACCAGTGGCAGCGGTCTGAATGCTGTGTTTGTTTTCGCAGCTTTAGGAATACCTCATCTATTCTAACCAGCAATCCCTGTACAGACCTGGACGGGTCCTGAGGGCTCCAGGAGTTTGAGGCTCCCATAATTTCTAGACACTCGGCACATGAAGATGGCAAAGTTTTCAGCACTACGCACTGGCCGCATTTACCCCCCCCCCCCCCTAGGAGATACCCCTGATACTCATTTCTGTTACAGGCTGAGTCGACTCCAGGGCCATAGTGCGGCCGGAAGGATTAAATCAACAAAAAATCCCAATGACCCCGTTGGGAATCAAGCCCGCGACCTTCCGGCTTGTGGCACAGTGCCTCAACCGACTGCGCCACCGCGCACCAATGATCAGTAGCAACACAAAATGAGGCTATTGTTATGGTAAGACGAGTTACAGGTATTGATCACTTAATGCGGGTTTACTATGTGCTGGAAAATGATTAGGCATAGGCTTTGTCTATATATTTTTCACCAACGGTATAAAGTACAAGATGGCCAGTAGGAGGAGAGCGAGTGGAAGCTGGGGTAGAAGAGAGGTGTCACATGTTTCCTTGGTTTAGATACGTTGGCCGCACGATAGTGCCTCCGAATTTCAGCAATGAGTCGCGACCCACGCGTTGATAAACTCTTCCCTAAATGTTTCAATCGGATGTCTTCAGAGCGTAAAAAATTTTTAATTCCCTTATTCTGTAATACAGACTTCCTAAGGCCTACTCATGCCTTATAACAATTTCTGTCCAGGGTGTTTTTTCACACGAATGGGGTAGGGTCGGGTTATCTAAAACAAATTACAGTATACGTGATTTCAGGCTTCTGCTGTGGGTAAATGAGATCTGCGCCCTTCTGTGATTTTACGCATCGTAGAATGGTAGTTTGTTACCGACGTTTCGGGACAACCTATCGGTCCCATCTTCAAGGGTCAAGCAGTCCAAACACTTTGAAGATAGGACCGATAGGTTGTACCGAAACGTCGGTAACGCACTACTGTTCTACGCTGCGTTAAATTCCAGAAGAGCGCAGACCTCAGATTATGAAATTTGTTCAAAAAGCCGCGAACTGCACACGCAAACTCCCTATAATATTACTTGACGGCCGCGTGATAAATTGGGTGTGGTTTAGCAGACTGGGCCCTGTTACTATCTTTCATTCAGTTCTAAAGTGTTTTGTTTCTTCGTATAGAAAATTATTAGGCATTCTTTACGAATTAAAAAATAACGGCTTATGTGGAGATCATGGCCGTCCCTCTTTCCGTCTGTTTGTGTCTGTCCGTCTGTGACCCAATGTCAGCGACTAAACTTCCGTCGAATATCCATGAAAATCTGTATTGGAGCTTTTTATAACAGTTGTTAAGCAAGCGTGGGTTTCGTGAAGATTAGCTCAGTCACAGTCATACTCGTACTTTACTTATGGGCGTAAATTTCTACCCGTATTTCCCACGTTCCTTGACCGACATACGTGCAGTCCTGTATAGATCTCCATGTAATTCCTTTATCTGAATTTTGTGAAAATGGGTGCTTTATATAAGGGCGTTATTGAAATTTTGTATTTTTCTCAAATTTTCGTCCTATTTTGTTAAATTTCAGTATAAGAGATGTCCACAACATTTGTTGAGTAATTGTGAGTTTTGCGAAAATCTTGGCAGTAGAAACTACACATGATATAAGGGCGTAAATTAACTTCTGCCCATATTTTCTACATTTTTCTTGCTATTTTGATAAACGCCTCTACAGCAAGTGTCCATAAAGATGTCGTAAGCAATTGCAAGTTTCGCAAAAACTGGCGCAGTGAAAGTCATACTTTACTTACGGGCGCAATGACCTTCCATCCGCACTTTCCACATTTAGTGTCCAATTTGGGTGAGACTGGTACTATAAATCTTCACGTAATGCCGTTGAGCATTTTCAATTTTCCTGAAATTCGATGCAATGAAGGCCGCACTTTTCTTGTGGGTTCAAATGAAATTACACTTGCGAGCGTAACGTAAAACTTTTTGACACATTGAACGTAAAGAGAAAATTTGATAAAGTCTGGGTACTACTTCTTGGAGTACAATATTTGCAGTCTTATTTGATTCAAATAAACGTTTGTAACGGGTGAGATCTCACGCCTACTTGCGTTTGTAAATATTCATTAAAGCGCTTATATTAGTGCCTGATGAAGGCTGGAAAAATAAGCCGAGCATGCTGCCTAATTAACTTGTATTGTAAAGTTGTGTATGACGGTATAATGAACACACATGTAATTGATAACAAAACGGAGATGCGTCATCTTGAACAAATTGTTATTTCCCTTTACAAGCTCACAAAGCTAAAGAAGCATAAAAAAGTAAGCAGAAACATAAGTGCCACAGATGGTGGCATTCACTATGTCTATATTACTTGTATGTATTTGTCGTTTACTTTAGGACGCTTTCAGTAATTCAGGCTATAAATTATAGCGTCGAATGCTAGCATAAGATTAATTAGCGGAACAATAAGAATTGTTTTTCCAGCACGCCTTTAAAAGGATGTGGAAATAACCTCTAGCAGCATGTTTGGAGCTGCTATTCCGAATCTGAAGGGACTGCGTAAGACCACGAAAACCATCCGATAAAGTTCCGGTATTCGCGCAGAGACTTCAACGACTAATCTCGGTAAGAATTCCTGCAAACTTTTTTTGTAGGTTGGATTAAAAATTATTCAAATTATCTCCTTACATAAAAATCCGCGTTGCTGTGGAAGATAATATCAGAATTTATCCTAGAGAAATAGATTGTGAGGAGCTGAACAAGACTGAACTGGCCCTAAACACTTTCCAGGGTACAGTTTACATGATGGTGTAATAACACCAACTGCTAAGGAAAATAGTGAAATGGAACGAAAGACAAATTTTGTTACTACGTACTTCCAGTTTTCTCTCCGTTCTTTACTCTATGTGACATAAATGTTTACGTTAGATGCCGTTCGTTGCTCGAGATACATTTGACATGTATGACATTTCGAGTTACGTGGGACAGCACTGTAGTATAATCCAAGGGTTCGAAAGTTCTCAGTTTCGAAACGAAGTGCCTGGATCAATTTTAAAATTGAAGAGAATAAAAATAAATCTGTAAAATAGCGACGATTTCTTCCAGTAGAGACAATTGTCGAAATAATGTGTACATGAAATAAGCTCTACCTCAGACAATCAACCGTGTCCAACAAAACTGGCAAAATAAATGGACATTTATCGTAAGCCTTTACAGAACAACCTTAAGTGTTACCAAGATTCATCCAGTTGCATTGTTTCGTATATCGTATAATGGGCATATCCATAATAATGCTGAAATAAGGAACTACCTATTTCACAGATCTTTAGACAAAGTTAAACGTAACAGACTGTCTGCACACAGGGTACAGGATCTTCCTTGAAATACTGAGAGTTAGGCTTAAAAGGCAAGAGGAAATTTTCTTGTAGAAACCAAAATGAATATCACTTTAGTTACATAAGCCCACCATTGTACAATATGTCTGTTCAATAAATACACGTCCATGAACTTTTGGCAGTAGGTTTCAGTAACAAATTCCATCAAACTTCTTTTATTAAAAATGAGGTCCTATGTACAGTTCTCCTGAGATGTGACGCTGTGTCGCAAGGCGAGAAGTTCCCGAAGTTACGAAGTATTGAATTTCTGAGCTATTGAGCTCCGTCAGTGGGTGTTTAACGCAACAAATACCCATTGACGGAGCTCAATATCCCCGAAAAACTAAGATCTCCATGTATCTGTAATTCATTAGCAGTAGGACCAAGGATGTCAAATTTACTTCAAAGCTTCGAATGTTGTACGAGGAAAAGTTAGATATGTTGACATTTGAATTATACGGCTATTTGTCACTCAAGCATATATACATATATCGTAAAAAGGATTTTCCATGAAGGGGCATTATCTGCGACTGACGACATTTAGTTATAAATTGTCATAATAAAAGTGACTTTTCCTTCTCCTTAATTACGTCGACAAAAAAAATGCGAACGGAATGCTATTGGCCTTGTAAAGTTTGGCCACAAAGCTCAGTACATTAATTAATTTAACATATTTATTTATATATTCTATCATAAACTTAATTATTAATTTACTCATATAAGTGTTTATTTATATATATTGTGTCTTCTATAGATTAGTTATTACGTGTAAATGCAGCACAAATACGTATATAAGCAAGATATTCAGATAACCTTGTACGACCTACATAGTGTATTAACCTTCACGTCACGTTGTGTAAAAGTTTATGACATGACAAGGAGGAAGTGAATGCTCATATAAATGTGTGAAGCCCTAAGCAACAGAAGTATTCCTGTTTCCAAATATCACCACGTTACAGGTAAGTTAATTCTTGTTACTGCTGTATTGTGGCTAGACCACAGGTTGGACAATTCGGGGTTCGAATTCGGGGAGGGACCAGAATTTTTTCTTTTCTCTAAAACGTCCAGACTTTTACTGGGGCCCACCCAGACTTTTATTCAATGGGTCCCGTGGTTCTTTTCCGAAGGTAAAGCGAGCGGGAGGTGAAGTTTATCAGTCACCTTCGTCTATTGCCGTAGTTAAAAAAGAGTAGAGCTATAGATCTGTTCCCGCTTATGCCTTCATGGCATGAACAGGAACAAATGTATTTCTGTCATTACTCTTTCGTAAATGCCTGTTTGAAAAGTCACATTAAAATATTCTACTGTTAAACTTCCGAATTATACGCGATTGCAGTTACGAGGAAATCTAATTCAGGCGTTAAACTCGTATATCTACGTTACGGTAATTTCTCTGTTGCCAAAAATACATAATATCTGCCATCTTTAGACCACTGTGTCACTTAATTGCTCTCAAATTACTGGCATTTCGAATTTAACTTCAAGCAGAATTTGTTTATTCATTCAACATATCCAGTAACTTCATAAAAGTCAAGAGGACCGTGTAAACTATAACTTGCAAAGTGGACTTGAATTTCCTGTAATAAAATAAGCAATAACGTATACAAACTTATGAGAGTTTTCCTTGAGAATTCGACATTCCCTCAACGAGTCATTAATGTGTTCACAACAGTCCGTCATTGAATTCTGTCTTGAATTAGAAGCAGTTACTTAACATAGTCAAGACTATTTCTCTAAGATCCAGTTTCATATTATCTTCATATCTATGCTAGGTCTTCCTGTTTGTTTCTGTCTTTCAATAAAATAAGATGTACGAAAATCTAAGAACACGGCATCCGTGCTTAAACGATTTCTGGAGTAAATTCCTTGTCTGTTTCTTTCTGATATCTGGGATAAAACGCCATGCGTACTGTTACAGCTTATGTCCATGCAGGTATGTATGTACATATACGCAATTGATATGCTTGTACCTATGTGTGCGTATGTATGAATATAAATGCAGGTATTTGCATAAGAGTATATAGTTACCTATACGCTAATCTATTACAATGGGTACCGGGGTTCTTTCCCTGTGAGTAAAGCGGTCGGGGCGTGAAGTTGACCATATATCTCTTCTACAGCCGAGGTTAAGAAAGAATGGGTCCATAATTGTGCCCCCCTTCCCAAAAGCCTTCATGGCGTGTACAGTTAGAAATTTGCCTTTTTTATGTCAGTCTACACGGCATTGTATCCCAGAAGTATTTTGTTCGCATATTATGTTACAGCAGTGCGCCACGATGAGAGCAGTCAGCGTCTGTCTGATCCTGGTTATTGTGACGGCCCAAACGTCCCTCGCCAGGGTGTTCACTCCGTGCCAACTTCTGTCGGAACTCAGAAGGCACCGAGTTCCAGAAAACGAACTGGCAACCTGTGAGTTTAACGGCTCTAGATTTTTAAATGCAGTCGAAATCGTTTATTACGTCATGAAAGGGACGGAATAATTTGTGTCGTTATAAACGAGTGTTGTTATAACCGAGCAGAAAAATGTTATGGTTAATAGTGAGGAATTAATTGGAACCATAGAATATCTGACGCTATAGACGAGGTGTCGTATAAACCGATGTCGTTATAACCGGGTTCGACGGTATTTATTTCGCAGAAAACACAAGTATTCACTTCAAATTTCTCCAAGTAATTTGTTCGCAATATTTTCTCATAGTGCTCAACTTGAAGCTTAAAATAATTTTCCACCTAATATACTCAGTTCTTAAATTAAAATACAGCATCAAAACTAATTTTCGTTTAACTTACACATAACAAATATAAAGCGGTGGCTTACAAAAATCACAAAAATTGCTACCAAAAGTACTGCTTCTTGGAAACAGAATTCATTATGGACTACAACAGACTGGAAAATTAATTTACGACACGACTGAAAATTCCGATGTCACAAAATACAGATCTGGTAGTAACTGAGAGTACTCTCTCTTCAATCACCCCTTCGACAACATTTACTCTCCACGGCCAATCTCGCAGACTCGTGTCAGGTAATATGCATATGATGCACCACGAGTACTCCTTACGTACACACATTTTTCCTTCCATTCGTATTACATACAGAGCAGTAAAATTTGAAGTTTTCAGAGCACGTCAGTGTATTACGCTCCCTTCGCGAGACCTGCCGCGACATAGCAGTGTCTCGGGACCCTTTTCTTGTCTCCATTTCCAGCATATCAACACGTTCAAATGGTGGTCCTTTTTGTTAACACCCTCAGTAAACACCTCCCCCCCCCCCAAGAAAAGTATGCGTGTAAGAACACCCAAGACCATAAATTTAGCACGTGAAAACCTGAAAACTTTCACCATAATGTTCTTTTTTTAAAAGTCAAGAGGCTACTGGGAAGTCACAGAACGTAATACTTGCAAATAGTCAAGGAAAACTGCAATGTTATAATGTTAGACGTCCAACTGTTCAGCCTTCTAATGGGTAAGTAAAAAAGAACAGACTCTGTAGACGCCAGTTTTTAAATAAACAACCATTTATCATTACTGCATTTTTCCACCCATTTTACACGGTCATGCTCAAAGGACATTCTTTCGAAAACATTTACAACTTAGCATTTTACCAATTTCTTTTTCGAAACAATATTTCATGAGGATAAACAAGTAAAATGTGTCGAAACATGTCGAAGTAATAAAAGGTTTTGATCTAAGAACTAGTGTTTAGAGTGTTGGATCTTTTGACTTACAGAAAGTTACACAATCTTGAAAACATTACTTGTATTTGTGATATCCATGTCACTTGCCTTTCAACAGGGATATGCATAGCTCAGCGTGAGAGTGGACTGAACACGGCCGCTCTGAGCAGAGCCAATAGCGACGGAAGTAGGGACAACGGTATATTCCAGGTAAGCGGGTAGATTATTCTACAATAATAAAAAGTCACGTGTTTCCATTGTAAAAGCCTCCACAATCATAGAGTATGGAATTTCTTCAGAAATTAATGTCCGCTCCTCTGTTCAATAAATTCATTAGCCTGTAAAAGAAAAGCCCACCACTGTTCGCTCTCCTGAGACATAAGTCCATTCTGCAAAGTTACCTAATGTTTTTCTCAGCTACACTTTTAATATTATCGCCTATCTACACCTACGTCTCCTAACGCACATTACAAGTTAATTTATATTTCCAGATCAACAACAGATATTGGTGCAGAGACAATGGCAGAGGCGGGGGATGCAACCTTAATTGCGCAGGTAAGTGCAGAACACACGTCGGTAGATACTCACTTCACGGCCTTCGTTGCCAAGTGTACGGTAAAGTTTAGTTACACCTTACTGGTACATCTGATTATTCTTTGATATCAGAAGGCACAAATAATATTCGTGTTTGATGTAAGATTAAAATTATTAAATAAGTCTTTTACACGCCCTGAAGTCATAGGGATAGTGGAGGTACCGCTCCACTAATCCTTAATCTCAGCACTTGATGAAGGTTAGTGATCAGATTTCACGTCAGCTTTATCCCCCGAGTAACAGCCCTCGATACCCCATATTTCTTTGAGAGGGATTTGTTCTACAACTTACATTATCTGCTACTGGATAATAAATGATATACCGTACGAGACAAAATTAACCTCTAAATTATGAACATTTAGTACAATTCTGAATAACCAATATACGTAATTTAAAAGGGGGGCTTTCAAAAATAGCCTTTCTACCTTTGTAGGAAGCACTAATGTAAGTACTGACTTGCAAGTAGTATGACAGTTCGTAGTGTGATTATTTAAGGCCTGTGACACTGGTTAATATGTTGATATTACGCAGTGCCTGAGGCATAAGTGATACAAAGAAACTTTTGGGAGTTGTTATACATTCAACCTCAGGTGTTCATACTGCCAGAAGAAAATATCCAAATATTCTTAAAAGCCCAGTTGTAACGAGTACCTTCACTGGAATATGAGGGTAGAATTACTTCATATGTATTTTGGTTATTAAATATAAGTCACACTGCAACAAGTGCCCAATATTCGAGTCGTATCAGTAAAAATTCGTATTTAACGATTTTGACCAAAGTTAAATTTGGACACCACATTTCCATAAAAACTTGGAATAATAAATTTAGCTGAAAACTTTTATTTAAACTGTAACAAAGGAGAATAAAAACCTCGTCACTTTACTTCTAGCTCTCAGAAACAACGACATCACTGATGATATCAGATGCGCCCAGCATATCAAGCGAGTTCAGGGATTTGGTGCATGGACCACTTACAGAGCTTACTGCACCAACAGTGTCCGGCCCAGATGCTGAACCGTCGTCCGAAATACATTAGCTTATTCACAAGCTAAAGATGTCTTATCGAAGAATAATGCACTCAAAGTGTATTCTTAATTACAGGTGGAGGGTAAAGGGTGTTAAGTTCAGCAAGTGATCTAGACATAACTTTGGGAACAAGTTCTTAATATCTGTGGCCACCGATAATTAACCAGTTTTTTAATAGCTACGTGTTTTCTTTGTTGTTTTATCCCTTACGTGACATTTGAAATTCCGTAATGAAATTACCTAAATGTAGTTTGGATTTTAAAAAAAACAAGGAGAAAAGGAAACGGAAACACGTAGCCCATATTTCACTGAATATATTAACATAATACACAACTGGTACCTCCTCTTAAATTCTATCTGTACGTATTTGTATCGTTTTTAATGTGTTATAAAAGTACTATTTAAAATATCTCACAAAAAACTGTCATTTATTTTTAGTAACAAAGTGTAAGAGAATTTATTGCAACGAACTGTAACCCTGAAATGGCATAATCCTTCTTATCGATTAATAAAATTGTAAATACAAACAATGTTTTATAACCTGACGTAAGTCCCGCAATTTTCCTAAGCATTAATGCTCGACTAACTTCGCAGCAAGTAATCAGACGCTATATGTCAGCAAGCAGAACACATTTCAAGGCACCGTTTTTCCTGTTAAATTTCTATAAATTTTCTGAAACCTTAGTACAAAGTTTGGTGATACTCTTTTATTTTTCCAGTGTCTGTCACATTTTATCAAAATTAGGACAGTCTGCTTTTACAAACTTCACGGCAAATATAAAAAAAAACACAATTTTAATGCTCAAATTTTTGAAGTCAACAGTTTGTTAGAAGGCGCGTTTCTTCTTCCCAATGCGCACACATGTTTCCAGCCAGATTATTCACTATAATTTTATAATATTTTGTATTCTTTATTACAAGATTGTAAGATTTGAAGTATTTCTTCTTTAATGGCTCGAGAGATGATGTCTCTATGTACGTATACAGAATATATAAATATAACATATATGCTGATTCTGTAATAATTACCAATTCTGTAAGGAGACAAAGTGCATATGTAACCTGCAAATTTATCCGTTATGCATGCCTACTAAATAGCGAATCTCAATTCGATAAGGATATCGAAACAACCTATGGTTTATAGGGTACTTCTGACCTACATTTCCTCTGTAATATACTTCTGATATTTTGCCACAGAATGTATTTCACTCTTTTCCTAATTAGGACGCTGCGAACACGCTTTTACAACGTAGAAGCCGACAGCCTGGAATACTTCCGCTCTTACGCCGCGGTTAAGCAGCAACATATAAAGGACTGTTGTATGAAAAAAATAGAATGTTCTGTCTTTAACGTTCCCTGTATCCTGACACCGAGCTAAGTCGGCACACACAAATATATTTAATTTATTCCATGTTACTGTCAATATGTTAGGCCGCCATGACTTTTAAATTCCTCTACCAGTATATGAGTACTTGCGTAAAATTTGAAATATTGTTCCCATATTTTATTGTAATTACATTTGTACGTTGTAATATTCCTGCCTCATTATAGTGTCCAGGTCCTATGTGTTGCGATACTGACATGAAAAACATTCATATCCCAAGGGAAGAAGGTGTAGTACTTCTTTTGCTTGTACAAAAAACACAACTCGAGAATAACTGAGCCTCACAATATACAGTATATGTTGAGATGAGGAAAGGTCTAATTATAACAACACACAGGGAGATCTATGGCGCTAAAAGCTAGTGCTGTATAGGGCCTCTTGCTTCTTCTTTACCGGGTTTGCGAATACTATTTGTGGGCATTTTGTAGGATTCTTTGGACGGGAGATCGGACCAAGGCAAGATTCTACTTACAGGGGGGGGGGGGGGACAAACATAAAAAAAACATGCTTACATACCCCTAGTGGTATTTGAGCCCACGACTCGTAAAAGACGGTAGACGCCTTAAATCGAGCCGCTGATATGATTCGCAGTCACAAGAATAGACGTGGTAAACGCAAAAATGATGTCCATTTCCACGCCATGAAGATACAGTATGTAGGGGAGTGCAGAGAATTCGACACTTCCATACACAACGGTGTGTTCGTACTTTGCGACTACCGTCATGGAGCACAGGCCTCTTTGAGACTAACGATGCTGGAGAAAAGTGCATAATGAGAATGCCAGATTTTAGTCTTCCGTCGCCGTGCCATTGACATGTTAGACTGTGGCGTGGCGTAGGTTGTAAAGCGCCGGGCAAAATGACAAGTTTCATAATGAGTACCGTTTAACAAATATCATTATGGTGACTAAATTAAGGAGGGCCGATCCCAGTGGCTGCGCGGTCTAAGGCGTGGGTCTGCAGCTGCTCGCTTACTGGGATTGTGGGTTCGAATCCCGCCGGGGGCATGGATGTCTGTCTCTTGTGAGTGTTGTGTGTTGTCAGGTAGAGGTCTCTGTGACGGGCTGGTCCCTTGTTCAGAGGAGTCCTACCGAGTTTGGTGTGCCTACAAAAGTGTGTGATCGTGAAGCCTCGAAAAATGAGGCAGCCTAGGCCCCCAAGGGGCTGTCGAGTCATTGGGGGGGGGGGGATAAGGAGGATGGGATGACTGGGCAAGTGCCACAGGTACAAGAAAATTGGGAATTTATGTAAAATATTAGATGCAAAACTTAAGAGAAAATAGCACTTGGAAGACATAGAGAGATAGCATTCTGATAAACCTTAAACAAGTATTACGTGAGGTTGTGAAATGGATTCATCCTTTTTAGAACAGGGCTCAGAGGCGAGTTGTTGTAAGTATGGTAATGAACTTGCAGACTGAATGAGAAGAATCTTTTAGCTTCAGAGGAGTAACTCTGTTTCATGGAGTTAGACACTGGTTTGAGAGGGCTTGTTACTACGCTTACCTACAAAAGTTGTCAAATTATTCACTGGACCAGATAACCTGTCTCCTTCTGATAGGTATGCAAGGCACTGCTGTTGAATTTCTGTACTCGTTGAAATCAATAGCAGCAAGTTTGCCGTTGCTAGGCTTATTTGAGGCAGAACCAACCGCAAACCGTTACCTTAGAAACCCATTCTGGAAATCTCGAAGAGATAAATATAAGTCTGTCTGATCTATTGTATAGTTATTGATGAAGCCAAGAAAGCGATTGAAAATCTCGAAAGATACATAAAATGCTGCTTCAGAGAAGTATGTCGACTATTTTCTTGGCATTACTCCATGGACTTTGAATATTGTCTCCTGTTAAAAGTAATAAAAATGATAAAAGCAATAGTACAATAGTTGTTCTGTCATCCTGACTGGAAGGGGGGGGGGGGGGGGAGGGGGTAGGAGGTGTGGTATAAATGACCCTGGATTTCGGAGGGTCTAGTGGACATTTCATGGTGTAGGTAAAAACAATAAAAGTACCTAAAGTATAAATTCTTAAAGGGGAATATTACATAACAATAATAATTTTTTCAGGCTGTCCTTGGGTGGTCCAGACCATTCAAAGTATCACCCGGAGGAAGATCTGATTATTTTCGTTGCGAAATTGACCGGACCCTCCGAGGATGCAAATGACGGCAGTCCGAAAAACTGAGGCTTAGTCTACACAACGTTTCGGGGGCAGAATCAGTCCACGTCTTCAGGAGAACATCTGAAATATAAACTTAGAACCTAGTGTCTACATCTGATCCAGAAAGTGAGGGTAGCTATGCTCATCCAGACCAATCTTAAGTCTTAACCTTATCTATTTACCTGAAGTTGGAGATCGATTCTGTATCATAAACATAATGTCTCATTAATATTTGTTATGCGTATTATCTTCTAACACAAGGCAATGGAAAATGTCAATGGATTAGGCTAAGAGATTAGGCAATTACAAGCGGGATATACCACGGACAGTGCCTAAGAGAGTGTTTTTATTTTCAATAGTCACAGAAGTCTACCTTCTTCAAGTGTAAACCCTCAAATACCTGAACTACATATTTGTTGGACTTTCCTGCTTTCTGCTTTTATTTTCAACCAAAAAGTTTAAGAAGACGACGTTTCTTCCTTTATCAGGTACAACATAGTTAATCCACTCTGTTGGGTCCACGACACTGAGCTTTAGACAAATACAATCAGAACAACATAATGATTGTTTGTTGTAATTCAGCACAGGCCGCCGAGGCTAGAAGAAGTCAGTAGATAACTATAAGTTGAGAATATAGCTAATATTGTCTGTTTCGGTACTGAGTGCAGAGCGTAGTTCTTCTAAATTAGAACTAATAAAAATTTACGATCGACCGTGGCAGACGACAGGCTTTCTGAACTCGCCATTTTATCTATTGGCAATCACGTTGCTCGGAATGCAGTCCCGTCATGTGGTATAACGTACTTTATAGCCTTATAAGCTTGAGGATGGCAATGGGAAATTTGTATTATAGTTAGTTTTATGTATCATATATACATTTTAAATATAAACCATTATAACATTTAAAAGAGAACTCTCCTATTTCCCAGCGATAAAATGTTTGGCCTTTGAAGACTTAATCATAAAAGTGTTCCGCCGAAGAAGTTCACAAAACACTTTCCGCGCAGGTCAGAGCCAGGAGGCCCACAGAATGTGATCCGTAAAGAGCGGACCAAAGTTTGGGCCAAACCTGATAATAACAATTTAAGTCAGTATAACTGAAAACACCAATAATACTCATATGGCTGCCGTAAATATTTCTGAGGACGCAACAATTCTAGAGACCCTTAAATGCAGGGGTTTAAATATGTATGTGTGATTGGACTTCGAAGGTACGCAACTTGTATTAATATCACTTATTTTGTAGAATGTACAAGGACAGTTTCTGCCTATACTGAGTTTTCCGTTTTACAATAATACATAACGAAATAACTGGTTCATAAAAAGTGAGCCAAAATAAAAGAGATCAAAACTCTATAAATTCTACACAGTCCACCTCCTTTTCTTAAGGAAAGAAAGATTGCTTATAGCATAAACAAGCTGTGCGTCTCCCAGTTTCACCTTTGAATCAGCTGACCAGTATTCACGAAACTTGCTACGGACCTTTTGCCACTAAAGGCCAAAGAAAAGCTGTTATATTTCAATTCTCTGCACTCGATAATAACAATATGGCGGACGCAAGAATTTCTGAGGCGACAGCGACTCTAGTGACACTTAATACAAAGCCCTGAAATGATGTGTGTTAATACATCTTCAAATAATATACAACTTTTCTTAGGGCAGTGTTTTGCAGAATTTAAAACAATAAATACGATTGCAGAGTAAATGGGTATCCATATTTAGACTTCAGTTTAATGGCAATAACTAACACAAATTGTGCAGGCCAAGCATTTGAATTTTTCTACAGAGATATATCATAAAATTATCTACAAATTTGTGTAAAATATTTTTATTGTTTTCTTCTTAACTAATAATTCTTTTCAAAAACCAACAGCAATGTTGATGATGATGATGATGATAATAATAATAATAATAAAGTAATAATAACGAGCTTTTGACTCGACTAAAATTGCTACTTCTGCACATTTGCACAAAACCTAGAACGCTATCACCTACGCTAAAATAAATATTGTTTCTGAATTACAGACTTACATTACCTAAAAAGGATTAAGTGCGAATGATTTCTAGTGACATTTTGCAATCAGAAAGTATTTTTATATTTTCTATTTGCTGCTTCTTTTCATACTAACAGTTAAAAACATGGCGACAATACAAGTCTTTGAGAAAACATTCAAAACTAACGTAGCCAGAATCGGAACAAGTGGAAAATTATTCACAGGAATTATTGATTCTAAAACATTATTATTAATGTATAGCTACTGCTTGTCTCAATTTGCATAATGAAGCAGGTATATTTCAAAGAGAGTAGACCTTATGAATTCTTTCGATAGCAGCTCATTTTCGAATCATGTGCATAAAATATAAACTTACGACGTCATTGAAATTTATATTATGTTACACTTTATGTGAAAATTTATGCTTAATTTTGGGTTTTTCATTTTAAGGGGACTTTCTCTGTACCATTTCTATCTTAGCGGTGAATGAGAAACGTGGCGATCAAAAACGTTGAATTATGAATTATATTATGTAGAAAGAAGTTGAATATCCGCAAATTTTATAGTTTAAAAAACGGAGGTAAATGAAAATAAGAGTTGGGTAGACTATAATGACAGAGATTCTTCATGAATAACAGAATATTGAATAATGTGTCATTCATTGTGTATGGTTTTTCTACATTCATAAGAAATAAGCGTTACGCTGAAATGTAGACGATTTCTTTCCTTATACCTCTTGCCTCTGATGAAAAAGAGAAACCATGAAGAAATAAGAGAACTTCTGTTGTAATGGTTTCACTTCCGGTGTCACAACACATTAAATTCAAAAGAAGAATGCACACTAAAATCTCTCCTTCAGGGTTGCAGAAAAAAAAAACAAGCCAATTTGGCTTTTCACGAAAGAGAATTAATGCTTATGTAATCGTATACCATGCAGACTTTGTAAGAGGGCCTTTTTTGTGATAAGGCTTATTTGACTGACAGCTATTCGCACGGTTGACATATGAAGGTGCACAATGCCATTTAAAAATAATGTGACCTATACCTTCCGCGCCGTTGTCATGACTACAGGTTCAGGACCATCTAGAAGTTGTCTAAATTGAAAGCAAGTCTCGCAGAAGACACCAACTCTCTTTTCTGTGACGTTTCGTGTCACGTTTGTAAACTTGTGGCAAATGTTGTATTTTAAAATTTTCATCTCAAGACAGAGATATACGTATTAAACCAAAAAACGAATCTGTTATTAATGATAAGGTACTCAGGTTTCCCAGTAAAACAAAAAAATTAATTTCACAATTTCCCGCGGTCACCATGTTATTTAGTATTTATTTATTCTCATTTTATACGGGGTATTTACAATTATACACAGGAAAAAAATTATATATCTAGGGTATATAGGCCTTTATGTTACAGCTGTTCTGTTGTTAAAAATATTGTGCATGTAATGTTATTTTCCATGATAAACGGTTTGTACTTTTATAGTAGCACTTTTTGAAACATGTGCGCAATGCCCAGTATGATGTTTTCTTATTGTTATTATTTTTAACATATTATTTTTTATTATTTATTATTATTATTATTTATTATTAACATATATTATTATTATTATATATTTTATCGTGTAGTTTGCCATCAAGCTGTTTATGAATGCTTAATAAAGCCCAACTAAATTGAATATAAATTACATACTTTCAAAAAAACTATAGAAAGACCAGGATAGTAAATTATACAGTGGTTCATATCAGAAAATCTTTGCCATGTTGATATTGATGATGTAGAGTGTCTGTGGAGGCTGCAGCTCAGAGATCGGATACTCTTCAGGGAATGGAAGTCAGACAGTCAGGCAGGCAGCAGGTGACTTTGATCAGTACAGTCAGCCTTCCAATACACCATCAGGCAGTCCTTATCTCCAAATTGCGAATAACGGAGTTCTACCTGCCCATTACTCCGAACAAATTAGTTATACGTGCCCATTACTCCGGACAGCAGAGTTCTACCGGTTCCAAAGCATAAAAAACAGCGGTCTTCCCTCACTCTACCCTCACCACACAATGCATGAAGGAGTTTAGCTGCACCATATTTTGAGTAACGGAGTTGCAATCACACCATAGTCCACGTAACGAAGTTATACTCGTACAATAGCTCAAGTACCGGTGCTATACTCACACCACAGTGCACGTAACGGAACTATAATCGCACAATAGCTCAAATACTACTACTACTACTCCTCCTTGGCTCTACGGTCCTCTGAGAGCCTTGGCTTCCTTCAAGATATTTGCCCATTCCTATCTATCCACTGCTTTCCTTCGCCATGCCCTCACTTTCAACTGTTTCAAATCCTTCTCAACGTCCTCCAACCATCTCAATCTTGGTCTTCCTATCGTTCTCCTTCCTCCTGGTTTGCCATCTAACACTCTCTTTATTAATCTGTTGTCGTCATTCTTATCATATGTCCTAACCACTGTAACCTTCTCCTTCTAATGTCCGCTACTATATCTGGGTCTTTTTATAGTACTTGCAGTTCGTGATTGGTTCTAATTCTCCAGTATTCATTCTCCACCACAGGTCCATGGATGTATCTTAATATCTTCCTTTCCCATGTGTTTAATCTTATCTTATCTGCTTCCGTCAAGGACCATGCTTCACTTCCATACATTACTATTGGTTTTAACAGTGTCTTGTATATCTTTGTTTTGACTGCTTTACTAACTGCCCTTGACTTAAAAATATGTTTTAAAGCATAGCAGCATCTATTACCAGCAGTGATCCTCGCTTTTATTTCTTCCTTTATTTCATTCTTTGAAGTTATAATTGATCCTAGGTATTTGAAACAGTTGACTTCCTCAAAGCGCATATCATTTATGACTAAAGCCTGTTCTACGTATATTTGTTTTCCTCGTAATCTTCATATACTTCGTCTTCTCCTGATTTACAATAAGTCCCGCTGTTTGTGCTGTTTCCTGTAATTGTGTAACCACTTCTTCGATCGCACTCACCGATCTTCCAAGTATTACAACATCATCAGCATAGGCCAGATACTGCCTTGTTCTATTAAATATTGTTCCTTTAGGGTATATTTCTATGTTTCTTTCACACTGTTGACACCGTGCATCTTCGTCATATTAAATTAAGTTACAGACCAACTGATGCACACTAAAACTAAAAGTGCTTTTAGTGTGCATCAGTTGGTCTGTAACTTAATTTAATATGACGAAGATGCACGGTGTCAACAGTGTGAAATTTATAAGTGCTCAACAAGCAAGAAAAGTATACAAAAAGTGGTTTTAGTGTGCATCAGTTGGTCTGTAACTTAATTTCTTATTATTTTTTCCAAGACCACGTTGAATAGGACCGTAGACAATGCATCTCTCTGCTTTAATCTCTTTTTACCTGCAATACCTCAGACATCTGTCCCTGTATTTTAACTTTACTTTTTGAATTTTCCAAAGTCATCTTAATCAGACTGACCAATTTATTTGGGATGCCAAACTCTTTCAAGGTATTATATAAAAACCTTCTATCCACAGAGTCATATGCCTGTTTAAAATATAAAAATAGTAAATGTAACTCAAGTTCATACTCATTAGATTTTTCACATATTATTCTCAGCATAGATAAATTATCTATCGTTGACCGACCTCTCCTAAAACCACATTGATAATGACCTAAAATTTTTTCCGTATGTGGATCCAGCCGTTCATACAGTAAACTGGTAAAAATTTTGTAACATATATTTAAAAGTGATATTCCCCTGTAGTTTGTGCATTGCAATTTATCCCCTTTTTTATAAATTGGGCAGATTACTGAAATGTTCCAATCCTCTGCATTTTCTCTGATATCCATATTGCCTGAATCAGCTTGTATAGTTCCTCCCACAGTTTCATGTCTCCATTCTTTATCAATTCGGCACATATCCCATCTTGACCTGGTGCTTTGTTATTCTTTAGGTTTTTAATACTTTCAAATACATCCTCTTTTTTTGGAGGGACAATAGTTCAAATACCGGCGTTATACTCAGGCCATAGCGCACGTCACGCAGTTATTCGCACAATAACTCAAGTAACGGAGTCATACTCAAACCATATGCACGTAACGGAGTTGTACTCCCATCACAGATCACGTAACCTAGTTATACTCACACCACAGTGCACGTAACGGAGTTATATTCGCACAAAATATCACGTAACCGAGTTATACTCACACCACAGTGCACGTAACGGAGTTATATTCGCACAAAAGATCATGGAACCGAGTCATACTCACAACGTAGGGCACGTAACGGAGTTATACCCGCTCATTGTCAGAAAAAAAGGAAGATATACCAACCCCTATTGTAAACAGTGACGTTCTGCTCACTCGGTAGTGTAAATAACGGAACAATGTCACTCAATAATGCAAATAACAGAGTTATTCCAAGTAAAATTTGCAAAAAAGAGTTAGACCCATTTCGTTTTATAAATAACTGTTTAATTGCACAGCAAGCGCATAACGGTTTTATCTACCAGACAAAATCAGTCTAGATGAAGGCAGATTCTATTCAGACACCTCTAAACAAAAGCCAAATCTGTTCTAGTCTGAGGGTGTTAGAAAACCTGTAAAGGTCTCCGAAAAACCAATTGCATTTATATATTCATAATAATTTCATGCGATAATTTCAGGCTTTCATGGCGGTGACTGAAAGGCTGGCCTACTGCCTTTTGGGATTTGATGACGTGAAGTCTGTTAGAAGTGTGCCGATATTTCAAAGCAACATCTTGCTTCCTTCATTGAAGGTAGATTCCGGCAACAGTTTCTATTTAAACGTCGTTACACTGCTACAAGACTTCACGACGTCACATCTAAGAAGACAGCAATATTCGCATTTTCCGTATTTTCTAAAAATTGTGGCATCCTCCGTAAGGCCGTCATTAATACAGAAAAATGTTCCTCTTATCGAAATATTGAGATTCTAAAGTAACGATTCTTATAAAAATCCCAGTACCCATAGGCAGTTGAAAACCCAGTCGCGGCAGCTGTTAGCTGTGGACGTCAGGCAGTGATGACGTCCTACCATCCGCCACCAACGATGTGGTGTTCAGGCGTCCTGATACCGGTACACTCTTGCGTCACTGCGACAATTAATGTTGCAGACGTTAGGCAAAAGGGGAGGGGGGAGACGAGAATTATAGTTTTTTTTTTTGGAGGAATAAATTATTTAAATTCCACTCGTTCAGTTTTACATGTTCATAAATTATTTATTTGAGACCTATTCTAACATTATCGTCCAAACTGCAGTCCAGGCGACTGTCGGGAGCGCGGCGGAAGCAGCTCATTAATAAGAGAAGGCGGTGGCGAGAAGTAGTGGGGGTGTGAACAGACCCCACTCTTACTCGAGTATTCCACCTTCGATGAACCTGATCAAGAAACGGCTGTGGCTGCAGACTTGACAATTGAAAGACTAAGGGTTAGCACAACAAGCCTAGGGCTGTGGTGCGTCCGGAGCTAATGCCGACGGGCCCATAGAGGGGCTGTACGCTCTGAGCCTTGCGCTGTCTCCTCTGATGAGGACAGACTGGCTGCAGGTGTGACCAAACTGCAGACCAGGCGACTCTCGCGAACGCAGCGGAAGCAGCTCATTAAAATAAGAGAAGGCGGTGGCGAGAAGTAGTGGGGGTGTGACCAGACCCCACTCTTACTCGAGTATTCCACCTTCGATGAACCTGATCAAGGAACGGCTGTGGCTGCAGACTTGATAATTGTAAGACTAAGGGTTAGCACAATAAGCCCAAGGCTGCGGTGCGTCCGGAGCTAATGCCGACGGGCCCATAGACACAGAAGAAGAAGAAACATTAACGTCTCTTTGTCCCCGGTCTTGAAAGAGATATCACTATTACATGTAGGTTAACTTTCTTTCCATTTAACATCCCACTTCCTTCTTTGTCTTCTAGGAAGTTGTTTCCGAAAAGAATAACCAACAAAATGCGTTTTATTTCTTCTTTATCCTTTTATTGCCTTCTCTGTTTTCTAAGAATTTGCTTTCGCAAAGGTATCACCATCAGTATATTACTACAACTTTCCAGTTTTTATCATGTAATCTCCTCAGTCTTCCAAGACTTTGCTTTCCGAGAGGTGTTACTATCAAACGTCCGCCGTTTCTTTATGTCGTGTCTGTTTTTTTTAACTACACCTTTATATCGCAAGAACTTCTCCGAAGTAACTAAACCGGTAACACTAGGAGAGGGGAATAAACTTATGTGTTTGTTATTTGTACATCATTTCCACTTAAGAGAACAGTCTCCAAATGAATACACACACAGACACACAGACACACACACACACACTCACAAACCATTTCAATATCTCGCGCTTTAGCTGCGGCTAACCCGATCTTTCGAAAATACCGAGCCAATAATATAGAGATTATGTTCAGTACTGTGGGAAGGAGGAAATGTAATCAATTTTTAGATTATTTAACGACGATATTAGTAACGGTACTACATAATATCGAATGATCTAATGATCGTAAACTGTGAATTGCAAATGAAGGGGGCGGGAGAAGTCTTGGCGTAACTGACGCCCTTATCACTACATTTCCCTGGATAGGCTCATGAAAACCATGGAAGTGTCAGTCAGGATTATTGGTGTGCCGATCGAAATTTGAACCAGGTCCTTCCCGAATACGAAGCAGAATCCTTAGTACTGAGCCAAATTGTTATTTAATGAAACTGAAATACTGACCAAAACGTAAGTACATAACAAGAGAACTGTTGAAGGATAAAGAAATTTTCATAAAATCCTCGACGTGGGCTCTCCCGTTACTATTAGTTATTACTTGCTTTCATGTTCTGTTGTTCATTTCCTTCTTCAGGAAATTCGGTATCACGGTCTCGAAGGAACATAGTCCTACAGCTTTCACCTTCAGGGTACACTTTAGATTTAAATTCATTTAAGGAATTTAATTACAGAACGTTAACAACTTTCTTAAATAATGAAAACCTTGGTAAAAGCCATAAAATTCAAATCTCCTTAGCATCTATGGCTTCTGTATGAAATATTTTCCATTATTTAGCAAAATCAAGAGGGAAAAGAATATTGTCTGACCATTTTCAGCGTGGTATCTGCAGTGAGATAAAATGTGCAAAATTACGAGCACAGCTGCTTGTTTGAGGAAACTGAATATCGCGTTCAATGACGCGCAGAAAACATGTTGAAAAGGAAACATTGCGATGCCCGTCCGAATCCCTTTCGGAACACCAATTATACTGTCACGGTTTATCTCAGTCCCTCCGTGCAAACCCCGAGCTAATACGTCACATTAGGCCACACCCATCACCCTCTTTCGACGCTGTTTTGTCTGAATTAATGACAGCGATCTTAAATAAACCACAAAATGAGGACAAAGAGGAACATGAAAATGAAGAACGCATTTACAAGATACGTATACTCCACTGGAGTAAACTTCAGGTTGGTTTTGCTATTAGTTTTGCTATTAAACACTTAAAAATAAGAAATTTCAGTTTTAAAATCTTGAAGAGTAATTTAATAAAGCAATGGGATATAAATGTACAGTGTTTTGATTATATGACCCTGCGTAAACCCGTCATATGCTCTGACTTATTCTAAAACCTCTCGGTTTTACGAGCATATTCGCAGAGTCATACATTAAAAACGCGTATTTATTGATAACTTAGGAAGTTGTGTGTTTGTATGCGCTTTGTTTTGCTTTAAAAATGTAAACAATACACAGTACGGGTTGTATTACAAATGAGTAGACCCATTTCTATGAAGCAACATACAATCTTCTTGCTGCACATGCGGTGGAGGAAGCAAGGCTGCGGTAAACACTTTCCCTGCCCCCCCCCCCGGCCCCACCGCATCTAGCTTTCTGTTGACCTTATTCAATGTCAGCACAGGTCACGGTTCGACAAAGTTACGAAACACACCATTAATTTATTTGAAGTCTCATTAAAGATATAATTAGCACAAACAAACTGCATACTGCGGCGTTTTTCAAGGGAAAATTAATTGTGCTCAGGTGTCAGTCATTCATGCGATGCTAGAAAAGGGAGTGTTTGTAGTCTACAATTCAGAATCCAACAGTTAAGCATATTATTTCTATTTTAAAATAGCATACATCCAATTTTTTTCTCATGCCTCGACAGCCCTAGTGGGCGTAGGCCTATCTATGCCGTTTCTCGATCACACTCAGACATATCACACGTAGTAAGACTCCTCTGGACGAATGATCGGCCCGTCGCAGAGACCTCTACCTGACAACACACAACACTCACAAGAGACAGACATCCATGACCCCTATGGGATTCGAACCCACAACCCCAGTAAGCGAGCGGCCGTAAACCCAGGCCTTAGACCGCGCGGCCACTGGGATCGGCATGTATCCCACTGGACACACATTAAACTAATTTTCAGGTGTTCTACCTCATTGCTTGTAGTTACCAAGGGACTGTAAAGTTGCTGTTATGCACGATATGAAGGCATACAGGGGAAGTGGAGTTATAGCTCCACTCATTCTTAAACTCGGCACTAGATGGAGACGAGTATTCAGCGTCAAGCCCCAGCCTGTAGGAAGAACCCCGGTACAAATTGAGCAGAATGCTGGGTGAGCCTTGGAGCCGGTCTAGGTGTTCTGGGGAAGAGTAAATCTCTTGCATTGCCCAGAGACTGAACCAAAATCTGCAAAATTTTCCCGGTAGGGATCCTTTACGTTTCACTCGCGTTTTGCTACAATCTACTAAATGTCGTGACGTAAGGCGACTGGCATAAATCGTCTTTATTTAAACTTCAAAGCCTACCACAATGACATATCTTAAACTGCTGTGCAAGACACAAGCAGCCATGGGTTCTTCGTCTCTGTGTTTAGAAATCAGTCAAGTGTGGCCACAAAATAACCTAAATTTCTGGGTTAGAATACCAAAAGCATTCTCTAAAACCCGGCATGATATTTGAGTCCATAGTTATGAAGTCGCTTGCTCTTCTTCTTGTCATTTCGGACTGACATTCTAAAAAACAAGCCCTGAATTTTCCTGATTTTCCGTACTAATTATTACTTAAAATTCTAATATTTCAATAGACTACTGCACTAAATTCCGAATTTCCGAAACTGATTCGGTCGCTGAATTTTGCCCTAAAGCCCATGAGGTAACACGGGTTCCCCTATCTGATGGTAACTACTAAGCTGTGGAGCGAAAGTTGGAGATTTTCCACCTAAGAAAATACGTGCTCTCGAAATTTCAAAATCTCGAGTTTCACTTTCTTGCCCTATTCGAAAAATCCTACTACGCTGACATTGACTAATGTGTTCCTCTCTATTAGCCGCTTTGTGTCGCTCATCGCTCACCTAAAACTCCTAAGTAGCTGCCCTTTGGATTTTGCCTAACCTCGCCTCTTTGGCTAACGCCTATCCCAGTTAATTCCCAACATCATACAAAGTATGAATTTACCTATCTATCCAGCTATGAGCATTCTGTTCAATGATCCAACACAGGGTGTACGGTAACAGAAACTTAAAGCTATTCCAGGTGACAATTGTTGCAACACATATATTTTTGTAACGTGCAAAATAAGTTGTTCGGCTTGTGTCCATACATGAAAATCCGCAGGGCAGCGGAAGATAATATCAGAATTTATCCTAGAGAAATAGATTGTAAGGAGCTGAACAAGACTGAACTGGACCTAAACACTTTCCAGTGTACAGTTTATATGATGGTGTAATAACACCATCATATAAACTGTGGGCCAGTGTTTCCTCAATATCGAGGCTACACGATCATGCTCAGACACAACACACTCGGTAGGACTTCTCCGAACGAGTAATCGGCCCGACGTAGAGACCTCTACCTGACAACACACAACACTCACACGAGACAGACATCCATGCTCCCGGCGGGATTCAAACCCACAATCCCAGCAAGCGAGCGGCCGCAGACCCGCGCCTTAGACCGCGCGGCCACTAGGATCGGCAGTGTTGCAATCAGTAGTCAGTAACTCCATGTCAGCAAAGAGAATACACTCATCCCTCAATATTTCTGCAAAACCACATTAAAAATACTAAAACTTTTTTGGGGGGCGGTGGATTATTCGTGAATTTTTGCTTTTCTTTTCGGGGGTATTGGAACCTAACCTCCGCGAAAAGCGAGGGATGAGTGCATGTTATAATACAGTGATATTACAGTTACAGTTCTCGAAATTTCCCGAAACTCAGATACAGTATCTGCTAACATATGTTGTCCCACTCCTGTGATATTATATGTACTACTTTAATAAATGTCAGGCCAAATGTTACCAAAAATCTAGTTTTAATGTTAAAATATTACAAAACAACAATTTAGAAAGAGCGTTTCTTCTTCCGAATTTGCCAGACAGATAATCCATTTTGCTTTTCCTGTGTTTTTACTTTTCTTTGTAATAAAGTAAGAAACTCAAGTACCTCGTATCCTCTTCTTTAATCGCTCAAGAGGTGACGTCTGAAATATTTAAGGTGTACACTACTCTTACGTTTTTATTAAAAATATAAAACTTTTTACATGTTTCGGCCCTTTCCAGTCGTAACATATACACTTCTTACTGAAGCACAGCGGGATTTTACTTCTTAAGATTGACATTTGCCGATCCAGTGGCCGTGCCGTCTAAGGCGTGGGTCTTCGGCCACTCGCTTGCTAGGATCGTGGGTTCGAATCCCACCGGGGGCATGGATGTTTGTCTCTTGTGACTGTTGTGTGTTGTTGTCAGGTAGAGGCCTCTGCGACGAGCCGATCCCTCGTCCAGAGGAGTCCTACTGACTGTGGTGTGTCTCTCAGTGTGATCAAAAGAAATTACAAACCTCGACACTGAAAAGGGAAAACCGGAGTAGGTAAAAGAGGACGACTTAAAAAAAAATTGACATTCGCATGAGTGGGAGGGGAGAGGAAAAGAGGCTGAAGTGTAGCGGAATTTGATGACGCAGTAAAGGCTGCAGTACGGCGAGATTTTGTTTATAGACTTAAGATATACAGGACTGAATAAGAAGCACAGAGTTTAACGTGGAATTTGTATAACAAATGCCGATTTTTTAACGTTGCCTATTCCTAAAGCTGAGGTCCCGATTTCGATGACGTATGTTACTGACTGAAGCATGAAATTCGCTTGATAACTATTTAAACATTAAATTCCTACAGCACAGCAAACACACTGCTTCTCCATTACAAAACTCAACCGGTTAATATTGTTTAGGGTAATAACCGCTGATTATTCTGAGTAAAATACCATAAACATAAGTACACTCTGTGGGCAAGATATGCAGATATTTAATGTTCAAGCTCGTGGTACACAAAATTACCATTGTATTTTAAATGTTAAATAACATCATCACCATCACCAGCACTATCACTATGAGCACCAATACCTTTACCACCATACCCAGTCATTACTGAACTAACAAATTTACCATGGCCGAGAAGGATATTAATATCACATTCTTGAAATTAAGAGTGGTAGAAAAAATTTTCACCACATTAATTCTTAGTTCAGTGTCACTAAACAGAAATGTGTACAAGATCCAGTGCTCCGATGTGTCATCTTCAAGTAATATGGACAAATGTCGCTGGTGAGATAGTCTATATTACTGACAACTTTATACCGTTCCTTGACGGTACAGCGATAGGAATCCTAACAAAGCCAACATGATTGATGTATGGATCATGTCCTAGTTCATTTTAAAGCCCTGAAAATCCAAACTGTATTTATCTCTGTTACTCAGAAATCATTAAATAGCATAGCTTTCATCTTGAATATATTGGACCGCTTAAATCCCTGTGGTAAATATATACACCAACAGCTGTAACATCAAAAAATTCTGAATTTTCACCGTACTGTGAATTCATGTTTCAGTTTTTCTTACAATAAATAGAAATTATTTCCGTATACCCAGAAACAGAGAAGGACGGCTTTTCTTGTGATTCAGGAACTGAATCTTACACGACGAAATTAGATTAATTTCATTCTTCAAGACGTTAAGAGCGTAATGCTGTATTCAGCTTTCCAGTTCGTTCATTTCACCCCAGCGTACAGAAACCGCAGCCTAATTTCGTGGGGTAGATTATCCGCTTCAAATCCAATATACGTCTAAGGAGCCATAATTATAACTTAGATACTGGGAAAAGCGAAAATATATTAGACCTGCCATTTGTACAAGACCCTGTGGACCCTCTCTCAGAGCCAGACGAATCCACACCCTCTTCCTTTAAAACCAAATTAAACATTGTTCTCCCATCTAACCTTACTCACCTACGGTCTCTTCCCTCGAAGTTTTCAGATTGAAAATATTTAATGCAGACTTAATTTTAGGCTATATTTTGTTTTTTTTGGTCTGTAGATTTGATTTAATTAATTGTTGTCACTTTCAAGTTTCTTTGTGGCTTTTCACTTCCTATCTCATCTCCCTTTCGTGCCACATGCACAAACCCTTATATACTCCTTCATTTAACGGCTGCAATATTATCTGGTGAAAAAAATTTTAAGCTGTTGTTATCCAACAATACAAAGATTAAGATATACAGAACTATAATTTTGTCGGTTGTTTTGTATGGGTGTGAAAATTGGTCTCTCACACTGAGGGAGGAACATAGGCTAAGGTGTTCGAGAATAGGGTGCTGAGGAGAATATTTGGGCCTAAGAGGGACGAGGTAACAGGGGAGTGTAGAAGACTACATAACGAGGAACTTAATGATCTTTACTCATCATCAAATATCATTCGGGTGATCAAATCAAGAAGAATGATGTGGGCGGGGCATGTAGCACGTATGGGGGAGGGGATAGGTGCATATAGGAATTTGGTGGGGAGACCTGAGGGAAGGAGACCACTTGGAAGACTCAGGCGTAGATGGGAGGATAATATTAAAATGGATTTTTAAGAAGTGGGATGGGGGGCGTGGACTGGATTGATATGGCTCAAGATAGGGACAGGTGGCGGGCTCTTGTAAATGCGGTAATGAACCTTCGGGTTCCATAAAATGCGGGGAATTTCTTGACTAGCTGAGGGCCTGTTAGCTTCTCAAGAAGGACTCTGCTACGTGGAGTTAGTTAGTTAATTAGTTAGTTTTAATTTATAAAGTTTAAGCTCCTCATTTCTACAATTCTCTCTTCCCTTTCATTACCAATCCTCTTTTGGTTCATGTACTCGCCTGCATGTTTACCATCTTTCCAGACACCCTTAACAACGTCATTCCTTTACGAAGAGAAACGACAGTAATACGGTGAGTGATGTGGTGAGAACTAGGGACTGTGTAAGCAGAGACAGCTCTGAAAATAACACTCCAAACCCTGCACTTCACTATATGGGTGGGTGCCTACTTTGAACTGAGCCACTTTCAAGATTAACTCAAATTCCTTATCTCGTATGCATTCTCCGTCACTTGTTTGCTGACTTACGGAAAACACTCTTCTGGTAGGTCCAGGGTTAATGTGCACCAGTTGGGCGATCAGCTGGAAAGTGAGATCAATGCTCTGAAAGTTGCCAGATTTTTCCATTTTCCTACGGGAACGAAGACTCTGTGACACTTCGCATGTATTCTGAGAAAGCATGACGCTGAAATTATGAATTTGATTTCAAGCAAAATTATTCTTCAGTTTTTTCTTAACTTAGACATCCCATTGTGTGTGTGATAGTATTACAAATGGATATGTAACTCCCGTCGACACAAATGTTTATCAATATTCCTTTTAGTTTTTATAAATAAAATGGAGACATATTTCGACCCTATTTGGGTTATCTTCAGTCCAATATTTACATAGCTTTTTCTTAACCTAGTTTCAGATTTTCAGAATTACTTCTACAAAATGTGGCAATAAAAATTACGTTTCTCTTTCGTAAAATATTCTTAGACACCTATTTATCACATCTTACGAATTTCAGTATTAATGTATTCATTAAAAACAATTTCGTTAGCTGCAAATATATTGCCTCATGCAATACTACGCAGAAGGAGGCGCGAATACGTTCGTCTAATTCTTCTGTCCTGAAATATATTGTAGGCCAATTTCATTGTTGTATTTATATGAATTCAAGTGCTGCCAATATAGTGTCGTATGAGTTAAACATGGTGATAATCAAACAACTTCATTTTCTTGCTGTCATCTGGAGTTTTTATTGTAAATAATATACTTTAATTTGGTATCCGTAAATACAAACAACAAACCGACAAAAATTCCGACATCCCAGCAAACAAACTAACAAACAAAAAACAATACCTTGCTTACAAAAACTTGACGCAATATTTTAATATTCATAATTCAAGAAAGCATTTTGCTTGTGTTGTTTAAACTTCTTAACACACCCTTGCTTTCGATGTGACGTATATTGAGGCTTGATAAATAGCATCTGAAATGTCAGGAGGAAGATTAATGAGGCGCTGAAGCCCCTGGTTCTTAATGAGGTGGGCATTTGACGCTCTAACAATAACCTTGTTCCATCAACCACGTTTCTATCAAGCATACAGTTACAGCTTTACTTTATTTCGAGCCCTGTAAGAGTATCAGAATAAGATGCACGTGTGCGCACAGCTTAATCATTCTGGCTCGTTCCCTTTCTTTTGTTTACTATCTCGAAAGAAATACAGTTTACGTTCTAATAAAGTAATAGTAGTAGCAGATAGTTTAAAATGTTTTAATTAAAATAGTCTACATTTATATGCATTCAGACGTTTAAAATCCGGTAGGGGGGAGGTTTGTTTGTTTTAACCAGTATGATACTTCAACAACTTTTGTGAATGTTTGGAAGACCACCGATGATTCCCGACTACAGAAGCTAGGAAATGAAGGCGTCTAAATAACTAAGGCACACAAATTAGTAGGCGAAATAGACTGAGAAGAAAGCCTATTATTACAACTGTTTTGCATTGCTAATGTGCACTCATGAGCAATGAGATTGATCGTGAATTGGCAAGCCCACAGTTCTCCTCGTCTGGCTAAGATTTTGAGCCGGGATTCCACCTAGGTTTTTCTATTTTCACTATCCAGAAAACAGAAAGATTCGCCGAGAAGCTTCCTGAATAAAAAGTATGTTGAAAATAAAATGTTCTAAACATAAAATGTCGGATTCACTCTTCCCTACAGTTGCTCGAAATCGTTTTGATTTTACTGTACCTAAAAATTGTCGCCTCAGAGGATCGCCCGAAACGCATGCTGATATTCATATAATGTGATCTTCAAAGTTGTCTTATGTAAATGTAAATTGTAACCCTCAACACATTCTTGTAAACTTGCAGATCTCAGATTCAATGAAAATATGGAACTTTCTCACGTGTCTAATCCGCAGAGGCGTCCATTATCTTGAATTCAAACATTCGTCCCAGCACCCAGTTCCCAGACGCCGCAAAATTAGTAACGTTATTCCCTTGAACAAGTAGACCAAGTTCCATAAGCATAAAAGCAAAAAAATGTATAGTTTGTATATTTTAGTCTTTACGTTTTCGGAAAACAGACGTCGCAAAAAATATTAAAAACTTGCCGCTTTTCGAAAATTCTATTATCTGTCTTTACATTATAAATACGGTGTTTACGTCAAAAATAACAGATTGGTAAATGAAAGGTACTTAAGGGGTTTTATTCGTAATCAAATTCAAAATATCAAAAAATCGTGATAAAGGAACAGAAAAATATAGAATGTAACTTGCCAATTTTTTGGTAAACAGTATTATATTATCACTATTTCTGCCACGTGACATGGCAACATATGTCTGTAACAAGAAGGAAAGAGGCTCATCAAGATAAATGCTAAATTTTCGAATTTTGGCCCCAGTGGTATTTTAAGTCATTACGATTTCTGTAATAGTCGCAAACGCTCCCTTTTTAATAGAGTGTAGCTGTGGTATTTTCACTCGAAATGAGTTTATTTTTAAAAGAAAAGTTTATTTCTTTTAAAGGTCCGTGTTTAAATTTCTACTCTTGAAGGCACTTCATGCATCTCCTTGATCAGTCATCTTTTTCCACTGCAGAATCCTTTCATATTTTTTAAGTGGACCTTTGCAATTCCATCAATCATCCTTTCTACATAACGTCTTCTTGCCAATCCATCCAACGCCTTTTCCTTGCGAAAAGCCTGTTTCCCTCTGCTATCCTTTCGTCATCACCCACCAAGTATTCTTGTAGCTGATTTCTTTTGTTTAATTCCTATTATAACGTCTGGTTTATGTTTCCATGCTCTTTGTCAAATAATTATCATACTTGTGCTCTATATGTTCCGAATAACTTAATAGGGAGTCAGAACGGAATAAACAATGAACAAAATATATTCCCTCATAACCACGGCAACTGTAATATAGAAGTTTGAGCGCGACACACTAGAGGAACTTCACTGTTGTAAGTGTGTACAAGTTTTTTCCCTGCATTCTGGCGAGGAACCACAGACACAGTCTCGTATTCTTCTTCGTCTACTTCCAGATCAAAATTATTACCAGCGTCTGATGGGAGGGATTTAATGATTTTCAAAAGCAGTGTTTCAGTGATTGTCGTGAGACCTATTCCTAAATCTGCCCCAGAGAATTTGGTGCTGTATATGGGCCAATGGGAATCCCCCTCCCAAAAAAGCAATGTTGGCAGTCTGAATGTAGTCTTGGCTCCTGTCCAGCATTCAGTTATTGATTTATAAGAAGGAAATACTTGTCACGCAAAATGTACAGGAAATATAACACGACAAGTTTCAAGTTTGTATCTTCCTACAGCACCTTTTTTTTCACTGTGATAATGCCAGACGCTATTTGCATATACGTACAAACGGAAAGGGAAATATACAGCGGCCATCAGAAGAACTCTCACGGACAATAAGTATTGCGACGCAGGAAGCTTCTGCTTTTTGCCTAGTTGAATTTCCCTTTAGCCACCCCCAGCCTGTCAACAGGCCCAAAACGCTTATATTATGAAGGTTATCACATGGTTACCACTACCAACATTCCTACCAACACAGGGCTATTACATTCATTTGGTGCCCCATGGTCATATTCATTCATGTATCATAGACACTATGTACTAGTCTACTTATTAACAGCTTAGCTAAAGTAGCCACATATATTTTACAAAAACACTTATCGACCAACAACTGCACTATTGAAGTAAATTATCACTTAAAATTACCCTACATATATTTTGGTCACCACATGACCATCATCAGGGGTGTATATATATATATATATATATATATATATATATTACATACACTTCAATGTGCGCTGTCCACTTTTTGTTTTATTTATGGCTGTTTTTTCGATGGTTTCTTTTGCACTGGGAATTTCTTGTGTATACTCGTACGGCACTTCTGTAGGGGATAACGTTGGTTGTCTGTTGAGATCGTCGTGTGTCAGACTATTTCACTGTTTTGACTTATTAAGAAGTTGATTGTCTGGTCGTAGTCGATGTTCTATGTTGTGGTGGGGTGTGGTGGAGTTGATGTGACGTCCGTTGATTATCCGTTGTGAGTTGTTGCACAGTTGGTGGCGGTTGTCAAGTTGAGATGTAGTAGTTGGAGTTTTAAAAAACTATAAAATCATAAGAATTATAAAATATAGTAGGGTGATATTGTTGGCGTCCGGTCGTGTATACAGGTGTTGACGTGCTGTGTGCTGTCCACTTTGTTATTTGATTTATGACTGTTTTATCAATGATGTTATGCACTGGGATTCTTGCGTACTCTGCATTTCTGTAGGGTGTGACACCGGTTATCTCTTGAGATCGTCTTGTGCCGAACTATTTCACTGTTAAAATTATTCAGACTTTTGTTGTCTTGTCGTAGTCGATGTTCTATGATGTAATGCGATGTGGTGGAGCTGATGTTACGCTTGTTGATTGTGCGTTGTGCTATGTTACACAATTAGTAGCTGCTACAGATGTTGAGATGTAGTAGTTGGGGTTATAAGATTATAAAATTGTAAAGTTATAAAAGTTATAAATTTTTTTGCAATACTGCTGGCGTCCGGTCGTGTATACAAGAGTCGACGTGCTGTGGCGTGTTGTGTAGAGTTCGACACAAGACGATCTCAAGAGAAAACCGGTGTCACACCCTACAGAAATGCAGAGTACGCAAGAATCCCAGTGCATAACATCATTGATAAAACAGTCATAAATCAAATAACAAAGTGGACAGCACACAGCACGTCAACACCTGTATACACGACCGGACGCCAACAATATCACCCTACTATATTTTATAATTCTTACGATTTTATAGTTTTTTAAAACTCCAACTACTACATCTCAACTTCACAACCGCCACCAACTGTGCAACAACTCACAACGGATAATCAACGGACGTCACATCAACTCCACCACACCCCACACAGCATAGAACATCGACTACGACCAGACAATCAACTTCTTAATAAGTCAAACAGTGAAATAGTCTGACACACGACGATCTCAACAGACAACCAACGTCATCCCCTACAGAAGTGCAGTACGAGTATACACAAGAAATTCCCAGTGCAAAGAACCATCGAAAAAACAGCCATAAATAAAACAAAAAGTGGACAGCACACAGTGAAATGTGTATATATACATATATATATATATATATATATATATAGATACGCCTGATGATGGTCATGTGGTGACCGAAACATATGTAGGGTAATTTTAAGTGATAATTTACTTCAATAATGCAGTTTTTGGTCGATAAGTGTTTTTATTACCATAATGCACGGTGAACAAAAAGTAAAGTTGGTATATTTTACAGTACATTTTGACCGTGTGCCTTCTGAATTATTCATTACAATAAATCCAACATTGTATGGAGTGAAAGCTTGAGTGAAAGTAACCTATTATGGACCAAGTTAAGTCCAACCAGGAATATACGTAAATCAATAAAATCAGATTAATGGAAAGACCACATCCAAACACAAAGGTTGACACTCCAGAATCGTGAAGGCCTTCACTCTGGACACTGGAATTATAAGATTCTTATAAGTGTAATGGAAGAGGATATGTAACGACTTATTTAGACATGCATACAAGAGAGATTCACACTGGATTTCGTTTTAAATAAATGTAATAATAGCAGTGGAGTGGATGTGTGACGACACTTGTGGACACACACACACACACAAATGATGATGTTACGCATGGTGTGGAATGTACAGTTATGTACACGCACAGGTGTTTAAGACTTAATTTATTTTACTGTTTTAAGATTTTACTGTAAAAAATATTTTTATTGCCATAAATATTTAATCATTATCAAGTATAATTACTAACAGAAAGGCTTCTGTACCTTCCAGGATATGCAGATTCTTCCCCAGAGAATGCACAGGATTGGCGCAAACATGTAGGGACAAATTTTAATACTGTGTTACTGTATCTTATATTATATTGTGTAATACGTTGGATTTATTGTAATAAATAAGACACACATGTTTTTTAATTTACGTACATTTCTTGAGTTTTATAGATGTGCCGCGACAAAAATGCTTTCCGCAACGTCCTGGTTATTTTCCGCACCGAAAAACCAAACTGTAAATATCTCTTATCTTTCCATCTCCTATCTGGACACTTAAATATTAAAACATTGAATTTGTGGTTTTACTCGTTTTGCATGGGTGTGAAACTGGGTCTCTCACGTTAAAGAAAAAATACAGATTGAGGGTACTTAAAACATAGAGTTGAGGAGAATATCTGGACCTCAGGAACGGGACGTAACAGGGCAAAGGAGTTCGTAATTTGTGCCCTCACAGAATCAAGAATGATCGGATCGGTTGAACGTGTAACACGGATGTGCGCAACGAATAATGCATACATGCTTTAGTATTACAAGCTGAAGAAAAGTAAATACATTGGGAAACCTCTACCTAGTGCTGGAGATACTATCAAAATCGGTCTTAAAGACAGATATGTGGAATGGAATCATATAGCTTAGGATAGGGGCCAGTGACGTGGGTTTTGTGAAAGCAACAATTAAAACATCACATTTCTCAAAATTTTTTACAAACCTTGTAACTATTAGCTTCTCAAGAAAGCTCTATTCCATGGAGACTGATAGTTTATTATTTCAGTTGGTGTTTGCAACATAGGAACATGATATGGGTCATAGACTTGGTCCTAAATTAACATGATGGTAACAGAAAAACATGTTTACTTTTCTTAACGGTAATTCTGAAGATGAGGACAAAACAAGCCACTCCCCATTTGTGTAGCGTTAGAGAAAACATATCTGCTATGTCAGGCAATATACAAGACACTGTAGTCACAGAACTGACATTAAACAGGCACTGCCATTAAATCGTGCAGGCAGAAACAATCGAACAGGAAACATTTAAATTAAATTCAAATGCACGAAACAGGAGTGGATACTTACTTCTAACAGAAGACTAAATGATTGCATGTACGTTTTTGTTCTTTTTATTTTCTATGTACCTTATAAAAAATCGAAAAACATTCATTAGTTTCGTAATGTCGGCATATCAAAAGACCAAACTGCGTTATCAGTTTTGACAAAATTCAGTATAACAGACGTACACTAAATTCTATCCTTACACTGCCAGTTTTGTTTAGTTTGTTTCGTTATAAGAGCTAAATGAGTGCTTTGAGGGATTCTGATTCAACTTGATATATGTATATATTATATATATATATATATATGGCACACATGGTATACAAATGCAGTCTCCTTTTACTGTAATTCGTTTGCAGTAAAACTTGTTTGAGAATATAAATAGAATTTTACGCAGGATCTGATCATTCTTATATTGTGTTTTTCAAGAGAATTCAAATCGATATATAACCCCTAGGAGACATTCATTTTTATCTGTTTAAAGCCGACTTTACTCACAGGTTTAGAACATGTTCGGGCACATACTTATATGTATTCACTCGACTGTAAATTTCCTTAAAGAAGAGTTCTAAAAGTTTATAAAGTGCATATTCTTCCTCGTAAAATATTTGCTTAAAACTGAAAGATTTCGACAGTGTCTGATATAATAATGATACCTATGCATTGCGAACCAAGGAAAGACTTTATTCCTTCTTATTCAATATTTCTTCCTATATTCCGAAAAATTATATCCAGGCTGCTTCATTTATTCAAAGCATTGTAACTTAGCGGTATGCTATGACGCTGTATAATATAAGTAGCGGTGATGGAAATCTCATAAAATCTTCAGTGTGTATGGAGCAATATTCGACAGAAACAATGTCCTGCAATGAACACAAAAACATTAATGTATCTAAACCTTCAAACTCGAAAATAATGAGATCTGCATCTTGATATACTGATAATTGTCATTCTGTTAATTGCTTCGCAATTGAGTGCTGCTGATAGACTTATATTCTGTTAAGGGGATGCGCAGTATTTCGACAACGTCTGTAATTATCATTAATATTTTATTAACAACTAAACCATCGCTTAATATACATATAAATGACGAAAAGGTGACTACATATTGAAAGGCTGTGAATTAAATACGTATTGGAATTAGTAACAATCTTTATGCGTGCTTACAACAGCCACTATCGCAGTCTGCACAATTTCTCTGTGTGATTCAGTCTAGTGGCACAAGAGCTCGATACTAAATACTTATCAAGTAGGCATTTTACCTTAAGACGGCAAGTAAACTTTACTTTGTTTCATTAATTAGAAATTAATCTGCAATTAGCAGCCTAAAACGAAATTTTCGTAGAGTTGCAGTGGTTAGGGTTACTGGGTCGATTATTAGGGCTTCAAAGTTAATTTTCAGGCCATTATAGCCAATGGGAAAATGGATTTATAATGAGAAGAAAAAAGGTCGGTAAGGAGTTTGCAGCAGTTTCCAGAATTTACTGAAGTTTGTATGGAAATCCATGAGAAAAGCCATGTAGCTAACAGACTATAATCACTTGCGTATTAGAGAATTCTAAGATAATACCGACGTGACTGGTAATTTGTTACCAACGTTTCGATAAAAACTTTCCAGTCAATACGGAGGCATATCACAGGATACACTAATCATCAACAGCGCTGTAGAAGCCTCAAGCCACACACATAATATTCTAAACTGTGTGTTGATATTCTCAAACCGCACAGCAAGCATTATTCACCTGAACACGGACTTAACACGTACATAACACGTACATAACACGGACATAACACGGACATAACACGTACACCCCTACACCTATCTGAAACAGAGACTTTGACAAAGCACGGCTTCCTGTGCCCAGGTAGTGGACATCAGGAGAAGAGTTTCTACTCGCATGTTGTGAGAACTGGGGCTCTCGCAACATCCTTAATAAGGATTCAGGACTTGAATTGCATTGACCAAAAAGATGGAAGCAGCAAGATTCTCCTCTTCCTAATGCGTAGGACTTGAATATGATTCAGTTTTTATTAATAACTTGTCATCTTGCGATCTATGGCGTCTATGAATTTCCAAATCATTAGACCTATACCCGGTGACTAAAAATAATGGAAAACCTTTACCTTTTTCCTTATTGTTAGAAAAATCATCATGGAAAGAAAATTGCACTAGCTGACCACTAATGCATTTATGGGGGTTACAAAATTAACATGTAGGCTCTAAATTTAGAAGAAGCTAATTTCAGAACAATAAATTTCTCAAAAAACAGGCAACCAAAGGCTCGTAAGCCTAACACGTAACGTCGTAAATAATAATAATAATATTTATCTAAAGGTCATTAATTAGGGCCAATTTCTGCCCCTTTCAGGGCTAATTCTCTCATGTCTTCCTCCCTGCACTGTACGTGCGACGTCTACTTTGTTACGTTTTCAGTTGCTGAAGTCCGGTATTTTAAATTACGTCGACGTGATGAATCCATTTGGTTTTATATTAAAAATGTTCTCCACCCTGCGACCCAACTTTATTTCCATTCATATGTTTTATCATTTATATAGTCTACCCAAGTGTACTTCACACTTCATCCTGTAAATGTAAGTTCAGTAACTGAAATTACGATTCCATGCTTCATTTCACCTTTATGAGAGTGTCTGTGTAGTTCGGGTATTATGAAACTGTATTCTTGTATTTGCACATATGTCTGTCAGTCTGACAAATACCGCCATGCGCTTGAGAAGTTTCGTACAAAAAGAAAATTATCGTCTCTTGAAATATATTTTTTAACACTTTGAAGAATACAGAGAGAACACTTAAAAAGAACAGTGAAGAAAAAGAATAAGAAGCGAATGAGAGGCGCTACATTTATTACGGCGGGGGGGGGGGGGGGGGGACAGAAAATATATTGCTCTGAAGTTTCTCAGGTTGTGCCCGGTAGTACTTCTGGTAAAGGTGGCCTGGAAGCAAAGAACAGAGTTGGGAAGCGAAAAAGGTTAGATGATGTGAAGTGGACCCTTTGAATACACAGCAGAGTCGAACACTAAATTTAATCTACACTGTAGCTAAATATTAAGCTTGCGGGTCACATAAAAAGCAGTGTGCTTCCATTAGAAATAATAACCTGTTAACGTTGCATGGAGGTAAAACGTCTGTTTGCTGTACAAATAGTAAGTAAATGTAAGTAAATTGTTTGGGCATAACGTAGCGTTTTAGTGTTATAACTAGCGGCAAACTTCATATTGTTCATTCCGTTGTTTGGTTTGTTGGTTGAGTGTTGCGAATTGGTTACCTAGCGGCAAGTATACTAACCACTGGGCTTTAAAGGAGTATGGTAATTTAATATAAAATGGTGTTTAAGGCCAGAATAAAACCCTTAAGAAGATCTCGTTAGCAAAACACACGAAAATCTCATAAGTAAATTTGAATAAGTAAGTAGAACTCTCATGCAAACACGTATTTATGTCTTAAGTCTTAATTCACCGTGCATTTTTATTATTCCAGAAATACACCAACAAATGCACAAATCACTAAAAAGGTGCAATCAGCCCTTTATTATAGTCGAACCCTACATATGTTTCGGCTCTCCATGAGCCATCATCAGGGGCTTTCTAATAGTGCTTCTCAAATGCTGGAATGTCAATAATAGGCCGATCCAGCATTTGAGAAGCACTATTAGAAAGCCCCTGATGATGGCTCATGGAGAGCCGAAACATATGTAGGGTTCGACTATAATAAAGGGCTGATTGCACCTTTTTAGTGATTTGTGCATTTGTTGGTGTATTTCTGGAAGTATTTATGTCTTTCAATGCGAGAACTGTCGAGCTGAAAAATAAAATAAGAAGGCAAAATGGTATTTTTTTCAATCACAAGTAAATTCTGACACAACACACTTTCCTTTCTTCAGACATGAAGGCCCTGATCATCTTTTCATTTTGGATCATCCAAGCAGCGAGGTCTTCCTGTTGTAAAGACTTTCTGGCGAAGGAACATCACCATTTGTTGGCGTATGTGACGAACATAATAGAAAATAACTTCAGTCCTGGCACATCTGTTCACGTGTATCTACCCAGCAGTGGACACAACAATACGTGGCGTCATCGAAGCCTGAAGTAATTCCCACATTAAAGCAGCGGTCTAGACGTTGCTAACAAGTTACTGAAGACACTCAGTGAAGAGCACATTTGGCGAATCAGTGCATCTCATGACGACACGATAGACCTGACAGACTACAACGTGCAGAAACCACACTCATACGTGATTTTCGTTACTTCAGGCCAGGTTCTAGACGAAGGTATTTATATACACTTTATACATTAAATGTTCAGCCCATGTGGAATTCAAAAGCAAATTTCCTTGTTGTTATCACAGACCATGTTATGTATTCATCTGAAGAGATAGGAAGGAACGTTCTCGAGGAATTATGGGTAATGCTTAAAGTTTTAAAAGCTGTATTTGTGATACCAGTTTCAGATAGAAGTCTGTCCCTCGAAGGCACAGACTATATTCCTGTTATTGACACTTACACTTGGAAACCGCAACAGTCTGAGAAAATGTGTATGGAACTTGCGGAAGTCATACATGTAGATCGAAGGTATTGGGAGCTGGGTAAGAATTTACACACTCGCAGTGACTTGTACACAAAATAAATTGCCCTCAGATTTCCTTGGATGCCCACTGAAAGTAGCAACTCCTTTGCAAAATTATTTTTAGGTTACAAATGATAAGAACGAAAGAATTTTGAAGTACGCTGAACCTAAAATAACATTTCTAGAGTTTGTGTTCAAGAAACTTAATTTCACAATGGTCCTCGGTTCTCCTCAGCCCATAAGCTCAGATTACGTGAGTAGTATCAGCGTTAAATTAAAAGACGTTGTACTTTCTGATTTTAATTTGGCAATTGGGGAAATATTAGTAATGGATAAAATAGCAGAATATGCAGACTACACATTTTTTCACAACAGTTACCACGCCGTGTGGTTTGTCCCGTTTGGAAGGCACGAGTCGCAAGCGACAACAATATCACGGATATTCTCAGTGTCCGTCTGGATTATAATAGTTCTTTTACTTTTTGTAGCAAGTATATTAATGGCGTTTATGGGAGCATACCTCAAGAGGAATAATATTCTTGAATCCAATATATTTACCAAAGTCACTACCTGTTTATATACGCTCTGGGCTGTCACAATGGGGGTTTCATCATCAGAATTACCTCGCACTCCAGAAGTCAGACTTTTCTTCATACTGTTTGTATGGTATTCCCTTGCTATTAACACGGTGTTCCAAACGTATTTTACGAGTTTTATAGTTGAGCCAGGTATCAAAAATAGTATAGAAGACCTTGAAGAATTGCTGAAGTCTGGTATAGAATTTGGATTCAATCCATTTTTTGACATACTTATAGGCGATTCCCCTGAATGGAAATATGAGGAAGCAAAGAAACGGCGAACAGAGTGTATAGATAAATATTATTGCTTAGGACGCGTCGCTATTACTTCGATGTAAACTTTATAAAGTCGATATACTCAATTTCACGAGAAAGTAGCTTGCATGTTCCCTTGACGATGGTAAAATTAATATAGTGCTGACTATGTACATGAAGAAAGGAGAAGTTCTTATAGACACAATTAACCCAGCTGTCACTGCTATTATCAAAGCAGGATTATGCAAGAGAATTTTACATGGCTTTTATGTTGATTTACTAATATCGTGGGTGCAAAGTACACTAAGTGGTTCAGACGGACTGTAAATGAAACACTTATCGCATGTAGTGACGAAACTCTAATACAGGAAGGATATACGCCGCTCACTTTAACACATTTATCTATTGCCTTCTGTTTTATTCTTACAGGATACACTTTAAGCGTCTTTGTTATTTTGGGGGAAATTTTAGCCTACAGAATACACTTGTCACGGCCAGCACATTTAGTCAGACTGTAATTGTTTGAGTTTAATATCGTGCAGGTTAGTGGATTGATATTCATATGACGAAGGGACTTATTACGTGTGAAGGTTTTACGTCCAGGTAGACACTGAAGTTCCTTTCAATTTCTTTTTATCATCAATAATTTCCTCCGAAACGTCCGTGTCAAGCTACGAAAGCACGTGTTGTCAAAGTCTAGAAGACTGTCGTCTGTTCAATACCTGCCTTCAAACGTAAAAACCTAAAATAATATAACTAATGTTTGAAGAAAAAGTCATGTGGAGAGTTAACACGATTATTAAGTCAATAAAATCTTTGTTAAGATTATGTCCGCTTCACTCGCAGTATTGTCACTTAGTAAATATTACGTGTCAGATTAAATTGTGAATCACATTTGCTACCAGAAACAGTGAGAGAAGCAAGTTCCACCCGATTCCCATATTGTAGTCCGTGAGCTTCATTAACGTGGTAAATAGAACACACACTTTCATCGCATTAAAATATTCACAGTGCTCTTTTTGTTGCACGGTTATTTTCTTATTCCATATTGTGTTTTACTGTGAAACGTAAGATAGACTGAGTTTCATATACACTCTTAAATTTTCTACCTCCTCAAATTTAGCACCTGAGGCACAGCCTGGAAACTTTTGAAAAGTAGAAAGAAAAACTAGTCTGGCAAGATCCTTAGCAATTTTCAAGTGGCCCAAGGAAATTTTCTGGGGAAGGCTTAATTAGATTCTAAGAAACCAGTCTTCAGCTTTGAACTTGCTATACTAAGAGGAACAATGTCAAACAATACCTACGTTATGTTAGAGTTCTCTTTCTTTGCATCGAAATACACAGACTGAAATATTTCATGACACACAGATACGCACCAATTGCAATTCAGTGACTCGGTGTATATTTAAAATTTATAAAATAAAGCATACCAAAGAACGTGACGTGGAGGGCTCCAGCAAAACAAAACAAAAAAGAGCATATCCGATAAACATCTGACGTATTCGTAATTTCGTAAATAATATAAACGGCAAAATGCAAATGCCAAACGCGAAGACAAAAATGTGAAACGCAAATATTAGTATCCTCTTTGGAATAAATATATAACCTGCCTTCCCTTTGTAGTTAAATAGGCTTGAACAGAAAATAAGACACAATAAACTTGAAACCTGCAATAAATTACCCTAATTTTAGCGTTGCTTACAAAACAGATATTCCTTTGAAATTTTTATATAGGCTGAATAAACTGCTAGTTTATGTAAGGCCAAAAGGCAGAGGTTATTATTCCGCAGGATAAATGTAGAATTTCTGCTCTGTCGTTGGCCTTCCGGAAGGTTGGTTTAATGACTTGCCTTCATGAGGTGCCTCGTTTCAATTTCGGTGGAGTTTTTATATTTTCCCTAAGCCTCTCCGGGCAAGATAATTGATAATACCTCGACCAGGTTATGATCAATGCCCCCCCCCAAAAGTTTTTCAACTCATCTTTCAAGAATTATGTAAATATTCACAGCTATAACCTCAGATACTGACGGCTTCGTAAACTAAACCGCAAAAGAAAATAAAATAACAGAAGAAAGGTACTTGTCGTTTATGTATGTATAAAGTTGTCTAAATTGTAATTATTTGCGGAAAAGCAAGGGAAGCGGGTTACGTATATTTGGAGTATGTAATCAAAATGTAAGTAACATACTCAATATTCGCTCATTAAAGGTTTGAGAGCTGAACCGAAAAAGCAGCTGAAAATAAACTTAAGCCTTTGAAGAATTAAAATTCAGACAGAGAAAGAGACAAGAAATATTAGAAGTGTAGACAACAGGGTAAAACATGGGAGAAGTGACAGACGTTTAATTTGGATGTAGGAGATTTTAATAACTGTCTTCTATTTTAATAATCTTAATATCATTTTAATATACCATATACATTTACGTTTAAACAGCATATTATTATTATTATGTAAAGTGACGCATTTGGAGCATAGCTTTGTATGTTGCTGAAACGTGGACACTGCGGGAAGTAGATCAGAAGTACCTGGAAAGTTTTGAAATGTGGTGCTGGAGAAGAATGAAGAACATCATTTGGACCGATCGTGTGAGAAATGAAGAAGTATTACACAGAGTCAAGGAGGAGAGGAATATCCTACATACAATAAAAAGAAGGAAGGCTAACTGGATTGGTCACATCTTGCGTAGAAACTGCCTTCTAAAACACGTGATAGAAGGAAAGTTAGAAGGAAGGATAGAGATGACGGGAAGACGAGGAAGAAGGCGTAAGCAGCTACTGGATGACCTTAAGGAAAAGAGAAGATACTGGAAATTGAAAGAGGAAGTACTAGATCGCACCCTGTGGCGAACTCGCTTTGGAAGAGGCTACGGACCTGTCTTAAGACAGACTACAGAATGAACGAATTATATATTTTACCATTTACATTTAACAAAGCTGTATAACAACACTGTATACGTATTGCCACTTCCTGAAGATGGCTATGGACAGTAGCCGAAACATGTAGCAATGCTTTTATATTCAGGAATTAGTGCAATTTGTTGGTGATAAACTTGCTTATGCGAAAAGTTAAATGTCATACAGGTGAAATATTAGCAAAGTATCGAAAACTATAGAAAAGGCGATGAAACAAGAAAGCAAAAGTCGTGTATCACGTGGCCTATAACAATGGTGCGTGATTCGTGTCCCGGCCAAAGAGATGGCTCCACTGCACCCTTGTAATATCGATTTCTGTTTGGTTGCTTCGTCGTGTATATATAAACGGAGCGTCAGTGTCTGCTGCTGACACTGGACGCCACTTATTAGTTACCGTGTGTCAGCAAATCCTGAGCTAATTTTTCCGTGTTTGCTGTTATAGCGATTAAAGTAACTCTCTTCAACAGTGATCTCTCCACGTCATAAACAGGTGAGCTCATTACGTTTTATGTAAATGCTTTTCCTGTGGCCCATATTTGAACTAGAAAAAATTGCATATCGATGGGTAATTTTGGTAGAGAGAAATAAGCTATTAAGCGCCCGCTATAAGCCACTTTAAAATGTCTGTCACAACGCGAAAGGGAGTGAATGTTTAAATGTCTTTAGAAGAGAATTTTAAACATGACGTAAATATCCCTTGTAGTTAAGTCAAATGACAATCTTATCGACTTATTTATTTTAAAAGTGTTCCGTAACAAAACTTTGTGTCTTTCCATTAGCTCATCCAAACTTTATGAAAAGGCGGTATTCTAAGTACTCACCAATTAAGAATAATAAATATAGACCAACATGAACTACAAGAATCATTACCTGAAAAAATACGGTGTGTTTTCCTTTGCGTGTTTCTTTGTGCATTCACATAATTAAAAAAATAAGGTCTAAATAAAAAAGGAAGTATCATATATCACACTCGTAGGTGCCTCCGAAAAAACTAATGAGCAATTCAGTATTTTTATAAGCTCTGCGTTGTGCCAAACTTCCCTTTCACAAGAATTAAATTTTCTTAATGAAATCCTACACTTTTCTCTTTGTCCAACTAGCATTATTTTAATTTGTAAATTACTAATCATCATCTATGTAGAAGAAGTTTGAATGCTCTCAAATTGAATATAAGCCTATTTTTCATAATTAGGGAACACAAATATAAGCAATTTCTTACGCAATATATACTGGCACATAGTATACAGAAAACAGTCATAATTTGCTGTGAGCCCAGTATAAAAGACAGGGTGAAGCTGAGTGACATTTTGAGAAGGTGGTCGCGACAAGCTATGAAAAATATCATAAAGTCGATCTACGGGTATTTCGAGAGCAATTCGAACTCTTTACTCAGAAGCAGTTATTTTTCCTGTATACGTTTAAACACAAATACTGCCTACCTATAAAATACTCACATTACATTTAAACGGCCACCAAACTGGTTTTGGTTTCGGGTTTATGCTTCTTTTATAAGCTGTTTCAGATTTAATATTTTATAGAGGAGCAAGTACAGTTAATGAGTGGATAAGGTAGCATATCATGGCGGTAGCATATCATGGCGTTCGGCACTGCTTTATGAATCTCTCTGTATTTCACTTTTACACTCAGAGAAAATCATGATAAGTGTTTTGAGCTTGAAATAATTTTCTTGATATACTCTGCCGACTGAGTGTGGATACTAAAAATTAGAATAAACTTTGTCTTGAAATATATTTTGAATTTAGGGTGCAATTTATTTATTTACACATTTCCTGCTTGTTTGTCTGTTTGCTTTATTGCTTGCTTGTAGTTTACAGAAATGTACTGTAGGTAACTCACACTACACAGAGTCGAATAAAGGAATGACAGTGAGTAATAAAAAAAGTGTGTGAGAATGCGTGGCTATTTTCTAGATTAAGGTATTATTTCTAAGGGACTGGATAAAACAACGAGGAAATTTAATCACTACCTTCAGTGTGCCGGGTGTGAATCGAGCGGGCGTGTCCCGTAACACTGCTTCTATATCACCTCACCTGAAAATCTTTAGCAGCAAAATCAGTAAACGCTTGAGGACCCAGTATAAAAATTTGTTTTAATTTATGTAAGTAATACCGACAGTATAAATGCAGCGGCTACCATCTCTGATTTACGTCCTGTTCTTCTCCTATTACAGTCCTTGTATTGATACATAGGGAATTCTCAATTTTTCTTGATTTACCTCGATTACTGCAATATAATATACTCTGATATCTTTAGCGCTTCATGACAAGAATTCTGAACACTTGGCCAGGATAAAGCTTATAGAGGCTAATTTAGTGACAATTATAAAATCTCGTACACTATCCTTACATTTTACGTGAAAAAGAAATCATATTTTTGTCGCTTAATCCCTTCAATGTTAATAAAGCAGTGTCAATAAATTTCATGCCGATCCCAGTGGCCGTGCGGTCTAAGGCGTGGGTCTGCGGCCGCTCGTTTATTAGTATTGTGGGTTCGAATCCCACCAGGGGCATGGATGTCTGTCTCTTGTGAGTGTTGTGTGTTGTCAGGTAGAGGTCTCTGCGACGAGCTGGTCCTTCGTCCAGAGGAGTCCTACCGAATGTGGTGTGTCTAGAAAGTGTGATCGTGAAGCCTCGAAAACTGAGGCTGCCTTGGCCCCCAAGGGGCTGTCGAGTCATTTAAAAAATAAATAAACTTAATTTAACCATCTTGTAGGAAGATCGCTAATAAACTGTGTTTTTAAAAGAAACTCCTGACCATTTACATTCTCAGGTCTTAAAGAGTGTCTAACTAACACGGGTAAAAACCTCAAACTGTAGGTTCTACTACGAACATTGTACTTTTAACGCAATTAATGATTAATTCGTGGATTGCATAATTAGTTATTGCAATTAATAAATAAATTACAAAATAATAAGCAGGCAGGGAACAAACAAGATCTTCATGCGCAGTCTTAGTGTAAAACCTAGTGCTATAGACATCGCCTGAAAGATCTTGAAATATGTAACATTAAAATGGATGGATATTGCAACTCCTGGTTTGATATCCAGCTTGAGATATCCAGCAGCTAATCTCTAATATTCGAAACGAGTATCAATAAAGTATGCTTAAAAATCAATGAATTGGTTCTCACTAAAGATAAGAGTCCAAAGATGAGGGATATTTTGATGATAATATTTGGCTTCCTTAAAGGCAACACTTATCGATATGCATTACTTAGTCAGTTATGCCAAGTTACATAATAAAGAGACAGGCCTGTTTCCTTCCTGATTCTAGTTCAATAACTCTTCAAATTCACAGAATATAAACACAGCTCACAAGGGACGAACAGCAATCAGTAACACTCTCTTTCTATCTGGAATTCAGATTAATCGAAAATAAATTTTATTCAAAAAGGCAACTGTTCCTACTTTATATCAGGAAAGTAAAGAATTCAACTGTATCAAAGAAGCATTATTGTATTCATTGGTATGGTGGGTGAAATAGAAAGAAAATAAAGGCTCTCTGTCACTACGAAAATAGAAGTGTCTACTAAAATAGATTCTGGTGCACCGTCTGTTCAGGCTACATGACATACACTCTTATTATTCGCAGAGTGCAAAGACTATTAAAAGCATGAAGCATTCGGCTAAAACTAAATTAATTTCTTAAAGAAAGAAATTAGGAATATGGGATCGCCGAAATATGAAGGGAAACAAAGAAAAGTATAAGGTATGTTCTGGTTACGGGGCATATTATTTAGTAGTTTATTTAAGGACGATGTCTGTAGCTCTGATTATGTAGCTTCGCAAAATTGGATTATAGTCAATGATTAATTGGAATAAAGTGGAAAGAAAGAGGTCTTGGCCTAATTTAAGGTATCATGATATTTGCCTGAAGGGACTGAGAAAAATATGAAAAACCTCAGTCAGGGTATTCATTGTTCCGGCGGCATAGATTCAAACCTGGGACTCCACAAATACCAAACCGAAGTGTTTTCACTTGAACCAACTTTTTCGGTGAAAGAGACGATACGTGAAAGCCAATTACAGCGCTGTAGCATTGATGGCGGCTGGTCGTGTGGCTGCATTTTGCTTCCCTGCAGGGTAATAACCCTCATTTAATTACATTAAGTCCAACAGTTATGAACTCTATTCTCTGTTACATCCCATTATATCTCCCGCGGTAATGGGCACCTATGAAAACTGTTAACTCTTAAACACTTCGGTCAGCGAACATGTATTTTATTGTTTACCATCTTTGCTTGGTATATGGAAAATAATTATTTCTATACAGTATTTGATCCAACAAAATTGCTCCATCATTAACAATCATTTGTCACTTATGTTCCTCCTACATGTTTCAACCACTAAAAGGTCATCATCAGAGAGGTATATACGAAGACATATAAGTACAGCAAATTTTAACTCTACACAACACATCTTTGACAGAATTTGCTGTACTTGTATACCTTTGTATATACCTCCCTCACGATGACCTTGTAGAGGTCGAAACATGTAGTAGAAACGTAAGTGACATACGATTATTTATTAATTTAATAGAATTTATCCCATTGTGTCTTTGAAACAATTAAAAAACTTTGCATTATCAGTCCAACACAACTATATATCCTTTAAAAACGCAACTTGTTTCGGAATTAAAAACACAACTAGAATACATACTAAGATTAATCTGAATAAAAAATTGTAACTTTAATTTTACTTAATATTGCCTAATTTTTGCATACTACAATTTTGTTACAATACTAATATCGTTAAGTGGGATCCCACAAAAAACGTAAACAAAAGTTATAACGTAATATTATGAATTGTATTTTACCTGCAATTTAGGTCCGAATTTAGCCTGATGTTGGATTATTTAAACCGATAGATGTAACGTGATTTCTAAGAATACGTAGTTGTGTTGGACTGATAATGTGACGTTGTTTTGATTATGTATTAGTGACTGTGCCATTTGTTGGATCAAATACTCTATAATCAATCTATTGCATGGAATAAGGATTACACTAAATTTGTAAACGTCTGACGGTTTCTAATCTCAGCCAGATTGGCTATCGTGAAATACTAGTATATTAGGCTGTGTATTTATTACAGAACAACATAAGCAATATATAAGGTTAAGACTTTTAGAAGTGAAAGTTGTTTTGCTTAAAAAAGCTCATCTGAAAATATTAATACATTAAAAGAGATTGAATAATCTCTGCCCTTTGACGACAGAATCTATTATGTGTTACATATAGGACTCAAAATAAAGAGTAATTTTTCCATAAAAATCATTGGCTGTTTACATAGCCAAACGAATAGAAGTAATATGTAATATGCAAACATAATGGAAATACGAAAAGATGATAAATTTAAAATATAACATGAATAATAATACTTAAAACCAAATTTTTCTTTAAACATTCGTCTCACTGCTCTTTCTCTGTGTTTTCTTGTTGAGATTTGCAGATCTGCACGACAAGAAGCACGGCATTTTAAGTAAGGCGACTCCCTCACGTGTCGCAATAGAGAAATATAATATGCAAACTGGTTTATTTTTATTTAAGTTACAAAACCCTTACAAAATACGTTACCAAATAATAATATGTCTATTAAAAAGACAGGCAATGTACGTATAACTTAACCTTGAGGCGTGTTCGTGCAACCATTGTTGCCGTGGAAAAGCAATAAGTATTACATATCCTGAGTGTATTTGTAGCCTTAGTCATCCAGCATGCAATGTGCATGCGCTGTATTATATTGTCGTCTGTGGTCTGTCTGGCTCTACAAATGTTTTCCACATTATCTCATAAATGGCAAAATTTCAGAAAAGAAGTTTGCTGAACATAAAATGTGTTTTCAATTTCCCTACAACTTTTGCCTGAAACATTTCCCATTCTAAGAAGAACGGAGCGAGATATTATCATAATTTTACATAGGTCTTCATGTAAAGTACCCGTTATTCTTGTCAGATTTTAATAAAACTTGAACTTACTTGACAGAGTTTCGATAAATATTCAAATACTAAATTTCATGAAAATTTGTCCAGTGGGAGCCGAGTTGTTCCATGCGGACGGACTGACGGACGGACATGCTGAAGCTAACAGTCGCTTTTCACAATTTTGCGAAAGCAACTAAACATTAGAAGGTGTGCAGGAATTTCAAGTTTTCTGGGATGTTACACTACGAGGACTTGTAAATTCTTATCTATCGATATATTGAAGTTTGTTGTGGTTAAATTTTAGGGCCAAGCAGTGTAAGAAGAGTAGACCAGAAGATGCAAACAAAACAACCCTCAAAATATCGATAACAATTTATCGGTCTGCGTAGCATATCATCCCACAGACTTCAGTCTTCAGTAACACCGTTGCGAGAACCTGAGGTCTTACAGAAAATGTCTTAACTTCGACTTGGAAGAATTACAGTGTCGTATGTTGAATCTGTTTCAACTTGTCGGCATACATTGCAGTCACCGTATTTTGGTCGAACCCGAAAGTCGCAGTTCGAAACCAGACCAGACCGCAAATACCTAAGAACAGCAACTACAGTAAAGGTATGTACCCTGAAATATTCCCGCGAGCGATAATATCCGCGATAAACAGTGACATGTCAGTAACATGCAAATGAATCACATCATTCAGTAAGTTGTGATAAAAAGCTGATAGAATCATTCCACCCATATGATCCATGATCCGTGCATTGATCGAATATGTACAGTAATGGCACCAAAAAGTGCACACATGTAGGCTACACAAAAATTAGGTTATACTTACAATGAATTCCTACATGTTTCGGCCAACTATGTGGCCATCAACAGGCATATAAAATACAAAGGTTAGACACACTAAAAGTACAAGAAGAAATTATAAAAATATAAGATGTATCAGAACCTAAGCAAAGGTGTAATTACAGTCATATGAGCCAATGGTTTAAAAAGAACGTAATTATGAGTTACTGCGATAACAATATGTTGATATTGGTTGGATGGTGTACACTGAAAGTTTCAGTTAGCAATTCACTATCCGAGAGAAATTGTTGTGTTGTGGATTGTACGGTTCACCAATATCAACACATTGTTATCGCAATAACTTGTATTTATGTACTTTTTAAACCATTGCCTCCTATGACTGTAAATAACCTGTGCATTATTTCTGATATACAGAGCATACACAAAATAATGGTGCGGTTTTAATAGTGAACACTATTAAAACCGCACCATTCTTTTGTGTATACCTTGTATTTAATATTTTTGTAATTTCTTTTTACGCTTTTAATGTATCTAACCTTTGCATTTTATACCCCTGATAATGGTCACATAGTTGACCGTAACGTGTGAGAGTTTACTTTATGTATAAACCATTTTCAGTATACATTTGTGCATTTGCCGGTGCCATTATTGTGTAAACATTTCATCCCTACACTAAATTAAGAACAAATATGTATTTACAATCCTAATTACAATATTATTTTCCACGTTATTATCAAAGAACCGTATGTGCTAGGACAATGAGCATTTTAGTCCTGTAAATATTTACTTACACAATTCCTATTCAATCAGAATGATATTGCTTGCTCCCATACGCAACTGTACATTCTATCTATGTCCCTGTCTTTTCCTCATGAAATATTGGTCTGTAGTCCGCTCGCTGTCAGAAACAGCACCCAAACACACCAACATACAAGCAGTTGCAACCCGACCGCCTTTCCTAGAGCAGCTGATCACTTAACGTCTTCGATCAATACCGCTTCTTTTGCTAAAAGCACCGTGGAAACTTTCTTGAAGACACTAATGGATTTTACTTTTGTTAAAAATAATCAAGTAACAACAGTGTGTCACAAAATAAATTAAATGGTAGTAAGCATCCCAAAAATTTAACCTGGACGAGAGTAATTATATTTTGTCACTAGCCAACATAGTGATTGTAGTATGGACTGGAATGCTGAAGAATCGGGTTTGATTTTTGGCATGGTACTGGTATTTCTCTCGTTGCCACTGCATCACGACAAGCTCTGTGACCCAACCAACCTCCTACTCCATAAGTACCGGTGGGGCGTGTCTCCTCGGGGGTAAAGCGGTCAAGGCGTGCAGCTCACTACTTACCTCGATCTAATGCAGAATGTTACGAACAATGGATTTATACCTCCAGACCTCATACGTCTTAATGGTATGTAAAGGTAAAGGTCACCCTAGAACAGGCCATGAAGGCCCAGAGGGGGAGTAGAGGTATAGCTCTACTCTTTCTTTAACCTCGGCGGTAGATGAGGTGGGTGATCAACGCCACGCCCCGGCCGCTTTACCCCCGGAATGCCCCGGTACCCATTGCACAGGAGGCTTGGTAGGCCCCAGGGCCGGTCTGGACGGGTGCTGAAAATCTCGCCCCCACCGGGATTCGATCCCCGGACCGTCTAGCTCGTAGTGAGTCAATATACCGACTACGCTATCCCGTCCCACCTTAATTGTATGTAGCTTAATTATTTAGTCTAAGTGTAAAGCATTTTTACCTTTTTTGACTTTCCTGTTATACCCAATGTATCAATGTCATGATTAGTTTTCTCTGCATATTCTGTTACACCAATGGCCTTGCTAACGCCTAACCGAACTTCTAATGCTTTATTTACATACCAAATCTTCTTTATCAATCGTTTACAGGCCTGTGGTTTTGTATGTGCCATCCGCTGTGACTCATAAAACTTTGCTTTTTCAAACACAGTGTATTTATATGTTCGATTTAAATCTCAGAACAAAGAGTGTATATTCCCCTAACATTAACTGACTGGTGTTTATAACAGACCACGTCTTCTTTGAGGTAGCATCTGAATATTCATACGTAAATTAGATTCCTTTCAGTCTTCAAAAGAGTAAGTTTCATTTCACCGTTATCCTTCCAACTACCATTTCCAAGTGGCCATTTCTACGTTACTTTTCCGAATAAGCATTATTCACACGGGCCGATCCCAGTGGCCGCGCGGTCTAAGAAGTGGGTCTGCGGCCGCTCGCTTGCTGGGATTGTGGTTTCGAATTCCGCAGGGGGCATGGATGTCTGTCTCTTGTGAGCGTTGTGTGTTTTCAGGTAGAGGTCTCTGCGACGGGCTGGTCCCTCGTCCAGAGGAGTCCTATCGAGTGTGGTGTGTCTAATACTCGTAAGTGTGATCGTGAAGCCTCGAAAAAATAGGCGGCTTAGGCCCACAATGGGCTGTCGAACCATTGAAAGAAAAATTATTCACACGGATTTCTTGTTATCCACACCTCTAACTACAGGCATTCAAGCAGTTTTAAAGGGTAAAGTTAAAGGAGCCCTGTCATTAGCTCCGGTGTGTGCCACGCTAGGAATTACTTACAAAACAGTAGACGCATAAAGTCAGACGTTCTTATATTTCGGCATTAGTTGGAGATATGTAATTTAGCTGCACAGATCAACAGCCTTACCTGCGAGAAAAGACCCAAGGGGTCCACTGGACTAAAAGTTGGGGCGCCTCAGAGTCTGTCTCTAGGCTCAGTAACGAAGAGAAAAAACCGCTTCTGCTGTCAATCCCAACCAGATCCTTCAGTCCCTCAGCCAATAGCCTAGTCACTATACAGGCTAAACTACCCGGCTTATCCGGGCAGTTATAACTATTTAATGTCATGGTTAGCGGAAGTGCGTATCTCACATAATTCTACTTTAAATTTAATCTTCAATGCGGGCAGATCATACACTCGCAGAATTTCTGGCCTGTTAGCTATACTGGATTGGTATCATGTTAGGTGCAATTGTACCTCACATCCCACACATACCAAATATCGATCTCTGAAGGTTTACGAAACATTAACCTTCCACAGGCACATAACACGAAATAAAAACGCCAGCATTGCATCTACACAACTCAAGGGTCGTAATTACCAATATGAAGAAGACAAATACCAAATAACCAAACTTTAAGGAGTACACACGCATTAAAATTGAAATTATTGTAAAGCTGGAGTAAATTATTTCTGTAAAATCAGAAATTCGCAGTGCCTTGGAAGAACAAGATAAACGTGTGCTTTAACATATTAGACGTAATGCCTACCATTTTTATTCATATTATTTTTATTTATATTTGAAACTATAGCACCAACAACCTTTCCATACTCCATAATTTTATCTGTATTTTATATATTTATTTCAATAAGGTCTTATGACGAATATTGTAAAGGAATGAGATCTCAATCCTATAAGCAAGGATAAGTTTCATTGGACGGCCCTTAATAAAAAAAAAGATTTGATGCTGGCTTCTTACCAAAGCCGAAACTAGTAACCTGGAAACCTTGTTTGTGCGTTACGTAAGACTCTGTATTTAAGATAACATTTATATTATATTAGCTTTATTCTCGTGTACATTCTTACTTTACTGTGTTTCTTGCACCACTAAGATGCAGATGTACACGTTTATTTGCGCTTGTATTAGAAGTCGATTTTCAGAAAAGTTGTAAATCCGAGGGTTTGCACGGATCTCAGTGTCAAACGACAGGCTTGAGTGTGCTAGTACAGAGTGGCGCACAAAAGTTTGAAACATTTAAATTTTGTTTCGCCTCAATTTTGTTTTATAAATTCCTTTGTGACGATATATATATTTCAAAAGTAAATAGTTTATTGATTTTATTATTCAATTGAACGTAAAATACTGCAGGTAACCTAGGACCTCATCTATATGAACATGCTAAAATATTATTTTACCTTTGAGCACCAAATAAAATCTATGTCAAAGTTTATTATTGAACCATATCTATTAAATACTGAAATCCTTGAGTTTACAGCAGAACCCTTCGATTTGCATTATTTTGCAGAGACAAGACAACTTATAGGGGTGCAAATATTATGTATATCTAGACGTTACTCTACCGTAGTTACGTAACACGCACTAACAACAAGTAGACTTAGGAATCGAATGCTGCGAAGCATAATTAATTAACCAACGCAAAGTGTAACTGCTCAGCGAAGTGTAACCAATCACAGATCAGCTTGGTTCAGACGGAGACTGATTTATACGTAAGAACACGGCAAGACGTTTTAGGTTGAACTAAGGTAGAATTGATCCATCATCAAATATTCATGAAGCTCTTGGTTGGATTGCTATTTGCTGTTCCTTTAGGTACCCAGAGGGAATGAAAAAGGACGGTGATAAACTGAAGCCATGGAGGGAGCTACAGCTTGAATTAAACACCAGCGTTTATAGCGAAAAGTTGAATTGTTCTATTCCACTTTTGTCAGCTTCTCTCACTAAGGTAAAAGGATTTTAGTAGATTGCTTTTTAGAGTGATAATCATCCTAGGAATAAGACAGACGTTAGTCACAAGTAACAGCATTAATAAAGGGAGACACTTCTATAAGTTCTAACAGCTACAGTTTTTTATGACATGCAGAAGTTACGAAATGAAATATCAGGCATACGGAAGCAAATGCAATGCAATAATACACTTTCAATCGTTAGCATTATTAAATCTTAATCCATGCGTTAAGGCCTCACAAGTACATATGAATGTAATTCTAAATTAAACTGCAAAAACTTTAAAAATACTTGTAAATATCGTACTGGTTAAAACACACTAACCTAGTCAATAAATTACCCATATTTATAAATCCTCTTCCTTTCATAGAAAAGTAATGCCTAAGCTAAGTCTGGGCCAATGGATTAGATTCTCTCGTACTCTTCCATGTAATCTGAAGACTTCTGATTCTTTCGGTTGATATAGTCATTGTTCCGTTAATCTAAATTTATTTTTTCCCCGAATATTGCACGAAATTAATGAATCTTAACAAGTCAATAAAGAACAGAAGAGCTTATTATCTGATAAGCATTTTAAAAATTTCTCTGCTTCCAGGCCTAGGGCTATATCAATTTGGAAACTTCGTTTACAGTGTTGTAAAGTTGTTTCTTTTTATCTACAACAAGAGTAAGTTTTGAAGGCCTGTCAGACGCAGTACTTACATCACGGTTACGTAATGAAGTTTGATTGGGTTTTTGTTTCGTTTGGAACAGGATTGAAGTAAATTACAGGAAGATTATTCTTATATTATTCATCTGGAAGGCAAAATCAGGGCCGTATCCACAAAAACTTATTTAAAATTGGTAAATCATTCTTTCTCTTTTGAGCATGAAACTTCAATTCCCTAATTCATTGGGTTTCGATGAAATGTGGTGCTGGCTATATAAGCAAAAACTCTTACGAGCATCTGACTTCTAGCTACATCAAAGAAGTATACAGAAAAAACTGTTTCTGCAGTTTTCAACTACTAAGCTTTGTCAATATAATAAGAATTTGCAAAGGTCTAACCAGTTTACATTGCAAATTAGATTATTATTTTTTTTATTTAACATTACTTTCAGGAGCGTATTCTGTACTGATACATTTTGCACGTTTTTTAGGTTACATGTAAATTCAATAGGCTACATAAGTATCCGGTTTAATTCAATAACGTTTTATCCTGTTTGTCCTAACTTGACGACCATTCGCAGTTTCTAGCCGTATCTTTCAATATATTATGTCTGTTACCCCAATGGCAAGTCTGTAATCGGTATATTCAAGCGTCATCTGCTGGGCTCTTTATGTGAAATGAATAGTGACCAGCCTACGAGCTTCGATTCCCGGCAAACGCAGCAGGTTCACCTTTTCCTAAATCGTTCAGACCGGCTGTGAAGGCCAGCCATGCCCCTATACCTGCGTAAAAGAGGCTCTTTCCCTGGGGGAGAGAGTATGTCGACCGAGGATTTCAGTTGGCCACTCACTCCCATCTAGTGTCGAGGTGAAGAATAAGTGGAGTTATACATTCACTGTCACTTATATGCTTTCTCAGTGAGCACAGGGAAACATTTATCTTTAATTTACTGAAAAACAGTACGTGAATGCGTAATCTAATATATTACTAAACTAACTAACTAACTCCATGGAGCAGAGTCCTTCTTGAGAAGCTAGCAGGTCCTCAGCTAGTCAAGAAATTCCACGCATTTTTTGAAACCCAAAGGTTCATTACCGCATTCACAAGAGAACGCCACCTGTCCCTATCCTGAGCCATATCAATCCAGACCATGCCCCCCATCCCACTTCTTGAAGATCCATTTTCATTTCATATATTACACATAATCTAATTTAAAAAAAATCTAAATGTAGGTAATACAAAATAATTAACCAACACTAAGTTCACAGTTCCATATTTTACACATATACGTACAGTACGATAACGTAAAACGATTTTAGGTATATTAAATTTAATCAAGAAATTTTAACCTATACCTACGTAAAAATGTACGTAATTTTGTAATATTCTCTTTAGGCCGTGCCATGGCTCAGGCGGTTAGTCGCCGGCCTCCCTCCGCGGAGGCCAGTGTTCGATCCCGGGTCAATCCATGTAGGATTTGTGGTGGACAAAGTAGCACTGGGACAGATTTTTGCCCGAGTACTTCGGTTTTCCTGTCAATTTCATTCCACCGGTGCTACATTACTTGGAAAAATGAAGAAACTGATCATCTTTCTCTTCGTCTTTATCACAGGGGTTGCACAATAAGCCTTAAGGCTGCGGTGCGTCAGTAGCTTCTGCTGCGGGGCCTTTCTCCCAAAAAAATACGTCTCTTAAATTCTACTTGCGCCGGACATTCTGGAACGTAACTACAGCGTAAATCGGAGAGTATCGGTAATTTCTCTTCCTCTTTTTAACTTCATATGTACCAGCAGCCAAATTCTCGGACTAGGGTTTTATGCAACATTACAGAGTTGTAATTTAATATAATAAAATTTTCCTTTTACTTCAAATCTCTGAAATTTATACGTAAATTTAAAACAAGCATTATTAATTTCCTAGTACTTTTGCGGGCATGTATCCTTATACGTGTTTACAGTTTCAGTCAGTCTCGAGCACAATCCGCCAATTGCGTTCCTGCTCAGTCAGCAGGGCTGTGCATGACAATGAGTTGTCAGTTTCAGACACTGATAACTTCTATCGTACGTAAGCAGGTACGTGCACAAATTGCCCTGGGGCCCAAGACCCGTTCTAGATGCAGCGATGACGAGAAAATTCAAAACCCTTCAAAATACTATGAAACCCTGTCATCCAATCTATAAATAATTACATACAAAGGTATGATAAGGAATTTATTCTTACCGATAAAAATAAATGTGAAGAATCACTGATGTTAATCACGAAGGTGCCAAATTAAAAAAAATATGTAATGTACTCGGCCATGTTCGGTAGTTTCATTTTGAATGGGACTGCCACAAATGAGACCATAACATACAGAGTTCGGCAAATAATTCCTTTTATGTTGAGATGAAGTTACACTGCTGACTAACTGCATGGAGCAGATCCTTTTTTTTATAAGTTATCAGGTTGTTAGCTAGTCAAGACTTCTTCCGCATTTTATAGATCCTGAAGATTTACTACAATCATCACAAGAGCCAGCCACTTGTTTCTGTTCTAATCCAGACGATTCCATTCTCCTAATAAATTAATTACACATTCTGTGAAGCGTACGTTCTTCGGTACCCAAGTCAAATTAACCAACAAACTCCTTTAAACAGCCGACTAGTTAATTGTAGAAAACCAAGCTTCGATTCCTGGTACATAAGAATTGATTATTTTCACTACCACATCTAGGTTCCTCCCATTATCCAATTTGGAACCCGTGACTCTTGGCCCGAAAATGAAAGCTGCTGGATCCTTAAGCTAACAACCCAAATCCATCTAGAGCTGAGATTAAGAATAAGTAGAGCTTTACATCTAAGCCTCATATACGCATTCACTGCGTGAGGCTTGTGCTGAGTAATGGGCCTAAATTTGATATAAAATTTACATGCAAAGAAATAAGATAATATTTTGCAAACTAGGGGAATGATAAATGTTGTCTGTTTAGCGATGAACGGACGCACAACGGAACAGAATTACTGAGTAGACACGCAGTTAAATGTAACTGTACAGGAGATTCCTGATGTCCCCACCCTATGGCGACTGATGTTCTGTGGCTATTCGTGTAACGACCACCAATGTCCATTACCACCAACTACAAAACGGTGTAAAACCAGACTCGTACACAATGCGAGTAATAAAACGGTGCTAGCAAAATCAAAAGCTGAAATTATATTCTTGTTGATAGGCAGCAATTCTTTGGCCGCCTAGCTGATCTTGTTATGTGTAGCGCCTGTCTGCTATAATTAGTCTACCCGCCCAACGGAAGTGCCGGAGAAGTTTCCTATGTAGCGCGGCGGTTGCACATCGTAGCGCAGCATGGACTGTGTCATAATGGAATAACCTACCAGCAGGCAGTGTGGAAACGAGGTGCCGGAAGTCACTAATGGATTCTTGTAATTATATTTTGTCCCCTTCCTTACGCTTATCACATACACTAAAACCTTAAACATTTTATTATTTATTTACTTATTTACTTCTCTTCTGTTTTTTTAATTTACAAATTGTGTTAAATGTATATTGCGGTAGACGTGAGCAATCGAGATGCTACGAAAAATGACCTATGTTTACAAATATGATCAGCCCAGAAATGCACATAAACGCCGATTATTATCCACAATTTTCAGTTAATGACCATTACTGTAACTCACTATTACTTATATGTATGAACATATTACGATTACGTAATTAAAGCCATGTTTTCAATCAATATCCCACTAATTCCTGAAGTATGTGAAGATGTACCTGTGAATGACGTGAAGGCGTACGTAGAAGTGACGATGTAAGTTGACGCATTCTTAATCTCGACACTAAATAGACGTGAAAGTCTGCTTCACGCCTCGGCCGCTTTGCTCCCGCGGGAAATCCCCGCTATATCCTGTGAAGAGGAAGCTAGATAAAGCCCAGAGCTGGTTTGGACATTTTGTAAAACAGAAAAATTTCTTGCCCCTGCCGGGAATTGAAACCACGATTTATCTAACATCCAGCACATAGCCCAATCACCATACCGACTAAGCTATCCTCGTGACTAATTCCTGGATCCATCAACAATTTAACCCAAACACATTAACATATATTTTATCAGACTAATATTTTATAGGAAGCGATGTTAATACGTAAAAATATAAAATACACGTATTTTCATTCGGAATGATCTTTTTTAAAAAGGTTTTAAAAAAAATTGATTTGGGGGCAATGATGTATTTGAAATCATATATAAATACATATAAAATATATTCCGGGTCAGGAAAATAAGCTTATTCCAGCTGATCCTCCCCCCTTAACTCGGCAGGATAAAACTTCAACCCAAATGTCATCAGAAGCGCAGCACCAGGCCCAGTGCGAAGCTGAAAGATAGTAGCGTCTGATTACATTCAGGATAAGGAGAGAAAGTTTCTGCGACACAGCAGATTGGTCCGGCCTCTATGTTAGAGCCACGTCAGTAACAGACGTGTTCAAATTGCAGAGGTACTTTTAATGAAGTTGTGAAGAACCGTATACGTATTACAACTAACTTCATGGTCATCTTGAGAAGCTAACAGGCCTTCAGGTAGCCAGGAACTTCAACGCATTTCATGCAATGTGAAGGTTCATTACCACGTTCACAACAGCCAGCAACTAGTCCTGAACCAGATGAACCCATTTCACTCAACCCAATCCTAGTTTTATTTAAGAGAATTTTGAATATTATTTACATTTATGCCTAGATCCTCCAAGAAATATCTTTCTTCTAGATTTTTCCACGAAACATCTGTATGCACTTCTCTTATACTTCATGCGTGCTACATTCCCAGCCTACCTTAAACCCTTGATTTCTTCACGTTAGTATTATTTACCGAGAATTAAAAACCATGAATATCTTCGTAATATATGTATTAGTATTAATGTAGCAAACCCTATTGTTACACACATGTCCCACTTGCTGCAGTATTAAGAAACTTCGCATTGCGTCCACACAGTTTACTTATGCGTTCCGTGAAATTCTCCCAACGAATACTGACTATTTCCCCAACAGTATCAACCGGGTTTTCTGCATACTAACGTGTAGTGCTTTCTCTGTGACGTAGAAACTATTTATTATTAGTCATAGGGCCTCCTTTCAGAGGTTTCTTGGTCTGGAGGTGTGCATTCTGTAGTGAGTGACCAGTCCACTGACTGCACAAGTTATACTCATCCTGATATGACTGTCAGAGCCATCTAGCAGTCAATCAGGAGACTTGGGTGAGAAATGGCCGCTGAATTTTGCTTACGAAACATCTCTATTCATGCCCGTAAATCTACGACATGGGACCGACGGCTTTACTTCCCCTCCGAAGGAAGTTGTGCTACGGATTTTTATCACCCTTAAAAATCCATCGACCTCGGCCGGGATTGAACCCGCGAACCACACTAACCACTAGTCCACATAGGACGACGTAGGAACTATAACTAGATTTTTATCTGCAATTTACATGAACGTCAGATTCAAACGGTTAAAAGAGGAACACTAGACCTCTATGTTAACCAGATTGTCAAAAATGTTTTTAAAACCCGCAGAGGAATAACTGAAAATAAACAGCACTGAAAATTCATCGTATGCCCCCTTAAATTTCCGGATCTCACTTCTGCAGACTCTTTTCTATGGGGGTTGTTTTCGAGTTGGAAAAGCTCATATTTGCGCTCGTGTTATAGCTGTTTGGAAAGTAGAATAAGTTATCGTATATCCTGGCCTATATCACTCTTGGCTTTCATCCTACTGTCGAGGCAAATGTCTGATGCAAGGCCACATCCACTGAGCATTCAACGCCACATGTCATCACGTTTTCTTTCATATCAGCACAGACCAATTACAATTTCCAAAACCAATAGAGAAAATTAACATAGCTGCTCTCCAAACACCTCAGCACAAGCGAAGACACTTATGGGTGTTAGGTGCTTTCCCAGAACGTTGCGAAAAGTTACTACTAGCTTCGTCATGTCTGCCCATCTCTATGTATACGGGCATGGAACAACTCAGCTTCTACATGACGGATTTTTGCCTAAATACATATCGAGAATTTTTACTCAAATCTGTCAACAAATATCAGGTTTGTTTAAATTCCGACAAAATAACAAACGCTTTACACAAAGATCTGCTTACATTTATGCTAATATCTTGACGTTGATGAAATTCGTACAAGAAATACGCTAGAGCCAGAGAGGCCAAAGAAACAGTTAACATTCTAAACATCCTATGGCACTACATACACACGATTTATATGCCGGGTGCTCAAGGTAAGAATCCGAACACACTTCAGTGTTAGTTTATAACTACATTTCTCTCTTGTTACTTTGATGTTCCGTTCGAATCTCTGCGGGGCCATCGACTACAGTGACTGAGGATTTACGTGGCGTTCATCGGTCCCTCCAGCAAAAGGCGGGAATAGAAGCTACAAGTAGGACACCGTAGATTTCTTTCACATGCTTTCGCCAAAATCCAGCCATTGGAAACAATAAGATATAGTCTGAGCTAATGACAAATCCTCTGAATTAAACTACGAATGGAAGGGCTAACTACTTAGCTTAAGGTTATTTGGAGCCGTCATCTAACTTTAAGAAGGAAAACCCATTACGATGTCAGTGACATCTTATATAATTCTTTTCAGTGAATCGATTGCCTGGGTCTTTCTCTTTAGTGGAAAATTTCTGCTGTGGTAGCACCTAATGAGACCATCATCGATGTTGTTTGCAGATCCGGAAGCCTATTTTGTTTAGTCTGCTGTCAAGAACTTGAGCAGAAAATGATATCTGGAGGGTTGCGATGTAATTAGTTTTGATAAAGGAACTGGAAATGAAGGAAATGTAATTGAAGTTTATAGCTATATCACATGACTAAAATGAAGTTATCAGGAGACTCTTGTGTCAAAAGGAAATTTACAGGACAAGTGGCGTTGAACGCATTTCATCATTCCGAGTAAAGATGTTGAAGTGCCAGTGCGTAAAAGTTAATAGACGCTCATCGTAAATGTACGTAATTGAACGAAAGTTTCTTAAACGGAAATTCTGCCGCTCACAGCTATGGCGTGTCCTGACATGCATAGTCTTGTAAGAGGCGAAAACTGAGAATGCGGTTTCATACTGTCTTCGTTTTTATGTTTTGCAGTTAAGTGTATACGAAAAAGGCTTTGTGGTGTGCCTAGTAAGGCATGTCCCTCTTTCTGTCAAGTTATTGATAGATTACTGATTACTTAACGATAATGCATCAAATGCAGAGATCGTATAGCATCGACTGAAATGGGAAAATTGTGAGTAAAAACCGGGTTATGGAAGTATAAGGATGCAGTTGAATGGCTAGTAAACCAACGTTACTGGGGCCATCTCTGTCCTCGTCATCAGTCCGAACTGATGACGAGGACAGAGATGGTCCTTGAAAAGTTAGTTTTCTCGCTAATGAACCACAAGACGGAGTTGTTAGACCGAGAATATTTCAATGAATTTAATCGCCGTAAAAGCCTTAAATTGTGTATAAGGATATAATTTATGAATTTGTCTTCAGATCTCAGAAAAATAACGCAAGACTTCAGTGACGATTGTCGATAATCCGCAGAGATTCCATCTGAATACATGCCGAAGAAGACTGGACTGTAAAGTCACAAGGCAAACTTGACCTTTAGGTCAAATTTGCCTTGTAGCACTAGTGAGGATCATAGGGGAGTGGGAGGTGTAACCCCACGCATTGTTAAGCTTGGAACTAGATGGAAGTGAGGTAATTAGCTTCACGCCCCGCCTGCTTTACCCCCGTGGAAAAACCCCCTGGACCCACTAAACAGGAGGCTGGATTGGCCCCAGAAACGGTGTGGACATTGTGGGAAGGAGATGAGACTCTTGCCTCTGCCAAGATAGGACCTGGGACTCTCCTGCCCATAGCCTAATCACTATACTGACTGCGCTATCCCGCCTTCCCAACTGGAGTGGAGAGACATAATGCAGCATAATTTAAAATATTCTCACCGTAAACATTTTTTTGCTTCTCAGAAAACGAAGCATTTATTGGTCAGTATTTGCGGGAATTGTGTAATTTTCCGCTACACTAGTTTTCAAGTACACAGCCATAAAGACCCTATAATCATGGTTATGTCATGAAAACAATGTCACATCTAGCCATGGGGTTCACTGTTTCGTATACAACGTGCTTAACATCTACTCCATTATGACACATACACACTTTTAAGGTCTTATATTAATGAAACTGATAATTACATGTCAAAACTTAGAGCTCTCTTAAGGTTGGAATCTTTTAAATATTAATGAAACTGATAATTACATGTCAAAACTTAGAGCTCTCTTAAGGTTGGAATCTTTTAAAAAATATATGGGACTCTATGTATATATATATATATATATATTAAAAATAATGGGTCAAGTCGACTTTGCTAGGACGTCTTATTACAACAGCCAATCATTCAAGGACAGAAGCTCTCTTAGTAGACACTAAGGAGGCTCATGTGTAAAAAATCTCAAGCAAAGCTACGTATGTATATATATATATATATATATATTGTTTGTTGAAGGTGAATAAGTAATGACAAGTGTGGGGGACTGGAAATTTATAGAATTCCATATACACGTACGTAAAAGGGGGAGAAATTACAATCAGCCTTCAGTACTGAGTCAGATAAGACAAGTACGTGTTTCTAAAATTGAAGAAAATTTCTAAAGCTACAGTATCCAGAAGGGGCCTGGATAGCGCCATCGACACAAAGACTTCTTACAGGCTGGACGGTTCAGGATTCGACACCCGGTAGGGGCGATATTTTCCGAACCCCTCCAGACCGGCTCCCAGGCTCACACAGCCTCCTGTACGAAGAGGGTATCGGGATTCTTTCCCGGGGGGGTAATAGAGAACTGTTCCTGATAAAATTAAATGCCACCGATCAGACTTATCAATGAAATATTTTAGCTTTTTGACACATGAAATTCAACCATAATACATAAAAATTAATTCCTACTTCACAGAAAATAAAATGCGTCTCCATAACAAAGACCAAATTGCTAATGCTCTTTAGGGAAATAATCGCTCCTTTTCTGAGCAGTGTACGGAACACACGAAACTTCTTGAACAAAAATCGCTTACGAATGTTAAAGCAGGTGACGGAAATTGCAAACAGCATAGGGTTAAAAGCTAAATTTGTACAGTTACACACAAAATATAAACTCTGGATATCATATAAGTAAAAGGTTTTTAGCTAAAACATTTTGCCAAGATTTAGGAGCAGCTTATCAAGCGAATGTGACTGTTTACTTCAACACGACTTATTTCCTATATAGTCGTAATAAATCACTCTGCGTCCTTATTCCATTAACTAAACTTACGTCGCAGAATTCCAGGTTAATTTATGGAGACAAGTTTAAGAAAAAATTTATCACTGCAGATATGTAGAAAAAACAAGAGTCAGGACCAGTAATGCTGCAAACAGCTCGGATCCAACTCTGTTTGTCTATGTTACATAAAACTGCCTACATTTGCGACGAGAGTAACATATGTTACAGACAAAATGTGAACACATGTGGGGAAATAAAAGAAACACGAAAAGACACAAGACATATAGTACTAAAAAGGGGGAATAAAAAGGAAAAACTTGTTACTTTTACTTGTACGTTCCTGTCCTCTGTCTAAAAATATAATCACAATATGCCTTTACAATATTTCAAGTTTATGTTTTTTTGCAAGGGAGAAATTTCTTTCCCTTATCCTAAGAGAATAACACAGATTGAAGGAGTATGATGGCTTCTGGGTTCTCATATTTGTAATATTCACCGTAATTATATCTGCAACGTTTAAAGAAATTTGGCAAAACTTCATAAAATGACTTGGCTCAAGCCCGAAAGCATGGAAATCTGAGGACAAAAAACACACTAAGGCTGCCCTAAATCAGTCAGTTGAAGGGACAATTTATGCATAGAATGAGTAGAGGAGAGGGAATAGAGAAAACTTATAAGGACGAGTTTCTTAACCTCTAATTCTCAACGAAATATTGTTAGGATGGTCAGCTCAAACAGGATGAAGCCCTAGATACGGCTTTGCCTCAACTTACTTTACAAAACATCTTGGAGTTCCCATAATGCAGCACTTGTCAGACGCTAGACTTCTTCTGTCATAGAATTTTGCAGTCAAATTTCCATGCTGTGGCAGATGAGCACAGCCAATAAATGCTGCTAAGTTATCTGGCCAACTGCAAGATCAATAAACCTCGTCCAAATGTTTCGTATTTTTTAGTTGAAGTGGTACAAGTGGACGAAAGCAAATAAGTAGAAATTTGGGGGGGGGGGACTATGTCGCCATTTAAGTATGCATTGAGGTACCACCTAACTAAAGAAATAACTAATTAAATAACTCCGTGGAGCTGAGTCCTTCCTGAGAAGCTAAGAGGCTACCAGGTCCACAGCTAGTCAAGAAATTCCCGTATTTCATGCAATCCGATGATTTATTACTGCATTCACAAGCGCCCGCCACCTGTCCCTATCCTGAGCTGAGGTACCACTTTTCAACTGAAACTTTGGTATCTGCTACTAAGCTACATGGCGCCACATATCAGAAGACATTAGTGTTTATAGTACATATATATACACATATATATGACGGTACTTCAAAACGTTTCTGCACTTTATTTAAAAAAAAAAATCTCTATTTATGTTACAGACTTTAGAAGAACATTACTTTTCAATATAATATCCTTTCTTCTCGATACATTTAGCACAGCTATCTACAAGCTTCTTAATGTCATTGGAGAAAAGGTTTTTGTTGGTTACGAAGCCAGTCATGCACCACTTCTTTAACCTCGTCATCGTCTGCAAATCGACGACCCATTAGAGTGTTCTTGAGGGGCCCAAACAGATGGAAATCGAAAGGGCCATGTCTGGCCTGTGAGCAGGATGCTCGAGAACTTCCAGTTCAGTTGTTGAATGGTGTTGAAAGTGGGGTGTGCCTTAAGAGGGCGTGCATTGTCGTGTAGCAAAACAACACGCTGTGACAGCAAACTTCCTCTCTGTTTTGAGCAAATAGCTGGCCTCAGTTCATCTCTTAGCAGGTCGCAGTAACTTACACTTTTTACCGTGATACCTGTCTCCATATAATATTCAAGGATAGGCCTTTGGGAGTCCAAGAACACCGTCAACAAGAGCTTTCCAGCAGAGGGCAGCGTCTTAAATTGTTTAGATGAAGGAGATGACGTGTGGTACATTCCATGCTCTGCCGTTTTGTTTCTGGTTCATAATGATGAATCCAGGTTTCATCCCCAGTGATGATGCGAGTCAAGAAGTTTTCACTCTCACGGTTGTAGCGCTCCAAAAAACTGGAGCACCGTGTGCTGGCGGTTGCACTTTTGCTCTTCTGTCAGATGTTTGGGCACCCACCTTGGGGAAACTTTGCGGAATCCATGAATGTCATTCACTAAAGACTAGGCCGTGCCTTGACTGATGCCTTGCTGTAATGCGATTTCTTCTGTTATTACTCTTCTGTCGGCTAGAATAATGGTTCTGGCTTCTTCCTGCTTCTCATCAGTGGTTGTGTGGACGGGCGTCCCGAGCGCTCGGTATCCATTAACTTTGTCCGACGATTTTTGAACGTGTCTATCCACAAGTATACACTTGGGCGTGGCATTGCATTGTCCCCATATTGAGCGCATAAACGTGTGTGAACTTCAGCACCTTTAATACCTTCAGCCCATAAAAATCTTACGACACTTCTCTGCTCTTCTTTGGTGCAAATTGAAAAACGCGCTGACATATTTACCACCCAGCAGCTACTCACACACTGAAAGAGGGGACCAGCTATAGCCAAGGTCAGAAAACCATAATACGGTACAACATGCTGCCAAGTCTCAGCGGCCTACCACTTACCAGTACCCTAAAAAAAAGTGAGGAAAGTTTTAAGTATATATATATATATATTACCCCCGGGAAAGAGCCCCCGGTACCCATTGAGGATACTGGGTGGGCATCGGAGTCGGTCTGGGCGTTTTGAGACGAGATTTATGTTTAAATAAATTCCACTCCAAATGACGTGCCGAAGTGTAAGTAAACAATGCAGGCTATGCAAGTTTACGTGCACTTTGACGAGCTTTTCAGTTTTGAGTACAGTAAACAGGAAACTGCAATTACTGGGGAAAGTTTGATATTCATATTGCAGAAGTGTCAGTGTGGGCGCGCAACCGGCAAGCCTTCCGTTACCATAGCAAAACTAGCTCAAGACCGAGTGAGGCCTATCGATCGTACTTCTAGTTGCTCATCCCCACACCAACAGCTAGCAGTGCTACCAACTTCAATTCAATAAAAAAATTTTACATTGCAACCAAATTAAAATTAGCAGTTAATACCAAATAAACTTGGGCTGATATCACTGACTTGCATGTCATTTTCCCTTGATTTGAGATCTCAACCTAGCAGCTCTAAAAGCGGGTGTAGTTCGATCGGTATAGTAACTGCTGGAGAAGGCTGGAGAAAATCAGTTGTACCGAGTGTGTGACAATGAAGAAGTATTACATCAGAGTCATGGGGGAAAGCAATATCCTACATATAATAAAAAGAAGAAAGGTCAGCTGGATTATTCATATCTTGCGTAGGAATTGCTTTCTAAAACACGTTATTGAAGGAAAGATAGAAGGAAGAAGTGACGGGAACACGAGGAAGCAGACGTAAGCAGCTACTGGATGACCTTAAGAAAATGAGAGGATACTGGAAATTGAAAGCGAAAGCACTGGATTGCACTCTGTGACGAACTCGCTGTGGAAGATGCTAAGGACCTCTCGTAATCCTCAGTATAAAATGAATGAATGAATGAATGAATGAATGAATGCATAGTAAATAGGCTGCGGGCTGGACGCCAGGGAAATCATGTTTCCATTCCCGACAAAGAGGGCATAGTTCTCCCTTCTCCAACACGTCCATCCTTCTATGTAACGGAAGCCGATCGCTCCTGCCTTGGCGCAAAGCGGCTGGGGAGTGAAGCTCACAATTCTTCTCCATCTAGTTCCGAGGTTAAGAATATGAGGATCTATACCTTCTCCTCCATATATGCCTCCATGGCGCGCAAGGGGGTCACTTTATTATTACTCGGTTGTTCTTACGAAAACAATGGGCTAGAATTTCCCAGGATGTCATCTTTCTTTGCAACATCCTGAAAAAATTATACTGACACTTTAGGAAGTTAATACCTTTCGTATAGAAAACAAATTTTGAAAATTAAATCCTTGTATCCTAAACGTATATCTGAATATTCTGTATTTCGGAGAATCATACTACCATATTTGGAATTCCCTGTTATGTGGTGTTCAATTCCTGTCCTTCTTCTGTCACTTAATTAAAAAACTTTTTTATTTTATTGTAACACAGAGCTAATGGTCTTACGGACTATAGAATTATTTTGACGTGCTTGAAATATGTTTAGTATAAACAGTGTTGCAGGGTTTCACACTCAGCATTGGTAAGCATAAAATCTTTCATACTTTGAAATTCTAATGACATACGGAATGCAATCATTTTAAAGTTGTCGCTATTACTAGCGCTTTTACTTCAGTTTGTCATGCAAACCTTTCGACAATCACCTTAAGAAACCAAACAAAGCCATTAAAACTATCCAACACCCATCACTGTGCCAACAGTTGCGGTTTGAAATTCCTGAGAACACCGTCCCCCCCCCCCCCCCCAAGATATTAAACTTTTGAGAACTATCATTCATCTCAATTACACATAGCAATTCATGTCATACGTCACAGGGAAAAGACCCTACACATTATAAAGAAAATTTCGTTTATTATTTTTAAGAAAATTGTTGAGAAAATACAAACAAGCTGTGCGCTATAACATAAACTTGTTTAATGTTATATTAGGTGGTGTATATAACTATCACTGAGCTTTAAAAGGTTAAAGAAATTATATCACACCTTTCTGCTGGTAGAAATGCTTCCCTTCGCCTAGGATTTAATGACATTCCGCTCCCACGTTCATTGACCTCTTAATGGCATATAACTCTGCGAATGGCGATAAAACAATTATACAACAGGCTAAATTTAGTGCATCTCACAGATAGATCTTATTTCTTAGCGTATATTCGTGTAACGTGCAGTAATATCTGGTGAACATGATAATTAGTACGACAGAATGCACACAACAAAAAAATTCGACTAATCGTTGTCTAGAAACGTTGTTGAAATTTCTTCTTTGAGGTAGATCTAAAACGCCAGTAGATCTTCTAGAGATTCAGTCTTTTTGCTTGACTCTGAATCAAACCTACTTATCACTAGTTTTTAATATAACTTATTTCTAGGTGTAGAATAATATACAGTAGCTCGTGTTTGAAATTTTACAATTGCGAAGTAAGGAATAAACCCCTTTTGAATATATGTGAGGCAAAAGAGAAAAAACTTCAGCCTCTTAGCATTATGTATAAAATTAGACGAAAATGAGTTCTCGTATTAAATTATTTACACGAGAAAAGTAAGATTGAAAATGTAGTTGTTATATATATATATATATATGTGTGTGTGTGTGTGTGTGTGTGTGTAATGAGATGGGAATAGAGTGCAAATGGAGTAAAGTCACGAACAGCAATGAAATTTTCAGGAAGAAAAGTAAGAAAATCAAGGAAAAAGGCAGAGGTTTTTGAAGCCGGTACAGGCATTTTTACTTGCACAATCCGCATACATAATTTTAATCAAAAGCCAGATCGAATTCATCGCATAAACGTAACGACCACTGGACTGTATGGGGAATAAGACCTTTCAGTTTTGCTTCAGAACACATATTAACACCAGGATACATCTACTGTTCTCTTATCTCTTTGCCTCATGGATCAGAATATGAGCTCTTCAATCTGTTAGCTGCGCCAATCATAAACAAACACGAATATGGAAACGTGATTTGCATTGCGTGTGAAGCAATGAGAATGGTGTTTTATGACCTCATGACCTATACGTGATAGGTCAATCTGAGGCAAGCTGCTCTCGTCGGCAGGACCGTATTATACATGAAGCACAGTGAACAGTCTGCCCCAGGAATGGCATTACTTTCAGTGAATATAAATGCATTTCCATTGTTGCAAAATTTTAGATAAATTAATGAGACTTTACTTGGTAATTTATTACTTTGTTTTAAGAGTTCAGTCGGAAGAAATTTCATGACAATCGCTGAAAGGTCCTAACTTATGGCAGCACAGTTCTTAATGTCACATCTGCAGAACAAGGAAATATGACACGCTTTCCTCTATGGACAATCTATGAAGTATGTTCTAACTCCGTTATAAGGTACGGAAATTAGGCATAGTGTTTACGGTTGTATTTTTCATTTTAAATCAATATGGTTTTAGGATAGAGCTGGCTCAGGTACGGCACCATGGCAGTAAATTGTGATCAAGTTGTTCATTTCACGGATTAGACTGTTTCAAACTGCAGGTTCCATAACGACGTAATTCCCTAATATCTGGTCTCCTGTCGACATTTCAGCGCCCAATCTGATGTACGGGGTTGCTGTAAGCCCCATCTAAAATTTGAGTCAACACTCGGGTCAGTATTTGACAGCAGGGCTTACTCATTGACATAAAAGTGTGCCCACAGCTGCAGATAAAATTGGACAAACGACGGTTAACTTGACAAATGACAAACATTGTGACAGTAACGTAGATAATATTTTGTCTTCCCCCCCCCCCCCCCCCCCCCGCAACTCGATAATTGGAAACCGTCTGGCGACTCGACAACTGCACGGCCTCTCTTGTAATCATGAGTGAAGTTACTCCCAGATCTGGTAACGGATCCAGAGTACTGCCTTCTGTCCGAAGAATCGAGTCCAGTCTGACAGAACCCACAATACATTTTCATATTCTGTATATTTGGGGGCACCCCGCCGTGAAATCTGCGGGGATGTTATCTACGCCATTACACTGTATCTACGAATCACAATAGAAACTCGTAAAAGTCGTGAAAGCAACTGTTAGATCTATGCCTTCATCATGGCGGGCTTTATATATAGCTGTTTGTACAGTATGCACCAGTCAAGGTACTTCGAAAGACGACAATAACACCCTTAAAAGGGCATGCATAGGACGCGCCTGTGTGATCGTGGAGGCTATTTCCTTGTGTCTGGCGACTGCTTACAATGTGCCATGAATACGTCTGGAATGATACATACTGTGGAACATTTCTGTGCGTTCATGCGGAAAATGTTGCAATGGAGCATTCTATAGAAGGCTGTCCAAGCACTCTCCAGTTCCAGAGGAACAGAATTCCGTTACACACCGTAATTTCCGCATATGACAGCACAACATGAATATATATGTGGGTCTTCCGAAAGAAAGCAGTTTTCTTGATCCCCTATTGACAACTACAGAACATGTAGGAAAACATCACACGTACTGAATAAGTTAGCTCCACTGTTAATGATTCTGACATGCATGAGGAAGGTGTCGATATCGAAATTTTGCCGGGGTGTCGACTGTCTGGGCTGAGGTATTTCGTGTTTGTCCTCAACCTTTCTAAGTAAATGTCAGAATACCAGCATGCGTTTAAAATGAATTATGAAAGCAATATTTGAGCACAAAAAAATAAGGTACAGTTAAGAGTAAATAAATTAAATTAAACTTGACTTCATTATTCTGCACCCAGCCACATGCCTTTCCATATAATGTATTAGGTTAAAGGCCAAGGGTGTGATAATGAGCTGCCGAGTCAAGATTTTCGCGCACCACACCCGTAGGGTTGATTGATGAGTATGGGGCAATAGTGTAACGATAATCTGCAATAGTGTAACGATCATCTGCAATAGTGTAACGATGATCTGCGAGGGAAAACTCAAGGAATTCGGAGACAAAAACGTCTCACTTAGGCCACCAGGAACGTCACATGAAATCACAGTGACTGAGCACGAGGCAACGCTGGCAAAGGCCAAAGTTTATCCCTCTGAGTTATGGCACGGCGTATAAAATTAAATACTGAGTTATTTGTCACCCTGTATGTTTATGGTGCAGACAAAATAGTTACAAGCCTTAATGGAAAAAGGATCTGACAGATCGAGTTATACAGGATATATACTTTATGAAATGTGAAAAGGAATAAATGTGTCATAAAGATATTCTCTCTCGGTGATGAATATTCGGGATTCATAAAGATCATATATTTCGTTTAATTCTCTAAATGTAACATACTTAGAATGGAATATTAATAAGGGTTTCCAAAAAAATTATGGATTATCATCAAATAGGAAGGAGATCTTTACTATCGTTTAGGTGGCTGGAAAACGTAGGAGGTCATCAAACTTAAAGAACTAATTTCATGACTTCGAAATACTATAGGAAAGCAGCAGAAAGACAGAATTAGTAAACAATAAACGAAATGTATAATTACACGTATTACGTCTTTGTATTTGAAACTGAGACAGCGCTTAGCATTTCTGTAAAGCGAATGCTGCCGAAGATAACTCTCGGGGGGCTAATTTGTATACAAATACTTGCCTGAATTATTAGACAAATGAAAAATACTTTAGCAGGAATACAAACATTTTTATAAAATAGAAACCCAAGACACAAGTTCCATGCGGAAGGGTTGGAGCCCAGCATTTAATACTGAGCAACTTTTGAGATTAATAATTTTAATAGGCCTATATTGTAGTGGCAAAGCTGATGGTGAAGAGAATGTATTTAAAAATAGCCCTGAATAAAAATTAACCAACAATAAAATATGACTACTCAAATTTTACCGACTGTTGATTTTCGTGTATGAGAGGGACGTTGGCTGACATAACGCAACACAACCTCTGACGCACCAGCCACAAAAATACGCCTGCCTGCTACGGGCTATTATTTGAGCGGAATCGATCCACACAACCGGAATAAACCAAGCTGACAGTGGAGACAAACGTGGTGCTGGCTCTGACAGGATGGAAATAATTCATCCTTTCAAACCTTAAAGACACTCAACATGTTCTACCCCATTAATTCATGGTAGAAGAGATTCGCAATAAGAAGCGCAAATTTCCTTGTATGTGACCCTCAACCACATGTCTTTGGATTGATTGCTTTTGCCCTTGTACGTAAACATCATGCAAACAAGGGGTGTGGGGTGGGTGACAATAACTGTCCATGCATTCTGGACCTCGGCGACTGCTTAGATACAAGTTCAAACTACTTTGACCTCGGCCCCATTCGGGTTAGGTGTTATGTGAACCCCACAGAACTTGTTTTGATACGTCGACAACGAAAGTGGCTTTCCCACCACTCACAGAGTACCTAGACACTGTCGTCACTGAGGTATTCACGTCATCGAATCGAAGTTATGTGTTCTTTTTTTTTTTTTTTGTGAAGGGTCCCGCAGCAGATGCTAAGGAAGCACCGCAGCTTTGAGGCTTATTGTGCAACCCTGTGATGAAGATGATAGTTTTTTCGTTTTGACGTGTAATGGAGCACGGTGGAATGAAATTGACAGGGGAAAATCGGAGTATTCGGGGAAAATCCTGTCCCAGTGCCACTTGGCCCACCACAAATCCCACGTGGACTGACACGGGATCGAACACGGGCCTCCGCGGTGAGAGGCCGGCGACTAACCGCCTGAGCCATGGTACGGCCCTGTAATTTGTAAATACACAACCTTCTGTAATAAAACTACATAACTCGAGAAAGGAAAGCAGATATCTTTAAAGAAAAATAATCAGTTTGGCAATCATTTTTTATTTCTTTCATCTTCAATTTCGACTTCCTCTGAATGGCTGTTTCGTTTCATATGCGGGTGACCTGCCACAGTGTTGCAGCTCACAAATAATGATGTGTAAACGAGAAGAACGCATTCCCATTGTCAGCGTTTACTTCTACAACAAGCTCTTGATTAGCGACTAACAGCGTTTGTGCTTTTCTTTATAGTATTAATGTTTCCGACATTTAGATCCAAGAATATAAATGCAGGTGGTCTAAGCAGTTATAATTTACATAGAATGCACTTAGGAATAACGATTTAACTAATAAAGGAAACAAATAATAATAATTACTGTTACGTAAGTAGATAATATTGTCAAATTTTATTAATACTAAAGGTGCTAACATTCTACTATATTCATATACAGGGCATACACAAAAGAATTGTGCGGTATTAATAGTGTTCACTATTAAAACCGCACCATTCTTTTGTGTATGCCCTGTATTTCTCTGCTACAGGTCCTTTTTAAGTTAAAGGTGAAGGTGAATTCGCCTCTCTACTTAATAAAGCACGAAGTAATGTAGGTGCACGAAGGACTGGAGGGACATTTCCCCACATTCTTATCTTCCGCACTAGATAGAGGTGAGTGGCTAGATTCACGTTCCGGCCGTTTTATTCTCGGGAAAAAATTCCCAGCATCTCTTAAATAGGAGGCTTTGTAGATTTCGGAGCAGGTGTCTACGCTGTGGAAAGAAGAGAAATTTATTTCCCTCGCCAATAATCAAGCCACAATTCCTCGGTCTTCCAGAAAAACGGTGGAGCCCAAACACTAATAGATCCTGCACTTGCAAACAGTCGGGAAAAATAATAGTATGAAGCCCTATATGGCAAACAAGTACCATGGAAGTCCTGCACTGAAAGGGGGCAGTGGAAAATTCCACATGGAAAATTTTATCAAAAACAAGGACATGCTGGAAATACCAACTCCCAGCTCTATTATTACAAATTCCTCGGGGAGCAACTCCATCCGCTGATATTACGTTCCCCACCGAAGAGATCTTCAAACTCGACACATCGCAATTAATCCTCCGTTGAGAATGCAGGTGCACGCCGGGCACATAAAACCGCACTGCGCTAATTAGGCTTCATCGACAAGAAGAATGTGTAGGTACGTGACGTTCTCTGTAATTAGCACAGAGACTGCTGAAGCTCCAGCGGGAAAAGGTTACACTTCCAATTTCTAGCTACGGTGTCCACAGATAACACTTTCATTGAAGCCGGAATTGCTCAGTCAGTATAGTGACTGCAGCAATGGGCTGGACGACTGAGGGATCGCATTTCGATTCCCGGGAAGAGAGGCACATTTCAGTCTTCTTCAAAAGCGTCTAAAATCGCTTTTCGACCCACCCAGCCTACTATTCAATGAGTATTGGCGGATACTTCCACAGGGTAAAGCAACAGGAGCCTGAAGCTGAACTCCATCTGGTACTAAGGTGAAGAATGCATGCAGATATACATCTACTCCCCCTTAAGCCTTCATAGCGTGGTACTTTTTTAAGCAGAAAGACATTCTCCACCCTTCCACTAATTCACTCATACATCATTTTATCCCTTTACTGATGATATGAAATAATGCTTTCGCTGAATATAAACGTCAAGGGAACTGAAAAATTCTTGAAAACTATTTCTAGGTAGAACCACCGTCTATTCTATCATAAACGGTGTTTCACCCTAGAAATAACACTTTATTGACAATGGTCGTGGCTGCAGAAACGACAGAGATGTTAAGTACATTTCTAAAGCTTCATAAAGACAATGCTTTCAGCAATCACTGCCACGTGGCTCACATGTCCGTAACTATAAAAACCACTCCATATATTGAGACGAAGTAAGGACATAATTTTAACTCCTATGCATTTATGTATCCATACAGACGGCATTACTTTAGAGCATTGGTAAATTACATTGTCTTATGAGGTCTTTGATCAGTAAGATATTTGAGCCAGAAACAAGTGTTTAAAATTCAGTCAAAATAGGTCAGCTGCTTCACAGGATAAAAAGCTGCAAAACAGCCACAAAATATGACCTCATATTTCTACTAATTTTAAGAAGCCTAAAGCAAAGTTTGGTCTTATCTTTCATTTTGGAATTACTACAGGCACTCTATACTTCTTTATTTTTTCGCGTATCTAAAGGAAAGAAAATTTACATTATGTAATGACACGCTTCTAGCTGCATATTGCATAGCGTTTAATTTGTTTGGTAGATGTGATGCCTGTACGTGAGTGTGCTAGTAATCTGTGATCTCTCAAAATCGGAATCTAACAAGTATTTGAAACCACATCAGGGATTGTAATTTATTTCAGATTATGCCAGAATCAGCTTAGATATAACTGAATCAGTGTTTGGCCTTCCACTCGAATAAGAGAAAATCAACATTAGAACATCTGAAAAATAAATCTGAACTTTTCCTCATAAATATTTTCATTATGTTGGTGAGGAGAATCGCAATTGAGAAAAAAATATTTTGAGCTGCAGGGGAGATAATATTACTTGTGCTTCGGCATATGCAGGGAAAGAGAGACCCACTGTCAGAGAGCCTTGCTTCTAGGAACCTACGAGTGGGCATGAGAGGGAGGCAAACATCATATTCCGCAGAAATATTAATTAGTTTATTAAATTAGTTATACAATAAAAACTAGTATCCCTGAGAGAGTAAAACAGTATTGTATTGGATACCGGTGTTCTCGAAATATAATCTGGATCAAAGAGTTAAGAATATGCATGAATATTTAGTGTAATCCTTTCTCAAATAAATAATACTAAAACGAGAAAATAAAGGTTAGGAAATGTGTATAAAGATAAAAGAGGCTTGAAAATATGGAATGATAATAAACGCATTATTTTCGAGGTAAAAATTTAGTTTATTTAAAATCTCTCCAAGCAAAATCAGTTGAAGATAGAATAAATTATAAGAGAGAGTGCGCTATTGAAAATAGTATCGGAAAATTCTGTTGTGAAGCGTGGGATAAATAAGTTAGTAATTTCGACTGCGATGTCCAAGGAGCACGAAACAAGGTTGTGAAAATAAGAAAACATTGCAAAAATTCTGAAAGAGATCAGAATTTCATGAATAATACAGGGGAAAAGGAGAGCCGCAACTACTATTGCAATTATGGAAGAGCCAGAATAATGCAGAAGACATCCCAGCCCACACAGAAGTTACATTTCTTTTTAAGTCCATTGGGTGTGATAAATTTAATGACGTATTTATTACCTTAAAGTCGTAAAATGTCAAGGATATTATGAGAAACTTCTAGAGTATGCTTCTTCTAAAAAAATCTCCAGATTTGGCTATTTTTAATATCTGCTGGCGCTAATGTAAAATGCCAGATGAACTGTCTATAGCGGTTATGTGCCTAATTAAAAAAGAAAAATAATAAAAGATTGTAAATAATTACAGAGGTATAAATTTTCTTAATACTTCCTACAGGGTGTGGATAAAAATATTAAATTGTCGTCTGAATACTAGACGTGAAGCGTTTCTTAAGGAAGAAAATTTTAGGTTATTGTTGTTACTTTATACGGGACAAATTTTAATTTTATTCACTATATATGCAACTTCGGGATCCAATAAATTTTATAACCTATAGAATGTTTGTCACGGTAAATTCATACATTCTCTTTTATTACATTTGAGAAGTGCCTAATGATGGCCACACAGACTGGCAGAAACACGTAGCAGCCCCACAGCAGAGTTAGAAGCGTGTTTTACGGACCTGCAATAATTGTGTTCACCTTGCTTGACCTGTCTAGAGAAAGAAATTACTGGCTATGAGACAAGCATCCCCACGGCATGTGACGGAATTGTCATTCTCATGTTCATGCATAAACTATTGTTGAAGTAACCGGATTAATGAATATATAACAACACAGGGATCAAAGGGCCCTTGCCAAGGACCTTGACTAGGAAGGTAACTGAATCCTTAAGTTGTAAGAAAAACTTATATATATGGTTATGCACCAAGATACTGTAAAAGAAATATTTTACAAGAGATGATGATTTGGAATAATCTCATATCGTCATAAGCTCATATATTTACACCAATTGTTATGTAAATATATACGAGGACATAGGCCATATAAAAATCTGATGTTATTTTAACATTAATTTAACATTGAAGGTTGTTTAAAGGTAATTATATTACTTTTACACTATTTTCTATGCTGCCTGATAAATTTATAACTAAACTGAGGTTTGTATGATACAAAACACATAGTAGCTTCCTTATTTGTCTAAATTCATGTCCAGATAATGATTGAAGCAAGCCGCACTGACTGAAAATACTGTTTCGTGTGCGTAGAATTCCTTTGGTCATTATATCTAACAATTGGTTATATGCAATGAGAAGTACCGATGTCATGATGATAACTTACGATGTCACGTTTGACGAAGGAACAGAGACCAGTACGTAGTGGTTTTCATCCGTGGGACAGAGATTTTTATATCCAGAGCGGAGATTAAAACTTTACGAAGTACAATATATAAAATGACAAAATAAAAGTTAATTTATAATCTCAATTCCGAAAATGTACCTTCGTATTTCTGTCAGTAAAACTGTAATCGCTACAATATTATCACAAAATAAAATAGGTTCCATAAAGAAACCTGATGCCGATCCCAGTGGCCGTACGGTCTAAGGCGTGGGTCTTCGGCCGCTCGCTTACTAGGATCGTGGGTTCGAATCCCACGGGGGCATGGATGTCTGTCTCTTGTGAGTGTTGTGTGTTGTCAGGTAGAGGTCTCTGCGACGGGCTGGTCCCTCGTCCAGAGGAGTCCTACCGAGTGTGGTGTGTCTCAAATGTGTGTGATCATGAAACCTCGAAAAAACGAGGAGGCCCAGGCCCATATAGGGCTGTCGAGCCATACAAAGAAAAAAGTAACCTGATAACTTCCTCGTTTCCTGCAAATAAAGCACTTCGTATTCGCTGGCTTAAACCTCCTACGCTTTCTACACGAACTGGGAAACGAAGCTTATAATGGATGTATGGTTGAGCGTGTCTCTGAGCTAGAGACACACACATGTGCACAGTGGAAGGGGGAACAAAGCAGACAAAGGTATGGTTTCAGCTTTTGAATATTTCAAGGCACCATTATTCCAGCTCCACTAAACCGTCTTTGATGACATGTATATTCCAAAAGTAGAGATTGTGCAATGTACGGCTGTACCACTAGAAGCTTACAGTATTAAGCTTTAAAAGAACTACCCTTTACAGAGATTTCAGATCGTTGGAAGTGTATAATGTCTCAATTACATTTTGAATAGAGCAGGCATCCATGTGAAGGTCAAGCACTATGTGTACTCGTATTATTCATTGTTATTTTCCCATATTTCGGCCGATCCCAGTGTCCGCGCGGTCTAAGGCGTGGCTCGCTTGCTGGGATTGCGGATTCGAATCCCACCAAGGCATGGACGTCTGTCTCTTGTGAGTGTTGTGTTTTTCAGGTAGACTTCTCTGCGTCGGGTTGATCACTCGTCCAGAGGAGTGGTACCGAGTGTGGTATGTCTGAGTGTGATTGTGAAGCCTCGATAATGAGGAGGCCCTGGCCCACTAGGGGCTGTTGCGCTATGGAAATAACAAACGACAAAATAAATTTATTTTCTAATGCATACGTATGCATGAATGTATGTATGTTTATTTGTATGTGTGTGTGTATATATATGTATGTTACCTACGTACTTCTAAATAGAGTTGAAGATGAGTGTGCGAGGATTTGTAAGGAGGCTATCGTGGCCATTTTAAGGTATTATTCTGGAATGTGTAAATACTTTGGGTGACAACGCAAAGAAACTACAGAGCTTATGATACCCACGTACACTTTTTTTTTTTTGCAGGCTGCGTCTGGTTTCGCATGATGCAGACCTGGAGGACATCAGTGTTGTGCGTCTTGGTTACCCTGTCGCTTACCCAGGGACAAGACGAACAGCCTAATGACAGCTTGAGGACTGCCATCGAGGCTGTATCGCGTCGCCAGCGGGATTTGGCGGCCTCAAGACCTAGCTACTACATCAGCGGAGGACTGGTTGCCAACCGCTATGCCGACGTGGATGCGGTACCAGGGGATGAGCTGGCCTTCCTAGGAGCTCCCCGGCACTTCACGGGTAAAATGGTGTGACGTCATGGCAACTGCAATATATGCGTACGCGAGAATTGTAAGGCTGACCCCTAAATTAAAACTTTTTCTGCCTAATATCAACACATTTTCTACAACGATATGAGGTAAATATTTTTGACCGGTTAATATTAGTATTCAGGCTTCCACGGTCGGAATTATTCATAAATTAGTCTTCTGGGTTTAGGCACCATATATTTTTCACACGTTTGCTCCGACGTTTTATAGGAATGTGCTGACGGAATTACATCCAGGTAGATGCTAGACGTATGCTAATTTTGTCACTCTCAGGATGGAGGAAGCACTTTCTTCCCAAACATCGGTGTCAACATACGAATTTACGCCGTGTCAAAATATAGAATACTACCTGATTTTTTTTTAGCGTGCCGCTAGCCAAAAACAAGTATTGCTGCTTCAATTTCTAGTCTGCTTTACTTTCCCACTATATTTCTTTATGTGTATATTTAATGACGATTATACAAACACAAGAATCCCAGGCGCCGTAGGCAGTACAGCCTTATCTAATACTGACGTATACGCTTTGGCGACGGAATTGTCTGCTTCTGGGGGGAAAATGGAACATTAAAGACGTTGAATTCGGCATAGGTTAGAACTTACAGAAAACCTGCAGCCCACCTGCAGTATAAACGCAGAAATAGCAACACGGCAGACTTCACTTTCTGGTAAATGCGAAAACCTCCCCCATGTCCGTAGGCTTACTTCATTGAACTAAGATAATTTTGTTTTTGCCGAACTCCAGTCTTATTAAGAGGAGCTTAGAGGTCCATATTTTCTCGAAAATTTTGGTACTAAGGATGTGATTTCGCACCCATATTTTCTGTCATGAAAATTTTATTTTGTGCATAATTTACTATGTTTTTAGGTGAAGCTTTGCCCGCGTGTTATATTTTAGAAAAGGGCCCACGTCACCCCTTTCCATTAGGCTCCGCCACCTCTGCTGCCTACGCATGTGTTTTTGATAAGGTCTCTACATTTATATTACAAATTCTGCGTGATAAATTTGTCATGCTACACACATTCCTGGCGCTGGAGGATATTTTTCATTCTTGATTAATTAATTTATAAATAAACGTAATATTTTTCCTATAGGGGGCAAATAAAATGATCAAATGACCAAAACACGATTGCCTTGTGTTTACATTAGGTTTTCGAAGCGGTTTTCATCCATTTCAAAACAGACGTCAGTGGGCGATACAGCGTTCTCTCGAACACAAATTAATACGATGGTATCGACCGTTGTCGCATCTGCCTGAATTCTTACCATGAGATCTTTGATAGTCCTGGGAGGGACTACGTAAACCCATTCATTGAGGAGTCCCCAGTTAGGTCTGGCGTCGGAGGAGACCATGCAATCGGTCCTCAACGTCCAATCCACATTGTTGGACATGTCGCATTTAACCACTGCCGGAAACCTTCCTTATTGTGTGCTGAAAAATGTTGTGCTGAAACCAAAATCTCTGCCTCACAGCTAGAAATCTGGCCTGGTAGAACAATTTCCAGAAATTTTCTATACATTTTAGCAGAGAGCCTGTCAGGTCACAGGTAACAATGTCCCCGACGACACCAGCCCAAACGTTGATACTGAAGCGGACTTCATATCCACATTCGCACACAGAATATGGATACGTCGTTTCCCAGATATGACTGTTGTGGACGATAAACACATCCTCGCTCATAAAGCACCCCTTTTCTGTCAACAGAATGTTGTGTACAGAGACTGCATCCGTGGAATCTTGATGTGGTCATTCGCAATATTTCATCCGCAAAGAATGATTGTCTGTAAAGACATACGCGCTCCTCGAGTAATGGTATGGATCCAACTGATCGTCTCGAAGTACTTCGAAGACGGTTGGGACAGTCCCAATTCTCGGGCGATATCGCGTGAAATTCTTAACGGCTTTCTTTCCACGGCTGCAATTGTGGCTTTGTATGAGAGATTTCAGGCTTCCGCTGCGGTGCAGTTGAATGTCTCCGGTCTTGTGGATTTTTGCGCAGCGTTGGTTGGTTGCCATTTACAGACGTTTCGGTACAGCCTATCGGTTTGATTTTCAAGGGTCAAGCAGTCCCTTGGCCCTTCAAGCTGAGACCTATGATTGACCCGAAACTTCGGTAAATGACTACTAACCAACGCTACGTAAAAACCCAGAAGAGTGAGGACCTCAACTGAGGCCTTGTCATTGGCTGGTGTCGTGTATACTCCGAGGACACTCGGCATTCACAAGTTCCGTAGGTGTTACATTTCCTGTCTCACGAAGACTCCGCTCCCCTATTTTAAACATACCAGCTTCTATATGATGTCGACCAGAAAAACACTGGCGTGTATTCCTGCTCACCAGTACAAGCCTGGTTATTACAGGCACCGAGATTTAAGAACATGTTTCAGTATTCGTCCTGTGTATCCATGATCGTTCTATTACGGCTAAACCCTGCTGTGCACGGTATGTGTTTACCATCGTGACAAATATCACTACCGAGAAATGTGTTACCCCATTTGCCGGCTACGTGTATATCGATAAGTAAACTTGTCAGGACATATGTTGTATAACGTTTTCGACTTATTTTTTAATAAGGAATCAAACTTTGCGAGCTTGTGTGCAAACTTCTTTTCACTCCATATGTAGCCTTCGTATATATAGAGGATACGCAGTTTCAGAAGTTCAGAATTTTATAAATACGATTTTCATGTGAAAGGAAAAAACGTGACAATGAAGGGCAATACGTGAAGTTCTGCCGTAATATCGTGTATTTTAGTAGGTGGGGGCACCCTTTGCAAATATAATAGGCAATTTTCCTAACTTTACTTGCTTGCTTCAAGGAGATTAAAGCAGTTAGTTCCTCATAAACCTTACTATTTATCAGACAACATGGTGCCATTATCCAGGGGACCTCCATTATAACTTCAAATCTCGCGTAGGATTACATGAAAATATACAGTTTTTATGTGTGTTCGTGTCAAGCAGAAATTTCGGCAAAATAGAATCGGTGAATATCACAAGAGCGGAGAAAGTACGTACTGTATTTTGATTTGAAGCCTCCACGTCCAGAATCTCTGAATTGTGAATTTTATTTTCCTCTCTTCCTTGCCATACTATATGATATCCCTTCTACGAAAATAGCGGAGATTTTCAAGTGTGAACTAATAACCCGGCCCTGTAATTAGCCTGTATGTCGAATGTTCCTTCGCTTTATTTTTGGAAAAATGCGTCTTCGTAAAGGTTACATCCCTTTTTGGGAAAATATTTCAGTCCGGCAACTTTTTCGGAAGAATTTACAAGAATGTAAAACTTCATACACGTGATAACTGTCGTTCAAATTTTCTAGCTGATTTAAACAGCAACAGCATCGAAGTGTTACTGAGACAGGCTACCAAGATATATGACACTAGTCATATATTAATTATGAGCGGTGTCTTTATAATCGATCAGACACAGCTGCCAACGCCGGGAAACGTTTCAGAAAAATTAACATTTATTGTGGTTTCTACGATTATAAATCTAAATAGATCCTCAGGACTATAAGTACTTTCCACTTAACTATAACCTAGACATAGATGGCATGACAGCTAAAATACTATTCAATACTTACTTCTCTCTGTTGAGTTTTCCATGCTTTTTCTCAAGTATTTTAGATTTTTTTAAATGGCAGTGTTGGCAGCCCATATTAGCACAAATGTTTGTGAAGCTGCCTTTCACATTCCACTGCATCTTGCTGTATAAATATGGCTATAATTTATAACACAATCACAGCACGGTATTTGGTGGTGTCACTGGCCATTTTTTAATTCGCACACTTCGCAAGTAACGTAACTCTTGCTACTAACACTTTCTCACTATCCTCGTGTTCAGCAATTTGTATAGTCTTCTCCGGTTTCACGTTTGTTCTTCAACCTATTGAAATAATATATATAAATAAACTTAATATCACCAAGTTCAGTGTCACTGATCCTAGGCCCATTTAGAATTAACCCAACACTCTTCGAAAAGCGTTCCTTTCACTGCGAATATCAGTGTATTTATAGGTTATAGCTTAATGCATCTTCAGCATAACACAATTTTCAAAATTTGTCTTCGTGTGTCACCAAAGTAATCTCTTTAAAAAGCCCCTTACCTTTCCCATACTTCAAGTAAACACCACATAAAAACCGAAACCACGTAACGGCACATTTTAACCTACAGCTCGACACATATACACTGCATTCAATCCAGGTGTGCAGGTGTATGACATCACAGCGGACGATGGTATAGGTTGAGCAGTCGATCTAGTACTCGGTCTTTCTTCCTATTCCAAAACACGTGACATTTCACCGGTAAAGAGCTTAAGATTTATAGCTGAATTGCTATTCGTTCCTCCATTACCATGCCTATTTCGAAGCTATGATGTCTACTAAATGACAACTCTGTGCCTTGATAATAATTTGTGTGGGAATTGACCGACCGTTCCCTGTAGCTTATTTCCGTGCTGTTTGTAAGGAATACAAAAAACGTTAATCTGTATTTGATTCATCATTTATAGTGCGATTTGTGGCTCAAACTTCAGACGTACATATTTTAAAAACCTGTAGCTTCTTGAGAACTAATTGTCTTCTGGACTTTGTCCATCGTCCGGATAAAATATAAAAATATAAAATCATGACGTTTCGGAAGCTAAAAGGAAACGGCTCATATGGCATGCTTAATCAACCCAATCAGCCAACCCAGCTTGGAAATTTCTCCCATCTGGATCCCCGTTATCAGCAATGAGGTCATCAACTCAGCATCATGGACAGATTCCGCATAAGACTTAGTTTAGTCCCGCGTGTTTGTGGTGTGTTCACAGATGGAGGGATCGGTAGGAAGTTTCATCCCCCACATAATTTCCGACTCCTACACTACGCAAGGTTTTTCCATGGACTTGTTTTGATGCAAAGAATGTTTATCTTCTATTCTATCATGGTTTTACGTCTGTTCATGTATACAATTTTTCATGTTTATTTATCTGTTATCTTCTTCTGACGTATCCTGACCTCAGGAATTCTTATAGCTGTGTTTTTAGTGATTGAGATTAGCTCGGTCTAAGGGACCCATCTGTAGTAAGTGTCTCCCCTCCCTTCACCTGAAGACGGAAGAAGAACCAGCTTCCGAAACGTCGTGATTTTATATTTTTTATATTTTACCTGGACGATGGACAAAGTCCAGAAGACAATTAGTTCTCAATGTTATATACCATCGTCAGAACCTTTCACAATTTATCTGTAACTTCTTGTTTCGCTGTACTAAGTGCATCAGTTCAATAAGTGTCACAACCACCGAAACGAATTACCGGTTACTTTTTCCTTATATCGACAAACTCTTCCTTTTCCAAGTCTTCGTATACTCTCTCATTTGTTTCTCATATAGGATTCTACTCTTTTTTTTTTCTTATGTATTATTTTCTTCACAGAAATGTTAAGGTTTTCTGTGCAGAATGTAGTACTTCCTGGCAAAATGTTGTTTTAACTGTGCTCACATTGTTTATGCTGGATTTGCGTCATGATAGTAAAGAAATCAATCGAAACAACCTGTGTCTATAACTTGAGCATGTATCGTACATGGTCCATGCAGAATTCCTTGTAACAGGTTTATAAATTAGAATAACTCTGTGCAAATTTTTTAGCGTGTTATCAGAATAAGTGATGTGTTTACGAAGCTGTTTAATCGTATCACTTTTTCTGTTGTTTTGAAGTGAGACCACAGTTACAGAGTTCGGATGGAGATTCAGAATTAGCCCCTCACACTAATTTTTTATAATTCTTTGAATTAGTGTCATGAATATAATGTCCATAGTTTTGACTTTCTGCAGTACCACAACATTACAAACAAATCCATGCCCCAACACTGTGTACTCTAACTGTTAATTCTTGGATCCTGGTCGATATAACGCCTCATTTGTATCGTCACTCCACGCGTTCCCTGATACGGGAGAAGATAGAGTACAAGTTTTATGTTTATACACAAGTAACTCACATTCTTTAACTTAACTTTAACTTTTTTATTTTTATCAATAGATCCTTACAAGGGTTAAAACAACCCATAGGATGTAGAATTAGTCCAATATATACAATATAAGTACAATGTACAATCATATTAGTCAAAGTTGCATAAATACATCAAGAGAACGCACAACATAATTACAAAGAAAAATGAGACAAATGACAAAACAAAACAAGAAAGTAACAGTCACAATTGTAAGTGTAGTTATATAGACATCGCAGATAATACATTCAAAATCAAACCAAATAAAAAAAAATTTAATTGAAAGTTCAATCAAAACTTAAGTTAGAATTAGAATTAAAATTAGAATTTAATTAAAACTTGAATCAAATTTCATTAGGATTAATTATCTACCACATGTACCATCTGGTAGAGTATTCATCCTTTAATCTTTAATCCCCAATCCCAACAAATTCCACAGATCCACAATTGCCAACAAAGCCATCGGATGCAGAACATGTCAAGTACACAATTATTGGCTCCGAACACAGAACCACTAATCCCACAACACCCAACACAGACTCACGAAAGACAATGGCCACACGCAACTCAATAAAGCATCCAAAAATGCATCCACTTAACAAGCTTATGCCTATAAACCAAATAAAACCACTGCTTAAAAATATGTAAAAATAAATTCAAATTGTAATCAATTTGGTTTATAAAAATGTACAAATAACACTGGGCAACAAATTTTAATTTTTTTTCGGTTACGAGCATCAAATCCACTTTCCTTTATGTAATTGGGTATGCTGAACATGAAAATAGGCCTTAAAATGATGAGTTAGCTACAGTTTCCAAGATTTGTGAAATTTTATAATAACATGTAGCATATTTAACACAATAATACTTACTATTCACTGCTGTCCGTCATCACTTCGGCTAAAGGCGTCTTTTCTTAGCCTGTCTTTTGTATACAAGTTCTGGAGAGTCTCTAACTACTGTCCAGCAATAATCTGCTAACATAACTGGACTCCATTTCCCCTGATAACGATTTTCGATTTCCGCAATGGTCTGGTGAAAGCGTTCACCGTGTTCGTCGCTGACCGCACCGCAGTTTTCAGGGAAGAAATCCAGGTGAGAATGCAGAAAGTGAATTTTTAACGACATATTGCAGCCCAATTTCTGATACGCAACCAACAGGTCCTCCACTATTTCCTTGTAATTGTCAGCCTTGGTGTTTCCGAGGAAGTTATTAGCAACCAACCGGAAAGCATTCCAAGCACACTGCTCGTCACCAGTGATAAGCCGGTCAAATTGTTCATCTCTGAAGATGTCTCGGATTTGTGGACCGACGAAAACACCTTCTTTGACTTTTGCATCACTCATCCTCGGAAATTTATCACGAAGGTACTTGAATGCTTGGCCGTCTCGATCCATTGCCTTGACGAAATTCTTCATTAGGCCAAGCTTAACGTGCAGCGGTGGCAACAGAATCTTGCTTGGTTCCACTAAAGATGGATGTAGTACATTCTTTGAACCTGGCTCCAGACGTTGTCTTAAAGGCCAGTCCCTGACCACATAGTGCGAGGCCCTTGCTCGGCTGTCCCATTCACAGATGAAAAACAGAATTTTGTGTATCCTTGCTGCAGTCCGAGTAAGATGGCAACAACCTTTAAGTCACAACAAAGCTGCCATTTATATTTATCATAGTTTATGCACTCCAACAGTTGCTTCATGTTGCTGTATGTTTCTTTCATGTGAACTGCATGACCGATTGGAATCGATGGCAAAATGTTGCCATTATGCAATAATACTGCTTTCAAACTCAACTGTGAGGAGTCTATGAAAAGTCTCCATTCATCAGGGTTATGATTGATGTTGAGAGCTGACATCAGACCATCAATGTCATGGCAGGTGACGAGATTACTTTTCATTGAAAAGAATGAAACAAAGTCTTTATGACGTGAACGAAATGTAGACACGCAGACGCCCTCACCAAGTAGATTCCACTGCTGCAATCTTGAGCCCAAGAGTTCAGCTTTACCTTTCGACAAATCTAGATCTCGCACAAGGTTGTTCAATTCGTTCTGTGTTATTCTGTGTGGCTCAGTACATGCTTCATCAGATATAAAATCTGGATCGCTAGAACTTGAGACATTTGTATTACTGCATTCCTCATCTTCATCATCATCTTCGATTTCAAATGAGTCAGGCGGTTCTGGAATAGGTAGATCGTCTCCATGGAGCACCGGTAGTATAGCAGATGGTATATTTGGGTAGCTCAGTTTACACTTTTTCTTCTTCGACGTTCCATGTTCCAGTGGAGGAACCATGCAGAAATAGCAGTCAGTAATGTGGTTTGTTGGCTCACGCCACACCATGGGTACAGCAAAAGGCATAGAACGCTTCTTGTGATTTAACCAGCCGCAAAGATTTGCCGAACAAGAGTTGCAGCATATGTGTGGAGCCCAGCTCTTGTCCTGATCCCCAACTTTACAACCGAAGTATAGATGGTACGCCTTTTTCACAATTGGAGTTAGAGCACGCTTTTCTGAAGCAAATGTCACTTTCCCACAAACATAACAAAAACTATCTGAACGGTTCACACATTTACGAGGCATCTTAGTTTTCTTCGCGTTAAAAAACAAGATATTGTAACCGAGCACGGATGCAGCGAGAAAGCACACTGAAACTCTAAATACCACGTGGCACACCGTGGAAAAGGCGCGGGAATCCCCGACGATTAGCTAGCGCGACCCGACGCGATCCGACGATGACCGACACCAAGTCACTGCAGTTGCGCTACGCCAGAACCGGCTCAATATATAGGCCTATATAATTTTGTGAATATGCAAGTACAACAATCTTAGTGTAAGTATAAGCCTATAGCATAAATTACGGTTAGGAATGGAAATGTAGACCCATTTCAGTCTTTCGTTTATAAACAAAATGTAAGGAAAATAATAAAAATCGGTCACTTAATAAAGGCCTGTTACTTCAAAACAAGAGCTAACAAACAATTTTAAGCATCATATTCGTTCTCAGCGACCTCAAATTAGTTAAGATTAACTAGTTTCAACTCCGTAACATTTTCACTGTTGACCAGTGTAATTAAAACAACAATAGTAAGAGTTTTAATTCTTATTGTAATTAAAATATTCATCTAAAGTATAAAATGAATGAAAATACAAGAAACGTTTCAAAGTCAATCAAATTGTTTAGTATTATGGGACAAAATTCTTTATTTGAGGTGGTAGACTATTAAATACCTTCAACTATAGTACGTAGCAAGACCAAATCCCACATAAGGTTTCTTAGATTTGTTTGCCCGCCAATGAAGCAAGTGCAACGTGTTACACAGTGTAGAACCAGAGTAGGTAAGGCCCACAAACTTATTTTTGCCTTGGACTTAGAAATATCTTATACCAGCCCTGACTAGGGCAGAAGTAGGCTTTAATGGATGAAGTAAAAAAATAACTCCAGTGTGCCTCTATGATAATCATAATATTATTTTAATCATATATGAACTGGTGTTTGATCTAACAGGTGAGGGGCAGCCCGAGAATATCGGCTACGGTTACCAGAAGACCATCGACAGTCCTGCACAGGAGTATCCGCCTCAAGCTCCACTTGACAGCAAACAGCCGCACTTTGGCAACAGCAAGGAGCTGAAGAAGCTCCTGCTAGATTACCTCGAGGATGAGGTGAAAGGTGGTCCCGAAAACGAAGATGGTTACGAGGATGAAGGCTTCTATCATAGAAGGGAAAGTCTCGAGCCAAAGCGTTCCCTATTCCGAGAAAGAGACGGGGAAGAGCAGCACGCTGCAACAAAGTTGGAAGCAATGATAAAAATGGGAGATAAATTTCAGAGCTCTGTACCCACTGCGTTTCGTGAACGCGTTCATGACAAACTTGTCGACGACGTTAAAGAGCGAAAACTAAAGTTTCTGAGGGGTGCACTAACAAGAAAAATGGAGGAAGAAGAGGAGGAGAGAAGGGATAGGGAAAAGGGAAGAATAAATGAAGAGAATTCTGAAGAAGAATATCTTGACATTCTACGGTCATTGTGGGATAAGTATTCTAAAAATAACCCAGACATAGCAGACATTGAAGATATTTCTGAAGGAGACGTCGACGAGATCCTCAACTACTTGGGAAACAGTGGCTTCGTGGGTGATGAAGACGTGGAGGAGACGAGAAAGAGGCGTTATGATGGAGGTTACGACTTTCTAACTCACAACACTGCTATGGGAGGATGGGGAGTAGGCGGGCATCAGTTCAAGAAGCGTTGGAATCAGAGGCTGGATGGAGATGAAAATCAGAAGGGCAACTTCCTGTACTCGTTGAAATTCGTGTCGCCAGGTGCTAATCGCGAAGCCATCGAGTCGCTGAAGGATGATGATGGTCTGAATCTGCCCGACGAACGCGATGAGGATATCCCGCTACTTCCTGTCGGTCATAACAGGAGAGAACGCGATCCACTGTTTCAAACTTTTGAGCATGAAGCTCCTGAAGAACTCTTCATTAACCCCAGCGAAGAAGAGTATCAGAGGTTGAGCCTGGACCAACAGAGTGATCACCATGCCGGGCTGTTAAGAAAAGAACTTGCGTCTTTAACACGACCCAACTTCAGTGTCAGAGAAATGTCTCCTATAACGGAAGTGTTTCCAACACCAGAAAAAAAGTACTTGTACGACACAGCCATTATGAAGAAGAGGTACCCAGTTACAAAGCGCAGCTCCGAGTTTTACGCCAGTCCGCCACTACTACATCATAAGAATTTTGCCTTCGTGGATACCTCTGAGACACGCAAAAAGAAGGACACCATTGTCACTACCGACCCAAGAGTAACACGTGAACTGAACCAGATATTCTCTTCTCCCACAGCTAATGACCACTCACATGCCGAAGCACACCCCAAAGATAAGGAGAATTCTGACAAGACAGCGGTTGACACTGAGCACCTTGCCACGACACATGCACCACTGGCATCCAACAGAACCACAGTTCCCGAGGTCAAGCAGAACACCACAAGTCACCTTGCCTATCAGCATAAAACTGGTTCAAATGAAAAGACGGCGGAACAAGCTGGCACAGTAAGCCAGGCCGAAACCCCTCTGGACATAAAGAAGAAATCGATCAATTGGTCAGACTATTTTGGCATTGATCGACGTCGGAAGAAGACTGGTCCAAACGACAGTGTAAATGATTCACACGCAACATCAAAAGATAATTCCATTGATGATGAATGGTTGTTGAACAAATATCATAAGACATATGCTACGTCAACAAAGCCTGGTAATAAACGGTCTCCAGTGCACTTACATGAGCACATGAAGGGCAAGAAGGCAGTACTGGCGCAACCCTTTGACACACGAGTGTTTGACGCTGACATATTCACCAGAACTGCCCAGCATGAGCCTTCAAAAAAGAGCAGCCAGACTGAATATTCAGGTACTGTAAAATGAAATCTATTATTTTGTATTGTTCTGAATTATGATTAATGACACACTGATAATAAACATCCAAAAATTTGAGACATTTGTTGGGCCTAAACGTAAATTGGTAAAAGGCAAAGTCACCCCATAACATGCCACTGGAGGCACAGAGGGGGGTATACAGATATAGCTCTACCCAGGTGTAATCTCGGCATTAGATGGGGGTGGGTGGTCAACACCACGCTCCGGCCGATTTACCCCCGGGAATGAATCCCGGTACCCATTGTACAGGAATCTGGGTAGGCCTGGAGGCTCAAATCAATATTTAATTACAGTAGTAATGTAAAGGTAAAATTGTCCGTGTGCATGCCATGAAGTCGCCATGTTGATTATTCTTACCAGCTTACAATTGCAATAATGGTCAACGGAATATCCATATTACCAGAAATAATGCTTCAGGAAACTATGGGAATCAAACACACACATCTCATGAAGTTATTATAAGTGCTATATTGCAAAAACAATTCCTCAAATATTGTAATACACCACAACACTAATACAAAAGAAATTCTCAAACTGCTGCTAAATTGTACAAGGTCTCAGTCCAAAAAATATCTATCTCCACTTGACACTATTAATGAGTTTTTGGTGTGACATGTATTTATATTGACAGTATCATATGACATAAAATTAATTTACTGTTTCAACTTTCCATCATTTTCATTTCCAAGTGAACTCAACAAAGCTCGCAGACTAACCTTCTGAGGACTGAAAAAAACAATATGAAAATACATTTCTGTCCACTGCTCCACTAATATCTGAAACAGCACTGCTTCATATGAAGGTTCCCAGGCTTCACCCACTTGTCCTACTGATAAGATGAAGACGGGTATGGAGCATTAGTAGAATGCTAATGGCAAGGAAATACCAAAGCTGTCTGAGAAAAACCTGTCCCAATGCCATTTCGTCCACCATGAATCTCACATGGATTGACCCAGAATGAGACCCATTCCTCTGCGATGAGAGGCTGGCAACTAACCACACAAGTCATGGCATGGCCCTTAGTAGATGGAAAGGCACATAAATTATACATAAAAATTTACTTCATACCTCACAGAATTGAATTGAATTGAATTGCATTCTATAAATCCAAATACAGGTTATTACCTTTGGATGTAGAAAAGGTAAAAAAAAACTCTAACATAGAGCTGATACTGTACAATATAATTATGTAGAAACTGAACAGAGTTTAGTTTAGCATTCCCTACTTACATAAAATATTCATCTATAGTGTAGAACAAACCTTACCTCCAGCATAAAGATCAGTCAATGTATTGACAATAAGCACTGTCTGATGTGAACTGTATGGAACACATGATACACAGTGTTGGAAAAATGCAGTTTTCATGTTGCATCTGGGTTAACTTGTTAATACACATCAGACTCATGATAACTATGACCATCACACGTAAATGCTCAAATATTTATGAGTATAAATTCATTCATATCAAACTCACCCAACTATTGAGTGTTATATGAAGGTAGTCAAATTATATCACTTTCTATTGGATGTTGATAAGAATATTTTATTTCAGCATCAAAAATTTATCAGAAGGGGCATATTTTATGACAGCAATATTTGGAATTACAGCTTTGATTAAAGTCTTCTTCATATGACTATAAAAGTGTTTCTGTGGCTTTCAACACGCAGTTTTACAGATGCCAAATATTTGCCCATAGTATTATACTCTGAGTGACTTTCTTGCAAATTTTATTACAGAGCAAAGTGAAGAGACACGAATTGATAATATGGATGCCAAATTACATAACATCGAAGATGTGATTGTAAATGAAGCACTCAAATACACTGGCGCACATGAAGGGGCAACAGACACAAAGGAAATTCAAGAAGTGAAAGACAAAGTGCTGACTCATCTTGCTACTGCATACAATTTGGAGAAAATGCGACAAGCGTTGAGGGAGTTCAAGTCAAGTCTACTGACTCAAAAAATGTCCCGGTAAATAAACTACTCAACTTTACTGCAGAATATCACAAGGACACCATTCACATATTTTTAAACTTATTCATTTTCAAATGACATCTATTTTCACAACTTCAGTAGTTCATTTCTGCAGTGCACTTCAACCTGACACACAAGCAGCAAAACTTAAAAGTTCAAAACCGCTAACACTAAAGCCCACTAATGGACACTAATACTGAGTCACTTCCATCTACCTTTCCATCTTCATCTCAGTCTTCAAAGAGATTTACCCACCATAATTCAGTATACATTCCTCATCACTCCAATTCCAGCTACATGCACAGTCCCTCGTAACTTCACTTGTTACTAGAAGCTGCAGATATGTAGGAAATAAATGTATGCAGGTTTATAACACTGTGCACTCTAACAATATTTTTCTTAGAGCAAATTTGTTTTGTTTTTTATTCCTTGTCTCCTCTAAGGTGTGTTCAACTTCTTATTTTTACTTTAGTTTACTTGTGATGCTTGGTCACTTTTGTCAAACAGTTTAACAAATGAACTGAATTAAAATATGGTTAAATATGGCACTTTAAGTTATCACCTAAATTTTCACACATTTTGTGTTTCAAAACTAAGTCAAAAATTGATAGCAACTGATGCAAATGCGCCACAAAAGATAGACTCTAAAATAACGGAATTAGACAACAAGTCACATATTGTATTCTTTATACAACACACAGATCCACAGCAAAGATTCTACTGCAGAGTTTGGAACATGAAAATATATTAACAAAACTGGCAGTTCTGTTTTAAGGGTGAATTAGTAAGGACTCAAAACTAACTAGCCACTTAATATAACATATATTTTATTCCCTAGTATTATAACATATAGAATACACATTGTTAATATAAAGTGTATCAATGGAACCAATTATTAATCATATCAGTTCAACTCACCTTACAAGTGCCTATCTTCTGAGGCATCAATTTAATATCCACACACATCTATTTTTGGTTTCCAAAGATTCAAAATGATTTTTGATCAGAATTATTTGTTCCTTCTATTATATGAGTATTGTTCAGCTCTATGTTATCTACTTTAACTACTGAATATTACTGTAACAAATGTCTTACAGAAATTTGTTATGACACTTATGGCATTTAACATTTAATTTGAGCCTTTCAAATCCAAATACTTTACATTCCTGCATTTTGAAACACTGTACTTGAAATATAGACTGTATTAGACACCTTTCAAAATACCTTTGCAGATACAATCCTGAGAACAAACATTTTGGTAGTGGAGATGAAAAAAAGAAGCGCGTGGCTGTGAAGAAGGAAAGGGCAGAGGAAAAGAAGGACGAAGATAAAAAGAAGAGAGATGAGGACCAAACTGAAGAGTCGATCAAAGATGTGGAGGAGTTCCTAGAGAGCCCAAACATAATTGTACCTGAAGGAGACATGGGCAGATATCTCATAAACAATGAACATGGTAAGAAAGTTTCAATGTGTACCAAAAATATGCTGCTGGCAGAGAATGTCCAGTGTCAGATGAGTTCAACATCTCAACAAATGCCCAAAGCAAACATTAAAACTACAGCACATTTTCTTAAATGCTCGCTTGTTGACACAGGTCAAAATTATTACCTTAGATGATAGTGAAAATTCACAAATGAGATCTATCTGTTGTAAAGTATGCATAAATTATGAAAGTCAGCAGTCTTTAACACACACACACACACAGAACAGCAGCATCTGTTTCTCCAATCACAATTAACATTCTGCCACACTTCATATGACCAGCATGACCAATAGTGGCCAAAGACATAAGACCTCCATTCAAATTCCTGTCTTCATTTTTGCGTCCTACACAGAGTTACTCAACATTTAAGCCCCCAAACATCACACTTCCCATTGATATACAGGTTTTTGATTGATATATTTGGAACAACCCATTACATCCAGCATCTGAGTAATAGCTTCAGTGAGTAGTCTGACAATGGAGAACTTCGCCCACACAATGACTTCATGAATTTCATATAATTCTTGTGATAAGTCATTACTTCCCCAAACTGAACGTTCCTTGTAAGAGAGTGTTCTCTGTGAGGTGACAACATAATGTCTGCATATTACCACAGTGAATTTCAGTCAACAAAGAACTTAAGAAGGTACATTGATTAGGGAATAGAAATACAGTTGAACCCAGTTATAACGACATTGGTTTATAGGACACGTTGCTTATACAGTCAGATATTCTATGGTTCCAATTAATTTGTCACCTTTAACCATAACATTACACTCCTCGGTTATAACGACACAAAATATTCAGTCCCTTTCATGACATTGTAACAGAGTTCGACTGTATCTCTTCAACAGCGTAATAAGCCTCTCCTGCTTTCTGAATTAAGAAAAATTTTCTGAATATGTTGATGTAAAGAGACTGCCAGTAGAAAGTTGTCACCAATTGCACTCATGTAATTTTGTGAAGCACATTTTTCAGTATTTACTTCATTAAAGCAAAAGACTGAACATTATCTGGATAAACTTTGTTCAAAGAAATAAGCAAAGTCAATTGAAATGCAAGTTTTTTGGGACATGATGTTATGTCAATTCATGAATAATTACTGGTGTTTCAGGGGCAAAATGCTCATCCAAAATGTCGGTAAGAATTTACAAATTACCCTGCATCATATCCCATAACTTGAATATTCAACACTGCTGTGAAAACCTTAAACCTGCATATCAGTTAAGACTTCTTTCCATTATACACAGGTCTGGCAAGATGGAAGATGTCACACCATCCTGCATAAATTTTAATTGTAAATATTCAGTGTGGGTGATTATGATGTCTTTGATCTTAGGATCACATAAAAATAAAAATGAATATGCAAGATGGTAGAAGTCTGATTTGACGATTGTACATTGTGAGACAGGCAGAGTGCTGATCTTCAGAAAACCCAGTTGTTTTGCAATCCTCAGATTAAGTTGGTAACCACTGATCCATAAGTTACAGGTTCCTCTGAGGCACTGCCATTTTTTATGCTGCTATTTATTCCCATTAACCTTTAACCCGCGTAATTTATACAAATCATACGCGCAAGCTACGTTTTACCAAGACAATTAAAACCTTGACACACAGCGCTCTTTCACGAATATTAAGGTAAGAGAGCATTTGTGAGACCTAGGCATAAATGGGCAATTTTAAAATAATCTTAGACAATCCGGGGTGAAAGCATGGAACAAATTCATTTCCTTCAGGATTGGGTTTAATGTCAGACTTCTGTTTTTATAAACTTCAAACAAGAAAGTTCTTTGCCAGTAACTATTAAATTTTCAATGAAGATTCTGGGATTCACCAGCATTCATCTTGAAAAACAAATAAATTTTATTCTTACATTTTCCTCTCCACTTTGATGCAACAGAATATTCTATTATGTTTCAATAATTTTGTTCATTCTCCATCCTGTTAACTGAACTTCTTCAGGGATGCACCTCACATTTTCAAACCACTCTCCTTAGTTGTTAAATGACTTGTAAAGGGACATGATTTTAGTCAACTGTCTTCAGTCAATTCCTGTTTGTGACTTTCCTGATGAGATGGAAACAGTGCTTCATATAAAAAACACAACTTTAACGTGTATCATTTTGTCATTTCAAGGCTGTCCCCAGCCCTGAATAGGCAAAGGGAAGGATGGTCACTTTAGCTTAACTTTTACGTGCAACAAATAATGTTTATTAGACAATGACGTGTCTGTAAGCTGAAGAAACTCATTTCTAGCACCTTCTTTAAATGTGGTGAATAGAAACTTAATATTACAATGCAGCAGATCCCAATTCACGGCAAATTTGAATAGCAGTGAGAGCAGCACTACCTGCCACCATGCAAAACAGTCTGAATGAAGAGTGATGCAAACAATATATGTCCCTATATTAATGCATTTGTAAACAATCTACTGAACTAGACTTTATTAAGATATATAAATAGTACATTCTAATGTTAACTGTTGGCCCACACAAAAGTAAATTCTAGTTCTTAGACAACTTTAAAGTTCTGAAACTTTAAGAACTGCTGGATCAAAAACTGCTAATTGCCACATCATTTCTGCTAATTAAAATACTTGACTTGTTGCCACAGACAAAAAATGCCCAGTGTTGGATGAGATTCTCAACACATGCCAAAGTTCAGAAAATGTGATTGGTGACCACAGTCAGCTGTTCGTTCAACTCTGCAGTCTTCACCAGATCTGCTACTTATGTGTAAGTGCCAGATTATTATATTGCAGAATCTTTATTGGAAGTAAGGGTCTTTTATTATGACACAGCATTAAGTCCAAACCAGTTACATAATTGAACAATTTGAAATAGTTGGTAACAATAATTTAGTTTCAACACACACAATTTCCAGCAGATGCTGAAATAGTAACTCTTCACAATGACCAATGACCTGCTTCCACTTACATTTCACATCTTATCACCCAAAATTACCACCCTACAATGGATTAATGGCTCTACAGCTTACCCATTAACCAAGTGATTAACAGTAGAGTTCTATCAACAGATTTACCATTGGTAAAGAAAGACAAATAGTAAGACAGTTATGTGGCAGATAGCAGTCCCAATTATAATGGGAGAAAGTTACTCCATGAAGCGCTGAATGAACTTTGGCATTCAGTTTAATAATTCCTTAACCCTATATGCTAGGAATTATTCCCCATATAAGGACCTGCAATATATGGAACTGTATCTTCCTCAGGGCCCAGAACTCGGGGCTCCCTCTCCAGCAGCATGTGACCTTATGTTCATCACTGAGGCTGATTTGATATGTCTTGGAGATGCAGACTGTCAGCTGGCAGCTAGGAGAAGCATTGCTCCTCTGAGAAGAAGCCAAATCCATGAAGAGGAAAGTCAGTGCTGCAAGAGTCCTTGCATTGTCCATCACTTCCTTCACACTCCTCTCCCTGTACCCATTCCTGCTGCTTCCTCTCGGTAAACATGTTAACACTTTTGTCAACCTTCCAGGACACTTGACGATGGTGTACCACAATAAGACTGACTAACGTTGGGAAACTGTTCCAATTCCTACATTATCTGTACATTTTAGCAATTGCATATTGTTCCATCTTCAGATGGAAATGGAGGGAGAAGGATCCTAACTTGGTGGAAGCACACTCCAGCAATAGAAAATAGTCTTTTCAAATGGGCCCACCAGATTAAGATACTTTTCTCCTCTTCACCACCTTCAGACAAAAAATGATCCAAAAAGATCCAGTCTTTGAAACGATTTACAACTCCCAAGATAACGGGCAATGTTCAAAACATTAGTCAGTCTTACTGCAACACTTCACCCTATTTAACCACAATATTAAATGGCAATGTTGATATTGATTTAGTAATTCCCTTTGATGGCAACAAAGTTGCAGGGTACTTCATATGTGTCTATGACATTCAACTTGTCAGGAAGAGCATAAATGCATTGTTGTTATTGACTAAAGCACAATACAACTTAAAATGACAATATACTAGGTAATCTTTGAAATGACTGAGAGTATGTCATCAGGAAAAATATTAAATGTAGTTGCCTACCAGATATTTGGATAAGTTTCGCTTTCCTAGATAGCATGTTCAACACCTGACACCCTCCATTTTCTTCTCAACACAGGCAAATGCTATCCAGGATTCGTAAATGCTATTCATTTCAAAAGTTCAATTTCACAGTACACAGAATTTTCTTGAGAGGCCTGATTAACATATATGTACATAAGCTTCAGATAGCTCAGATGCATATAATGCTAAAATACTATGTAAGTAGTTAGGAAAGAATGAAATAGCAACATTATAATTACACCCTATAAGTTCTTTTTCTGTGAAAATCAGAACCGCCATTAATGCATTAAAAACTCCTTTCATCGTTCAGTGTTCACGTTAGGTTCACTGTAAAAAATTTTTTATATCCAAGAGATGAACTTCAAAACATAACACTACAGTCCTTGATTGCAGGCTTCCGCCGCGATGTTGATGTAATCTGTGGTCTTCTGGGTAATTACACATGATTAGAGGTTACATCCTGCAATATCTTCAAATATGTACACACTATTAGTTACACATTCTAAATTCAAGGCTCCCAGTAGGGGAAATATGTTTTGCAAGTCTACAGTTATCACCCACTGCTACTAATTAAGTTGTGAACCATCAGAATTCTCATATGTACTCAGTGTTAGTTATGTACACTGTAACTAAGGAAATACTAGAATAAAGATGATGAACATGTCATTAAAATGTACACAGCCCTCAATATAACTGAGTACCATAGGAAGTCACTTAGAAATAGTACATTCTGAAGAATGGCACAATGTTAGTTCCGCAGAGGACTTCTGTACTCTGAATATTGTACCAAAAGGCCTAATATGCCAAGATCAGACCGAATTTTCTAGCGTTCTGATTCATAGATTCTTCCACAGAACTTCATAAAAAACATTACTTGTCATCCACCATAATGATGTAGTTAAACCAATGCAAAATAATTTTAATGTGAAAATAGTATTTCTGACTGAATACTGAATGATCAATATGGGGGGAAGGGGCAGGCTTTGAACCTTTGTTATGTTAATATTGACAAAGTGCAGTTTTCCACTTGATCCATATTAACAGCAAAAAAGGACAGTCACCATTTAAGAATCAGAACAAATGAATATAAATTATGTCATAAATGAGCTAACAATAACTGGGATCAAACAATATATCCACCAACACTGTGCATAAATTATTTTAAATGTGAAATATCGCTGAATATTAAAAAACAAATTCGCTCATGTTTATTTTTAAGTTTCACTTACTTCTTCATTTCCTGTTGTTTTCTTATTGGTACTGAGTAGAAGTAATGAATGTACAAAGCAACATATGTGACTGTAGAAAATCTAAGACATTCTAATAAAGTAAGTATAATTGTATTTTATGAAGTCTAATGGGATTTCTTACACTTTATCCACCATTTGAATTTTGTGCCTAGTTAAAAAAAAACTGAAATTAAATGAGCAATATGACAAAGGGAAACACTAAACTATGTGAAACTACAGATTCAACTACAAACTTTAATGGCCTGCAATAGTATGATTGATTTAATGTGCTGTGGGAAAAAAGGGTTAACGTCAAAGGACACACAGTTAAGTTCAGAGAGGATTCAGGACTACAGTTATGTACTGAACACAACAGAGGCCCGGACAGCATAATCAGTATAGTGACTAGCTACGGGCTGGAAGGTCCAGGGATCAAATCCCAGTAGGGGCATATTTTCTGCACCCATGCAGACCAGCCATGGGGTCCACCCAGCCTCCTATACAATGGGTACTGGGTCATTCCCTGTGGTAAAGCAGCCAGGGCGTGGTATTAATCACCCAACACCATCTAGTGCCAAAGTTAAAGAAAGAGTACAGCTATACCTGTACTCCCTCTCTGTACCTTCATGGCAGGTTATAGTGCAAACTTTAGCTTTATCTTTACCTTTACTGAACACAACAGCAATAACCAGTCAGGAAATTTATCTTTTCACAGCATCATCTGCTTTCTTGCTAATTCATGCAGTGCAACACACACATTTTAAAATAACTACAGATGATATCAGCAGATCATAAATGGGGAACGCTTTGTAAACATAATATATAACAGGCTTGTTACTGATCATACAAAACACTGGTTTGCTACAATGATGCAAATAGCTCAGACTATGATAAAGCCCCTGCTTAACATCTGCATGGAAGACAGGCTCCCTACTGTAGCTGCTAAATGGGTGTTCAGGAATTATTGTTCATTAAATCCACAGTTAGGCTCTAAACAAAAGAAACATGTGTGTTCACTTATTACAACATTAATTTCACAATCTACATACAATTTTGACAAGAACATGAATAATACGGATTTCCAAACATGATATTACAATATTTCAAGTTTATACAATCACATATAAATTTCAGTTAACACATCATGCATTACAAAATATTACTCACAAAACAGATGTGAATTACAAAAATACCAATCCCAAAACAGAACCTAATTCAAAAATATGAATCACGCAGCAGGGTCTACAGTGAAAAATGGGAAGCGCCTCAGCAGTCACATCTGGAAACAAGATTTTTTTTAAACATGGAAGACCTGTATTTTGTCATAGTAATTAATAAGACTATAGTACACTAATTCCACTTGTGCCATACACCAGCAAACAAGAAGTTATGAACTTTTACAGTAGCAAAATATAACAAATAATGCAAGTATACATACCCAGATGGGTTATTTCTCCAAGTATGTAGAAATGTAGCTTCTTTTTTTGGACATCTCTCTGTCCAACTGAGCCAACTGCGCACACTAGCATAATTAGGAATTGAGTCAGAGATCATCACACTGTCTTGACAAAGTGTGATGCAACTGCCTCCCCAAATATTGGAACAGGTTGCCCCACTTCCACTTCTTCATCACCTTCCTAATACATGTACTTGTCTGCACTTGCTGCACTGCACGTCTTCCTTAATTGGCAAAGCTGTGGTAATGGCACTGGTGTCACAGTTAACAAATGATATATTTTTAAAACATTTTAGTTTAGCACATTGTAGCTTCAAATAACCAAAAGGGTTAGCTTCATGGTACCAACAGAATTTCAACCAAGCAAAGGTCTTTCTTTGATTTCACTTCTTTCTGACACAAAGACACAACAAGAATGGGCAGAACCAACCATGATCTGTGGTATGCTCAGAGAATGACATTTAACAATGGAAGGGTCAGCACATGCAAGTTGACACACACTAAAAATTCCCTGTAACACTAAACCAAGAAACTAGGAAAATAATGTTACATGCAGGGATCCACAAATTTTCCAAAAATGTAAAAGCCACCTCAAAATTCTAGGTGCCAGAAAGGTGAAACGAAGTTACATACTGAGGACCCACAAATATTAGGCATGAACGTCCAAAATTTAGTCGGTCTCACAACCTGGCACCTGTGGTTTGTGCACTCCTGGTTATATGCATCTTCAGCTGGGACCACAGAAGTGTACCTTAAATATGGGAAAACTTAAAAAGGCAGATCCTTTAATCACAGTTTCACTGCATGCAGTGTCAAATGGTAGGGCGATTAGTGAATAACAAATGGGACAGGAAGTATACAAGAAAGCAGTTCTGGCCTGATTTGAGGTACTATCAAGGAAACTGTTTGGAGGGACAGAACAAAACCACAAAAAACTTGTAGGGGTAGTTGGTGCCCTGTCAACATGCTAACCAGTCACCTCCCAAATAAGTCTTTCCACTTCTGACAACTTCCTCAGTGTGTGATTTCAGGCTTCCGCAGCAGTGTAAATGAGCTCTGAGCTCTTTTGGAATTTTATGCTGCATAAAATCCCAAAACAGCGCAGATCTCAACTTCCTCGGTGTCAGTCATGCATTTAATTAACATGCAACACGTTCAGATGAACAAACCAAATGTTTCATCCGGAAGATTAACTTCAAAGGGTGTCAAATAGACAAACTGAATTCCTGTTCTATGCAGCTGCAAGATGGCCCTCAAATTCTAATATCCAAAAGGGACAATATAAATTGAATAAAGCAGTGTGGGAAATTCACTGTAACAGGGCTATACACACACTTCTTAGTAATTTCAGTCTTCACAAAAATTTTGCATTTGGGACTGATGATTCTTACCTCTGATTCAGTGGTGTGCATGAAAAGGGACACAAGCAAGCAATGATATTTACACATGCCCCCATGTCAAACTTACATACAACATACCAACTCCCAGAATGAGGAGACTCAGATCCTTACAATCAACTTGGAAAGATTTTTGTGCTCTGTTTATCTTATGTCACCATGAAAATAACTCATTTTTCATACTTTATGACAACTGTCACCTCTCTCACACACACACACACCCACACACACATTATTCTGAGGAAAACACAGTACAATTTAAAAACATTTTAATTTGAGAAAGCGTTTTCATCACGAATCAATTAAATCAATACACTACTCAAGATATCTTAATCATAGTAAACAAACTATCTAAATTAAGTGGAAGCATCACTGTTTTGATCTTTATGTGCTACAGTTCATAACATACAAAATGCCCATCATATTATGTACAAAACTACAAAAAGTATTATTGTTCTCTCAATACTGCATTACCTGTTTAAAGTACCTACCATAGTTTCAAAAAATGCTCTGCATAACGTAACATATGCACTTACACACACACATATATACAGAGTAACACAGGAAAATTCCCGCAAACTTTGTGAGAACATTAATCAAGTGATTCAGTGTAAATGAAGTCGTGTCACCCCGAATTCGGTTTAGGACATTTAAGGATTCACGCCAGTTGGAGAGTAAGATGAAAACGTACCACAACAAAGGGGTTCTTAAACTAAAAACTATACAACAACTGGAATGTAAAACTAAACACCTATTGCTTAATAATGGAACATGTCACAAACACTGTTCCAGCAGCCTACTTGCTACTTGAATGCAGAGCTGAAAACAACCATTATGGAAGTGGCTGGTAAATTTGCATTCAAAAGGCAGGCATTCCCCATGTTGTTTATAGAATGTCATTACTACATAACTCTTTTATCTCAGTTCTATGAAGTAGTTACTGTTAATTTTTCATTTAAAACCCTCATCTCTGGAATGTATTCCCTTAATTTCAAACTGTTGTAACTCCTTACACTTCTAAATTCGAACAATGTTACTAGAACTTCTCTTTACTCAGAATCAATTAGTGCAAGATTTGAGGTTCTCACAGCCATGCTAATGAAAATCTAAGTCTTCTGGAATGTTAATTACATGTTGACTTGCAGGAACTATATACCACATGACACTGTGTAACATCCCAGAACCTTGGATGTTCCTTGATTAATGTTCCAACAGCGTCTGACAGCCATTTCTCAATATCTGTGTGTGTGTATATATATATATAATTATAAAGCTACAAACTAAAACTTTAATTGTGTATTCAGCACATTTGTAGCTCCGTTTTTATTAAAACACTAGGTAACCACATTTATCTCTTGTATTCCCAGACTTCCTTTTCCATGAACTACATATGGTAATACTATCAAGGCATCACACATTCTTCAGACTGCTCGTTATGTACAGCTAAAGCGTAAACAAAATAAGCCACACCTACACAATTACAAGCACTTTTGAATAAAGGTCACATAATATAAATTCTCATTCGGTCAACGCACCTCCTCTACAATCAAAAAAATGGAACAGAAAAAGTGCCAGTCTCTTCTAATTCTTGTCAATCCAGAACACATTACTAGAAAGTATTCTGGTAATAAAAGATAAAGAGAACATTTATAAATTCACACAGTATGAGGGCAATCAAAACAAATTACTTGAAAGTAATCTGGTAGTAAAATATACACAGAACATTTATGAATTCACATAGTGCGAGGGAAATCCAAAACATATTACTTGAAAGTATTCTGGTAGAACAAGATAAACAGAACATTTATGAATTCATGTTATGAGGGCAAAATACATTAAATTTCATATATAAGCACCACCATAACACAGCCACAGGTACTGGAAACTGACAATGAACATATCAAACACAAAATCCTCAGAATTAATACTACCTCTACAAACAGTTTGTCCTGCTTCCTGTTGTTCTAACAATGCAACAGAATACTTGAATTCTCTTATGTCTGCAAATGTGACCCAATATATAAATCAGATTTCCATGACAAATTATGTAAATCTGGTGTGTGGAAGTTTGTTGATACAAGAGATGATAACAGACAAAATGCACATTAAAATATTTCATTACAAATGGACATGTACCACTTTAAACACACTAAAACTCCAATTTGTTTCCAAAGACTGCTGTCTGTTGGGTTGTGACACCGTTTAGTCTGGTACAAGTGTGCTGACCCAATGATGGAGGTGACAGGATCCTCTGAAATGTCAGCACACTGCTAGACTACAGGGCATCACAACCTGAACAACAATATTCACAGTCGCTTCCATGAAAACCTAAAACCTCACTCTAATCTGTTTATTTCCTCTCTTGTTGGTGTATGGATGCACACATCTGCTGCAAGAATAATGGAAACGTCAAAAATTTGTACAAAATTAATTCCCCCATTTACCAAATTTCACATTGCAATGTGCAAACTTAAAACAACCAAAGTTTCTTCAATCCATAACATTAAATATGGTCACACTCTGAGTGCTGTTTACACATCATCAGTCAACATATCTTGACAGATGTATCTGACATTGCTCCATTCAAGCAATTACAAAAATTTACAATTACAAAATGTGACTGTCAACATTTCACTTGGTAGAGACTTACTTTTTCCACCTTTAAGAAACAAAAAAGATATCACACTAAAATCAGTCTCCTTTCACAGGATGAACATCTCTACAAATATATGAAAATGAACTTCCTAATGGTTATTCATGATTTACATCCACAGTGCTGCAGCTATGGCTAATCACATGAAAGCATATACACAATAAAAAATATATAACTCATTATGATCCACATATTTTACTTGAGACATATTTTGATCGAGTATATACTGTAGCAAGGAGAAAGGTTCTGCTTGACACATACAAAATTGCAACTTTCTCAACAACTTTAATGTTGACCTTCCAAAACAACTGTCATCCATATCTATGAACAGATCAGAAGATTAAATACACAGAAAGATTGGGCATCCCTACAAAACAATTTTCTGTACACACAGAATACCTTATAATGACTTTTCAAAGTTATAACCTCACTGGAGAGTTTTTAGGTTTTCGCAGCAGTGTAGATGAGGTCTTCGTTCTTATGGGATGTGACGCCGTGTCACTGGGAAATTGGTCCCCTACAGGTCAAGACACCTTAGTGGTCTTGAAGAGACAGGCACCCATTATCCAGTGATATGGTGCCACATCCCAGAATAATGGAGACCTGACAACCTCAACTGTTTCACAATGACCTTTTCAAACTATGAGACATTTAAATATTTTTGAGATTATAATTGACTGTCTGTCATTCAACAGGAACATATTTTCACTCTTAAAATGTATTATGTAAGTTCTCAACAATTCTAAAATGTAAACAGTTACTTAACACTAATGTTACATACAAACATGAAAAATACTTTTCTTATTATACCACATACAAGAAATAAGCACCAATTATTTTGTACCTGAGCTTACTTTACTTACTTTTTAGGATTTTAATCACAGCAAGATGCACAGCACAGACAGGACAGCAACTGCTTCATAGCATTATCCACGCTTCATCAAATTCACTGAAGAGGGTAAATGCATATCCATTAGTAGGACATGCAATTAATGCTTTTCACATACATCAGCAGCACAACTGACCAGCCCATATAGGCCTAATTTTAAGATTGATTAGTGTCCAAGTAACACAACACTATGACTATCATGTATTCACGTATCAGCAGGTAGTCGCACAAGTTCATAAAAAGAAAAGTATTTTTAGGAAGAGGTCACCCCTTTACAGGCACTAAATATATTTTGGTATCACGGTTATTCCAAATAGTGGAATAATAATAATTATTATAAAAAGAGGATAAAAACTGAATAAAAATCATACATAATACAACCCATAGTTATTTACCATTCTGCACATAAGGTTGCAATTAGTTACGTACACCATATCCACTACACTTCCACACATTTAAAGCGGACCTTTTTCCATCAACACAGCGTGCTTCAAACAACATACATCATCTACAGCAAAGCAAAGGATTTCTGCAGCACATTCTACTTCTTGTTCAGTTTTTATCCTCTTTCTATAATTATCATTCCACTTGGAATAACAACCAAGATACCAAAATATCATATTTAGTGTCTGTAAAGGGGAGGCCTCTTCCTAAAATGTTTTTCTTTTTATGAATTTGTACAATTACCTGATGATGGCCATATAAGTCTGTTGAAATATGTTGTAGTAAATATAATAAACACATGATATTCATAGTGTTGTGTTACTCAGACCCTGTAATCAATATAGATTTGACAAACACAATGGGATGCTAATACTTAAATTAAAAACTGTGTCATTTCTTTGTACATCCCAACACTGTTAACCACAGCCCACGTTGACTCATTGTGACTCTAGTTTTCTATCCAAACAACCCTTACTGTCCTTCTCTTCCAACACAGTAACTACAAAAAATACAACATTCCACATACAGTACAACCCGGATAGAAGTCTTCCCCTGTAAGAAGTCTGATTTTTAAAGTCCCGAAATAAAATCCATAATGCGTACGTTAATTTTTCCCGGATAAGAAGCTTCCCGCTTATTAAGTCTTCCCGCCTAAGAAGTCGAATCTCATGATACCAAGAGTATGATATTTTATGAAATTTTACCCATTTAATAAGTTTTGATATATAAGACTATCGATATGTGCGATATATGCTATGATGCGATCAATCTCTACTGAGGTGCCCCGAACAGCAACACGCTGCTTTAAGTCTTGAACAGTAACACGCTGGTTACGTCAATTGAACCAATTGATTGGTGCTACTTCTGGCTACTGTGTATTACTATCTGCATACGTCTACTACTGAATCCTACACCCCAGAAAATTGTTGCAATTACAGTAAGTTATGTGCATTACGTTGTCTGTTTAAGACGCTGTTGGTGGTGTTTACGTTGTTTAATAACTGTGGTCATTAGCGTGAACGAGTCTTCTTTTGTATTTTATTTGGTTACTTTTTCATTATATTTATCATTATTGCAGTAATCATGACCCAGAAAGGAATAAAACGCAAAGCCTTATCACTGAAAGAGAAGTTGAGGGTGATTAGAGAAGTGGAATCAAATCCTACCTTGACCCGAGTGGAAGTGGCAAAGCGGCTGAACATGCCCGTAACTACAGTCAAACAATTTATGGGGAAAAAGGCTTTTAATAAGCTTTCCCTCTTAATAAGTCTTCCCGCTTAAGAAGTCCCTAATCCTCTGGTCCCTTTAAAGACTTCTTATCCAGGTTCTACTGTATAACAAAAATTAAACTTAACCCAAACATTTTAATTGATGCAGTTTTTCAGTGATGGGCCTGTTTTTGTCTAACAGCCATAGACATTGGTAGTGACTTACACCCAACAACAACAACAACAACAACAACAGGCATTCAAAATGCAGTCATGTATCAAGCATAATTGCATCACTCTTACACTTACAAACCTATCAACTCTCTACCAGAATAATCCTACATGGTAACATATGTAAACAAGCACTACTACCTTTATACCACTATATAGACCTACTAAAAGGCATTAAATGAATATTTTTCTATGTTGAGTGCACAATCTGGCAAAATAGTGAACTGATACAATGCCCATACAAAGTCTTAAAGTAACTACATAACTAATTCTTCTTTACTTAGCACATATTACAGAGCTTTCACCAAGAACAACCCCCGAACAAAGTACTCCATGTACCAACAGATGTTGCATTTTGCAACATCCAAGCAGACATAAACCTTACAATATATGACAACACTACTTGCAAAATGTGGTTCAATAAACACCATGCTTACTTTAATACCACACTTACACTTACTTTTTCAAACATGTTGTTTGAAAACTATGTTGTGTCAGTAGAACACAATTTCCAATGTTTCTGCAAAAATTTGAAAATGGTTTGACAATGGCACAACTTGTAGAATAAGTAAATTTATTTTGACAGTACTTACTCTCAACCAAAAGTCCGAGGAATGTTATTACAGTACTGTCAACCAAAAATACAAGGCATGTTTTTACAGCACTTACTATCAAACAAAAGTCTGAGGAATGTTGTTACAGTACTTACTGTCAAACAAAAGTCTGAGGAATGTTGTTACAGCACTTACTGTCAAACAAAAGTCTGAGGAATGTTGTTAAAGTATTTACTGTTAAACAGAAGTCTGAGGAATGTTGTTACAGTACTTACTGTCAGTTTCTACTGAAGTAAACCACATAGACACACACTGGAAACTTTTCTACAGTAAACGTGCTCTGCCATAAGCAACTGAAGCAATGTGCTAAACATCATAAGCATGACAGCAGTACATTCAGTTTTCATCCTAAAGCAGCTGCCTGTGCAACAAAGAAATACACATCCATAAACATACACAGGACCAGAAAGTTATAAAGAAAGCACTAAATTAATTTTTTTGTCCCCCCCCCACCATAAGAAAAATGAGTTGCTTGTTTTATTCAATGTGTGGTATTCAAGTATACATATCATTTGCAATTACACAAGTTACTGCTTTTATACTATAAAATAACATTGTTTTCTTCATGAAAATCTCTTTCGAATAACCATATGTTCTGTAAATGTCTGTTCTTGTCAGTCTGTCACTAAGAAACAAACAAAAAAAAAAAGTCATCCAAAATATGAAGACAGATATAGATTACAAGAGGACAATTATTTAATCTGCTCATAACATGCTAAAACTGATGTCTTATTAATTTTCAGTTTTTTTAACCAATGAATGCACTTTTTTATTTCTGTTTAATTCACCCTACATATGTTTCGGCCGTGACTCGGCCATCATCAGGGGTACACTGATAAGTTCACTTCACTGTTCACTGGTCCAGTTGGTATTATCACAGAACCGTTTCACTGTTTAAGGCTATTATTTGCATTGGCAATCACCAGTATACACAATTTCTTCAAGTAGTTTCTTGAAATGTCTTGGTGTATATAGTATTTATCTTAATTTATTTAATTTTAAAGATTTCAACAACTACCAACGACACAGTGCTCTATATTCACAATATATAATGCTACATTATATACTTCAAACGCAAGATAAATACTATATACACCAAGACATTTCAAGAAACTACTTGAAGAAATTGTGTATACTGGTGATTGCCAATGCAAATAATAGCCTTAAACAGTGAAATGGTTCTGTGATAATACCAACTGGACCAGTGAACAGTGAAGTGAACTTATCAGTGTACCCCTGATGATGGCCGAGTCACGGCCGAAACATATGTAGGGTGAATTAAACAGAAATAAAAAAGTGCATTCATTGGTTAAAAAACTGAAAATTAATGTCAAGATGCACGGTGAACACAACGTAAAATTGATGTCTTATTATCCACAAGAAACAATCCTGATTGCGAAACATCAAAATAAACAAAACAGACAAGAACCAGAGAACGCAACACAGGAATTATGAAAAAGATGTCACTATAGCAGTATAACAGAATATAACAGTATATTCATCTTGTGAAAACATCACTGATTTTCCTTACCACACAGCAGACTCATTCAGCTCATAAATGTACAAAATATTACAGTTACATAATTTTGAATTTAATTTGAGTATTTTCCTTGTACACTTCGTAGCACTCAGTTTAGAGCTTCTGCAACACATTTATGTTTACAAAACTGCCTTTTATGATATCTAAGGCCATGTCCTGCGTGGCAGCAACCAACGGCAACTGGCAGTTTTGTGTCCTGCATGGCAACAACTGGCCAGTAACACAATCTGTTTCTGCTGGAGAATAATACCTTAAAATGTGATTTAAGTGGTGTGAACAGGCGAAGGAAACATGATAAATTTAAAAGCCAGCATCAGTTAGGGAAATTTCATCACCTCCATAGGAGCTAAAAGAACATTCCACTAAATTGTTTGAGTACTGTAGAATGTTGCCTTCAACATTTGATTATATAGTACAGGCTGCTATATGACAACACATTTCACATAGCTCAACAAATTTTCAGAAAACAGTATCCATGGAAGAATGTCTGTTTGTGGCACTGGGGTAAGTCTAACAGGCTTCAGATTTAGCACATTTTACTCAGTTCTGTGATGGGAGTCAGTTTGGTTCACTGGAAGACTGCTACATTCATGACTCTGATAAATGCATTGGTAGATGACATAACACATGTGACAAGATTAATACAAATATCATGTACATACTTAAGAGTAACTGCAATACAAATCAATTAATTCCTACTGTCTATGATCCGTACCATGACCCTATAGCAAACTGGATATTGACTGAATGCCCTGCAGTAGCTGCAGTTAGACTGTTAGTATCAATTATTCTTGGTATCACACTACAATGTTGTTACAATGATGCCAAGTATGTAATACAATTGTCTAGGTCTATTGTCTTCAAAACTATTTGAGCTTGGGGCTGAAGATGTAGCTGAATGAGGCTAATTATTTTGTAGTGCACTAATCTCATTTTCCACCATGTTTTGGAACAGTGACCATAAAAATAGCTTTTTTGTGGGAGGCAGTTTCATATATGGAACTAGATATCTGAAGAAATTCAGGTCCTCTTCATTGTCATACCCTTGCTTAATGAACCACTCAAGCTTCCTGCTCTCAAAATGCATTTCTTCCTGATAATTTAATGTCAAATCTCCTCTTTTTTCGTTTGGACCTGTTGAATGCGCAGTCAGAACAGGATCATGTATTTCAGGAGCGGCATCCTCAGAAAACGATGATGCAGCCTTGTATTCCTGGTTTACCTCAACATTTGAAATTTCTTCATCCTGTGATTCTTGCTGTTTTGCCTCGCACATCCATGTAAATGCAAAATCGCCTAATGTCTTTCCAGGGTCCATCACCTCTCTCAAAAATTAAGGAGCCTTGAAATGCACCCACGAAGGTGTCGACAGTCAAGAACTGTCTCCCGATCCAGGCTTATGCATTTTTTAAATTCCTTTCTGAAGTTATCCCTCAGACCTTTCCATCTCGCCTTTGCCACCTCTTCTTAAATAAAGTAAATATTGTGTTTTCTCTATCAGTAAATTGTTCTGTTGCAGGTACTTTCAACAGGAATTTCTTTCAGACAACTTTCATTCTCAAAGCCCATAAGTAAATCTGCTATTGCAACCTGTGCCATTTGGACCACTCTACAGGCACAACATATACCTTCTACAATAGATGAAATATTAAAAAAAAATTGTGGAAGACTTCTACATTTGCTGGAATTTTCCAAATTGCATTGCGAGTATAGACGGAATGCACATCAGAATTAAATGCACTCTAAACTCTGGCAGCCAATTTTTTAACTACAAACAGTATCATTCAATTGTTCTGCAGGCTGGGGTGCATGCAAATGTTAAATTTGTAACTGTGGATGTAGGAGCCTATGGTAAACAATGTAACGGTGGAGTTACCTCATGTTTACATTGGAGATGAAGCAAATCCACTAACAACCTAGTTCATGAAACCATATGGCAGAAGGACACTTGCCAAAACTAAAACAGTACTTAATTACAGACTGTCACACGCACAATGTGTTGTAGAATGCGCTTTTGGAATCTGGGCTTCAAAGTGGAGGATTCTGGTCAAAGCCATTGAAACAAAATTAGATACAAGTGTGGAAACTGTGAAGTGCATTGCTTTACTGCACACAATTATCACAGACGCTGAAGGTTTGCATGAATCTTTAACATCGAATGAATGTGACAGCCTGGATGCAAATCCCAGTACTCAGTTCAAAAAATCCAGAATAAATAATTCTGTTACCACTTCTGCCAAACAAATGCGAGACTTACGTATTTTGTGTATTTTTCAACAGTCCAGCTGGTTCTGTACCATAGCAAGAAGAAGCTATGCGAGTGGTGCAGTAATTCAGAGTCATCAATACCATGATGTAATCATATTAACTCAGTCCTACATATTTGTACATAAGCCTGCATATAAACCAAATACAAATGCTATGTAATAGTACTTATTGCTGATTTTCAGCGTGTGGGAAATGTTCCTCCATTCCTTGTCAACAAAATCCCTGTTGTGATAGTCTTCACTTCGATAATTCCATGGTACAGGTCTCTTAGAAACCTCGGAAATTAGAGCCTATCATCAAAGACATGAAATCAACACATGCAATACTGCTTGCCAACTGCCTGCCTGACTGCTCTTTTTCAATACTGCTCATAAAATGCTTGTCCACTACCTGTCAACAAAGTCTCGGTTGTGGCAGTCCTTTTTACTAACAATCTCACCACCACTCCTTATCACTGCCACCCACCCACGATACCAGGAAGCAGTGGACAAGGAAGCTTGGTCGCTGCTTCCTACCAGAGCATCCATTTTACACACCTGCCCACTACATGCAGCTACACAGGACAGCCCCATTTATATACATGTTTGTCCACTCAAGTGAGTGGGAGAAAATTGCACATGCACGCTGGTCGCTGCCACGCAAGGACATGGCCTACTACAATTCTGATTTCACTTTTAACCATCGTAAAATCAGTGCATTTTTTTCACTGCACTAATAATAACTTCTTCCTCTCCAGTTTTAATGCCTGAATCTGGCACAAGACCATAACCTCACAATACATGATATTTATTCACCTTTGTGCATTTATATGATGTTTCACATCAGGACCACCCACACTTGGGCCCACATACCTTGTGACGAACACATCATGTTATGTGTCAGCTATCCAATCCATGTCCCCCATTATGTCATGTGTTATAATACAGCAACATTTTTTTTAATTTCACAAGCCAAACTTTAATTTTATTCGAGCAAGAATTACGAATTACAAAGCTGCAGCTTACTGCCACAACTTGCAGCAGTACATGACATTTGAGGTTCTCACAGTAGTGATTACAAACATTACTATCTCCTGGGATGTGACACCGTGTAATGTAGTAGTTTCCAATGTTTCAGAGGAAACTGCAGCCTACAATTCAAGGTAAAAGCCTTTTATCCTAAAGACTGAGACATCAGGTTCTTCCAATACATTGGTTTTAGTTATGAGACTACAAGGCATCACATCCCAGAAAACAATAATCTCTATATGAACAAATGCTCACACACTCATACCATTTCCTTAGGTACTTTATCTTAATTGTATGAACTTCACAAAATTTCCAAATTTCAGTTGCCCCAACAGTCTGATTCTGGTCCCATTGCCCATCTCTAAATCACACCTAAGCTTACTTGTTGGAGCTTGGAGGGACAGCCTCAAATCACACATCAATCTCTCTTACCACTAAGATGAACAAAGCCAAAGAAAGAGAAACCATTACGAAGAACCATTCTGCGATTACGCTCACGCTGCCAGAGAAATACACGGTCAGTAGCATTAAGGAACCGCACTACAGAAGTAAAGCAACTCACTTCTGACATGTATTGTTTGACTGCTGTATTCACACTACATATTGCAAGCTCTTCAGGTGATGATTTTCCTTGCTCATGAAGTCTGATAGAGAAACTGTTTGATGATTCTGCTGTTGTGTAATACACCTATGGAACAGTATGATCAACAAATGTAGACAATGTTTCAAAAGAGAAAGGACAGTGGTAGTGGGACATTGACACACAGGAACAGACACAGTACAAGCAACAGACATTATAAATCTAGGACCTTTAGCTGGATTCAAAGAACATTAAATGTGAGAAACTGGAAATTACTGAATATCACTTCAACCCTGTCCACCTACAAGAATGCATGTTGTCACAACTCCAAAGACTACCTGAACAACCACAGTAAAGACCTGAAACTTGGTGTCCAATAACATTATGTTTATGTTCAATTCAGTTTTTGTTTCCATAGAAGTTACTGCACATACCATTAAGTACTTAACATCTGAACATAACAAGTGCTTCATACACTCTCACCTGAGCATAGATATAGTACAGACCCTTGTCCAAGACTTCAACTGCTCCATTCCCTTCTCGCAGTTGGAACTTTGATAGCAGAAAGTCACCAGCTCCCTGTTCATCTGCATACCACGGTGCTATCATCCCTGCCACACCAGTTAAAAGTGACTAGAAATACATTTCCCTTTTGCACCTTAATGTCAAAGAGCTGACAATCCTATCCACACTACACAATACCACTGGAGTATAAAGGTCAAATACAACACCATGTTTAAAATTACTGTTAAGTCCTAATCCTGCTATTTTACAAACATTATAAACGTAAAATCTGGGTTCAGCAAATAACTCGTCTATTCATCTGTGACAAGTAAAAACTCATGTCCCTAATCAAATTGTGTGCTGGAAGTCTTCCAAACACTTTACTGCCGGAATAGGTTCCACAGTAAAGTGACCAGCTATGAGTCACATGACTGGAATCCAATTCCTTGCAGAAGTCAATTATGTTTTCAAATCCACCATGACCTCCTTTCTCATCCAGTGGGTGCTAGGGGACTCATTTTCCCTTGGTTTAAAGTGACCTCTTGACCAATCATGCACAGCAAGTCCTAATGTTAATGTGTGAAACCTGACTTCAATTCCCTTATACATCATAGTATACTCTGACACAGAAGCAACTTTACATTTTATCTTTCCATTTCACAGTTACATGTTCAGGCACATCAAGAGTGACATCCTAATTTTATTACTGCATTACAAAGTTTGATGATTAAAAAACCAGGCTGATTCTGCATCACATACAGCATGTAACATTCCACTAAAGTTTAGTGAGTGTGGACTGACTAAAAAGCGAAAAAAGAAAAGGTAAAGTTTCCCTATATATGCCATGGAAGCACAGAAGGGGAGTGGAGGTATAGCTCCACTCATTTTTAACCTCAGCACTAGATGGAAATAGTGGTCAGCCCCACACCCCAGCCACTCTACCTCCAAGGAAAGATACCTCAGTACCCATTGGCCAGGAAGCTGGATGGGCCCTAGACCTGGTCTTGACATTTTGGAGAAGAGAAATATCACTTGCCCCTGCCAGGATCTGAACCCCAAATCATCCAGCCCATAGACTAGTCACTATACTGACTGCGCTATCCTGGCTCCCATCATCCGATACACAAATTTCAATATCTCTGCCATGCACAAAAACACTGCTGGAAATTATTTTCAGACAGAAATTTTAATACAGACATAACATTGCTCTTCAAGTGACCAAGAGTGGGACTTTTAAGGACTGTGAAGCAGATGAGTATGACAGATGTTCCAACTGCCACGCAACTGTCACAGAACTATACCTGATCATGAAATCATAAATCAGCAACTCTTATGTTCTGGTAACTTCATGATCAAAGTGAACACAAGGATAATTCTACTGCTGTGCCCCTATAGGTTATAACACTTTGCTTATTTGGTGTTAAAAATTCCTTTCAGAAAACCACAATACAGATATTATGAAATCATCTCAACAAAATGCAGCCTCTGCCAAAAACTCAAAAGAAAAAATATAAATTAAAGTAGGAAGGTGTTATGTTACACACAAAATTCGCGGTTTGCAAGATGATAAAGAATCAAATTGGAGCATTCTGGTAAGTGTGAGCTTCAAGGTAGTATATGATAGCCCACTCCAAAATGCTCATAATCATCCACCAGAGTACCCAGTGTCAAAGCCCAGAAGATGACAAGTTAACATGTCTATTGTTTCTGATGTAACATTTCACCCACTGTGTCCATCTTTCAAGTGATTACTCAAGCCATCTCACAAGGTACACGTTCCATCTGTGCATAGGCATGAAGATGGGTGTGCCAGCTGTGCCCAGACACACCCTAAATCTCAAAATTTGGTACTTTGTGTCTCATTTCTATGCGCGTTCGCAAAACTGCAAAAAAGTGACCATTAGCTTCTTTATGTCTGTCGATCCGTAAGTCTGTCCATCTGGATGGAATTGCAACAGCCTGACAGGATGAGTATCCAACTCCACCCACACAACTCAATGATTTGCAGAAAGCCCTAAGATAAATACTGTATAATACAGATTAGGACAAAAAAGTGTTCCTTCTGTTATTACTTACAAGATGTCTGAGACCAACTGCTGTTCTTGCCATTTGTGCTGTTATTATTGTTACAATAAAGCATACATGTCAATACTGTTAGTGCATGTGGTCCACAATGAGCTAAGGGGTTTGAGAATGTGCCACAAATTTTTAAAACTTGGGGATAATACTGCAAAAATACCACAACACTGTGAATAAAATAGTAATCTTTCTGGATCCAAATTAACTAGAAAAGAAAATCTAAATGAAATTATCCAGGCAGATACTATTCTAATATTTCACCTCTAATCACAAGATTTTCCATAAGCTTTGCATCTTTTATTTGTGATTAGCTTATCATCAGGTTTAAAATTTGTGTAGAAAATACTTAGATTACTAATGACAAACACACGTCTGTTAATACTGATATTTTGGAGCTCTTGTTTAGTTTCATGAAAGGAAACAATTGTTCACAAAATATGTGTTACCAAACATTGCACATATTTGTCAAACAAACTGAATCACTTTTTGGAAATAAACAAAATAGTAACATAAAAATATAAAGTGACAAAGAGTTTTGCTCAACAATATCATGACAAATTTTAAGACTGTACCCAAACAAACGTTTCTATTTATAAACTGTAATCTTTGGTCTGTATTCATAATTTGTTTTAAAAGTCCCACGGGCTGCCAAAAGAATTCAAACAGGCCACCAACTACTAGAATCCTGGGAAAACAAAACAAATTAAGAGCTGCAGAAGATTCTGGATTCCAGTCAGCTGTGTGCAAAATTACATAGCTGCCTAACTAAAGTAAAAGTAAGTTTATGTCTGGCTATCATACAACAGAATTACAGCTATTCTACATTAATTCCATACAAGCAGCGAACATGTCAATGGTTATTGCCTCTGAAAAAAAAAACAGCATGTAGTAGCATGCAGAGTGGTACCTCCCCACGCAGGGCCGGGCAGGGAGGATTGCATGCTTCAAGGAAGCTTGGGGCTATGCCAGCAGTAGTGTAACTACCAGCAGGATCACCCAGGCCACAGCAGAGGAGCCAGAGGAAGTGCATCCCTAGGGGGTGTAAACCCTGATAATATAAAATCCTGGTCCTCCAGGCTGAGAGTTGGGCTTAGGGTTAATAACCCTACCCCATAAAACACTATTGCTTCAAACCCCCAGTTAGGGGAGGCCATGACCAGGAAAGGGGCTGAAGATCCATAGGAAGAAAAAGAATGGTAAATCCAGCAGTTTTGACATTATAAAAGGCTTCTGCTTAGGCTACTACAAAGTGTGCAAAACAAAATTACTCTGTAAGATGTGCTACACAAATCACACCCTAAGTGTAGAATAATGGAAATTGTTCTTGCAACCAGTCTACTGTGTGCATTCTCCATGTTTGTCTCCCCAACCAACGTGAATTACACTACTGAACAAAGCATGTTTTTTATTTAGAATTTTTCATCAGAAACATTATTGTATTTGTAAATTTTATTCCAAGACTCGAATTTGTGATGTTATTCTAGAAATAACAGACTTCCTACATACCAACAGTCCAAGCAAAGTCATTCTAAAAACACGTGGAACTACTGGATGTACCATTTTGTATGTTACAGAGACCAAGTATTACACATCTCCATTGATAAGACAGTGCTGGTAAAGGCAATACACACAAAAGCACAGAACCTGCGTCCCGTTCCAGCACCTCAATATGACCTGCACCATGCTCAATACGGTAACACCTACTTGCTGCTCCTCACACCATACCAACTAATACTGTTAGGTACTTAAGGAACACATACTACCTCCATCTTCAATCAAGACATCAGGCACACCTCCGTTGAAATGAACCAGCAATGGACCTGAAATATTTTTGGAAACGTGTGACACACAAAATATAGCACATTCTAGTGATAACTACGATTCAATGTAAATTTGCACTGCAGAAAACCACCACCACCACCATTTGCAGGATTTCTGAGGTCCCACTAGGTGGCCATAGGTGGACATACTGGTTCTAAAACACTTCATCAACATTACACATGTGAATGACCACTTTGTACTTTATAACTATACATGGTGAGAATTTTTTTTTTCATAATTCATCATTGAAAAATTGGGGTCATCTTATAACTGCACACAAAATTAAACATGTCCTGCATCGGTATTTTCCTAAAAACTGAAGATTGTGAAGGGAGGGTGGAAGTTGTCTCAGTGCAAATAAATACGGTACTTTCTATACATCAGTGAACCCTCTGAAAAGACTCAGTGCATACCTCACAGAGAACACAATTTGCTTTGATTATGAAGAACAATTGGTTAAGGTTGTGCAGACAAACAGTTGCCGCTTATTGTAAGAATTACATGGAACACATAAATACACTGCGTGGGAAAAATGCAGAGCTTCTGAATGCTAAACATGGTGGTACATATAGTTACCACTGGACTTTAGACAGTTAATTCAAAAGACCACTGAATACTGCAGCGGCTCATCTACAAAAGTACTACAAAGACTTGAAACATTTAGGATCTTCTACATAGCTTTCAGAAAAGAGCATCAATATTATTTAATCTTATGTAGCCTGAAAGCACCAAGCAAGCAAGCAGGAGCAAATCTGTTGCTCATCCTAACCTGATGCCATGCATAGCCTCCACCTACAACACTTACACAATGCTGTCACTGTTATTGAGTGTTAGTTCCAGCTACACGCTCAGCCACAATTTCGAAACAACCTGTGTCAATTTCAGATTCACGTGCTGTCTGTGCCATCCTTGTATGTCTCAGAGCACTCACATCACTGACAACATCAATTATAATCTTTCCAATTTCTCCTTCCATAGCACATTCTCTTCCAGTGATCATTAGCTACCTTACTAAGGCAGTTAACAGACTTCTTGCTGTCATCCTGGAGAGAAAGTGGTGATGTCCTATTTAGGTGTACTACATTGGCATTCATTCAATGATACTACAGAAAATGAAGAAAACTTCAGTCAGAAAACTGGAACTCTGATTGTCTGAAAGTGGGTACTTTCCAAATACAAGCCACATTGACTGCTGCTTGATATTATTGTAATGGTGTAGTCTACAATCAAGAAATTAAGATGGTTCAAGACCAACTAATGGGTTTGAAAAGCCTTATCACACACCACACTGCCATCGTGGTTTTAGACAATATGAAAGATAAAACGTGAATGGCAAACAATCACCAGTCGTATGTAGCAGAAACAAATCTTCCAGGTAGTCTGAAACAAAATTCTGTAATAGTTCAAAACAAATGGCCAAAATTCCATATTCAAGTGTAAGAAACATTTGAAATTGTTATCACCTCCTTAACAGGTCTAGCACTCAACAGAACATAAATCATGCATTACCTAAAACATATGACAAAAGCACTTGGAGCATTATTGACAGAAGAAGATGCCATTTGCTCAGTACAACCTAAATAACATTCCTGTGGACACTGTTCATGTCTACACATGTCTGTTTGCATTACCAATGTGGAATATGCCACTTGGGTAACATGCATTTTATGACAAATTAACATGAAGGAACTCTGTAAAAGTTATGGAATACCACAAAATATGACAATTGAACACTAGAAGTGGACTTAACCCTTTGGTACCAGAATGAACTGCCAGCTGTGATGTGCAAGAGACCAGAATTTAAATGGGGGGCTGCATAATAAAGGCCATGATAGGCTGTCAGCTATAACTGTCATTAGGGTTTTTAGGCATTACATTGCATGATGGGTATATCTGATGTTAGGCACCAGAGGGTTAATATGCAGTGTGAATGTCACGCAGAAGATATTAAGAAAATTTACAGAAAATTAATGGTAATGGGAGTAGATATAACCAAAACACATTAGCATCACGGCTGGTCCTCCCAGTCATCTGCCTCCAAGTATTCTTCTTGCCTTGAATGCCCCTCGCAATGCAGACAGGACTGAAAAATTAAACTGATCTGCAAATCTGAACAAAATGCCAACTGCGAATTTTATCTCTGAAACCAGGGCAGCAGCAATGCCAGGTAGTGCTCCACTGTTTTTGAGTGCCCTGAAACTTCTCTTAAACATAGTGTGGACAAACTCAGCTGGTGTTGCCTAAGGGTAACTGAGGTGTCGGCACCACACCCCTGCCCACCAAAATAAAAGACACAAAGTGTGCCCCTCTAGAAACTTATAAAAAATACATGTATAGTGGTCAGACAGAATACAGAATTGTTTGCTCTAGTATTAACATTTCCCAACTTCCATAATCTGTGATGAACTTAAATAAAAGTACAGACAGGAAAAATGTAATTATTTTCATAGTCAGATACAAGGGTGGTCAATGAACTTCACCAGAACAAGTTCATCTATGTGAGATTTTAGGCTTTCTACGTGGTGTAGATGATGTCATCGCTCTTCTGGGTTGTTACACGGCAAAGGTTGACAGTTGGTTACCAATATTTTGAGACATCCTATCAGTCCCATCTTCAAGGGTGAAGCAGTGAAAGAAGATGGGACTGAAAGGCTGCATAACAGCCCAGAAGAGCGAGGGCCTCAAGTTCGTCTATTTTTCAGTAGTTATAATAATCAACTACTTTTAGACTGTGTTACACAAATACAAAACTTCATTAAAATGTTCAACAGTTACTTTTAAAGAACTTACAAAGGCTTTTAAAAATCCTTTAGAAAATAAATACTATTCTTTCATGAGAATTGCAGATATCAGTTAGGTTGAGGACAGTCAACAACATGATATATCATCTAATAAAAACAATTACTGAACCAATGAAATTAAGATTGAGAACTAATTGTCTTCTGGACTTTGTCCATCGTCTGGATAAAATATAATAATATAAAATCACGACGTTTCGGAAGCTGGTTCTTCTTCCATCTTCTTCCCTTCACCTGAAGATGGAAGAAGAACCAGCTTCCGAAACGTCGTGATTTTATATTATTATATTTTATCCAGACGATGGACAAAGTCCAGAAGACAATTAGTTCTCAAAGTTATATACCATGGTCAGACCCTTTTACAATTCAACGAAATTAAGGTCTCAGGATAAAACAAACAAATGTGATAATGTAAGCTTTTCAGTATTTAGGTTCATCCCAGACTTTGTCATATTTTGGGCATCTCCTATCAAGAGCTCTACAGCAGTGTGTTGGAGAAAGGATTATATGAGGTCATTGTGTTGGAGACAAAACTACACCAGGGACAGGAGAGAGAACTATGCTAGGGAATGTTGACAAAAGACACATATGAAAGAGTAATAAAGTTATGTACTTCCCTATGCTATTTTGAAAACATTCATAAACTGGCTATCTCTAACTCATCACATTGAATTAAAAATTGTCCATGAAGGTGAAATTGGACAAAAGCAGCAGCAAATGAAAACAATGAAGAATACTGACCTGTAGAGTCTGACGTTCCAGTATGGTTTTCCCTGTCTCCCAAGTCTGCATGAGTTGTGATAACTCAGTTTTGTGTGAATGAGATTTGATTTTCACCGCCACCTCAAACAGTCCTGGGGCCTACCCAGTTTCCTATCTAACAGCTCTTTCGTCAGTGGAAATGAAGTGGCCTGAACCTGAAGCTGATTACTCAGCGGCATTTATATTCAAATCTTCTCAACTCCCCTATAGTGGTAAACTGAGTGGTGCTGAAGTATTGGAACGTGTCAGTATTGTAACTAGGCTACAGGCTGGACAACCACAAAATGGGATCTGACAAAGGCAAACAATTTCTTCTTGTCTAAAGCATCCAGAAAAGCTCTGAGGCCCACTCAGCCTCCTATCCAGTGAGTACCAGAGGTAAATCGGCCAAGGTGTGAAACTGACCACTCACCTCCACCTAGTGCTGAGGGTAAGGACAGACTGCTTGACCCTTGAAGATGGGACTGATAGGTTGCCTGAAACGTCGGTAAGCAACTAGTAATCCATGTTGCATAACTTCCGAGAAGAGCGAGCATGATGCTTACGCTGTGTAGGCACTGTATTGATGTTAAATTAATTTTTCTAAAACAGTGAGCATTACTCTTGACCTACAGCTCACAAAAACCTTTCCTTTCAAAAAAACAATGTCAATTGCATACTTACTCCTTATGTGTATGTGTGTGTGTGTGTGTGTTGTTGCGCGCGCGGGCACGTGTGTGTGTGCGTGTATATTTTAGGGGCACAACAGCATCTTAAGCTACTTGCGCCTATATGAAATTTTAAAATAATGGATGCACTGACATAACTTCCATATGTACATGTGGTACAGTGAACTGTGGACCACACTACAGGGGAGGATGGGGTCACATTTAATGTTTATTATCTCACAAGTTACAAAAGCTCTACTTTTTTGTCAATCACTTTTAACTGCTTGAGGTATCCATTCTGCCTATTTTGCTTTTGTAACAGCTGATGCATTCATGTGATCCTATGTGTGTCATACTTTCATCAGAAAATTTCAAATGGTACTTTTATGGGATGTGCTAAGCTTGAAAAATTCATCCACTTACATCAAAGATGCGGCACATTACTGCACAGGTACACTCCCAGGTAACAGCTACACTCTTGACCACTAGCATTCAAGACTTGGCAGACTGAATACTACAAGATTACTTTCTTACTACAACACGTGTCAGAAATATGTGGGGTATGGAGGCCCAGTCATTGCCCTTGCACCAGTTTCAAGATATGCCTGGGATTAAATGTTAGGTGTTCAATGCACTGTAAAGTGGCTAACTTAGTACCAAGAGTACAGAAGCAGCTTAAAATAATCTTCCGATATGGAACAATATCATGCAGTTCCGGGATAAGTTGCATTGATTTAATGGAACTGTATACTTAATCTGAAAATGTCCTGGAAGCAAATCTTGAAATCTACTGTACTTCAGCAAAGATTACCATACTTTTTCAAACAGTGAGATCGAATTGTTCTCATAACAACAAATTGGTTCCAAACAAGTCCTAACTAACCTAACTAACTAACTAAATTCATGGAGTACAGTCCTTCTTGACAAGCTAACAGGTCCTCAGCTAGTCAAGAAACTCCCAGCATTTCATGGAACCCGAAGGTTCATTACCGTATTCACAAGAGCCTACCACCTGTCCCTGTCCTAAGCCAGATTAATCTAGTCCATTCCCCTCCTCCATCCTATTTCTTGAACATACATTTTAATATTATCCTCCCATCTATGCCTACATCTTCCAAGTGGTCTCTTTCACTCACGTTTACCCTCAAAAGCCCTGTATGCACCCCTCCTCTTCCCCATACATGCCACATGCCCCACACATCTCAACCTTGATTTGATCACCCAAATAATGTTTGCTGAGAACACAGCATGAAGCCCCTACAAGTCCATCTTCACACTGCTTCATACAAAAGACTTTAATCAGGATTCATTTTAATATTTCCCACTCTTAAAATCTGTAAACCAATGCATTATCCACAACAACTACAGACAGAATGTATTAAGTTAGTTTTCTTCTGACTTGTGACACCATGTACATTGGTACATAGGTGCCAACATTTCAGGTTCCTCCAAAGTGTTGCTACTGACCATACTAATCTGCATGGAGTTCCAACCCAGAAGAACATAAACTTCATTGTCACTGAAGTGAGAATTTCAAATCTCATTCAGAATCTATCATAAAGATTAAGATGAAGCCAAGAAAGCGCAAAGAATGCAGTTTGAAAAGTGCCACAACAAACAAAAACAATTACAAAAGCTGGACAAGCCATGTAATGCTAGCCTCACTTCAAGCATCCTGAAATGCAAGCAAATTCATTGTACCACCATTCTTTCTTTTGTTGTTCAGGTGACCACGTCGACCCCCTGATGGCTTCTCATTACCTCTTCTGTTAGAACGCTTTGCTCTTCCCATATGCATGCCTTCTGTCTCACCATATTCATGGCCTGAAGAATCATCAGCTTCAAATAGAATGTCCATAACACGAGGCTGGGAACTATCAGCAACATTTTCTAATTTAAGCTCCTGCAATCTGCCACTTGTTTCAATGTCATTTGTAAATATGGAACCAAATGTGTCAACAGATGTATCATTATCAGAAATGAATAGGGAATCAGAATCTTCAGCACTTGAGCTCAGTGTTCTGTTCTTCAAGTCCACATTTTCCAGTTCCACAGCATCCTTCAGACCACCACCAATATTCAATATGTTAACATCTAATTCTAATAAACTGAAATTACTGCCAACTAAGATTTTCAAATCTGGACCTGGGACAACCTCCATTTTCTGCGAAAGTTCTCGGCCTTGGTAATTTGCACTTACACCTCCTGCCATACTGCAGTGTGTACTCATCAGACTGTTCATTTTGTCCTGCAGAATAACAATGCTCCGACGAAAACTGTGTGAAGTCATAGCCATAAACTCCACTTTGTGGTTCAAAACCATGACATTCTGTTTCATCAAAAAAAGTTCTGAATTATGGTATCTCATTGCTGCAGTTACAAATAAGATATTCAAAATACAAATAGCAGTACTACAGCCAATGATCAATTTTGCAACCTTGGAGACTGGAATCGACACATTTGTGTCAATATGTACATCCACTTCAGTGTGTCTCTTTGATCCAGGAAACCACATTATTTTTTGAGATCCTCGAGATCTTGCACTGCAGTCAGTAGATAATTTAGTTTGCTCTTTATGTTTTGCATTTTGATTCAGTTTATCCATCTTTGTAAAGTCTTACTTTATCTAGTTTATCCCAGGTAAAGCCTGAAACAGCACACAGTGTAGATAATGATTATTCATGGAATGAAACATGAGATTATTTTCTACATTTTAAATGATCAGATGGCAGAGACATTTATTTATTAAGATTACACACAGCAATGGCAGTTTAATATTTTTATATGGTTGTAAAACACAGACAATACCACAACGACAGTGCTGCATGGTTTTAAAATTATGATGCTGCTAACATGCTTGTAAAAATGAGCTGGCCTTAGACAAGCTGGGTTCTGATGCTGGGCTTACACAACATCACATAATGAAAACCCTGTACATTCAAGGGGCAGAGATAAGACTTGAATGAATACAGATTATATGATCAAACACAAAAAGAAGATATGAGACCAGAACTCAAGATAAATCTTTCAAACACAGTGTTTCTCAAACTTTCATTCTGGAAAAGACACCCAGAATTACCCAATCACATCAAGCTTTGTTATGCTGTTTGATATACTACTGAACAGCAAAATGTCCTGTTATTAAAGTTTAAATTTAAATTTCAAGTAAAAAAGTTGTAACACAGAACAACGATAAAATTCCTATGACAATTTTTTGTGAAACACATTTCATCCAAATCCTCATCATGCATGTGATGCATGCATGCAAATAATGCACACAAATAAAACAAAGTGGCAAACTAATCTACCACACAGAAAAAAAATGCAGAACAGTTGATCACAAGGATTACAGTGCTCATAGCTCCACTGCTTGTGACATGCTGGCCATAGCATAAGCTGTTTCATTGGATGGAACTGCACTATACAGAATGTACAAACAGGTTGAGAAATACAAGATTTGGGGTTCTATGAAATGCATGGGAAACACCAACACTTACAGAGAATGTGTACTTACCATAAAATGTGTTTCATTTTTCTACAACTCCTGTTTAACTTTTCGTTCCAACACATATTTGACGAGTTATGCATCAAATACATGCAAAAATGCAGGTAAGAACCATGTACACCTCTTATTAGGATCACACTTCAACCAAAATTTGAATATGACTAAGCTTCAGTAGAAATCTCCATTACCAAATTTCATGACAAGTCGTTCAACAGTTGAATTGATACATGCCGAAGGACAGACAGACAGACAGATGGTCAAGGCAATGGGCGCATTTTTGCAAATTTCATTTGGAACATGCCATAAAAATTTACAAAGTTCAAATTTTAATAAATCGCCGATTTTAGCAATCAATACTACTCTTATTACTGAACATATTTACATACACCTATACCTATATGGGAGAAGACTTCGATTGTTAGCGACAATAAGGGCCTTCGGACACCGCGTGTGTTCGAAAAACCATTGTTGAATATACAAGTTGGGAAATTTGGCTCCCTGCTAATTATCTGGCAAACCGCAACGATTCAAAGGAAGAAATAACACTGGACCTAATGCGTTTCGATTTTCTCTTGAACTTCCGCGTAAATATACTTTTCGCTCCGATAAATATTTAATTACGCTCGATGCACGAAGAACGCAAGTTGGAGCCCCGTGTATTCAGACCGTTATTTTTGTCTGATATGAGCCAAATTCTGAATGGGTAGACAAATTTTTGTAAATTCTCAATTCTTTAGGTGAAACATTCCCGTTGTGCTTCAGTCATATATTCGAAATACCGTCATACATGGCGGTGTTTTGGAATATAATGTTTCTCACATTGTTACCTGTGGACAGCCACAACAAAGCTAATAGACACAGTCTGCAACATTTTGTTGCGAAGGCGCCAAACCGTAATATTTAGTGGTCCGTTCCAAAAAACAGTGACATCACACACACTAGATGTCAACAGAAACGTGCAGCAGAAGGTTGATGATTCGAGTTTGATACATTCATCTTTACATTCGGACAAGAAAATCAAAGGCTGTTCTCCAAGACCATTCACTTTATTAACATTTAAGCACCTAATCAAGATGACCGTCTTCTGGAATGTGACGTATAGTTTGGTGAATAGGCACCAATGTTTCGGAGGAACCCGCTGCTTCCATCTTCAGAGTAACATTGGTACCTAGCTATCAAACTACACGGCGTCATGCCTGAAAGGCCTTAATCTTAATAATAACTGCAGTGAAAATCTCAAATCTTATTCAAGCACCTGCTCCTTATGGAGGAACAGTTCTTTCCTAACCTTATTTCCCACAATAAATTCACTTACCTATACCAACAGCATTACGTACAGTAATTAAGCACTCTTTTTCCAGTTAACAAGTATACAAAATATATGCCGTCCACAAAAATTTCGAATGTGTTCCAGTAGAAAGACTAACGCGTAACGCAAATACCGGTAACACAGCAGCTTGTATAATGTTCAATACAAAGTAATATACTGAATACACGTTGTGTATAAAGTCTTACTGTTCACTATTTATACCAGTCCAGTTATAAAACAAACACAGCTTCTCCCAACGCCTTACCCAAACACCCTGCCACATCCACTCTCACATTACAACTATACTTTCTTCTCAATTTCCCGCACATACACACAGAAAACCACGAAAATGGCGACGACAGGTCTACCAACATGCACATTTGAATTACGATAAAAAACGTATAGCCGCTTACATCATGGGTTCGTAAGTATTCAGTTCCCAGGCACGTTCTCTAAAACGGAAATAACCATACCTTATTAACCCCTTAGAGCCTAGTGGTTAGTATGCACCTCCAATTTCATTTATTCACATGTCATGGATCCCTACAGATTACAGAACCTTGTGAATGTAGAAATAGCGAATACAATAACTAACTAACTCCATGGAGCAGAGTCCTTCTTCAGAAGCTAATAGGTCGTCAGCTAGTCAAGAAATTCCCCGCGTTTTATGGAAGCCGAATGTTCATTACCGCATTCACAAGAGCCCGCCACCTGTCCCTATCCTGAGCCAGATCAAACCAGTCCACGACCTCCCATCCCACTTCTTAAAGATCCATTTTAATATTATCCTCCCATCTACGCCAGGGTCTTCAAAGTGGTCTCCTTCCCTCAGGTCTCGCCACCAAAATTCCGTATCAGCGATATGCACCATACAAATATTAAAACTGAATATATATTTTCCTGCATTTGTTGGGGAGAATGAGGATAACCACGAAATAATATTTGTACTGTCTATAACCCTTCCGAGATATGAACCAAGTATCACCCAGAACGAAAGTCTAAAACATTACCGCTATACCAAGTGAATTGGTTTATTATTCAAGATAGACTATTTGTATAGTATAAAACAGAGACAAACTAGCGATGACCATTATCAAAATATTTTAGTGTCGAATGAGTTGAGAGGCCTGTTCTCGGGTACCATTTTGCCAGTAGCCTGACATTACAGGTAGGCAGAAACTTCGTCGATGTTGAGGAAACAACAAAATACCATTCTAAGAATAGACCGGACATAACTGTAAAGGCTTACTTTAGGGACGGTAGTAGCAGTATTTATTGCAACTGAGGCTTGTCTTGACGGAGCGCGTCCAAAATAAGGCGATGGGGCAAACAATGAGACGTACCTGCATATACATACTGAAAACCGCTCAGAATTTATCGCTCGTCTTTTGGGATGAAGCAGCGCGTCACCGGAATAAATGAAAGACAGTTAGAGTATGTTTTATGGACATTCAGGTTCACGAGATGTGTATTATTTGTTGTATAGGACCTGTGAGCCAGGACTTAGCAGCATTCGGCCCCAACCCGAAGTTTAGCGACAAGTGTGCTACCCGTATCGGCCCGAAGCCCGACTTCCCTTAACTATAAAAAAAGGTAAGGTTCACCCTAGAACAGGCCATGAAGGTCTAAAGGTGGAGTAGAGGTATAGCTCTACTCTTTCTTTAACCTCGGCGCTAGATGGGGGTGGGTGGTCAACGACACGCCCCGGCCGCTTTACCCCCGGGAAACAGACCCGGTACCCATTGTACAGGAGGCTGGGTAGGCCCCAGGGCCGGTCTGGACGGGTGCTGAAAATCTCGCCCCCACCGGGATTCGATCCCCGGACCGTCCAGCTCGTAGCGAGTCGCTATACCGACTACGCTATCCCAGTCTACTCCCTTTACTATAACCCGAATGAAATCCGATTATTACAATCTGCTTTACCGTAGCCTTAGTACAAAAATAACTTCATGTTTCACTTAGGTATAAAGTCATAATACTTTCACGGGAAAACAGTCTTAGCAATACATTGCATGGCGCATTTACTGACAAACCGATACTCGCTAAGCTGGTCAATAATTTATTACGATCTTCATAGATTGATGGCGTTTTGTTAAAAATATTTGCCAAACTACACGGCGGTATATCACATAAAACCGTAACCTTGATACTAAAGTCTACTCTTCATGAGCTCATATTGCATATCACAGATTTCTCTTTTTTACAAAAATAAATTAATTATTACATAACTTATTTCGTAACTAAATATCTCACTGACTTACCGCATATCAATTCATGACAAACACCACTTTTACTGACACCCAGCCCAGTCTCTTTTTAAGAAACCTCTAAAATATGATTTTACAACGTCAGCCATTTATTCGTTACGACTGCAGAACCGATAATCGACAAGCAAATATTCGTATGTGCTGTCAGCATCGTTGGGACGCTCTGGTATTTTTATACATCCGTCACGCGCAAGATAGCCTATCAATCTATTAATATTTCGCTGACATTTCCTTATGCCACAGATTGTTACTGCGTATTTCGCGCTGTCGCCATATTTGTATCTCCAAACATACACAAAATAACTGATGTGCAATACGAAGAGACAGGAACAATACTAAATTCGATTTCAATCTGTAGGCAAGTCACTAAATAAGATAAAGTTGTCTCGTACCTAAGCACCAGCAGATGTAAAGCTCCTGACATTCTTAACCCTCGCTCTGGGTGGAGGTATTTCAGCTTCACACTCCGGCCATTTGCAACCGAGAAAATAGCCTAGAAAGTGGATAGGAATCAGGATCGTTCCGTAACCTATGAAGTTATTGCGACTCATGGCCAGTACTAGAAATGTATCTTGAAACGGGCCACGACCGATTCGTCGTCACTCTTCACGGAGATTGTTACGACATAAACAAAAGCCTGCTACTGTATCCTATGTAGGCCGGGATGGCGTAGTCGGTATAGCGACTCGCTACGGGCTGGAGGGTCGGGGATCGAATCCCCGTGGGGCGAGATTTTCCGCATTCATCCGGACTGGTTCTGGGGCCCACCCAGCCTCCTGTACAATGGGTACCGGGTATCTTTCCCAGGGGTAAAGCGGCCGGGGCGTGGCTTTGATCACCCACCCCATCTAGAGCCGAGGTTGAAGAAAGAGTAGAGATATACCTCTACTTCCTCTCTGGGCCTTCAAGGCCTGTTACAGGGCGAATTTTACTATGTACCTTTACTGTATTCTTCTGAAGATGCCGAGGAAAAATTTATAAAATATTCAATCAAAGGATAGACGACAATCCCGCCAATTACGCTCTTTTGAAAATACTCCAAGGAAACAGTCGTGGAAAACCAAGCACAATTTTTGGGCACCTGCTAAACTTATTGCCCTTCCCTGACTGAATTCAGTATCGTAGTTAATCTGTGTTCAGTATACAGGACAAGGCCTAAGGGTTTGCAGGGCTTAGGGTCCACTGAAATGGTAAGCCGAGCCTCTAACGCACGCCACTAGGACAAAAGACGAAGGACCACAAGACCTGCTTGGATAAGCCACTGTTCAAGGTCATCTTGAACAATAACTCTGTATTTTTTCGTGCACAGGCGATTCAGTGCTACAAAATTATATAGTCTACAATTTCCCGAAAACGGTTGACTAGAAAAAACGCAGGAAATTAATAACGGTGAGCAGTAAACCTGATCTCGTATCAGATCAGTCTGATCCACATCTACCTGTAGGTCTTTTGGCCTCCCATTTCATTCCCTGGGTGACAACTGGACAAATTCGAAGGAAATCCGACCAAAAATTCCTGCATGTACCAGTATTACATTTTTCTTTTGATCATTTGACCGCCCAAGTGGTAGTATGAATTATAAAATTCCTATAAAACAACAAGACAAGCAATGTACGTATAACGCAACATTGAGACGCGTTGGCGTAACCACTGTTGCCGTGAAAAGCAATAAGAATTACATATTACATATGTCTGTAGCCTTAGTTACCAGCACATGCAAAGTGCATGCGCCGTGTTATAATTTCATCTGTGGCCCGTCTGGCTCAACAATATTTTTCCACATTATCTCATAAACGGCACATTTTTCTCTACAACTTTTGTCCGAAACATTTCTCATTCTAAGAAGAATTCAGCGAGATATTGTCATAAATGTACAACGTCTTCATGTAAAGTACCCGTTATTCTTGTCATGTTTTTTTAATCAACTTGAAATTTCTCGACTAATTTCGAAAACATACTCCCATGGGAGCAGAGTTCAATGCGTACGGACAAACAGGCAATTTTTCGAACGCGCCTACAAATCCAACTATCCAATACAGCAACATTTTACAGTTTTAGTATTGTATTTTACCTAAACTGCGGCGGTATTCTATATGTTTTAAAACATAAGAAATTCCTACTTAAAGCCGGGTTCTCACGGGGCGTGAACTCAGGCTCTAACAGACATGAGTACCAGGAATATTTCCTGGGGGGTAAAGGTTCGTAGGGCTAGGGCTGACAACCTTACCACCTTCATGTGCCAATTGTCTGGAAATCTGGGAACCTCAACCTTCTGGAACCTTCAGGGCCTGTACAGGGATTGCTTTACCTTTACCTGTCGTTTATGAAACAGCGATCTGTCGTAACCCACCGATACACGATTTTACAGGAGACGGAAAAAACTTGACCGATCCTCAATAGACCACACGTAAGCATGTCATATTTTCACGAAAGTATAAGGACAAGCAATTTTTTGTGGACACAAAATTTTGACAGAAGGTGTGTTTGTAACCCAACTGTCTAGTAATGCGAGAATCTCAGTTTGACGAATTGTGTGGGTTACGACAAATTACCATTTCAGGACGATATCGTATTACATATAATCTGCAAAACGTATCTTTTTGCCGGTTAAACTACGGAGATTAAATCATACAGTGTTACTGGTTCACATAGACCTAGGAGATGGCAGCACTTATCGTGTTACAGCGCACCTACGAGGGCGAAAATTACAGCAGCGTCCTTACAACGTTTCACGCAGATGGCTGTGCGCATGTGTATGGGCCGATCTGGCATTTGCCTGTGGGGGAGAGGGAAAAAAACTCCCGATACCCATCGAGTAGGACGCTGGGTAAGGTCCAGAGCCGGCGTCGACGCTCTGTAGAAGAGATAATTGTCTTGCCTCTGCCGGGAATCGAACCACGACTGCGTCCAGTCCGTAGCCTAGTCACTATTTCAGGCTCCATACAAATTAGATTTAGTAGGATGATTTTGAAAAGCAGGAAGCCCAAAATTAAGGTGGTTGCACTGTATTGGGAATGACTGAAATTGATGGGTGTTAAGTGATGGAGGAAGGAAGCAGAAGACAGACCCATATGGGCTATCATTGTGAAGGAGGCACTGGTTAAACTATAAGGACCGTATGCCGAAGAAGAGGAAGAAGAAGATTTTGAATAGTAGAAATACGTGAATAAAATAACGTCTTGGCCTGGTTTATGCCACGGCGGCATATAGCGAGAGCAGAGGCATAACTCCACTCATTTTTAACTTCGGCACTAGGTGGAATGGGCAGTCAATCTCACGCCCTGGCACGTTCACCATAGCGGACAGAGCCCTCCGGTTCTGACGTACTTGTTCATCTGAGACTATGAACTGATCTTTAAGGACTCGACATTATTTCACAAGCAAAGTAGAAATTGCGGTTTTCTGGGTTGTGACGACGTGTCGTTTCGTAGATAGGTAAGAAAGTTACGGAGCAGCGTGCTGTCTCCGTCTTCACTATCCTGAAGATAGTGCCAGCAGCTTCCTAAGCAACAGTGGCGAGATAAGTACCAAAGTTTCGGAGAAGGGTGCTGTCCCCTTCTTCCCTCTCCTTAAGATGACAGCAGCAGGCTCCGACGAAACGTTCATGACTACATACCAAACTACACGGCGTCACGTCTTAATCTAGATACGCGTACTCGCTGCCGTCAGAATCTCACATATCTGATAAGTGTGTTCAGTCAGTTTACAGCAGCAAGCCTTCATTTATTAAGAACTGGGACTTAGGTTACTACAGAGGGCGGGGTTTGAATCTCGAGGTCGGTTTCTTTTTACCATAAAGACAGTTTCTTGTATATTACTTTAAATAGACCACAACATATCTGTTAGGTCTGTTGTAAATCATATTTCACATTTATCATCTTGTATCGATAGGTCTACCATTAACCTCAATTCAAAATAGAACCTATCACACAGCCTTTTTATAAAGACAGCTGTCAACGGATCTATGTTAATTCTCCACTAAATATAGGCAATGGCATTACAAGACGGTAATTTATATCACTGACAGGAGCGCCGCAGGCGTCGCGGGATGTCGAGGAGGATGCGGGGTTTTCTATGCAATAAACTTGTCCTGCTCAGATCGGCGATAAAAGAAACGCCCTGTACTATTAAATGTGTAAAACAAATAACAGGTTTTTGAAAAGTAGCCAGGCGTGAAGAAACAAATGTGTGAATACGTTGATGCTTACATTGTAAAGCGTCCAGATTTGGGATTGCTCTCTGGAGGCGTGTATTTATTTATTTACGGTTCGTTTAGCGACGTTATAAGTAGCTCAGACTGCATAGTGTCAAATGATTGGATAACTGACAAAGGATGAAATGGAAAGTATTTTGATGGAAGTGGTCGGGACTTAATCGAAATCCTATATAAGAATTTGCCTGGAGATATTAAAGAAAACTGAATCGGGAAACACGGTGACCATGCCAAGATTCGAATAGAGCACCTACTTCCCCACCACAGTTCTAGAGCGATATCGCAGTACCAACCTTTCCTTTGGAGATGAGCACGAACTCTTACTTTAGCTTATTATATGTCGTTTGCAAATGAATTCCATCTCCAAACTAGTGCATAGATATCAGCTGAATTTAGTATTTGGAAAGTCTACACTAAAAGTCAAATTGCAGTGAAATATTTAATTTTGTTTCTTATCAGAAAAATGGTGTGGACCGGGGTAGCATATTCGGTATAGCGACTCGCCATGGGCTGGACGGTCTGGGGATCGATTCCCGGTGGGGACGAGATTATCCGTACCCAGCCAGACCGGTCCTGGGGCCCACCCAGCCCCCTCTACAATGGGTACCTGGTCTCTTTCTGGTAAAGCGGCCGGGGCTTGGCGTTGACCACCCATCCCCATCTAGCGTCGAGGTTAAAGAAAGAGTAGAGTTATACCCAGGCCCGTAGCCAGACCATGAACACAGTGGGTGCAGCGGCTTCCAGTGCGGGTGCATATATGTACATACGTTTATATATGTATATAATGCTCTGCTATGCACATGTCGAGTGTATATTATGTATGCATAAGCATAAAAAGCATTTGTCAGGACCACAAAATCGACATTTCAATTACGTAATGCGCTCTAAAAGTTGCACAATACATCTTGCATAGACATACGTTTTTGAGCACGAGCGAGCTTACATATTACAGTAGTAAGTTTCGTGGATATCATGTGGCGCCAGCTTTCCAAACTGTAGCCGAAGGTGCTAGACATACACTATGCCACAATACGCGGGACAGTCACGATGTTAGTGGAAGCGCAGTTGCAGACGGAAGCGTTCCCAGCAGTGGAATGCACCGTGGTACTGCAGCCAACGCACCCACGCTATCGCCATAGTACTCTTAACTATAATAACAAGGCATTCTTTACGTGTGAACCTACAACATACCTATCGTTCGCTGCTCGCGCTCTCTGCCATTTTCAACTGTGCTTTTTTCATGGATCGGCTTCGTGATATTGTCTTCACTTAGCTCACTTCTGACCAGCATGTCTGTCTTTGATATTTTGCAAATTTCTAGTGGGTGCAGCCAGATTTGTAGTGGGTGTAGTGCACCCACTTTCACCCCCCTGGCTAGGGTCTGGCTATACCTCTACTCCCCTTCCGGGCCTTCATGGCCTGTCATAGGGTGAACTTTACTTTGCTTCTTAACTTATCAGAAACATGGTGTAGGTAAAATTGTCCGTATGCACGTAATGGAGGCATATGAGGGAGTTACAGCAACCCCCATTCTTAACCTCGGCACTAAATGGGGTGTGGCCACTTTCACACTCCGGTCGCTTTACTCCCGGGGGAAAGAGCCCGTGGTAGTCATTGAATAGGAGACTGCGTGGGCCCCAGACGCTTTGAAATACAGAAGACCCTCTTGTCCCCTGCTGGATATCTAACCACGATTCCTCGGGCCTCCGGCCAGTTATGTGGTCACAATACCAACAACGCTATCCAAGGCTGCGTCCTATCAGCCAAATATGATGCTGTACAAATTCAATGAAGCACAGCCCTGCTTGACTCGGGTGGTCATGGAATTCCCCTACCTTGTGATGAAGTCCAAGGTTGCTTATCGTGTTCCCAAGAGTAGGGACATAAAGATAATGAGACTGATATACATGTGCACGTTTGTAAAGTGAGGGTGTCAGTATAAAGACGTAATGATAGACTTGTGTAATAACTGAGTGAACACGTTTTACAACATGCTACAGACGCTGGATCCTCATCAAACTCAATATCGACTCTGATGAATCTGGCACCAAGGGCGACTCTTACGTAGGCCTATGTTAAACCATGACTCAGACATGGCACAAGCGAATCGGCCCTGACATAAGCAGCAAGAAACTGGAAACAAAATGTCGATACTGAAGAATAAGCAGCGTGACGTCACCCAGTAACTCACTGGCCTGACAAACGAATACAGTGTAACCTAAGAGACGGTGGTTGACTTCATACCACTGGCAATTAACATCCTGCGGTATATACTGGATATGAAGCTGGCTCGGCTCCAGAACTGGCATGGACGCGTCACAGAAGAGACAAATTTTGCCCCTGCTGGGAAACGACCCCCGAATTCCCGCTTCTCCAGCACTCAGCCTAGTGTCTCTACCGACTGATGCTAGTGCGTTAAAGTGTTCTTCTTCTTTTAGGTCCTAAATATATTCTGATTGAATCAGACGGTTTGGGGAAAAGGTAGGAAAGACGTGTACAGTGTCCTGTTAAGAAGTTAAAATAAATGGTGACTTTTAGAGACTTGTTACATCAACGAGTTTATAATGGGTTGAGTACTTATGCTGGTTTGGTAAAACAAGAAATGCATACAGAATTTGGTAAGAAACCTCTATAAAGGCGCACTTAGAAGACCAAGGAAAATACACTATTAAAATTCGTAGTTCATGTGAATGTGAATGAAACCGAACTGGTAGCATTCGGTTGTGTGATATGATGTCACGGGTTTTGAACTTTGGTTTATGTGACAGAGAGTCATTACCTAGTAGCACTCGAGTCTTTACAGCGTTCTAAACGCAATAGAAGTACTACATTTAAACGCCTAGACGCTGACCATAAAATCAGTTACACGCATGGAAAATATCTGTCACAATTTTTGCGTCATGCTGGATCTTAACAACATTGTGATGATGGTAGTTACATTAAACTATACGTTCAGACATGTTTATCGCTTTTCTGCACACGACGCGATGAATTTTATGGAGTTATATAAATGTCCGCCTGAAACGTTTTTAGATTCAATGCATGGTTAAAAAGACAAGTGTAAATATTTGTTTTGGCCTGTTAGTGACAGTCGATCTATTTCAGATTTATAGGCTACATAATCAAGATTTCTAGTACAAAATTCCATAAAAACGTTGACAAAGTATCCAGGAGATGAAGGAAATTTTAAGGATACGCCACGTGAACTTTTCGTTTACATAAATAAACCCAGAATTTGTCGTCTACTCCAAAAGGGAGGAGTGTGATGTTTTTTTTTCCAACCAGTTGCTGTTAACAACCTTAATGCAATGGACTGGGTAAATTTATTTGGACAACCGTAATGTTGGTGTTCGCTGCTCACGGTTATGACGGAAACACCAGTTACGAAGAAAAATAAAGTATGTTAAAGGAATTGGAGGTTGCTGAATTACAATGGTTGATGGTTATGTAGAAGTTATTCAGGTATGTAAACACTGATATGAACGCTGATATCGCTTAAGCCTTTATAGCGAAGCCGTTACTGAATAAACAGCTTCTTGAACTTTAAATAACACGACACTTAGTACGCACGATTGATTTGTGGGATTCTTTTAGTTTTCAAAATTAAGAGCTTTGGCTTCCTTCAACAAAACTGAACCATTAATCTGCATGGTGGAGATACGGTATGTCTGTTGGGTGTCAAGAACCGAAATGTAAAATGTAATTTTGCTAAGCTCCGCCTTGTAAAAGGTTAAGGACCAATTACGTATTTTCTCGTGTTGCTTCCGCTAACGATAATAGATAAAAATATAGATAGATCCTCATTTATGCTTGATTATGTTCTTAAGTTTGGCCGCGACACCTACTTTGCCACTGATTTCTTCCCCTGCTCCATACCCTAATACATTAACATTATAGGCCTATAGCTATTACAATTTCTTGGATTAACATATATATAAATAAATGCATTTAATTTTGGGGTTTAAAGTCATGTATTTTAATGCCTGAGGATGGGTCTACACGACCGAAACATGTAGCACATGTCGACGAAACTAATAAACCTTTGTTGTGGCTGACGGCAGTAGGTACGAAGTCGCTGTGTTTGGTGCAAGCACTCCGTCCCCATAACCCCCACCCATATAACGTCGTTTACCACTTTTGAAATCTTACAGACTGACTAGGTCAGCGCTGCTTTGAGAATAATCCAGATATAATATATGGTAATGCATCTTTGAAAGATATTTATCTTCTACGAAGGTTATGTTTTCCAGATCATAAACATACTTACGCACAGGCCTATCGGTTGACAGTTAATAATTACCTGCACGGCGAATGTACGAAACTGTGACGTATCCGAGAAGTTTAATGCAGGACGCATTCGTAGGGGATACTGAAGTAATAAGTTTTCCAAACAGTAAAATACAGTCGAACCCGGTTATAACGACATCGGTTTATACGACACCTCGCCTATAGCGTCACATATTCTGTGGTACTAATTAATTCGCCACTGTTAACCATAGCATTATACTCCTCGGTTACAACGACACTCGTTTATAACGACACAAAATATTCAGTCCCTTTCATGACGTTATAACGGAGTTCGACTCTATTATAATAAGAAAAATAACAATAATAACATGAGGTTACACATTTGCGACTGCAGTCAATAATAAAAAAATTACCGGTGGGATCGAAACAGTCGAACGAGCCATCTACGCTAATTCAGGAGCGGCACTGCATTATGTCCGATTGTCCACTGACACTAGAGAAACGTAGGTTTATCCGACATCAATGATACATGTGTGGAATGGAAAACTGCGCAACAGGATAACGTGCTTTATGACTTCTGTTTGCACCTTCCGGTTTCTTGTTGCCTACTGGCGCATATATAGCTTCCATAAACCAGCTGTACTGACGCGGTTGTTGGTCTTTTAATCCGAAAATCTTTCTCTTATAAATATATTCTTTCTGAAATATACTACTACACATTACAATGGGGGAATATGTATGCACGGTTGTGGTGCATACAGTTTGTCGTCTTCTGACAGTACGTTCCGTGTTCTGACGTAGTACGCATACTTCATGTAGCGGAGGTACGACGCAGTCTGCTCTCACACCCACCAGACGCTTCACTTGGCTCTGCAAATGCGGATTCGGCGGTTGAAAAGATGAATTACGTACGGTGCGGTCTATGGCAATATGGCATCGCCATCAGCAGCATTCCTGCATACATTACTCAGTCTCTTCCTTCCTCGTCCATCACATATCAGCATGCATAGGCGTAACTTTGGGGGGGCAAGGGGGGCAAATGCCCCTCCAATATTTTTCTACCTAAGAATAGCTATTTTTTGGCGGCTGAGTTGAAGAGAGGCAAATCAAAAATAGTAAGACAGAAAAAATGACATTGGGGAGAAAGGAGTGTACGTATATGAAGGACTGGTTCAAACGAATCTTCCCCGTCTTTCTAACTTGACTCCCTCGTAAATTAAAGTTGCTAATACCCATGGTCGATTTTGCCCCCTTGCCCCCCCCCCCTCCCCCCGCCGCCACGAATGTTATTAGCCACGTTACGCCTGTGTCAGCATGCACGGTACAAAGCTCTAAGCCAGTCGTCTGATGTCCTCTATCTTATCTGCTGTTACGCTGATTCTGCTCGGACGGAATGTGCGCGTTCTTGAACAAGTTGCAGGGCTTACAAGAGCACAACACGGCGTCTCTGTCGTACATCTTTCTCGATTTATTTCCTTCGTTCTTTAATGTCTTTGTTGCCGTCTTTTACTTTATTTTTCTCACTCTGTCTACATTACCTCAACTTCAACCCCCTCTGGCCTGAATCGGTCAACCCAGAGCGCTTGTCGTTTGGGCAGGTTTTCACGTGGTTTTCATAAAAGATGGCGCATAACCCCAAGATCGGCTGACATTTCATCGCTAGGGCGATGAGGAACAGAGATACTCTTCCAATGACTATTACCACTTTGTGTGATATTTCATCGTGTAATGTGGTAGAGATTTGCCGACGTTTCGGAGGCACCTACTTCATCTGCAGAGCAGAATACACCACTTTCAAGTTGAATATGAAGGCAGTACGTTCCTTCGAAATGCCGGTAAATTTCTGCCACACTACGCGGAGTGTGTGTTGAAAATAACGATATATTGACGATGCAACAATTTGTTATAATCCTAAGGTAAAAGGAGCGTAATATCAGCATGGGCCCTAACAGTTACTTGTTGAACTCCTGACAATAGACCCAGACCCTTAATCATTCTTTACACGAGTCGTATGACGTGACGTCATACGCGTATTGGGAAGTTCATGTGCGTCTGTCCATCCGTACGTTCGAATTCGAGAACAGCTGGACGGATGTCGATAAAATTTGGCACTAGAAGTCCTGGCAAAGTTTCGTGGGGAGATTTCGAATTTCGTGTCGACATCAAAGAAGAGCCGATTTTCGTCAGGGAGTAAAAATATGTGAAATATTTGTGTATACTCTGGTAGGGATTGCACTTTTACAGTCTTGTTTGTTTGCCTTGAACAAGTAATGCGCACTTTAAATCAGCAAATAAAACAAGACGACAATTTTGCCTCCCTTCACAGCAACACATGTTACAGTCATGACTCGCGGCGTTTACATTTGGAACTCTTCAGAAAAGAAACTCTTTAAATGTGCGACCTTGATTTGCGAGGCACGACATAGAAATGAGACTGACAGATAAGATGCATTTATTTCAAGGTTAGGCGGGGTTCTGCACCAGTATATACACGTAAGGTAATGTGGGTGGAACCCCGGTGAACATGGATGGTAATTTGGCTCTCTTGCATTTGGCATGCAGCCCACCTTTGACGGGATAAACAGAAGTGCTTACTTTCGCGTTCAGCTTGAATGACAGTCATATTTTTATAACCCACATCCTAAGTTTTCTTCACAAATCTCATTACCGAGCGACTTGGCCTAGGAGATAAAGATTTTGACTTACGTTCGGGAGGTATCTGCTTCGAATCTCTGCCGAAATACCAACAACTCTGTGAGAATTTACGTGTTTTTTTTCGGCATCCTCCAGGTGAATGTCGTGATATCTTGAAATAGGCCACGACCGCATCCTTTCACATCCTTCTCAATTTATCATTCATTAATCATCCTACTGTTCGACACTATTTAGTTTTAGCTACTGCTAGAGTCATTAAATAAATAAGAAATAAATAAGTAATTGGTAAGGGTAAAGGTCACCGCATGACGTGTGAGCAGGTACAGAGGGAAGGCGAAGTATAGTTTCAACGCATTCGCAACCTGGCGCTAGAAGGAGATGGGTGGTCAGCACCACGCTCCGGCCTCTTTACCCCCGGTAAAGACTCGGTATCCATTGTACAGGAGGCAGGGTGGGCCTCGGGGCCGGTCTGGACGGCACGGAAAATCTGGTTGCCGCCGAGATTCGATGCCCAACGTCCAGCCCGTAGGGAGTATCTATGCCGACTGCGCTATCCCGGCCACCATAAATACATAAAGAAAATCTACTGTGCCCTTTGAGCCTTTGGTTAGAATAAAAATGTACTGAGATCTGCGCTCTTCTGCGATATTACGCGAAGTCGTGTGGTAATTGTTTACCGACGTTTCGGGACAACGTATCGGTTCCATCTTCACGGGTCAAGAGTCCTTTTTTTTTCTACTCGGACTCTTGACCCGTGAAGATGGGACCGATATGTTGTCCCGAAACGTCGGTAAACAATTATCACACGACGCCGCGTAATATCCCAGAAGAGCGCAGATCTCATCAACATCGCGGCGGAAGCCTGAAATAAAAAATGCACTCAAGAACACACAACATCCAGACTTTGCAACATCAGACACATACACGCTACACACTCGCAGGCCTAGGTGATGTTGAAACTTCTGAAGTGAAATGAAACTCTACGACCTTCGGTTTCAATTCGTTTCGTCATTCTGATTTCGGCCAGTTTAAAAGCGTATTTGCACTCCTCTCGGTCCTGAAAGCTGCAAAGGGCAGCCATAAATTAAAATACATAACCACTGATATGTTAACGTTATCCTGGAAACGGATCAATTGGACAAATGGTCAGTAAGCACGAACGTGTCTATTCTGATTTCTTTGTTCTTGTATGGATCGAGAAAGTGGTGCCGGCGCCAGTGCACGAAAGTGAGATGGCGCCAGTTTTTCCCTTTCTTCTTCTTCATCTGAATAGACAGGTTTGGTAATCCAGCAGGATAATGGCGACTCGGTGGCGCCAAGCGGACAATGTACGAATTACCTAACAGATATAGCAAGATCAGAATTGCACGTTACAGGTGATGGCAGTGGCCAGCAGGCCTACAATATTTGAGCAACCAGGGCGACTCTTTAGCTACCACATCCGCAGTGTAGTGTGACACAAGGTGGCAGTCCTAAGACCTGAAGTTCTGACGATGGTCACTGTAAAAGCAACCACGTAGAGATCGTTTAGAAGAAACCTGCTGCTTCCGGCCTTCTACACTGATGACAGATGAAGCAAGATAAGAATGCATGTCTTAGTTTGTATTGAATAACAGCGAATGTGACTTGTTCTCGACTCTTGTGACAGAAACGAAACCAATTCATAAAGTACAGCAAAATGCATGCCCATAATTGATGAAGGTAATCGGTAAAGAAAAGTAATGAGAAGGATGGATAAATAGATGGACGGGCAGACAAGACAGGCAGACAGGCAGGCAGATATAAATAGATGGATGGATGGATAGGTGGATGGATAGATAGATAGAAGCTAGATAGATGGATAGACAGACAGACAGACAGATAGATAGATAGATAGATAGATAGATACATGTCACAGGTCCTGCCGCTCTTCGCCTTCGTGGTCTAGTCCCCTGTGCGGTAACTGTTGGTGGAAGATATCTAAAACAGGACACTTCGAATGTAAATATTGTACGAATATGTTACGCGTAGAAGGTGAATCTCAGACAGCAAAAGTTGAAGAATCAGCATTCGTAATATCATATCCTGCCACCGAACACGATTTTAAACCAGCTTCATTCACCTCCTATCCTCACACCCTAATTCCCGGCGATCTGACCTCTTCAATAACTTTCCGAAAATCATGCTGTTTATTAGATTATGTGGAAAAATATGGTAGACCTGGACAGGCCAAGATGACAATACGAGTATAACACGGCGCATGCGCTTTGCATCCTGGATAACCAAAGCTACAGACACACACTCAGAATACGTAATACTTATTGCTTTTCCACGGCAACAATGGTTATGCGAATGTGCCTCAACAATGTGCATTGTCTTGTTTCATATAAAATTAAAAGATGGTCCCTTGGTTGATTGCTTATGTGACGATAAGTGTCATGTGTAATTATGAATGACTCGTATAGTAGGTGATGTTTATTTTACTAATCAGTTTAAGTAGGCAATACAATTATTTTGAAAAATTCTTCACTTCCATAATACGTAAATGATTATTGATTAGTGCTTATTTGATTACAATGTTGACTAAAATAAACGCCATCTACGTTATTAGATATTCATAATTAAACAGCACACTTTGTCGTCACAGAAGAAATCAACCAAGGGAAGATACCACATTCTTATTTGATAAAAGCGGCATTAGAATATACCCGGTTCGAAATTTTTTGAATGTACTGAAGAGATAAACCGTATGCAAATTAATATAGACGAAAGGTTTATAAGACTAAAACAAAGACACCAATATTGTAAACAATATTGTAAGGAAATGAGATCTCATTCCAGTAAACTGACATATGATATTTTGTATTTATACGCTGTTACATTTTTACGTTTTAAGAGATTAGCCTGATGATGACTAAGTCGAAACATATACCGCTAGATTTAATGCCAACAAAGGGCCGTGCCATTTAGTCTATCCCGAACCAGTTCAACCCATCATCCTTGCAAACAATTTCTCTTACAATACAATAGTTGTCGTCGCATACTGGCGCCTATATCTCAACGTCGTCAGCATTTCGAATGAAGAGTGGCAGCCCGAATATTTCAGTCGGTATAATGACTAGGCTGCCGATCCCAGTGGCCGTGCGGTCTAAGGCGTGGGTCTTCGGCCGCTCGCTTACTAGGATCGTGGGTTCGAATCCCACCGGGGGCATGGATGTCTGTCTCTTGTGAGTGTTGTGTGTTGTCAGGTAGAGGTCTCTGCGACGAGCTGGTCCCTCGTCCAGAGGAGTCCTACCGACTGTGGCGTGTCAAATGTGTGTGACCATGAAACCTCGACGAAACGAGGAGGCCCAGGCCCATATAAAGCTGTCGAGCAATACAAAAAAAAAAAAAAAATTAATGACTAGGCTACTTGCAGGAAGTCCGAGGAACTTCAGTTCGATTCCCGGCAGCCAGAAGATTTTTCTCTTCTCCAAAGCGTCCAGGCAGGATGTGACGCCCACCCAGCCTCCTATTGAATGCGCACCGGGGGTAAAGCGGCCGGGACATGAAGATGACCAACCATCCCTATCTAATACCGAGATTAAGAGTGGAGCTGTACTTCCACTTCCCCATGTCTTCATGGCGTGCACAGGGGAACACTGATGAGTACGTGGGTGGGTAGAGCGGTGAGTGTAACAACAGACTAACTCAAATCCTCTGCACTGACCCACATGCGGGAATGGAAGTTGGTGACACGTGAAACAAAGTGAGTTAATCCATTGTCCATATGACAATGCACTGTCCTAGTTCACAGAGAAAGTATATAACATTACCTACAAGTTTGATGAAGATATAAATAGACAAAGCAGCCTCCGGCCATCAAGCCCTACATTTTATACTGCAGAAATTTTAATGCATAAATATATTTGTAAAGTAAAGTGAGTTTCCTACAGAAGTGTTTAACCCATACGTTTCTACGCCTTGAGCTTTCGGTTTCAGATTCCGTCTGTTATCCATTACCTGTTATCAGCTTAACAGTGCGCATTATACGAAAATGTAAATAGTTCAACGTGCTTGGAGAGAGACTGTCACAGAATGATAATGAAAAGGCTAAGATAGTGGTCTTCTTGGATGTTACAACGTGTAGTTTGGTAGGATGTTTACCAAAGTGTGAGAACATACTCAAACTGTTTTCAAGATATGACTTCGACCCTGAAGATGGAGTCAGTATATTCCTCCGAAACGCTGTTCACTACCTGCCAGGCCACAAGGCGTCACATTCCATAGACTGCGGTTTCGATTGGCCGCTGCGAGTTTCTCGCACTTCAAATAGTGAAAAATGTCATCCTGATATGTTCCTCGAAATTTACACACGTCATTGAATTTAATATTCATTTGCTGCAAAATTAACGCCGTTTGTTGGATAGAAAATACAATGCAGATATCATTTTGGGCAGCCGAAATTTAGCTTTGCTTATATTGCGGAGTTCAAAGTTTCTAATAAAATAAATCAAGTAAAATTCTAATGTGTATGCTATAATAAAATTATGGCGTGTACAGTGGTTGACACGACTAAGCTTTTTTCGTAATGTGTGTAAATAGGCACTTTGTGTAAAATCGCTTCAAGTTAATTAAGAACGACTCGGAGACAACGAGACAGTTAAACTTAGGATAAACTGGATTTTGGTCACTTTTAAGGTATACAGCCCAAGATATATGACAAAACACTGAGGAACAGAATTGCATTTAAATTAAAAGAGATGATTGAAAATAAATAATTTGGCTGTCTGGGACCAAGTGTGACGGAGGGCTGCTATTTGCTTTAGAATATTTCTTGAGAGTAGAAGAGTTCAACACGAGCCACGGCCTGTGAAGTCAAGAATTTCGGAGAAATTACGAGCTGCGACAGACGTTCTGCAGTGAGAACGAGGGTCAGCGCCTGGCGCCTGTACAGTCCGGGACGGATAACATCTCTCGACCAGGTGGAATGAACACACAACGCAAGTTATTAATTGTTAGGATTTGCATTACAACCGCCTCGTTATTCACCAACTTTCACAGGAAGAAAAAGTTATAACTTTCAGTGGTCCCAGTTCTGACGGCTATCACTGGACACACATAATGAATAAACAACTTGCCAAATAAGAATTCAATAAAAACCGAAGTCATTAGTTATCACAAAAAATGTATTTCTCAATCTCAAGGAAAATATACAGGGCAGAAGTTAATGGCATATAACTTACAAGCATTTCGAAAGTTAATCCCAAAGAAAACATTCGACCCCGCGGTTAATGAATTAAGTGCAGATAACAGGTTGTACAAACAGCAACATAGTACCTTACACAGTTTCAGTATTTTCAGGACAGTTAAATCAAGGACGTTACAGTGAAATATAAATGTAAATTTGATGGGTAAACAAGAAATAGTCTACGTGCTGATTTATGATGGGTAAAGCACTTGCAAAGCAGCAAGTTGGAAGACCGTAAAATAAATGGAAGGACATTATGCTTAATTACGCACCACATCATGAAGGTGTGTGGGGAGGTAGAGGTATAACTTCTGACGTTCTTAATTTCGGCACAGGATGGCGCAGTAAGTGACCAGATTCGTGCCCAAGCCTCCCAGATGCAAGAGCCCCCGGTACCTACTGGTTAAAAGACTGGGTGGGTCAAAAGCCGGGCTGGACACAATGGCGCAGAGATAATTCCCCATACCTGCCGGAAATCGAAGCCCGGTCTCCAATCCGTGGCATACGTCTAGTTACTGTTTTGACTTATCTAACCAGGCGCAAGTGTTAAAATGTATTCTGTACAAATAATTTCAATACTAGGAATTGGAACTGGATTAAATCCAGTGACACATATGTAGAAATCGATTTTTTTTACATCTATAGAGGTAATTATGTTCTAAAACACTGCTTTTCAAACTTTTTCATCTGTGGAACCCTTTTCCAGACTGAAATATTTCATGGAACTCCACACCTTTTTTTGTGAGTTGGCAATATCGGCAAAGCAAAAAAAGGGAATGTAGACCTAGGCTCTCCTTTTTTCCCTGTAGGCACATAAAATAACAATAAAACTTCACTGTCGGTTTAATCAACCAACAAAACAATACAAATTATTGTGTGTTAATTTCTCAGTGTGACGGATGAGGCTGTTTTGATGAACACATCAATTTGAAATCTGGTATAATGGGCGACAGTTGCAATCTGAGATCTGCCTCAGCCTCTAGCTTATTTCTGTATTTAGTTTTTGTCACATTGTATCATGAAAATCCAGTTTCACACAGGTAACTGGTTGGAAACGGTAACAGTTTTCTAATGTTCTGAAGTTATGCACCTGTTTCTTTCCCAAGTATTCCCTGTCAAAACGTAATATACTTGTTAAATACAACCTCATTCATAGTTTAATATTATTACAGAAATAAGTCGACAAAAATAACTACGACAACACCCAAAATACCCAAACTTTTATCAGCGTTTCGCGAAACCCCTGGTATGCCTTCGCGAAACCCCAGGGTTCCGAGGAAGCCACTTCGAAAAGCACTGTTCTAAAACACTGAGCTCCACGTGGCGACGAAGCAAATTATAACTCTAGCGAACAGAATCATTCTTGTGAAGCTAACAGCTCCTCAGTTAATCAAGAAAATTTCCCGTACTTTATCGCACCCTAAGGTTCATTACAGTGTTTACAACAGCCCGATACTTATCCCTATCCTGAGCCAAATTAATCCAGTCCCATATCGGGGGGAGAACCGAAGACCGTTAAGAAGTGCCGAGCAACATGTCGATAGCTTACAGGTTAAGCTGACACATCTGAGCGCAATACTTGCTGTGCGTAACAAGAAGTGGTCTTAGATGATCTGATTCGAGAAAAAAGTCTTGGTTTGGCGTATTCGTGTATAACAGGTTTCGTAAAGTCTGTAAATTGATTCAGATAAATGAAGATTCACACAAAACATGGTTATTTCAAGAGTTGTTTTCTTTGTAGTGAGGAAGGTAGGCTAACAGTTTACTCAGGCGGTTAGTCACCGGCCTCTCACCGCGGAAGCCCGGGTTCGATCACGGGTCCGTCCATGTGGGATTTATGGTGGACAAAGTGGCATTGGGACAGGTTTTTCCCCGAGGACTTCGGTTTTCCCCTGTCAATTTCACTCCATAGGTGCTCCATTACTTGGAAAAATGAAAAAAACTGATCAACTTTCTCTTCGTCTTCATCTCAAGGGTTGCACAATAAGCCTTAAGGCTGCGGTGCGTCCGTAGCTTCTGCTGCGGAGCCCTTCTAAAAAAAAAGAAAAAAAAACAGTTCACTTCCTACCTCACAGTAAACGCAGTCTGTCACATAGATCAATCGGTTAATGCTGCATACGTGGGGAAATAATCGCTGTTTGTTCTATGAAACACACAAATGAACAATTTTGACAAAATGCAGTTCAATTAAAGTTTAAGCAAGTCGTACACATTTACTACTGGGCCTTTAAGGGTTGAATTTGAGCTTCATGCTATTTAAGGGCCATATATTGCAGCCAAACGATCCAAAATTAGATAATCCAACAACAATCTGTGTACACCACATATTTCATTCATCTAAATGTAATCGACCTATTCAGAGAAAAAAGCACATAGAACGACAGATGGACACTATGATCTCTGTCTTATTATTTCGTTTTATTAAATTCTTGAAAGAAACCTGTAATAAAGCTGCAATATTTTGCACTCTTCTGTGCGTATTTAAAAGATCACGTATAATTACATACAAATACCCTCACAACATTTTCTGAAGTCTTTGTGCTCTATGTGTCATACCTACATTACGATTTACTGCATTTTCTGCTCAGCTGATGGGCAAGTTTAATTCTCAAACAAAGAATGTGTAACAAAGACAATGTCTTTTCTCTGAAAAGTTTACTTCCCCTGCAGGTAGGGGAACTACTTAAAGTTACTCTCGGGTAATTATTATTAGGCATTCCTTTTTTTTTTTTTGCGCAGTCTACCATATTGTACTGTCGCCTCGCTGGAATGTTCTTGGTTGCTGCTCATTTTCTGTCTTCCAGACGCATCATAAAATTGTCGTAAAATGCTCAACTCTCAAGGTAACAAATCAGGATTACCGTCATCGTGCTCTGTGATCTTCTAAAATTGGAGGAAAGTAGAAGATAATGAAACAAGGGAATTTTTGTTTGCAAAGTAACATAACAGCGAAGTATTGATCGAAATTTGCTTAGCAATTGCACGAATGATACAAGTCATTAAACGTATCTCTCTGCTTTGCCGCGAAAGTAAGCTTAAGTGGACATGATACTGTCAATTCATATAGGTTTCTACAAATTTTAACGCTTTTAAGATCCAGTGGTTACTTTATGTACCACCAGTTTTTAAACATACAAAAATTATACATTCAACCCACACTGTGTACGTCTGTAAGTTTTATGTATCTCAGAACAAAGAGAAATCTTGTGCAGGGCATTAACTGGTTATCGCGCGGGACGAACTGAATCTTTGTAATTTAGGTTAGTTTTCGTATTTAAAGGGTAAATGATATTTGGCAGCGTGTTAGAATAAGTTCTCTGCTTTTTTATATGAGAGGCCGGTGCTACTCTTTGTTAATTTGGTCTCCGTACATATGCTGTGTTCATTAATAAGATCCGAGGTTCTCACGGCAATGAATATTAATATAATGGATTTCTGGGATGTGATGACGTGTAGTTTGGCAGGTGATATCAATGTTTCGGAGGAACATGCTACCTGTTATCTTCAGACCCTGAAAATGGAGGCATCAAGTTCCGTGAAACGCTGGTAGGTTTACCTACCTACCGACTACATGGCCGTTACATCTCAGAAGGCCGTAAATTTATTTCTACGTACGTTCGTTACAAACTGTACATTTTACAGCAGTCATTGTTTAATGAACCCTGCTGCATATCACTGTATGAACCAATAAATACCCATAATCACTTGCACAAGTAATATAAACATAATTTATGCATACTTGTATTTTTGTGCATTTCTTCTAATTTTTTCATCCACGGATGTTTGCACATACTTTCATACATTATCGCACAAGTTGGCATTTTATTAACAATTTTTATACAGTTTTTAATTTTACTTCTGTTTTTTTTTTCGTATACAACAATTTCAATTCTCCTCTAATCCTACATTCTATAGAGTCTTGTTTCGTTTTCTCATTCCATACTTTATTATCCTTTGTATGTGTAATTACACAGTACAGAATGCATTATAAAAATGTCACTTCATTTATACTCGTATCCTAACAGAAATATTGCTATTACAGTCTCATAGACTTTTATTCAGTCCCCCTACCCCACCCCAGTTATCAGCAGACCAGTGGCGGATCCCGGTCTGAAGTCAGGTCTCAAGGATATGAAACAGGATTGTCCGGTAGCACTAATAAACATACCCTTCCCTTCTTCACCATGACGCATGCGCTACAACACTATTACGGGTTTATAGTTGAGCGGTAAATCGACCCGTTTTCCTGGCATGGCCTGTACGAAGTTGAGAAACACTATGACTTTACAGGCTACACAGAAGATTTACTGGTTTCAAATATAACACCTGGAGAAAAGTTTTGTTTTAATTCTTACTGTTTTAGTAGTCTGGCGGCTTGCTACTATCCAGACCAGAGCATCTGCAACTGATGGAGACTCCACCGATTCCTTTGCTATGAAGGCAGCAGTGCAATATTTTTCATATTACTTCTATGACCGCCCATGAAATAATCAAGCAAGTACAAATTACGCACGATCGAAACCAAGAAGCTATTGGACCGACTCACGTCGCCACAAATGGAATGTATATGCACAGAAATTTAAGGCATAATCTGTTAAACCCGAGGAATGCACAATGTCAATAATATAATCGCAGTGACGTGAAGACAGAAGGCCATGAGATACACCACAGCAAACAAGTACCACATTTTTCGCGTGCCGACCTTCTATTTTATTTCGTGGAACAGTTGTATTACATCCATGTATATTGCTACTTTAAACCTGCAATAAAAGTACTACGATAAAGCAGTATAGTTTAGGAATGTGCAACTCACTTTGCTTGTTGCGGGGAAATTTTGCATCTCATTATGAAAATGGAACAGGGCCTTCAAGAAAGTAATAAATTTAAATCCGTTCAATTTATACTGACCACCTACTCCATATAACACAATGTTCATAGATATTTAATAATGACACTAGATACCCTGGAACTCGTCTTGATGAGAAAATTGTTGGCTTCTTCATTTTACTTAAATTATGGCGAAGCCACTGTGCCCTGAAGTGTTTATGCAATACTCGATAACTCGCTCTTCTGACACACGTGTCATGACCGAGAGAGGCAGGGAGTACGTTAAACCCACAGTTGACTACTTTAATGACGTGTATGAGTTATAAACTAAACCCACCAGTCTATACACATATATTGTCATTCAACATCATTTGAAGCAGATTCAGAAAGTTTCTGAAGTCAGATGCGAAAATTTTGTCACAATGACGAAATGAAGGAATAAATGTAAAAAGTGATTCAAAATGTGTACATTCGAATCATTTCTACTTTCATTGAAAAATATACAGGGTGTATTAGAATAATGTTTACAAAATTCGAGGAGTTGTAGGGTGAGGGGGCAGGTGGGAGCAATTTTAATTTGGGACACGTGGTCGGCAAATTATTCATACCGGCTGGGGGTAGGCAACCCGCCATAGCTAACTTTTGAGATCAGCCTTCTTTTAAATTTGGTTTTGTGTTTCATAAGTGGTTATTTTTTCTACGTGGGTTTGTTTTAAAACAATATCATTTCAGTCTGTACAGTAGCCATCATTTTTACACATAATCGCCCTTATTTGCAACGCACAAAGTCCGCTGGGGAAAAAAGAAAATTTTTTGGTTGCCTAACAATATATGCATGCCGGACTTTCTGTCACTTGTTGACCACTGTCTAACACTTCTATGGGCTCACAAGGACCAACTGTGGAACTCTATCAAGAGGGTGACACAACAGCAAACGGTGTCCGTTACGTGGAGATGCTCCGGGACCGCTTGAGACCAGCTGATAGAACGAAACGCCGAGGAAAGGTGACGAAAGGTGTTGCAACTGTGCATGAAAATGACCTTTCGCTCACTGACGTCCACACTGCTGACATCCTCCGGCAATTGAACTTCCGAGGTGCTGCAGCATCCTCCGTATAGCCCTGATCTGGTACCTTAGGATTATCACGTCTTTGGTCCACTCAAGACACTTCAATAGGACGTCACTGTATCACTTTAAAGATGGCGATTACTTTGACGACGGAGGAAGTATAAGATTTCATCTTGAAGACAATGAGCGAGGCCTTGGAGTGGATTCTTCTGGTTCAACATAGGAGGTGTGACTTGCCTTAGCGAACGTCGGAGTTCAATAAAACACAATAATTTCTTGAATAGATAGGCAAACATCAAATCGTTAAAAGGAAATCTGCTGTTTTAAGTTAGTAGTGATTTCAGTTTCAACAGCGATCATCGTCGTCTGCGAGCTGCACGTAATTGTGTCGTAATATGATACAAATTTCCTGCATTAAATTCAAGATATTACATTGGGCTGGACATGTACAAAGACTCCCTCTTTACCGCATACCCAAAAAAGCCATGAAAGCTGAGTTCACTGGCACTCGAGCAGTGGGGAGACCCAGGTTTAAATGGGAGGAAGGTGTTAAGAAGATGCTGCCAGACTTCTCCGGTGTCGCAACTGGAAGCTGACCGTGTAAAATAGAAATTACGGGAGGCTAATGCTAGACTACGGGCTGCAGTGCCATAGGATGGATGGATGGATGATATAAATTGCTGTAAATACGAGTAGTAAGTAGCGACACAGAACTGCCAATACAAAATTTTACAGATTACAGAGCAACAAGAGTTTACAAGAAGGTGGCATGTGTGTAGTCCTCACAGCAAGTGTCGGGTGGCCTGGCAAGCACCCATTTATAGCGTAACAAAGTAACTGAAATATAACGAAACTTTCCACATTTTACCCCCACGGCACGATGAGTCGCAGGGTCAATGAGGGGTACCTGAAGAAAATCAAACTATATTAGAGTACCTGAAAGAGCGAACATGATTATTAAATGGACCGAGGACAAATACATGTTCATCTCAGGCGGTTAGTCGCCGACCTCACACCGCGGAGGCCCGGGTTCGATTCCGGGTCAGTCTATGTGGGATTTGTGGTGGAGAAAGTGGCACTGGGGCAGGTTTTTCCCCCCGAGTACTTCGGTTTTCCCCTGTCAGTTTCATTCCACCGGTGCTCCATTAGAATGGACAAGCAGAAAAAAACTCATCATCTTCATTACATGGTTGCACAATAAGCCTTCAAAGCTGCAGTGCTTCCGTAGCATCTACTGCGGGGCCCTTCAATAAAAAAATATATGTTCATTCTCAAGTCAAGAATCCTTCAGGGTTTTAATTAATTTAGAGTCCTCAATTTCAAATGCAGGCTGTAGCTGATTTATAACATCTTGATAAATGTCCTGATACCCCCCACCAAGCAGTCCTATAAAATTTTAAACGCGAGAATTAAAATGTGATGGAAGAGCTGCAGCTTGTTGAGGCCAAATATTAAAAAAAGGAGAAAACTGTGATGTTTGTTCCTCTGCTGGCTTTGTTCTTGCCTCCACTGAATACATGTGACGAAAATGTGTAACAATTCAGAGAAGTGTATTAGAATACCTGGAAAGGAATAATAAATTAGTGAAAATTTAGGACTTTTATAATCATTTCTTGAGATTTCAAAAGTCCTATTATTCTAATACAGGCGGCATCTGACCCTGAACACCCTAGCAAGTGGCCTAATTACCCCCTATCCCTACAGAACTCGGTTTATAGATATCACAAGTTAAATTACAAATGTACAGGAAGAGATGCAGGCTGTTTTCCAAATATCCGTTGTAAATAACCATTCAGCGCTAAATGGTTCAGTGACAATGGTCAAAATTGGTCCTGTATCTTAGTAATAAGCAGTTTTCGTTTCATTTTTCAGGCATGGCTTTTTAAAGAAACCAATGCATATTGGCACTGTTGACTCACGTAATGTCCTGTAACACTTGGAGCAATTTCTGATCACGTTCGGACAACGCACTGGTTCCCCCCTCCCGAACGCAAACCTAACATGAACGAAAACAGAAATTACTCCAAAATGTTCGGTACACTCCGCTCGCCGCCTCCGGCTGCCAATGGAAACTGGTCGAGTTCCACAGCCCAATGTGGTTAGTGTACTTAGTGTTGTTATGACTACTTGATGAAATGCTGTCTTCTGTGGATTAATGTATGTGTGAAATGAAGAGCGGGCTGCTTCACTCTAGGAGCTAAGGGAAGAATTTATAACTATAGATGACCTTCCATCTGATGCACAAGAAATAATGTAATTCAATGGGAGACATTTTCTCGGAGGTCATCAACTTTTAAACACAATTTAAAAATCAACTAAATAATAAAGGTGATTTTGCAGAAGTTTGTCTTAGAAAGGCGTCTACCTTAAAGTAAGTGTAAGTAGACAGGATTAGTGTTAACGCCACCTCATCCCTTGAAGAACAAGCGACGAATTTGAGGGCGTGAACTGATCCCTGGTGTTTACGAATCAATTCTGTGCGGGAGAGGCCACAACTTACATATCAGGCTAGCCTCGAAATTGTAGAGGCACACAGTGATTTAGAAGAATCGCGATGAAACGGGATTTACATTGTCAGCATTGTTATTAATTTAAATGGAAGTTTTGCTTACACAGAACTTTAAAAAATGATTTATAAGAAAAATTTACAAGCTTACCTTTTTCTTTTTGTAACTAAATGATACTCAAATTCTGACAGAACAAGAGTATTATTTCAATGATGTTGCCTGTAAATCGGTAGTTTGCATTTTACGGTCAATTGATGTCTCTCTCCGCGACCTATCCAAATGCTGCTTCCGTCCGCCACTGGCTGAACCAGGGGTGTCAAGTTTCCCGCAGCCTGCTGCAGCACTACGCTACCAGTGCGACCCAGCACACTGGCACCATACTACACGTATATCTAAAACAATTGCCTACCTAACTTCACAGAAACCTAGCAACGACACCTAACACCGGGTGGGGGGTGGGGAGTGTGCACACTGCAATAAACTCTTCTTACATATGTAGCGACTCCTCTCAAATACAGGCTGACAACTTGACGCTTACACACTACAAAACCCTACGACTCTACATCACTATAATCACCGCATGATACAGTGCGGTTTATACACATCTAAATGATTTAGCCAGCGACCGTTAGACTGGAAAGCAACTGGGGACAAAATAAAATACCACCTACTTTAACCGCGGCATCTTGAAGCTAGTGTTGATGTTGCAGTTACGGATGCTGATGTTGAAGCTTGTAATTCTGGTTTCTTGATGTTCACAACTGGCACTAATTTTCGCAACACCAACAGATCTATAAAGATTATTTATAGCACTTTATTCACCGATATATATTCATTTACGTCACTTAAATTTGTATTCTGTACATTCCCACACACACGCACTTTCACATGAATTCTTCCAGTAGCTCTCATCTGCGCAACTACTCTGCCGGTCACCTACAGTACCTGTACGTTCACCGGTTGCTTCTTGCCGGTGATCCGTCATTAACAAGTCCGTGACCTACCCTTGTACTGGTTTCATTAGGCTGACCATACGTCCCGGTTTGAACGGGACAGTGCCGTTTTTTTTTGCTATGTCCCGGCCGTCCCGTCGTTTTAGTAAAAATGCCACTTTTGTCCCGTTTTTTAAATAAAAACTTTAAAATATGCTTAAATATTGGTCAAACATAACATATAATCAAGTTTACATCAATGGCTGCTATTGTAGGTACCAGTCATTCGTGTAACCGTCGGTAGAGGCGCGTTGATCGAGATCGACAATTGCCCATTGAATAAATTGTGTAACTTTAAAGTCAATGAATTATTCAGCGAAAAGAAAAAATACATGTCGGCAACACTTGCGCGGTTCTGTGAAGAATTATTGTAAGTTCAATATTTTTATGTAATAAAACGTATTTTTAATATTTAATTAATTTTATGAAGATCCCCGTCCCGTTTTTGTCTCAATGAATTATGGTCAGCCTAGGTTTCATACAAACGTAAAAAACATCACCGACAGTTTGCTCATACCAACCAGTCCTAGTAAGTGGGCGTTTTTGGAACTAGTGTTGGGCTTGCAACGCTAGCACTAGCTTACCCTAGGAAAAGATGGATGTGCAAACAGTCGTTGGTTTAGCTTTGCATGAATCACATTATACACTGTAGGCCTACTTGTTAAATGCGGCTAGGAGTAGCCCCCCCCCCCCCCCAAGTCCCAATAAATTAGAGTTTAAGAAACTAATCAAGCGTATTGAAACTAATTCCTAAATTTAGGAACTTTACTATTAGACACTGAACGCAGAAATTTGATTTTTCCTTGTAGGCCCTGTATTTCTTCTTCCTACTTTTAATTGTCGAGAAAACTTCTTATCGCTTTGAACAGCGAAGGCAGGGGCCTTGCTTTGTATCGTGTGTGGAGGCAGTTAACAGGACAACTACTTTGCTGAACAGCAGCTTGTATAGATGTGAATGTGGTAATTGTTTCAGCCACAGACATTCCCTACAGGCTCTGTTGTCCACGACTTCTTTCATGCCACTTTTGTTCTTTTGTGAGGGAGATACAGTTTGCAAATATTTGGAAGGAAACACTGAGCAAATGTGTTTCCATCAAATTGAAACTATTTGGAATAAATTACTGCGTTAGACACGTCACAATGTATTAACAATACTAAAATTTGGGAGATCATTTAAAATTTAATTATTGTAAATCAAGCTTTAGCCTTACTAATTTCATTCGAAATTTTGTAATCTTCGTATAAGCCCATTTAGTAGATTAATCTGTTACTTTCCCTGAAGTATTAGAATTATTTCTCGCACGCACTTTTGCATAAACAAGAGACTTGAAGTATTTCAGACCTAATTACAAGCGTCATCACAGTACCTACTGCACGTGCACTACTGTCCCCACTTGACCACAGAGCACACACGATCATGTCCCAGCACTGACTGACTACAGGCGGACCACCACTTAGACCTCGAACCCACAGAACATCTAGTATAGCTCGAACCCTTATTTCTGTCACGTAATATCCTATCGGAAATTTTCTGTACTATTATTTTTTATAACTTCAAACTTTCGTATATTTAAGTAATTCGTCTTTTCATTTTGCACTGCAAATTTCATAATGTAATTTTATTAGAATTAGCAATTCAATTTATACATTTTAAGAAATAGTGTTTATTATTTACACTGAATCGCTACTTTCATTTGCGTAGGAACTAAATCCACAATAAGTCTTGCAGGATGAACAAACAAGTATTATTCCATACTGTCCTGGATCTTTATAGCATACTCAATTAAGATATATTTTACTTAATTGCTAATTATTTAATGAATTAATTCATTTATACGTCGGTGATTTGGCACGTCCATTTAACTATCATTATGTTTACTTGTTTATTTTACTCGTTTAATGTACATATTCTTTGTTTAGCAAAGCTTTTAACGGTTCAGACTGTAGGACAATATCGAGAGGCTGTGTCAGTTTCTGATCCCATGTAGCGGAAACTTATGAAAGTAATTAATTTATTAACATGAGATGAGGGCAGAAAAGATGGCCGCAGAATACATTAGGCCCCTATCGTGGGACTTTGTGTAGAGAAGGCTCAATTTTAGAAAATATATAGTAAAATAACCAACACAGTATTCAAATAAGAAGATAATATACATAAAACAGTACTGTATTTATATACCTGAACATTTTAAGCCACTTTCGGCTTTCATCAGATGGACCATTGTTTACATCTAGACAGGAATTAAAGACTTTACATTCCTCTTTTTCTTTTTCTATGGCGCTTTGGCTCGATTCCGGGTCATGACCTCCCCTTATGAGGCTTCACGATCACATTCATTTTAGACACAATCCATAATCGGTACGACTCCTCTGGACAAGTGATCGGCCCAAGGCAGAGACAATAACAAGCAGGTGCGCATCCAGAATTTTTCATTTGGTAGGGGGGGGGGGCTGACCCTGAGGGTATATATATAATGTAGGTTTCATTTTAAAAATGATGTTATAAAAATCATGTCGAAGTATAACATAACACTGTCTGCAACTGCATTTATATACGTAGGAATATAACTACATGTTCCATGACTCAATCACAGTGTTCTATCTTATTTTTTAAATTTGGTTAATTTATTTTTCAAAATTCTAATGTACTAATCATCAGGTGATTTCAGTGGCTGATTTATGCTAAAGGGCAAAGCACGTAAAACTTTTGATATCATAATATCTACAAAATCTGAGTTTTTAAAATTTCGGTTTTAGGGGTTTGGGGGATTGCAGCCCGGCAGCCCCCCTTGTGTGCGCCCCTGCTCACAAGAGACAGACAACAGTGCCCCCGGCGGGATTCGAACCCGCAATCCCAGCAAGTGAACGGCCGCAGACCCACGCCTTAGACAGCACGGCCGAAGGCTTTACATTATTAATTATAATTCAACTAGAAATGATACGTAATTATATGCAAAATGACAATGCTCCCCATATTTGGAGTGAAAACAGGATACATATTCTAAAGTGTATACACAGTCTACATACAAATCGGATGTACTGAATGACCTTTCCTTTCAATATTTGGACACAAATCATCAGCTTTAGAGTAAAGTGATGTGGTGCGGGATAAACAAACAGAATTTAGCTTTCGGCGGGGTAGGAATTTTTGTCTCCTGCCCAAAGTGAAGGAACATTTAACTTTATTTTAGACATCCCGTTGTGACATTCATAAAGAACCTTCAATCACAATACACGTAATAATTTTTTAATTTCAAATACACAACACGTTTCGGCTGCAAAGGGCCATCAACAGGTATCAATAATAAAGACACTCAGACAAAATTGTATGTAAAAACATATTAACAATTCTTTTTAAGAAGGATGAGATATCATTTTTAATACGAATTTAATATACATATAATATATGTTATATGAGTAAATTTGGCCGTTAAGCTTGCTGTACGGTTTTCAGTTGACGTCCCTGTATGTGGGAGGTGCTCGGATCAAATCTCTGACGGGAAAACGAGCACCCTAACTGAGAAATTTGTGGTTGTCTGAAGTCCTTCTAGCGGAATGCCGAGGTGGAACCTCAAATTAGGCCACGACAGCTTCCTTCCACATCCTCGCCAATTCATCTATCTATCTATTACTCCTTTCGCTCCTTGCGGAGCATAGGGCCTCCTTTCGGAGGTTATTTGGTCGTGTGCATAGGTGTAGTGAGTGACCAGCCCACTGACTGCACAATCCTGATGTGACTGATAGAGCCATCTAGCAGTCAGTCAGGAGACTTGAGTGAGACATGGACGCTGAATTTTGTTTACGAAACATCTCAATTCATGCTCGTAAGGTTCTTTTACATGCTGTAAATCTACGACATGGGACCGACGGCTTTACTTCCCCTCCGAAGGAAGTTGCGCTACGGATTTTTATCACCCTTAAAAATCCATCGACCTCGGCCGGGATCGAACCCGCGAACCTTGGGTCCAATGGCGAGCACACTAACCACTAGTCCGCCGAGTCATCATTTAGTCATTATCCTACAATTTACGTCATAGTCCCATAACAGTAGCTACTAACATCGTTATACGCATTACGAATAAATGCATAAACCGTTCTCCACACGATATGCGTGTACTTTTCTTCACAACAGCACGGTGTGCTACACATGACAGCAACAGCTGTGTTGGTGAAATGTGCGTACTTACCGTACCATGACCTGCCCTCATAACATATCTAGTCACAACAATCTATACTAGTAGATGCAAGTGAGAGGTTCACGTCTCAAAACCCGAGATCAGGTTGTGACCGCTGACGTCACACATAATGCAATGATAATCAAACTGTGGCGCGTGTCCCCCTAGGGGATAGTGCTCTGTCATGGTGAAGAAAGTTATATTATTAACTACGTGTCTAGCTGAATGTTGCTGCGTCTTTCTTGAAAAGTTGATAGTAACTCAGGTGATCAAGAAATTCTACAATTTGTATAGCACACAAAGATTCGTTACCATGCATATTGAACTATATACTACTGAGTCAGATAAATCTAGTCCACGCCATCACACCATATTTTCTTAAATTACTTTTGAATATTAGCATTTAACTTATGCTTAGTTGTTCCAAATATTCTATGCTCCAGATGTGTACAACTCTTGGGCGCCATGTCACCCGGGTGACTAATTTTTTTACGGTGGCACCTAATATTTCTGAGTCGTCAGTACGGAACTTGATTCACGTCACCCTTCTGCAGCCTAGAATTTTGAGGTGGATCCTAGAGTTCCGAAAAAAGATTATGAACCCCTGATTTTCTTTTCATATTTTCCACTAAAATTTTGTATGCATTTCTCATTTGCCCATGCATCCCGCTCATGTCATCCTTCTTGATTTGATCATTCTAATTTAAACATTCCCCGAACAGCGCAATTTCAGACTTACCCAATATTAAAGAAAGTGACAAATTTTAAACAACATTTTTGAAACGTGCGCCGAATTTTCCGTTGCGGGAATGAAAGCGCAATGAGACGAACGTACGGAAGAATACTGCTGGGCGATATAACAGGAGACGGCACGGCCATGTTGCTGCCGATTAGGTTCCAGTGTGCTGGATTTTGGATTTGAACTGGACTCTTATGTATATACATAGTTGTCTACCTGCATACTCAATTCCGACTTGCGCAAAATGTAACTTACGCCGGACCTTCGAGCACGTAACTGTTGCATAAGTTGGGGAGTGTCTGTACTACAAGCATTAAGTGAAGAGCAATAATTACTAAGCTCATTATGTAATTTTAACTGACTACTACGTAATTATATGGGGGCAAGCGGTGGCGCAGTTGGTTGAGGCACTGCGCTACAAGCGGGAACGTCGTGGGTTCGATTACTGATGGTGTCACTGGAATTTTTCATTGACATAATCGTTTCGGTCGACTCAGCCTCTAACAGAAATGAGTACCAGCAATCTTTCTTGGGGGGGTAAAGGCGGCCGGTGAGTAGGGCTGACAACCTTACCATCTTCATGTGCTGATTGTCTAGAAATCTGGGAGCCTCAACCTCGTGGAGCCCTAAGGGCCTGTCAAGACCTGTAATGGGATTGCTTACTACGTAATTATATCCCTCGTACAGGACCTCCTCTGAACCACCTGCTTTAAGACACTCAATAAACACACCATTATGGAACCTCAACACGTACTGATCGCCGTGCCACCTAGTGAACAGTACAGTTTGTCTGATGCGATGTGTGTACTTTACAAAGGCAAGACATGCTATCATTCTTAGATTTTATGGCTAACTACGAAAGTAATATTTTAAGTTCAGACGCAATTCTCATGCTCCAAGAAAAACAACAGTTACGACTTCGCGGAACACATTAACTGAAGAAAAGGGAGCTTTGTTTTTTGTCACGCGTGTAAAAGTGTCACATTGCTGAATCATAAGCTTTCTACAAATGTTTATCTTGAAAAGATCCATTGAATAGTTACAGTACATCGTGATTTCGTAAAGAAATGTTACCGTATTGACAGTGCCGGCCTTAGCAAACGCGGGGCCCGATTGTGATCCTTGTGGTGGGCCCCTAAAAGTTATTGTGCAGAGCAAAAATAAAAAAAATAAAAAAAAACTAACGTTTTGGTATATCAAAGTTAGGATGAAAAATTAAACTTGTCCATTTTTTATTATTTTTAAAAATTAGTAATGCGCGAATCCCCCATGAGCGCGGGGTCCTATTGCGTCAAATTGGTCCAATCGGCCTAAGGCCGGCCCTGGTATTAATATACACGATGTTCAAAATTTGGTTGCTAGACTTACCTTACAAACACCACGCTACGTCTCCAATAGCAAGGCCGATCGATTAAACGTGTTAAGGGAAATGATGACCATTTATTCTGAAAAAATATACACACGTAGACCTGAAAACTTTCTATGGGCAAAACGCGGAGATTTTTAAACGTTAAACAGGTGATAAACATAGTAGCCACTATACTTCGAAGGGGAAAATAAAGTCGATTTAAGCAGCATGAAAAGTAGCCTTGATCTCCTTAAGATACTGCTGCTGTAAACAAATATTGTAGAGTGAAAGTGTAAAAATGATTTGGACTAAAAGAAGTGGCATCGACATTTCCAGTCGACTGCGCAAGTAATTAATAAAAATCCTGCTATAAACGATGACAGCTGCTTGCGTACGCCTTTCAAGTCTGATCACGTTCGACTTAGGTTTCGGATTACGGCGCTGTTCCTTGTAATTCCGCCCACCCGAGCTATATACATGACCACTTTGATGTTCGCCAGTAGTGGATTTTCTAATCCTCACCACAGAAACATTAAATTCTTGTCACTACAGGGCCGGTGTTGCTTGTAAGTGAAAAGTACGTTTCTGCTACATCGACATGTACGGCAGTTTTTGCTATGCTGTACACGGAATATGCTAAATACGAGTATTGGCAATTGGCAAGTAAAACTTTTAATTGCTTCAAACCTAGCTTCGTCTTGAATATAAGGGCTGCACAAAGGATAAGAAAAGGTCGATGTGCATGGGACACTCTGATGCCCGCCTTACTTCTATTCTATTCTATTCTATTATATTCCATTCTATTCTAGCTTCGTCATGTCTGTCTGTCCGTTCACCCCTCTGTCCGCATAGAACAACTCGGCTCCCACTGGACGGATTTTCATGGAATTTGATATCTGAGTATTTTTCGAAATTCTGTCGAGAAAATTCAAGTCTGATTAAAATCTGACAAGAATAACGTGTACTTTACATGAAGAACTATGTACATTTATGATAATATCTCAATGAATTTTTATTATAATGGAAAATATTTGAGAAAAATGTTGTAGAGAAAATCAAAACATATATTTTATATTTAGTAACTGTTTTCCTAAAATCGTGCCGTTTATGAGAAATGTAGAAAAGTATGGTGGAGCCAGACAGGTCACAGATGACAATATAATACGGCGCATGCGCTTTGCATGCTGGGTAACTAAGGCTACAGACACACTCAATATATATGTAGTACTTATTGCTTTTCCACGGCAACAATGGTTCCGCGAACGCGCCTCAATGTTACGTTTATACTTATATTGCCTTTCTTGTTGACAAATTAAATGAGGTTAAGAAAGATAAATGCATACGGCAAATGTTAATTGTCGTATAGATGTACTAAAGGAAATTTTTACGTTGGCCTTTGAAAGAATGGGGGATGTTATATTTTCTGAGTAAAGGTAAAGTTGTCCCTGTGTTTATTAAGTGCCATGCCAGGTACAAATACGGGAAAGTGGACTTATAGCTTCTTGTATTCATCATTAGATAAGAGTTGTCAGCTTACACAGCAGTCGCTTTATCCCCTGAGTAAGTGTCCTCGGTGCTCAATGGAAGGCAACTGGGTGGGTTTCAGAGCCTGTTAGGAGTCTTTAGAGCAGCGAAAAATGTATTGACTCTGGCAGAAAACACACTATTCCTCGGTCATCCAGTACAAATTCTAGTCACTATACCGACTGAGCTACTGGAATCCTCTTTGAGTGCAGGCCTAAATAAGAAGTAAACCTTAAACCGTGTGACTGATTTTCACAAATCCTGAAATCAAGTGAAGGTGATGCTGATTTTTTGCATTCCAACCCTTCCCTCCCAGGGGACACCGCCTTAACGAAGCACTGTCCGTGCGGGCGGCGAGGGTTTGTGTGCTCCAATGAAGCTGGGGGCTATACCGGCGGTAGGTTGACTACTGGCAGGGTCTCCTAAGCCGGACAGGCCTCAGCCGAGGGGCCAGACGAAGTGTGTTCTGCAACGAACCGTCTGAACCAATAACCCTTCCATAACATCCTTCCTTTTCTCCTATGATTCACCAAAGCCAAGGTGTGAGGCATCGTGCCGAAGGCTGCATGGCACTGGGGTGGTAAAATAGCAGTGCCGCGAACGATCCCCTCGGGGCACCAGGCAGCACCCCGTTGTATTTATGCCTTCCACCCGTATGGGGCTCTGCGGGTGGTGACCGTTATTTCCCCAATACTCGTGGGACCGAAATGGAGACTTCTAAGATTAAAGAGAGGAAATCCTCTAAACGCGGGGACTTTGTTGTGCAGAGACACCTGCAAAAATACGTTCAAAAGGGGGCCAGTTTTGGCGAACCACCCCAGGGAGCTGGGTCTTCCAGCAAACCTAGGGACACTGAACATATGACTAAACCTGAGGCCGGAACATCTGACCTGACAGAGCAGGGAACCTCTAGAGGCAAAACAGCTGAGGAGGACAACAAAGTCCAACAGCTTCATACAGTGAAACCCAAACTTTCTGGGGCCGCTAGGAGAAAACTCAGGAAGGCTAAGGAGGAGCAGAGTGGTACTGGGAGCTTAAAGCAACTGGGTCACGAAACCTCACCTCAGCTCTTAATGGGTCCCAAACGATCCAGATCTGTGGGTCACACTCCCACAGAGAAACCTCCAAAAAAGCCCAAGACTCCTTTGGAGCCTGGATCATATAAGGAAGCACTACTCAATTTCAGGGCGGCTGTCCTCTTAGACCATCCCGAGGAGCAGCTGTCCCCGGAGGATGTAAACCTGGTATTGACCAAGGTTGGGGAGGTGTTTCGCGAAACCCCGGATGGGGGACGCCCACTCTTCCGATCCTACAGACTGGAGAGAGGCATAATCTTCTATGCTTGTGCTGATCAAAGGTCTGTAGACTGGCTTGTCACAGCCCTTCACGGGTACCAAATTAGGGAGAGAGCGAAGCTGAAAGCAACTGACGCCAAGCACCTCCCAAAACCAATTAAGATGGCTCTCAGAACAAAGGAAAAGGTGGCTAAAGGTCCTGAAGAGTTTCTTGAATGGATCAAGAGCCTTAATCCAGGGCTCCATACGGAGAACTGTAGGGTTCTTGTTTCTAGAGATGAGCCACATGGTAGAAGGCTTATCCTATTAGTAGACCGGGACTCGGCTAAAATAATAAAAGGAACCGCGGCTACAAAATCTACACAGGACTGTCTGAGGGCACCTTTAAAGTACTCAGCGATCCAGAAGGGGAAATAAGGGGTTGGGCATCTAGGGGAAGACCCCAGGCTGTGGACACCGGGACGGGAGGGAAGGGGGCTGGAGATGAGGGAGCATTTCGTAGCACCGCACATAGCATCATAATAGAAGCAGCTAAAAGGCATGGGCTTGAGGACACGATATGTCGGTGGATCAACTTCATGCTGGGAAAAAGGAAAATATAGTTACACTCGCACGAGAAAATCTGGAGGGGTCTGTGACCAAGGGATGTCCGCAGGGGGGCGTTTTGTCGCCCCTGCTGTGGAGTCTGGTTGTGGATGAACTCATAGAAGGACTCAACGAGAATGGCTAAAATGCGATGGGGTATGCTGATGATATTGCTATCCCAGTCAACGGAAAGTTTCCAAACACTGTCTCAAAGCTCCTACAGGAAGCCCTGAACATGGTGAAGCAGTGGTGTGAAAGGACTCAGCTGTCAATAAACCCACATAAGATGGTGGTAGTACCATTTACAAGGAAGAGAGATTTAAGGGGCCTAAAAGAATCAACCCTCTCTGGACATAAATTGCAACTGGCTGCAGAAGTCAAATACCTCGGACTCACTTTGGACAAAGGATTGACATGGAAGACGCAGCTAGGTAATGTGATAAATAAGGCCTATAGAGCTTTTTGGACCTGCAAAGGTACATTTGGCAAAGCTTGGGGTTTGAAGCCCAAGGTATTACACTGGATCTATACTATGATAATTAGACCCACTCTAACCTACGGTGCAACGGTATGGTGGACAAGGGTCAACTACAACGTCAGCAGAAGGGAGTTAAATAAGCTACAGAGACTAGCCTGCCTGGCTATAACGGGGACGATGAAGACTACCCCAACAGCAGCAATGGAAGTTCTCCTGGGACTCCCGCCTCTGCACGTGGTAATTGAGGCGGAGGCACAGGCAGGAATCTACAGACTAATGTGCAATCAACAGTGGAGACCTAAATCTACTAATTATGGTCACGCAAAAAAGGCTCAGGACATGGAGCAAGAACCCATCCTTTTAATGGGGACTGATAGAATTATACCGAGATATGAATTTCATAAACCATTCAAGATTCACCTTACTAGCAGGCATGAATGGAAGAATGGATTTAATCCAGATAATAAAGGAGGCCTGGTATGGTATACAGACGGGTCTAAAACCAATGAGGGCACTGGTGCTGGGGTGTATAGATGGAGATCGGGGAGGGGGCATAGCTTCAGCCTCGGGCACCACACAACAGTATTCCAGGCGGAAATATATGCCATTAAGGCATGTATAATGGAGAATATAGAAAAAGGCTACAAAGGTAGGAACATCTATATTCTCTCAGACAGTCAAGCAGCCATTAAGGCGCTTAATAACTTCCAGATTAATTCCAAACTAGTCTGGGATTGCCATCAATCCCTGATGAAACTGGCAGAACATAACAGAGTTCAACTGATATGGGTGCCGGGACATATGGGAATTGACGGGAATGAAATGGCTGATCAACTAGCTAGACAGGGCTCCTCACGTCCATTTATAGGACCTGAGCCTGCACTGAGCATATCTGCTAAGACTGCCAGGGAGGTGATCAGGGGATGGACGAATAGGAAACATACAGAATATTGGCAGTCCATTTACGGACAGAGACAGGCCAGAAACTTTCTTGAAAGACCCTCAGCCAGAAGAGCTAGAGAACTACTTAGATTGAGCAGAAACCAGCTAAGGATACTGACAGGGCTGGTTACAGGACACTGTCATTTAAAGGGACACTTGTTTAAATTGGGGCTGGTAGACAGTCCTGAGTGTGAGAGATGCAAACAGGCATCTGAAACGGCTTTGCATGTTCTGCGTGACTGTGAGGCCTTGGCAGCATATAAGATTCAGACACCTGAGGCATCATTTTATGAAACCAGGGGACTTTAAGGACATTTATGTAAGCAGGTTACTGCACTTTGCTCAAAGTGCGGGGCTGTTAAACAAATGAATAAAAGGGCTGCACAAAGGATCATATTGGTCGATGTGCATGGGACGCTCTGACGCCCGCCCAGCTACTATTCTATTCTATTCTATTCTACATTCCAACCCTTACTTTGAAAGACAAGCTCGATATTTAATTTGACAGAAAATTCTGCGTCATTTAACGATTTAAAGCCCAGTGGTAACTACTTGTAGCTTCTCCTGTATCATTAAGAAACTTCAGTTTTTGACACATATTGCATTTATGATGTTTGTATGATTCTGAGAATAAACACAGATCATTTCCCTAATCAAATATTAATTGACTAATTTTTACAATGGACACTGTTTTCTGTTGGAGGTAAGAAATATTTTTGTATATATTCGAAATTCAGATGGATATCGGACTTCAGTATCTTAATACGTAACAAAACTACTTATTTCATTCGATAATGTGACGTTTGAACTTGACACAGCGTCGTCAAATAAACAAAGCAATAAATGTCAAAATGTTGCTGTACACTCCAAATTTACAAATAATGGAAATGCTAAACATTTAAGTTTAAATTGCAGTAAAAGAGATGAAGTTCATTTACAAACATAAACGACCGAAACATATCCTGCTATAACCAGCTCACCATCAGGCATAGTGTTCTTTTAGTCTCTTTTCACTAATGTTACTTATATTTCCCTCTATTTAACTTTTGTTTCACGCACTCATTTAGGTAAATTGGTTACAGGAACAATTTTGTGATTTTTTCTTTGTATGCCGTAAATACTGTCAATGCCATCTTTCAAATAAATATTTAAAAAAAATAAGTTCCTTACTTTAGCACAAGTCAAGGAATGTCACGGATTTATACTGAAACATCTCCCAACCGTCTGAAGACTAATAGTAACATGAATTAAAGTAATAGTTCGTACCGCGCAGTAAACACACTATGCCTCCGTTATAAAAACAAACCAGTTAATGCTACAGACCTATAGAAAAATAATTGCCGTTTCTTCTAAGAACCACACATAAACAGGGGAGTCCAACATTTTTTGGTACGGGGCCACAACCTTTATTGTGGGATGGTTCGCGGGGTCACACCTGCTGGACAAAGCCATGATCACTTCCTTCCAAATTCTGCCCAATTTATCATGTGACTCTATATAGTAGGACCGTCGTAAAGTAACCCACAAAGGAATAAAAAACAAGACTATAGCTTCGATGGATGTAATTTGACTCAGAAACTCCAAAATTTCGTTAACTATACGTTCCGCATCGCGTTTCCACAGCTTTAATCCCAGGGTTGTAATCCAGTTTTTTTAGGGCCCCGCAACAGGTGCTACGTACGCACAGCAGCCTTGAGACTTATTGTGCAACCCTGTGATGAAGATGATAATTTTTTCGTTTTTCCTTGTAATGGAGTACAGGTGGAATAAAATTGACAGGGGAAAATGGAAGTACTCGGGGAAAACCTGTCCCAGTGCCACTTTGTCCACCACAAAAACCCACGTGGACGGACCCGGGATTTTTTTTTTTTTTTGTAATAATTCCTGGGTTTTCCCCTTTGATCCATTTGTACTGTTGAAGTCCTTTTTCTCCTGCATGTCACCTTATGTTTCATGCTATCGTCCATACATCTAACACAACACAAACATCCATGCCCCCGGTGGGATTCGAACCCACGATCCCAGTAAGCGAGCGGCCGAAGACCCACGCCTTAGACCGCACGGCCACTGGGATAGGCTGACGAAACCGGGCCTCCGCGGTGAGAGGCCGGCGACTAACCGCCTGAGACATGGCACGGCCTTTAATCCAGCTTACTGCAAGGACTCTTCTTGTACTTATTCCTACAAGCAGGAGGCTGTGTGACCTGGATGGAGAAGGGCCCCACGACCTGTTATTGTGAACTGAGTAACATTACACATTATACTTTACGCGAAATATGAAACCAGCTAGGACGTTAACATCGTAAAGGAAATATTGCACAGCAGCTGGATCGCGCATTATTCCAAGAAAAGTAAACACCTGCGCACTGAAACGCTGAAGTAAAATCGCGTGCATAAAGGCATAACGAATCTGAAGAAAGCACTCGATGTCTAACGAGTAATCACGAAGTTAACAAATAATAAAGAACGCCAGAAATACCCAGAAACCTCCCCCGGAACAAAAAGTCTAATTACAACGCCGTAATATGCAAGCACAACAGTATCACACCGTCATTCAGCTAATTACATGGTACATTATCTTCCCTGAGAAACCCACATATTCAACATTTAAAGATCTTTAAGACTCAGATCTTCTGAGATGTTACGCCGAGTCGATTGGTACATAGTTACCGACGTTTCGAAGGTCCAATCCACTTTTCTTGGACTCCTTTACCCTGAAGACAAACATGGAACGATATTTCGAAACGTCGGTAACATTTTACCAGTCGACACGGCCTAATATCCCAGAATATTTTCATCTTCGGTAACACCGCTGTGAGAACCTCAAATTTCGCGGTTAAATAGCCTGTTACGTTAAACTAACCCATCGTCTTTGGTTCGTAATACAGACCACGTCAGTGTTATTTTAACATCCATAGAACTCTTGCGGTACTTGGTTTACCTCCAGCTAATTCTGAAATAATTTTACACAGCATGTAGGTGTAGCATAATGCATTAGACTTGTGTTCGGAAGATCACGCCGAGTTATCCATATTTGTATGGGTTTTCTTAGCCTCTCCAGAAGAACCGTTGTGTCATGTATACATTACGGTCACTCCATAAGTCATGGCAACTACTTTTTATTTGGCCAAAGATGTGACAACGCGGTAAATGGAGTACATACGTTTGAAAGCACGTAACCGGTAGTTACATATTTTATCACCAGGTGGGGGCATATATACAGGAGTGCATACGCATTTCGCACGCGAGCGTCATTGCTCTGGCGATCTCATTCTGAAATGGAAGTCCGTAAGGCAGACTATAACCTATTGACAGCTTCTTCCAGATCCTTACATACTCAGAGTTCATGATCATATTTCCATTTAATTCATCACTACTTCAACTCTGCAGTTAAAACAGCGTTGTTAGATAATCTGAAGAGTACTAAAATAAAATAAACATGGAGGCCTTGGTTTTTAGACAAGCAAAACGAGTTCTTGGCTTTCACTAGCGTTGAAATCTCCGGTGTTATTTCGCTTCTGCATCTCGAATAGCAATTTATAGCAACAGAATGTTCATGCAATATTAAACCTTGCGGGACTTTATTCCTTACACTCCAGTCCACCAACGTCTCTAAACCACGACTCTACTGAAACGAGTATAAGTCCATTCTTCACTATTCATACTGTTAATCTTACGTTACGTTCAGACGTTATTCTTCTGTAATAATGAATGAGGAATTTCCATATTCCGATACAGTAAGTCATGAAAAAAACTGATCTCCCTTTGTACTGTGCTACCGTCAGCACTATTATGTAAAAGTCACCATTCTCAAAAAATGTTCAAATAGGCCACGACCATATCCAATCCAACATTCCCAAAGTCAATGTCAAAAAGCTTATTGATGAAATTCCACGTCGTTTCCAATTCATTATGCACGGTCATCCAATCACTCTACTCTATGTAGTATGAATTACGGACAGACTCATTAAGTATATCAGAAATAAAACATACCGCAAGCAGGTAAGCTAGGTTACTACGGTACTACTTTTGACGGCAAAATTTGAATTTGGTGTTTCAGCCAATTATAATCCTCTATATAGGTCACGTGACAGCGCCCAGCAAATCACAGACAAGCTGCACCCATCTCTGTGATTGGCTGGACGCACCAAAGTGGCGCTGTAATAACCAAGGAGCGGTGGGACTTGTCTGTGATTAGATGGACGTTGTCACGTGATCTATTTCGAGGGCTCTAATTGGCTGAAATATCAAATTCAAATTTTCCCGCCCAAAAGTGACGCCGTAGTAATCTAGCTTATATGCTACTAGTCTAGCGTCGTTAAATAATTTAATTACTTTTATTCTTGTCAAACAATATGAATTTTGACTGCCCAGAACAATGTAGCTGCTAACACTGTCTGAAACAAAATTATGTTGCCTTTAGATCATATTTCATGAGTTTCGGTATCTCACAGCACAGAACCGAAGATACACTAGATGCTACCTTATCTTCGCAGTATCCGTCTGTCTGTGCATTTGATATTTATGTCATTAAAATTAAAATTCAGTACGCACTTTTTTTTCCAATGGCTCGACAGCCCCTTGGAGGCCTAGGCCGCCTCATTTTTCGAGGCTTCACGATCACACACTTTTTAGATACACCACACTCGGTAGGACTCTTCTGGACGAGGGACCAGCCCGTCGCAGAGACCTCTACCTGACAACACAAGTATGCACCTTTACATAACCCAAATACACTTGCAGATCCATTTAAACAACTATTTAAACTTTTCGAGGGCTGGACGGTCCGGGGATCGAATCCCGGTGGGGGCGAGATTTTCCGCACCCGTCCAGACCGGCCCTGGGGCCCACCCAGCCTCCTGTACAATGGGTACCGGGTCTCTTTCTCGGGGGTAAAGTGACCGGGGCGTGGTGTTGATCACCCACCCTCATCTAGTGCCAGGGTTAAAGAAAGAGTAGAGCTCTACCTCTACTCCCCCTCTCGGCCTTAATGGCCCGTTCTAGGGAGAACCTTTACCTTTATTTAGGCCAGTTACATCACGTGACTTGCGGCACAGTGTAAAGTAGGGTGTATTTTCCCGCTCGGGAAGTCAAAAGTGGTAAGTATATATCCCACTTACTGTGGAAAGGGGGAAATGAACGAAAATTTCGAGCCGTGGGGAGAATTAAGGAAATGTAAGTTTGAAAACTAGTGTCGCCAAAAATGTGGTAGGTATAGTACACACAAATATTTCAGCCGAAATCTGTAGGCTTTATTACATACGAATATTTTATAATCACACAAAAATTTTGACAATGACTGGCTGGTTTAACAAGTCAATGAATAATGTGTTAAGACATTGTGTCCTTATATTGTGTGAGGCACACTACATTTAATATAGCCTAGTGGCTTCTAGAGAGCTGGCTTTACTCACGAGCTCAGCTTATTGGTTGCAGTGTTGCTGTCCTCAGAATGACAAACTGTCACTTGAAGACAAAGTCAAGCAAACTCCAGAAAATTTCTAATATACTGTACATATAAATATACGTTAGACGAAGAAAGAATGTCTAACATTATCAGGCAAAATGAATATTTATATTAAGTACACTTCCTTACAAATTACATGTTTTTTTTAACTATATGATCAAAAGTATGAAGAGAAACCTGGATGCATTGGCTTGCTAAGCAGAAGATCGAAGTGTTCTAAAGATGACGCTTTGTAGAGCAGATAGTTACTAAGGTTTCGGAGAAACCTGCTACCTCCGTCTTCTAGGCAGTCCAAGAAGGGATGGAGGTAGCAAGCTTCTTCGAGAAGTCTTTACAACACCTTTGTGAAACCCTCAAATCTTGCACACACTGTTGTGGCACTTAATCACGCTAGATGGCACATCTCCACAGGCACAACTGAAGATTACAGCCTATTTTTAGATGATCCTTGCTACGAATCTTCGAGTTAGCACAGCCCTAGGTCAGGGGTGCATAGATTTTCCAAAACTCTAGGAGCCACCTCAAAATTCTAGGTGCCTGACTGATGACATGGAGCAACTTCCATACAGAAGGCCCACGCACACATAGGCGCCACAGTAAAAATTTAGTTGCCATGGCGACCTGGCGCCCGGAATTTGTGCACCCCTGCTCTAAGTACAATATTATGTCTGCCAGTCAGTCGACGTATGACATCACGGCGCCGCGTCTCCTTGAACAAGTAGCCCACTGTTTCCAGTCCGCCCCTGTTTAGACTTTTACTTTTGCCCCTGAATTAGATAAAAATTAAGTTGTGGAGGCGGGTCGGTCCATTTCAACTGAGCTGAATGACTGAAAGACCAAGGTAATACGTTAAATTTCTTATTCCGTTTACGAATTTGTTCTGTGCAACATTTCTGTTGTATTTTAGTTCATACTTTTAATTTTTCTGTCTTGGCTTTCTTGTACTAGAGTGCAAAAGTTTCATGAAAAAAGAAATTACGGAATTATGTAAAATAATTCACTTTAATTATCACAAACTCAAACAATTTGTCAAATCTTATATACAACTAGAAATTATCATCCTACAACGGTAAGAGTAAAGTTGTCCCTATGCATGGGATGAAGGCGCATGGGGGAGTGAAGGAATAGCGCCACTCATTTTGAACCTCGGCACTAGCTGGAGGTGAGTGGTCAGCTTCACGCCACCACCGTTTTACTCTAGAGTACGGGTCCCCAACCCGCGGCCCACCAGGTTGTATTTGCAAATTATGTACATACTATAAAAATTACACAATAATTTAGGCAGTTAAGTATACCACTTATTGTTATTTTTCCAAGTGCGTCCCGCGAGCCTGCCCACAATAATGGGTGTGGCCCTTTGTCATAAAAGAGGCTGGACGCCCATGCTATCGGGAAAAAAGTACCCATTCAACAGAAAGCTGCGTGAGCAACAGAGCCGGCCGGCACGACCTGGAGAAGAGAAAAGTAAATATCTCTCTCCCGTGCTGGGACTGGATGCATAATTCTTCTGTCGCCCAGACCACAGCCCAGTTACAGTGTCTATTATGCCGTCCCAGATTTTATCATCCCATAAAAATTTTAAAAATTTTGAGCGCTTAATCAAGCATCATGTCATGAAAACGCACAGAGCATTATAGGTATAGCTCCACGCGTTCTTAACCTCAGCACTAGATGAGGTGTGTGGTCACCTTCATGCTCTGCCCGCTTTATCTCTGGGGAAAAAGACAGCGGTACACATTTGACAGGAACCTATGTGCGCCCCATAGCCTGTCTGGACTGTGTGTTAGATCTGTGCCTACATACGTACTGACTAGGACTGATAACACCTGGGAAAGTATATAAGGAAGTCACGTAGTGTGGACTGAGATATCTGTCTGGCGAAAAAGCATGGATCAGTGACTACTATCTGTGAAAAAAATTTATCTCCTTCTCTACGCTAATTTCCTTCTTAAAAAGACAAATATGGGATTTTGATACCACCATGCTGTCTGTGTCTAAGGTGGCCCCCAGTTTCAAATTTTGAACCAGCTAACTTTTATTTTTAAAAAAAGGTACAAACTTTGTGTCATTGGAGGATATCTCAAGGTCATACTTTACAACTTGCTATAAGCAGTAATAAAAACATGGAGGACGCGCGAATTTGTGAGGCAGAGCGATAAAGGGTCACTAATCCACAGGCTGGACGATCTGGGGTTCGATTCCCGACGACATAAGAGCTCTTCGTTTTCTCCAAAATGTCTAAAACGGCTACGAAGCCCTTCAGCCTCCTATTCAATGGGTACCGGGGTTCTTTCCCAGGGGTAAAGCGGCCCGGGCGTGAAGTAGACCACGTACCTATATCTAGCGCTGAGGTTAAAAATGAATGGTGTTATACCTCTAATCCTCCTATATGCCTTCATGACGTGGACAAGGAACACCTTTAAGTCATCAGTTACAAAGTTGGCAACCATGCGAAATTCCGAGCTTATATCCGACATGTTTAACATATACGGGGTCTGTAAACAAAAAGTTAGATTTTCATACCAATAATAATAATAATAATAATTCAATTCAATTCTAATTTATTAATGGGCCGAGTCAACAGCCAGATGGCCAATTACAGAAACAGCACAACATACGAACACAAATAACAACGGACAATAAACAGGACAAAAATGAAAAAAACACAACCAAAATACAAACAAATAAAAATTACTTAAATAATTAATAAGAACACCTTGAAATAATGCAATAAAATATCACACCTGACTAAGTGTGACAATTTGCCTTCTAAAGACATCCAATAATAATAATAATAATAATAATAAAATAATAATAACAACGCATATGTAGAAATAGAAATGTATGCAACATAAAAGCAGGGTTTGATATTCTGCTAGGAACTTCTTGTTATTAATTACACAAATAACCTCTATTAATGTGAATGTTATCTGTTCTTTACAGTGTTCGCTGCCATATACACTGCAGGAATAATGACAAAGAAAACTACCATCTTCTGAAAAGACACACGAGTACTTATGCTACTATTTTATAAAACCTGACGTTTTAGAAACTGCTAAGTGCAACTAAAACTGCTCGGACATTACCCGCATCAGCATGAAATAAATACTGTTGCAGGGCCTGTGTATCTCCTCGTTAAACCGACACTGATTCAATATACACTTTCTTCAGTTTGTGTCAGTCATCACTCTCTGGTGATTGGCTGTTTTATTGACGCGGTTGATCGCTCAAGATGACTTTAATTACAGAATTATGTTGGATAAGTCATAACTGATTTCATATTCATTCATGAATAATGATGCAGAACACTATCATGGAACTGGTTCGTTCTGCTCCACATTAACATGTGCCTTCAGTATGTTTATCTGTAAAGTTATTACTCATTCTAGTATGTGGTAATTATCGCGAAATGTAATGCAAATGTATTCACTCATTATAGACGTCTTCACATGCTCCAAGCTTATACAGCCTATGGTAAACTTAAAAACACCATGGAATAAGCGATAAGATTTCATTCGCCATGTACACTCTTGCAGACGTATCGACACTCATTTAAGGGCTGAGTGATCAACGCATTACTCAGTTCACAGACATGGAGGCTAATTAGTGAACCTGCATGTACCTCTAATGTCATTAACGTGTAGTCAGCTCAGCTTGTTTCTACTATTGGAAGAAGTGAGGAACGTAATTTATATTTCAAGCTTATTCCGGAAGGATGTATCGACAGACGAACGGACGTACGTATCGTTTTCAATTGTCACACCATATTTATGCATTAATATACCAACAAAATTGGCATAAATTTAGTATCTGGCTTTTAAGAATTTTCTTGATATTCCTTACTGAAAACTTTCTGCTGAGCACATTTGTTTTAGTGGCAGGAGCTAAAAGAGAGAAAGCACATCTCTGGGCCTACAGGCGAGCGGTCAAACCACCCGCTTGAGGTCTGCGCTCTTCTGGTATATTACGCGGCGCCGTGTGGTAATGGTTTACCGACGTTTCGGAACAACGTATCGGCCCCATCTTCAAGGGTCTCCTCGGACTCTTGACCCTTGAAGATGGAGCCGATACGTTGTTCCGAAACGTCGGTAAACAATTACCACACGACGCCGCGTAATATCCCAGAAGAGCGCAGATCTCATCAACATCGCGGCGGAAGCCTGAAAACAAGGTCAATCCACCCGCTTCGCTGTACTGGCCTATGCACAAAACTAAGAAACGCGGTGGCAGATAAGCTACAAAAGCGTCCAATGATTCCAGGCATAACCTTCATAAAATGTAGAATATAAAACTTTTAAAAGACGTTGATTGTGTGGTCCAGTAACCAGACTGGAGCACTACTCGGTTCTGTTTGAGTAACTTGTTCGTATACCATCTATGTACAGATTAAAACGTCAGAAATTGCCTTCACGAACTGTCAGCAAGTCAACCTACACACTTGTCTACTACGATTTATTTCATATAATCTGCAAATAAAAAATTTAGCCTGGTAACGTTTGTCCCCAATATGACAGAGAATCATACACGGAATCCCAGATACTGACTGCAGGCAAGGTGGTCCCCTAAGAAGGACGAGGCCGGCCCGGTACCGGGGGAGGTGGTGTTGCTGGCCTTTGTATGTAGGTGAGGAATGTGAGATACAAACTCGGCTAATTGACTACTTGTATGATGAGGAAAGCGTGCAACCGGTTTTGGCGCCACGGCCCACCCGCTACAGGGGCCCACAGGGGTAGCTCATCCAATACTAGGTGCCTCCTGTTAAATCGGACACGGAGCAGAAATTTGCAGCATTCATAAACATCCTGGCGTTTTAAGTCATAGAATAAGCATACAGTTTTACTTATGGTTACTTTACGACGCTATTAGAGTCCCGGAATATATTCATACAGCTTTAAATAATAGGACGACAAGCGCGTGATGAAATGGAAACAAATTGTGATAATTTCTTTGTATGTCACTGAAAATGACGGCGAGGAGACTTGCATGTGTCGAGTTAATCCTATGTGAATTATTGTAAATACTTTGGATAAACACTGACGCACCCAGAATTTTTCAGTTGGGGTGGGGGACTGACTAACCCTGAGGCTATATATACTTTATGTTTGATTTTAAAAATTATTTTATAAAAATTATGTCATACATATAACTGTAGCCGATCCAGTGGCCGAGTGGTCTAAGGCGTGGGTCTTCGGCCGCTCGCTTGCTAGGATCGTGGGTTCGAATCCCACCGGGGGCATGGATGTTTGTCTCTTGTGAGTGTTTGTGTGTTGTTGTCAGGTAGAGGCCTCTGCGACGAGCCGATCCCTCGTCCAGGGGAGTCCTACCGACTGTGGTGTGTCTCTCAGTGTGATCAAAAGAAGTTCCAAACCTCGACACTGAAACGGGAAATCCGGAGTAGGTAGGAGAGGACGACTTAAAGAAAAAAGAAAACAAAAATATATATATAACTGTAACATAGCACTGTTTTCAACTGCATTTCTACAATACAAATATAACTACATGTTACATGAGTCACGCACATAATTTAAATCAAAATGTCCAATCTTCTTGGGCTTTTAATTTAATCTAAGACGCCATAAGTTTTTATTTTATTTTTCAAAATTCTAATGTGATATTCATCAGTAGATTTCAGTGGCTGATTTCGGCTGAAAGGTAAACAACATGAAATTTTTATATCATCATGTCTACAAAATCGATGTTTTTTTTTTACTCTCGGTTTGGGGGGCTGCAGCTCGGCAGCTCCTTCCTTGGGTCCGCCCTTGTAGACAATAAACTGAAGTTATGAAATAATTATACTCATATGAAATGCAAAGGAATAGCAGAGTTCAGAATTTGTAGACGTTATGGGGGAAGGCAGTGACTTAATCAATGGACTATCACATTTGCCTGGCAGAGGAATATCGCGAGAAATCTCTGACAGAATAGCCAGGGGTCCTCTGACGAGATTCGAGCGTAGCACCTGCCGTATAAAAGTCATAAGTTCTACGCTTCAGTCAATTTGCTCGGTGGGTTTCACAGACGTACATAGTACCTTGACTAATTGATTAAAATTTGCTGTCGCTGTGCAGGTCATGACGGCATATGGGGGGAGGGGGGGGAGATAGGATATATAGCCCCATCAATCATTCTTAACCTCTGCATTATAGTGAGGTGAGCGTTTAACTTCACGCCCCAGCCGTTTTACCTAGGAGAAATTGCACCAGGTACCCATTGAATAGGAGACTTGGTGGACCCCAGAGCCGGTCTGGACGCTGTGAAGAACAGAAAATCTCTTGGCCCCGCCGTAAATCAAATCACCCTTCCTCGGTCGTCTAACCCGTACACAACAACGACTATGTTATCCCGGCTCCTAACCAACTGATTATCTATGACAGTTTCCGTCAAAGGCCTTGTTGCACGAACTTAAGATGAACCGTATTTTCCTTATGTGTCATCTTACAAACATTCAGTAAGTTATCATCATCACGTCATCACGGGCTTATGCCTGGTGGCCAAATAGAGTATGAATATTACATTCCAGAAGTCTCTTTAATGGTCGTCCCGGGTTCCCTTTCTCTACTGCTTGATATTTCAAAACAGTGTGCATGAGTCTGCATCTGTTCATTGCACTAACACGTTGTATCCATTTATTGTTACAGTTGTTGATGCTTCCCAAATCTGGCTGTGTTTTAAGTCCTTTCAAAATATCCTAATTTATTTTATGGTCACACAGCGTGTACTTTGCGGTTTGCCTCAAAATTTTCACCTCTGCTGCTGTAATTCTAGATTTGTCTTGCTCCTTTAGTGTCCAAGTTTCACTGCCGTATAGTAGGGTGGGTACTGCTAATGTGTTTTACGAGTATATTCGTAGCCTGGTTTTCTTCCGGACTTTCGAAGGTTTTAGAGTTAGTTTGGTGTTTCAGTAAAGACCTCATAGTAGGCCTACAGCATGGCGATAACGTACTTGAGTCACCTTGCTACATTCACCGCAGCACTAGATCGCACACTATGGAGAACTCGCTTTGGAAGAGGCTACAGACCTGTCGTACAGACTACAGAATGAATGAATGAGTATGGCAATTATCTTCAGTGCCACGAGCATAAGAAGTATTTTCAAGAACAGGCCCTGTCTGTCTAATTGTACGAAGGCGTTACGAGGAAAATACAAGGTCGTAACTTCGCAACAATTCATGATTTGCCTATAATTATCTGAAATTTCAGGATGTGTACGCCATGTCAATAAAGTAACATAGTCACATTTGACCATCTAGCTTTGTAACGGTGCCGAAAAATGCGCGACCTTTCTGTGGCAATGCTGCCTGCTTCTGCGTATTGATCCAGTCCCTGTATTTATTTGCCCAAAATTATTTAAATTTCTGTCATTAACTAGTCGCGTTTTTCATGAGTAAATAACATTTTTTCGCTACACGTGCTCTGCACACCTGGTAATGTTTCGCAACTCTGAAACTCTACAAGAGATTCATGACTCAAACGTGGACACGGGTCAGCAATTATCATGAACTCATGATGTCTCGCAGTGGCACAAAACATATCTTAAATACGTTGATTTTTCCCCCGAAATCTCTGTTTTCACTTGTGTCTCATCACAATCTGCATGATTCACTGTTCACCGGTTTCAGCGCATGGATACGTGCATAGTGGAAAAGTAACCTAAATTTCAACCTGCAGTCTAGGTGCGATGGAAGAAAGGAAGATATACACGTAGTGACGCCATTTCCGGTACGCATCCTTCTTCATGGTTACATCGTTTGCTTTCCGCGCTTAGGGTACGGTTCCGCTAATGCAATAAACAGCGCTGCACGCAGTGGCTGTAATCGCACTACTGCGCCGCTGCACGGTAGTCGCAAGCGTCCACTGAAATGACCGCTCTTGGGGGTCAGCCGTCTACAGCAGAAGGCTTTATATTCTTGTGATATGTCGCGGCTGTAGGGTTATCTACTTATGAATTCCGATAGCGCCCTGTACAGATGGAAGGTTTCAGAGAAAGGTATTGCAGTATATCATATTTCCATGACATGCTTCCAACTAATATTCCGTGGGCTAACGCTGTGTACAACTGAAAGAAACTCCCCGATATGTCGAAGTGATCTAACCTGACGATTAAAGCAGTAAACATCTCTGCAACATCAAGAGTTTCTACCGATTATATACAGCGTTACAACTCAGGTCAGGCTCTTGTACACCACAAGTAACCGATATAACTTTAATACTAACCCTTTGAAAACTGTCAAAAGGATATAAATGCACTTTTATGTCTAACAGTCCCCGATAACCGAAACAGCATTGCTTCGTCTGAAGTTTCCAGGCTTCGCCCGCTTGTCCTTCTGATAAGAGTAATACTAAGGCGAAGATGAGTACGGAGCATTGGTGGAATAAGAATGACAGAAGAAAACTAAGTACTCGGAGAGAAACATGTCACAATGTCACTTTGCCCACCACAAAGCTTACTAGGACTGATGAGGGATCGAACCCGGGCTTCCGCTGTGCCAAGCCAGCGTTTGAAGACTGTCGCTGGTCTAAATTATAAATAAAATTTCAGCTCGTACCTGACAGAAAACAGAGTCCGTCTCGAGGACTCCTTCTTCTGGGATATGACGCCGCGCCATTGGGTAATCGGTTCCCGACGTTTCGGCGGAACATAGTGCCTTCGAAATATCGTAAATCGATTACCCAGTGACGCGGCGTCATAGTCCAGAAAAAAGTAGATCTCAACCACACAGACATGAAGACTTTCAAGACTCGGGCACTCCGCCTCTGTTACAAAGTGCCCAATATCTGTGGGCCCTCAGTCTGGAACTTGCTTCATGTCACCCTTCTGGTGCACAGAATCTTCAGTTGTGTCATTGATTTCTGGGAAACTTTTACACCCCTGCTATGTACATATATGTGTGTGTGTGTGTGCGCGCGCGCGCGTGTATAGCCGCATGTGTATGTAGGCCCGTGTATCCTATACATGTATGTGTGTATATGTATGTATGCATGTATCTAGGCGTTCATGTATGTGTGTGTATATATATATATATATATCCTTCCGTGTTTGTGTATGCGTGCTTGCGTAAGTTTTACACTCCGGAAAGTCAAAACGACAATGAACTGAGGGCGTGAATAAACCCCTTAAAGACTGTGAATGTAAGTTTCTATCCAATGCTCCCTGATTTCCGAAAGACCATTGCGTTTTGGAAGGTTCCCAGGCTTCGCCCATTTGTCTTTCTGGTAAGAGCAGCAAGTAGATGAAGATGAGTATGGAACATTGCTGGGATAATACTGACAGGGGAAAGACCGAAGTACTCGAAAAAAAAAACTGTACCAGTGCCAATTTGTCCACCACAAATCTCACATGGACTGACGAGGGATCGAGCCCGGGCATCCTCGGTGAGAGGCCGGCGACTAACCACCTAGTGACTGTACTTTTCTATCCAGTGGTCCAGATTTCCGAAAGAACATTGGCTTTTGGAAGGTTCTCAGGCTTCTCCGGTTTGTCCTTCTGGTAAGAGCACCGTTTAGATGAAGATGAGTATGGAGAGATTTGTGATGACAAAGTGGCACTGGGACAAGTTTTTCTCCGAGTTCTTCGGCTTTCCCTGTCATTATTCCACCAATGCTCCAAATTCATCCTCATCAACCGCCAAAGAATAACCTGAACTGTATTTAAAGATTCGATTCTAAATAAGCAGTAAGCACACTCCGTCTCAGTTATAACAAGAGAGACAATGTACGTATAACGTAACATTGAGGGGCTTTCGCGTAACCATTGTTGCCGTGGAAAAGCAATAAGTATTACATATTCTGCAGCCTTAGTTATCCAGCATGCAATGCGCATGCCCCGTATTATATTGTCATCTGTGGCCTGTCTGGTTCTACCATATTTTTTCACGTTATCTCATAAACAGCACGATTTTGGGAACGACGTTATTGAACGTAAAATATGTGTTTTGATTTTCTCTACACCGTTTGTCTAAAACATTTCTCATTCTAAGAAGAATTCAGCAAGATACTGTCATAAATGTACATACGTCTTCAAGTAAACTACCCGTCACTCTTGTCAGATTTTAATGAAACTTGAATTTTCTCGACAGAATTTCGAAAAATAGCCAAGTATCAAATTTCATGAAAATACTTCCAAGTGGAAGCCGAGTTGTTCCAAGCGGACGGACAGACAGACATGACGAAGCTAATAATCACTTTTCGCAATTTTACAAACGAGCCTAAAACCCAGTCAGTTAATGCTGTATAAGGAAATTACAGCTGTTTGTCCTGAGATCTAGACCAAACACATAAATGCACTCTGTTGTCAGAACGTGGAATATTTTAAACGTGGTGGTACGTTTAGTAACTGCTAGGCTAGCCTAGGGTTAAGTGTTAATCTTTCAGGTCCTGTTGTGAAAGCTAAGAGCAGGAAACTTGTCATAATGCACGTTCCACTCTTAAACATGACATAACATTATGTTTGTAATATATTACGACATTTTAAATGACAGCTACAAGTCTAAATATGAGTATGAAACACCCAGTCTCTATTTTATCCCCTAATTAAACGTTTATAAAAAGACAAAGGATTTTAAGGGCACTAACTGATTACCCTATGCATTAAGTACACACATTCTTATCCATCAAGGCCTTAAAATTTCGAAGATAGTGCTTATGTGCAGCTGGTCTTGGATTTCTTTTAGCAATTAAGGTGAAACAATGAGACAGAATGTGGATAACACTGGTAATACACCAAAAATAAAGACGTTTAGATGGCTGTATATTCATGACGGATTTTACGGCAATTACCTCGAAGATAATACGTTTTATGAAGAGAATGTATGTACCATAAAATCTTGTCCATATTAAATGCTGTACTTTCGTCAGAAATATTACTCAATCCAGCGAACATTCTTTAAAATATGTATACAGGTTATTTGGTAGCTAAAACTATTTCAGCAAGGACTCGACATACAAATTGCCATAATAAAATTATTCGTTGAGACTGAATGAACTACTTCTGTGGAGCAGAGTCCTTGAGAAACTAATGGCCGTTCGTCCAGTCGAGAAATTCCTCGCCTGTTAACTAACCTGAGGGTTCACTGCCATGTTCGCTGGACCCTATCCTGAGCCACATGAATGCACGTGAGATTTGGGATTCTCACGGAGGCGATAATGAAGAATACTGTCTCCTGGTATATGATTCCGTGTAGTCTGTTAGAAATTTACAGAATTTCACGTTGTATTCACCGTGCATCAAATTTACAGAAGTTTCAGAGAATCTGACACATCCACTTCCAGATCCCGATGCTGCAGATGGCAGAGCTAAACCCTAATAAATTTATACCAGAGCACACGGCGTCACACCCCAGAAGACAGTATCCTTCAGATAAATTCAGTCAGAGACCAAACACTCTCTTTATTTAAGGAAATTTATACTATTACAGTACCATATACGCCTAGGACTTTCAAGTAGTCCCGTCAATTCAGATATTCCGATCAAAATTATGCACGCATTTCTCATCTCTCCCATGCCTGGCCCAGTTCATTCTTTCAGACAGAAAGAGAAAAAGAACAGATGTGCGGGTTAATGCTCTGTCCTAAGTAGCCTTGATATTCAGTAATTTGGTTCGACGAAATCCGATACCCGCAACACAAACTTCTACCAGTTTTCCGCTCAGCCGAGCAAATCTCCTAACTTGAGAGACCATTCCTTCCCGCGCCTGCCGCGCAATGGGGTGGGCCACGCGAGGACCTCCCTTCTCTTTTGACAGGGACTGCGCAGATTTGTGACTTACAACCGTTCCCCCAATTACGATGGAGTTCCTTTCCGACGACCCGGTCGTAAAGCCGACGTTGTCTTAAGTCAGAAACACCTTATACATATGTATCGACTGCGCAGCAACGTTATTTATTCATCACAGCCATATATAATAATAATAATAATAATAAATATATCGGATGGCGCACAAGTCACTTCACACTCGATGTTTATGCTGCCTCTAGCGTGAAGTGATTTTTGCGTCATTCTGTCCACAATTAGTGGTATGTATTTTATACATATGGCTAAATCAATTACCTGTCTCTTTCTTTTATCACCACGTTTATCACTTTCACTTTTCATCTTGCTGGCCATTTCGGCACAATAAACCACAAATTAATTTATAATAAAGTAAATTACAGTGAAACCTGCCTATAACGGAAGCGACAGGACCGATATTTTCCGTTTCAGGTAGGTTCCGTTTGATACAGGTACTTGAAGTTTGGATCCTCGAGACTCCAGATCCCCCGAGCTGTAAAAAAAGTTTTCCGCTAAAGACAGGTTTCCGTTATTCCCCAGGTTCCGTTTAGGACAGGTTTCACTTTATAAACGCGGATAATGCACCCCAATACAGTACTGCATACAGCATTGTAAAGCAACACGTCAACGATTTATATGTATGTCTATTGCCGATTGCACCATGGTCGCTGATCCTTGGTATTGCTAGCTGGGGAGCGTCTGTATTGCGGCCTTCTGGATGTGAAGCCGTGTAGTTTATTTAAATAGGAAGCAGCATTTTGAGGAACCCACTGCCTGAATCTTCGTTAAGCAATTTCCTCCATTTTGTTCATCTGTCACAGGCCACAGTGTTTGTATGTTATTAAAAGGCTGTTGATTCATGTAGATTTCTTGTGAAGGAAGAAAGCAGAGATAACAGATTTCCTTTCGCGTTATCACGCAAGCTGAGTTGCTCTCACTGGGAGTGTTGAAGATATGACGTGCTTGTGAAGCAAACTAACAACACGCACAATACGAAAGCATTAATAGAAATTTATCAGGCGAATACTCCTGACGGAAATAACTCTATTCTTTTGCTCGTCACCTGTCGGAGTACGTTATGAGCGAAAACGACAGGAATCGTTTCAGTCAGTTCCAGAAACATCATACTTGTTTGGGCCATGCCATGGCTGAGGGTAGTCGTCGGCTAGTCACCGCGGAGGACCGGGTTCAATCCTAAGTCTCTCCATATGGGATTTGTGGTGGACGACGTGGCACTGAGACAGGTTGTTCTCAGAGTACTTCGGTTCCCCCTGCCAGTATCATGCCACAAATGCTTCATAATCTCTGACAATATAATCTTAGCAACTGACAGCGTCGTTAAATAACAGACTTAAAAAAACCACGTTGGGAATTTCGCAGCACACAACGAAAATACGAGGGATGTTGAATAAGTAAGCTTCCCCGAGGTCATAAAAATTAAATAACAATCCATTACAACGTTACAGGCAGCTCATCTGTTCCACCGAAATTTAATAATTTTTCAACATAATCCACGATCACATAGATGCATTTTTCCTATCTTGGCACGACTTTAAAAATTCTATCACGATAGAAATAGGGGGGCGGGTGAAGGGCCCCGCAGCAGATGCTACGGACGCCTTGAAGCTTATTGTGCCACCCTGTGATGAAGATGATTAGTGTTTTTTTCCGAGTAATGGAACACCGGTGGAATGAAATTGACAGGGAAAACCTGTCCCAGTGCCAGTCCACCACAAATCCCACATGGACTGAACGGGGATCGAGCCCGGGCCTCCGCGGTGATAGGCCGGGGACTAACCGCCTGAGCCATGGCACGGCCAGTCAGGCCCTTACTTACAGTTCTTCACAGACGATGCTGTGTGCAGTTCCGATGGGGAGTTCGTCGGTAGCAGTGTAACTGGTAGGACGTACGATACGCTGTGCTTGACGAGTGCTAGTGGGAGTGGTGTGTTGTGTTTCCTAGTGCCGGCGGCAATCGAGTGATTGTACGCCGGGACCAGTACGTAGTGATAGATAGTGCAAGTGAAGTGGGCAACATGAGGCTAACGGGAGTAATGCCTCCAGACTACCGTCCCGACCAGGGATCCAAAAGGAAACGAGGCAGACGACAACATGAGGACGAAGCAGGGACTTCATTTGAATCCCCTAACTACTTCGAAGTTTTATCAGACAGTGCCTCCGAAACAGAGAACACCGACTCAGTGACTTCAACCCCAAAACGTAAGTCCAGGATTCCTCCAATAGTCCTGTATAGTTATCTGACCCATCATACAACCACACTCAAAACATTAAATGAAAAACTAACAGCACCTGTAGAAGTAAAAGCCAAGTTAAATAGGTTATTACTATACACGAAAACAGAAGGAGACTATAACATCCTACTTCAAGAAATTAAAAAGGCTAATTTAGCATATCACACGTACCCACTTCCAACGGAGGTACAACCGAGAGTGGCCCTGAAGGGGTGCCGCCCACAGTCGAAGTGGAGGAAATTCAGCAAGAGCTGGAACTTAAAAACCTAAAAGTGGAAAAAATAAGGCAAATTGTCCGAACGGATAAGTCAACGGCGCAGGTTCAACATAAATATCCTGTGTTTATAGTCACTTTCCAGACCGGCACGGACCTCCGTGAAGTGTATAAGATCACAAACGTATGTCACTGTATCGTCCAATGGGATAAGTACAAAAATCCGAGACCGATCCAACAATGCTTTAAGTGTCAACAGTTTGGTCATTCTTCTGCATACTGTGGCCGTCCAACCAGATGCGTCAAATGCGACAAATCACATTCAACGCAGGACTGCCAGAAGCCAGCTACAGCCCCACCCAAATGCGTGAACTGCGGAGGGGAACATCCGGCAAATCATACGGGATGTCCGGTGTACATTAAACAACTGGAATCGCGAAACCGCCGACTGCCTCGTCCATCGACCAGAACCAATCACCAACCACTGACGCAATCGCAGTTTCCGCCGCTTCGACTTCCACCCGAGGCAAAACGCCAAGCTCCAACTTGGGCTCAAGTGACATCAAAACAACCTAGTCCACAGGACACCCAAACATTACCTTCGATAATCGAATCTCTCAAATCGATTCTCTCCACACTGAATCTACAACGGGTATGTGTAGCTCTGCGAACGCTGGCAAATCAACTTCAGGCCGCACAAAACCCGATGGATAAAACACTGATCATCGTAGACACCATAATGGGGTTCTTTACGCAATCTCCGTAAGCCGAAATCTAAGACTACTACACTGGAACGCAAATTCCATCGCACTGAGAAAAACAGAGTTATTGCACTTCTTAAATCTCCATAATATCGATGTGGCAGCCGTCTGTGAAACAAAACTCAATACAAAACGCAAATTCTCTGCCCCTGGATTCAACATCTATCGGACAGATAGGAATCAACACGGGGAGGAGTCATGCTACTCGTAAAACACTGCGTAAGGCACGACCACTTTATTCTACCTGACACAACAACACTAGAAACGGTGGCGGTATATATCCATCTTCCACAGCGACAGCGGATACTGATCGTCTCGGGGTACAATCCTCCAGGCAATACGCTCTGCCGCGAAGATCTGGAGACAGTTTTCTCCACCGAAAGCCCGGTCGTCCTCCTTGGCGATTTCAATAGTAAACACCCGGCTTGGAACTGTACCGCAACAAACAGGAACGGTAGAGTACTGCTGGACTACTGTATAGAACGATCGGTGACAATATATCCCCCGGAACTCCCTACATATGTGCATCCACGGGGCAGAGCAGTGTCCTTGATATTGCCCTATCACGAGGGTGCCACATGTCGACACCCCACTCCATACCGGCATTATCATCAGATCACAACCCGGTAGTGTGTAAACTACGTGTCCATTATAGGACAAAAGAGAATCGAACGGTCCTGGATTATGGACAAGCAAACTGGCCTCTTTACCGCTCACGGTTAAACCACTTTCTCGCTCAACGCCCCCACATCCGCAATGATACAGATCTCGACAGGGCAGTACACTACTTTACGGCATCGGTATTACAGGCGGCGACTGCAGCTATACCGAGGAAAGAAATCAAACGGCAGCATATCTGTTTCCCACCGTCCATCGGAGCGATTGTGAAGTTCCGAAACTACATCCGCCGGCGATTTCAGAGATCTCGACTACACGTGTTTGCTATACTTCTCTCCATCCTCAACCGGCTGGTCGCAGCCCTCCTTCAAAGGTATCAAAATGAAAAGTGGACCACTTTTCTGGGAACACTACATCCACAAAAAGCGACATTATGGAAAATAGTGAGATACTTTCAAAAACCACCCGCCCCCATCCCGCCCTTGTTCGACAACGGAGTGCAGATATACACAGCTGCAGACAAAGCAGAAATACTCGCCGACAGGTTTGAGCGCATTCACAGTCAAACAATACCGATGGAATCTACGCCCCACTCTAGAGGAGTGGATCGTGTGCTTCATACGTTTATCAAACGACATAGGCTCGGCGTCTCAGACTTTCCTCACGTAAGCATCACGGAAATACGAAGATATATCTCATCCCTTAAACGCCGCACGGCCCCGGGTGAGGACGGAATAACACCCAACTTGATGCGTCACTTTCCTACAGCCACAATAAGTCATCTGGCCTCATTATTTAACTCCGCATTGACCCTCGGCCATTTCCCGAGGACATGGAAACAGGCCAAAGTTATAGCCATCCGGAAGCATCAGAAGCCTCCAGCTAACCCAGCCTCATACAGACCAATCAGCCTCCTTAGCGCACTGAGCAAACTACTGGAACGGGTGATATTAAAACGCCTGGACGGACATGCACGTAGGAATAGTCTTATTCCGAATGAGCAATTCGGTTTCCGAAAACGTCATTCAACCGTTGCGCAACTGGCACGAATTGTTGACCACATCACGCATGGGTATAATATCAACAAACATACGGGTATGGTACTGTTGGATATAGAAAAGGCGTACGATACAGTATGGACCCGGGTCTGCTCCACAAACTCATCAAATACAACTTCCCGGCATATCTAATCGCCTTTCTCCATTCATACCTCACAGACCGATCATTTGTGGTGGTCGTAGACGGAGCACCTTCTTCCAGTAGAATACAACTAGCCGGGCTCCCGCAGGGAGCTGTCCTATCTCCCATTCTTTTTACGTTATACATATCTGATATTCCACGCATCCCACATGTCCAACTGGCTCTCTATGCAGACGATACAGCACTACTCACGCAGTCCTGGCGCACGGATACTATCACTCGCAGGCTCAACATAGCAGTGGACCGGATCATAAAGTACTTTACGAGATGGCGGCTCCGGGTAAACACCACCAAGACGGAAGCTATCATTTTCACCAAGAGAAGGCCACTACCCCCTGCAAGACTCTGTATAGATGAACAGGAGATCCCATGGTCAACTGAAGTCAAGTACTTGGGACTACATTTAACTCCTACTCTTACCTTCACAACGCACATCAGGAGAACGTCTCACACTGCGCTAGGCTACTTGGCGAACATATTTCCCCTCCTAGCCAGGGATTCCACGCTAACAGTGAACACAAAGCTTCAGCTGTACCGGGCTTCTATCAGATCTACACTAACATACGCGGCCCCAGTCTGGTGTTCAACCAGCGCTACAAACTTTCGCACCCTTCAAACAGTACAAAACAAATGTTTACGGGTTATCTCGAACTCTCCTCGTAACACTCCAATCCCCCGCCTCCATAGTACCTTAGGAGTTGACGTTCTTCAAACATGTGTCCATCATCTTGCAGAGAGGTTTTATACCCACTGCCTGCATCATCCGAATCCACTGATTGGCGACATAGGAAACTACTCTCTCCATGACCTTCTGGACATGTATAGGCGATATAAACACAAACGGACTAAACATATGCTGCTCTAAATAGAGCGACTTTGATGGTAGTGTTTTTTTTGGGTGCTACAACCTACTTTTCACTACAGCTACACATCTAGGTATTGTATACATCACAGTCACTTGAGTGTATCATTTTTTTAATTCAAAGGAAGTTGGTGTAAGGAACAACTTGATACCTGTAAGAAGAGTCTCGATGTATTAAACCAACAAAGAAAATAAAGCTTAATATTTAAAAAAAAAAAGTTCCGATGGACCACGCCCATACAGCGGATAAATCGAGAATTGTGACCCGTCTGTTGTCCAGACTCAGTGCTGCGTTCAAATCCGTCCTGGACGTGCTGCGCCGACTAGTACAGTCATCGTCATGGATGTCCGTTCGACCATTTTCGAACTCTCCACACCACTTTCGCGGCCGCCGGGATGGCGTAGTCAGTAGGGCGATTTGCTATGGACTCGACGATCCGGGGTCGAATCCCTATAGGGGCGAGATTTTCTGCACCCGTCCAGACCGGCTCTGGGGCCCACCCAGCTTCCTGTACAATGGGTACCGGGTCTCTTTCCTGTGGGGTCGGGCCTTGACGTTAACCACCCACCCCCATCTAGTGCCGAAGTTAAAGAAAGAGTAGACCTATACCTCTACTCCCCCTGTGTGTCTTCATGGTAGGTTATACGGTGAACTTTACCTTTACCTTTACCACATCACTTTCTGACATGTGCACTCGTTACGCCATCACCATACGCTTCTTTCAATTGGTGGTGAATTTCTATGGGAGAAACATGCTTCGTCCATACAAACCGCATCACATTACGAACTTCTTCGCAAGACATCGGCTTATCTCCTGAACAGCATCTGACTCTTGCGCCATCTGTTGCCATTGCAAAAAGTTCCAGACTAGGGAACCTTACTAACTGACCATGCCTCGTATTATGACGCTGAAGGTCTCGTGGGAGAAAGTATGAAGATTTCTATCTTCTGGGAAGTGGCGACATGTAATCTAGCATATTAGGTCCCTCCTAAATGTGGTGCTTCTTTACCAGACATTACCGCATCACATTCTAGTAGAACTTCATTTTATCACTTATTCAATTATTAGGCCCCAGAGGCGTTTTAAAGATTTCTGGTTATTTTACCGACTTTAGTGACTGAATGAAAAGTAGCTAGCCTCAGCAACTTGAAATGTCCTCTAAAGACGGCTGCATTAATTCTGACAGATTATGAACTGGACAGAATGGCAAGATTTACACAGCGGCGCAGCAACCTAAAGGTTTCTTTTCCTGCAAAAGTAAACACACTAATACCCAATCAAGCATATTTTCCACTGCTGCCACATTCTGCTTCTATCTATAACTACTGCTAACGTACTTACCGAGTACAGATAATGTCAGAGCGGTGGTCTTTAGCCTTATATATATATATAAATATATATATAAATATATATATATAAAGATAATGTGAAATTACCGGGCAATAAAGAAAGGAGTTGTTTTCCTTAGCAAGTAGGGCAATGAAAACCTAGATTATTATTATTATTATTATTATTATTATTATTATTATTATTAAAGCAAATTTGAAAACTCCCGTCCTAACCAGTACGAACTACGCACTGCCTGAATAGCACGTTACCGTAAAGCGGACTTTATTCAAGTCACTCCGTTGGAAGTGAAAGTCCATAATCTTAAACATAGACATATCACTGGGTTAGTTTAGGGCGGATGTTACCAGAATTAGGGCAAGTGTGTCCCAGCCTATGGACGATATATGCTACTGTTTTAATCTAAACACGTAGTGACGTGTTGAGGAAATCAAAGAAATTTCTCTTACGGAGTTTGAAGACTTGCATGTTGACTGGGCCGGCCGGATATCGGGCAGATACGTCACTGTCGGTGGCCTAAATCGAACCGCGACCCCGCAACAGTCATACAGGAAACAGAGCGAACAAAAAGCGCAGGCAAAACGAAACGTCCTGCTGACTCACCGGTTTCAGTGCAGATGATCGTCCGTTGTCACTGTGCGTGCTGCGAACGTAAACAAAAGTGAAACCAACAGCGTGAAGAAGATGCAAACACGTGCACAACGGGGCGAGGGCGAGTGCGTCATTACAGATGCGACCGGAAGTCACCACGACTACTGTCGTACTGCGCGGGCTTGTATAGTGGTGACGCTCTAGATTTGTGTCCCGCAGATGTCTGGTTCAAATCAGGACTGGTCGTCGGCCATCTTTATTAAGCTCTTTTGTGATTTTCTTCAGTCCCCAGTCCCTTATTTCCTTTTGTCAAAATCGTCCAGAGCGGCTCTGGGGCCCGCCCAGCCTGCTACTCGATTTATACCGAGAGATCTTTCTCCAGGGGTATAGTGGCAGGGCCAAAAGGGTGACCACTCACCTCTATCTAGTGGAGCTATACTTTTATTCCTATATGCCTTTGTGGAGTGCACAGGGACAAATATGCAAGATGCGGCAGAAACAACTGACGGTTTTTGAAATGAAATAACATTTTAAGTCAAAGAGGAAAATTTTTTTGAACACTGGTAGGCACATTCCTTGCCCAAGAGAAATCATGTTAATCATTACTGTTCGAATATGACACTTTGTATGTGACCACCATGTCTTTCAATACACTCCTGCATTCGCGAAGAAAGGGTTGTCGTAAGACGTTGCAACATTTCTTTAGGGGCCCCTTGAAAACACTCCTGAAATCGGTGTTTTAAGTTAGCAATATTGGCAGGACCTGTTCCGTATACTTTGCTTTTGACGTGGCCCCAAAAGTAGTAGTCTAGGACTGCAAGATCAGGCGAGCGGGCGAACCAGGTGCGCCATAAACACGTGACAGTATTCGAAATTTGAAAACCAATTTGCCCACTAAGCGGCGGTACCATACTGACGTCATCATGCATAGTGATGTTGGGAGCAAACGCGCACACAGCACTATTTCCATGCAAGTTCTCAGGACAATGCTTCCAGGCAGACTCATTTTTCTGTTCGCAGACATCATCACCGGCCAGCCCGCTCGCGTGATCCTGCACTACCACACTACTTCTTTTGGGGCTACGTCAGAAGCAAAGTATACGAAACACGTGCTGCCAATATTAATAACTTAAAACAGCGAAGTCGGGAGTGTATTCAAGGGACCCCTAAAGAAATGTTACAACGTGTTATGACATCCTTTCCATCGCGAATGCGGAGTGTACTGGAAGATATGGTAGCCGCCTACACAGTATCATATTCAAACAGTAATGATTAACATGGATTCTCATGGGCATGGAATGTATCTACCAGAGTTATTAAAATTTTTACACCTTGCCTTAAAATGTTATTTCACTTCTAAAACCGTCAGATGTTTCTGGTGCACCTGTACCTGCACCTTTACAGTTCACACAAACGTGACGTTTGGCACATGTAAGACGGATGAGTATTTTCATGTATTTGCTCTAGCATGTGTACCTTTGACAGGATTTTGGTAATTATGAATACTAATTCATTGGTATTTTAAGGTTACATAGTATCAGTGCTTAGCGGTTGAAAGCTCAGTGGTAACTATACGTTCCTCCTACTGCAAACTGCATTTTCTCCCACGCTGTTTACCTATGCTTCTCACGATGAACGCCGATCATTTCCCTAAACAGCATTAACCTATACACACTATGTTCTCTGTGAGGTATGAAATAAATTTTGGTACAGGATTTACACGAATGTCAGTTTTTAAAGGGTTATGCTACTGGTACTCAAATGTGCCAAGTCCAAGCGAATCCCATTTCCTACATTCTTACCTGTGTGCAGGGGCATAGGTAGCTTTTTTGGCGCCCAGGGCAAGTAATCACAATGGCCGCCCGTAACAGAAATTACGAAGTTTAAAACATCGCAGTTATTTATTAAATTTCCTTTTATTTGGTTCTATCAATGAAAATTTGTCGAGCGTAGAAATAATTTTTTTTGCCGCCCGCTTTATTGCCCCTTGTGCTCTGCTGCCCGGGACGGCCGCACAATTCGCTCCCCCCCCCCCCCCCCAAAGCAAATGCTTCAGAATTAATCCTTATTTGAATTTTACAGTTTGCTAGAATAATCTGTATATTTTCTAGCAAATATGTAAGGTTGTGTGTTGTACATGTAGAGACCTCTGCGACGGGCGGATCCCTCTTCTAGGGGAGTTCTGCCGATGTGTGGGGTGTGTGTGTGTCATTGAGTGTGATCAGACGCAACAATAACCCTCTGCACCTACAATGAGTAGGTAGGTCAGTCTAAAAAAATATGTAAGGCTTTTATTCGGGGCACAAAAGACGTACTTCACACAGAAGAATCAGAATCTTACCCCGTGTTGATTGACACCACGATCGTTCGAAGCGTCCGTTACTATTTACCAGTCTGCGACATCCCAGAAGACGTGAATGTTCAGAAACACCGCTGTGAGAACATCAAATCTCGCATAATTCACACACTTTAGATCTGTAATCTACACGCATATTCATTTGTTGGGTGATTCACGCAGGTGAAAAACCTCCGCGAGACTTAGGTTTATGCAGCTTTCTTCCTCATGCTGCTGCAGTTCTCATGGGAGAAGGTATGTTTATGCACGTAACCCGGGATGGGCAAACCTCCGTGCAGAGAAAGTGTCAACAAAGAAAATGGCAGCCAACACGAGCGGAAAGCGCTGTTTTAATTGCTGAAATATTAGAACGATGAGGGTAGGAACAAAACATTTTCTGACAAGGTAGTAAACCCTCAAATTTTACGCCGCCAATACCGAAGTCTGCCGATCCCGGTAGCCGTGCGGTCTAACGCGTAGGTCCGCGGCAGCTTGAATGCTGGAATAGCGGGTTCGAATCCCGTCGAGGGCATGGATGTGCGTCTCTTGTGTTTGTTGTGTGTTCAGTACGTAGCGGCCTCTGCAACGAGCTGACCACTCGTTCAGGGGGGTCCTTCCGGGTGTGTGTGTCTAATTGTGTGTGATCTAGAAACCTCAACAATGAGGCGGCCTACGTATTTGGGCTGTTGCACTACAGAAAAAATAATACCGAAGTCTGACATGATCGCGAGCCAGTTCCATCCATCATTTAATTCTCGGTGTGCAGAAATTGCTTGGCATGTATTTCCCGCGTATGTCACACAGCGCAAGTCGATTCGAGTGTCTGCCGTTGTAGCTCCGTAGTTACGTCAGACTGTCAGACTACGTCAGGCTCGATTAGACTCGACTGGACTCGATCGATCAGTGCGCCCACAGACTGAGACCTCACTGTTGTCGTCCGCTAATATGTGCATGTCTTACAACTGAGAGTAACAGTACGACGCATATAAAGCTGGGTCGGAGGACATTACTGGAGCCATAGTCGACAAACGTTATAAATAGAGATCCTGGCATGGTTGTGCGCAATTAGAGATGTGAGTCAAGCCGCTTAGATCATGTTACGAGAAATCAGCATGGGTGTAAAGTACATTTCCAGCAGCAGATGGCAATAATGGAGCAAATTCAGAGCTGTAGTAGCACGTCATCCATCAGCGAACGCGCTGACGGAGGAGGGTCATGTTGTGGGACAGTGCAAGAACGCGACAAAATTCGCGTTCTGTTCTGTATTACTTATGTAGATGACAATTGTCATACTGATAGAACATTCAATTATTTCTCGTAACCCAACAACATCCCCTAAGTGGTTAATCAGAATCACGATAAAACCGAAGAGAATACGAAACATTCACAGAATAACTCGAAGAAATACTTGTTGTTCAAAGAACAAGAACGGACTCGGGCGTCGTTACATGACATTGAAAATTCCTGTTGTGTAGATGGTATAGCGACTAGGCTACATTCTGGACGGTGCGGGTTTCGAATCCAGGCAGGGGCAAGAGATTTTTCTCTTCTGCGAAACGTCCAGACCGGCTCTGGGATCCACCTAGTCTCCGTTACCGGGGTTATTTCCCGGGGGTAAAGCGGCTGGGGCGTGATGTTGACCATCCACCTCCGTCTAGCGCCGAGATTATGAATGGAAGGGGCTATACCTCTCTACTCCCCCAGTATGCCTTCATGGCGTGGACAAAGACAACCTTTATTTTTTGTAGTTATTTAACGACGCTGTCAGTAACTCAAGACTAATGTAGTCGAATGGCAGGATGACTGAAGTGATCATTGGCCCTAAACTGTAGAGCAACGCGCTGCGTCACGATTTTTAATTCCTCAGGACCCCTACATCTACAAGGTGCAATGTTAAATTCAGTAGCAAATTTACCAGTCGCGTGGACTGGGATCGCCTGGCGCAGTCTTGTGAATAGAGCAATGAGGTATTATCGGTTTTCATGACAGGCTGGGAATGTGGGAGATTGTTTGGTCCTCAAAAAGGCCTCAGCTCCGCGGAGTTCATGACACTGCGATTTTGCTGGGCATCAAATATTAGGCTTATTCACTGCAGTGATGATACATTACACTATCAGATGGAAAGTGTAGACTACAATATTATTCATTCCGTGCATTATTTAACAAACTATCTTATAATAACCAACCAAATGCACAATATGTCAATGTAAGTTTATATTTAAAATTTAAAATATAATATCTCCAACATGTTTAGAATCTTTATGAGTCATCATCAGGGAAAACGTACATCAAATAGATATGTATAACACATGAAGTAAAACTGAAGTTTTTTTTTAACTATACTAGTGAGCTGTAGTGAATCTTAGTGTCTTGAGCAGCATACAGTAGAGCATAAAATGTAGAATGTAGATTATGCCTATAACGTAGATGTGATCGTACAGTAACATGGAATTCTAATTATTCAGTACTTCAGAATTCCATGTTACTGTATACGATCACATCTACTTTATAGGCATAATCTACATTCTACATGTCATGCTACTGTATGCTGCTCAGGACACCAAGATTCACTACAGCCTACTAGCATAATTTTAAAAGAAATCAGTTTTACTTTATGTTTTATACATATCTAGGTGATGTAAGAGTCTAAACATGTTGGAGATGTTATATTTTAAATTTTAGATATAAACTTACACCGACATATTGTGAATTTGGTTGGTTATTATACGACAGTTTGGAATGTGCAGATTTAGCACGTCCATCATGTTATTTTTACATTCCATGAAAGTAACAGCAACAGAAATTTAATTTCTTCGGATATCAATCACCCCGGAGGTAAACTACTCCCCCATTCGGATCTCCGGGGGGGAGTGTTTCTAGGGGAGACACCACGCGGTAATGACTACAGACAAAAGCAGAAGACACAGAATGAACAGAACAGCTTCAAGATAGGCACTTGGAACGTAAGGACCTTGAATCAAGGAGGAAGACTCGAAAATTTGAAGAAAGAGATGCAGAAGAACGCAGTGTCTGTGCTAGGTGTTAGTGAAGTGCGGTGGAAGGGTCAAGGTGAAATAAAAAGTGGTGATTATACAGTGTATTATTCCGGGGGTGACAGTGCTGAAAGAGGCGTAGCAATAGTAGTGCATAAAAGCGTAGTGAAAAGTGTTGTTAAGAAGAGTGTGTATAGTGACAGAATCATTGCTATTAAATTGCAGGCAGAACCGGTAAGTATTTTGATAGTGCAAGTGTATATGCCAACATCGGACTATGAAGATGACGAAGTGGAAGAGTTGTATGATGTAATTGAAGAAATTCTTGAAGAGGATGGAAAGGGTGCGACAAACACGATTATAATGGGAGATTGGAACAGTGTGGTTGGAGATAAAGCACATCACAACACTGTTGGACCATATGGACTGGGAAGGAGGAATCAGAGAGGTCAAATGCTTATTGACTTCTGTGAAAGAAATGGACTTGTTATAACAAACACATGGTTCAAAAAACCTAAAAGAAGATTGTACACGTGGAAATCACCAGGAGATAGGAAGCGATATCAGCTGGACTATGTACTAGTGAAACAACGATTCAGGAACAGTGTGAAGGATGTGCAGACACTGCCTGGAGCAGATATTGACTCTGACCACAATTTACTGGTTGCAAAGATCTGCACCAGATTGAAGAAGATCATGAGGTTCCACAAGAAAAAACCAAGATGGGATTTGGAGAAGCTATATGCTCAACGACAGGTAGTACACGATAGACTAGAAGAAAAGCTTGGTGCAATCAAATGTGAAAGTGGGAATGTGGAAGTGCAGTGGAACAATATCAAGAAATGTGTGTTAGATACTATGAGTGGTTTGGTTGGAAAAGTCGAGAGGAGAGCAAGAAAGCCATGGATTACACAGGAGATGATCAGTAAAATGGATGAACGAAGGAAATGGAAGAATGTCAACAATGAAGAAGGACGGAAGAACTACAGAAGACTGAGGAATGAATTGAAAAGAGCCACGGACAACGCCAAGAAGGAATATCTGGAGAGCATATGCGACGAGATCATAGAATTTCAAAGAATAGGACGTTATGATTTAATGTACATGAAGACAAAGGAACTAGGTTGGAAAGAAAACCATGGGATTCAAAACATTGGCATCGAAGACTCTCAAGGCAATATAATAATAAATCAGAGAAGAGTACTGCAAATTTGGGAGAATTATATCACAGAGCTCTACGATCGAGCTAATCGACCAGAACATCTAGACGTCGAACCTGAAGATGAAGTAGATGAAGATGAGAAAGGCCCTCATATTTTGCAAAGTGAAGTGGAAAAAGCTATCAAGGAGATGAGGGATAAGAAGGCTACAGGAGATGATGATGTACCTGGGGATGTACTCAAATTGTTGGGAGAAGGTGGTCTAAGGCTAATGACACAGATGATCAACAGCATGTATGTAACTGGAGAATGGCCCAGAGATTTTATTGAAGTTACAATGATTGCCTTAAAGAAGAAGCCCAAAGCTACAAAATGCAGCGACCATCGCACAGTCAGCATCATCGCTCATGCAGCAAAGATAGTAGCGAGGATACTTAGAAGAAGGATTGAGAGGAAAATTGAAGATGCACTTGGAGAAGATCAGTTTGGATTTAGAAGAGGAAAAGGAACTAGGGATGCAATTGGGATGCTGAGAATAATATCAGAACGAACCTTGGTCATAGATGAGGAATTGTGTGCTTGCTTCATAGACTGGCAGAAGGCATTTGACCGTGTCAACTGGACCAAATTAATGCAAATCCTAAAAGGAATTGGGATAGACTGGCGCGAAAGAAGATTGATCAGCAAATTGTACATGGAACAGAGTGTCAAAATACCCAGTCGAGGCATGGATGTGCTATCTGTTTGTGGAGTTTTTAAGATACGTCACGCCCTGCTGCAACGAGCTGACCACTCGTTTCAGGGGTCATCCTGTGTGTGTGGTCCTAATTGGTTGTATCAGAAACCTCAACAATGATCGACTACTATTTGGGCTGTTGCACTACAGAAAAAAGTAATACCGAAGTCTGGACATGATCCGAGCCAGTTCCATGCCATCATTTAATTCACGGTGGTGCAAAATTGATTGCATGTAAAATTTCCCCGTATCACACAGCGCAATTCGATTTCGAGTGTCTGCCGTTTGTGAGCTCCTAGTTACGTCAGACGGTCTACTACGTCAGCCGATTAACACACTGGACTCGATTCGATCAGTGCGCCCACATACTGAGACCTAACTGTTGTCGTCCGTCTAATATGTTCATGTCTTACACCTGGAGAGTAACAGTACGACGCATATAATGCTGGTCGATGACAATACTGAGCCATAGTCGGCAAACTGTTTATATAATAAGATCCTGCATGGTTTGTGCGCATTAGAGATGTGAGTCTAAGAAGCCGCTTAATCTCATGTAACGAAACATCAAGACAGGTGTAAAGTACATTATCAGCAGCAGATGGCAATAATGGAGCAAATTTCAGCAGCCTGTATAGCACGATCAACCTCAGCGACGGCTCAGACGGAGTAGGTATGTTGTGGGAACAGTGCAAGAACGCACACAAATTCGCGTTCTGTTCTGTATTACTTATGTAATGACAATATGTCATACTGATAGAACATTCAATTATTTCCTCGTAACCCAACAACATCCCCTAATGTAAATAATCAGAATCACGATTAAAACCGAAGAGAATACGAAACATTTTCACAGAAAAACTCGAAACATACTTTTTGTTTCAATGTAAGTTTTATTTAAAATTTAAAATTAATACCCCATTTTTTAAAAATTTTTGGACCCACATCGGAAAAAAGCCTAAAATAATATGTATAACACTAAGAAAAACTGAAGGTTTTTTTTAAATTTAAACTGTGAGCGTAGTAATCTTAGGTCTTGAGCAGCCATAGAGCAAAAAATGTAAAAAGTGATTATCCCTATAAGAATGTGATCGAAACAGAACAGGAAATTCAATTTTTCAGTATTTAAAATTCCATGTTACTTTTAAACGACAATCACTTTATGGCAAAATCACATTTACATGTTCTGCTACTTTTTGCTGCTCGGGACCCCAAGATCACTCGCCAACTAGCATAATTTTAAAAGAAATCAGTTTTACTTTATGTTTTATACAAAATCTGGGTGATGTAAGAGTCTAAACATGTTGGAGATGTTATATTTTAAATTTTAGATAAAAACTTACACCGACATATTTGAATTTGGTTTGGTTATTAAAACGACAGTTTGGAATGTGCAGATTTAGCACGTCCATCATGTTTTTTTTACATTCCATAAAGTAACAGCAACAGAAATTTAATTTTTCGGATATCAATCACCCCGGAGGTAAACTACTCCCCCATTCGGATTCTCGGGGGGAGTGTTTCTAGGGGATGACACCACGCGGTAATGACTACAGACAAAAGCAGAAGACACAGAATGAACAGAACAGCTTCAAGATAGGCACTTGGAACGTAAGGACCTTGAATCAAGGAGGAAGACTCGAAAATTTGAAGAAGAGATGCAGAAGAACGCAGTGTCTGTGCTAGGTGTTAGTGAAGTGCGGTGGAAGGGTCAAGGTGAAATAAAAAGTGGTGATTATACAGTGTATTATTCCGGGGGTGACAGTGCTTGAAAGAGGCGTAGCAATAGTAGTGCATAAAAGCGTAGTGAAAAGTGTTGTTAAGAAGAGTGTGTATAGTGACAGAATCATTGCTATTAAATTGCAGGCAGAACCGGTAAGTATTTTGATAGTGCAAGTGTATATTGCCAACATCGGACTATGAAGATGACGAAGTGGAAGAGTTGTATGATGTAATTGAAGAAATTCTTGTAAGAGGATGGAAAGGGTGCGACAAACACGATTATAATGGGAGATTGGAAACAGTGTTGGTTGGAGATAAGCACATCACAACACTGTTGGACCATATGGACTGGGAAGGAGGAATCAGAGAGGTCAAATGCTTATTGACTTCTGTGAAAGAAATGGACTTGTTATAACAAAACACATGGTTCAAAAAACCTAAAAGAAGATTGTACACGTGGAAATCACCAGGAGATAGGAAGCGATATCAGCTGGACTATGTACTAGTGAAACAACGATTCAGGAACAGTGTGAAGGATTTGCAGACACTGCCTGGAGCAGATATTGACTCTGACCACAATTTACTGGTTGCAAAGATCTGCACCAGATTGAAGAAGATCATGAGGTTCCACAAGAAAAAACCAAGATGGGATTTGGAGAAGCTATATGCTCAACGACAGGTAGTACACGATAGACTAGAAGAAAAGCTTGGTGCAATCAAATGTGAAAAGTGGGAATGTGGAAGTGCAGTGGAACAATATCAAGAAATGTGTGTTAGATACTATGAGTGGTTTGGTTGGAAAAGTCGAGAGGAGAGCAAGAAAGCCATGGATTACACAGGAGATGATCAGTAAAATGGATGAACGAAGGAATGGAAGATGTCAACAATGAAGAAGGACGGAAGAACTACAGAAGACTGAGGAATGAATTGAAAAGAGCCACGGACAACGCCAAGAAGGAATATCTGGAGAGCATATGCGACGAGATCATAGAATTTCAAAGAATAGGACGTTATGATTTAATGTACATGAAGACAAAGGAACTAGGTTGGAAAGAAAACCATGGGATTCAAACATTGGCATCGAAGACTCTCAAGGCAATATAATAATAAATCAGAGAAGAGTACTGCAAATTTGGGAGAATTATATCACAGAGCTCTACGATCGAGCTAATCGACCAGAACATCTAGACGTCGAACCTGAAGATGAAGTAGATGAAGATGAGAAAGGCCCTCATATTTTGCAAAGTGAAGTGGAAAAAGCTATCAAGGAGATGAGGGATAAGAAGGCTACAGGAGATGATGATGTACCTGGGGATGTACTCAAATTGTTGGGAGAAGGTGGTCTAAGGCTAATGACACAGATGATCAACAGCATGTATGTAACTGGAGAATGGCCCAGAGATTTTATTGAAGTTACAATGATTGCCTTAAAGAAGAAGCCCAAAGCTACAAAATGCAGCGACCATCGCACAGTCAGCATCATCGCTCATGCAGCAAAGATAGTAGCGAGGATACTTAGAAGAAGGATTGAGAGGAAAATTGAAGATGCACTTGGAGAAGATCAGTTTGGATTTAGAAGAGGAAAAGGAACTAGGGATGCAATTGGGATGCTGAGAATAATATCAGAACGAACCTTGGTCATAGATGAGGAATTGTGTGCTTGCTTCATAGACTGGCAGAAGGCATTTGACCGTGTCAACTGGACCAAATTAATGCAAATCCTAAAAGGAATTGGGATAGACTGGCGCGAAAGAAGATTGATCAGCAAATTGTACATGGAACAGAGTGTCAAAATACGACTGGACCAAGGGGAGACGAGAAGTGTGAAGATTGGAAGAGGAGTTAGACAAGGTTGCTGTTTGTCACCGATTCTGTTCAACTTATACAGCGAATACCTTACCAAGGAAGCTCTTGAAGGGTTTGGAGACTTCAAAATAGGAGGACAAGTAATTCGCACTGTGAAATATGCAGATGACCTTGTGCTACTGGCTAGGGAAAGAAAGGTGCTACAGGGCATGATTGATAGACTAATTGAAATTGGAAGACGCTATGGAATGGAAATGAATGTGGGAAAAACTAAAGTAATGAAAATCTCAAGGCAACCATCCCCAATGAAAATTATGATAGATCAAAAACAATTGGAGAATGTGGAATATTTCAATTATTTGGGTAGCATGATAACAAGTGATGCAAGGTGTACACGTGAAATTAAATCCAGAATTGCCATGGCAAAAGCAGCATTCAACAAGAAGAAAAATCTTTTCACCAGCAAACTGGAATTAAATTTAAGGAAGAAACTAGTAAAGTGCTACGTTTGGAGCATAGCTTTGTATGGTGCTGAAACGTGGACACTTCGGAAAGCAGATCAGAAGTATCTGGAAAGTTTTGAAATGTGGTGCTGGAGAAGAATGGAGAAGATCAGTTGGACCGATCGTGTGAGAAATGAAGAAGTATTACACAGAGTCAAGGAGGAGAGGAATATCCTACATACAATAAAAAGAAGAAAGGCTAAATGGATTGGTCACATCTTGCGTAGAAACTGCCTTCTGAAACACGTGATTGAAGGAAAGTTAGAAGGAAGGATAGAAATGACGGGACGACGAGGGAGAAGACGTAAGCAGCTACTGGATGACCTTAAGGAAAAGAAGAGATACTGGAAATTGAAAGAGGAAGCACTAGATCGCACCCTGTGGAGAACTCGCTTTGGAAGAGGCTACGGACCTGTCGTAAGGCAGACTACGGAATGAATGAATCAATCACCGGCCACAATTTCGGAGTCTACATTAAACCCTTTAAAGCCCTGTAGATACTTTACGTAAAACCAGGCTTAACGCAAAGAAAAACATTCTACGTTTTGACCACGTAGTCCATTTGTGTTTGTACATATCTCAGAACAAGCGCCTATTATTCCCGTACACAACATTCACCGGCTGGTTTTAATGACGAAGGCGGCACACGGGGCGGTACAAACAACTTCTATAAATATAATTCTAATCTAGTCCCCGACCTCTCACCGCGGAGGCCCTGCTTCGATCCCAGGTCAGACCATCAGACTTGCGGTAGACAGCTTTTTCACAGAGTACTTGGTTTTCCCCTGCCTATATCATCCCCCATTCTCATTTTCATTATCACATTGCTCCTACCATAAGGACAAACTGATGAAGCCTGGAAACCTTCCGAAAAGCAAAGGCTTTGTGGAAATTGGGGACCATTGGATAGGAAAGTATTTTCACAAAGGGTTAAACGCAGCCACTCTCGCCGCCTGCCATAGGTTTGTATTGGGGTTACATTATAAAACACTGCATTAAAAAGTAGGAAACTGGAATGAACTCCAGAGGTATGAGCAGTAGCATTAGTTTAGCAATATGGGCGATGAAACTACATTAAAACGACGCGTGAGATGCGAAATATATCACTATTTATCGTGATGCGGCAGACAGTCTGTTGGATGCATTCTTCTATCAAGTGCGTTGAATCTGATCATTCTTGTACATCCTGAAATCCGATACTTACGACAGTCGTCGGACCTCAGTAAACGACTTCGCTTCGTTCTTTCACCTCCACACCCAACACATTGAAAGCGCTACTACTATTAAGTACGTGTGTGATTAATGAAGTGCAACTGGAAGGAATGTGTTGTATGCTGTCACAGAACTGGATGCGAGCGCCTCGCGCGGCCGGCTATTGAGCTAACAACATTACAAATGTCCGTTCGCCGCGCGAGCAACTGGCAGTTACGTAGCAGTCGTTGCGCTGGAGTGTGGCGAAGGAAAAGAAGTATTACCTGCACACGTGCCACCGTAAACACCAAATAGTCGCCGGGTTTTTAAACGCTTTGATGTAATTTCAACATCCCGAATCTAATCTCAGCTTCGCAAACCACACGTCAGAATTATAAAATTCTTTGTACATCTTTTCAATAATCCAAATTATGGCAATTTCTAACCAATTAAATGTGTAGTTCTGTCTATAAAATTTAACTTTTGGACCTCAATCATATATGTGGAAATAATTCCTGAAATAGCTCGAAAAGATACATAAGAATAAGGGTAGATGATACTCGTGTCAGTAGATAGTGACATCTCGCAAAATCTTTGGCGGTCTTAGTAAAATGATGGAACAACGTGGCTTCGTGTAAATGCAGCAGAAGTGCACCAAGATGAAGTAGTGGATTGGACAAAACACAGCAGGCGGTGCAAAATATAGTGTGGTATTGAAATAAATTAATAATTCTTTTCACAGTAGAAAAATTGTAAGAACTTAGCCTGGTAAACAAAGTACGCTTTGTCATGAATATGCTGAACGTATAGTACAGGGTAGTTGACTGTACTTATATATGTATCTGAAGAAGAAGAAGATAAATTACACAAGCGGTAAAAACAGAAACTACGTAGAAAACCCCTGTTTAAGATAATATTCGTTAGGCGGGTGTTTGTGTATTGGAGAGATATAAATACTGTATAAACCAGAGACAGTTGTCGACTGTCAGCGTGTGTGCCGAAATCGGAGTTTAACGTGCGCTTTTCTGGTGGTAGCTGTGACAGCACAACAATGAGTATATTGCTTGGGAAGACATCTGATAACGGGATAGGAGATCATATGTTGCTGACGAACAAATCCAAGGCTGGTGAAGAAGATGCGAGAGCCTTCCTAACCTTTTGTTCCTCCGGCGATGACAGTGACAGGCGGTCATCGGTCCATTATCTGGAACAAGGTAAGTCTTCAACTCGGACAGCTTCTATAAATGCACGTGCAACAGCAGGCCTGTCAATGTGTTGTGATCTACATGCAATCGGACCATCACACGAGGCATAAGAATATATTCTACCTACTAGGTTTCATACGCTGACAAAATTCGAACTGCCTAAAGAGTAGTTTTTTTTTACATATGCCGTGAAGACGTATAGGGGGATGCCCACTGTTTTTAACTTCGGCACTAGATGGAAGTGAATGGTCAGCTTAACGCCTCGGCCGCTTTACCCCCGGGGGAAAAAGCCTCCGGTACCCATGAATAGGAGCCGCGGTGGGCCTGAGAGCCAGACTGGACGTTTCGGAGAAGAAAAAATCTCTTCACCAGCCGGGATCTGAACACCGGATCGTCCAGCACTTAGCCCAGTCGCTATACCGACTATGCTATCCCGCTACCGAATTGGGTAAAATGTGAATCAAATTACTTTACTTTCTCTTTTGGAACTGTGACAAACACGCAGATCAAATGACCATGTTGTTTCGATGTATTATCGGATGTTGCTAATGAACCGAATCCCAGGGCAGAATGTGATAGGTTCATGTGGTTTCACCTTAGACATTCTGAAGGATACCCTGGAAGTTCTGCGTACTTTGTTGTAGGTAAGGTAAAGGTAAAGTTCACACTAGAACAGGCCATGAAGGCCCAGAGGGGGAGTAGAGGTATAGCTGTACTCTTTCTTTAACCTCGGCGCTAGATGTTGTGGTGGTCAACGCCACGCCCCGGCCGCTTTACCCCCGGGAATGACCCGGTACCCATTGTACAGGAGGCTGGGTGGGCCCCAGGGCTGGTATGGACGGGTGCTGAAAATCTCGCCCCTACCGGGATTCGATCCCCGGACCGTCCAGCTCGTAGCGAGTCGCTATACCGACTGAGCTATCCCGGCGCAGATGATGACCAATTCATTACCACACGCACAATGGGAAGGTGAATATTACATACGGATTACGTATGCACTATAATGCATTAAGTTTAATTCGTTACTAGGTTCACTAATACGTCTACCTAAGAGGTAACGCTTTTAATTTGTATTCTTGAGTGCTGGGTTCGATTCTCGACAGGAGACCGACTATTCTGATGTTATTCGTGGTTTTACTGATTTTCTTCAGGCAAGTGACGGGATGGCATCGTTAGTGGGGCCACGGCAGCTTACTTTCACATCCTTTCCGATCCTTTATCCCAACATTCGACGCAATATATTTAGTGTGATACTGAGCGTCATTACATAAAATATAATCCTCATTCATGTGGTTCCGTCCAACTGTTTTCTGAAATAAATATATTTCTTGAGTTTTTAAGCGAAATTCTTTATCGTAGCCACAAAAATTTTGTATCTTAAGGACAAAAAGTGAAAGTTTATTTTCAATGCAAGTATTTATTGAGGCTCAGGCGGTTAGTCGTCGGCCTCTCACCGCGGAGGCCCGGGTTCAATCTCGGGTCAGCCCATGTGAGGTTTGTGGTGGACAAAGTGACACTGGGACAGGTGTTTCCCCCCCCGAGTACTTCGGTTTTCCCCTGTCAGTGTCATTCCACCGGTGCTATATTGGACGGAAAAACGAAAAAACCAATCATCTTCATCACAGGGTTGCACAATAAGCCTCAAGGCTGCGGTGCGTCCGTAGCATCTGCTGCGTGGCCCATTGCCACAAAAAAAAAGTATTTGTTGAAATTCGAAGAATACGCGTAAAACACATGCCGAAATATATCACACATGTAGGCTAAACGGAAAACCATCATCTGTTATTATCCTGCATAATCTGTCGTTGCTTATTACTGTAATGACACGAAAATTTTCATACGGCATTGCATCTCGTAAACATAAAGGTTCACGATTTTGTACTGTTCTGCATTTCTGTACGACTGTAATTATTTTACTGTCATGGTTTGTCGCTTTTGAAACAAATGCGTGTCAAATCCAGGGAGCACGGTCGCCCTGGCGACTAAATTTTGTAGGGTGGCTCCTAATATTTTCAGCACAATTATGACAGTGTTTTTTCCTTACGTACAAAAATGTGTATCAGTTCAAATGCACCGAGGAGATAGCACCAGATAACAGGTTTGCAGGTCACTCCTGAATTGTAAGTCCTCAGTAAAGGTAAAGCTATCCCATTAGAGGCCTGGACAGGTCCAGAGGGTTCCAGGAGGTTGAGGCTCCCAGATGTGAAGACAATCGGCACATGACGGTAGTAAGGTTGTCAGCCCTACGCACAGGCCGCCTTTACCCCCAGGAAATATTCCTGTTACTCATTCCTGTTAGAGGCTGAGTCGACTCCAGGGCCATAGTGCGACCGAAAGGATAATGTCAATGAAAAATTACAATGACACCGCGACCTTCCGGCTTGTAGCGCAGTGCCTCAACCAACTGCGTCACCGCGTGCCTACAAGTGCTCAGTACGTCACCCTTCTGTCGCCCAGCATTTGGAGGTGGTCCTAGGTTATTGGAAGATGTGTGTACCCAGGCTGGTCACTCAACACAAACAAAGCGCACGTTTGAGTAGTCCATATTTATTAATACAGAGTTCTTTTAAATCAGAAAGGGCGCAAAAACATACGATACAGAACTACTAGGCTAATTTATCGGTACACAAAATTTTTTGTATGGGAACATTTCGGTCTAATTAGACTATCAAATTTCTCGAGATATTTAAACAGAATTTAGAGTTTTGTGTTGTGTAGCTGAATGTGTCATGGTACGCGAATCAAAAGTCATTTATGTGCTACTAAAGGAACATATGGACGGATTTATGATAGGTATAGTTTTGTGACCCCCTGATGATGGTTTGTTTGAAAACCGAAACATATGTAGGGGTTTTATAAACGATTTTAGAGAAACCATAATTTGGTTTTTTAAATAAATGTGCATTTAGTTGGTAGTTAAATAGTTATATTCAGAAACCTTTTATGCGGATTGGATGGAAATTCATGGAAGCCAAAATCGGTCCATTTGTCATTAATTTAACACGATCTTGTTCAGTGAGTACAATACAAAGTTCAGTGACGTCATCGGTTGGGGCTGCGCAAGAGAAATGAGGTACATAACGATATCGCGAGTAAACGGATGTGGTAAGCCGGAAGATACAGATAAAGTGAAGCACGATGTGCGGGCACGGACACTTCTTACGACGTAAGACGATTTACCCACGTTGCTGTAAATATATATATAATGGGATTAGCACAGTACAGTAGAGCATTCGCTACGGGCTGGACGGTCCGGGTTTCGAACCTCTGTGGGGACGAGATTTTCCACACCCGTCCAGACCGGCCCTGGGCCCATCCAGCCTCCTGTACAATGGGTACCGGGTCTCTTATCCGGGGGTAAAGCGGCCTGTACCTCTACTCCTGTCTGCCTTCCTGGCATGTCATTGGGTGAATTTTACCTTTGCTTTTACAGTAGAGCATTGGTGACGGACATATTTCGGAATTTGATGTTCCATAATAGAAAAAAATAGACAAGAATAATAAACAGTGAATCATGTTAACATCTCGGTGCTCTAGCTTGGTGATGACAGGAAATGATGTGTAGTCAACATGACACACAGATAAACTTCTAGAGATACAGCAGCATGTGTTCCGAATTTAGAGCTGAAATAGTCTGCATTTAATCAACTCGGTCTTTAGAAAGTGCGGGACAAAATAATATGGTCTACGTCTCTTGAGTCTTTAGAAAAAGGGTTCCCATTAATCAGTATAACATAACCCTAATCAGAATCGTTTTATTGACAAATATTTCATGAAAAAACTTCGGGACCTTTAGGAGTATTCAATTGACAGTAAATAACTCCTTAGTTCAGTGAGTAATAATGTTCTTATTTCATGAACGGAGCAGCCGGGCTATCGTAGTCAGTACACTGACTAGGCTACAGGCTGGACAACTGAGGAATCGTAGTTCGATTCCCAGCAAGTGTAAGAGATTTGTCTCCAAAAGCGTCCAGACCGGCTCTGGTGCCCCACACAACCTCCTGTTCATTGGGTACCGGGGTTCTTTCCCGGGATAAAGAGGCCGGGGAGTGAAGCTGAACACTCATCTTTATCTTGTGCCGAGATTAAGAATGAGTGGAGCTATGCCTTCACTCCCCCATATGCCTTCATAGCATGCACAACGACAACTATCTTTACTCTGTTTCATGAATACAGCCTGGTTTCTTCAGAAGTGTAGCTTGTGTGAGAAAAGAGAATTTCCAAAATATTCACCATCCTAACGCAGGACGTTCCGTGATTATTGTCTGTTGTAAATAAATGTTTGGTTAGTACCTACAAATAGGCCACGCCCTCTTTCATTGACGTCCTTTCCAGGTTGTCATTCAAAATCGAAGATCTTGTCAACTATTCGACAGACGTAGCTGATACATAACTTGAGGGTCAATAGCGTAATCAAAAGTTCAACATGTTCCTGATTAAGATATGGACTACCCTAAAGTTGACGGCATCACGGTCCTCCAAAACGTCAGTAATTATATACTAGTCAACACGGAGTCATATGCCAGAAGATTTGCATATTATTCATCGCCGATGTGAGAGAGAACCTCATATCTCGCGTGTTCCTGGTTATCGTCTGTTTTTTGTTCAGGAATATTCTTGTTTGATGAATAAGACCATGGTTCCTCAGAAGTGCATGTTGGCTGTTTTGTGATGATCCGACTGTCCAGGCGCTTGATTGTTGAAGCTGTACGATGCTGTATTTTTTTTAAAATTATTTTGTCAAATATATATGTGTATATATATATATATATATATATCTGTGTGTGTGTGCGTGCGTGTGTGTGGTGTGGGAGAGGAGGAGAGAGTGAGTGAGTGAGTGAGTGAGTGAGTGAGTGAGTGAGGGCACAGTCCCTGATTTGTTTTGCATGGATTTTGAACAAAATTTCGTTACCTGAAGACGCAAATGTCAAGTGTGGGCGCCCGCAGGTGTGTGTCGAAGGCGCTCCTGGAACTACGTCGTAGCGTGTCTACTTGTATCAGTGGCGCTACTCGGGGCCACCGTCCTGGTGGTTGGACTATACCGCGGTCGCGAGGTGGTGGCGCTGCGCACCGAGCTCGATGCACTGCGCCGCGAAGTCGAGAGCCTCAAACATCGCATCCTGGAGGAGGATCTCCTGGAGCAGCTCAAAGCATTCGAGGATGCGGTGAGTACTTCATGACACTACACTACGTTCATGCGCATGGTAAATTTCTTAACATTAAAGTTATAAAGAGCTGTTTTTTTTCTAGGCATTGTTAGTTCGTACATCAAGATACATATGTCATGCAATAGGAGACCGTCTATTACCAGGTATATGCTATGTAACTATACGTGCCATATGAAAGATAAAAATGTTACCTAGATCACTGCCTCACCGTAACACGTATCAGATTCAAGAACGACCGTGGAGAGAAGTATAAGGCGTGGGAAAGGAATATGGGAGGAAACAGATCCATAGAAATGATTCTTCGTTGAACTTCAACGATAATTTCCACTAGTATAACAAACCATGGGCCAGTCCACCCACAAGGATTTTACACTCTATCCATACGATGCAGTACTGCTGGTGTCCCAATAAACGATCAATTGTTGTGGTTGGAAGTATAGGATCATTAGTGTATTTCGTCCGTATCTTTGGTCACTTCAGTCGGTTTTCGTATCGCTGATTCAGCAAGCCGGCTATACCTGCACTTTCGCAAAGAGGCTGTTATTGTCTGTAGTCGTCGACAGTCTTCAGTCGGTTTGGGAATGACATTGTAAGAGCGCGCGTTTTTGTAAGATACATTTACTGAATACCGATCCTACAAAAAAAAGTGTCGTAAATTCAGAAGAAGCGTTTCCTCATGCACCAGTGCCAAAGTCGAAACAAACATGAGAAGCTTGATTTCAGGCTTCCGCCCCGATGTTGATGTAATCTGTGGTCTTCTGGGTAATTACACGGCGTCGTGTGGTAATTATTTACCGACGTTTCGGGACAACGTGTCGGTCCCATCTTCACGGGTCAAGATTCCAAGAAGGAAAAATTGGAATCTTGACCCGTGAAGATGGGACCGACACGTTGTCCCGAAACGTCGGTAAATAATTACCACACGACGCCGTGTAATTACCCAGTAGACCACAGATTACAAGCATGAGAAGGTTTTAGCAAACAGGTTTAATTCTAGACAGGAAGAGAACAGGCAGAGGACACGTGCTGACTGAGGAAAAGGTAGATGAAATTGGTGCTAGACTGGAGGAGACTCACCAAGAAAATTGTTGGTTTGACTTGCACAGCAAACGGGCTTGTCTGCATGATCAGCACGACTTGCGACAGAACTGCTGCATTTACATTTACATCTACATAAGACAGCTGTGGTCCGTGAACTCTACCACACATTGCGCAGCAAGAGCGAATTTTGTGAACCGGTAACTTCATGTGGAAAAATGTACCCCGTACTCGTTTTGTCTGGTTTCATCTTAGTGGATATGTGAACTCTCAGAATAATAGGATTCCTTTTTTAATCCACGAATAGCCTACATGATGTTATGGTTGGTGTGTGGTGTCCATAAATTCTTACGGATGTTACATTCTGACACCATTTACTCTATGATGGTATGACTTTTAATTAAATTATATGCGTTTCTTACAGAGTGATTTTGGTGACCGTATAAGCAGGGGATTGTGGCCCCCTCGTTCGCTAGATCTGAACCCGTGTGATTTTTACCAGTGGGGTATGTTAAAAAAAGGATGAAGCGTATAGTAATAATCCTCGAGCTGAAGACGATCTGAATTACAGCATTTAGAATATCCTGAAGTGTTTTCAATTTGAGCATCGGAACGTAGATGTGCACAACGTATTATTACCTGTGACACGTGGCTGCGAGCCGAAGGAAACCATTTTTATCGCCTTTTTTTAGATATGAGGAGTAAAAACCTAATATTAAGTGCAATGCATTGAACTAAAACTTTCCAGCACCTACTTTAAATGTGGTGAGTAAAACCGTAATATTAGCTGCAATATTTATCTAAAAGGCATGGACCCCGGCTCGCGGCAAATTTAAATATCGGCGAGGGCTAGGCTGCCAGTCGTCACGTGAAACCATCTAGTGACCAACAACGTGGGCTAAACAAACAAAGGAATCGCATGCTGACCTGCAGGCGATGTGCTCTGAAACACGTAGTTGATAATGCCCGTAAGTACAGGTCATCTGGGCGCCAGCATCTCAGGCAGTGCAGTGACTACGCTGCAGTCTGGCCGACCACGGTTCGATTCCGGCAAGGACAAAGATCTCTCATCGTCATGGCGTCCAGACCGGCTGTGGGGCCCACTCAGTCTTCTGTCAGTTCGTATCCGGGTACATAGTTTCCGATCGTGAAGCTGGCCGTACAGTTCTATTTATTGCTAGGTTATGAATGTGTGGTTCTATACACCCACTCCCAATGGCGTAGTGCTTAACACATATACAGTTCACATTCTGTTGCCTCTAGTAAACATTCTCAGTTGCTGACATTTAACAGTTGTTTCTCCGATCTTATGAAATTTAAGATGGCTAAACAGCATTGTGAAGGGACCCCCAGTATAAAATTTGATCCAAATCAGTCGAGAACAGACATTATGACAACACTACGCAATCATACTTTCAGTTTAATTGTATCGAAAATTGTCAGACTGGCGGAAAATGTGTTCGGGCATGAAATGTCTCATTAACAGTCCAAGTTCTGTTTAACGTTTTGCGATCAGGTAAACATTTGGGATTTACTCTGGGGATACGCGCAGGAAGGCTTGTTGGTCTGTACGTAAATTTCCCATTATTTCTGTCCGATTTTAACAAAATTAGAACGTGTTCATAAATTGTATTAAAACTGCCCCCAGTATCAAATTTCATAAACATCCATTCAGCAGCTGTCGGGCGAAGGGACGAATGAACAGATGTGGCCCAGCCAGTAAGCGTATTTCTGTAGGGATCAGTGTCATACGCGCCACGAATCACGTAATGTTATTCACAGACTGACGTCATGGTCCATATTGCACAGCAGTGGAGCTTGTTAAACAATGTAGAGGTAGTGCAACTGATACTTCCACTGCATGTCTTGCTGTCAGCCGTCAGCGAACTGAACAAGTTGGCCAAAGGTCTTGCCTGCACTTCAGTTTCTTTTCTTTCTTCCTCACGAGGCCGGCAAACACTTCTAATAGCTGTCTGATAGTAATCTCGTCCAGAAGATTGAAAATTTTGAAATGGGTCATTTCGTGATGTTTCCCCAGGTATTTCGTGCGCTTGTCGGTATAGTGCCTTAAATCAGGCCATTCTTAAGGTTTTAAGAATGTGTATTCATCGCGAAATAAACTCCCTGATGTAAAAAATTAATCCCTGTCCAGGGTTGAAGCATTCAACCACAAAAGTTTTTACGCATTCCTCGGTTCTTTCCATCTCCCCCCCCCCCCCCCCCCCCCCGCATTCTAGTAAGCATGTCACGCAAAAGTTTTCAAATAAAATAAATTGAAAATATAGGCTTATTTTTGGGATGGATCTCGAAATTTGAGGAATTACTGTGCATCTTTCTTACCATTCTTCATTACTGTTACGATTGCTATAGGGCTGTCAATACTGGCCAAAATATTAATAGCGATATTTCAGTATTTTTCTCAATAAATTTTGATGAAAATTAGGTGCAATGGCGTAAGTAAAAAACAAGTAATTATTTGAATTCATGTTTTCAATCAAACTTTTATTACAATAGTAAATATTCTGACAACAATTATTAAAAATACAGTTATTCTAAAAACAAAAATATGCATATTGATACTGCACATTTTAGTTATGTGTAAGCATCGACACTGCCTGTCCGAATAAAGTGAGGTCTTAAGAAACATAAGCAATCAGTAGTGTTTTCTTTTAAACTGGATCTAATTTTGGTACATAGTTGATTAGCTGCAGAAAACGCCCTTTCGCTGTCACACATTGTTGTTATAAAACTACCTCGCTAACAGAAAAATATTTTTAAGATTTTTATAACACAACAATCTCTGAGATTATTCAATAACATGCAATATTTACTTTTTCTTTTGTGTGCAACAAAGTGTCTAGTACACCAGATCTCAGTTTTGACGTCAGGTTTTCGTTACATTTGTATTGTGTATAACAATCCCTCAGTTGCAATTCCAGTAACAATAATGATTTATTGTTGTCGGTTTTATAACCTTTATGTGAATAATCCATAAACAATTATTTTTTAAATTAATACCGAAAACCCCATTTTTTTTGTGTCAATACCGGTATTTGAATACCGGAAAAAAATGACCGGGATTCCGGGATCACGGTATTGTAAACCCTAGATTGCTATATTCCGGTATGTGACGCCATTTAGCTTGGTAGATAAGTTAGTCTACCAACGTTCCCCGAAATGTTGGTACCTATCTACCAAGCTGTACGGCGTCACACCCCAGAAGAAAATAATATGGCTAGTCACCGCCATTCAAACTCTAGGTCCCACGTGTTTACGGTTACTGTGCTGTGATAATATCATAATCATATCTGCAATAAAGTAAACGAACACAAAGACAGCTGCAAAATGATGTATTATGCTGTATGATATCATGTTCTGCAAACTTAAAAATCCTACCAGAAGAAGCAGAAAGTACTCTCCGAAAAAAAAAAAGCACTATATATTTATCTAAACAATGTAAAAAGTCCAAAATACCACACTCCCCCCCCCCCCCCCACCCATGATAATGACCATCGTCAAAAACACTCCCGTCGTTACATAATGCTGCCTGCTGTTACGTCTACAGACATGGTGACAGTACTTGAGTGAAGGAAGCAATAGTCGATTCGTGTGCCTTTATCTTTACACCTGCTGCTCCAAGGTAAAGGCATCTTCACAAAAACCGTGTTGCTCCAAGGCTAGGGATGGATATTCCATTGCATCGCATCTGAACCACTTGTACTGCTGATAGACCAGCTGGTCATGTTATGCTGCATATCCACACAAGTTTGCTGGAATTCGCTGTGCAACTTATGCTTTGTTTATGAGAATTTTACATCTATAAATAAACAGAATTATTTTCTTAGGATATAAAGCCGACTACGAGACAGAATTATTTGATAAAGTTGCGCTGGGAATGCTTTGTTATGACATTGAGCCTCTTGAAAACCAATTTTTACTAAGTAGGTTATTTAACGCTTCTATATCAACCGCAGAAGGTATATGAGACGAGAAGGTGGTTTTGGGGTATACTGGAATATGGTAGTGGGCCGGGATACCGTAGTCGGTATAGCGACTGCTACGAGCTGGACGGTCCGGGGTGGTGGCGAGATTTTCTAGACTCATCCAGACCGGCACCGAGGCCCACCCAGCCTCCAGTACAATGGGTACCGGGTCTCTTTTCCGTGTGTAAAGCGGCCGGGGCGTGGCGTTGATCACCAACCCCCATCTGCCGCCGATGTCGAATATGGATAGAACCATACTTCTACGTGCCCTCAGTGCCTGCTTGGCATGTTACGGGACAGCAAGGCAATTTAAGAACATTTCCATTCATATCAGCCCAGTGTAACCTGTGCTTTACACAAAGCTCGAATCGAACGATATCAGCTTGCCGAAGAACTGCACACGTGCACAAAAATGGTGACGTATAGGACGAATGCTCAGGATAGGGACAGGTGGCGGGCTGTTGTGAGTGCGGTAATGAACCTTCGGGTTACATAAAACGCGGGGAATTTCTTACCCAGCTGACGACCTGTTAGCTTCTCAAGAAGGACTCTGCTCCATGGAGTTTAGTTAGTTAGTTATAGGACGAATATTTAATTAAACGTGACAAAAATCATTTATGAGTCTGTACTCTGTGGTAGTCCGTGCCATGTCTCACGCGGTGATTCGTCGGCTTCTTACCCCGGAGGCTCGCGTTTAGTCACAGGACTTTCTTTGTTGGATTTATGGTGGACGAAATGGTACTGGGACAGAACTTCCTCCTGTTACTACAGTTTTTGTACCAATTGTCATTCCGTCAGTGCTCCATATTCATTTATCTATTATCCGAAGGATGGACAGTGGGCCCATTAGAGACTGCAGTTTCAAGATAATTTCACCCCGCCACAGAGGTACAATAAAAGTGATATATTGCCGTGTATATAGTGTGACAAGCTTTTAAATAATAAACATGCATCTCCATCGAAATACTTGTATCTAAAATAAATAATCAAGAGTCAGTGAAGCAGACTGTGAACAATCTTCAAGAAAGCTTTTTGAAAATATTCTGGCTTATTGTCTAATACTGCGAGTGAGCCAGGCTACACGCCGATGCCCTGACGTCGCATTGCACATATTGGTCACGTTATGCTGTACGCCTTGCAGAATGAGGTTAGTGACCTGCGTTCCAAATTCAGCTAACAATAATTGATTATGGCTGCTTGGTTGAACCTGGGTTTTGGCCCTGACTTAAAGTGCCAACAGCTGCGGTTGCTCCTCGTATTTCGAGAACATCCTAATTATTGCTGAGGCACAACTGTTTCACCCATGTACGTAACTGTTCCGTTGCATGCAATTGTTAGGCTGTAGCTGATAGACTAATAAAGGTAAAGTTCACCCTATGACCTGCCATGAAGGCCCAGAGGGGGAGTAGAGGTATGGCTCTATTCTTTCTTTGACATCAGCGCTAGATGGGGGTGGGTTGCTGGGTGGTTAACACCATGGCCCGTCCGCTTTGCCCCCGGGAAAGAGACCCGGTACCTATTGTACAGGAGGATGGGTGCGCCTCGAAGCCGGTCTGAACGGTACAGAAAATCTCGCCCCCCACCGGGGTTCGAATCCCGGACCATCCAGCTTGTAGGGAGTCGCTACACCGACCACGCTATCCCGGCCGCCTGATAGACTAATCGGTTATCGAAAGATCTGTACTGAATGCAAAGATTATTTAGCGTTGAATGGCTGATAAGTATGTACGGTAGACTAGAAAGTAATTGGGATAAATCGGTCATGGTGCACAGGTTTTCCTCGAGGGACTGGGGAAAACAAGAAGGTGCTAGTCAATATGGTAGATGGTCCTATTGGCACGGTAATTCGAACCCGGTAACCTCCCATTTGTAAGTCCCAGCGTGGACCCACTGAAGTTTTATTTCAGTAACTCAGTGTAGCGTCGAATGAATGCACAAGGGAATGACAGTAAACAGCGAAATGGAAAATATATGGAAGTAATTAGTCGAGATCTAACTTTTGGTACTATCCGGCATTTGCCTGGAGGGACTGAGGAAGACTCTAAAGTAGGATGGTCGGTGTGTCAGCCTAAATTCGAACCGAGTACTCCCAAAATACAGCTCAGAAACGTCACCTCTTTATTTAGCTTGCCGAGTGACGTTACATGAGATAGAATCTTCACGTTCCATAAAAGGCGGGAATTTCTTGACTAGGTGTGCTACTATTAGCTTTACAAGAAGGGCTGTGCTTAGATATACTGATACCGTTAAGGTGATTACAAAATAGTCCTCCATGAAAATAGTGACTTAAATTTGAATGTAACAGTAATTAGTACCCACAGTAACATACGTGGTTGAAACAGGGCCAAGGAGTCGTGTATGAGGGAACATTCCCTGCAACTAACAGCAGGCAGTAGCAAAAGTATACTAACAAACTAAATATTATGACCACGTCTGCCAGAATTCGTTCATGCATTTAATATTTTTTGAAGTTCTTAATTGAAGCGCGTGTTGTTACTTTATTGCTCCTTTGAATACCGTATCACCGGCCATATATTTGTGCTTTCTTTTTTGTTTTTGTGAGTAACATAAGTTGAAACTTCCATATCTGGAAAGCAAGGTCGACTGCATATCCGGGCATCCTGTGCAACGACACATCCCGAGCATTTCTAAGCATGAGATCCATATTTGGTCGACGACCTTCATGAGGGTTCACCGACAGATTTGTTGCAATATGCCTGACTCATATCATGCCTACAAGATTGCTTTTTTGCTGGATCATTAGGAGGTATAATGTTACGTAATGGAAGGGAGTGCAGTTGGCTCCAAGCTGAAAAGTCATGTCTAAACAAGTCTGTTAACCCTTTCAGAGCTGACATGTACCATAAACCTGCTCCCGTTAGTACATTCGGATGGTAACGCATGAGATCTCCTGTTCCTATTTAAAATAGCACAAAGCAATGAATGACTTATGAAGGGGAGTGGACGTATAGCTCCAGTTTTTCTTTACCAGCAGCACTACATGGAGGTCAGTGATAAACTGCACTACTGAACGCTTTACCCCGGGGGAAAGAGCCCCCATTACCCACTGGACAGGCGACTGGGTGGGCGCCAGTTCCAGTCTTGATGCAGTAGCGAACGGAAAAATCTCCTAGTCCGTTGACAAGAAAATGGTTAATTGGATGGCTGTTGTCAGTGCCGTCGAGACGGGGGGGGGGGGGGGGGATTAGCCGGTACAAATCACTGGGACACGGCAGTCCGGAAGGGGGCCTGGGCCCCGAATATGTTGCATATGTTTTTTGTATTTCTCGGTAGTATCATTATTTGTCGACTGTACAAATTAATCCTTTCAGACCAAGTCCATGTAATCCTGCAACTGAGAGTCAGTCTTTTCTATTTAGTTTAAATATTTTTAGCCATTCAGCCCTTAAATTTTTTTCAACGGGGCCCGAACCCCCTCTCGGTGGCCCTGGCTGTTCTATAAAATAATGGATCTCGTTAATTCCAAGCACAACTAACTGACTGACTGACTGACTAACCAACAAACCAATTAACTAACTAACAAACAAGCTAATAGTCGCTCATCTAGGCAGGAAAATCCTCGCCTTTTATGGAGCCTTAAGTTGCAGTACCATGTTCATCAAGAGTCCGCTAATGGGATCTATGCTCAGCCACTAGTTCACTCGTGTGTTTTTAGCCGCGTTCGCAAAATTGCTAAAAGCGACTATGAGCTTCGTCATGTGTGTGTGTCTGTCAATCCGTCCGTCTGTCCGCATAGAACAACTTGGCCCCCCACGGACGGATTTTCATTAAATTTTAAATCTGAGTGTTTTTCGAAAATCTGCCACGAAAATTCAATTTTCATTAAAATCTGACAAGAATAACGGGTACTTTACAGGAAGACCTATGTAAATTTATGATAATATCTCGATGAATTTTTCCTATAATAGAAAAGTTTTAGACAAACGTTGTAGAGAAAATCAAGACATATTTTATGTTTAGTAACTGTTTTCCGAAAATCGTGCCGTTTATGAGATAATGTGGAAAAGTATGGTAGAACCAGACAGGCCACAGATGACAATATAATACGGCGCATGCGCTTTGCATGCTTGGTAACTAAGGCTACAGACACACTCAGAATATGTAATACTTATTGCTTTTCGACGGCAACAATGGTTACGCGAACGCGCCTCAATGTTACGTTATACGTGCATTGCCTGTCTTGTCTATGATGCTAAGAGCGATTATTTCCTTAACATAAATCAGTTTGGTGTGATAATAGACACGGGCTGTTTCTCTGTGAGGTAGGAACTGAAACTTTAAATTAATCTTAGTCTTTCAAAGGAGTGGTTGAATATGAATTGGTCGGTTGATACACCCTAGTAATAGTTGTGACGAAGCAGTAAAATCAGTTATGGTTGAAGTCGGTTAATAGATGCTAGCAATAGGTCTGGTGGAATAGGCTAATAGAGCACAATAATATTAGGTCTAGTGGAATAGGCTAATATACTCGAACAGTATTTCTGATGGAAATCGTGTCAATTATCTACTGCAGTTGTGGCTGAAATGAGCTAGAATCCTACAATTGTTACTGATGGCAATAGCCTACATTTGGATCTTTGACCCATTTTAATGATATGTTTTTATTAATTTGTATAAAAATATTACAATAAAGGAAAATAAATTACATTACATTTTGCCTTCCATTGCTCAAAATCGTATTTGCCGTTAGGTAAGGCACTGTTTCAGTGGAAATGCTAGCACGCACACAGGCAGAGATGATTATTTACACGCTGCTCACTTCGTCAGGACGACGAATATTAAACCCCGCACTTTGAATCAAGGGACGTGACGAACTTCCGACGTCACTGCCTCCGGTTTACAAGTCCATCACTACTAAAATTAGATACAGCACAGAATATTGTGATTCAGTTTGTATCTTCTGTTTGCTTTCCAACAGTTACAGCGGTAGATTCCCGTTGTGGCGGGCGGCTGTCCTTTACAAACAAATGGCATTGTCTCGATTACAAAGTAGACTGCCTGCGTGCTGCAGCCACATGCGGCCGTTTTCTTTATTTATGTATGGCTCACTTCACGACGCTCTCACCGTCTCATACTATACAATTAGGATGACTATTTAATGATGAATGGGAAAGAATTTGGAAGGGAGCGGTCGTGGCCTGCCTGAGGTACTGTGAAGGCACTTTTCTGGAGGGACTGAGGTAGAACGCGACAAACAGCCTGGTCGGTATCTAGGCAGAGCTAGCTTTGGTAGTGGCTGGTATTAGACGGTTTCAGTTTGGGTTATATTAATTAGATGACTTCGGTGTGTGTGTGTGTGTGTGTGTAAAAGGTAAAAGTTGTCCCTATACACGCCATGATGGCATATAGGGAGAGTGGAGATAGAGTCCACTTTTTCTTAATATCGGTACTAGATGGAGGTGAGTGGTCAGCCCCGTGCTCATTGAAGAGGAGGTTGGGTGGCCCCAGAGCCGGTCTGCACGTTTTGGAGAGGAGAGAATTCCTTGCCTCTGCTAGGATTCGAACCCCGGATATTCCATTCTGTAGCCTACTCAGTGCATGTGTGTAGTGAAGGGCCCGCAACCCTGTGATGAAGATGATTAGTTTTTTCGGTTTTTCCTTACAATGGAGCACCGGTGGAATGAAACTGATAGTGGGAAACCGAAGTACTCGGGGAAAAAACCTGTCGCAGTGCCACTTTGTCCACCACAAATCCCACATGGACTGACCTGGGATCGAACCCGTGCCTCCGTGGTGAGAGGCTGGCGACTAACCGCCTGAGCCATGGCGCGACCTATTAGCGAAGTTTGTTTTTTGTGGTGAATATTAGCGAAGTTACTCCCTGATCCTCTGAAACAGGTTTTAGCATTTTGTACGTTTCGGCGGTACCCTCTGCATCGCGGGGTATGCGGGGACTTTATGTACACCACTGGTTTTCATCTTGCTGGTATGGTACCGGTATATTAATTTCATCTCGCCTCTTGTTTGGTACAATAATAATGCAATCAAGGCCGGCACTGCACGTCCAGAAGCCTGCTATAACTCTGCTAAAGTACGATTCTGGTCTTTGATTTCAATCAGTGTTCTTCGTACCCGGTAGTCCCAATTCTATGTACGAATTAACGCATCTTGTTAATAGGGTAGCATTTGTGCGCTAACTGGAAACCCAGGAGGAGTTCGTAATAAGGAAGTGTGGCGCCTAGGTACGAGATTTTTCACTTTCCTGGGCTTCAAACATCCACCCAGACACACTAATATGACTTAATGTACTTAATACCTGGCAACAACGTTGTCTGCACAAACATTCATTTATCATTCAATTAATGCGGAACAAAGTTCCTTGTTTGGAACTTCACAACGGAGCTGCGTGAGTTTGTTCGTCTCCCGACTCAATTATGGGCAGAAACTAACGAACTGAGGCTATTATTAAGATGTGAAGGTCGCCTCAGACGCCACTGAATTTCTTGCGGATGGGTGTTTTAAGCCCAACCCACTTCTTACATGTTTCGTGTCGAAACGTGTCGTAACGAGGTTCTAGCCTTTCGGATGTTATGCCGTGCCGGCTCCTTACCTTGCAGCTTAGGTTGCCTGTGGCCTACGCTTGTATTACTTGCCCGCTGTTCATCACACAGAAACTGAAGACAGTAGCCTATATTGCGTATTGTGCGTACCAGTGGTGCGCAATCCAACAATTTTAACAGACGGCATTCCGTTGTGTTCCACTAACTCACTACATTAAAGGTGATACAGTTAACACAACTATTCTTTATTATAAAAACAATAATAAACGCTGCATGTTTCAACCCTAAAAGGTCATCATCAGGCGAGAAAATATAAAAACATGAAAAAGGATGGTAGTTAATTCTCATTGTTGTGAAACAGATCTCCTTAAAATTCCTTTTATTACAATTTTACAGTATTGCATTAAATCCCGCCTAAGGTAGCCTGGATTATATGTAATGTAAAAACTTCTTAAATATATATTGTATAAAAATCGATGGTATTTCGGGTTTTCCCCGTTATTTTAATGCTGTATTACATGATATTATATTTTAACCGCTGGCCACTCAGGTACGAGTGATTTGGCGAAATACCAAAAAGGGGTTTTAAAAAATATAACGTGTTAATATACCGGAACGTCGAATTCTGTTCATTTTATTCATGCTTGTATTAGGGTACGATGAACTGTATGGCTTGATTAAGAAGTACTGCTGCGTCATTCATGTCTAGTCTCGATAAAATTTATATGGGGCTGATGCTCATTAGAATCTCAAGGAACTGAACGTTCCACGGGCCACCTAGGAGAAGGTCAGAGGCCACATGATGTACAACATGTCTATACCAGTGGTTACTGTATTCCTAGTCTTAGGCTTCTTTGGTGAATAAAAAAGTTTTGAGGTCTACAGTCTTTAAAAATTGCTCTTTTGAACATACTGTGTCGTGTAAATAATTCAGATTATTTTATAGGCTTATTATTAATTTAATATTAAAATTCAGCGTTTTTGTTATCGGCTAATATTTGGCGGCCGTATTATAACCGAACCGCTGGTGATTGGTCTGAAGTGGTTTGGCTATTTCCTGCCCGAGTCAGTGGGGTCATCAGGTTTTCCCAGGGGCTATGAATACGCAGTCAGTAGTGGTGGTGATATATGAAGCGTGTTGTGTAAGGAATGTGGATCCGTCTTCTGTAGTAATTTTTATAAGGTGGCACCGAGTATTTTTTGTTTGGCTGCACAAATTTTTACACTGAATGTAAGACAGAACACTGGCTGGCGACATATGTATAGACACTTTTATTTTGGAATGGCCCCGCAGCAGGTGCTACGGACGCACCGCAGTCTGAAGGCTTCTGTGCAACCCTATGAGGAAGATGAAGATGATGAGGGTTTTTTTCTGTTTGTCCATTTTAGTGAAGCACCGGTGGAATGAAAATGACAGGGGAAAACCGAGGTACTCGGAGAAAAACCTGCCCCAGTGCCACTTTGTCCACCACAAATCCCACATGGACTGACCCGGGATCGAACCCGGGCCTCCGCGGTGAGAGGCCGGTGACTAACCGCCTCAACCATGGCACGGCCGCTAGACACTTGTTAAGTTTCACTTGATTCCTAAATTGCCACAAAAGTATACCACTTGACTGAATTTGGCTGTGAAATTTTCTGAGTTCTGTATGAAGTGCAGACGGACGCAAATTTGTTTCCGCCCAGTTGTAGAATTAAGTTACGAATTATATCATCAGGGCGCCAAGTTTTATCGCTGCCTTGGGGTGACGACACTTGCCAATTTGTTTATCGGTAATGATTTTAGATTGGTTAGTCTAGAGTGTTACAAATTTCACTTCTTGACCGAACAAACAATTTTAGTATTCATAACTACCTTCCTGTTGGCTGACCAAAGGACAGTAGGTGAGGGTGGCAGTACATGACTGGCGCCATGTCATACGAACTGTAGTGATCTTGACTGGCGCCATGTCATACGAACTGTAGTGATCGTCTCCGTTTGGCTGTCATTTATAATTTTGAACAAATGGACCATAACTTCCTTAATTTTCTTTTTTATGGTGACAAAACTAAACTTTGACAGCTCAAAGAACAGGAAGCTGAAAACAAGGGGTGGTTCTCTCTTTCATCTCCCACCTTTTGGCAACCTTGTGTCACAAGCTGTCTTTGAAACCCAAGCAGAATAGCCCAAACAGGATGCGTGGACTTGACTTCTTCTTGGGGTAAAAAGCCGGGGCATGATGCACTGACTTTTCTGCTAAATTGTATCTACCACTTCCCCATACGCCTTCATGTCGTGGTGCTCATTTAAACGCAGGGACAACTTCACTTTTACTCTATCCAGGGTATAGCTGAATGACTCAATGCGGAACCTCGGCTCACACTATGACAAACTCTGGTATTTATAATGACTTCAGTACAAGGATAGACTAAAGTGCACAGGCTTAATTCTTGACATCTGTACTTCTCAGACGTCTGGCTGGCCCACCTGTCTATTGTAAACTTTGCGCGCCCTAATAATAATAATAATAATAATAATAATAATAATTCTTGGCTCAGCAGCCCTGTATGGGCCTGGGCCTCCTCTTGCCTCCTCTTGTCGAGGTTACTAAGTCATGCGCATTCATGGCAGCTGGTGACCGGCCAGCTAGCCGCGCTTAGTGTTCTATCGATCCTGATGTGCACGCCAGAGTCATCTGGCAGGCAGTCAGGAGACTTGGATGAGAAATGGAGGCAATTTGGCTTACGCAACATTTTTTATTCATGCCCGTAAGGTTCTTTTACATGCCGTAAATCTACGACATAGGACTGACGGCTTTACTTCCCCTCCGAAGGAAGTGGTGCTCCGGATTTTTATCATCCTTAAAAATCCATCGAACCCGCGAACCTTGGGTCCAGTGGCGAGCACGCTAACTTCTAGTCCACCGAGGTCGACTTGCGCGCCCTAAGCCCAACTGAATTTACACGTACCACTTGCGCCCAGTAAAGGCCCAAAGCAACTGGAGATGAGTCCTGACGGAGGTTGTCTGGTGGCCTTACACATCAGTTTTAAACAGTTGCTTTTCTAGGATTCACACAAGACGACTGGCTTCATAGGAGCAAAACCCTGCACGACAGGGCTGTAATACACCCTTCTTTCAACGCTAAACCTGTATCTGTGTTATAAACACCAACTGCCTCAGCCCAGTCTGACATAATAACCTCTAGCCCTCCAGTTTTCAAATGATTCTCAATTGTATTGAGAATGTCAAACATATGCCTGTATTCTTTAACCTACGACATTGACTTCTGTTAAAACACTTCGGTATAAGATCCTCGCTCTTCTGGGATATTACGCAGCCTAGAGTGGTAATTCTGTATCGACATTTCGGTACAACCTATCGGTCCCATCTTCAAGGGTCAAGAAGCCCTTGAAGATGGGACTGATAGGTTGTCCCGAAACGTCGGCACAGAATTACCACTCTGCGCTGCGTAATATCCCAGAAGGGCGCAGATCTCATCCACATCGCGGCGGAAGCCTGAAATCACGCACTTCGGGATAAGTAAAAATATATTTATTTCCAACTAACTGCAACTTTCATACACTCCAACGTGTGTTGTATTGGGTATGTACATATTATTACTTACCATTAGATATTTTTCAACTTAATTAATTCTCTGTATCTGGATTTTATGATTTATAATTACTAATTTAAATATTGTAACAGATTATCAATTTAGGATCTAAGAGAACTTCTTACTATTAGTTTTTTTTAGATGCAATGGAAACACAAATATATTGTACAATTTTAACGTGATTGTGGTGATTGTTTAATATCAAATACTGATAATTCAACTTTTCACTTTTACAGTGTACCATTTACACATTACAATTGATGACAATGTGCTTTAGCATTAAAATGCTGTGTCAACGTTCTAATTGACCGAAACATGATGGAGAGTTAATAATGTATATGTTAACGAACAAAAGGTGCAATTTGTTGGAAATAAATATATTTTACATATACCCATTGCACGGAAAATGTACGCACAATATCAAACTTGGGGAGAAACTTCCTGCTTACGAGGAGTCCTTGACCGAATTCCTTCTCTTCACGCACACATACATAACACACACCTCGTCAATTGTGTCGTGATACAATTGGCTTCGTGCCCTTTTCACTTAGCCGATATTCAATCCCGTTAATAACCACATAACTCTCGGCTGCTGCGCGTTGGGTCTCTCCAAATGTGGCGGCATGAACGTCTACTGGAGCAACTTGATATATATATTTTTATCAGGACACAACAGATCCTAGTGAGCCTAGGCCTCCTCTTTGTCGAAGTTTCGAGATCACATTCAGACACACCACACTCGGTAGTACTTCTCTAGACGAGTGATCGGCCCGTCGCAGAGACCTCTCCCTGACAACACACAACACTCACAAGAGACAGACATCCATGCTCCCAGCGGGATTCGAACCCGCAGTCTCAGCAAGCGAACGGCCGCAGACCCACGCTGCCCTTGACATACATAGGCCTAATTTCATAGCTTAAAGTGTACATATCGTAACGTATTACCGCACCGTTTGTGTTTCTATTTGTATTTATTAAGCTGTGCACCTAGGTGTACATGAGAGAATAATACTAAAGCGGAACTTCCAGAAATGTGGCGTGAGGACAAAGACTGACTCGGAATTCAATACAGTGGCGGAATTTTGTGAACACGGTAATGAAAATCCGAATCCCATAAAAGGCGGGGAATTCCTTGAATAACTAGGCGACTGTTAGCTTCTAAAGAAAGTTTCCACCCCCATGGACCTGGTTGTTAATAATTCTGCTTCAATTGACTTTTTATGCAGGGATATCGATTGTTATACGCAGCGGTCTATTAGCCTTGTCCACGACTAGCAGGATCATGCCGTGGCGTATTTCTTGAGCCATTCTGTTGCAACAAATACGAATTATGTCCGGTAATTATGCTGTTATCTGGCTAAACTAGACCTTCCGTCATCGCGTATGTTCAGCGTATTCGAGCTTCCTGGTCTCTCCCACGGCACTGTCGTAATATCCAGTGCCAGTTTTTCTCCAGACACTTTTAACAAGCAGTTTTTCTGCGTCGGTACCACACTCTAGCGGAGCTGCATGCGTGATTACCCCCCCCCCCTCCCACGTCCACTCAAATTTTCTCCATGCCGAATTGATAAAATATCACCTTCGCGGCCCAGTTGATGGGGATTACAACGTTTTCGTAGGGACACCAGCAGAATTGCATTACGTTTATCGGCTATAGGCTTTGTTACTTTACCGTCAACGTTTGCAGTATAATTGCAGCTTTTGCTTCAAGCGAAATCGTTATTTTTACTTTTCCGTGATCAGCTTCCGATTGCATAATGTCCCGACCTTCGGCAATAATGACACGTGACTCCTTTCAAGTTCGTCACCTGAACACCCCTTGGCGTGTTTGTCAACATTGAGCTGCCCACAAATTAACCACAAAGCTAAGAGCGGAGATTAGCGCGGAAGCCGACGTCTCTGGGTAAGTCAAACCATTCCTGTGTGCAAAACACATGTCTGGAATGTGGAATTCGTGCCTTATAAATTTAACAGGGAATGGGCTTGCACTAGTGGGTTTAGTCGTTATTCTGAAGACTTTGCGAGTTCATACCAAGGACTTTGCTACTAACTGGAGGAGGCATCCGTGTGGCAATTACTCCATTGGGAAGAGGGCCTTTCCTTCGATTGATGTCTGGGGATTGAACCCGGAAGGACTGTGACGGAACTGGCTGAAAGTCCTCGCGATTATAGGGAAGGCTCACATTTGCCGAATGCTTCCATTGCTGGGCGAAAGAGGACTGTTCCTCGTTTTGCGCTGTACCCTACATTTGCCTTACAACTGAGAGAAATCGCGGAAAACTTCAGTCAGGATAGCCGATTAGTGTTGGACACTAATGTGTGTGTCGGCTTGGGCGCTTTGTTACGGACAGCCTCGAGTGGTTTGCTGAGCTTCGGTCGCCTTTGGTTGAGACCGCGGGTGACTACAGGCACCCCTTGTTCGGCACAAGGATCTTCCAAGTTGCCGATATAAGGCCCTATCTCCTGCCACCCTTATCAGCTAACTTTGATTCGAATCTCAGATAATGCTCTAATGCGGGTCGGAAGAAATAGACTTAAAATTTTTTAGGCGCGTTCGCATACGTCGCGAGAAGGGCATGTTAGTTTCATCATGTCCGTTCGTCCATCTGTCTATCCATCTGTCCGTCCGCATGTATCAGCGCGGCTCCCACTGGACGGATTTTCGTGAAATTCGATATTGGGGACTTGAAAATTAGTCGAGAAAATCCATATTTGGTTAAAATCGGACAAAAATATCGGGTACTTTACATGACCTAATTACAATTTTTGGTTAACGGCAACGTAAAACCGTCACAAAAGCGCCGTCTTCGAGCGAAATATCAGGCTGTTAGAATAGCCTAGGAGGTATAAATATTACGCGAACGCGCGACTATGTTCTGTTAAACGTACATTGCGTGTCTTGTTTAACAGTAGGTTTGATGACCATTTTTCACGTACGTTTACTACATGAACACAGCGTAGTGAATTTTGGCAGAACTGAAGACAGAGACAGTGCATTATTATGTGATAATATGATGATGTAATTGGTGGATGAAAGTTTATACTTGTTTGAATAACATTATTTTGAAATGATAATAATTTATAGGCGTATGTATAGAGGAGCTTTCTTACCAATTTTTTCTGTTTGTTCTTTTAAGTCTCCTTGACACCAAATTGTCATTACGCAGCGAGTATATCGTTTAGTATGCTATATATTTTTTTCAAATCCAACTGGACCATTTTGTACCCATGTTAGTTCTATTTGTCCAGCAGCGAAGGACAGAAAAAGACTGGAAATGTTGCCAGTGCTCAGAATGGGTGTGCAAGGACCACTCTATCAAGACAATTCAAATAGTATTAAAAAATTGCAAGGAACTATCATAATGCAAATTTCACTTACATTTCTCTTCTAAACTATATTTTCTTGTTCTGAAAACATTTAGGTATTCCATTCTCTAATTGCACGAGAAATGAAAAATTTGAATATAAGGAATTTACATTTACAATATTGTTGGCGATCACCGTGTCCTAGGAAGTAACTTGTGTAGTCTGGTAGATATGTACTGACGTTTCGGAGGAACCTGTTGCCTTAATCTTGCCTCGACTTGTGTTATTATATTTAATATTCCTCGACCTGTCTGATCCGTAGGTCTGCGTGTAATTCTGGTTTTCGGAATTTGAAGACGGCTGCAGCAATATATATCAAAACTTTGGAACAACTTTAGCATACCGTGCGGTTAAACTGCGATAGCCAAGGTTATATAAAATTAATATAAATAACCTGTTTGAAACCGCCTCTTTGAATTAAGTAATTCCTTTACAAAAATTCACAACTGCGCGAAAGCTACAGCAATTAAAGCGCCTCTAGATAAATATGTAAAAACCGTAACAACATTATATGGTTATGTTTGCTGTTATCTTGTATCATGGTCGATCTTTGCACCCACGTGATATCGTCGTATCAAGTTTCTGATAAACAGCTCATAGTGTCAGCAACGGAATGTGTGTAAATAAACACTTCTCTGTTTAGATGACACAAACAGAAGACTCATTTCGGTTTCCCAGCCCAGTAACAGATATCATTGCCAACTGTTAAATCAAATTTTGGATGTAATTAAATGTATTTCAATAATATTTTTATATTGCTGTCACCGTGCAGTTTCACTAATTCAATTTATTTTACACCAACTAATGCACACGTAAAACAACTTTTTTTGTAGTTTTTATTGTAATTTGTAATTACAATAAACACTACAAAAAAGTGGTTTTACGTGTGCATTAGTTGGTGTAAAATAAATTGAATTAAATGTATCTCAGTTACATTTTAACATCATCATCTTCTTCTTCTTCTTATCATCATCATCGTCTTTTGAATGTTACAGGGTGACTGTTAACAGGCACAGTAAGCATATTACTGAAATTAGCGCTAATGGTGGGGAAATAGTTTTGAGTAGAAATGTCGCTATAAGACGCTGATGTTTGTGTTTTGCAGTTACTTTCAGTCTCGCGAACTGCTACGATCTGGCAGCGAAGTTTGAACAATGTGCTTACAGTCTAATAAAGAAATTAACTTTATGCTTCGTGTTTTCTGTGTTGGCAATCACCCACAAAACTTAGTTCCGGAAATGCGTGTAACTTAAATTACCATTCACAGTACATAATTCAATTCTTTTCAGGCATGAGCATTCATATAAAAGAAACGGTTGCAATGTACGAATACATATTCATTTAACACAGGGGTCCACAAATTTTCCAAAAATCAAGGCCTCACCTCAAAATACAGGCGCCAAAAAAGATGATATGGAGCAAGTTTCATATTGAGGATTCACAAATATTTGGCGTCCGCCGTACAAAATTTTGTCGTCCGGGCTACCTGGCACACCGGATTTGTGCACCCCTGATTTAATAGGATTTGTGAAGGTCACGGTTTTCGTTTCGTACGCCTTCTCTTCAAAAAAGCCTGATCAGAATTTCATTTCCCTTCACATAAACCAAATGTCTCGCTCCTTCCTGTTGTACTTAGAATTTTATGAGAGCAGCACACCATAAAGTATAAGATATATAGAAGCAATTACCTTTCGAAATTCTGTCCTGTACAAAAGGTACTGTCTACGTGCACAGTGTGTCCAGCCATACCAAAGCAAGTGTCAGGCTATTAGAATGCACATATCAATATATAAATATAAGTACCATTGATTTCTGTGTCCGAAATTTATCGTATTTTCAAAAGAAAAAGGAAAGAACAGTAGAAAGGAAATCTGTATTGGCCGCGTGGTACAAATTGTGGGCGTTTGTTATATCGTATTTCTGAATAAAGGGAATGGCTCCTTAAACATAAGTTCCTCCCTGCTGAACACAATAAATGTCACCTCTCATCGTATTTCAGCGTATTTTATCATTTTGCCACGCTAGCAGTATGGGTGGTGCCCCTGAGTGAATGCGTAAAAAAAAAAAAAAAAGAGCAAATTCGCGAAAACATACTACTGTCTCCAAAATGGAAACTTTTATTAACTTCGGCGTTGGTAGCGTAATAATTTATAAAAAGCCGTGGGATATTGCTTGTTTTAATCGCTGAATGTAGCCTATAAAGTGTATGTTTATCCCTGGCAGTAGTATCGAGGAGGCCGGGATAGCGTAGTCGCTAAGGGCTGCGAACCGCGGTGGTAGTAAGAGATTTTCCCTTCTCAAGACCGGCCCTGGGGCCCACCCAGTCTCCTGCATAAAAGGTACTCGGGTTTGTTTCCCGGAGTAAAGCGCCCAGGCCGAGTTGAATGCTCACCTCTCTCTAGAGCCGGGGTTAAAGAAAGAGTAGAGCTGTACATCTACTCCCCCTTTGTGGCTTCATGGCATGTTAGGGGCGACCTTAATTTTCGTGGTATATATCTGATACAGAAACAAGATGATTTTATAGCTGTTACCAGTCACGTATGCACCGATTCATTAGCTTTCCCAAAATGCACGTTCATGAACGTAGCAGCAAAATCATAGCAATGCAGTTACATATAAGCGTCTGGATCGACTGTATTAAAATACACGTTAGGATACATAAGAACGACAGGGAATGGAACTAACCCAGTATGAGTAGCGTGGTTTGGCTTTGGACACTACTGGGTTGGATTTTCAGTGCAGTATTTACCTTATTCAACTCGTACTTCGAATTCGGTATTTTCATTCGAAATCTATATAATAATCTTCAATTAATTACCATCAATTTGATTGTCATTAATTGAAGATTATGAAGTACACAGATGAGGTGAAGAACTTTAAAAACGCTTCTGGGAAGCTACGGGGCGTTGGTTAATAGTTACTGACGCCTCGGGAGAGGCTGTCGGTACCAACTGCCCCGAAACGTCGGTAGCAAACTACCAAAGTACGCCGCGTAACATCCCAGAAGAGCCAACGCCTCAACTACACCGCGGTGGAAGCCTGAAATTTCACAACTTTAAAACCATCTAGGGTCAACCTCCGAGACAGTTCTCCCCGACATAGCGTCACCTAGCATCCATTAAAGTCTGTGAACAGAAATTCCCTTATTACACAGTATTTCGATATACCTCCACCCTCGACATTCATTCATTCATTCATTCATTCATTCATTCATTAGGCAGGCTGTCTTGGCACAGGTGCATAACCTCTTCCAAAGCGAGTTCTCCACAAAGTGCGATCTAGTGCATCCTTTTTCAAGTTCCTGTATCTTCTCTTTTCCTTAAAGGTCATCCAGTAGCTGCTTACGTCTTCTTCGTCGTCTTCCCGTCCCTTCTATCTTTCCTTCAATAACGTGTTTGAGAAGGCAGTTCCTGCGCAAGATGTGACAATCCAGTTAGCCTTCCTTCGTTTTATTGTTATGTAGGATGCTCCTTTCCTCCTCGATTCTATGTAAACTTCTTCATTTTTCACATGATCGGTCCAGCTGATCTCTATCCTTCCGCAGTACCACATTTCAAAACTTCCCAGGTAGTTCTGATATACGTTTCGAAATGTCCATGTTTCAACACCATAGGAAGCTATGCTCCAAATGTAGCATTTTGGTAGTTTTTTCGTTTAAGTTTCAGTCCAGTTTGCTGGTAAAAGGAGTCTTCTTCGTGTTGATTGCCGCTTTTGCCATGGAAATCCTGAATTTAATTTCCAGTGTACATCTCGCACCAATTGTTATATCGCCACAAATTTCGGTGAACAAACAATGGCGCTATGTCGGGGGTTGATGGCGTTATTTCATGAATAAATCATAACTTTACTTGAAATATAGATTGGACAACTTTTACAGTTCGCGGTTTTCCTGTAAATTGTTTCACATTTTCTTCATACCTTTGAAAGTGTATTCTAAAATCAAAAGTGACACAGTAAATGAACGTTTCCGAACTTGAAGTAGACCATTCGAAGTTTTCATTGTGCGCATGTTGGATACATCTGCACCCCGTTGGGAGCACAACATTTCAGGTGCGTAAAAAAGGGTCTTTTCCGTGTCCATGCCATGAAGGCATTCAGGGGGAGGAGATATATAGCTCCACGTATTCTTAACCTCGGCACTAGATGGAAGTGTAAGCTTCATGCCCCGGCCGCTTTACTGCCAGGAAGGAACCTCGATACCCGTTGAATAGGAGGGGCGCTTCTTGTGCGTTCGCTCTGTTACTTTGCGTAGTTCCTGGAGGTAGAACTCCACTCATTTTTAATCTCGGCAGTAGCAGAGGAGAGTATTCAGCTTGACACCGCCGGTCACTCTACCCCCACCCCCGCTACCCCGTTGGAAAAAATCCCGACACTCGTGCTAAAGGAGACGGGGTGGCAAAAGAGCCGATCTGGACGCTTCGGAAAAAGAAAAATCTCTTGCCGCCTTCGGGAATCGAACTACGATTCCTTGGTCTTACAGCCCGTACCTAGAAGGCAACTTATATTATTTCATGTACCCTCTGTGAACGTTCAGTATTACTTATCGTGACGTCTCTTCGATTTTAATACCACATAAACACGTTCAGTTGTTCATTTTAATTAAGCATAGTTAGACTTGCTCGCTATTGGACTAACCATGCTTGTGCTGAGTGAGACAGTTGGGTGGATAACCTGCCTCTCTTACGGTTCGTAAAACCGGAAACGATAACGCTAGAAAGGTGACCAGTGCGAGTTAAGTTTACGAGTATGTTGGACATGTTTAGTTCCCGCAGCCGGTGGTTCAGCGTGCTTTCAGTCCGTAATCTCCAGTTGCTACCGACTGGATACAGGGTACAGTTCATTGCACTGCTCATGTATCATTATCGTCAGGTGGGGGATCTTGTAATGAAAGTTCGGCTCGTAGACAGGGAATGTGGGATCAAAATTGCACGATCGACGCTGACTCATGTGCACATTACAAACAAACGTAACAAAGTCAGAAAATGTACACGTAACGTAAGTGTTGGCGCGTTAGCTGTGTTATTAGTGAATGCTACGTTTTAATTCTGTGTTATAATAGGTTAAACAGACGATTTCGAAAGTGTTAAACGTTTAAAACCCAGTAATGACTATATAACCATTTGCAGCGTTTCAAAACTGTGCATTTTCCCTGCACACCGTGTCCTGTATGGTTCCTAAATTCGGAGAACAAATACCGATAATATCCCTGCATAACCTCAACTGATTGGTTTTTGTAATAGAGGCAGAGTTTGGTCACTGTAAGGTAGGAATTGAAGTTTTATACAGAGTGTTTCAAAAGAGAGAGTGCAGTGAAATTAAAAAAAATCTTGATTATAATAAACACTTAAAATAATCTCAAACCAAATGTAAATTACACGTGCGTTACAACGTATGTTGACAGTGTTGCCATCTTCTTCTAAACATTTCTCAACGCGCCGTGTCGTTTTCAAGAACTTTTTGTACATGTACCTCTGTGATAGCTGGGATGGTTTCTAATGATTTTACTGAATATTTTCTATTGAAACACCCGTTATATAGCTTAAACAAGTATCAGGCATCTGGAAGTTTAGTCCCTCCCCCGAACTGGTAGCAACGGGAACATAATAGAGGTCTTCAGTATATAGGATGTGCGTCACAAACTTCACTGTATTGTCTGGTACCTGCACCAGTTTTGTCACTCTTATCGTCGTCAACCGTACCTTCTACCCGTCCAGGGTGGCTCAGTTCGTTGACCACCAGAACGACATTCCGCTGCCTATCTCAATATATTCCTGGACGAGGTACGTACTGTCAATGAATGTGGCCTCGAAAGTGGCTCTGACGAAGAAGCAGAAGTGATACGGGATAGAGTTCACTCAAAGCAAAGCCACAGTTGAACCGTAGTCATAAAGAGCATGACCACTTGTGTTATCGGGCCCCATTTGTCCAGCGTTTATGACGTCTGCTGTTGGGCTGCATGTACAATGTTCTGGACATAATAGTCATTGTACTGCAAAAGCGCAGGGGCACATGTCACTGTGTACGCCAGCCCCTTATTTGACGGTTGTGCTGTACTAGGCATTCTTTGTGATCAGGGCTGGCCCGAGACGTGCGGGCGGCCCTTCAAACCGATATTCTTTAAACTTCTTCGGTTTGGGACAAGGCTGGCGAACCTTTTTGAGGGCACGTGCCCAGATTGCGGATAATTTTCGGAGAAATTCTTCCGCATGTGGAAACCCGAGTTTCTTAGCACCATATTTCCGATTATTCCAGTGACGTCTTAGCGGCCCTTATAGGTTGTCGCCCCGGACAGCTGCCCGGCTGACGCCCCTTAATCCGGCCCTGTTTGTGATGCCATGTAAATTAAAAATGAGGAGCTCGGAGCAGAACTCATGAAGCCTACTTCAGGAAGCCACAAATTTTTATAAAAATATAGGAGTCACCTCAAAATTATAGGCGCCAGGAGGGTAGCATGAAGCAAGTTCCATACTGAGGGCATACAAATACTAGGCGCCACCTTACAAAATCCAGTCGCCCGGGCGATCGGGATTTGTGCACCTATGGCCTACATGCTTCGTCCATAGATTCCAAAACCAACATAAAGCTATCCCATTACAGGCCTGGACAGGCCCTTAGGGCTCCAGAAGGTTGAGGCTTCCAGAATTTCTAGACATCGGCACATGAAGGTGATAAGGTTGTCAGCCGTACGCACCGGCCGCCTTTACCCCCAGGACATATCCCTGGTACTCATTTCTGTTAGAGGCTGAGTCGACCCCAGGGCCATAATGCGGCCGGAAGGATTACGCCAATGAAAAATCCCAATGACCTTATCGGGAATGGAACCCGCTACTTCCGGCTTGTAGCGCAGCGCCTCAACCAAGTTCACCACCGCGTACCCCCCCCCCCAAATCCAACATGCCTATTAATATTATGATTATTTTATTTTATTTTTATGAAGAACTTACATGCAGGTTCTACATAATGTCGGCTATAACCTCACAGTGTCGCATCGTCGCCGTATTTGTAATTCACTTATGATGTATATGTCAAGTGTAGATATGTTTATGGTCTTTCTCCGTACACAGATTTTACACTTATAGCTCTAATGCTTCATTAGTTATCCCAATTAAACCAACGGTTAAATAAAATGCCCACACGGCTGTCATCTTCTTTACTGTACAAAAATATTACCATAACAAAAGCTGTGTGTTTCTCCAAGACGTTTCACTGATGCTTGTTGTGAATGAAAGTGTAGTCGTTTGAAGCAAGAAACTAAAACCGCTTTCCTAATTCCAGCCACTCGAGAAATGATTATAGTCTTTAACACAGAAACTACGCAGTTTCTTAAAGTACAGTAAGTAAAGTAAAGCAAAGTGTATATTTATGTTATACAAAGATAGCATATGGCATCAGTACGTAGGAAATCTGACAACAGACTGTCTTTTCCGTTATCCGTGTCTAATTGTATTTTATCCGTGCCATTAACGATACATCTTCGGACTCTTTTTAAGTATCTTCGTACAAAACCTCCCTTTAGTAACATCTTGCTTTCTTTCGTGAGTTTCGTGCATCCATCATCCTCGACTAACATTCCTTATTTCCGTGCCCTAGATCTAAAGGCACCGATGAATTCAACTATAATAACACAAGCCAGCGTGAGTTTACAGTTCTTATTTCCTACTGTATTATTAAGGATGAAATTTTTCAGCACGTACAGATGTCTGTACAATATATATTGCGTTCATTGAGATAGCATAAGTCGAGCACCGTCTGTAAGGTCAGGGGTACACAAATTTCCCAAAAATCCAGGAGCCACCTCAGAATGTTAGGCGCCAGAAAGGTGACGTGAAGCAAGATTAACAGGCTATGTTTGTTGAGATCTGCGCTCCTCTAGGATTGTTACTCCTGTCGGGCGTGTGCGCGTAAGTCGCGAAAAGCTCCTGTTAGCTTCGTCGTGTCTGTCCGCTTGTATAGCGCGGCTCCTACTTGACGGATTTCCGTGAAATTTGACATTGGGGATTTCTATGAAAATCTGTCGAGAAAATCCACATTTGGTTAAGATCGGACAAAAATATCGGGCACTTTACACGAAGTTCGAAGTACGGTACGTTTTATTGTTGCCGGCGACATAAAATCGCCATAAAAGCATTGTTAACAGCGATGTGTAGCGCAACAGTGCAAAAGTAACGCATTGCTGAGTTTCCGTGGCAACGGGTATGTAACAAAAATACACATTATATTACGTCAAAACGTCAATTACGGAATAACTGCAAATACCGTTCTCTGTGAGGTACGAACTGACACTTCATATGTAGTGTAGATCAGGGGTTCTCAAATATTTTCGCTGGCTTACCATGAAATGAAATCTAACAATTTCAGTATAACATCAGTATTATTTATGTTTAAATAAATAAGCTTAAATTGGAAAGACTGACGGCGGGGATGAGTTATATAATGTCAGTAATGCTGTGTATTAGCAAATATATGTGGCTTGTGTTTTATTTATTTTTTAAAATTATATTTCGTTTTTACTAAGGCCACGTACCAGTAAACAATGGTTGGCGGGCCGGTAGTGGTACGTGTACCACAGTTTGATAAACCCTGATGTAGATTCACTTCAGTCTTCAGAGTGTTAAATCAGAAATGACAAGAATGGTTACGCGAACGTGCCACCAGGTTAGGTTATACGTACGTATATTGCCTGTCTTGAGTATGCTATTGACAAACAGGTCCTTCCAAAATAACTCGCAGGATAACAGAGGTCACCAGTGCTTCGGTTGTTTATGCGTGCAGGGTTTGTTCCTGGTCATGGTCACCCAGTGACTTTGCCAGTTTCCAAGCCGAATGAAGTCATCATATTATCAAATATCTAGCGTAGTAAAATACTCAGACCTTACGTAACTTCATTATATTCACCTGGCATGACGTCATTCAATGTCAGTCACCGATAAGAAATACCTCTGTTGTACAAAATCTCAGGGTCAAACAGAAGACCAAGCCAACCACTGTTTACTCATCCACCCATCTTACGTGCGCGTTCAAACTCCACCCATCCGACAGAACGTAGCAGCTAAGTGGTTGTTACCAAAGTCCCGGCTTCGATTTTCAGCTCGAAGACAAACTGCTGTCTTTTAGGGGTTTCGGGGAGACTCAGGGACTGGGTAGATTTCATAACATTCTCTCATTGTTCACGCATATTTTTGTAAAAGCAACAAAATACACAGTTTTACATTACAAATATATGTATTGTTTAATTGCTGCATGTTTCGGCCTTATTGGCCATCTTCAGGGAGACATTGATACTACCGGAAGGAACTCAAGTCTTTATATTCCTTCAGGTACAATAAAGAAATAAAAATAAGAACATATCCTTACGGAAATTAACAATTTTAGTAAATTCTAACGTGAGAGACAGTGTACTGGTACATTTTAATCCGCATAACGATATGTTCTTATTGTTTTATTGGCTTTATTGTAATTAGAAGAATGTAAAGATTTGACTTTCTTGCAGTAATGTTTAGATTGTTGCCCTGAAGGTGGCCGGTAAGGACGAGACATGTAGGAATTAAACAATAAATGTATTTGTAATCTAAAATCGTGTACTTTTTTGGTTACATTATTAGATAAGTTCACACATACATTTGAAATTCTGAGTTTTAATATTAATATTAGACATCCCCGTTGGTATGTACATGAAAAAGTATATTTTACTCTTTTCAGTAATACAGTCAAAACCAACACACACACACTTTTATATATATTGATATACATTATATATATGTAATTGTAAAAAAGGGGGAGTTTTTCCTCTTATCAAAATGTACAGAGTTTGATTTTCATGATTTTTTGTCATAGGCCTGATGATGGCTCTTTGAGCTGAAACCGGTAGTCTGATCACATGTTGATGTGTGTGTTGGTTTTGACTGTACAACTGAAAAGAGTAAAATATACTTTTGAAATTCTAAACTTAAACACTAAATGTATTTGAAGCCTGAACAGGCAGTAAAATAACTTAAACGAAGACGACACGATACTAATACGCAAAAGACGTATCAATAAAGAGTTGCGAATTAACACATTCGATGCGCTTCTGTCTCAAATGCCTGTGGACTGTTACCACTGACATCTGTTCAGACAAGAATTTCGTGTCTTCCCCCGTACTTAAATAGATGATTAACAGAATGTAGTAGTAGAACTATGGTTGTTAAATAACCAGTCAGCCTTGATGAGTACTTATATGGAAAACAGTGCTGTATTTCCAACGTAACGACAACATGTATTGGGCCCGCCCACCTGTGGGACCACAAGGGTACTCTCGTACAATGACCAGGAGGACGGAGGCTCGAGGTCGCCGTGTTGACGCCTGTACATCCATTCGTCAAGTCTAAAAGTGACACTTTCTTAAACTAAACCCGTTTTGGTACCCAGCCTTCACGTCTTCTGACCCAAAAAAAAACTCGTCATCGGAGCGTATTCTAAGCCAGTTCAGTCCAGTCCAGTCCAGGCCACGTCAACACAACCGGAAGATCAATTTTAAAATTGTCTTCCTGTGCCTTGGCTTAAGAAGAACGGAAACAGCTGAAATGTATCTGATAATATGCTACTGATTTAAAAGCATAGGCTTAAGGAGGATGTAAGACCAGAACTAGAAATGCAAATCATTTGTGATACGATCACACAACATGAAAACAAGAATGGCCAGGCTGTAGGCCTACTCGATAGATGTACTGCCGGCATTATTACAGGTTTCTTAAGTTTACTTAAAACGAGAATAATGAAATGTAAAGTAGTGCAAAGTTTCGTATGCTAAATTTAAAAAAATCCGTAGACGATTTACAAGCAATATAGAAAAATCCACCTATGGCCTTATGTAAATTAGGTTTTATTGTGCAGAAATATGTCTAAAAATCGGAGCAGAATAACAACATTTGGTAGAAGTCCGCAATATCAAATTTCAAAATAAATTTGTGAAATGATGTATGGAATACATGGAAAAGTCATATTATGGTCTTACGTGAAGTGGGCTTTATTGTGGATCAATATGAGTGCGAGTCAATGTATGTGTACTCAGTATTGTTGGGTGGAGGTCCCTCAAGTCGAATTTTAACAAAATCTGTTAAAGGTGTAAGGGATATGTGAAAAAGTCCACGAAGTCCCTGCGTAAAACTGTGCTTTATTATGGAGCACTGTGACTGAAAATCGAAACTGCGCAACAACTTTTAGTGACTCTCCAGTGTCGAATTGAAAAAAAAAAAAAAAGTCGGAAGATTTCGGCACTGGTACTAGCTCACAAATGGGTGGACAGACGCGACTTCCTCGTTATATGTTCCTTACTTTTCTTTATTTCTTTCTTTCGTTCGGGTACATATCGAAACTGGAAAGCCTGTATCACAGGAACACAGCGTTTCAAACACCATAAGTTTGTGTTCGTGTTTTATTGTAAGACACCAAGAGATCTGCGCTCTTCTGGGATATAACGCGACATCGTGTGGTAAGTGTTTACCGACGCTTCGGGACAACTTACCGGTCCCATCTCTTGACCCTTGAAGATGGGACCGATACGTTGTCCCGAAACGTCGGTAAACAATTACCACACGACGCCGCGTGATGTCCTAGAAGAGCGCAGATCTCATCAACATCGCGGCGGAAGCCAAAAATCAAGGTAAGACGCCAAGTTTCTTGCCTGAACAAAAGAACAGTTAATGTTGAGATCTGCGCTCTACTGGGATATTACGTAGCGTCGAATGGTAATCCTTTACCTATGTTTCGGGACAACATGAAGATGGGACCGATACGTTGTCCCGAAACGTCGGTAAAGGATTAACACTCGACGCCGCGTAATATCACTGAAGAGCGCAGATCTCGTCAACATCGCGGCGGAAGCCTGAATTCACGAACAGGTAAAGTTAATCTGCAGCTTAGTATTTTAATTTGGCGTTCAGATAAGAGACTGGAAGACGGAAGAATGTGAACTAAATGATGATCAACATTCCTCGACTGATTTTTCCTCAAATTTCTTCTTCAGAGTCCACGGGTAAAGTTTTTTTTTTTTAATACAGTTTTGATTTGTGTCATTCCAAAATATTTGAACTTGTCCAAATTTTCGAGGAATGCCTCGGCGGTGTTTGTACGCCGTAATGTCGATTTGCATTCTGATGCCGAAACATGAAGATACACCCGCTCACTTAAGTTAACGCGCCTTCCCATTTAATATACAACTAGCCTGTCCGTAGTCACTTTTCCGTACCACAGGGCAGAAAAGTATGTGTTAATATTTAACAAACAGTGTCCTGCGCAAAGGTACAGAGCAAACAACAGCTTTTACAGAAGCAAACATTTAAGAGTCGTATAAATTTTACGGCACGGTTCTTCAACAGCAACAGTAAAACACGCCCACTCACGGAACGAGGTATCAGTATCCCAGTAACCACCACAGCTTTTTCACTAAGCCTGCAGAATTATTGCAGTATTATTATTATTATTATTATGTTGTAGGCGTAAGTGCATGGCAGACACGTTTGTTTTTTAAGTCTCTTCTATAGTCGTTACAACACCAACGCTTTTTCTGCAGGACTCAATAGCCCCTGGATCCATCCACTCTTTTGTTTCATAATGTGCGCCAGAGTTACTTACAACACGACAGATGTGTGGTTTAAAGAAACGTACTGACCTCAACGGACGAGAACAACTTTGACCTTGACAGCGAGGGTTGGGTCCCCTATCTCCCGGTTAGTCTTATGGAAAAAGCATAGGGATCCTGTCAAGCACACACAGTCACTCCATCTGTCACTTCCGACTGGTCGCCCTTTTTAAGGGATTCAATTTATAACAAGCCTAAAGTCAGATTTATGCACAGCTATAACCACATTATAATACAGCAGAAGACTACGGTATTAACTTGCACGCTGAAAATACAGCTGCACTTCAGCCGAATGTATTTTAACTCGAGTACTTCAGTTACTCGTCATCAATATCTAACAGTCTGTCTTCCTCCTGCGCCACCTCTTCCAAGGTCAGAGCTATTCCTGCGAGTCGACAACAGTACTTTATAGGTAAGCGCTTTCATTTCACGAAGCCGGGTATTGTAAACTCCATTTTCACAACTGTAAAACAGCTGTTTGAACAGGGACTGTCCAACAGGATGTGTTTGAAGAATGTCGAATAGGCGATCTCAAACCTAAAATTCACTTACTAAGCGCAGTTAGAAGATATTCAAAGCAGAAGAATATCCAAAATGTGACGGCAAAAATAAAGCGAATAGTGTGCTTAAAAGCAGCGTTATAAGGACTTAGGGGTTGAAGGTGTAGCTCTATGCATTCTTAACCTCGACACTAGATAAAGGTGAGTGGTGGCTTCACGCCCAGTGGAATGAACATTCGAACCTGAAGATGAAGGTAGGAGGTTCATCCGAAGTATTCGAATGTAGCTTACTGACCAACCTGTTCGACGCTGCATCCCCAAAAGCGGTAACCATGTGTGGAATTTTTGTCTAATGTATTGTTGTTTGTTATACTTTCCATATAGATTGAAACGTGCGAAGGAAAATATGAGTCACGAATTTGTGTAGTAAAGTGCTTTAGCAGGTATGATGCTGTTTTTTTTCCTATGGCTCGACAGCCCTTAGGGGGCCTAGGCCTCGTCATTTTTACGGCGCTTCACGATCACACACTTTAGACACACCACAGTCGGTAGGACTCCTCTGGACGAGTGACCAGCCCGTCGCAGAGACCTCTACCTGACAACACACAACACTCACAAAAGACAGACATCCATGCCCCCGGTGGGATTCGAACCCACGATCCTAGTAAGCGAGCGGCCGCAGACCCACGCCTTAGACCGCACGGCCACTGGGATCAACACATACTCCTATTGCGGACCAAAATTTCGGAATCAACAGATTTCGTCCGTTGTTTCCGAAATGCGTACATAAGAGGTCCGTTCATAAGAGAGTCTACATTATTATCCTAACTTCGTGTCATTGTTCAAAGTTGTCCATTTCCAATGGATTTCTTGCGAAATTTGTTCATGATTTATCAATTCTTTGGTTATTTAAACGTGCCGTTTCTATTCTGTTTGTTCTTTAACGATGTTGTCAATTGCTAAGGTTATATAGCGTGGGTGGTAGATAAATGAATGAGTATGAAACATTTGTGGAATGATAGTGACAGGAGAAAATCGAAGAACTGGGGAAAAAAACCTTTCCTAGTGCTTCTTTGTCCACTAGAAATCCGACGTGGACTGGGATCGAACCCGTGCCTCCTCTTGGATGTTTCGATTACAAAGAATATATAACGTCTGGTAAGATTAGGCTATTACTTTGCTTCAAATATTAGCAGCTACTCTATCACCTGGTCTTACTGAATTAGTGTCTAGCTAGCTCAGTGTAAAAATGAATGTTTTCTCAGGTGGAATGTTTGCTTACTATGCGCGTGCATGTATGTACGTATTTCTGTAGAAGTTTAAACATGCATATTGTTCAGTAAGCATTACAAATCCTGTGCTTGGACACCCACGCTCTAGAATGCAAACATCCACCCACTGGAACTGAACTATTGAGATGTGCGGCGTGACAAGACTGAACTGTCGCGACTCTCAGTATTCAGTGTAGAGTTTTTGGGCTTCATACCGTCTAACAGATGCGTTCGGCAGAAAGGATTAGAAATGGTGACATCCACGGCCGATTACCGTACTTATAAAAAAAGGCAGGGCCGCTGAAAGCGTGTTCGGGCCCTGGTGAAAAATTTTTGGCCCCCCCCCCCCCCCCAGCAAGGGCTGACCGACTAAAAATCTTTACACTAAATCAGAAAGACTGGCTGTCAGTTGCAGAGTGACATGGGCTTGGTCTGAGGGTTAATTTGTAAAATCTACAAATAATTACACTACTGAGAAAGACAAAAACATATACAACATCGTAGGGCCCCGGGCCCCATTCCGGATCGCCAGGCCCCGGAAATTTGTACCGGCTTCCTCCCCCTCTTGTCGGTACTGAAAAAGAAAATGTGTAAAAAAAAGAGAAGTAATTTTCTGTAACCAGGGGCGTAGCTAGGAGGGGGTGAGTGATGCGGCTGCCCCGAGCGGCACAGTCCAAGGGGCGGAAAAATGGGCGGAAAAATACGAATATTTATAAGAAAAAATTATTTTCTAAGCCGAACATATATTAAATTATTGAGCCGAATAATTACAATAATAGGAAGGAAGGCTTACTGGATTGGTTACATCTTGCGTAGGAACTGCCTTCCAAAACACGTTATTGAAGGAAAGTTGGAAGGATATAAGTGACGGGAAGACGAGGAACGAGACGTAAGCAGTTACTGGATGAACTTAAGGAAAGGAGAAGACACTGGAAATTTAAAGAGGAAGCACTAGATCTCACTCTTTATAGAACTCGCTTTGGAAGAGGGTATGGACCTGTCGTAAGGCAGACTACGTAATGAATGAGCCAAATAGAAGGAAATTCAATAAATTATTGCGACTTTTTTAACGTTCGTAATTTGTATTAGGGGCGGCCTTTGCGATTACACGCCTCGGGCGCCAAACTAACCTAGCCACGCCACTGTCTGTAACTGAAATCAAACCTGTTCCCTTTGCGTGAGTAATTAACACTACGATGAGCTCTTCTCTTGTAATAAATAGACATTAAATGCACACGCGACTGTTCACTGTCAGGTGATACTTGACCCATTCAGATTTTCGAGAATTCGGAACCTTATGTTGAATGAATAAACTGTATTGATTTAGTGTACATTGTTGTTTTACGCACTACAATGAAGTTGAATGTTTATGTAACGTTTTAATATATGCTTAAGTTTGATTGTAATGGATCAGGGGTGGCCACAACGCGGCTCGCGCATGTCATTAGTGCGGCTCCCGCAAGACGCCTGTAAAAAATAATAATGAGGTAGTTTACATGCACGCGATGCTGACCGTGAACGGCGTTTCAAAAATATTTTCTGCAGAAAGGAGACTAACAGCTTAATAAACCAACCTATTATAGTAACAGAAATAAGAAACCACGAATAAAGAAAAAAATATTTTGTTGTATGAATGCATGGCCCTTGCCAAATTTTTATCCTAAAGTGCGGCTCCCGAAATTCATCCAGCTGTCCACCCCTGTAATAGAGCATTATATTAAAAGAATACGACATATCTGATTTCAGCGAACTCTTAAACACAGTTCCGCGCGGGAGGATGGCTGTGTTCGGTAAACCTCTGTTTATTGTTCATTAACCAAGTTAGAAAGTGGACGCACAGAATGCTTTTTGCTAAGTGTCTCGAAGACCGTCACACTTACCCTGGACATAAAATGTGTGCTCGTTCCTGTCTTATTACTGTTTCGCTCAGATAAATATTTGTATTTAGCCGGTTACGTTCGAGATGAGCGTAGAAACGCGCGTACGTAAAGTGGCCGTTAAAATTGTCCGATATAAATTAAAATTTAAACGCCTCGACAAGTTTTCATACAATTCCCCAATATCATACTTGATGAAAATATGTTAAGCGGTTCACGAAGTGTTACATGCGTGCAGACGGATCGACAGGCATTTTAAGAGGCCCTTCACAGGGATGCGAACACCTCTCTAAATCACCGTTATTTCGGAAGAACTTGCGGACTCCACTGTTGTTAAGGAAATAAGTGAGTAAATAAATACATAAGTAAAAATAAGTACGACAGTGACACGATGTTCCACCGAAACGTCGTGTTATTTTTACCGTTACGACGTGGTGCCAAGTTCTGATGGGCAGGGTCGCAGTTACGGAAGGCTAGTGGTGCGGCCTCCCTGGGCGACGTGAGTCCAGGGGGCGGCAGAATGAATATTTTAAATGAAAAATTTTAAATTTTCTGCACTCAACTAATTATAACTAACGTGTCAAATGCAAGGAAATTCAATAAATAATTGTGATTTCTTGAAAAGTCATAATTTTTGTTAGGGGCGGCCATTGTGGTTAATTGGCCCGGACACCAAAAAATCTAGCTGCGTCACTTCCGCTGGGTAACAGTCGTGTATCAGCATGTAGCTACGTATATTGGTAGCTTCTGAACTGCTTTGATTCTGTCATGCCTGCTTACACTCCGTTCTTTTTAGTTAGACATGACGCTCTGCGGGAGGTCTGGGCTCCATTCTCGGCCTGGAGGTCGGCTATTCTCGCTGAGGTTCTTGTCATTCCCCCTGTATAACTGCCGAGAAAGTACCTTAAAATAAGCCACGACTGCTTGCACGTTCTTCCCAGGTTCAACATCCACTCATACAACTGAGAAAGCATCGCGAAATGAACTGCAGCAACCTTCAGTGATTCTTCGCTAATGTCGTAAAATGCAAGGCATATTTATCGCATGGAAAGCCTGCATACGCCGGGACATTCCGTGAGAGCTGCTGTGCTCAGGACAACGATAAAAGAAACGTAGTGTACGTCACATGAGGTAAAGGTAAATTTGCCCCTGTGCACGTCGTGAAGGCGTAGGGGGAGTGGAGGTATAGCTCTACTTTCTTAACCTCGGCGCTAGGTGGAGGTGAGTGGTCAAATTAATGTGCCGGCCGCTTTACCTCTGGGAAGGAACCCCGGTATCCATCCATTAACTAGGAGGCTGGGTGGGACCCAGAGCTGGTCTAGACATTTTGGAGAAGAAAAAAAATCTCTTGCCTTTTCCGGATTTCGAACCCCGGACCGTCCAGCCCGACCACAGTGTCCTGGCTCCAGTGCACGTCACATACTACTGTGTAATGCGAACTCGACGTCTTTGTTGTAGACAGAAATACTTCCAGAGACAGTTTGGAAACATCTACAATAACATGAATTTTGGTTCTGTTTCAGAAATTAGCACGATCGACATTATGTGTTCAGATAAGGGATTATTAACCATGCATTTAGCGTGGTCGCCGATCCCAGTGGCCGTGCGGTCTAAGGCGTGGGTCTTCGGCCGCTCGCTTACTAGGATCGTGGGTTCGAATCCCACCGGGGGCATGGATGTCTGTCTCTTGTGAGTGTTGTGTGATGTCAGGTAGAGGTCTCTGCGACGAGCTGGTCCCTCGTCCAGAGGAGTCCTACCGACTGTGGTGTGTCTCAAAAGCCATACAAAAAAAAAGCGTGGTCTCCATTCACATGATCTCCACAGAGCTACCGACCATGTTTAATGAACATTCGGCTGACAGAAGTAGACTGGTTAATTCTTTAGCTATCTGACGATATATTTGCGACATATTATCTGGAAGGACTGATGAAAACCACGAAACCCCAAAGTCAGATTATCTGGTCTCCCGAGTTCGAATCCTGCACCTCCCGAATACGAAGGCACACTAGCCACTTACGTTGAGCTTAGCTTAAGAGATGTTGCAGTTGATACAACGTTGTCATTTAACATATAAGCCACCCATCCAGCGAGACAGACTTCAAAGCATTGTAGGATGTTCTTGTCACAAGAGGCGTTGCTCAGCAATGTCGCTTTGGTAAATGTTGCAGCTAAAGAGCAGAAGACAAATTGTGATCTTGACATTACATTACGTAGGCGTGCTCAGTGGACCCATTCACGGACCTGCTTGTCGTTTTGCATGTTTTGTTTGTGACGTCACGAGAGGAATGATTGCTTAAGGGCTCTGATCTCACAAGCTATTTCGGTTCTGCACGTCAATTTGGCGTTCGCACGGTAGTGACGTAATCGAGTTAAACGAATACAGTCCACAAATTAAATTAAGATCGTAATCGCGTCTCTCTCTCGTTTGTTCACGACAGATTTCAACCAGACGATGTTGTCCGAGTACATTGTGAAGTACAGTCTTTCAAACATCTCATTCTGAAGATACAAGCATTCTGGAATATAACGTCGTGTCGATTGGTAGTTACTGACGTTTCGGAAAAGCTTGCTGCCCTCATCGTCAAGGTTGTTAAAATCACCCCGAGTATGGCGGCAGAAATATACTCCGAAATGTCGGTAATTACTTACCAATCGACACGCCGTCATATGCCAGGAGACTTGAATCTTCATCATGACCGATGACCTCAAATCTCGCATATCTCATTCTGACACCCACATTATCAGGAATAAGTCAATTTTGTGGGTTTCCTAATATTACGTATGTGAAGTCAATTTAAAACGAATTGTCTTTCGTCTCATTTTCTTTCCTCTTCTCCCTTTTCTCCATTTTATCCCACTTCATCGTCATCTTCCTGATTATTCTGATACAGAAGTTGGTGCGAATCCCCTGCGGACTTGGATTCACTGTTACGTCGTTTCACATGAGGTAAATACTGACTTATCTGTAACCATTAGGCCATGCGCAGAGTCGTTTACTTCCATGAGTTAAGCCGGGTATTTGACTTGCATACAATTGGCAGGCGTCAAGCTAAGAATCGTGCAGTTTCTGTAAAGTTTTTTCTTATTGGTTCGTAGTGGTCATTGATTTTTAAGTTCCTGACGACGGCACTTTAAATTAAAGTTCAATAAGTTAAATAACATTACACGTTTTTAAAGGTGATGAGGGATGTGAAATAGAAAAGGATTACCGATGCTGCCGTGAGCCACTTAGAAGTATAGCTGGCGGACCTTTCCTGATATAACCCCGCCACTGTGTTGCCGTACGAGAGGAGCTTAGGTTAGACGTTAGGCTAGTCTCTCTGTGTCATACGTATTTTCACTGTCTCGTTACGAGATGGGTTTGGGTTAGACGTCAGGCTCGTCTCTGTCTGTTACAACATGCCCCTTTGTAGCCACAACAGGAGTGGTGGGGTTATAAGAGGAAAGATCCTGGCTTTCATTTGGTTGGAGGACAGTATCAATGAGGACAGCCGGTTCTGTGGCCGAGATATGAGCTGGGTATTTCCAAAATAACAGACACGTTACACTGTGCTGATCTGCACGGTTGCTTCTGCGGTTTTTATAGGCATAGTGACAATAAAGATATGCTGGGCATGTAACTTGGATAGAGAAGAAACAGAAACAAGTACATGAATGGGCGGGGAAAGAATCTGGAGATGTCCAGTTGGAAGATCGCGACGAAAATGGAAGAAGAATATTAAAATAAGCTCATGAAATTAGTTCCTGTTAATGTGAATTGTGTTAAACTGCCTCGTTATCGGTTGTATTAGCGTGCTTTTTTGGTAACGGTGTTTAACATTCGGATTCTGCTACTGCAGTCGGCAACCTCACTCTGTTATAGTCCAAGTGTGGGTGTATTTGTGGCGCAATAATTCATTGTTTCTTTTATGCAATTTCCATGTCTCAGTTATTGCCAGTACAAGAATACTTGGGTTGTGGGTTCGAGTACCGTGAGGGGAATGAATGAATGTTCAGTTTCCGTGCTTTGACCTGCAGTGGCGGGTTGACCGTTCGTGAAACAGAGAAGAATGAGACTTAAGTACACGCAATAGGAGACCAAGTAGTGGCGAAAGGAGGAGAAGGAGAAGAAGAAGATGACGAAGGAAGACACGGGGGGGGGGGGGGGGGGAAGGAGGGAATGGAGAAGAAACAGTAGATGTAGGTAAAAGTAAAGTTCACTCTATAACCTGCCATGGGCACAGAGGGGAGTAGATATATAGTTATACTGTTTCTTTAACCTCGGCGCTGGATGGGGTGGGTGGTTAACGCCATGCCTCGGCTGCTTTACCCCCGGCAATAACCCGGTATCTATTGTATAGGAGGCTGGGTGGGCCCCAGAGCCGGTCTGGACGGGTATGGAAAGTTTTCCCTTACCGGGATTCGATCCCCGGACTGTCCAGCCCGTAGCGAGTCGCTATACCGACTACGGTATCGGTAGATGTAGGTGCAGGAGTATAAGTACAAAGGTAATTCAAATGAAAACCGGAAAATTGTATAAAATTCATACTGTGAAACAGCAAAGACAAGCAGTAAACAGTGAAAGATACAGTGATACGCTTCGGCATCAGCTTACGCCAGCAATTAGCAGAAAACGCCGCGGTTTGCTGTATTCTGGCATGTGTCTGCAAAATGACAACGCCCGACCTCATACAGCCCACCATACTGTGAAACAGATTCAGGATTTAAATTTGGAGGTGTTACCCCATCCGCCATATTCACCAGATTTGGTACGCAGCGATTTTCACCTCTTTTGTCCTCTAAGGGACGCTCTACGTGGACGTCACTTCAGACCGGATGAGGAGGTAAAGGAGGCGTTGCATGCGTGGCTGGCACACCAACCAAAAGACTTCTTCTCCGAGGAATTTACGCATTAGTGGAACGTTGGAGGAAGGTGCGTAGAACCTGGTGGGGACTACACTGAAGATTGATGTCATTCTACGAATACTGTGTCCATTTTTCAATAAATCACATAATTTTTCCTGTTTTCATTTGAATGAACCTTGTATTAAGAGGAGGAAAAGCAGCGGTAAAAGGAGAAAAAGAAAGAACAAGTAAATGTTGGAGAATGTTCTGTCTCAGAAGTGTGGAGTCTTAACAAACAAGTAACGTGCAAGAAGAATAGTTTGAGTGGTGGATTGTGGGTACAGACAGGTAGGTAACATGCAAGCCACCTGCATCCTGAACGATTAAAGAAACATGAGCTTCACAATAAACAAATTCCAAGGCCGATTAAAAAATGCATCAACGTGACGCAGATGAAAAGAATCAATTGAAAGTTTGGTACAAACCCGCAGGCATCACAAATGTTGTTAAACGGTGTAAGCACCATTGCTGCTTTGATGTGTGTAAACGTTCTGCTATTCTGTTCTTTGCTACAGAAAGCGATTACGTAACACCGTCTACACAACTGTTTCGTTTTGGTGTCACACTACTCCATTAGTAAACACATGCATAGGCCGTGCCATGGCTCAGGCGGTTAGACGCCGGCCTCCCACCGCGGAGGCCAGGGTTCGGTCCCGGGCCAGTCCATGTGGGATCTGTGGTGGACAAAATGGCACTGGGACAGGTTTGTCCCCGAGTACTTCGGTTTTCCCCTGTCAATTTCATTCCACCGGTGCTCCGTTACTTGGAAAAATGAAAAAAACTAATCATCATTCTTATAAGTTTTAATAAAACTTCATCATCATTCTCTTCATCTTCATCACAGGGTTGCACAATAAGCCTTAAGGATGCGGTGCGTCTGTAGCATCTGCTGCGGGGCCTTTCACCACAATAAAAATACATGTATGAGCAATGTAGTTTGTGTCATTATCATCATCATCCGTCACAAGTTAGGCCTTAATAGACCTGTTTTGGCCTCGTCTAATAGTCTCTTCAAAGGTCTTCCAAGTCGTCTTCGTCAATTTGGTCTATAATTAATCACAATTTTTGGCATCCTGCTGTATGTAGTGTGTGTAACTCACGTACAAAGTTATAAAAGCCTAATAGTTATGGGACGGTAGGGCTATGGCAATTTTCTGTTAACGGCTGGGTTCTTACGCAGTTCGGTGTGAGCTTCAAGTGAGGTAGCGTTCATATCCGACTGTGGTGCTTTGGCCCATTTTCGGGCCATGACCTCCCCGTTGTCATGGTTTCGAGATATCTGAGTTTCGACGAGGTCAGGATGGGAGCCCCACACCCAACCCTCAGCGTGGAGGGCCAGGGCATCTGTCTTTGTCCGGCAACTCGCACAAAACCTGCCAGGTATGGGTGGCTGTACCAATAGCTAGACCTCCGGCATAGCTTTCGCAGATAAAATACGCTGACGTATGGATTGGTTTGATGTTTGTGTGGTGCGCGCGCGCACGCACGTGTGCAAATAACACAAAATCAATTCGGCAAAATTATATGTTCATATTTTTTCCCTCTGATATTAGCCTTAATACCAGTTTTTTTTTTTCAAAATGAACTCATAACATACTTTAATAGAATATTAATTTCATTATGATTTGGCCTGTGTCCAAAACTGAATTTAGAGTTTTTCGTATTGGCCCTCTTGCGTAAGAGAAATAAAATGTTGGTACCAAAGTAAACTATTGATAATGGACTGAACAAGGAAGTTATCTGCTACTGTCAGGAAGGAGTTTCCGATTTTCATATTTAATGTTATCGTCCATTTCGTTGATTTCCGACGAAAAATAGATTGTGCACACGAACATACTTATGATACAGTAAGATTATAAAAAAAAAATGCGCGAGTACGATGAAGAGGAATATACACCAAGAAGCGCAACGAAGAAGGGCGATGGGATTGCAGATCTCTAACCGAAAGACGTGTGATGATCTAAAGCGGAAAACAAACCCAATCCTTAGCAAGTAAAGGGCGAATGTTTACAATAACTCACTAAGGTGGTAATAAACAGTACAAGAAAATATCACGCCTACTATATAAATAATTGTGTGATGATATTGCAACTTACGAGTATCTCTGCAATCTACGCGCATACTACTCTGGTGTTACAAAAAAGTACGGAACGTGAAACGGAGCGTGTTACTGCCCCTTTGATACAAAATGACTACAAAGTCGGCCATGGGAGTGACAGGAACTCTCTAAAAGTTGGCATAAAGCAATGCCGAGTAGTGCAGTATGCAATCGCGATGTTGAAATAATCTCATTTAGTAACAAGGACTCAGGCGGTTAGCCGCCGGCCTCTCACCGCGGAGGCCCTTGTTCAATCCCGTTTCAGTGTATGTGGAATTTGTGGTGGACAAGGGCACTGGGAACTGTTTTTCTCGTAGTACTGCGGGCTTCCCTGTCAGAATCATTCTAGCAATGTTCTGTACTCCTGTTTCATTCATATGTCACCGACGCTATATAATCTTGGCAATTGCCAGCGACGTTAAGTAACACACTCTAACCAGGACGCTAAGATGTGACACTAGTAGACACTTCAGTAATAAAGAATGGGAATTAAAAAAAAATGAAGTTAATGATCTTGAAATAGACAGTAAGAACACGACTATTAAAGATATGCGTAGATGCATAAGCGAATTTAAGAAGGGTTACCAACCTAGAACTGAGTTGGGAAAGAACGAGAAGGGCGGTGTTCTTGCAGATACCCGCAGTAAGCTATTTTAAGCAGGTGGAAGAATTACTTCTTTCAGTTATTTGATATACATGGGGCTAATGCTGTTAGGCAAACTGAAGTAACGTAACAGCTGAGCCGCTAGTACTTGAATCTGGTGCGTTTGAGGTTGAGATGGCAGTTGAAGGGTTACAAAGATTATAAATGACCAGGTAATGATTCATTCCAGCAGAACTTATTCAATGAGGAGGTAAAATAGTACTTAGAATAAGGAAGAATTAGTCTCTCATTGTACCTGTTTATAAGAAGGGCGATAAAACGTACCGGTAATTATCGAGGCATATCACTGTTACCAACTGCGTGCACAATTTTATCCAACATTCTTATGTCACAGTTAACTACATAATTAGACGAAATTCTTGGGGATCGTTATTTTGGATTTTCGACGTAATAGATCAACCACTGCCCAGGTATTCTGCTCTCGACGTCCAATACTTGAGAAAAATGCGAACACAGTAGGACAGTTCATCAGCTGTTTATAGACTTCAAGACAACCTGTGATTCAGTTATAAGGGGGGTTTTGTGTAATCTCACTGACTGGTGTATACCCATGAAACTAGTTAGGTTCATCAAGATGTTTTTGAAGTGACCTATAGGAAAGTCAGAAAGGCACTGAATAGGAGGCTAGGTGGGGTCCAGAGCCTGTTTGCGCGCTTTGGAGAAGATCCGGGAATCGAACCATGACTGATGGGCAGTCCAACCCATAAGCTACTCAGTATAGCTATGGACTGCCCCTCTAAATTAGTTTGTTTCTGTTTGGGAAGCAAAGTAAGCTAAAATTGGCCTGTGAACTTGTGTGCTTTTTCATTTGAGGCGCCTACCGCCCTCGCAGGTGATCATGTTGTGTAAGGTCACGACTGTTAAAGGTCTCTCCAAAAATAGTGCATGTACCCTAGAATCGTGACAGAACGATCACTGATGCCTAACTGTGTAAAGAGTGATTCAGTATCCCACTCAGACACCGCAGAAAGCGTCTAGAAAAACTTCAGCCCGTCCCTGATGGTGGTTGATTAATGGGCCGACGCCACTGCGTTGCTTATTGCCGACAATGAGCACATTAACACATCAACCTCATTTACATTTATTCATGTTTTATGCAGTGATGCTGTCAGCAGTTTTATGCAGTGATGCTGTCAGCAATTTTATCTGAGGTATTATGCCGACTGTTGCACGGATTGGCTGAGGAAAACCACGGGAAACCTCAGTGAAGGTAGTCGGCCACGGGAAAAAGATTTGAACCCGTGGTTGTCCTGAGCACAAAGCAGGACTGCTGCCCATTCGACCGCGATGATAAGTTTAAGTGCGTCGAAAACGAATTAAAAACAAACGACTAAAATTTTGAAACAAGCAGGCTTATGAGATGGCCTCCTGTCTGTGTTTGTTCCTGCAGTTCGACTATTGAACCTGTGGTCCACAGGTTCAATAGTCGACTTAACGAAACACAATGAGGTATGAAAGATATTACATTAGAGGACACTCCGACGCCGTGCTTTATAATTTCTTACAGCCGGTGAAAATAGTACGGGGGACGCGCAAACTTGTGAGGCTGGAGCGACAATTACTTGCGGATCGTAAGACAATAATGTATGGCAGTATACACTGGAGAAATATGCAACTTTCATCACGGTAATATTTTTGTTGAAAATAAAATATGTAACAGCGTGGCGACCGTGCAGAAATTGTATTTAGGTTTAGGTTTAATGGTAATAACTAAAGAACTATTTCAGGTGGGTGTGAGATTTGGTATGGAAGTAGATCATAAGTATACTTGCACGTTACGTATGAAATATTGTTTGTAAGTAAAAAATTGCGTATTTGGCGAACATGCGAAACACTGAGATTACATCCGACAAACTGAAAGTATGCAGAATATACTTAGGTAGAGAAAGTTCTTCACATAAATAAAATGGATCAATAATAATAATAATTAATAATAATAATAAAGTCGCGAAGGTTTTAAAATATAAGACCTCACAGCAGAAATACAGCGTATGTGGAATGTAAAATCAAAAGTGATTCCAGTAATAACAGGGGCAACTGCAGCCATCCCAAAATCATTCAGAAAATACCTGATCAACATACCTGGAAAGCACGACATCAAGAACTACAGACGACAGTCATATTGGGCACTGTGCACGTACTTAGGAAAGTGCTAATTGTGAAAGTACAAAACGTTTGTCATGGGAAATAACAGTACGTGTACCGTAAATTGTAACCACAGAACAGCTGCAACATTATGTACCACAGAAACATGGTTTGTTTAAGGTATATAAATGTAAGCACCCTGCAAAAAGGCGATTATAATAATAATATAATAATATAATAATAATAATAACATAATATATGTAGGGCTACAAATTAATGTAATTAGGCTTTATGAGTCCTGCTTGGACCTCCTTGTTAGAATATGTTTCGTTTCTAGTTTCAGAGTGGTTACATTTATTGATGTCGGTTCTACTTTTATGTGTTTTTATTGATGCGTTTGCGGCCTAATCAAGTTTGCCATTCACTCCCTGATGAGGGGCCATATCAAAAAATTAACAAAACTGACTACTGGTTGATGGCATCCTAGATCATCACATACATCCCGATTAGGCATTATAATGGAAGTACATATGCCGCTCATAATATTAAAATGAATAGATGCCTGAGACTTCAGCCCTGATACTAATCTAAGCCAGATAAAGCGGTCCACACCCTCACGCCCTGTATCAAGAATCATGCTGCCTGAGGACAACGCTACACACAGTGAAGTCAGAGATATTGGAGGCTGCTGTAGGTACGTGAGAGAGCTATAGACCTATCAAAGAACCACACAGAGCGTTGGGGGAGGGAGAAAGGTAACAACGAGCAAATGGTTAGACATCAGTTGACCTTCGTGCTACTGACCTACATATGTCTCAAAATGCCACGAGCCGCCTACATAATGCCGACACAAGTAACATGCTGGGGTTGTCTACCCTTCTGAAGGCCATGCTTATCCGATCGTAAATCCGAATAAAACGAAAAACTAAAAGCAATTTTGAACACCATGAAGAGGTCGTCCGTCTGTCCTTCTGTTCGAGATTGTTATTCAAGTGCGCGTAACTTTGGTACCTTAACATATTCTCCACAAATGAAAGCATTGTTTACTGACAAGCTATTTGTATAGAACGACTTAACATTACGGATCTGTTGCCTCGAATGTCGAATGTTTCACTTTCCGAACGTCTCCACGGACTCAGACTAACTTTAATATCATTCCAGAAGTTACAGGCGTTAGTAACATTTCAAATTGAACTGTATTTTATTTAACGACGATGTCGTTTTTCAAGATTATATAGCGTCAATGGTAGATAAATGAAGCACGGGTATGGAGCAAGGGGAAGACTGAAGTACTCGGAGAAAAACCTGCCACAGCGCCACGTTGTCCACCATAAATCCCACAGAGACCGGCCTGGCATCGAACTCGACCCTCCGCGGTGACAGGCTGGCGACGAACTGGATTTCAAATTGATCAGTACCGGTTTATTACGAAGACGAGTTCATGGTACATATTTCAGTAAGAAAGCTGGAAAGATGGGAAAAAGGGAAGGAAGGAATGAAGGAAACAAGAAGAAAGAAGTAATATTGATACAAATTGTAGATGAATCTATCAGCAAAACTTGTGTTGTTGTTTGAGTCATAGACACGACAATCCTCGTGGGCCTAACTAGTTGGTTCAAGAGTAGGTAACGATTTTGACTTTGTATGCTGGAATTTCCCGGATCATATCTGGGCCGGAACACCGAGTATGCTAACGTAAGTTTTCTGTGGTTTTCCTCACCGTCCCTGGAAAGCGAAAGGACAGTACCTCAAAGTAGGCCATGTCCGCTGCCTTTCACATCCCTGCACATTCATTCTCTTCGTATTCGACGTGTAGGTTGTGAAAAACTTCATTTCGGTTGCTTACTTTCGTGGTTTTGTGACGTTGTAAATTGTTTGATGAACGCTCTGCATGTTAGCCTAACTGCTAGTGCATTTTGAAGTTTTTGTAAGCACAAGGTGAAATATCCAAATCATGTTAGCGTATTAACGCACTTTCGTTTCCACGTGACATTCTGACCTTCCCGTTAAGGCCACGGCATTAGATTGGGGGTAGTGTTCGCGATCAATACATCATTTCTCTTCAAATGCCTAATCGTTAACGAGCTTTATAACAAGGTTCTTAGTTTAAATGTCACACCGCGCTCTTGCTGTTCCTTAAATGCAAAGACCATACTGACGACACAGACAAACCAAAATTAAATTTGACCGGCGTGATATAGACTTCTGATACGCGATTTAATCGAAATCCGAAGACCATACGATTATTCGTTCATTTTTTGCAGTTGGAGTAAATAACGCGTCCAAATTACTTGGGGGTTAAAACACAAATATTTTCATTCAAATGTGGCTGGTAGTGGTACTTACCACAACTCCTAACTGCTGAGGTAAAGATAAAGTTATCCCTGTCCACGCCATGAAGGGGGAGTAGAGACATAGCTCCACTTATTATTAACCTCGGCACTAGATGGAGATGAGTGGTAAAATTCACGTCCCGGCCGCTTTACCCCCGGTAAAGGACTCCGGTTTTCGAAAAAAGAGAGGTTTCTTACCTCTGCCGGGATTTTTTTTTCTTTGATCCATTTTTGTACTTCTAAATCCTTTGTCCTTCATGTCACTTATGTTCCATACTACTGTCCTTATACACAACACAAACATCCATGCCCCCCATCGGGATTCGATCCCCGAACCGTCCAGCCTGAAGCGAGTGACTATACCGAATACGCTATTCCGGCCTCCGCGAACCCCAGATCATCCAGCCCGTAACCTACTCGCTATACCGACTACGCCACTGCGACTTCCCAAACTAGGCATGCATGGCGTTCGCGTACTTTCTTTCTGTTAATGCATAACAGCTAATAAAAACTAATACTGTTTCAGGTTTATGCAGAGGAAGCTGCATCAGAAGACGGTGATCATGACGAGGACGACTGTGCTGGCGATGACTATGACGTCGACTACTCAGAGGAAAGGGCACCTAGCAGACTGACACACGGCAAGAAACAGCACGTGGACAAAACTACAGAAGAGAGAGTGAAACACAGCCACGATAAAATGAGGCACCAGGCAGATCTGTCAGCCGGATCAGTCGGTATAATACGGTTTCCTTCTCTACGGAATTAATCCCGATTCATTGACCTTGCCGAGGTCTCAGAACACATCATATGGGCCAAAGATAAACTAAGCATAGCATATTTTATGTTGTATGTACCGTGCATTTTTCCGTAAGTCTAAATCAACCAACAAATGCCCAAGATTATTGGCATGTATAAGATGTATTTGTAACCCCTACATATGTTTCGGCAAATGAATTGCCATCTTCAGGGGGTATTTATCAGGTAACTACAAGTGCTTTTAGCATCGAAGTATACAATATGTGGTTTCACAGTAAAAGTTTTTTACGCATGTCACAATGCAAGATGTATAGATGCACAAGATTATAAGTTAAAGGCATAGTGTATTATTGATTTTAACTTATAATCTTGTGCGTCTATACATATTGCATTGTGACATGCGTAAAAAACTTTTACTGTGAAACCACATATTGTATACTTCGATGCAGAAAGCACTTGTACTTACCTGACAAATGTACCCTGAAGATGGCAATTCATTTGCTGAAACATATTTAGGGGTTACAACTACATCTTATACATGCCAATAATCTTGCACATTTGTTGGTTGATTTAGACTTAAGCACAGCATACTAAATGACCCGCAATTATGTCATTGATTAAGATTAATTGAAGACCCAATGTAACTACCAGTTCAAACTCCACCTTTAATTAAGCCAATACCAATGACCTTGCTGAGGTCTGTGAACACAGTAGTGTAATAAATTACGGGATTGCCGATAAAGACTAATTGAAATCATCCTGCAACTGAAATCGTACTCCCTTCGCTTAGCACTACCATAAATAATCCACGGCAAATGATAGCCCACACATGCACGCAAGCATGCATACATACGTACTGCTAAAATTGTTAAGCTGTGTTTCTAACCTGCAGACATGCACATGTCACTGACGTACGTATGAAGCACAATCTGACCAGCTCCTTCAGTATCCAGGTGAATAGGCTTCCAGCGCGCGAACTTGTCGCTTAATCCATACCATCTTGGGTTAGATCCAGTAACATGAGATCTGAAACCAACAGGTACTCTGCTTGTAGTAGTTTCTTATACCGAAATCTTCTTTTTCACTTTTCGAAGATTAAACCTTCTGATCTCAGACTCAGAATTCCTTCGGTAACGTTCAGTTGTTTATCTGGTAAGGTACAAGTGCTGACACCTAGTGGCAGAGCTGCGTTAAAGGGTTACTTCAAACCTGAGAGCCAAGAACACACCGCGGCCGGCTTTCCTGTCCTGCATATCGTGTTTATATCCGTCAGGTTTGACCTTCAGGCCTGTAGGATGCATCGAACAGGGCATCGTCCCGGTGCACGTACACAGAAAAACACGAATATCCACAGGCGCACACCCAAAGGGCAGGGGGGGGGGGGGGCAGCCCTCTCTTCAAAATCGAAATTAAAAAAAAACACAATTTCTCTTAGACACGATGATATCAGACGTTTTACTTGATTTACCCTTCAGCCGAAATCAGCCACTGAAATCGGCTGAAGACAAGTACATTGGAATTTTGAAAAATAAAATAAAAAGCTTAGGAAGTATTAGATGAACATAAAAGACCAAGAAGATTAGACCTTGCGATTTAAATTATATGAATGAGTCATGGAACAATATATGTATATAAATTATATATAGTCTCAGGTTCAGCCCCCTCCCGCCAAAATTAAAAATTTGGGTGCGCGCCTGAATATCCAGGCCTCAAGTGGGATTCTATTAGACCTTGGTACCAAAATTATTTTTTATTTTATTATTAAATTATTTTTACCTGTTTCTATCCAGCCAGCAGTGTAGTATTTAACCCCATTTCTAATATCAAAGATCCTTCACTGAACATTACCTGGTTCCATCAGCCTTTATGAAGTACTTCCCTTAGATACGTATTAAAGTTATAATCCCAGCTGTTTTCTTTGGTCTTGCAAGTGACCATTTCCCAAGAAGTTTCGCCACAAACTTTCTGTATGCATTTCTTGTTATTTCCATCCTCGCTACACTATCGACCCATCGTAGCCTCTTGGATATCCCTACCGTAACGCTCAGTAGCGTATGCCTTTGTCTCCCATCTGGCCTCTTACCATGAACTTCCTTCAATAAGGTTTTGTGGCCATATCTTAAGCCCATGCATACGGCACTTCTTGGCCTATCTCAGACAAAGGTTTACATACCTCCTACAAGGATAATATTAAAGTTAGTAAGATAAAAAATGTCATACATACTACATTCCTTGGCCTATCTCAGTCTTCTTGATTTATTCACAGAGCTGCCGAAAGCGGGCTCGGGTCCCGGTGAAAAAATGTCGTCGGTCCCTCTATCAAGGGCTGACCGGCAAGGGGAAAAGTAAGGAAACAAATCAGACAGCGTCGTATGCAAGATGGGCGATGGCCGCGAGTGCCGTCAACACTACAAATTGCTCCCTAATTACATCTGACACTACCGAGAAAGAAAGAAACATATCAAACATAGTGGGGCCCCGGTAATTTGTACCGGCTTCCGCCCCTCTCGTCGGCACTGTTTATTCAGCCAAGCATTATTTGGTGAAATGTACTGAGAACAGCTACTACAAAATTTCCATCATTACCAACTAAAATGCCTGTCGTGTCTTAGGCCTAAATGTTTTTTTAGAATTTTATTTTCAATCTTGGTTCTGTTCCTCACAGCTCTGGACAGTGCTCCCACATTAAGTCGTACACATTTATAACTTTATATAATTTCAAACAGAAGACGAGATAAATTTGTCAGCTGTTCAATGGATGTGAAACGTAGTCTCTTACTTTGAGCGAAGAATATAAATATACGCGTTTGAAAACAAAGTACCTGGAAAAATATTATACCTAAGAAGGGAAAAGTAAATGAACAACATTGGGCATTACATAACGAGGAATTTCGTGATATATATAGGTCGCGTGTTATTGGTATAGCGGTCAGGTCATGCGTCAATGCAACCGCACGACCAGGCAGTCCTAACGGGACTATTGTATCACTTTCTCGAGGCGACATGCGCAAAACCGCAGTTTTGAGACTTCTCGATGAGCGGTGAAACCCGCTTATTGGCCTGGGAGATACATGTTTCGTGGGCCGGGATGGCTGAGTCGTTACAGCAATTAGGTAACGGGCTGGGCGTTCTAGAAATTGCGGTTCGATTCGTGGCTGGGACAAGAGATTTGTCTCTTCTCAAAAGCGGCCAGACCGGCTGTGTTGCCCATCCAGCCTCCTATTCACTGCGTACTGGGGGCTCTTTCCCCGCGGGTATAGTGGCTGGGTCTTGAGGCTGACCCCTCACGTTCATAATGCCGAAGTTGAGAATGAGTGGAGCTATACCTCCACTCTCCCATCTGCCTTCATGGCGTGTTAGGAACCTTACCTACAAAGTTTTGCTGTGGTCGTCTGAACTGTATCAGATGGACTCTGGTAGGCGATGGTTTGAATCTCGTAGTTTGATAAGTTTGGGACATTACTGTACTCTCTGTTCTGTGGAACTCATATAGTGTTGATCTTTCTATAGAAAGATCCAAGCGGGAGATCCAGTCTTCAGTGTTGCCGGTCATTTCAGAGAGTTATGATGTGGATTACAAACACAACAACACAAATAGTGAGGGGCTGAGGCTCTATGAGTCTCTTGTGTCCAGTGGTGGCAAGAATGAGCCGAAGGACACTTCTCTGGACTGGAGCAGTACAGAGAATCCCATCAAAAACTATCACAGGTAAATATTATATTATTTTCACCGTGCATTTTTCTATAATGTTTTGCAAACCAACTAAATGCACATTCAATGTCACTATTTATTATAGTTAACAACTACCCCTACATATGCTTCAGTCCTTTACGGACCATCATCAGGGGGCCTTTCTAACAAACTACACTTATTATACATCCATAAGTTCAGGCACTGTCATCTGTAGTCAGTTCACTTTTAGTTATGTTATAATAACCTTTTAAAAATTGGATATGTTTAAAATTGTAGGATATGAAACACTGTATAAAATCTTAAAACGTTAAAAATTTAAAAAGTTTGTAGTGGCTGCATATACGTTGTTATATAGCATCACTGTTGTACTAACTACGCACTTTACACTGTAAAGTGCGTAGTTATAACATAACTAAAAGTGAACTGACTACAGACGACAGTGCCTGAACTTATGGATGTATAATAAGTGTATTTTGTTAGAAAGGCCCCCTGATGATGGTCCGTAAAGGACTGAAACATATGTAGGGGTAGTTGTTCACTATAATAAATAGTGATATTGAATGTGCATTTAGTTGGTTTGCAAGACATATCACAGGTAAGTTACTATCTCAACATTCTGAAGATGCATTTATTAATTCCAGAGCTCCAAACTACAGTCTGCCACAGCTGCTGTGAAGGATAAATTCAGAAACCATTACACACTTACTGTCATTGTTTCATCCACTTTCCACGATACCAAAGACTGAAATAGTATGACCTGGATTTGTATAAAGTTAAACATAATCTCTTTCTCTGAAGTTTGAACATAAATGGCAAATATATATGAAGGAGAATATTTTAATTCAGGAGAATGTTTTCAAAATGTATTTTTCATGGAGCCATAGACTATTGAATTGTAAAAGGTAAACCCATCCCATTACAGGCCTGGACAGGCCCTTAGGGCTGCAGGAGGTTGAGGCTCCCAGATTTCCAGACAATTGGCACATGAAGGTGGTAAGGTTGTCAACCATATGCATGGGCCGCCTTTACACCCCAGGAGATATCCCTGGTACTCATTTCTGTTAGAGGCTGAGTCAACCCCAGGGCCATAGTGTGGCCGGAAGGATTAAGTCAATGAAAAATCCCAATGACCCCATTCAGAATCGAACCCGCAAGCTTCTGGCTTGTAGCGCAGTGCCTCAACCACCTGTACCACCGCGTACCCCACTAATGAAATGTGTATACTAAAACTTAATGTGAAGCCAAGGCTCATAGTGGACTGTAGCGATACTGATGACAACGATACTAAAAATTAACGCGTGTTTATATTAATCTAAAATCAGTGGAAGGCCTAACTGAACATGTCAATGAACTGAATTAATTGTTTTGGGGGGAAGGTTCATTGTGACTTATTTGGTATGCAAAAAACCACAATTTTGATAATTTCTTTGGGATTTCTTTTATGACCCATTATTCTACGTGTGTTGTGTAGATACAGTTGACTAGTGATAGTTTCCATTTGTTGTCAGTGTATCGTACAATTAAAGGAACTTCTTTCTATTAAGGACACAAAATTATTTACCAAGAAATCTGTAAACTAAAAACCTGTTACTAGAGATGGATCCCCTAGAAACTCAGGGGCTCTACAGAGCATAGTCTGGGAACCACACAGTGAGATACAAAGTAACAAATTAAAGTTGGATAATGTATACAAATAGGGATATAAAAACTTATGAAACACATATAGTATTGCAAGGGTAGTTAAATGGAGGATGGGCTGAAAATGTAGCTCAGATGAGTAAATAGGAAAAACATATAGAATTCTGGGTGGTTACATGGAAAGCCAAGATGTTAAAAACGTGTTATAATCGATTTTATGGGAATTCATTGTATGTAATGTGAACAAAACTGAGTTTATGCAAATGCAAATTCATTAGTTGACTTTGATATTAGCAGCATTTAAATTTATGGTTATACATACAGAGAATTAATCTGTTAGTCATACTGACAGTGATATGATATTCTGGGTTATGAGTAAGACATTGATAGTCTGTGAATTGCACCAATAAGCATTTCTCATAATACATTGTGAGATGGGGACAGCAAAATTGAGAGGTGTAACACTGCATTATATGCAGGTAGGAAAGAAAGAAAGAAAAAATAAACCTTCACCAGATCCACCCAGGCCTTCAACACTTCACTATTCCCACATCTGATAGTACATGTGTTGTTTCTGTGCTATGACTGATCTAAAGATTGCTTTCATGAGGAATGTTTGATATGTTTTGTCTGATTTCAATATAAAATTGTCTGTGTCCTCACTTGAAGTTTTAAGCAGAGGCTGATGTTTAGAAAACTTAGTATGAATGTTATGCTAATGGGAATTAGTCTGCTATCATAATTCATAACACTTTTCTTTCGACCCTTTCAGAACAAGTTCAAACATATTCCATGCATGCTGAAAATGCCATTTAGTTCTCATAGAACTTGCAGCTATTAAGGTAATATGGCTCATGAAACAGCAATTTGTTGTAACCCACACAATTCATCAAACTGAGATTCCTGCATTACTAGACAGTTGAGTAAAAACATAACATGCTTAAATTTTGGTGTATTGAGGAGCTGTCAAGTTTTTTCTGTCTCCTGTAAAATTGTGTGTTGGTGGGTTATGACAAATTGCTGTTTCATGAGTGATAATGTTATTTACACTGGTGTAAGATATTCATCTATGAAGGACAAGGTAATAATATGAAGTCTAAAATGGCAGGAATGTCCTACAGAATCATAAAATTTCCTGTTAGCAATTTCAACATGACAGCAGTATGAGCAAGCGCTAGTAAACTTCATTAAAATTATGTACAGAGTGAGTCCGCTCTGGACACCCAAGTCACAGCAAAAGAAATACGTAGGAAGCAGTCCACAATACAGTGATGCACCTGTCTACCGAAGGCATCGTGACCGGTCTCAGCAAACAACTACGAGTGCACCAGCACCAATCATCTCACGAGTATCACGGGTCATGCAGACAGACTCCAGTGACTCGCTGCTGCATCAGCCGCCACCACCTGCACCACTTACCATGCACCCCCAACACCATAAACTGCCTGATGGAGAGAGAGTGGTCAGAGTATACCAGGTGTGTGCCAGTAGCTGTAGTAGTATTTAATTAATTTTGGAACTTGGAGCCCCTCAGCTACACATGACCCTACTTCTTCACATACATATAAAGCTTTTGCTTTTAACAATCATACAACAAACATGAATACAGTCTGTGGACAAAGCGCAAGTCTTTTTAATGTTAAAACAGGTGGTACATGTAAGTTACTACTGTGCTTGTACGGACTGAGTAAAATTATGAAAACCCTTCATCAGGGGCAAAGATTGAGACCCAGAACTGAACACAGAGCATGAGTGTTAACCATTTGACTACAGTGTCCAATGCATGGTATGAAGACCAAAGGAATTATTCAGGTCACATAGTAGTTACTGATCAAGTGAATGACGATTGATGAGGCAGAAGGGACATGCTAAGTCCAGTAAGTATGTAATTCTGTGTGATAAAACTAACATTAAAGAAAACTGAGCAGGCTAGTCTTAGTAGTAACTCTGTGCACTTGTATATACAGAGTGTATCAGGTTTAAATCTACACCAGGTTCCTGGCCATCCTGATTAATGGTTTTTGTTGTAATCTTCCTCATTCTTTCCAGACAAATTCTAGGATATTATTTTGAAGTGGGTTATGACTGGCTCCTTCAAAATCTTTACCCAATTGTCATTCATTATACTTTTGATGCTACATAATTTGTGCGATGTGCACTAGAGAAGTTAAAGTGACAAGACGTACAGAAGTAAAAGAAGCTGCTAGCAATCATAAAAGCATAACCTGAACAATATGCACACAAGACAATGTCACTAAAAGCTAGGAGCAGAGTGTTTATGAATTTTGAGAAATATATCTGTAACTGACAACAAAATGGGGATGTGTCATCTGCAAATAATTGGAGCTAGTGAAGCGTACATCCATTGCTTTTGGAACTCATCTTATCTTATAGGTTGTGTGTGACTGATTTTGAGAAATATATCTTACAGAAAAGTATATGTTCGGGCAGGGAGCATTGCCATTTGCAAACAGAGAGGTACATAGCCACCACATCTGCTACACAGTCAGTCACTAGTCTGCATACTAGTAACATAATTCACATATATTACATGCAGAGTCCAACTTGCTACAAGTTTCTGCGTAGCAGGAAATGGAGCACTGTGGGCAGCAGATGGTACACTGCAGTCCTCAGAGAAGGGCTGCCACATTAACATGGAAGGTGGAAGATATTTGCAGTGCTAAGTAACGTTAACTACATTAAGGTGAAGAGCAGACTGACTATGTAGCAACTAGAGTGATGGAAGAGTGAGGGAGGTTCTGTTTGTGTATTCTGTATCACAGTAAATTTATGGGATTTGTTCAAGTTCTGCAAGCCTGAAATTCATCTAAATAATAATATATATATATATATATATATATATATATATATAACACGCACACACACACCACCACCACACAACACACACACACACACACACACAACGAGCCCTTGTTTTGTGCCTGTTTGTTTTACACCTTTTTGCTTTAACGCCCCTTGCCACTTCACACCACCTCTTAATTTGCACTCTCTCATTTTTGATTTAATGCCCTTTGGCTGCTGCATTCTGTTATGCTTATCCCTTATGTTTTATGGGAATATCATTTTTATGTATGCCCACTTTTTCAGGAACACAACTGGGGCATAAAACAAGCGCTGGGTGGATAACAATTCAGTCCCTGCCTCACAGAAACTCATCATGTCTCCATTAGAGAGACCATCCAGTTAATGTTATTTAGAGAAATAATTGCTATTTATTCCCAGAATAATACAACAGATCAGTACTGTGTTGGCAGAACGCAGAGTTTTGAATATTAAAGCAGGTGGTATGTGCAATTAACACTGTTCTAAAGGGTTAAAGAACAACTCCATCATTTTCAATTGGCCTGCAAAGACAGAATTTTTCTGTCCCTGAAGCTGTACCCTCACATTAAAAGTGGCTGCGTTTCAGTTAGAGCCTTGATTTCTTCTCCATGGGAAATAAACAGGTGGTACAGCATTAGAATCATGTCACACTTGCTGTGACGATTATGTGGAGAAGCAGAGGGTTTGTCCATTATTCTTTGTTCTGTTTGACATCTGTGTTAAAGTAATAAATGTATGTGGCAAGTGCTTGGACATTGCTTATTGAACACCACTTACATGTTGTATGAATAACAATGCTCTTTTCAAATGTATATTAACATGTACAGCATCAAATGAGACAGGAAGATAAAAATGGATGGCAATTAGATAGGTTTTCAGACTGAAGGAGTCATGGGTGGCATTCAGCAGGAGACATTGAGGAATACCACAGAAACCTCAACATAGCTGGTAATCCAACCAAGATTTATTATACTGGGTACCTCCCACACACAAGTTGGGAGAGTTAGCACTACACTAACCTGCTTCATTCCCTTTGTACAAGATCTTTTATTTCTTTTATGGCATAATCAGTTGTTGTACTACTACAATCTGCTGTTTCAACAGGAGCAGAGAGCATCTCAGGGAGCCACAGTATCAGGACCTGGTGATAAAATCACAGTAGAGGGACAAGAAGGGAAGCCTCGCATGCGTCGTAAGAAGCACAGACCACAACGGAAAAACCTAGCACAAGTTGAAGGACTTGATGATCATCCAGTGAGATCTGGCAGGCTCGTAGTTGCAGCCCACTATGATGGTGACACCTCAAATTATAAGCTGGGACACACTCATTACCAGGGTAAGTGCAGGGGACCAGGAAGTATGGCTTAACACTTGTAAAGTGTCACCAAAGTTATTATTTGTAGTAACATTTGTTGCATAGCTTGGATCCATCATCCAAACTGCAAACTGTGTTTCAACAAACTTTTTGGGATTTTCCTCAATGTTAGGAAGAAGCTACTACTGTTAAGTGTGAGAATTAACACTTTCACTGCTGGGTATTTAAATCCCCGAGGATGTTAAATTGCCAGGGATTTATTGAATGTTAAACAACTAGTGCATCATCTTATAAATTATAAAATATAATTATATATAAAATTATGTATAAAATGCATATATTTTTTCTAGTTGTCAGCTGGGGATTAATAAAGATGTAAAATATGTTTCCTGAAAGAACTTATTGTGTGTGTGGCCTATTTAAGGCAAAAGAGCAGAGTAAATTTTAGATTGACTAAAGTCGATGCTGGCAAATTAAAACATAAATACTTAAATCGACCATGATTGACTTTGGCAGTGAAAGTGTTAAGATAATGCTGATGCTGCTTCTGATGACAATGATAGTGATAACATCCAATGACATGAGATCCATGAAGAAAGTCCAACTGCATGAAAGTTATTCCTGACACACATATACGAGGGCTGTTCGGAAAGTAACCTTCGTTTATTTTTAGCAACTAACTGAATAATGTGGCGGAGGTTGCTTTTGCACAGTAACTTCATGTAACTCAGTAGCTAGTCAACCATCACTTAAACAGCCACCAGTTGTTCGTTGTCGTCACGTATTGAGTGTTTACGATGTGTGCTGCAATCAATAACCCCACCAGCTGCGAAATTCGTGCTGTTATTCGGTTTCTTCACACTAAACAAATGAGTGCTGTTGATATCCATCGCAAATTATGCGTGGTTTATGGACCAAACATAATGAGTGAAGGCTCTGTAAGACAATGGTGTAGAATGTTCAGAAATGGGCGGACAAATGTTCACGATGATGAGCGGAGTGGTTGGCCTTCTGTAGTGAATGACAATCTTGGGTAAAGTGTGAACAAAAAAATTAGAGAAAACCGGTGCTTCACAATTTCAGAGCTTTCATTTGAATTTCCACACATTTCACACACCGTTCTCTATGAGATGGTCACACATAAGCTAGGTTATCACAAGTTTTGCGCAAGATGGGTTCTGAAAATGCTTACAGATGCGCGCAAAACGCAGAGAATGGCCTCAGCTTTGACTTTTTTGGAGCGATATTGCAAAGATGGAAATGAATTTCTCAATCATATCGTAACCGGAGATGAAACCTGGGTTTCCTGAATGATTGTTGAAACCAAAGAGCAGTCTAAGCAGTGGATGCACACACATTCACCAAAGAAGCCAAGAAAGTTCAAACAAACTTTGTCTGTCAGAAAGCTGATGGCAACTGTTTTCTGGGACACGAAAGGAGTGTTGCTGGTTGATTTTATGCCGCAAGGGACCACAATAATGTCAGAAGTGTATTGTGAAACATTAAAAAAAAACTGCGAAGGGCCATTCAGAACAAAAGGTGTGGAATGCTGACCTCCGGTGTGGTGCTTCTGCATGACAACGCATGACCGCATACGGCAGCTCGCACTCGAACATGGCTCGAGCAATCAAACTGGGAATTGTTTGACCACCCTCCTTACAGCCCTGATCTGGCTCCTAGTGATTACCACCTACGAGTATTCATGCACATGAAGAATTGGTTGCGATCACAGCGCTTCAACAACAACGAGGAGTTGAAAGCAGACGTTGAAACGTGGTTGAGCTCACTGGTGGCAGACTTCTTTGAACAGGGCATACTACAGCTCGTCCCCCGGTATGACAAGTGCCTCAATTCCGGCGGTGACTATATTGAAAAATAGGTTAAGCATGTAGATATTTATTGTATATAATAACATATTTTTATCTCATTGCGTGTTTTTCTAACAGCTAAACGGAATTTATTTTCCGAACAGTCCTCGTACATATGTGATATGTGCCTCCATTTCCTTATGAGATTGAGACATCACATAAAAATTAAATAAAACAAGACAGAATGGTAGTGATATACTTTTAAAGATTTATCAAGACCTTTCTTACACCAATTGGGAGGAAAAACATTAAGATAATGTATGCATAAGATTCCGGTCTTCAGGGATGTTATGCCACATTGACTGGTCAGCGGTTACTAACATGCTGAAGGAATGTAGCACCTTCATCTTTTAGATCAAACAGTCTTCTTGGACTGCTTGGCCCTAAAGGTGAAGGTACCACATACATTCTTTCAAAAGAACCGTAACTATTTATACCCACCAACACAATATAACATCCCAGAAGACCTTAATCTTCAGTGATACCACTGTGAGAACCTGAAATCTTGCAGTGTCTGCATAGTTTGGTTTAATTTCAGTGCACTGAATGTGACTTTTGAGATTTTGTGTTCAATGCAGGCAATGGGAGACTGAGACACCCAGATGGAAAGTTCATTGACTGGACAGCCAGCAGCTGGATGCAGCAGCTTGGTATGAACAGGTTCTTCCAATTACATGATGGAATTGTCACTGTGAGAGATAGTGGAATCTACTACATCTATGCACAAGTATGTTGCTTCCTCTTGAGCTACATTTCACTATCTGTTTGTAATTATGTAATTAGATTTACACTTTGTACTCTTCACATAATATTGTCAGTGTGATTAAATAATGAAGAGACATTGTGACAGGAGGCAAACATGAGGGATATGAAAAACACATACAAAATTTTGTTTTTGAAAGCCTGATGGCAAGACCGTTTGGGAGACCTAGTTTAGTTAGTTAGTTAGTTACTTCCTGTCGCTCCTTGCGGAGCATAGGGCCTCCTTTCAGAGGTTTCTTGGTCTGGATTTGGGAGACCTATGCATAGATAAAATGCTGATATTAAAACTGATCGTTCAGAAATGTCATGGATTTGTAGAATGGGACCAGGGGTGGGTCATTTTAACACAGTGATGATACTTCAGGTTTCCTAACAGTAGGTACCTTCTTGACCAAATGAACAATTGCCAACTGCTGCAATATGTAGTTAGTTATTAATATTAGATTTCCCCACATTACATTTAAAATGTTGCAGAAGTGTCTCAAGGAATTATAATGTAATAAAACACATGTTCTATGCCAACAGATATACTATGTGGATGAGCATGATGTGAATGGTTTCCGTGTGTACCTGAATGACACACCAGTTCTGCATTGCACCACCATGACTGTTCACTCACCTGGTGAACAGAAACGAGCAAAATCAAACACATGCCACACAAGTGCAGCTGTGTATATAGCTCCAGGCGACAAGATCTCAGTAAGGGATGTGGATGGGCTGCGCTACTCACTCTTTGAGCCAGCAAAGAGTTTTTTTGGGCTCATCAAGCTTGGTGATGCCAGGATCAAGTAGAAAGATACAATTGTGTCCAAAACACAGGAGCTTCAACAAGAAAATCACAGCTGTTACTCTTTCTAGAGAAACTTTTGAGCATGTGGGCAAAAATTATGCAAGCTTATGGAAAACAAATGTCATGGTCTCAAAAGAAACTTCCTTAACCCTTAAATGCTGAACTTGATGTACTGTATGTACCTTGAACTCCTTACATGCTGCCTGCATCAGTGCACCTGACAGATGTGAATGCATTTAAAGGTACTATAAATTTAAAAACACACATGTTTTGGACAATAGTTGGAAAGTAGCCCCAGCATCATTGAAGGGTTAATAGAGGCTGTACAAACAGTACATCTCATAATACTAAAGCTTTTTAAATTATAATCAGAAGTGACAAATATTTGTCATATAAATACCTTTCATAACCATTAATAGGCCTCCAGTGCACTATTTTAATGGCATACATGAGCAGTCGCACTGGTCTGAGCATTGTATTTTTTCAGTGCTTATGCTGTTACTGAGTTAAAATATGGCTACCAGCCCTGTACTACAGAATATAAAAACTCCTTATTCCTGGAAGATAGAGGTTCATACCTATGGCATATCTGATTAAATGTCAGTGGTGGATCTATGGAGGTACACTATATTTATCACAAAAGGAGAGTCTATGCTGCATGAACCATGAGTCAATTCTTGCAGCGAATGGCAATGGACTTGAGAAAACAATTATGAGTAATGGTGATTATTTAATACGGAACACACTGTGCATACCTACAGTACATTGACCTTCCTTCTAACTGATAAAATTAATGAGGAAAGGTATAATGTTGATTGTGATGAATAAGAAGGAGATCCATCAACATTCTTCCACCTACATGTACTTAACAATATCCTTTCATGTCAACAGCAGAGTGGCCAGATAAAAGATTTCTAAAAATGGTTTAACTGCATAAACAGAGATAAATGTGCAGATTACAGTACTGTTAAATATGTAATGCAATTTAAGTTTTTGACATTATTGTTACTGATTGTTTATATAAGGCATCACAGTGACAATGTACAAAAACATCTCAATTTTTCTCATTACTGACATGTCAAAACGTCGTGATGATATAACACCTCCCCACAAGCGCTTGGTTGGCAGGTAAATTTTCAGTTTCTCAGACCTAACTCAATCACAGCTTTTGAAGCCCCGCTTATGTACACATATTTTCAGAACACGCCCACACATTCAGATCTTATGACAGATCTTTCTGTAGAATATTATTACAATGAAACTATGTATAACTCTGTTTCCTGTGAAGTCATTTCAGGAATAACTATGGAATATTGCTCTGAGCTGTTAACAAAAAAGCACAGAAAATGAATTTTAGATCTCTAAAAGTCTAAACTTGTAATGTTGCTTCAGCAGCCAATGGGATTGTAACTTTGGTGCTTCTGTTAATAAATCATTAATTAACAAAGAGCTCAATGTCAGTAGCTACCCATTCTGTATCTTTTAACACAACACTAGCAAGGTAGCAATAAAAATGTTTTGTAATCAAATTACAGCATTCTGGGATTTGACACCAGGAGGATTGTAAGTGGTTGACAACCATGTTTTGGAGGAATGTGCTGCCTCCAACTTCAGGACGACAAAATTATGTCTACATAAACACAAGTACACCTACGCATAAGTGTGTCATTCTGAAGCTGTAGGCATATTTGTACTGATGTAAATGTGTTACTAGCATACAGCCAATTTTCTGCCAAGAGATGTGTTTTCAGTGAAGCGCCACAACATAAACACATATTCAGTTTCTGTATTTTAAATGCTGGATGATCGATACAGCCCAAGAGACTGTGGTTCTAAATGTGATAAACTATCAGCAGAGCCCCACAGAATTCAAGGGTACAAGCATCCATTCCTGAGTAAATCTGTCTTATCAAATGTTTTAGTTGTAATAAAATATACATGAAAAGAAAGATTTATTTTTCAGAACACCAACTGTGTATGATATATTCTAAAGCAGGGAGTCACACACAATCCTTTGTCACATCTGTCACACATATAATGGGATTCTCTCCTCTTCCTGGGTCTGAGTGTTGTGTGGGCACACAAAACAAGTTCAAAGTCCAGGTTTCCCTTTGGGGGGTGTTAGGAACATAACATGGAAGGTGTTATTGGATTATCCCCCCTTGAGGGTTTCCCACCTTTTGGTAATAACTTTGGCATGTAATGTACTTGTATCAACTGTCTGGTTGCCTCCAGCTGGAAGTCGGCCATGTTCATGCATTTGCCTGTATGCAACTGATAAAGAACATGAGCATTATTAGACATAAGTTCATTAGATCAAAGAAAGTCTTTTTATACCACTTTACACTTTGACGGACACACTTAAGAGAACTTAACCTCATGTCTGTGTGCTAAGTAGCAGGACTGGTATTGTTATGATATTCCACTAAACTTAAAGGTCTCATAGTTGGAGCATTAGACTTGTGATGCCTTGCTCTTGTGGCCTTCATCTGACTGTTGTGGAAAGTGGTGAGCAAGAAAACATCCCAGTTACCTCTCCATCTTAAAAAGCCATCACACAGTCTGCATGTTTCGATTCTATGTCACCTTTTCTGCAGTACTTTTCTGAACCTTGGCAAACCTTTATAACTTGTTTTTACCTTTCCACAAACATTTGTACCCATAGTAATCAAATAATGAGCAAGGGCTGGAGTTATATACAAGTTGTCTATGTAAAGGTTATGACCACGGTGTAGGAAAGGCTTCATGAGAGCGGTCACTACACTGTTTGTTAGTTCCATATCTTCTTTGCTTTTTAAGGCAGTATTCTGTACAACAAAGTCCAACACATACCCTGTTTTAACATCACAAAGGACAAAGAGCCTTATTTTTTATGTATCGGCGCTTTGGGTTACAGTTTTTACCTGGGAAACGTAATCACTATCCTATACATAAGTTTCTGAATGGCAGAAATGCCGCTGCAAACTTCCCTCTAATAAGTGAACTAAGTTTTGAAATTTTGAATAACTTGTCACCTTCTGGTTGCTTTTCATTATTACAAAAATGGAGCATAGACATCAATAAATCGAACCTGTTTTTACATATAATTTCATGGAAAATTGGAGAACATAAAAATCTGTCTGTTGACCAGTATTCAGAAACTGAAAGGTTTAGGTTTCTTACCATCAGCATATTAACTGCCACGAATGTATACATTTCATTGACATCTGTCTCTCTCCACTGCCTGAGTCAGGAGTAAGGAGATTTCTTAGTTTGGACTATTTTTTGCTAATACCTATTTGATTCTGTTACCATTAACTTAATTAATTCCTCACACAGAAAAGTTTTTACGAAGTCAATGATATTGGCTAGTCCATGATACTCCATCTGCATACCTGCTTTTGTGGTATCAAAGAAAATTTCTTTTGGTTCAAAATCACCATCCGCCCATTCAAACAATTCCTTCATGTGTGTGTTCCAGTTTTCTTCCCCTTCCTAGAAGGTCTATGCAGAGAAATTTCATCATCACTTGTGTCATCATCATCATCACTGTCTCCACCACTAATATCACTGTTCCCATCACTGTCGTCAACATAATCATTACTATCTCTCTCATAGGTATCAGTTACTGTAGACATCCATAAGTCAATCACATTTACCAAAAAAATATCCGTAAGTGAATTGCTAATACCTAAACTTAGGAATAAAATATATAGTCTGGATAATATATGTATTTAATATCACCATAATTATCTTCACACAAGCTTATCTCATATGAGTACAATGTAGTGCAAACCACACAACCAATTTCCCTAGCATGTTTTAATATTGCCTTCTCATTTACATCTGTCCCCCACATGATATCTTTCAAACCGAAATGTTGTAACTTGTTTGTGGTTTATTTGACAAAGCTGTCATTACAGTATGACTAAAGCATCAAAGAGTAGGATGATTGGAGACACTATCCTGCCACTTGTCTGGAGGGACCGAGTCAAATTCATTAAATCATGATAGCTAGTGTTCCAAGATACAAACTCGGCAACTTCTCAGTACAGGTCAGTGTGTTACTGCTAGAAGAATAGCTTGTATTCTTTTATTGCTTTCTCAAGTGTCCTAACCACTTCACTATAACAACGCCAGCCCGGAGTACTATAAGAGCTCCTGCCATGTAATTGTATGCACTTCTGAATTACATAACTGCAGAATTCTATGACAAACTTGTAAAACTTAAATGGCAGAAAATTGGTCGTGTCACAGCAACAAACGTGCAAGAACACATATAAATATAAATTAAAATGTAACATTATATCAACAGCAAATCTCACAATTACGAATAATGTAATGCTGTGAGGTAAAGTGGACATTGTGCATGCCATGAAGGCATATGGACTAGAAGTGTAAGTTGGCACTAAATGGGGGCGAGTCCAGTTCAGTTCAGTTTATTTGCATTCAAATAAAATCCATATACAGGATAATAATCCATTGGATATAGAAACTGTCATAATAGATACAATGGCACAAATAAGAAATTGTAGAATGAAGATGTATATATACAAATTGGAACAAATCAGAATCACAAACAAACTCACAAATAACGTTCGTTTGAGTTGCAGTCATACAGCACACACTAATCCGACCGAGAGCACAAAACCTCGGATACAAACATACGTACGATTAACCAATATGTACAAAGCAAGACACAAATATACATAAATGCAAATCATAACAATAAATGCAATAGCAAATGCTATAGTAAAAGGAGCCATAGGACAATATAACAAACAGGTACACCACAATGATATAAAGATAAATTTATCTCTTATAATACTCTTCAAGTGTATAAAAGGAGTGTAAATATAAAAAGTGTTTTAGAGCAGTTTTGAATTTCACAGGACTATCAGAGATATCTTTAATATCCATTGGAAGACCATTAAAAACTCTGATACCCAGAGTAATAGACACCCTTCTGATACATGGTCAAATTCGCCTGAGGCAGATGTAAATTTTTAGTTTGTCTTGTACATATACCATGATGTTCCATATTTGTCATGAAAAGAGCTTTGTTATTTGTTACAAACATCAATAAGTGATGAGCTTCACAACCCAGCCACTTTATGTCTGGACAAAATGCCCCTTGTACCCTGCGAGTCTGGATGCTTTTAGAGAAAAGGAGAGTCTCTTGCCCCTGCTGGGAATTGATACACCTTTGTAGTCACTATACCAGCTACTCTATCCTGGCTCTGCAATGTTATGAGAAGGTCAATAATGTTAACTGACATAAGATTGGTGATGGTTCATGAGATTTGGGAATGAAAAAGGATCAGCCATAGTTTTGACTCTGGGTTGAATCACCACCACCACCACCACCACCACCACCGTCATTGTGCAATCTTGTTTTGTTCATGTGATGATAGTTTTTATTATTCAATTTTAATGATCCTAATGATGAAATATCACTGTAATATGCAAATGGCAAAAAATGCCTGCTTTCTCATTACTGGAAGATACTGTTCCCAAAAACATTAAGGTAGAATTATGTTCTATACAATAATAGCTTCTTGTGCCTCTTATGTGCACTCCTGTTACACAATCAGAATGAAATTTATGAAGTCAAAATAACCAACTATACAGTGGAACACTACATAGTCATTGGTTTAGTTGCAAACTACAACTCACCTTCACTTCCTTCCATACTGTAGGGGGTTCTTGCATGTCTACAAATTCAAAGTCCTCTACGAAGGAAATGGGATATACCTCATCATCTGAATCAGGTTCTGATTTCAGACCATCCATACTGTGCTGTGAAAGATGTAATATGAAAGATAAAATAGTCCTAAAATATACAGTATGACGATGATGATGACAACAATGATGATGATGATCACAACGATGATGATACACTATTTCTGAACTTCTTAGGGCATGAATATTTAACAAATCAGGAAATATAGTCCTAAAAAGTTTTATTTTTACACACAACAAATGTGTGTTTGTGCTTTATTTCATCATCATTGTTTTGCTGCCAAGAAAATTTAAATGGACACATGCGTTGTCAATCTCATCTGCAATGTCTTGTTAAATATTTTTAGTCTTGTCGATTTTATTTACAAAATTAAAAGGATAATTCAAGCACAAATATTCATCAAAACCTTGTAGACCTATTGAATATTCACATCCAAAACTGTATTCATTTAACTCACCACTGATTCTTGCAAAAACTTAATCAACCAAGACTTTTAAAGGAAATATATAAATACCCTCTCCTATATTTTTGGTAATAACAACCAACAAAAATAAGCATCCAATTTTCATCTACTTTATTCTTCCAACATTAACCCATATAATTATTTAAGTACTTCATTATACAATTACATTAATTAAGGATCACGCTTACATATTTTGGGTTTACCATACTGTAGAATAGACAATGTTCCACCATATACTCAGTCACTATCACATAACTTGAAACATATGTATATGTTCATGATGCAGAACAATAATAAAATTCAAGCTAAAATTTAAGCAGTCTGTTATAAGAGGGTGTAAGTTACTCATCAGGCAATAAGTCACATTTCTACCCTCTACCAAGGTATTCCACTCACCAGTACTGTGAAGGCATTGTGAATACAAAGCAGAGGTGCTAATCCCTACAATGTTCAATTTGTGTCTTACAAATAAGCTACATAAAAATTAATACCTCTGGTTTCTAGTTTAAACTTTCTGACTTTAATAATATCATATGTTTTCAGTATCCTATGTTAGATATAAATTTACCCAACGACATGCTCCTGGAGTCAAACTCATGCTACTTTTCTGTGATTTTCAAATTTTCTGCCCATGTTTTTAAACTCAATTAGATCATGTTTCATTTACATTTACAAAGTAAAGCACACCCACAATTAGATGGCTGGAGTGTGAAGTCATTTAAACGTGGCAAACCAATCAGCTGATTTGGTTACAGTCTCTTTTTGGGATAGGAAGTGTAAAACTTACATTGCAGGTGAGATAACTTAAATAGCACAGAATGGAATGGTTCAGTGATGACACCTAAAGAATGACACATACTTCTGACCAAAACGTTTCACCAATACATGGCAAGGGTTACATCTTGTAGTCTGTAAATTTTACAGATTTTAGTAAAAATACACTAGATAACTATACATCAACAATAAACCACATTACTTTTAAACACATACCTGACATTAATGGTTATAAGCGCCTTATATTCGTAATTCATATCAAATAGCATATAGCAAAGTGCGTGATCACATGAAAGAAATGAACAAGTTTTTTGAAATTGTTGAGATCATTTCTGTAACGCACATTGTAATCAGTTGAAGAATGTATGTTATGTTAAACATGTGGTTCATATTAGGCTATGAGTTAAAGAAGAGTTGATGAGTTCTCATGTATTAATTCATACTTTGTTTGTGTAAATGTGTTTATGTAATTTTACAATGTTATATTTAGTACGTATAAACTATGATTGAAACATAAATTCTTTGTCACCTGTTTGAGTCAAATGGCTGAACAATAAAGCAAAGTAAGGAACCTACATTTTAATAGACTGCACATTTATTGTGTTGTTTTTATTGTTTATTATAACATTCCATAAATCCATAAAATGTCATATGTTGGATACAGAACATGTCAACAGAAACACGTACACACTATCAACAAACATACTTAGAAAATAGCGTAATAAGTAAAATTGTTAAAATTTAATAATAGACACATATGGAAAACAAAAGTCGTTCGTTCCAAGTCAGGTACAAGATAGTGTTAACATACACAATAACAGAGCAATTTGGTCCAGAGTACGAAGACCTATAGGGTCTCTTAAATATAGCTATAGACAAATACACTATATGCCAAAGGGAAAGAATTTACCTAGAAAATGACGTGGCTTGAGATAGTCAAATGTCCTCAACAATATTATAGCAATATAGTTGTGACTTACAACTATGTGTACTTCATTGGTTTGAGCACACATACATTCAGTTTACATACTTATCCAGAAGGAGATATCCTCCCAATTTACACAATTAAGCTAAAACAAAGCTTTTGAAATATTTTGGAAATATATACCCTGGACCTCCACTCAGATTGACAGTACCTTCAAACAATAGCGAGAATTTTAACATTGTGATTTACACGCAAGGAATTAAAATCATTTTCCAGTATTTGTATTTGTATTTATTTATAAGTTCCAGAAATTCAATAAATGGATATAGAACACATCACAAACTCAAGTATAAAAGCATAAAATACAAACATTAAATAATCACATTTAAACAAACAGAATACTAAATACAAACAATATAAACTAGTATTTTTATTGTAACAGTTATCCAATTAGGTACTCATCCACTGTATAAAATGAGTGAGTATTTAAAAAATGCCTTAATGCAACCTTAAACTTTTTTAAATTATTAGAGTTATTCTTAATCTCTATGGGTAATTTATTAAATATCTTTATACCCGCATAATAAACTCCTTTCTGATAAATAGTTAAATTAGCTTGAGGTAAATACAAATTTTGTCTTTGTCTAGTATCAATAGTATGAGAGTCAATGTTTGATGGGAAAAAGAGTTTTGTTTTGTAATACAAACATTGATAAAGAAAATATATATTGTGATGCCAATGGCAAAATATCTAATTCTTTGAATATATTTCTACACGAAACTCTTATTGCCACATCCCAACATTGTTCTAATAGCCTTTTTCTGAAGGAGAAAAATAGTGTAACTATGAGATGAATTTCCCCAAAAGATGATGCCATAGCTCATTAATGAGTGAAAAAAAGAGTAATAAATTGCCTTTAGTGCTGAGGTAGACATGTATGGTTTCACATTTCTGATTACATAGCAAGCCTTGCTCAATTTTTTTTATGAGTAGATCAATATGGTTCTTCCAAGTTAAGGCACCATCAATCATAATTCCCAAGAATTTAGTACAAAAAATATTATTGATGAATTTATTATTATAACTTATTGTAAAAGTATCTGACATTTTTCTCTTAGTTTTAAAATGAATATAATGTGTCTTATTAAAATTTAATGATAATCTGTTCACTCTGAACCATCTATTTATATTTTCAAATGTTATATGAATGTGTTTGTTGAAGTCATTTATATTAGAATGAGAAAATAGGATGCTAGTATCATCGGCGAAGATTATAGGTGTAGAAAATTTAGTTATTATCTTGGGTAAATCGTTTATGTATAAAAGAAACAACAAAGGTCCCAATATAGACCCTTGTGGAACTCCATGTCTAACTCTAAGCCAATCTGAAGCTATATTGTTATTATCATTATTATGTATTACTGTTCTAATGTATCTGTTATTTAAGTAAGATTCATAGAGTGCATGGTCTTTCCCATTAATACCATAAAATTTGAGTTTAGATAATAAAATGTCATGATCAACACAATCGAAAGCTTTCTCCAAATCACAAAAAATACCTCCCACTATTTGTTTGTTATTCATAGCATTTAAGATCTCTGTAGTCAATTTATAAATTGCATTATCTGTTTTTAATCCTTTCCTAAATCCATATTGTTCAGTACTTAAAATATTATATTTATTGAGATGATCCAAAATTCTTGAGTACATTATGGTTTCAAATATTTTTGAAAAAGATGTTAAAAGTGATATAGGTCTATAATTAGACACATCACATATATCACCATTCTTATGTAACGGTTTTATTAATGCATATTTTAATCTATCCGGAAATACTCCTCCCCTTAAAATTTTATTGCATATGTAGTTTATAGGTGAACTTATAAATGGTAAGCTTATTTTTAGGTTTTAAGGTTCTCACGGCAGTGACTGTAAGGAATACAGCAATCTTCTAGGATGTATCGACGCGCAACATTTTAGAAATTTTAACAAAGTTTCGGAGTATCCTGCTTCCACGATCTTCAGGGTACGCCCTCAAATCTCTACCTTACTAAATAGCGGAAATCTTAGAACACAGTATTCTTTGACTCACAGTCATTAATTGCATATACAGAAGACAACTAACATGCCAATTAATTCGGGTTTTTACGGTGCGTGCTACTAAAACTATGGCCTTCTACGTTTCTACATCGGGTGTTGCGTGTTTCTTCCAGCGTTTTTGAAGAACTTCCTATCTCCATCTTGAAGATGACTGAATTTTATTGTGGTGGTTGTGACATTTTGATAGCAATGTGTAGAAGCCTATGTTTGATCCGTGGAAACCGTGATTAAAACTTTTGTGGCGTGTGTTGGCTATAATGGTTGTTGCTTATTCGTGTATAATTTCGTCTGCTTCAATCGCTAGCAGACATAGTATACCTACGTAGAGAGTTATCTCGTAAACAATAATTTGCTTGTAGAGTTATAATAATTGAAATACAAATCCCGAGGATACATCTGACCCAAATTTTGAGTTTTTGAAAGAAGTATGAGGAGAAAAACGCAAAAGGCGGGTGATGAACTGCCCAGTTTCGAGTGGAATACGGATATGAATTTAAGTTTAGTGCCGTATTGGTTTCTTGCCTTTCTACGTGTGGTCATAACATTACTTCCACAGAATGGTTACATTCACCCAGATGAATATTTCCAATCAGTTGAAATTGTTGCAGGTGTGTCGTCACGTTAATATATGGAATGGCTGATGGAAGTTGGCAAACATCTGTACCTTCTTTGAAATCTGTATTAAAATACACCACCACACAGAGCTTATTTGGTTGGCGTAGGGGTATTTGTCATTATAGAAACTTCATACAAGAGTTTAATAACCAAAATGATGGGGGATGTGTTTCGGTACACAGTTGTCTATCTCCCTGAGGTATTATAAGCATATGGTGGGCTGTTCTCTGGAGTTAGTTGGTTTCATAACTTCAGTTAAGTAACTTGGTGGTACTATATCATGTGCTCATATATATTACTGTTAATGACAGAGGGCTCTAGCAAGGCAGAAGTGATATTTTAAGGACGTAATTGTGTATTTGAAGGTATTGTCTTCAACTTGGCTTGGAGGTACTAAGTTAAAACACAAAAGTTCCGTCCCAGTAGGGACTCGAACCTCGTACGTCCTAAACATGATGTAGTAGGAGAATGTTTAATGAAAAGTAGAGACTCTGCAAACTGTTAGTTAATGACGCAATTAAGTAGGCTTAAAGAAAGTGCCGATAAACTGAACATGTGGAGTCTTATGCAGGGGTGCAAAAATGTTCCAAAAATCTAGGTAAAAGGTAAATTTCACCCTAGAACAGGCCATGAAGGCCCAAAGGGGGAGTATAGGTATAGCTCTACTCTTTCTCTAACCTCGACGCTAGATAGGGGTGGGTGGTAAACGCCATGCCCCGGCCGCTTTACACCCGGGAAAGAGACCCGGTACCCCTTATGCAGGAGGCTGGGTGGGCCCCGGAGCCGGTCTGGACGGGTGCGGAAAATCTCGCCTCCCCCGGGATTCGATCTCCGGACCGTCTAGCAAATAACGAGTTGCTATACAGACTATGCTATCTTGGCCCACCAAAAATCTAGTAGCCACATCAAAATTCTAAGCCCCAGAAGGATGAAAAGAAGCAAGTTCCATATACGAGTTTACAAACATTGGGCACCATCATACAAGATTTAGTCACCACTGCGACCTGGCACCCAGGATTAATGTACCTAACTTTCACATAAAAAATGGGTTTTAAGTTAGTATACACCATTTTAATATAAGAAGTCAGTGTAGCTCTTTTAGAAGTATGTGAACGAGTACAGGATCTATTTCCACTTCTACATATTAATTCCTTGTATGGTAATAATGATTATTTTTTAATCAGGAACACAATTTTGTTTTTCAGTATACAGGAATTTAATCTCTTCTTTTATTCTCAAGTTGTGTACTTTATTTTGTGTACGTTTAGAGGCTGGGGATGTTTTAGGTATTTTAATTTTTGCATAATTTGGAGTTACATTATTCTGAAGGCATTCTTTATTAATTTTTAAAGTTATTTTTTGGTGTATAATCTGGACTACACTGACAGGATTGTTAAGTAAACCATAAAATAAATGAATAATATTCCAGACTCATGGACACAAAAAGAACCCCAACTTCCATGATGTGTTCCAGTGATTAAATATTTCATGTAGTTTTACCCCCTTTTGCCATCTAAGTGTGGTTCCAAAACCAGATATTGCAAATATTAAAGGGGATCAAAACTGCTGATTTGAAGTGTGAGTACAGTGCTTTTTAATTGAAAAATAATTACATGACATATAGAATGGTTGTTTATTTTCTCCACATTCATATGAATTTGTATTTGTGGTGAGTGTAAGGTGAATGTAAGGTGAATGGGTTTAAAATTGATGAAGAAAATTAAAACAGAAACTGAAAAACTGAACTTAACTTACATGAACTCTCATCATGCTGGCTGGAATTATTGTGTGGTAATACTCATATGTTGAATGATTTCAAACTTAATGTAACTCATATCCACTTGAACAGCTGGTTTAAATTGCCCAGCGGCCAGTTTAGTCCAACCAAAGTTTTGCTAGCTTCATGGCTATGTTCAAAACAGTTTGAATTTGGTGTAGGAAAGTCAGTGCCTGATTTTGGGCCTTGTATTTGTAGACAATTTTATTCATATTAGAAGTCTGTTTTAAAGGTTCATCATTTATCCAAAGATAGAGTCATCTATTGTTATTGTTTCGAATATTTGTTATATGTTTATTTTCAGGTGATGTGTTTGATGTTGAAGTCACTCGTACATGGGAATTCAACACGACTTTTCCAATTCGCAGTGTGGCCTTACCATACATTGCTGTGGGGATACCATATTCATGTTTAAAATATGTAGCTCCATTCATATCATTGTGGTTTGGAATCAATATCAGAACACCTTATTTTCTGCTTGTGTTGCCTAGAATCTTTGCCTGTTTGTTATCTTTTGTGTCAGACTATAGTTTGTACAGAATTTGCTGTTTGTATGGTCAGAATTATCGTGCAAGGCTGCTTACTCTTGCCAGTTCATATGTTACTGTGGTGTATGGGACGAGGACCTTCTCTAATACCACAGAAATGACACTCAACTCTGTGATGTTGTATGTTGTGGCCTACTGTATGCGCCACTCAGATCAGGTAAGAATAACTAATACTCTCCAGGGCTAGTATTAGGCTTTGTCCTGAGCCAGTTCAGTCTGGTTTAATGCAACTTTTGATGCAACAATTAGTTTTCCTGTCCCAGAGATGAAGGTCAAATTCTGTGTGCATTTTCTGCTTTTATACATAGCACCACAGCAGTGTGAATCTAGAACATGTGAAACCAGTTATGAAGGAAAGAATAAAAATTGGTGATTTTTTTGGTTGTTTCATATCTATTTCATTAATTAGAATTGTAAATAACATGTACAAATTTCGGTCTTTACAGTTTTAAGTGCCAACAGATGTGATTTATATGAATAGGAGGGTGGTTGAACTCCCCTTCCAGAAAATCTTTTTTGTGCCAATAATTACCTTAAAATAATAAAGGTAATCTAAAGTTTGTTTCCTTACAGGTGATCCTTCAGGATGAGTATCTTAGTGACAAGTACAATGCTGCTGGGACTCCTGTTGAGAAAGTGAAATTCTACAAATTACGAAGTGCTCTGCCACATCATTCATTAAGCTGGTGTTTTGTTGTTGCCACGATTACAGTTGCTGGAATTTTTAATCGACCTACTTTCCTTGCATTTGCATTTCCATCTGTCTTCTTCTGGCTGCAGCGAGGCCTTGGGTCAAAAATAATTGGTCTTGGTGACTTCCATCTTCGCATTCTGATGTTAATACTCTCTGGAATTCCAGCCACAGTTATATTTATTCTCATTGATTCATTTTATTATGGCTATTTGACAATAACTGAGATTCGTGAGTTGAAAATTGGTCTGAATAATTTTGTGGTGACTCCACTCAACTTCATAAAGTATAACATTAACACTCACAATTTGTCTGAGCATGGCCTTCATCCAAGATACCTTCATTTGTTGGTGAATGTCCCGTTACTGTACAATGTCCTTGGACTCTTGGGACTTGCAGCATTTCTTAGTTTAATATGCAGGTGAGTTAAATGCAGACAAAACTTGTATTGATTAATGATTTTATTGATTGTTTTCACTATTTGACACAAAGTGGTCACTTGGATGATTGCAACAATAGCAGGATAATTTCCTATAGATAAAAATGCTGCACAATTCTGCTGAAATAGCTGTGGCATGATAAAATGAATATTTGTAAGGGGAATTATAAAAATATGCCTAAAGGAGACCAGCTGTCTTCCATCATTTGTTAAATGTTTCACTTGTGCTTTATTTTTACATGAAATTGGTAATGTCCTCAAAACAAATTTAACTGTTCACACTTCATATGAGTTTCAGCCTGATTGAGAACTTTGTGATTTGAAAGGTGGTTTATATTATGGAGAAATGGCCTGTTAGAAACTTGTCAAATGTTTGTATACTGTTTCCCATTTTCAGAGGAGTACGGCGAAAATGGAGTGATCTGCCACGAGTTCAGAGCATCATTGGGTTGATGACATCATCATTCATCATCCCCGTGTTTGTATTGTCCCTGTTTCCACATCAAGAAGCCCGTTTTCTTATTCCTGTGACTCTCCCTATTATCTTCCTTCATTCTCAAAGAATTCGCCACATCTCCGGTATTGAGCGGAAGTATAATGAAAATGGTACCACATTCAATAATGCATTCTCACGACGCTCAAGGGGAAGCCTGCTGCTGACACTGTGGTATTTTATAAACATCATTCTCACCGTTTTCTTTGGATTCCTCCATCAGGGAGGCATCTACGCTCTCAGTACTCATTTGGCAGGCGAGTTGCAAGTGAAATCACAGCTCACAGCATTGCATTTGGTCACCAGCCATACATACTCTCTACCTCTCTTCTTTCTTCAGCTTAGAAGCTCCAAAACGTCACTCTTCAACAGACAAACAGGCCGGAGATACCGTCTTGCTCGGCAGTTTTATTCGTATGAAATGGGTTCAGCTCCACTGGAAGATGTACGTATGAAACTACAGACATTACTGGAGATGTGTGAACTAAAAAAGCTGGAAAAAAAGACTGGACTATCGTTTGTATCTTGCACTTCCAGCAAGTCTTGTGGATCAATTTCATGTAACTACTCCAAATTCAACATTATCCTTTGAGTATTCAGTGGAAAAGGTGTTTTATCCTCATGTATCTACTGAGGCTCTCCCTGATGTATTTCATCTCTTGTCACACGAATGTATGAACTATGATATTCAATCATACTGTGAGACTGAGAACTTCTATACATCACCACTCAAATTCCTCTCAAGACTTATGCAACAGTTTGGTTTAACATTAATTAGAATACAGAGGTAATAAACACTGAATGCATCTGTGTGGAAGTAAATTTATGTAAGAAATTCAGTGAATGAATAAACATCATTTTCAGAGAAGGGTATATTTACTCCTTTGCTGTGATTTTGCAATAATGGGAGACATGTTGGGAACCTGTTTCAGTAGAACTCACAATGTGAATTCCAGCTTTGTGGCACTGAAGTTCCCAAATTTATGCAGAGTGTACCAGCAGCTTGTTTCTGCAAACTTCATGGCACTGCAACATTCACATTTATTCACAGTATCCTAACACCCTGTTTCTTTGGAACTCACATTAATGTGTTTACCAAATTTCATACATTGAAGCTCATTTATGCAACTTCTGGAGAAGTTATTTAAATTTAAAAACATATTTGTATTCACTAGAATTTATGTTGCCAATCACCCCTCCCCCCAACCAAACAAAAATTATGTATTGATTGAGTTAAAGTTAAATAAGCATAACTTTTTAGGGATAAAATTATGACATGAATTAATTATGAATTACGGTTGGATCAGAAGAGAGGAAGAATCAGTTTTTCTCTCAGATTTGAATTCATTCATTCATTTTTCCGTAAATCCTTCCGGGAGTACAAACTTATGTGGATGTGGAAATCGTCCTAGTTTACAATACAACAAAAACAAGCACAGCATAACATACACCAACATAACATATAATATGGAATACAATTCCAGTGGACAAGTACATAGTAAGTGTCATACATTTAATCACCATCTGTATGAATCAATGGCAAACCTCATACATTCCTACACAATGTCTGTTATTAGAAGTCATTCTTATAAAAACAGTCTTCAAAATTATAAACCCTAACACAATATACAAGTATTTAATTGTGATTAAATTATTCCTCTAAGCTGTAAAATGAATTATTGTAGAGAAACCTTTTTTTAGGCTGGCTTAAATAATTTTACTTTTTTACACTTAACATTTTATGCTATTCATCCTCTACAAATCCTACTGGGAGCTCAAACCCCTGTGCGTGCGGAAATCGTTCCAGCCCACAACACAAACAAAACACACACAGCACAACATACAGCAACACAGAATAGAATACAGAACACAACTACAGTGTGCAAGAACATAACAATTTTCATAAATTACCACCATCTATATGCATCAATGGCAAACTTTATACACTTCTAAACACAATGTTTTTGGAAGTCATTCATTTTCATTTACTACAACATTCCATAAAATGTCATATGCCAGACCCAGAACATGTCCACAGAAACACGTACACAACAATCAACAAACATACATAGAAAGCGTAATAAGTAAAATTGTTAAAAATAAAACATTTATGGAAAACAAAACAGTTGTTCATTCCAATGTTAATACACACAATAACAGAGCAATTTAGTATAGAGTACGAAGACCTATAGGGTCTGTAAAATATAGCTTAGACAAATACACTATATGCCAAGGGAAAGAATTTACCTAGAAAGTGACGTGGCTTGAGATAGTCAAATATCCTCAACAATAAGGCTTGTGAGCAGAACAAAACAGTATGACAATTTAATAGAATAGGATATAACATTATAATATAAAATAATATAAGCAATTTGTATAAAGTTTCTAAAATTTAGGTGACTATAAAGACAAATTATTTGATCAATGTATCTGACAGTTCCATCTCATTTTAATATAGAGTAGGTCAATAGTTAACGCCTTGAGAAGGATCTGTAATGAAAATATTCCTGCAATGAATAAAAAGAATGTAGATGTAAAAACTGTTTCAATAGTGCTTCAAATTTCTTGAGGTCATCTGATGTATCCGTGATGTGTGGTGGAAGATTGTTGTAAACCTTTAATCCTGAATAGTAAATTCCCTTTTGATATTTTGTCAGTTTTGATAAGGGTTGATGAAGGTTGTTTTGTTGTCTGGTATTTATTCCATGAATCTCTGAATTTACTATAAATTCGTTCTTATTTTTGACCACGAAAAGCATGAGAGAAAGTATATACTGAGATGCCAAAGGTAAAATCTCCAGTTTCCTAAATAGATTTCGGCATGAGACCCTCCTTCTACAACCCAGCATAATTCTAATTACATTCTTTTGCATTCTGAAGATTTTTATGCTATGGGGTGAGTTACCTCAAAATGGTAAACCATAATTTACAATTGAATTGAAATAGGAGTGATAAACAGTTTTCAAGGTATTTACAGACATATATGGTTTAATAGATCTTATTATGTAGCAAACCACACTTAACTTTGAACTAATATGTTCAATATGACATTTCCAGTTTATTGTATCATTGATATGTATTCCAAGAAATTTAATATTGGATATGGTTGTGATTTGTTTATTATCATAAGCAATTTTAATATTAGTTATGGGATTATTAGTATTAGCTGCAAACTGAATGTAATGTGTGTTATTAAAATGTATAGAAAGTAGACTTACTTTGAACCATTCATTTATACATTGAAATGCAGTATTTATATTTACTCAGAAGTCATTTAAATTTGGACTTGTAACTAATAAACTAGTATCGTCTGCAAACAATATAGGTATGGTTTTGTCATTTATAGTTTTGGGTAAATCATTTATGTAGAGGAGGAACAGCAATGGGCCCAAGATCGAACCCTGTGGAACTCCATGTTTTATTTTTTCCCAAGTCGAGAAATCATTTAGGTTAAGATTGGAGTTTGTAATTAAAACCCTCTGATACCTTTTTCTGAGATATGATTCAAACCATAACTTTGCTTTACCTTTTACACCATAAAATTCCAACTTAGATAATAAGATTTTATGATTAACACAATCAAAGGCCTTTTTGAGGTCACAAAAATGCCTCCTATCAAACTTTTACTGTTTAAGGCCTTTAGGATTTCGTTAGTTAGCTTGTATATGGCCTTATCTGCTGATGTTTTAGTTCTAAAACCAAATTGTTCTTCTGCTAAAATATTATTTTTATTTAGGTGTTCAAGCAGTTGAATATTCATAGCTTTTTCCAACACCTTAGAGAATGAAGTTAAAAGTGATATAGGCCTGTAATTAGAAGTATAACAGTCTGGAAAAATTCCAGATGATAATGATTTTATTACATATGTGGGTTAGAGGAGAACTAATGAATGGAAAACTTATTGTTAATACTTTAGTAGGTATTTCATCATATCCATGGGAATTCTTTAATTTAAGAGATTTAATTATATTCTCAACTTCCCTAGTTGATAAAGATTTAAGTTTGTGGGATACTGGCAGGATTTCTATTGCTAGAAAGGATTACACAGCATCGACATATAAACAGTCAATATATTCTTCAATCAAAGTGTGTTGGTACGACGAGTGTAAGTGCTCTCCTTCCTCAGTGAGTCGGGAAGTGGAGAGCAGCAAGTGTAAGTGCGCTCCTATGGTAGGAGCGAGAGAAGCTCGAAGACGTGGCTGGCCGCCGTGTCAGCTCTACACACGCGTGTACAGGAAGGTTGTCGAGCAGATCAGAGATCTCCTCGATTGGAGACGGGTTGGGAGGTGGGATGGGAGTAGGATTAGGCTTGTTAGGTGGAGGCGATGGTTTACCAGTCATCGCCTGCTTCTTTGTTGGGGCCTGTTGAGGGGCCGCAACGGCAGGTTGGGTAGCCTGAACCCTTTTCCTGCTTGAGGTCGCTTTGCCCTGTTGAGGGGCCGCGGCCGGTTTAGGGGTAGGTATAGGTTGCGGAGGGGTGGTGGGTTTTACTACTCGCCCCCCTCGCACCACATGAGACCACTCAGGGCCTAAACTCTTCTGTTCAGCAGAAGGCTCGGCGCGGGTCGCTTGCGCTGAAGCCGAGCGACCGGTTGCACCGTTCATGTGGACGCGAGGTGCTGGCGTCCGCTTTGTAAGCGCGGCCTTGGCTTCCTTCCACTTTGCACAGCCCCGGTAGTTCGCCGTGTGGTTGCCCCCGCAGCTGCAGCATTTAAGCTGCTGCTTAGGGGTGGAGCACTCTCCGGAGGGGTGCGGCTCACCACAGGCAACACACCGGGGTGCGTATCCGCAGTTACGCTGCGTGTGGCCGAAGCGTTGGCAGCGCTTACATTGAAGCGGGGCCTTAGGGGCTACGTATGTCTCTACAGAGACTCTCAAGCCGCAGAGTTCGGTAAGGGATCGCACCTTCTGCACCTCTGGGCCTCGAGCCACTGACACTATGAAATGTGGAGTGGGGGGCCGATCGCATGCGGCATCCTGGTTGCGGCGCCCAGAGCGGAGCTGCATGACGCCCTGGACACGGATTCCCAGGGCCTCAAGCTCCTCCCGGACGTCGTTCTCAGGCATCTGTCTGCCGAGGTTCTTCATCAACAGACGTACACAACGATCCTCTGGGAGAGAGAAAGTGTGAAATGTCACACCCTTGCTCCCGTCAAGGGATCGGAGGGCACTGACTGTGGCTCTGAACCCGTCGGCAGTACCCGGCACGATCATTAGTTTCTCCCCCTTCATCTGGGCGGACAGACTGCTGGGGCATTTGGACCGTAGCCACGCGAGAAACCCGCGCGTGTCCTTGACTCCTGAAACAAAAACAGGGGTTTTGTTGGGCCGCTCACTTGCGGGAACGGCCCCAGCCTCAGTGGCGCCAGCTGGCATGCTGCCCAGAGGCGCGGACATGTCGACAGACATGCGCCTGGTTGCTGCCTCAGTAGAGACAGCAGGTTCGGAGGAGTCCGAACCAGTGGCTATGGGCTTGGGCTGCCCACTCGACTGACGGGGGTTGGAATCCCCGGCTAGAACCGCAGCGTATGCTGCCTTACCTGCCGTGACGTCTGGCTGCCGGCTGGTAGAGGGTGTAGGGGCAACGGATGTGCCCTGGGCGCCTATCGGCCGGGGTGGGCAGGCCGTCTGAGCATGAAAACTCAGCCTTTCTCTTCCCCGCGATGGGCAGCGGCGGTGTCCCGATCCTGGCTCCGATGGTGGTTGCGGTGGCATGACGCTTGGAAGGCGTCACGCGAGACGTTTTGACCGTGCAAGCAGCGGCCTTACTAGTCTTGTTCGCGGCAAGGGCCGTCCTCAGCTTTCGCAAGAGGACGGGGTTGCCCTGCACCGATGCTATGGCCCTCATAAGGGCAAGTTCCTCCTGCCTCAGCATTACGCCTACAGCAGGGGGGTACCGTACTCCTGACGCTGCGCCGACTTCCTAGTGGACTAGTGGCAGCACGCTAGAGACCACTCCTTCCTCGGTCGTTTCTCCTTGTAGTGACTACGGCTTCGTCGCTAGGTTCGGTTCTTAGTACGTCTTCACTCCTCTGCAGCTAACACCGAACTCGCATCTTCCCTACTGCTCATAAATTACACTTTTATTTCTGGCTGGTTAAACTTCACTCGGTTTCACTTATGTGCCTTATTATCTTTCCATTTGAACCGTTGTTTCACCATCACAGTTAACAAACATTTTATCATTTTCAATAAAAACGACCTAAACTCCTTTTACGTGTTCATTTAAATGTTTCCAAACAAATACGTTTCGTGGATCTTTTCTATTTATCACCACTTTTCACTTTTGCAGTTAGTAAACAACTAACTTTCTTTGTTCATAATAATTTCTAAGGTTGTAATTTCGAATGCTCCTGACCAAAGACTTACGCCAAAAGACGCTCTCCCATTGTCTTCACCCCTATATAATACCTGCGAAACCGCTCCCAAAGATGGCTACTTTCACCCTCTCTCCACGCTCTTAACCAATTATAACTTGTCATTTCAGTTGCTATGCACTATTAACTGCCAATCAGAACTCTATTGCATATCTACAGTTCTAGGAATATTTTGTACACGGCCCAAATCCCGTGACAAATCTGTTCTGCTTGCAGGTGGACTGCAAATCTATGATTCAACTTAATGGAAAATTGCATCATTAATATGCAATACATAGGTTCTCATTAATTCTATGCAAAATCATCTTAACTAAACATAATCAATTCAAAAAATATTTCCCCATATTATCAATATTCATTACAAATCACCTCCCTCTCAGTCTATGATGTGTCCTCACATCATTTCATGTTGTCAATGAAACATAATGAAGATTGATAGGGTCAAACACAAAATACACTTGAAAAACCAATAAACATTTACAATATAAAACCCTTTAACATGTTACACAAATAAAAGCTTTACTTTTATTCAACTTTCAAAAGTTTCTTCCTTCAAGTCTTTAAAGTCAATGTTTATGGTATTGACTGTACAACATATCAGTTGTTACCATAGCACTTCCTTGTCTGTATCAATGTCAGTGAACTCTCATGTAAACATATTACACTTGCAGTTGTGCAATGTTCTTAACACTTCACTACACTTTTCTAATCTGTTTTCCAATCAAAATGCAATGAATTTTGACAATAACAACAATTTTAAATTTCTTTAACACTTGTTACTTCAAAATTTAAAAAAATTCTATTTCACCAACAAAGTTCTGATTAGTTACTTGTGTCTTCTCTCATAAGTTGCTGCTCGTGGATGGATGTAGATGAATTATCTGCTTCCTACCTTTCGATGTTTTCACTGGAGTATCCTTACTCGTCCTGTAGTGTATGCGTAGAAATCTGATGTAATTGTTGATGACTCAACTCATAATCTGGAATTTTGCTGCACATGTGTGATAAAAGGAATCGTCTAAGGACATTCAGGTTTAACGTGGGATTGTATAAAATCTTTAGGTCTTGTCAGCATTTTTGTTACCACCTTCATTAGATAGGATTGGGAACAGAAGTAGCATAGGAACATTTCCAAAAAGGAATTGTTAATGAATCAGTGCATACAAGAACCAATTCACTCTCCTCATACTGCGTAGTTCTGCCTGAGATTGTTGACATCCCTCCCATGTTGTTGGTCGAATATCCTGGTCACCATCTGGTACAAATCCTCCGTGTTGACTGGTCTATACTTTGTAGAAAAAGGAATGGCAGAATCCAGTTCGCCTTGATGTCCTGGGTAAAACTGCAACTTTCAGTTGTAATAACACAAGCTCACATGGTTTAATACACCCTCTCTAGTTTACTTTTAGAGAAAATGTGTCCCAACTGCCATTGTGATTACACTCGAAGAGTACTTCTGGTCGTTGTAGAAACAATATAACCGCACAGTGTCTTTGTTGTAATTTTCCTTAACTGCTCAAGTTTGCTTAGTTCACAAGTATTAACTGTTTATTATCCACAGCTTTGTTCATCAGCCAAATTAACACTTTGTCAACTTTTCACTATTCATGTCCTTTGTTGTTGTCAACCAATATTGTTGTCGTAGTGAGTCACTTAATTGATATTCGTGCTTCAGGTCTACTAGCTCATATCTATACAGCCTCATTTCTAAAGGAAACGCAACCATTTGTACAAAACAAAATTTCTATTCATCAATTTCAGTGGCACACTAGTACTACCTAAAACTATACATATCTGCCAAATTAACTGTTACATGTTTACATAGTGCACCTGTTAGCTGGACTTCTGATCATAACATGACCTCATATGTCTGACCTTCATCAGCTGTTCACCAGTCCGCCATTTTGAATTCCACACTTATCTAAAGTGGGTGAAACTTTAACACCTTGCAAGCAATTTTGCTTCAAGCTCTTACTAACACAAATTAATGTTTTAGCACTAGTATTCTTATCCAACTAATGATTACAAACATTGTATACTTTAAACACAATTACAAATTCCAAAATTCTATTCTATTGTTTTCCTATATTTTCATGCATATAGAAACTTTCTTCTTCATTCTTCTTCAGCTTGTGCCTGCATTCTCGCTCTCGATCGCGTAATAGGTGGCTCTAATCTAGTGCTCCCTAGTTCACGTCTCAATCTTGGTGTATCAGGTGGCATGTAGATGGAATCATCTAATGCTGTGTTTGAATCATCTACAGGTGATTCTGCTCTGGCATCGCTGTCAAACGTATGCTGTAAATCTTGCCTGTCTAGATCTGTTTGCCTGTTTTCAAGCTGAGGTGTTACTGCTATTTCCCTTGAAGGTAAAATGCTGATATCCTCTTCTTCGCTTCCTGCTTCACTCTCTTCCTTGCTTTTCCTAACCAACCTCTTTACATCGCGATTTTTCCTACTGCTAGGTTTCCAAATTTCTTGGTTATAAGCCTTCTTCAATCTATATATATGAACCACAAATTTCTTTCCCTGCTGGCTTTCTATTCTGTAGTTCAATTCTGATAACTTTTATGTTATCTTATAAGGACCACTCCAAAATTTTCTAAACTTCTTACATTGTCCTGGTTTAATTGCAGGAGTAAACAAATACACAATTTCATTCAGTTCAAATGTCCTAATCTTTGCCTTTCTCATTACAAGCTCTCTCATTGCATGTTTCAACATTTCTCAAACTTCAATCAGATTTACACACAAATTTTGCAAACCAAACCAATCAAATCAACACAGTTTCTCAAAACGTAAAAGTATAGTCAATTTAAAACAATCACCATCTATACATCGTCTAAACAAATAAAGTGTGTAATCATTCAAGCACCTAATAACCCTTGCAACTGCAAATGTAAAACTTCACTTGCTCAAATATGTAAACACAGTATCTTTTCATACAATAATCATTAATATAGTATTTAACTGTTCAAAATTTCTATTACCAATTTTGTAAAAATCAAACATTTCTTTCCTCTCTTATGTTGTAATAAATTTGCATTAAAATATCATTTTCCAATTTGTTCATACTTTACTGTTGTTCAAGTTAATCTTCTAAAACCATATTCCTTCCATAACTGAATGTGGTTGTAAATAATCCTACTGGTATATCCCCTTGCTGTAAAAATAATGTATCTCATTCTGGAATTTCTGCCACCATCCTCTGATCATCTTGTGGAATGGCGTTGCTGTCCTCCACCTCGCCATTGTTAAACCACTGGATTAACTGGAACCTCACCATTGTCAACTGCTTAATTTTGCAAAATACAAAACTGCAAACATAACTCAATTTGCAAATCAGTATTTAAATACTCTTCACAAATTTGTTCCACCACAACCCATCAAAATTTCTATTACACTATCATGTTCAAAATCACAAGTACTGTTGGCAAAATTTACCATAAAACACAATTATTTTTACAAAATAATTTCCCTACTTAATTTTCATCAAATATTTAGTATTAACCTATACTGTTAACATCATACTCAAGTTTATAAATTTTCCTTATAACACTTAATTTCAAAATTCAATTTCAAACTCAAAACATTTAACATTTATAACTTTTAATATTTCATTATTAACCAATTATTTACTAAAAATTTAATAATCTACTATAGTGTCTCATAACCTTTGTCCTAAACACATGGCTGTGTTGACAGTACTCAGCTGTCAGCAGTTTCCTAGTCAGCCATTTTTAATTCCCCTGCTGACCTAATTATGTAAACAAAGTTTCTTTCTCACTAGTCAACCGTAAAAGTGTTCACATCTTCCTCAGATATTGTGTACATGCTATCCAGTTGTACATCCTTCAACTTCTAGCATCGCTCCATATCAATGTTCTTGATGTGAGCCTTGTCAAGGAATACTGCGTCCTTGCTGTACTGAGTCCATGCCTGAACCCGATAATATCTACTGGAATACACTCACGTCCTCTCACGCTGATCTAGGGCTGTCCAAAATTCATCGTTAATCTTAAGTCAGTCTTCCTGAATTTCTATATGTCTTCAACCTGTAGTTGCTCCCTAATAATTCTATGCTGTAGAATTCTAATTTTTTTTCTCATCACTTACCTGGATGAGCTCCTCACAGGATCATAATTCCTGGCCATCACTTCCTTACTAGGCTATTCGGAATAACAGTGTCATACTCCGAATCATTCCTACGTCTGTAAATCACGCAGTCTTCTTCACAACAAAAATCAAATTTCCTTCCAAAATTTCTAATTATTCCTTTTGCTTCTGGTAGGCTAGATGTCTGGGGTCTCTCACTGTTTATCACATTTCTGAATTACCCATTTACGTTGATTCTCTTCTTAGATTATCCACTTAATCTCTGTTCATGAAACTGCGACATACCCCACGAATGGACAAATATGTTCTCAGTATTCATCATGTCAATTCCCTCTGACATTTTCTCAAAAAGTTTCCACATATGAAACTATCAACTTCACTTGTTTCGTTTCCCATACGAACCCAAGTAACAGGCACCAATATAGGCTACCATGTTTTCTCAAAGTCTTCACGTCTGAGACTTTCAACTGCAATTGTGTCGCCACACTGTAACAATCACAACAAACCAAGGTACCATTACCGGTTACCAAGTTTCTCACTCACGTGTAACTAACACGATTTTTCCTCGCGTATCCCTGATACGATTTTAACTTCCTTGACTCCCAACCTGAGTCATTAACTTCAGAATACAACTGGGCTTCTTCAGTTTCTCATAATCTCACACAGAGACATTGCTTGATGGATAGTATCATCTCTTATTCACCCCTTATTCTCCCACATCTATTACTGCTCTACCCTTTAATTTCTAGTAGTATTCAAATTTCCTAGGTGTGTGTATAACTACATCTTAAACCATTTCCAGTGCTGAAGGTAATTTCAATAAATTCATACTAAGATTTTCCCAAGCATCCGCAAGATTGCAATCGGTGTGGTTCTGTTTTGTAGTACGGCTCTTCTATAACCTTGAAGTCAGATGATTGCTCGTCATGTGTTCCACCAACTAAGTGCGTCACACAATAACCTTGCTGTCAGCTGTTCTACTGACCGCACCCGTACCGTCTACTCTCGCTACACAGACTCCTGTGCTGAACCCACGCTTCAAACATGTAGGAAAGCTAAGTTTCCCACCCTCAACTGCAACTAACCACTAGTATACACCTGAGTTTCTGGATTTCTACTCTTGCTTCAAATCTTGATGCTTTCACTTCTTTTCCTAATCTTAGTAAACATTTCATGTTTCCATTGCTTTACAATACTGTTGAAGTTTCCTACAGTAGTAATTAGCTTTTCCACATTACATTTTAACTACTACTTTTTTCTGTCAGTATGATTGTCTGAAGCAAAACGCAGCGTAAGCAGTGTGGTGGATCCTTCCGCATGCCTCACCTCTTCCACTTCAAAAATCCATACACAAAATTTTAACACTTTCTACACATTTATCTCTTATTTTTTCCAAGTTCAATTTGTACTACATAAAATTTAACACAATTTGTGTAACCTCTAACTACTTCAAACAGTATGCAAAATCAACAAATGCACATGCAGCTCTACAAAAGCCAATGAAATGTCACTTTCCCTTCTTTCAAGCACTCGTATTTTCCTGATGAATATAAATTCATCGTATTCTTAACTTCAGAGTAATCAAATATAATTGTAACTTCACACCCAAAAATTACAAAAGTTTTAAAACAGCTTTCTCAACATTAGACTGTTACTCCGTACAGTGTCATAATTTACATTCCTCACAGGGTCAACAACCTGTGCTAACATTTACATTTTCAATACCACAGCTACTGGCTTCAATTTCTCTTAATATTTTTAATCTTCAACCAAACTATAAGCTTCCTTGTGGCATCGTTTTCTTTCTTGCACCACAACAATTTTCTTAATAGCAGTACTCTGCAAATGTGTGTTAGCCAGTCACAATTAAATATAAATCTGTTTTTTCCAACATATAAAATTAATGTCAAGCTAACAATTTTTAACATCCAAAAATTCCCCTCTCATAAATACATAATGATCATAACTCATCAGTATATATAACGCACAAATCCTATCCTGCTTAAAATCAGTTCCTGACCTGCTTGCTTGGACATTCCCTTGCAAAGTGACCTTCGCCGCCACACTGATAACATATAAAACTTCTACTGGGATGTGCATTCCTAGTATTACTGATGTTAGAACTGCTTCCCTTTATAGCCTCAAAATTCATGAAAGGAGTTGCTTTTTCTGTGCCAGACCATTTCGGAATTAAAAATACCAATAACATATCTTTAGCTGCTGTCAGTCTTTCCACTAACTGCATTTGTAAATTTTGAACTTCAGCCTGTAATCTGGCCATCTGTTGTGCAATTGAATCTTCTGATTTAAGTTCGTGAGCCATGTTACCCCTAACATATAATTACTTCACTAACTTAAATTTTACGCTAACAGTGCCACTCAAGTGTGTGTATCCAACTTCAAAATTTTCTCAAAATAATTTACTATATCCCTCTAGTATCATAAATCCAACAACCAACCAACCAAAGTGCTAACTAAGGGCGGAGACTTGCGCGGAGCGCAAGTCGACGTCCCTTGATCTGTTTAGCCATACCTGCGTTTTACCGCATTGCTGGACTCAATAACAGACTCTTAATTCTGAACTGGGGATTTTGCTTACGCTAACAAATTTAGGGTCTCGATTAAGTCGGGACCAGGCATACCAAAAGCTACAGCTCTAAGAGCGTATACTTTTTCCAAGTGGGGGGAATACTTTGGTTGGGTGGCTCTCTGGGATTTGAACCCAGAGTGGCATTTTCACGAATAATTTCACAAAGAATTCAAAACCTACAAACGAATAATTTAGTCCTACCGGGGGGTGGGGGGGTGCGGGCCGTGCCCCGACTTTGTGTTATACCCTGGCATTCACCTTACAACTGAGGAAAATCACGGAAAACCTCAGTCAGGGTAATCGGAGTGCGCCTAAATTTAGGTGCAGTGTCTATTGGCCACTAAGGGCCTCGACACATTCACTGACCCATCCCCGTAGCTTGCGCTAGACGGACTGGGTCAGCCCTCGGTCAGCGCAGATATCTGCCGAGTTGCTGAGTTAAGGGGTTCCCCACACCAGCCAACCTAGAGTCGAAGCTCTCGGTTAGAATTCTGATGTGATCAGCAAAGAGAGGAACTCCCAAATCCTCGTGAATTTGCACGCTACTCATGTACCAAGGTGCACCAGTAGCAATGCGAAGACACTTGGATTGAAGAACCTGCAGCTTTCTGAGGTGGGTGCAGGCAGCAGACCTCCAAATGGGGCACGCATAGTCCATCATGGGCCGTATGAGCTGCTTATACAGCAGAACCCCGTTCCTGATGGACAGGCCGCTTCTCCTGTGAAGGAGAGAGCTAAGCAGACCCAGTCGTTGGGCCGCTTTCTTCTTGACCTGGACGATGTGAGGCGACCAGGTCATCCGTGTATCAAGGATCACTCCTAGATAACGGGCTGTGTCTACCCACTGGATTGGCTCTCCTAGGAACTGCACCGGTCGAGGCTTGGAGGACCTCCACCCTGCCTTCGCAAAGAGCATAGCATTGCTCTTTGAGACATTGATGGCGATCCTCCACGCCTTCAACCATCTCTCTAGATCACTGAGGTATGCTTCTAGGTAGCTAACAAGCAGAGCCGGGCTGCGGGACGTGGCAATGATTGCCGTGTCATCCGCGTACAATGCCAGCTCGACGTGGCGGGAAGGGACGGGCATGTCATTGACATACAGACTGAACAAGACAGGAGAGATTAGTCCCCCCTGTGCTACGCCAGCCCGCATGCCACGACGGGAGGATATGGCCGCTTGGAAGGACGCTTCGAACGTCCTGTTGTAAAGGTAGGAGGATATGGTTTTGACCAGGTAGGAAGGGAAGTTAAGGGCCGTAAGCTTGAAAAGGAGACCGTCGACCCAAACAGTGTCGAAAGCCTTAGCCACGTCGAGAAAGACTGCGCCTGTTAGCCGCTTCTCACCAAAGTTTCTGGTCACCCTTTCGACAAGGCGGGCTAGCTGGAGAGAGGTGCTATGTTTGGGTCTGAATCCAAACTGCTCGTCTCGCAGAAGCCCGCGCCCGCTTACTTCACTTAAGATCCTACTAAGTAGGATCTTCTCGAACAACTTGCCGATGGTGTCCAGAAGGCTTATGGGACGATAGGAAGAGGGAAGCGCTGGGTCCTTCCCGGGTTTCAGTATGGAGACAATGCGGGCATGTTTCCACACCGATGGGAAGTACTGCGCTAGGAGAGCAGCGTTGAATATGGCAACAAGGAGAGAGACAGCTCGCTGCGGAAGGTGCTTTAGCGCCCTGTTCGGTATACCGTTTGGGCCCGGAGCCTTGCTGGCCTTGAGACCCCGGATAGCATCCTGAACCTCCACGGGGTTGGTTAACTTGGGCTCGCTTGCAGGTGAATAAGAGTATGCTTGCAGCGCCTCGTCAACCATCTCAATAACTGCCGGATCCGACGGGTCGTTAACCGGCTGAAACTGAGCCTCAAGACTGTCCGCCAGGGCTTCGGCTTTCTCAGAGTCTGAGAGAGCAAGCCCGCCCTGCGTGACCAGGGGTGGAGAGGGAGTGGGCACTCTCATCACCCGCTTTGTCATCTTCCACAGCGATTGGTCCTCGGGATCTAGGCTTTCCAGTGTGGCACCCCACTGCTCATTCCGCCACTCGTTTAGCTGGTGGGTCACCGACCGCTGAAGGCGGTTGACCTCAGCTTTTAGAGCAGGGTCCCTGGTGGTTTGCCACTGCCTCCTCAACCGGTTTTTCAGGCGTATTTCATCCTGTATACGTGCCGGTATTGGGGGCCGCGGGTCGTCACGAGGGCGTCTCCGGGGGGCCGACGCTGCTAGTGCCTCAGTGATGGCGCTGGACACTTCCTCCACACACGTGTCGATTTCAACCCCGCTACGGAGTTTCGGGATGGACGGAAGGCTGTCCTCCAGGCAGGCCTGGAATTTGACCCAGTCGGTCCGTCTGAAGTCCGGGCGGTCCGGTAGGTTAAGGAAGGATGATCGACATTTAGTGTCGATCAGTACAGGCAAGTGATCTGAGCTAAGTGCAGAGCACGTTGTCAGATGCACTGGGATGACTAGGTTTTTAGTGATTACTATGTCTAGGACATCAGGAGTACAAGAGGGATTGTATGGGATAGTGGTGGGTGTTTCCGGTCCATAAATCAAACACGAATGATCGTTGGCGTAATCACGAAGGTGCCTGCCCCTTGTCGTGATTAGCCTCGAGTTCCAGTCCACGTGCTTGGCGTTCAGGTCCCCCGCCATGAGGACGGGAAGCCCTCCGCTCAGGCACGCAGACAAATCCGCTTCGATTAGGGGCCGGCAAGGCGAAAGATAAGCCGCCAGGATTTTCAGTGGTCCACTTGCCAACATAACATGTATGGCAGTTGCCTCCAACTGGGTCAGGCCAGGGATGGGTAAAGCGTAGTGATCTATACCCCGGCGGACCAGTATAGCTGTTCCGCCGCCCTCAGTGGGCCGGTCTGTACGGTGGCAAACATAGTTTGCGAGCCGAAAGACTTGCCCTGATCTGAGATGGGTTTCAGTTAGGAGGCATATGTCAACCCCGTGTTTACCAAGGAAGTGGTCCAGCTCCATCTTTCTGCCGCGCACGCCATCGGCGTTCCAGCAGGCCAGCCGTAGTGCCCTCACACTGTGAGCCTTAGGGTGTGCTACCATATTCAGCTACAAAAAGGATAACAATTTTCAGGACAGCCCGCGAGCGTGCTGCGCCTGAAGGGAGGGAGGGTACCGCTGTGAGGAGCCGCCGTGTCAGCTCTACACACGCGTGTACAGGAAGGTTGTCGAGCAGATCAGAGATCTCCTCGATTGGAGACGGGTTAGGTGGTGGGATGGGGGTAGGATTAGGCTTGTTAGGTTGAGGCGATGGTTTACCAGTCATCGCCTGCTTCTTCGTTGGGGCCTGTTGAGGGGCCGCAACGGCAGGTTGGGTAGCCTGAACCCTTTTCCTGCTTGAGGTCGCTTTGCCCGTTTGAGGGGCCGCGGCCGGTTTGGGGATAGGTACAGGTTGCGGAGGGATGGTGGGTTTTACTACCCGCCCCCCTCGCACCACATGAGACCACTCAGGGCCTAAACTCTTCTGCTCAGCAGAAGGCTCGACGCGGGTCACTTGCGCTGAAGCCGAGCGACCGGTTGCACCGTTCATGTGGACGCGAGGTGCTGGCGTCCGCTTTGCTAGCGCGGCCTTGGCCTCCTTCCACTTTACGCAGCCCCGGTAGTTCGCCGTGTGGTTGCCCCCGCAGCTGCAGCATTTAAGCTGCTGCTTAGGGGTAGAGCACTCCCCGGAGGGGTGCGGCTCACCACATGCAACACACCGGAGTGCGTATCCGCAGTTACGCTGCGTGTGGCCGAAGCGTTGGCAGCGCTTACATTGAAGCGGGGCCTTAGGGGCTACGTATGTCTCTACAGAGACTCTCAAGCCGCAGAGTTCGGTGAGGGATCGCACCTTCTGCACCTCTGGGCCTCGAGCCACCGACACTACGAAATGTGGAGTGGGGGGCCGATCGCCTGTGGCATCCTGATTGCGGCGCCCAGACAGGAGCTGCATGACGCCCTGGACACGGATTCCCAGGGCCTCAAGCTCCTCCCGGACGACGTTCTCAGGCATCTGTCTGCCGAGGTTCTTCAACAACAGACGTACACAACGATCCTCTGGGAGAGAGAAAGTGTGAAATGTCCACCCTTGCTCCCGTCAAGGGATCGTAGGGCACTGACTGTTGCTCTGAATCCGTCAGCAGTACCCGGCACGATCATGAGTTTCTCCCCCTTCATCTGGGCGGACAGACTGCTGGGGCATTTGGACCGTAGCCACGCGAGAAACCCGCGCGTGTCCTTGACACCTGAAACAAAAACAGGGGTTTTGTTGGGCCGCTCACCTGCGGGAACGGCCCCAGCCTCAGTGGCGCCAGCTGGCATGCTGCCCAGAGGCCCGGACATGTCGACAGACATGCGCCTGGTGGCTGCCTCAGTAGAGACAGCAGGTTCGGAAGAGTCCGAACCAGCGGCTATGGGCTTGGGCTGCCCACTCGACTGACGGGGGTTGGAATCCCCGGCTACAACCGCAGCGTATGCTGCCTTACCTGCCGTGGCGTCTGGCTGCCGGCTGGTAGAAGGTGCAGGGTCATCGGATGTGCCCTGTGCGTTGGGCGCTGGGCGCCTAGCAGCCGGGGTGGGCTGGCCGTCTGAGCATGAAAACTCAGCCTTCCTCTTCCCCGCGATGAGTAGCGGCGGTGACAAAACCCTGGCTCCGGTGATGGTGGCGGCGGTGGCATGACGCTTGGAAGGCGTCACGCGAGACGTTTTGACCGTGCAAGCAGCGGCCTTACTGGTCTTATTCGCGGCAAGGGCCGTCCTCAGCTTTCGCAAGAGGACGGGGTTGCCCTGTACCGATGCAATAACCCTCATAAGGGCAACTTCCTCCTGCTTAAGCATTACGCCTACAGCAGGGGGGGCACCGTACTTCTGATGCTGCGCCGACTTCCTAGTGAGTTATGGGCAGCACGCTAGAGACCACTCTTTCCTCAGTCGCTTCTCGTTGCAGTGGCTATGGCTTCTTCGCTAAGTTCGGCTCTCAGGACGTCCTCTCTCCTCTGCAGCTAACACCGAACTCCACTCGGATCTATCATAAATCCCACCGCTGCAAACCAATTTGTAACGGTCACTGTCACTCAATAGTCCCACTAGTGAGATCAGGGCCCGTTTGGTATACGTAGCTAAGCAGTTCTACAAACTGCAGTTGGTAAGGCTGCCACCATCCAGTATCTCAGTACTGGAAATTTTAATCCTCCTGTGTATATCTGGGATATAATAAACACCAACACCAAATTTAACACTAATAACAAAGCAAATTTATTAATAAAAACAAAACAATTTAAACACATCAAACACAACCAAAACCCCAATTAAATGTCCAAATAAAATAACCCAAATAATTACCTCAGTATCAATATACTACTCTTTACTTAAATTTCCAAGTATTTAACTTTACCTGTAAAGTTACAAATATCTCAATAAACTCAAATTAATCTTTCAGTAAACTAATATAAATCCCTTGAAGTTACATTCCCTGTATTTACTTTGGATTCACACACTTTGTTCCTTACATTTTAACATTATATCCATATTAAAATGATTTTGTTTCCTTCTCTACTTACATATAATAGGCTGTTCTTACATACCTTGTATCCAAATTAATCCAAGTAAAATAATTGTAACCAACTTATCTGTTGAATTTAATTCTGGCAGTAGCAACCCTGTTTGCACTCATAAATTACACTTTTATTTCTGGCTGGTTAAACTTCACTCGGTTTCACTTATGTGCCTTATTATCTTTCCATTTGAACCGTTGTTTCACCATCACAGTTAACAAACATTTTCTATCATTTTCAATAAAAACGACCTAAACTCCTTTTACGTGTTCATTTAAATGTTTCCAAACAAATACGTTTCGTGAATCTTTTCTATTTATCACCACTTTTCACTTTTGCAGTTAGTAAACAACTAACTTTCTTTGTTCATAATAATTTCTAAGGTTGTAATTTCGAATGCTCCTGACCAAAGACTGACGCTAAAAGACGCTCTCCCATTGTCTTCACCCCTATATAATACCTGCGAAACCGCTCCCAAAGATGGCTACTTTCACCCTCTCTCCACACTCTTAACCAATTATAACTTGTCATTTCAGTTGCTATGCACTATTAACTGCCAATCAGAACTCTATTGCATATCTACAGTTCTAGGAATATTTTGTACACGGCCCAAATCCCGTGACAAATCTGTTCTGCTTGCAGGTGGACTGCAAATCTATGATTCAACTTAATGGAAAATTGCATCATTAATATGCAATACATAGGTTCTCATTAATTCTATGCAAAATCATCTTAACTAAACATAATCAATTCAAAAAATATTTCCCCATATTATCAATATTCATTACAATAGTTTGCGAGCCGAAAGATTTGCCCTGATCTGAGATGAGTTTTTTAGTCAGGAGGCATATGTCAACCCCGTGTTTACCAAGGAAGTGATCCAGCTCCATCTTTCTGCCGCGCACGCCATCCGCGTTCCAGCAGGCCAACCGTAGTGCCTTCGCACTGAGTGCCTTAGGGTGTGCTGCCATATCCAGATACAAATAGGATAACGATTTTCAGGACAGCCCGCGAGCGTGCCGCACCTGAAGGGAGGGTGGGTACCGCTGTGAGGAGCCGCCGTGTCAGCTCCACACACGCGTTTACAGGAAGGTTGTCGAGGAGATCAGAGATCTCGATTGGAGATGGAATGGGAGTAGGATTAGGCTTCTTAGGTGGAGGCGATGGTTTACCAGTCATTATATATATAGTATATAAGCCTGCTTATTCGTTGGGGTCTGTTGAGGGGCCGGAACGACAGGTTGGGTAGCCTTGACCTTTTTCCTGCTTGTGGTCGCTTTGCCCTGTTTAGGGGCCGCGGCCGGCTTGGGAGTGGGTTGAGGTAGGGGTGGGGTGGTTGGTTTCACTACCCGCCCCCCACGCACCACTCAGGGCCTAAACTCTTCTGTTCCGCAGAAGGCTCGGCGCGGGTCTCTTGCGCTGAAGCCGAGCGACCGGTTGCACAGTTCATGTGGACGCGAGGAGCTGGCGTCCGCTTTGTAAGAGCGGCCTTTGCTTCTTTCCACTTTGCACAGCCCCGGTAGTTTGCCGTGTGGTTGCCCCCGCAGCTGCAGCATTTAAGCCGCTGCCGAGGGGTAGAGCACTCCCCGGAGGGGTGCGGCTCACCACAGGCAACACACCGGGGTGCGTATCCGCAGTTACGCTGCGTGTCCCTTTAAAAAGTAGGATGAGAAGGAAAGACAACTCCACCTCCTTTGAATAGTACATGTGGTGGCCCTGAAAGGGGCCTTTTAGGGGGGGGGGTTTGCCGCATTCACTTTTTCAATTACTCCTTTGCTGGTCTTACGACTAGCTTTACTCCTTTTTTTGGGGGGGGGGGGGGGGGGTTTGCCGCATCCATTTTTTCCATTACTCCTTTACTGGTCTTACGACAGACTTACTCCTTTGCTGGTCTTACGACAAACTTACTCCTTTGGTCTTACGACAAACTTACTCCTTTGCTGGTCTTACGACTGACCTACTCCTTTTGGGGGGGGTTGCCGCATCCACTTTTTCTATCAGCCAAATTTTCAATCCCAGTGCTCTTGCATGGTGCCTTTCTTAAATCCACCGTTTATGAAGCTCCCATCCTAGGCTTGTCGGAAAGCGGAGAACGTAGAGTGTACCTCTCGTAGACGTGGCAGGCAGAGATTTTGCTGGTCGTACGACTGGTTATTCCTTTGCTGTCTTGCGGCTGACTTGCTCCGATGCTGTCGACGGAATGAAGCTTGGTGTCTTTCGGCCATGTATTTATACCACTGGACATGGGACTAATCTGTTCTGTGATTGGCTAGCTGACAGCACCCGCTGTGCGCCAATCCCGTGGCCAGTGGGCGGAGTCGGCTGAACGACTTTGCTGCATACTGTTGCGGTAAGAGGAGAAGCTGCCGCAGCGTGTGTACCGCGTTCTCCTTGCTGGTGATGTTGTGGAAAGCGGAGACGCTGCTGCGGCGTATGTACCGCGTTCTCTCTTCCCGGTGCTGTTGCGGGAAGAGGAGTGATTGATGCATGTGGGTAGCCCCCACAAGTTTAATGTTTGGAAAGGGATTCGTAAAAGTTTGTAGTAAATAATGAATGGGTGTAGTATTTAGTGAGTTACTAATGCTAGAATTAATTTGATTGTTTTTTTTTGTGTTCATGTTTTCAGCTACTGATAAGAAGTATTTGTTAAAAGTATCTGCAATCTCTTGCTTATTTCTAATCAATTTCCCATCAACATTTGATGTACATATATTTTCATTATTTGTACACTTACTAGTTTCTAATTTTACTATATCCCATATGGTTTTGTTCTTATTACTGGAATTTTGAATTTTAGTATCATATTTAAGTTTTTTAGCTTCCTTAATAACCCTAGACAAAATTTTACAGTATTTGTTATAGTAGTTTCTTAAATCAGGATTATTCTATTCCTACATGCTATATGAAGCTCTCTTTTATGCTTGCAAGACGTCTTTATTCCTATAGTAATACAATCGCTTATTTCATTAGAAGTTTTAATTTTTTTAATGGAAAGCTGGAGTAAAAGATCTTCAAGTAGGTATCTAAGAAGGAGTTGAACATTTTATTAACATCATCGCTAGAAAAGGTTAAGTCCTACGTTTCATAACTAAGTTTAGTTAGAAAATAATTTATTGTATGTTTATTAATTTTCCTTATTACTTTGAATTGTGTAGTGTGCGGTTTCATATTTATTGCATTAAATGATATGGATTGCGCATCATGATCAGACAATCCATTTATTATTGGACATATGGAATGACTGTCTCTTCTAGCAATATCAATAAAAATAGCTGTAGGGCTCTTGTGAGTGCGGTAATGAACCTTCGGGTTTCATAAAACGCAGGGAATTTCTTGACTAGCTGACGACCTGTTGGCTTCTCAAGAAGGACTCTGCTCCATGGAGTTAGTTAGTTAGTAGCAGAATTTCCTTGGATTCTAGTGGGAAAATTCACTATACTTGTTAGATTATAAGTTCTCAACAAAGCTTCTAATTGGCTTTTCCTTTCACTGTCGATGAGATAATTTATACAGCACTGACTATGAAGATTAGTGCCTTCTGGGATGTGATGCTGCATAGTCTGGTTGATATGTACCAAACTTTCAGAGGAAAGTGCTGCCTGTGTCACCTACCTGATGATAGAGGCGGCGCGGTCCTTGGTAACATTTCTTGTGTCTAGCACTCTGCATGTATTGAATTTGTTTTCTTCCCCATCTACCAGGGAGTTTAAAATGGACAAAACAGTGCACAAGATTACCTACAGATTCAGTGAAATGAATTAGTGCTATGAATTCAACATGAAGTATATGACCTGTGAAGAGTTTTTGTAACTACTTCCTCACAAATAAAGATATTATGAGAAGGTTGAATAATCACAGAAGAGTAATAAAGATAGTGAATTTAACTTTGGTACTAGTTTTTAAACCTTTCAAGTCATCCAAATAAGACTGTAGTCACAGCCATGAACGACAGTGTTCTACTGAACCAAATAATTCCTGCATTTTACACCTGAAGTAGCTTCATAATATGAACATACTCTTACTGTGCCACAGATCTCCACGCCTCCATTTGTCTTAAAATGTACTGGATATGCCTGAATCAGATTTGCTTTTGCTGGTGTTCTGTTCATGCCTGTGCACACTTAGCAGTCTTTTGTAAGAACTTGCATGTCTGACACATGCTTGTGACAATGCTTGTCACTGAAAGAATACTATACAGTGCAGTGCACAGTGTCATGTACAGTAACATTCTGGTAAATCTGAAATTTTGTTTTTAGGCCGATTTCACTTCTACCATCTTTTTAAAAAATTATTGAAAAGGTAATGTATGCTAGACTCTTGACTCATTTATCCAAATATAATATTCTAAGTTCAGAACAATATGGTTTTCAAAAAAATATGACAATGGAAAATGCCATGTTTACCCTAATAAATAAAATTTTAACAGCTATGAACAAGTCAAGAGCAGCAGGTTTATTCTGTGATATCAAAAAAGCATTTGACTGTGTCAATCATAAAATACTTTTGGCAAAAATGGAGTTGTACAGAATAACAGGTAAAGAATATACCCAATATTTAAAAGATAGATATCAGCGAGTGTTTATAAAATGCAAAAATTCCAATAATTCTATAACCTCAAAATGGTAAGAAATTCATCACAGTGTGCCTCAGGGCTCTGTATTGGGTCCCTTGTTGTTAGTGTCTGGGGGAACATCAGAAGATATACTTCCCTAACTTTTACAAATTGCATCTTAGGGGATGATATTCCCAGAGATGAGTGTTTGACAAAAAAAAGTTTTCAGGAAATATTTGAACTTTAGCAGAAAGCATTACGTGAGCAGCTTAGGCTATTGCACAATGAGGGACTCAGTGACGTATGGACACCACGTAGTACTGCCAGGACACTATGTTGAACTGGACATGTGGCTAGCATAGGAGATCAAAGGGATGAATGCAGAATTTTACTGGGGAAACCTCCTGGAGAATGGGCACTTGAAAGATCAAGAATTATATGGGTGGACATTAGGGTAATAAGGAGACACACCGAAAGGATAAGAGGCAGATGAGACTGGTTCAGGATCGTGTCCAAGGACGGACTTTCGCTGACTTGAACGTCTGGTTCTTCCAGTTCAATCGCAGCACAATTCAAGACACAAATTTATTAAAACATACCATAATTAGATTTGTACACACATATAAGCAAGAAAATTGCATTCGTATGGAATGTGGCGCCGTGCAGACTGGTTGATAAGTATCAACATTTAAGAGGTACGTTCTGCCTCAAAGTTCTACACTCTAAATAATGGAAATATATTCATTCGAAACGTCTGTACCTGTCTACCAGTCTACACGGCGTAACATCTCAGCAGAAAGCAAGTTTCATAGTAACCACTGTGAGAACCTCAAATTTCATCAGCTATTGGTAAATTATGAAGAAGCATGCCCTAAAGGGCTATTAAGGAACTTTTAATGTTTTCGAGGAGAATAATGATGGTGGGAATTGTGACACGGCTTCAAATACGACCTGCTGTCTGCACATATTTGGTCACTACTGGGCATGTAACCAAATATGACCTGCTGCCTGTGCACATACTGGGTGCATAACCAAATACAACCTGCTGTCTGCGCACATAGGTCACTACTGGGTACTTAACCAAATACGACCTACTGTCTGCAAATATTGGGTCACTACTGGGTATGTAACCAAATACGACCTACTGGGTGCGTAACCAAATACGACCTGCCGTCTGCACATACTGGGTACGTAACCAAATACGACCCGCTGTCTGCGCACATATTGGGTCACTACTGGGTAGAGTAGAAGTAGCTTTAAGTTATCTTCAGCAATAAGAAATGGTCTATCAGACCCCTTGGGCTATGAGCTATACAATTTTCGCATGGCCTAGAGTTTCAAATGCGAGCGATTACAGGTCAAATATGACGTCACACGCAGTTCAGCACAAATTTTCACTCTTCGGTTCGTCATCATATTCTGACGACGAAGGAGATTCGCCACGTGAGGTGACACTACCAATCATGGATCACGAATTTGAGTCCCAACCTACTTTTATAGCTGTAATCCGTGTACCATTTATCCATTCATTAGTGGTATTATATCATTGGCTGCTTGGAATTGGGTGTATGTAGCGCCATATTAGATCATGTGTACTATAGTAAGATGCTTACGAATGGAGTTGGTTGTAGGATGTAAGGAGTTCATATTTTCTTAAATACTAAGTTGTTTTAATTTAATGAGAAACCCCGTTTATTAGCGAAAATTATTTCCTAAGTGCTGAACGTAACATGCTACCTGAAAGTGAAGTGTCAACGTGTACGTCAGTTGCAAATGAATATGATGAGACAGATAAAACAACGGACGTATCGGCATTAATACCAGACGCTAAAGGACGTAGCGTTAATGCTGCCAAGACAGTTATTTCTTCGTTAGGGAATCAGCAAGATAACAAGAGGTATTCGCAGCCCTGTCCAGTTGAAGTTCCCCACAATATTGGGTTAGTAACATGCCTGAGATGTTTATGAGCAAATACTGTACCTTTCAGTTTTCGTTTCTTGTGCCCCTTTATTCATATTCGTTTGTTATTTTAACATTTAACATGTAGAAGACATGTTAAATTTCTTAAGGATAAAAATTCCGTTCCTGGTTACAACGCAGTCCACATGCTTTAAAAAGGTCGTTCGGTAAATCATGTTTAGGGAATAATCGTTATTTACTTTGTGAATTATACGAAACACGTATACACACTTTGTGGCAAAGTGAAAAGTTTCTTAATGTTATAGCAGCTGGCAGGGCCAATTTATGACATTTGTGGGTCAAATGAAAAAATAAATTTAGTGGCCTTACCTATGCATAGTCCTGAACTGACAATATGGATACAAAAGTGGTAATTTACGTATAAAATATATTTGGCAAAAATATGAAATAAAACCAGCCATTTTGGGGTCCCCTGAATGTTGTGACTCCATGTAGCCTTAAACTAGCCTTTGCAGGTGGTACACATAGTTACTACTGGGCTTTAAATGGTTAATGTTTAGAGTATGGTAATTTTAATTGACCTTCCTTTAAAGGAATTTATGAAAGCACTTTATCAGGGTGTGCTTCTGGAAGTTAAAGTGACCAGCTGAGCACCCATCCAAACAACTAACATTAAACTTTTTTAGGTAATCTAGTAATGGGTTTGCTTCATTGTCGACAACTTACTGGAAACACGTAAATTGGATTTTAATGGATTACCTAATATTTTAATATTGAAATCAAGTAACACTTCTATTCAACATTGAAGATGGAGGCAGCAGTACCTCTCAGATGTCAGTGCCCATCAACCAAACTACAAGGCATCAGATTCCAAATGAGCAACTTCACATATAGCACTCGTGAAGAATGAAAAATTGTAACAGAATTATAATCCAAGAAAGCCTATGATTTGGTGGTGATCATGTGTCGGGTATTAGCAGTATTCCTGTTATCACCAATGCAAGTTTCTCTCCTTTTTTAGCTTAAAGGCAAAAGCACAAAGGTGCTTAAAACTTATTGACTGTAATTACTTGGGCTTTAGAGAACAAGATAGAACTGTAGATTCATCTACTTCTTTACATATCTTTCATCAAAATGTTAGGGGACTAAGAAGCAAAATTGATGAATTAATAAATTCTTTTGAAATAGATAACATAAATCCCCATATACTATGCTTTACTAAGCATCACATGGAAGAACAGGACCTGCTGCACCTCACATTACCAGGTTATATACTAGGATCAAGTTTCTGCCGTAGGAACCTGCAGAGGGGTGGTGTGTGTATTTTTGTTCGAAAAGGCCTGTATTTCAACAAAATTGATAGCTCACACAACTCTAGAGAAAATGATTTGGAAATTTGTGCAGTTGAAATAGAAACTAAAGCAACCAAATTATTTATATTTCATTTATACAGAGCCCCTACAGGAGATTTTAATCAGTTTATAAAACGTCTAGATGATACTTTGAAACTTTTGTATAAGCCAAAAGCAGAATTTCTAATTTGTGGAGACATAAACACAGATTATCTCATGAAAGCAACCAGAAAAAACAACTAGCCTCATTATTAACAACATGTAATCTGTCACACACAGCAAATTTTGCAACAAGAATTCAAAATGACTCAAGTACTGCCATTGATAATATATTTGTGGATAACAGTAAGCTAAAGTCATCCTCTACATCTCCCCTAATAAATGGCCTATCAGACCATGATGCTCAATTTCTCACAATTAACAATATATATGCACCAACGAACAAAAGTCCTTTCAAACAAAAGACCAGATTAATAAATAATGAAACGTTAAAAAACTTTCAGACACTGCTAAAAAAAGAAACATGGGAATCTGTTTATAAAGTTACAGATACTAACTGTATGTTTAATTCATTTCTTTGTACTTTCCTAAATATTTTCCAAGCTAGTTTTCCAGTTAAATACAAAAGTACAAACACCGTAAACGACGACTGGATTACACAAGGAATAAAAATATCCTGCAAACATAAAAGGAGTCTATACACCTTCACTAAGAAAAACAATGATCCAAAATATAAAGCACATTACGTTACATTACATTACATATTGTAGAATCCTAAAAAAAGTTATAAAAGAAGCTAAGAAGCAACATTACAACAGACTTATAGCAAAATGTAATAATAAAATAAAAACAACTTGGAACATTATAAAGAAAGAGACAGGTAAAGTACATTCCATGGAACAGGTGCCCTCCTTGCTTATGAACAATGAAGAATTAATGGATCCAAAAAACGTGGCTAATGCCGTCAATACCTTCTTTCTAACAATTACTGAAAAATTAAACATACAGCAAGTAGAGAAAGGAGATGCTGTCTCATTTTTAGAAGATTCATTTCCAGGAAACTTCCCTGTCATGAAAACAATCCCAATCACCGAGGCTGGAATTAAAAGTTTAATACATTCCCTTAAACCAAAAAAATCATCAGGTTATGATGAAATAACAAGTAAAATCTTAAAAGCTTGTGCATCTCTCGTTAGCCACCCATTAAGCTACATTTGTAATCACTCACTAAATACAATTGTTTTCCCTGATCATCTTAAAATTGCAGTAGTAAAACCACTATACAAGAAGGGAGACAAAACTAGTATGACAAATTATAGGCCTATTTCCTTATTAACTATTTCTTCTAAAGTATTTGAGAAAGCTATGCACAGTAGGTTAAGCCAACATCTACATACTAACAACATACTGGTCACAGAACAGCATGGTTTTAGGAAAGGGATATCTACTGAAAATGCTACCTTCATACTAACAGATAGTGTATTTACATCTATCAACCAAAAAATGCATGTTGGAGGAGTTTTCTATGATTTGGCAAAGGCTTTTGACTGTAAATGTTGAAATTTTGTTGGCTAAATTACATTTCAATGGCATTTGAGGAGTAACTGCAGATTGGTTCAAATCCCATTTAACTAAGAGAAGACAAAAAGTAGAAATAAAATCAAGTAATGCAACTCAAAACGTTTTCTCTGATTGGAGTACACTGAAACATGGAGTTCCCCAAAGATCAATTCTAGGGCATTTATTATTCATAATATGTACAAATGACCTTCCTCAGAAAATAAATTCCATATCAAAACCAATACTTTTTGCTGATGACACTAGTGTCATAATATATAACAGAAATTTAGGAGATTTCTGTACAGTGGCAAACTTAGTTCTCACTCGTATGATTGGATGGTTTACTGCTAATAATTTAGTACTAAATCTTGGTAAAACAAATATTATGAAATTTATAACAAATAATTCACCACACCGTGCATTACGTATTGATTATAGAGGAAAGTATATAGAAGAGACGGGAAACACAAAGTTTCTTGGTTTACAAATTGATAACCAATTAACTTGGAAGAATTATATTGATCAAATGGTTCCTAAGTTAAGTGGAGCATGTTATACAGTTAGATCAATGTATCATATCTGCAACATCAACACTCTTAAATCAATTTATTTTGAATACTTTCATTCTATTATAAAGTACGGAATAATTTTTTGGGGTAATTCCTCCAACAGTAAGAAGATATTCACCTTACAAAAGGAAACCATCAGAATTATGGTTGGTGCACAACCAAGAACTCCATGCAGAAGTCTGTTTAGAAAATTAGAGATTTTATGTATTGCATGTCAATATATATTTTCATTAATGAACTTTATTTTAAACAATCAAGAAAATTTTCAAACAAATTCATCTATACACAGTATAGACACCAGGAATAAGCACTACCTGCATAGACCAAATGCCAACTTATCTTGTTTTCAAAAAAGTACATTCTATGCCGGTATCAGAATTTTCAACAGACTCCCTCTGAGTCTCATAAGTCTTAAGAATGCAAAGACAAAATTTAAAGTAGCATTAAGAAAATACTTAAATACACACTCCTTTTACTCAGTAGATGAATTTTTTATGTATAAAGATGGTTCATAGTGAGGTATGTAACATGTTTATAGTGTTTTAGTTTGTAGTGTTCAAATTTAAAATTCTATAGTCAGTATAGCTGTATATTTGTATATTATGACTTATTCCATATCCAGTTGTCACTTTGACAGACTTATGGATCCATGGAATGTATGTATTTATGTATGTAATTAGGAGGAAGGTTTTGTACAGTATTCTCACTGACTTTGGTATCGCTATGAAACTAGTTGGGTTAATAAAATTGTGTTAGGATGAAACCTGTAGTAAGGTTCTGATAGGCGAACATTTGTCTGATACATTTCTTATTAAGTATGGTCTGAAAGAAGGAGATGCTTTATAACCATTGGTTGGCAACTTTGCTTTAGAATATGCCATTGGGAAGGTTCAGGCAAACCAGGAGGGGTGACATAAATACATACATACATACATACATACATACATACATACATACATACATATTATACATTCCATGGATCCATAATTTTGTCAGAAGACAAGAGGATGTGGAATAAGTCATAACATACAAAATCATACAAAATGTACATTGCAAAATGCTTTAAACATTCTATGTGCAGTCTTAGACATCAGTATTATAGGTTAACAGTACTCATAAAAAATTAATCTACAGAGTAAAAGGAATGTGCATTTAAGTATCTTCTTAGTGCTGCTTTAAATTGTGCCTTTTCATTCTTAAGATTTTTGATATTACACGGTAAGCTATTGAAGATCCTGATACTAGAATAGAATGTACTTTTCTGAAAGCATGATAGGTTGGCAATTGGTCTATGAAGATGGTGTTTATTCCTTGTATTAATACTGTGTATTGATGAATTTGTTTGAAAGTTTTCTTGATTATCAACGAGGAAGTACATTAATGAAAATATATATTGGCATGGAACAGGCAAAATCTCCAGTTTTTTAAATAGACTTCTGCATGAAGTTCTAGGATGTGCACCAACCATAATTCTGATGATTTTCTTTTGTAATGTAAATATCTTCCTGCTGTTGGACGAATTTCCCCAAAAAATTATTCCGTATTGTACGATAGAGTGAAAATATGCGAAATAAATTGACTTGATAGTGTTAATGTTGCTGATGTAGAACATTGACCGAACTGCATAACATGCTGCACTTAATTTAGGTATCATTTGATCAATATGACCTTTCCAATTTAGGTGGTTATCAAGATGTAAGCCAAGAAATTTTGAATTTAGTTTTTCTTCTATGTATATATCTTTATAACCAATAGTCAATGAACATGTGGTGAATTATTTGTTACAAATTTCATTATATTTGTTTTCTCTATATTTAGGACTAACTTGTTTGCTGAGAACCATTCAATCATACTGGAGAGAACTGAGTTTGATATCGTACAAAAATCTTCAAAATTTCTGTTAGAGATTATGACACTAGTGTCATCAGCAAATAATATTGGTTCTGACAAGGAATTTATTCTCAGTGGAAGGTCATTGATATAAATTATGAACAATAAGGGCCCTAGAATGGACCCTTGGGGGACTCCATGTTTCATCATACCCCAGCCAGAGGAAAATTTTCGAGTTGCACTAGGAGATCTTATTTCGACTTTCTGTTGTCTGTTTGTTAAATAGGATCTGAACCAATCTGCCATTACTCCTTGAATGCCATAGAAATGTAATTTAGATAACAAAATTTCATGATAGATCTCTGCAGTTGAGAGAATGTCATTAAATAAACTAAGAACTCAGTGAGGAGTAAGATGTGGAAATTAATATGACAGCTAAAGGTCATTTAAGTCCTGGCTTCTGAAAAACATGTTTGGGGTCAATTATTTAATTAAGAAGTCTTTGTCCTGTAACATTGAACCTTGCCCTTTAAATTCCACACGGCACTAATTCAGCCTGATCTGCTGTCTCCATCTCATCTCATTATGTACACATGCTTAGTAATCACTATTTAAACAATTAACATAATCACTGTTCTCTTGTATGTCATCATCATGTTTTTAGAGCAGTGTGCAATGATTTTTCTTGGCTGTAACACACTTGCTAGAGATGTTACTAGCAGATGCATCTGGTACACTGGTGGTAATTGCAGTAAATTTAAAACATGTTTATTTAAGGATAGATCATATTTACCTTCACATGAATTTATTAGTATGGACATTAATGTTAGAGGCATCCATTTTAAGCAGTACATTGTACACTTCTGCATGGTTCCATTTACATGAAAGTGTTGTACATTGATTGTTTTACGAGTGAAATATGACTTCAGAAGAGAAGCGGCGCATAGACTTGTAAGTTGGTTAACTAATTTTCTCACAATTTAACTAAGTATATTGCTTACGGTTATTATGGTTTATTTAATTTAATACACTGGCCTGAATGTGTAGCTTGGATAAGAGAAAGGAGCAATACATTCAGAACTGTGTAACAGACCCTGCACAAAATTAGTACATGGAATAACAAAATAGATCTGTGAGGATGACATCAATGTTGATCATGAGGAAACTGGCTTAAGACTTGGTCAACTGGCTGACATGTTATTGATACTGAAACTTCAGTTATAATAACAGACAATTAATTAGGTTATTTTAAATGTAATGTAATGTCCCAACCATATAAATGCAGTTGAACATGATTGAAATCATTTGTATTGTCTTTTGGGTTGTAATACTGTGCAGTTGGTTAGGTATTAAGCTGCATGGGGCTGCATCCACGGGGTCCATAATCATATTAGGCACCTGTGAGAATGTTAAATCTCATTCAGTAGTACCGTTTATCTAATAATGCGAGGATGATTAAATTCAATAAGAATGGGACAGGTGGGGAATACAGAGGAGAAATGAAAAACACATACAGAAGTTTGATTGGAAAATGCTAAGAAAACTCTTGGGAGACCTAGGTGTAGATGGAAGCTTAAAAAGTATGTGGAGGTGTAGACTGGATTTTCCTTTCTCAGTATAGGTGTGGTGGGCTTTTGTGAATGTCATGATGCACCTTTGGGTTCCATAAAGATGGGTAATAATATCTCGATGAGCTGAATAAGTCGTCTACTCAAGGAAGACTGTGTGTGATGGAATTTGTTAATTGTCGCATCTAGCCTATGCCCTGTTGTGGCTGTAATTGAAGGGTGCAACAGCAGACATTATGTAAGCTGCTTGATTTCCTTTCAGTGGTTCCAACTGACTAGAGGGGCCATCCAGTTTACTGTGTGAAAATTTTATAGCTTTAATATGTTTCTACCTATAGCTCAAATATTTTGCTGTGTAGTGACTTTTAAGTATTTTAAAAATCAACTTGAAATTCAGCAGTTTTCCCACGTACCTGAATATAACCCTAAAGATTGTCTAAAACATGGGCCAGTAAATAATTTGTACATAATCGGTTGACAATATATGGTTTTTTATCACTGTATTGGATTGTGTTACTGGTGACTCTTTATCTCCTGTGGTACCACATCTGATTCAGGCTATGACCACCTGAACTATGCTGCACAATTGGTTTCTGTCTAATGCTTTGTTTGTCAGCCCCACACCCCAACCCTCAACTTTGAGGATCAGGGGTATCCCTCGTTGTCTGGCAGTTCACTCAAAATCTGTCCTGCATGGGTTGCCCTTCCAGCAGGTAGGCTGCTGTTGCTGGCATACTTCTTTAGTTCACTGATGCATGCAAGCCCCCTCACCTGGCAGAAAAATATACCTCAAACAAGGTGATGGTACCATCAAGGGGATAGTGATGATTAAACCATAGTAATGAAAGGAGAGTTAAAATTGTAGTATGGTATGACATGTGATGGAAAATCTTGTGATCAGACCTCTTTGAGAAACAAAAACTTAGATGTTGCTATGACTTAAAAACTGTGATGTATTGCAAAGTTTTGAAATATACTGAACTGGCTCAGGATAAAGTCCAGTGACAGGCTTTGATGACCGTGAATCTGGGGGGCTTTCATAACAACATGAAATTTCTTGACCAACTGAGTAGGTATCAGCTGCTGAAAGAAGGTACTGTACCGTGTAGTTGGTTGATGAGGAGCTCTTTAATACTGTTGCAGGATTGGAAATAGAACTGTAGTATATGGAAGTCTTTCCACTGACTCAACAAATAGCAGTCAGCCAGCCATTCAGCATGTCATCTATTGCATTCATGGCAAACCCAATGGTTGTTGTGTGTTGTCTGATTCGGAGCTTATTGATCGACCATTGAATGGCAGCATAACTTCTCAACAACGCAGGGACTCTTTAACAACAACAATTGGTAAGATTCATCCTTTGATGTTTATGTATTTTTCTCCAGTAATATAAGTTTATGATGGGGTCTTTTGAACGTGGTATGAACCGTTTGGTTACGTGAAATACAGGGAATGTGTTGACCAAGTGAGAGACTCTTAGCCAATTAAGAAGAATATGCTCCATGGAGTTAATTCATTTTGGAGATACTGAGTTAGAAAGTTGTCCACGTATGACTACTGATATTGAAGTTACAGATTTTGTCAGTCCTTGCAGATGTATTTTAGGAACTGGGGACATTGTCTCATCTGTGATATACCTCACTTGTATTCAGGGTGAATTCAAACAAAGTGCCAACTATCCTGACTGAATGTGATAAAGTCTACTTGGGTGATCAGTCACATCTTTGAATTGACAACAGCTGTTCTCTTCAGAAGACTTCCTTACGTGTAAGCTTTATATGCCACCCCTCCCCAAACACACACACACACACACACACACACACACACAAATGCAGAGTAGAATCCCAATATAGGGTTTCTTGATTTAAGATTCTCCTGGATTTTAGGTTCAAAACAGCAGCTTATGTTATGAAAGGTATAATGGATCAGTGTTAATTTATGAGCACAAATTATAACACAGACATAGACATATTGTACAAAACCAAAATAGTTCCATCTTACCACGGAATGTGCTTGGAGCACAAAGGGTAACAAACTTGTATGGAAGGCATAGATTGATGTAGGGTCCTACTTATAAACCTATACAATTAATTGGAATATATTATAAATGATATTCACCTATTCAGAACAATCGGCCTATTATTTTTGTTTATTTCTAGTTGGTGAGCACTGCCATCAATTAATGCCAATTACAGTAGACAGAAGGGCCCGGCGTAAACTGATCATTGCAAGTGTTCTTTGTGTTTTCTTCATGATTGGAGAAGTTTTTGGTAAGTGCCAACCATGTGTTCATGTTATGAGTATACTGCTACACATCCTTGCCATCTGTTATGAATGTTGTAATGTTCAATATATATGAACACTATCAGGTCAAGTTCCACCTTTCTGTCTGAAGACAGAAGCAGATCCAGCTTCCAAAACATTTCAGGACGTGACAATGAATAATGTCCAAGGTATAAAAACCGATCAAGATGTGCTTTTATTAAAAGCATTTAGAAATGAAGCCGAGAACACATTTGGAAAATACACATGTTATAAGAGTACAAATTTCTACTGTCATTGTTTATGTTATCATTTTTTTATGTGTGTTACACATGTGACAAATTATTGTTGACCCATGATGGGCTTTATCTTTCTGTACGGCCTGCCTGAATTATTATTATTAACACTGTCTCATGCAGGAGGCTACCTGTCATCAAGTCTTGCAATTGCTACGGATGCAGCACACTTACTGACTGATTTTGCAAGCTTTATGATCTCATTGTTTGCACTATGGGTTGGATCACGGCCAGCAACACGCATCATGAGTTTTGGTTGGCATCGAGCAGAAGTTCTTGGGGCACTGACTTCTGTGCTCTTGATATGGGTAGTCACTGGCATTCTGGTCTACCTTGCAGTTCAGCGAGTCATCACTAGAGACTTCGAGATTGAGAGTACCTCAATGTTAATCACATCTGGTGTTGGACTTATAGTAAACTTGGTGTGAGTTTTATAATATTCACTTTCCCGTAAATTGTATAATGAAACATACTGATGATGGAAAGAAATATTAAACATATTAACTGTTTGAAGCCTAAAATTTATGTAAGTAATATTTCAAAGTAATTTTCTATCCCACACTATTTCTTACAAAGACCAATTAATGCTATTTGTGTGAGAATCATACAAAATGCACAAATACACACAGTGGGCAAAATGCAGACTTTTTAAATGTTAAAACTTATAGCCTGCATAGTAAGCACTGCTTTATCTCCTATTATTTAGGTCTGAAGAGCTTTTACTTTTGTATGTGCTGAGAACTTATTCACTTGTTTAGAAATAAGGGTTGAAATGGTTTGGAACAGTGATATGGAGAATACTCACTCAGCAGTTATATATAAAATATGAGAATTATGAAAACTTCTTGAAATAAGGGGATTTCAGGTTGGATAGAAAGTGTTTAATATAGTGGAGGAATTCAGAACAGAATGGCGCCATGCAGCCTCCTGTCTGGTAGGTGTTGGAGACTCTGTACCCTGGAGTCAGAGGTCACTCTCTATAGCTACTTATTCTTCTCCATCTTCTGGCTTGATATAGAATATGTTAAACATTACCTTGAAGGCTCCATGTTATTAGTGTGGTGGTTAAGCACAGAAGGCAACCTTTGCATTAGCAAGGACGCTGATGCGTGACCCTGGGGTTGTATGTGGCTGTCTTGGGAAGACTGCCAAAAAATTGAAAAACCGTAAACGTTTATGTGCATTGTACAGAAAGTGGAAGTCTAAGAATATGGCTGAAAATTGTCTACACACGTGTTTTTAGTTACTTATATAAATAGAATTCCTCTCAGCTAGTAGTGATTAAAGAGAAAGTAAAAGTGGTAGGAATCAGTGAAATAAGTTGGGGTCACCTAAGATAAGTTGTTAATGAAATTGGGGGTTATGAGTATACAAGGTTGTGCACCATTGATGTAGGGTATGGAGAATTATGTCTTCTGCACATGCCTTCATGGCATGGTGCTTAATTAAGTGAAGGGACAATTTTACATTTGTACCTTATTTATTGATGGTTTATTCACTGACAGTAGCTCATAATCATACTACTCAGCGACCAATGGTAGGGTGATAGTGAACAGTGAATTGGAAAGGATGTTGAAGAAAGCTGCCATGACCTGATTTGGAGGTACTCTCTTTGGCATTTTCCTAGGCACTGAGGAAAACCACGAAGATTCTTATCCAGGATAGCCAGTATCTTAGGCAGGATTTGAACTCAAGACTTCATGAATATGAAGCAGGTGTGATACTCATTGGACTGTAATGTTTTGCAAGATCTTATTGATACATAATATTTATTGTCATAATTTCTCCTCTTTTTGTATATTTTTTTCCTGTTAAAAACAAGAAGTTCTGTAAGAAGGAATGAGGTACAGTAAAGTAATGAAATTTGAAAGTATTATTTCTTTATAAAATTATGCAATTTGTAGTTTAAAGTGTGATGTGTAATTATTAAATTTACTCCTGTCAGCAGGGAGCTGGGTTAGGATACTTGACATAGCGACTGGGCTATGTGTTGAATGATCCAGGGTTTGAATACCAGCAGGGGCAAGAGATTTTCTCTTCTCCAGAGCGTCCAGACTGGCTCTGGGGCCTACCCAGCCTCTTATTCAATGGGTACCTGGGTTCTTCCTGGGGGTGAAGTCGTTAGGGCATGAAGCTTACCACTCACCTCCATCTAGCTCCGACGTCAAGAATGAGTGGAGCTGTACCTCTGCTCCCTTGTATGTCTTCAAGGCATGTACAGGGACAACTTTACATTTTTTTTCAACACAACACTCTCACCTGTTACAGATACTTTCTTATGTGTGTGATCCACACAGACCACAAAAGTGCTACTTGTTTTTTTACCTCTATGAAATATTAGAAATTTGTTTTAAGACATTTGTGGCAAATTAAATATTTGGCACAATTTTAATTATTAGGGTGCATTTTATGAAACTGTAACAGCTGCTTGTTAACATACACTTCTAAAGATTTTTGTGTGCTACTTGCCTACAGGATGGGCCTCACTCTTCATCAGCATGGTCATTCTCATAGCAGTTCTCAGAACCATGTGGAAGGCCAGGTAGAAATCCATAGTCACCGGCAGAATATTAATGTTAGAGCTGCTTTTATCCATGTTTTGGGTGACTTCATCCAGAGCTTTGGAGTTTTTGTAGCTGCTTTGGTCATATATTTTGAGGTATGATGTTCACACAGTTTCATTGTAGCAGTTATTCAAATTCAACCTGACCAAAAATAATTAAAGAGCATATAAAATTGATGTCAAGAAATACAGGAGCATTTTATCAGATAATTTGCATCACTTTTTTCTCAGACTGTTTTGCTTGATGGCCTTCAGTGCAGCACGCACTGCTTTTTGAATTTTCCATGAGTTGGGGTCCACGTGTTTTAGTTCCGTGTATTACAGTTATTAGGTTTTTACTCAACGTATTTAAAGAAGGTGCTGGAAATGTTTTCCTTTGGCTTGCAGACACACATCACATCTAAGAGACATGTTTATAGCAAATGAGAATTCTGCTGGTGAAATTGAAGACACTGCATCATGAATTCTTTCTTTCAGATTGTCTTGAGTGCAGTGACTATTACTGTACACTTTATCCTTTAACATGTCCGACAAGGGGAAATTGCTTGGGTCCAGGTCTGGCAGTTCAGGAAGCCACAATCCTTTGTCACCAAAAAACAGTCTCTAAACAATGCCCAGAATTGTGATTTGTTGCACTGCCTTGCTGAAAAATGGCATAGGTTCCCTCATAATCAGACATGTCTACATAGCTAGTGCAGATCAGTCATAAAGAACTGGATAGCCTGGATAGCAGCATGGGAATGAGCTGGTGAGGTTGCTGGGTCTTATAAGTTAAGTAAGCTGACAGGAAGTGACTCACGACCGTGGTTAGATGAACTAATATCGCTACATTCTTAAAATTTGTCATTCATTTCTGTGTCTGTGAGCCAGTTTAACATAAAATCCTGACTAAGACACAAGTAAAACTTGGTTTGTTTTTGCAAGCCTTATGTTGGTCTTCGTGTCATGACATATGGAAGTGAAACATGGACATTGGGAAGGCAAGAGAAAAAGAGGCTGGAAGCAGCTGAAATGTGGTTGTGGAGAAGAGTTAATAGAACTAGTTGGATGGATAGAAAAAGCAACGAAGAAGTGCTGAAGGAAATCATTGAAAAGAGAACAATATTAAGAGTGGTAGGAATGAGGAAAGTCAAACTTATTGGACATTTGTTGAGACATAATGGTTTTGTTACCAACATCACGGAAGGTAGAGTGTTGGGGAAGGAGAGTAGAGGACGACCAAGGCTCTCTTACATCAAGACTCTGATGAAGCAACTCTTTTGCAACTCCTACGCCGAAATGAAGAGACTGGCACAAGACAGACATCTACGGTTGCAGCGACAAGGCTTAGCCTTTAGAGAATGATGATGATGATGTTGGTCTTCAGAAATATTTTCACCAGCTTCACCAGCTTGTCACATGTGATGTAATAGAAAGCAGTGCCCCCTTTGAAACATTCCCCATGATGAATTCAGATATCAGACCCATTACAGTGACTAATCTAATGGAAACTGAACAGTTCTGCTATGGGGTATTCAAAGGGTGCACATGTCTCAGTATTCACAAGCATTAATACACACCGTACGCACAGCACGTGTGCTTATTCACACACACATGCACTCTCTCTCTCTCTGTATTTTTCTACAAGCACAATGCTGAGACCACCTGCATATCTCAGAAAACTAAAGACATAAAGTACCCTAGGTGAATGTGCAAACAGTATTACATAGGTGGAAGGGAAAGGACCTCCAGTCTTAGCCACAGGTCAGTTTACAACAGAGTAAGTAAAAGATGTAATAACACCAAAACCAAATTATGCTAGGTTGATGCTGGCATGATAAACTAAAAAAATGTAGCTAGGAAGACAACAATAACAGGCATGTGCAAGTTGTGCTGTGTCAGACTTACCGTTGTGAACTATATAATTTAGTCAGCACAAAGGGGTCCATCAACTAAACGTACATAGGCATGCTCCACCCTACCTGCTGTAGTGTCACTGTATTGACTCCTGTCTTTCAGTTTACCAAAGCCATTGCATATTTCTTCAACTTCAGTCTCATGTGTGGACACGTCTTTCATCATCCTGCTAAGCAATAAGCCCATCAACTAACTGAGCTGGTCACACCCTCAGCCGTGGCAGTTTTTGTAAATAAAAATCATGTTTTCTGTCTCCTCCCTACCGAGTAAAATTTGAAAATAAAGAAATTACATACCCATACCTTCCACTTAAGGTATATAACCCTATTATCGTCATCATCTTGGCGCTACAAGTGCTCTAGAGTCCTGGCCTCCATTATGTAACCCTATAACAGATCAATATACACAGCTCTGAAGTGATTGGTGAACTGTTTGGTATTGTGTTGCAGCCTACATGGATTCTAGTGGATCCAATTTGTACATTCCTGTTCTCAGTTTTGGTGCTAATAACAACATTTGCGATCATCAAGGACACAATGGTGGTGTTAATGGAAGGTAAATGCTAGTTGCCAGTCTTTACAGTAGTCATTCAAAATCTCTGTAGCAAATTATATTTATGGTAAAGTAAAACTTGCATATGACCAAATCACAAGCTTGGCTTGTGTAAATCTGGAAGTGGACTGATTTAGTGAGGGATAAATTAGTAAACATGTAACAAAATAACTTTTCTGGAATGCTTAATTGCCAAAACCGTACCACTGTTCACCATTGACATGAGAAGTAGAATTTTCTCTTCTGAAAGTTCTGTCATTTGTAATCCCTAATTTCTTTGTAGTTAGTGACAGATTAACTGGGCTTTTGTTTTAAGGACTGCCCAAAGGGATGGATTTTACCCAAGTGATGAACACATTCCTGAATATACCAGGAGTGGTTAGAGTGCACAACTTGAGGATCTGGGCCCTGAGCATGGACAAAACAGCAATTGCAGCTCATCTTGCTATATGTAAGTATATGTGAGTCATAGACAAACCTTCAGTTAATCATTTGTTTAGTTTTTTAAAAATACCCATATAAGATTTTACAAATAAATGTAATTTCTCATAAAGATTTTGTGTTGGCTTACTACATTTTTTCTCCAATGAATAAAGAATTTTTCTTTCAACCAGTGATATTTCACACATCACCTGAATTAACAAGGATCATCCAGTGGTGAAAGCAGCCTCTTCAAAATCTCAGGTTCTAGATCATGGGTGTCCAACCTTTTTATGGCAAAGGGCCACACCCATTATTGTGGGCTGGTTTGTAGGCTGCACGTGGAAGAATAACAATAAGTGGTATATATAACCGCCTAAAGTATTTTGTAATTTTTTTGACAAATGTGGCTGCTGACCAATAATACAGTCCGGTGGTCTGTGGGTTGGAGACCCATGTTCTAGATCATTGATAATAGCATTTACTTCAAATACTTTTTGATTCACTTGCTACTTATTTAACTTTGTCAACCAATTTTATTAATATCAGATGGATTGGTTAAAGCGAACTGCAAATACTTAATTAAGTGTATTAACCAGCACTACCATTGATTCCCTTTTAGCAAATTGTCAAATTGTTTTTCACTACAGAGTTGTATGTAAACACCTTAATTGATCACATTAATCTTTTCTTGTACTGTGTCTATTGAGGTGATGGAAATCATGTATGAAAGACATTCAACTGCTCCTAATGATTAGATGATGGTAACAGTTTTGCTCCAATACCACCATATTCTCTTGCAAACAAAATGTTTACACAATATAATGGAAGCAGAATTTAGATGAAAAGGTTATGCTTAATGATATTTTACTTGAATGTTGATCCAGCTCCTGGAGCAAGTCCCCAGAAAGTCCTCCAACAGGCTTCACATGATATCCGGTCTCAGTTTCACTTCTATGAGATGACACTGCAGGTGGAGGAGTTTGACCAAAACATGGAGGACTGTGAACAGTGCCGGTGCCCAGATTCATAGCACAATCTGTTACATGCTGACAGGCCTACAGAGTGTGGGAGACAGGTGCTCTGGATTTCAGAAAAGAATTCTTGAAAGTCTGGGGCCTCCTAACCCTTTCAGTATACACTGAATGTCAGATTAATATTTTGTACATCTGACACAGCAGACTGTTGAAATAAACATGTGGATTGTCTGGTATTTACCTGTGTGCCTTTACAAGTTATCTTCTTTATCTGTATTCACTAATTATGTTGTAGAAGGAGGATTCTAATATTATTCCATACTACAACATGTTTGTTCTAAGAGATTTTTCTTGATGATAATAATTGTAATGCTTGTTGAAATGTTGGTGTTCACTTTTTGTTCTCATTATGTCATTTACCAGCATTTGTCAAAAGTTTGTACATTTGATTAACAATTTTATGAGACTGCATAATAATTATGATTTACCTGCATGGATTTATTTACAACCAGACTGAAAACAGTAAACCATATTGCTGAGCAGGTTTATATAGTGGTAACAGTCTAGACTCGTATTCCAGTTGTGGCCAGTTCAAATTTCAGCCTCAGCATTGGCTGTATCTTAGTTAAGTTTTTTTTTGTGGTTTTCCTCATTATTTCTAGACAGATGCCAAGGTAGTGCCTTGATGAGACCATGACCACTTTCAAATCTTTTCCATTTTGTCATCTATCCATCGTTCTACCACAGATACTGTGTAGTTTGAGTTATTGACAATGTCATAAAATAAACCACCAAAATATAAATACAACATTAATATGATTCACATCGTGTTCTCTTTCTGGTAGAGATTATGTAGATCAAAACAAACTGTAACATGATGTTTTATTTTTATGGTCATAGAAATCAATGTGTCTAATTCTCACATCTGTTTTGATGAACACATACATGGATAAAAAGTCTCAAGTGTCCATACTTCTTCACTGTTGAACAAATGTAACAATTAAGGGACCGTATTATATGTAGATGTGGACTTAAATCATCGTCTCCAAAAACTGAAGGAAGACATTAAAACAGTTTCTCTTGCCTCCCAAAATCTCTAGTTGTGTATTACTTCCATACGTAGAAAACAGATTTTGTGGAAGGTTCATTCTCAGTCCCATGATTCCATTACTCTCTCAGATAAGGTATTTATACCCTTAAGTACTCTTCATATCCAGTGCAGATATTTCATATAAATTAGTGTTCTCTGAGTCTTGTTGCAGCTGTGGGAATGTTGAAATGTAAAACTGTAACTTTAGAAGAAGCCTATTCATCTTCATTATGTACCATTTATAGGAGTTGTACATGGACCCTTCTTCCATATAATACTGTCCATTAAGTATAAGATTCCTATGGGAAAGATGCAACAGCTTTCCTCAGAGCATCTGTTACTTTGATACAAATAAGTAAATACTCTTGTCTAATCCTTATGTGATCATTAATTGAAATGTAATTCCTTTATTGTTGTGCTACACTTTGTGAATGAATTACTTGATGATTGTCCGCTGCTAGACACTCTGGTATACACTGTGACTGCTGCAAGCTTGTGGGTGTATGCTTCAACATTTGCTATGGAAAATCTGACACGAGCACTGCACTGTTCCACCCTATCTGGCGCTGGCTACGTCAAATTCAAGTGGGGACAGGAATCTTTAAATTATGGCAATAGTATGATTACCACCTTCTCTTACCATTGACAGGAATTCACATCTAATTCACTTATTCACTGCTGTGCCAACACTGTATTAACTATATTAAAATTGTACTTAATATCTTTCAGTCTCATTTCACATTTAATTTTATTATTCACTCACTAGCATTCAGTGTGTCAACATGTTATATATCAGTGACACATAGCTTTTTATAAAATATCCCCAGTGATGATTACAGTATGCACAGCATGAAGGTTGCAACCACACTATTTTTGTAGCACAATTCTGGCATTGCCTTAGTGAGTATCCTTTCTACTGGTCAGTACCATTTCCTGTTATAAATCTTGTTTTAATCAAAACTGAGTATTTATAATATCTTCCAGTAATTATCACTCAACAAAACACATACGCTTATGTGTGTAAATATTTTGACAATGGAAATAGGGGCATGTGTACGCTGTTGATAGGCAGGCACTATTCATAAACATGTAAGTGCTGACTGTTCTGTATAATTTAATTACATTATACTGTTAGTCATTTTCATTGTCATTGTTATTGAGCTTTAAACAGCATAGTCTGTCCTGCTACAGCGCCAAGCAGCCATTTTGTACTAGGTAGCATTTGCGGTCTGTTATCCTGAAGGAAAATGCTCTTCTGCTGCAAACAGCAAAGTGGTGCCCCACACAGATCAGAAAATTAAGATACTGCAAGAAGGGGAGTACACTGTGTGCTGGGGTCAATAAAAGTTATACTTCATGGCCACAGCTTCAGTGGTGATGAAGCAGTATAAAAAAATGGCTTCTTGGAGCTGACAGAAAGTATTAGCAAGCTGCAACCAGAAATATATCTCCTCATTGAAGAAAATGTATAAGTAAGAAAGGGAATTTTGTGGAACATTATAAGTATGCAGTTGAGGGTATGTCTGTGACTCCTATGAATGTTATGAATGTCATAATATTTGGAGGAGTTTGAGTTAATACTCCATGTGTTATTACTGGCCTCTTCTGTTGCTGACTTTAGAGATAATTTTGGAATAAACAGTAATACTTTTCGTAACATTTATTGTACTCTGTTACAATGAAATATTTTATAATCTACTGAAAGAGGCAATTAATTAATCAGTCCTGTCACAACCGTGCTGTCAAACCAATGACTACTTGCAGCTGGATTTGGTCTGATCATTCTCTTAAGCTCATAGAAAATGATTCATCAAGATTTCAGGCTTCCACTGTGGTGTAGTTGAGGTCTTCACTTTTCTGTGATCTTGAGATTTAAAAAATTTTACAAGTTGTACCTTTTATACATAACTGACAACAACAACAGAGCCTACTACGAACTGTGGAACCTTGTAAATAGGAACTTATCACTGGCTATTGGTTTTAAACCTTGCACATTTATGCTCCCTGAAGGTGGTACACTTGAACAAAAACATGTTGGAGCTACATCTTTAATATTCATATATATATTTAATAATGTGCATTTGTTTGGTACAATAAATTGAATACACTGACTTGTGATACTTAGTTCAGTCTGGTTTCTCTGCTTTTGGACTTAAGACTGATTGTTGTTTAAATGGGAGCAGCAGAAGTCTTCACTGCACATTTACAAAAGCCTGACAGATAGTCAAAGACAGAGACAGGCCTGTGATTTTCATTAAAACATTTTTGGTGAATTATTTACTTTTTGCTTGATGGTGTGACATCATTTCACATGGAGATAATGAGGAAGTTACAAGATTGAATTATCGATATCTTCAAAAATGCTCTATATGTAATATATGCACTCTGGAAGCCCTGAATTTCTTACATTAGGTAGGTTTTAATTGAAGTTTGAACATAAACCTATAATGTAATTGTGTTATATGAATTTAAAAATTGATTTGATATTCAGAACGTTTATTACAGTTATGCCTTGTTTTCAGATCTCTAAAGCATAATGTTATGTCACCATAACGAGTTGTTTATTATGATATTTAATAGCAGAAACAATTGAATGCAGTGTATATTTAATGTATTTTATATTTATTATGTAAAGTGTTTTGTTATGTTTTGTTATGAGTCATAAAACTCTTCAGATTTACATGTAGCACTTCAAGAAGTTAAATCATGTTTTGCTAGGAAATTTTTGTGCAAATTCTGTGTATATTTTGTTGAAGAATATGGAGTAGTTATACATCTGGATGCTTGGAAACAACCACACATGCATGGATATATATATATGGCCCTGTCTTCCATATGCCTAAATCAGTTTTGCACAGTACTACTATTGAAGCTGCCTGCAGCCCATGCTTGTATGCATGAACTAATTAAAAGCCCTTCTCTTCTAACTGTTCAGAATATAGACGCCTGTCACCTGCAGTCAATAAAGATTTTGCAGTAGTAATTGTGCAAGATATTTCACTTGTATGGGCTTGATTGATGAAGATTGTAAAAACTATTTGAGGGCATTAACCATGTCTTGATATCAGTAAGTTTTCAGGTTTTCACAGTGGGACTTTTACATTGTTTCTAACTTTCACAGTGACAGTTACTCAGATTGTGGTCTTCTGTGTTATGATATTGTGTAGTCATTGTTATGATATTGTGTAGTCATGTAGGTGTATATTATCCTCCTGAAAATATCAGTATTCACCTACATGACAATATGGTGTCATAACCCAGAAGACCGCCGATCCCAGTGGCCGTGCGGTCTAAGGCGTGGGTCTTCGGCCGCTCGCTTACTAGGATCGTGGGTTCGAATCCCACCGGGGGCGTGGATGTCTGTCTCTTGTGAGTGTTGTGTGTTGTCAGGTAGAGGTCTCTGCGACGAGCTGGTCCCTCGTCCGTCCAGAGGAGTCCTACCGACTGTGGTGTGTCTCAAATGTGTGTGATCATGAAACCTCGACGAAACGAGGAGGCCCAGGCCCATATAGGGCTGTTGAGCCATAGGGAGAGGGGAAAAAAAAACCCAGAAGACCACAGTCTATGTTCGTTATTTGCTTATCATGATGCTTGTGCAGGCATTCTCTCCACAGTATTTATTGGGATGATTGCACCAAAGTGCTGACTTGTCATTAAACTAGCATGGTGAGTGAAGATGATAACTCAACAATTTTGGTGCACATGTATTGCATTTGATGACACATTTCTGGCGCTGTGCAAGGTTAGAAAGTGAGAAGTGTGAAAACAGGAAATGCAAGTAGAAGTGCTATGTGTGATACATTAACAGGTAAGGCACCAAATCCAGCAGTATACTGGTATTTGATACATACATACATTCCATGGATCCATAAGTATGTTGAAGTGACAACTGGATGTGGAATAAGTCATAATATACAAATATACAGCTATACTGACTATAGAATTTTACATTTGAACACTATAAACTAAAACACTATAAACGTGTTACATACCTCACTATGAACCATCTTTATACATAAAAAATTCATCTACTGAGTAAAAGGAGTGTGTATTTAAGTATTTTCTTAATGCTACTTTAAATTTTGTCTTTTCATTCTTAAGACTTATGAGACTCAGAGGGAGTCTGTTGAAAATTCTGATACCGGCATAGAATGTACTTTTTTGAAAACAAGATAGGTTGGCATTTGGTCTATGCAGGTGGTGCTTATTGCTGGTGTCTATACTGTGTATAGATGAATTTGTTTGAAAATTTTCTTGATTGTTTAAAATAAAGTTCTTTAATGAAAATATAGATTGACATGCAATACATAGAATCTCTGATTTTCTAAACAGACTTCTGCATGAAGTTCTTGGTTGTGCACCAACCATAATTCTGATGGTTTCCTTTTGTAAGGTGAATATCTTCTTACTGTTGGAGGAATTACCCCAAAAAATTATTCCGTGCTTTATAATGGAATGAAAGTATTCAAAATAAATTGATTTAAGTGTTGATGTTGCTGATATGATACATTGATCTAACTGTATAACATGCTCCACTTAACTTAGGAACCATTTGATCAATATGATTCTTCCAAGTTAATTGGTTATCAATTTGTAAACCAAGAAACTTTGTGTTTCCCGTCTCTTCTATATACTTTCCTCTATAATCAATACGTAATGCACGGTGTGGTGAATTATTTGTTATAAATATCATAATATTTGTTTTACCAAGATTTAGTACTAACTTATTAGCAGTAAACCATTCAATCATACGAGTGAGAACTAAGTTTGCCACTGTACAGAAATCTCCTAAATTTCTGTTATATATTATGACACTAGTGTCATCAGCAAAAAGTATTGGTTTTGATATGGAATTTATTTTCCGAGGAAGGTCGTTTGTACGTATTATGAATAATAAAGGCTCTAGAATTGATCCTTGGGGAACTCCATGTTTCAGTGTACTCCAATCAGAGAAAACGTTTTGAGTTGCATTACTTGATTTTATTTCTACTTTTTGTCTTCTCTTAGTTAAATGGGATTTGAACCAATCTGCAGTTACTCAATTGCCATTAAAATGTAATTTAGCCAACAAAATTTCAACATTTACAGTCAAAAGCCTTTGCCAAATCATAGAAAACTCCTCCAACATGCATTTTTTGGTTGATAGATGTAAATACACTATCTGTTAGTCTGAAGGTAGCATTTTCAGTAGATATCCCTTTCCTAAAACCATGCTGTTCTGTGACCAGTATGTTGTTAGTACCGAGATGTTGGCTTAACCTACTGTGCATAGCTTTCTCAAATACTTTAGAAAAAACAGTTAATAAGGAAATAGACCCATAATTTGTCATACTAGTTTTGTCTCCCTTCTTGTATAGTGGTTTTACTACCGCAATTTTAAGATGATCAGGGAAAACACCTGTATTTAGTGAGTGATTACAAATGTAGGTTAATGGGTGGCTAACGAGAGATGCACAAGCTTTTAAGATTTTACTTGTTATTTCATCATAACCTGATGATTTTTTTGGTTTAAGGGAATGTATTATACTTTTAATTCCAGCCTCGGTGATTGGGATTGTTTTCATGACAGGGAAGTTTCCTGGAAATGAATCTTCTAAAAATGAGACAGCATCTCCTTTCTCTACTTGCTGTATGTTTAATTTTTCAGTAATTGTTAGAAAGAAGGTATTGAAGGCATTAGCCACGTTTTTTGGATCCATTAATTCTTCATTGTTCATAAGCAAGGAGGGCACCTGATCCATGGAATGCACTTTTCCTGTCTCTTTCTTTATAACGTTCCAAGTTGTTTTTATTTTATTATTGGATTTTGCTATAAGTCTGTTGTAATGTTGCTTCTTAGCTTCTTTTATAACTTTTTTTAGGATTCCACAATATGTAATGTAATGTGCTTTATATTTTGGATCATTGTTTTTCTTGGTGAAGGTGTATAGACTCCTTTTATGTTTGCAGGATATTTTTATTCCTTGTGTAATCCAGTCGTCGTTTACGTTGTTTGTACTTTTGTATTTATCTGGAAAACTAGCTTGGAAAATATTTAGGAAAGTACAAAGAAATGAATTAAACATACAGTTAGTATCTGTAACTTTATAAACAGATTCCCATGTTTCTTTTTTTAGCAGTGTCTGAAAGTTTTTTAACGTTTCATTATTTATTAATCTGGTCTTTTGCTTGAAAGGACTTTTGTTCGTTGGTGCATATATATTGTTAATTGTGAGAAATTGAGCATCATGGTCTGATAGGCCATTTATTAGGGGAGATGTAGAGGATGACTTTAGCTTACTGTTATCCACAAATATATTATCAATGGCAGTACTTGAGTCATTTTGAATTCTTGTTGCAAAATTTGCTGTGTGTGACAGATTACATGTTGTTAATAATGAGGCTAGTTGTTTTTTCTGGTTGCTTTCATGAGATAATCTGTGTTTATGTCTCCACAAATTAGAAATTCTGCTTTTGGCTTATACAAAAGTTTCAAAGTATCATCTAGACGTTTTATAAACTGATTAAAATCTCCTGTAGGGGCTCTGTATAAACGAAATATAAATAATTTGGTTGCTTTAGTTTCTATTTCAATTGCACAAATTTCCAAATCCTTTTCTCTAGAGTTGTGTGAGCTATCAATTTTGTTGAAATACAGGCCTTTTCGAACAAAAATACACACACCACCCCTCTGCAGGTTCCTACGGCAGAAACTTGATCCTAGTATATAACCTGGTAATGTGAGGTGCAGCAGGTCCTGTTCTTCCATGTGATGCTTAGTAAAGCATAGTATATGGGGATTTATGTTATCTATTTCAAAAGAATTTATTAATTCATCAATTTTGCTTCTTAGTCCCCTAACATTTTGATGAAAGCTATGTAAAGAAGTAGATGAATCTACAGTTCTATCTTGTTCTCTAAAGCCCAAGTAATTACAGTCAATAAGTTTTAAGCACCTTTGTGCTTTTGCCTTTAAGCTAAAAAAGGAGAGGCTCTTGCATTGGTGATAACAGGAATACTGCTAATACCTGACACTCTGCAATGAAGTTGATGTCCTTTTCAATTGAGTAATGGTAGTTTCTATCCAGGCTGTTTCCTGGGCCTCCCACTATAACAACATGATCTCGCTTGGTAAGGTTTTTACCAAGTTTCCTCAGGTCCTCATCAACATTGGCAAGAGGTGCATTGGGCTTAAAAATACTAGTGACTTCATAGTCCATACCCAGGTGTTCCTGAAGCATGGGGCCAGTTTCCTGCCCAAGACTACTTCCAAGTAATGTCCTTTGGACCACCTACTGAAGAGAATTTAAAAAGTTTGATAAAGTGAAAAGTTAGGTGTAGGAAGTTACAATATTTATGAGCCTTATATTTTTTATGACATGTAGTTTTACGAGATTAAGAGATCCAACAACAGGGAATCACAACCGTGGATGCACATGAATGTCATCAGATACATTAGTAAGTGAATATGTGCCATTTTTATTGTTAAACTATGTCCTTTTTTGTTATAATAAAGTGTTGTTATAACTGCAGATAATGTCTGTGTATCATAATTTTCTTGACATCCAGGTAATCACATCAAGAAGAATGAGCTGGGTTGGGCATGTGGCACATGCTAGGGAGAGGCGCATACAGAGTTTTGGTGGGGAAGCCTGAGGGAAAGAGGCCACCTGAAAGAGGAAGGTGTAGGTGAGAAAAAAGTATTAAAATTGATTTTAAAGAAATTGGTTGGGAGGGCATGGACTGGGTTGATTTGCTGGTTCTTTTGAGACCATGTAACGATTTTTTCTCGTCTGGTGTTTAACAACTGTAATGCTGTGCTACGGATATTAACTTTTGGCAGCTAAGATACTTAAAATGTTTGTAATGTAATAAGTATTAAAAATAAACGCCAAAAGAAATGCAATTAAAGAATAGTGTGGCTTTTAGCGATGGATGCCTGTTCTGTGGACCAACAGAATGCAGCTTACGGACAACAATGTGGGAAACTTTGATCTAAACAGTTTCATTCTGAGTAGGATTTCAAGACACGTTAGTAAAGTTGGCTCTGTGCTTAATTAAGCTCCACAATATGAACCCAAATGGGAATATAATTCCACTAATTTTTAACCTCAGCACTAGCTGCAAGTGACTGGTCAGCTTCACGCCCCGGCTAATTTACCTCTGGGGAAAGAACGCGTTGGGAGTGTAGGTAGTACCGAAGACTTCAGGACGCTTTGGAGAAGAGAGAAAAATTCGTCCGAACCAAAAATGGTATTTTTAGAGTAAGGAGTGATTTTTGTGGCATTAGATGTAATGAATAAGTTCAAATATTCTTTGCTAACAACGGGGCGTAGTCTAATTAACTTCGTATGACTAATTACACTCTTTCCTTCCGCGAGCACTTTGTTATAGCATGAACCACATGTTCAGAGTGGGCTATGACATCAGGTGCACAAAACGGGCTTGCTCATCTGTGAATCGAGGTAGGCACTGTTGCAGTATGGCGTCCGAAGAACATAAGGACGAGAAAAGAATTTCTCAAATATTTGATAAGGGTATGAAGATTTCTGATGATTCGTCCGAAGCAGATGAGGATGAGGAAAGAATTTCTCAAATATTTGATAAGGGTATGAAGATTTTTGATGATTTGTCGAAAACTTCTGAAGCGACAAATAGCAGTACCATTCAAGTAAGTGTGAGAAATACTGTATATAAGTACCACTTTGCTGTAAATATTTAAGTCGTAAATATGCCGTATTCAGGATCAATGTTTGTAAGCAACTGGGTTATGTAAACTTAATATTATTCTGTCCGTACATTTTATTTTTATATTTATAGTCCGACAAATGTACAATTTAATCACATTAATTGTGTAATTTCACTATCCTACATGTTTCGAACCCTTAATATGGGTTCATCCTCAGGGACTCATCATCTCAAATCACACACTATTTACACCAACTGGTTCAATTGTTTACATAGTAAAACATGAATTCTTTACAATTGTGTACATACACACTGGTTAAAGCAAATAAAAGGTGAAAACTGTAGTTGTTGGTTGTTTCCGAGTCTTACATTTGTTAAAATGTTAAAAGTTGAATAAAAGTTGAGTAATCTGTGCTGTTTTGTTATCCTGTTTATTGGAGTTAGTTGCCTGCTAGGTGGTGAGAACAGTACTGGTTAAAAACAAATAAAAGGTGAAAACTGTAGTTGGTTGTTTCCGAGTCTTACATTGGTTAAAATGTTAAAAGTTGAATAAAAGTTGAGTAATCTGTGCTGTTTTGTTATCCTGTTTATTGGAGTTAGTTGCTTGCTAGGTGGTGAGAACAGTACTGGTTAAAACAAATAAAAGGTGAAAACTGTAGTTGTTGGTTGTTTCGAGTCTTACATTGGTTAAAATGTTAAAAGTTGAATAAAAGTTGAGTAATCTGTGCTGTTTTGTTATCCTGTTTATCGGAGTTAGTTGCTTGCTAGACTTGAAACAACCAACAACTACAGTTTTCACCTTTTATTTGTTTCAACCAGTGTATATGTACACAGTTGTAAAGAATTCATGTTTTATTATATAAATAATTGTACCAGTTGGTGTAAATAGTGTGTGATTTGAGATGATGAGTCCCTGAGGATGAACCCATATTAAGGGTTTGAAACATGTAGGATAGTGAAATTACACAATTAATGTAATTAAATTGTACATTTGTCGGACTATAAATATATGGGTTATGTACTTATAATGATTCTCTTGCTTTCAGATTCAGGTCAAGAAAGCAATGTGTTTTTTCGAAGATGCTACTAGACTAGTGTCTATAGCAGGAATATTCAGTAATAATGAAGACATAGAAGAAGTTGCCACCAAGAATCTTAGGTACTTTCTCCTTCCTGCTCTTTTGGGAACTCTTAGCATGAAACTCTGCGTTGAAGATCGTTTCAATGTTATCCAGATCGCAGAAGTTTATTTTAGAGATTTCTTAAAGCGTTGTACGAACTATGCCATTGTTGATATCAAAATACCTGAATCAAAAGAAGAACACTCATTGGAGTCTTCTGAATCTGTACACCAGCCATCTCGTGCATCTGATCTGGCAACTATGGCAAGAGAACGTAATGCGAAGCTTCAGCGCTATAATGAACAAAAGGCCCTGGAGAGTCAGCTAGAAGATTTAAAGAGATTGATTTCCAACATGAGTATAGTGGATGAAGAACTTGAAAGAAAATATTATTTGACATTAATTAAAAGCTTTGCTGACCAGGCTATAGATGAACTTAATAGTATTGAAATGGAAAAGCCACTGTTGGAACATATGGCTAAGGTTAGGAAAGGTGACAGTTTTGGAAATGCAAATGATAATGTCAAAAAAACAAAATATCCTTCATCAAACCTGCGACAGCCAACTATTATTATAACAAGAGATGAGATTCAGAAGAAGGTGTTTGGTGCTGGATATCCAAGTCTTCCAATAATGACTGTGCAGGAGTTTTATGAACAGCGAAGGAAGGATGGAGAGTGAGTACATACATTGGTCCTTATTTTATTTAATGAGTATTGTTTATTATTCCTGCCATGTGTGGGCTTTCAGCTGAGAGGGCTACATTAATATGTCGTACAAGCTGACAGGCACTGTCAGGTAATAGGTGTCAGATAAAATAATGACCTTGTGCATTATTACTTTTAATTTTAAACTGAAATAGGTGGTAGTTGACATTTGCATTCTTATTCTTCATATTAACACAGTATAAATATAATAAGCTGTCGAATGGAACAGGACAGACCCTGTCTTCTCAACAGCTCTACTTATTTACAGAATAACTGTAGTGGATGTTTTGTAAGAAAGGAAGAGGCCATACTATAGCTTATTTCAGGAGAAAATGTAAATGTCATCACCACCATACTACCTTGCTTGCATGGTGATTGACTACTACACTCAAAACTCTATCCATTTTACAGTTTTTGAAGTAGATTGCTACTGCAAGTGTTTGCAGAATAGAAATGATGTACATTAAAGACTGTGTGTGACAGGTACACCTGTTATGCTTTTGTTGAACAAAAACAAATAATAGGCATAAGTGTTAAGAAATGAGAATAAATTAACTTGCATTGTCCTTAGAACTAACAAGGTACTTGTTATGTATATGCTTGTACACCACACATACGGTTCATTGTGTTCATAAGCATTATTAGTGGATCCAACACATCTTCACTAAACTATAACTAACAAAACTAACCTAAGACTGAAAAACTCAGTGAAATAAATCTAACCTAACCTAACCTAACCTAACCTAAAAGAAATCTAATGCAGTAACTGGAGTTTTGTTGTATGTTGGTTTGACTGAATATGACAGATGGAGCTCAAGCCTTGGGTGGAGAGCACATATAATAACAGGAAACTGGTGCATGTAGCAGTAAAGTTAAATCACAAAGGGTTTTAGAAGATTGTTATACTTTTGAATTATGTTACAACAATATGCTGGTTTTATATTTGTTTGTTATTTCCATCTAAGCAGAATTGTGTGCTTTGACAGCAATAAAAACCATAATTGTTAAAAAGCACTCAGTAAGTGTAAACGTAATTACAGTCATTGGTTTTCTTTCTAATTTGAAACTGAGAAGAACCATGATTCATGTCAAGACTTTTACTTCCTGACATGCCTAGACTGACCAGTCCATCTTGTGGCTTAACAAATATCTGATTAGTGTTGTTGTTGTTATTGTTGTTATTTCCATTTACAAACTTTGTTTAATTTTTAATAACCAACGTTTCATTGGTATATTCTATATGCAAAATAAAAAATATTATTTTGAATTCTGGATTATGTCCCAAATGCTGAAAAGCATGTTTAAATTTAAGAAAAGTGAACTGACAGGATAACAGAGAGAATTTTATAATGAGGAGATTTATGGTTGTACTTTTCACCTTCAATTGCAGTGGTGATGTTGAAGTGAGCAAGACACTTAGTATTCATGGGATTAAGGTAGAGTTTCTGTTTGAAAACCACATGGAATATTTGGGCCATGGAGTAGGGTATAACGCTGAAATGTATTGTAGGAAAGCAGTGTGTGAGGATATGAATAAATTCATTTTGGCTCAGGGTGGGTTCCTGTGGCAGGATTTGGGGTGACAGTGATGAACCATTCTGTTTCGTGACAGTAAAGAATACTAGAAATGTAAAAAATGACAGCAGGATTTATATCACTGCTCAGTATAGTTTTGTCGTTAATAATTTTGTTGTTCTCAATTTCTGTGGTAAGAAAATATCTTGTCAGTTTCTCACCCTCACAAGAACATAGTAACAGAGCACATAGGAGCTTAGGTGATTATTCACCAGTTTCTCGCCATGGAGACCTGGGTTCGGTCCCAGAGGAAGCCGTGTGGGGTTTGTGGTGGACATAGTCGCAGTGGAACAGGTGTGTCTCTGAGCACTTTGGTTTTCCATCATCACTTACAATGGGTTTCTGTCATCACTTACAATATGTCCATTGCTGCATTCTCTTCTGTCATCTGGGGCTAGTGCAGTAGGCCAGGGAATGACAGATTTTTGTTTGGTTTAGGAGCTAGACAGTTTTTCACCATCAGGGTGTGTAGGTGATCAGTACACACTGGTTTGCATCTTTTGATCTGCATGCAAGCTAGACTTCTTGCACCAAAATGGCATTACCAGAGAAATGCCTGCCAACTCTGTACCCAAATATGTACGATCACAAATGACCACTGAACAAAGATTTTGTGTTCAGAAGGTTTGCTGCTGGAAATGAGCAGTTCTGTGGTGCATAATTTTTCAGCTGGGCTTTTAAAGAGGGCAGAAACCTACATAAACTACAAATAATTACTTGCAACATAGCAGGAAAACTGACACACAGGATATTGATCCCTGCAATACGACCCGTTTAGTTAGACAACAGTGTCAGGGACTCATTGTTGTTCCATTTGTAAGATAAGTAAATAAAATAAATACATGAATAAGTAGTATTGTCTATGTGCCTGATTTGTTTCAAATCTTTGTTAGTATTTATTCTTCTCATAGGATGTCTTCAGGTTGTTGCAAAGGCATTACTTTCTTCAGAAAGGACCACAACTCAGTTGTCCTGTTTATTTTTCTTCAACTGTTGCTTTATTTAACATTCTGACACTGCCAGCAGTACAAGGTACTGAGTTTCAGTGCAGCTTGTCTCTGAATTGTCAGGTCTTAATGACCAACACACTCGGCAACACACATATCTGATATTATTGCAGTTTCTGTCAGAATTATTGTCAGATGTTTGTCTTACTGTTGTTTTATTATTACTTTACTGATGCTCTGTTAACTGCATAGTTTATAAGGATCAAATGAGGAATGGCAGTATGTATCTGACTGATGGTTAGGAAAGGATGTTGAAGCAGGAGTCTTTGTTTATTGTTTTTAATTACTGCCTCCATGTTTGCTAGAAGGAGCTGAGGAAAATCGTGATGGATTTCATGTGATATGGTTGGTCTAGTGGGTGAAACTGGAATCAGATACTTAGCAAATGTGAATGCTTAGAAAAATATAAAAAGAAGGGAAAACTGTGTGGTCTGTGCTGTTGATAGCATCTGTTAGTATATTTGTATTTGCAGTGAATGAGGAGATAAGGTTAGCTGAAAAACTGATGTATGTGTTTGGTAATTGATTTTTCTAGCTGGCCAGACCCAAGTAAACAGAAGCCACAATCACTGCTGGAAATGGCAGCAATGGGAAACCCAAATCGTGTCTGTGAAGATGAAGAAACTGAGAGGGAGATGAAAATTGAGAGAGATGATCCAAAGGTGTTACAAGATACCAGAGACTTTGATGAATTCAAGGATGATCATCGACGGGGTTGGGGTAATAGGATGAATCGCAGCTGAAGAGGTCGGGAGGATGCAAGTGCTGCATGAATCTTGAATATGTTTTGTGAGATTCTGGTTCAGTTTATGAAACATTTAAACTTCACATCGATGGATTTTTGTGTTGTCTTTTGTTGGTGGTTGTTTGTAAATAGGTAATTGTACCAAGTAGAAACTGAATTTTGTGTATACACATGTTTATGTCATGAGTTGCTTTTCATACATTTAACCTTTTAACTTACACACCTCTCTTTGAGAACAGCCTGCTGAGGAAGATATTGTAGCCTCAGAGGGAGAAAGGAACAGGAAACTGGAGGAAACTGTATAATAAGGAGCTTGACGTCTGTTTTTATTATCAAAACCAACATAACACCTTGATCACTATGCATTCATTTATCTTCAACAACATGTTTCGGCTGTTTGTATCGGCCATCATCTGGTAGAATCACAATGACATAAATGGAAATGTATACTGAGGTGGAGGCCTCCTCTTCACAGTTAAAACATTAAAAACTAACTATTATTCCCTGTAAAGGAATAATATTAAGATGTATACAATGGTAGTTAAATTTGGTTAAAATACAATTATTGAGTTTTAGATGGAAGAGATTTCTTTGTTATTCATGGAGTATGTAGCAGATATGGTCCATGTCACCAGCACTGTTGGATGCAGTCTTAGAATAGAATAGAATAGAATAGAATAGAATAGAATAGAATAGAAGTATGGGTCGGGCACTTTGTGGTCCCGATGCACGTAGGCCTTCAACAGGCTCTTTGTGCCCCTTAACCAAATCTAAGTCAGGAGCCCTGTCCTTATAATAAAGGTCCAGATCGCCCCTAGACCTAGTTCTTTGATGTCTTCAGGGTTCAAAAAGAAAGAACCCAGATAAGTGTGTCTATGTGTCGCCAGAGCTTCACATTCACACAGAACATGAGCTGAGGTCTCTTCCTCTGCTCCGCATTTCCTACATAAGGGACTGTCACTCAGTCCCATTATGTGAAGGTGTCTTCTCAAAGTGTTATGTCCAGTAAGTAGGCCAGTAACCACTCTGGATTGTGTCCTACTAAAGGACAGCAGTCTGGTCCTAACGGCAATACAGGGGCCCGAGATCAACTCTCGAGCCTGTCTCTGAGTGCCAACTAGTCCCTGCCACATTATCAAGTGCTGTTTGTCTAGCCAGCACTGAATTTTCTTCCTTATGCTTTGCCTCGAGACTCCCAGGGCCGGCTCTGGTCCCATAAAATTGTTTCCAGAACCCCCCTTTGCGAGCTCGTCGGCAGTCTTAGTTGATATTCGTTGCGTTTTCGTTATAAGACATAAATTTTCTTATTGGGTAATGTTCGTAGATAACTTTCTTGCTAATGGAACACTGTGTGTTTCAGTGAAGGTTGCTGAACTCTTATAACTCATTTTTGTGTGTAGGGATCAATGCATTTGTCTATTCCAAAGTAGTGATACATAAAAATTGCTGTTATTTTATAAACAATGTAAAGATCGGCATGTGGGCCACTGTATTTGTTGTAGGTTATGTGCTCTGTCCACTACTAAACATGAGTTAATAAGAAGTCCATGGTGTTCCATAAGCAAGAAAGTTATTTATAAATGTTACCCAATAAGAAAATTTACGTCTTATAAGGAAATCTCAACGTAATATGAAAAAGATTGCGTCTAACATTGCCAGTTACGTGGACCATGTCTGCTACATACTCCACGGATAACAAAGAAATCTCTTCCATCTAAAACTCAATAATTGTATTTTAACCGAATTTAACTACCATTGTATATGTCTTAATATTATTCCCTTACAGGGAATAAATGTTAGGTTGTAACGTTTTAACTGTGAAGAGGAGGCCTCCACCTCAGTATACTTTTCCATTTATGTTATGTGATTCTACCAGATGATGGCCGATATAAACGGCCGAGACATGTTGTAGAAGGCAAATGAATGCATATTGTTCAAGTTCAAGGTGTTGTGTTCGTTCTGATAATAAAAACAGATGTCGATTAACAAGCATAGTGAGATGATGATCCCAAAATAAGGAGCTCTGTGATTTGTACATCTCACCAAATATTAGGGTGAACAAATCAATGAGGATGGGGAGTGAAAATGTGCAGAATTGTAATTTTACATGTGTTTTGCACCAGTGTGAAACTTGGTCTCTCACAGTAGGAAAGAACACAGATCAGGGGTGCACAAATCCCGGACGACCTGACACCCGGCCAACTAAATTTTGTTCTGTGGCACCTATTATTTGTTGGTTCTTGTGGTAGTTGCTTCATGTCACCCTTCTGGCACCCAGAGTTTTCAGATGGGTCCCAGGTTTTTGGAAAAATTTGTGTTCACCCGACACAGATGAAGGGTGTTTGGGAATGGGGTGTTTGAGAGAATATTTGGAATGAAGAGGCAGCAATGGGAGGCTAAAACACACGATACGTAATGAGGAGCTTCATGTGAAAAGTGAAAAATGGAGGATTTTTTGTAGCATCAACTACAAAGATTACCATCTTCTGGGGTGTGATGTGGACATTGGTATACTATGTGTCTAACGGGGTACACGGTGTCAAGTCCCAGAAGACTAATTTTGAGGGGAGCCATGATTGGTACTCTTTATTAGATATTATTAGGGTGGTGAAATGGAGGAAGGTGAGATGATTGGCACACGTGGCATGTATTGAAGAGATGAGAAATGCGTACAAAAGTTTGGACAGAAAGCCTGAATGGAAGACCTAAGCACAGATAGGTAAAGAAAGGTACAAGTAAGGCAAAGTTCATCCTAGAACAGGCCGTGAAGGCCCAGAGGGGGAGTAGAAGTATCGTTCTACTCTTTCTTTAACCCCGGTGCTAGATGGGGTGAGTGGTTAACACCACGCCCCGGCCGCTATACCCCCGGGAAAGAGACCCAGTAACCATTGCACAGGAGGCTGGGTGGGCCCCAGGGCTGGTCTGGACGGATGCGAAAAATTTCGTCCCCCCGGGATTCGATCCCCGGGCCGTCCAGCCCGTAGCGAGTCGCTATACCGACTACGCTAAGCATAGATGGGAGGATAATATTAAAATTGATCTTAATAGGGTGGGAGGGTGTGGACCAGTGGCAGTCTTTTGAACATGATGTGAAAACTTCAGTTTCCATAAAAGGCTGGAAATTTCTTGCCCGAGTGATAGTTTCTCAAGAAGGATTCTGCTCCAGGCAGTTATTAAAAATATGCATGTAATCTCGTGGAACATTTGTCAGTACCACCCATATGGCCGTTTTGTTAGTGAGTTGTTTCATCAGTAACAGGAAATAGTTAAATGACTGGATTATTATTGGTTCTGTAGTTATAAACTTTGCGTAAAGAGGAAACAAAATTTACTGGTCCGCTAATTGTACATTGACAGGATGTGTGTAAATAATTATATTAATGTGGCTGTAATGTATCAGGATTGATTATGTGTGAATAAATTGTTTTTTGGTTTCCTTGATGACTTGGCTGAAACTATATAGCATCAGATGGTACCATGATTAATGAGCAGTAATTTAGAAAAGAATTTGCAAGGAAATGGTGGTGACCTAATTGGATGTGCTATTCTCTCACTTGCCTGGGGGTATTTGGGAGAGTCACGTAAAACCTTAAGGTCGTCAATGTCCCGGCCTAGACTCGAACTGTTTGTTCACCTCCTAAATACAAGTCGGAATCGTTACGGGTTGAGCCAACTTGCTTGTGCACGAATAAAACTCCCAGTTTCCGATTCAGAGGGTAGCAGGGGCTCTTTACCGTGGGGTAAAGCAGCCGGAGCATGAAGCTGACGTCATCTCCGCGGTTAAGAATGCCTCGAACTATACTGCCATTCGTCCATGCAGCAGAGAGTAGGTCCTCCGCGGGTTCTTCGGCCCGTGGTTGACAAATACCGCCTTTCGCCTCTTCGTATGTTCAATTTAGATTACGATCTTACATGTCTCGTAATTAATCTCGGCTCGTTACTAACGAGATATCCTTGATGACACAATGAATGGGAGCGTATCGGCACGGACGGACACGCTAGTCACCGTTAAACAGGTCACAATCCCAGACACTGTCACTTCCACGCACTCTCTCGTTGGAGCTGTGACGAACCGGAAGTTAATCTCTTGTCCACAACATATCCTCTTTGTCTCAAGATACGTCGACCGAAAGTAGGAAGTTCTCTCATAGCGTCCGGAGGCGTTCTGTACGTTCCAATTAAGTGTTCCTGAATTCTTCAACAACGTATCCAAAATGTACATGTGTATAAAGCTTGTGCTTCAATACCACGCCTTGGAGGCATATGGGGAAGTGGAGGTATGGCTCTACTCTTTCTTGACTTGAGGTACTGGATGGAGATGAGTGACCAGCATCACCCCTGTACTCTTTAACCTCCGGTGAAAGAGTCCTTAGTATCCATTGAATAGGAGCCTGAATGGGCTCCCAGAGTTGGCCTGGACGCTTTGTGGAGTAGAATATGTATTGTTCCTGTGAGGAATCGACGCCAGTTACTTCAGTTGTCCAGTCATATCTTGGCTCCTCAATTTGCCACAACTAGGCGAAATTCCTGTACGTATGGCTTACACCTCACCTCGTAATGTTACGTTAGTTGTGTCAAGGAGACAGTGTTCTGGTGGTTATACAGGTGGACTGTTGTGCCGGTTAGGGTCAGGTGACTAGATAAAGAAATGTGTAGTTAAGCGGAGATGTGGCTTGGGCTAGGATCAATTGACTCGGTAATGGAATAAGTGGTTAAGTTCAGATCTGGCTTTAGTTGGAGTTACGTAATTCCCTTTGGCCTTGGAAGTGTTGAAACGTCGGGTGCCATCACTAGATAATTATTTAATTGGGAGTATAATTTTAAAATATAAGTTACAGGTTATATTCCCTATAAAGAGTTAATTTTTATTTCTTGACTTCTTTTATATGAAGTCTCTGCACTGTCCATAAGAGCTGGTCAGTTCTAGCTTTTACCATGAACATAATATTAAGACATAAACAAGTTGACGCTGTCGCCTCAAATGCATTGCTACCGGGATTGCATTCCGCTGGACAAAAGTGTTTTCAATGTAACTATTTTTTTTTTCGATTTCTGGATAGAGAAATTCAACGTAGAGAAATGAATCATAAATATTGACCATAAGTTGGTATCTTCCTTATATGGCTGCAACTGGCCATCTTTAATCATTTCTGTTTATTTGCATGTCGCCTACATTAACAACCGTTTCACAGGCCGGTATTCAGTCGACACCCGCCAAAGGACAAAACTGACTCAAAAATAAGTTCTGCACTGTCATAACACCACCGGTCAATACTGCGATTGTGGAGTGCATAGATCTTTACTCTATCTGAATGTTGTTATTGTTATAACAGCTTTATTACTATTCTTTTAAATTTTGTGGCTTTTTGGAAAGGTTGTTTTTCTCAGAAACTGTTAAAGATGAGGCTAATAGTGCACTAGTCCAGGGCGCAACACATCAGTGGGCGCAAAATTTAGCACACATATTTACAGGTATTTTTTTTTTATATGTAGATGTATTTTAGTGATTCCCATCCAAGAAACCGTCGTTTGCTCTTCAATAATGACCCTGCATTCTAGCGTTCTCTCCATTCTTTCAAAATACGTGTATAAAGACGATGGGAGGTGTAGCTGGCGTATGTGGAGGGGGGGGGGGGGCGAGGATATGTGGCTGCTCCGGGCAGCAGATTTCAAGGGTAGCAAATGACTATTTTAAATGAAAAAAAATTTGATTTACTGCGCTCAAAAAATTTTAAATTCAGCCAAATAGAAAGAAATTCAATAAATGATGGCGATTTTTTTTTTAAGCTTACAATTTCTGTTAAGGGCGGTCACTCTGATTATTCGCCCCCGGCGCCAAAGAGCCTGGCTACGCCACTGTGTAGAACTAACTTGTGTGTATTCTCGTGGAGTAGAGGAATGGGATGAGATGACTTGCAGGCTGCCTGCCTTCGCACCACGCCCTGTCAACACTGACCCCGATACTACAGTCGGCCGGTTGAGTGACCTTAATAAACATCATACAGCGTATCGACTTGTGACGTAATCCTCGCGCAAACTTTCTGACTTGCTGAGTGATCTTGAATTCTACTTCCCTAACAATGGAATATCAGATATCTCCCCTCCTCTGAGATGTTACGCAGCGTAGATTGATAGTTACCGACGTCTCGGGACAACCCATCCGTCCCATGTTTGACCCTTCAAGATGGGACGGATGGGTTGTCCCGAAATACCGGTAACTAACTACGAATTTACGCTACGTAATGTTCCAGAAGTGGGAAGATCTCATTTACACCGCGGCGAAAGCGTGAAATCACACGAATGGAATATCCTGTACCAACAGGGGTTTACGTTTTAAAGAACGCAATTTTCTGAAAATGAAATATCCTCGAAAGGGCCGAGTTCAATACGAGGGGTACGAAATATATTGTAGAAATTTTATAATATTTGTGAAAAATGCAAATAAGAGAACAAAGAGATTTGAGGTTTTCACAGCGGTGTAGCTAAATATCGCAGTCTGCTGCGTCATTATGTCGTGTTAGTTGGTAAATACTTACCGACGTTTCGAGGGATCGTAACACCTTCATCGTCAGGGTCAACGAAATCCAAAAGTCGACTCTTTTGGACTGTTTAACCCTAAGATGAAGGCATTAAGCTCCTTCGAAACGCTGGTAACTATTTACCAGTCGAGACACCAAATATACAAAAAGACTCGTATTTTCAGGAGAAAAAGACACTTTCAGGTAGACTGCAAACAGTCTGCTTCCTGCAGTACAGAATTCGAGTCCTACGAACATTGTGTTGTTAATGCTGTGTTTAGAGAATTCGATTTTATAAGTCAACAACAAAATGGCATTTAGCTGGTGGGGTGACCTGATAGGCTTATGGCAGGGAGTCATAGGATGAAATTTGTGTTTTTATTGTTGACTTCTAAAGTTACTACTACTACTAATACTACTACTTTCGAAGTGATGGGTTAGGTACATATACTAATCACATTTATTAGATATAATAATGCATTTTCCAGCCGTCACTGTATCTGTGTTTGTTGACTCAAGATCAGCCTTTCATATTTAATGTGTAGATGTTTTTATGTCAAATTTTAAACACTTAGCCCCGGTGATGTGCCATTTACTGCGGTTAAAACTGAAAAAATAAACAAATATTTGCGTACGGCTGTCATGTTATTGTTTTGATTCTACAGAAAATTATCTAAAGAAAATATATGCCTTAATAATTTTCGAAAATCCAAAGCTGTACGTAAATTCGGGGCCCTTCATTAAGTGGCGCCAGTGCAGATGCAACCTCGTATGACAGTACGTTCGCCTTGTTGTTACTAGTGTTGGAAATTTAAAAGCTGTGATATAATGTTCATATGGACGTTTCCTGAAGATTGGTCAGATTGTTAAAAAATTGAAAGATCACACACGGAATACTGATTTCATGGGTTTGTACTTTTAGACGTTTGTTGTGGAGTAATAAAATTCCCTATATGGAGACCACGTCTCCGTCCGTCTGTCCGTCCGTGACATAGTACCAGCGACTAAAGGGCTTGTCGGATTTTTATGAAATTTGGTATACGATTGCTTGATGAAAAGTTTTCGAAGAAACATGAGTTTCGCGAAAAGCGCCTGTGACAGCCGCATTTTACTGATGAGCGTAAAGGAGTTCGTATCTGTCACCTTCCATCTTTCTTGAGCGATTGGGATCAAATCTGGTACTGGACGCAGCCACATAATGTTATAGAGCAGTTGTGAGTTTCGTGAAAATGTTTTCATTGGCAGATATACTTTACTTAAAGGGGCAAAAGAACTTTTGTCCGTATTTTCTACATTTTTCATCAGATTTGGATAAAATTAGGTACATAACATGTCCAAAGAAATTTATTGGTAATGATGAGTTTCGTGAAAACCATACTTTACTTAAGGGCGTAAATGAATTTCGATCCGCCTTTATTCGACTTCAGTGAAATTTGGTGTAAGAGATCTGCACGATAGCGAGTTTCGTGAAAATTGGCATAAGGAATACGGCGCTTTTCTTTTGGACGCTAATTAAATTATATTTGCTTGTGTACCTCAAAAACATTTGACATTTTAAAACTAAAGAATGGCCGTGCCATGGCTCAGGCGGTTAGTCGCCAGCCTCTCACCGGGGAGGTCCGGGTTCGATCCCGGGTCAGTCCATGTAGGATTTGTGGTGGACAAAGTGGCACTGGGACAGTAAAAACGAAAAAAAAAATTATCATCACAGGGTTGCACAATAAGTCTCAAGGCTGCGGTGCGTTCGTATCATCTACTACGGGGCCCTTCAAAAAAAAAAAAAGTAAAGAACGCCTTAGTAAAGTTTGTGTACCATGTCACAGATTACACCATTTGCATTCTAATTTATCTTAGAATGTAGGCGAAGTACTGTTGGAGTTCTTGCAGTTACTTTTGGGACATTTAGTCCAATAGGTGTGTAGGCCTAATTAGTACCATACCCTTTAAGGTGCAGTGGTAACTATGTGTGCCACTTGCTTTAACGTTCAGCGATTTGGCATTTCGCCCGCAGAGTGGGTTCATGGGCTGTACCTGATTCTCACACTAGACAGTTATAGTTATCTTTGTTACGAAGATAAGTGCCTACTTGGAGGTAAGAACCGAGGTTGTAAATATTTCTTTCATGTGTTTCGAATGTTACATGGTTAAAGATGCATGTAAAATACTACAAGTTTAAGATGGCAGATTAACATCCATAGAGCCCTTTTATAGTATAAAGACATTTAGAAATGCAGAATGTCAAGCAGATCTGCTGAAACGTCCCCCAGATACATTGGAGTCAGCAGTCCAAAATAAATCTGTAAAACCTAACAGTCGTTCAGCTGGCCAAGGACTTCCTCTTTTATAATCTGAAAATTCATTACCGTCTCCAAGGAAGTATGACATTACACCATATTCTGAGACAATTGAATTCATGCCATATACTCACACCCTATTCCTGTGAGATCAATTTTAATAATATCTTCCCTTCTACGCCTAGGTGTCTCAAGCAGTTTTCTCTACCCTCAATATTTTCGACCAAGTTTTGTAATCATTTTTTAACACTCGTATACGTTGATATTTTTGTTCAATTTGCTTTGATACTTTTCAAATTCCCAGCCGAGTTTTTTAATAGAACTTGTTTCGCCTGTTACTGAGACACCGGCCTAGTGTCAGGAGATCAACTTAAATTACTGGGCTGGCGTGGGTCGAGATGAAAGTAACGGTATTAAGGTACATCAGCGGGAGGGTAACCCCCCCCCCCCATACACACACTCAAATCAGCTCCTCGTGCTCTTCCCCTAAACAAAACTATTATTTTTCTACCTGATTCGTCGATTAAAGGATAAAAATAAATAACAGGCTAAGGACACCAATTAATTGAGAGTCCATATAATTACACGTAAGAGAGAAAAGCTCTGTGCCATTATTAGCTCCATTTACGATCCATAATAAGATGAGCAATGCACTATAACACAGACGAGCTTTCGCTTAACCATTGTTGCAATGGAAAAGCAACAATGTGTTCTGTAGTACTGTTTGAGCTACATGTCACTGTCAACAATATAAAAATATTGAGTGTTGCATAAAGATGCTTTTGTGGCAAATTTCTCTCTCCAGCGACAATAAAACGTACTAAGCCTTCATGTTAATTGTCCGATATTTTAGTCCGATTATAACCAATTTTGGAGTTTTTAGACAGATTTTCATAAAGTCCCCCCAAGATCAAATTTCACGGAAATTTGTCCCCTGGGAGCCGCGTGATACATGCGGATAGATGGACAGAGAGACGGACGGACATTATAAGGATAATGGACGCTTTTCGCGATTATGCGAACGCGCTTAAAAAATAATGCCTGGTTTATGTACTGAAATGCATGTATTCTAGTTTCTTTACCAGTACCTTGTTTTCTGCTAGTATTTAGCTTTCCCATTATAATAATCCGGAATTGGCAATGCAGATGTCTAGGCTACTGTGGTGACTACAGTTTAGAGTCAGAAGAAACATTTAGGAATGATGCCCTGTTTTGCGTCTGTTTTAGTTGGATAGCTGTTTCGATCCGGTTTCGATAAATGAGGGACACCAGCGCTTTTGATGACCTCACGAGATCTATTTTTTTTTTGGGTTAAAGTAGGCTAATTGCTAGTTTGAGGCAGGAACCTTCCGAATTTGAGAGTTAAGTGTTTTATCGGAGTTAGCAGCTTGACATATTGAGGCTGTGTCTTCGTTTCCTAGCGCTGATGCGAGCAACTGTTCTCTAGTGAGAGACTGTTAAAGTGTTTTGGTTTACTGCATGATGTATTTATCAGTTCCAGTATCTTTTTTATTACCCAAGTTCTAGACGTTCGCGAAATTCACTCCCGAAACACGCGTTCCGGCCCATTTCCACATATGTGGTTTCCACACTACTAACCTACATACGTGTTTAGAATATTACTCATTTGTGAGGAGGGAATTTTCACGTATATATGCCCATAACAGAAGTTGAAAGAAAAGTACTTGTGGCGAGGTTTGAGGTTGATAAAGGCTCCAGTATTCTGTGATGTTACGCCGTGTTGCCTCGCAAATAGTTACGGACGTTTCGGCTTAGCATACTGCCTTCATCTTCGTAATATAGATCAGTCGACATTGTATTTACAGACTGTACCTTCAGAAGCACTTGACTTTAGGTCCTTTTGTAAAAAAAGGCAGTCTACGAGGTGTGGCTACTAAATATGGAGACTGTGTGCGCATCTCTTGTCCTTGACCTTCTATCACAAAAGTAAATATGTACCATGGACATTTTCCCAAGTCGCCTGCTAAAGTACGCTCCGTTACGTTAAAGTAGTGTCGAAAAACTAAATTTCTTTTTAAAACATGTTTTTAACTAGTCTTGATCATGCTTGATAAACGATTAAGCAACGAACAAATGTAAATTTCTTGTAAAAATTGAAAAAAGCTACCACCGAACTTCCAATTTGTTACGTAAGGAAAATGTAGAAGATGGTCCTTAGTTGAAATAAGAAGACTCTAATAGATCCGTGAGTAGCTTCCAATGGAAATTACTTTGAAGATGTAATAAGCAGGTAGAATAATTTCATTAACAAAGTATTCTCTTTACTTAATAGCCACATCTTGTATCACAGTACCTACAGTCCTTGAAGTAAAGGGTTCAGGCAGGTGTTTAGGGCTTTCCACAAGATATTTCTTTTAAAATATTTTGCATAATAATTTATCAATTTCATTCAGTTCTGAGTTCGTCATTTATTTTCAGCTTATGTGAAAAGAATATAAATTTTAAAAATATTTTTAAATTAAGCATTAGGTTAAACGATTGCATGGTAATTGAAGAAATTAGACCAGTAAGAATGTCCTCAATTGTGTTCTTCTTCTAGCATCGTGATAAACTGCACATTACAAAAATTTCCTTTAAACGTTAAATAATTCAGATGTTCAAAAACCTTATGCTGAGCCAGTTGAATCCAGTTCACACTTTCACAGCACATTCCTCAAACCTTTTTAATGTCAACTTTCCATTTACGTCTACATGTCGCAAGAAATTTCTTTCCTGGATTTGTTTCCGCAGATATTGTAAACTTCTTTCATTTACATAATTTGCAAGAGGGCCCTCGTGGTGTTTTAGGTTAGATGAATGAAGGGAATTAGGATGCACTGAACATAGATATGTATCGGATGTAACATGAAACACATGCAAAATTTCGGGGAGCTGGAATTCTCGGAGACTTTAAGGAATTTGTTTTTGCACTGTAGATTACAAAGTGGCAGCAGCGTGTAGCTCATCCCTCACCTCCATATAAGACTGTGTTGTCCTTTATTTCCATTCACCCACAAGTATTCATTGCGTGACGCTTACACGCAGGCATTACAGTGCACTTGCTTAGAATTTGGGTCTTAAAAAGCGGTATGAGAAAGTGGAATTGAACCAATTCCAAATTCGGTTTACTGCCTCTCCATCGAGGAAACTAAGCAGACCCTCATGGCTTTCACAAATCCATAAAGTATTTTCAGACCATGCGGATAATTATTAGATAATGAATTTTTTGTACAAAGCGTCTCTCTGTTTTTTGTTATTTCATTTTGCGAACTCTGTGGCCCCTCTAAGTAATTTGGCGGGGCGATGTAGCTCCGTTGTCACCTAGGTGGTTCCTCTGAACTAGTATTTACTCCTTGCATACTTGATCCACAGCCAAGCCTTAAACTTGGCAATGAATTTAGGGCGAAAGTCATGGGCGGTTACGGTCTCAATATCATTACTTTGGTTTTCACCTACGCAGAGGGTTTGGTCAGGATAATTTAGCTTTTCAAGGACATCTCCAATACATACGTTTATACTTCCCGTGGTCGATATACCAAATACTTGTATCAGCATTATGGTCTCTTGTAGTTTCTTCTTACATTTTATGCATAGCACAACAACTTATTTTGGCATTTAAACATTTCAGTTTAAGAAAGAAGGAAAATTTGTCATGATTTTTATGATTGTTGTGATGGCTGATTTATATTTCGGACCAATAAAATCACGCCAAACTCTGTGTGGTTTTATTCTGACCCGCCATACTTTGCAACATTCACCTTATTTGTACTCTGTATAAGATAATGCAAAGGGTTGGAAAACTGTATAAATTATATGTGTGAATGAGTTCGTACATCTCACGAAGTATAATATAACTAGCTAAAAGCAGCAGAAACTTTATTGTAAAACTTTTAGTTACTCAGCTGGTCGAGAAATGTCCCGCCTATGGATTATAAAATTCCATTACTGTGTTCGTATTGTGTTGTCCTCAAGTCAGTTGGCTCCAGTTCACTTCCTTACTTCCTATTTCTTAAGGATCCATTTTAATATTATCCTCCTGTCTGCACCTTGGTCTCCTAATTGGTGTTTTCCCTTTTTGTTTTCCATTCTTCTAGAAGCTCTCAGTCCTTGAAAATGACGACACTACAGTCCATCTCAAATTCGGGATCTGTTAACCCCTCACACAGGGCTACATCCCAAAAGACGAGAATCCTCAAGGCGTAACATGATGGGGAAAAGCGAATTTACAAAACTCGGTTTTGTAGCTTGTTATTTGAGAGTTAATTCCAATACTAATCATGTTGACCTTAATTTCTTTCGATGCAGCGCGGCATTTCCTCTGTGCCACAAGGGACTGTGTGATTGCGATATATATAAAAAATCTTAACTACCGACATCATTCGCTGGCCAATTTTTTTTTTCAATCGCCACTGGCAACATGGCGACCAGATTTGTCGACTTCTGTGTATACGCCAAGTCACTGTGGGCGTTTTATCCTTAGAAATTATTAAAAATGAATTACAGTCGAACCCGGTTATAACGTCATTGGTTTAAGCGACACCTCGTCTATAGCGACAGATATTTTGTGATCCCAATTCATTTCTCGCTGTTAACCGTAACATTATACTCCTCGGTTATAACAACACTCTTTTATAACGACACAAAATATTGTCTCCTTAATGACGTCATAACCGACTTCGACTCTATTACGTAAAATTTTTTTCACTTCGCCTGGTACAGTCGTCTAATACTGCCTACTGTAACTTCCTGTTGGAAGCAGAAGTGTTTCGAGCATCGAGCCCAGGACTGGGTATCGTTGTCAGCAGCGCAGCACTTGTAGTACGTTCACGTTCGATTCAGTGTCCTGCATCACTGCCCTAGCGTAACGCAGCAACGCACAAGTAACCACCCGTACGCTGACTCAGTAACCCACATCACATTCGATGCGTCTTGGATCCGGAAAGGTTCGAAACACGCTGTACAAGAATCAGCTCACCTTTCAGAAAAATTAATTTTTGGAACTTCATGTAAACGTCGTAGAGCTTGTTTTTGTGTGTGTAGGCCATTAAATTAAATTTACTATTGGACGTCGTTAGAATAATTTATTGCAGAAATTTACAGGTTCATTACAAAGTTGTTTTTGGTAGTTTCTTAAGGAATTCGTACAGGGAGAAGAAAAGATTTAGAAGGTAAGCCTCGACCTGAAGTAGGCAAACTATGACCCGCAGGTCAGAACGTGACCCAGTAGCATGATTTGGGCGACCAGCAGTAGATTAATTGCAATCTACTATAAAATAAGTTAATGACCTCCCCCCTCGAAACTGCAGTGACGCACAAAAAAATTCGACGACCGGTGTTTGACCCATCGTGAACAAACTTTGCCGACCATGGGCCTAGACTGTAGGAAATGAAATTTGTACCTAAAGGTAAAACTGTCCATATACACGCCACGAAGGCCTATGGTGTTTAGCTCCACACATTCTTAACCTAGGCTCTAGGTGGAGATGAGCGGACAGCTTCACTCCCTGGTTGCTTTATTTCCGAAGAGGGAGGATCGGGTGCCCATTGAATTGAATAGTAGTCTGGGTGGGCCTGGAGCAGGTCTGGACGCTTTGGAAAAGAGGAAAATCTGTTGCCCCTACCGAGAATCGAACCACGATTCCTCGTTCGTCCAACACATACCGACTACGCTACCTCTGCTCCTAAAGACATATGTAATATATTTTAAAATAAAGCAAAATTCAACAACACAAACCTAGGCTTCTATAATTTATTTTGAATGAACAGAAGCACTGATTGTATTTCGCGTTACCCACACACGCCTCCAAGACAGTGTTTGCTCCTTCTGGCCTATGCACCCTTCAGAAATATACTAGCATTACTATATGGCTCGCAGCAGAACTGTGGGACATAAAATTAGTGACATAATGACGTCAGCGCATTGACATCCATATAACTGTCCTCTGTATGTTTTTACGACCTTGTCCAGGTCACTGTTAAGTGTGGCCTACATCGATTAATATTGCTGTATAGCAGTTTCACGAAGCGAGACTTGCAAAAATTCAAACATTTCTGTGATATAGGTACAGTGTTATAGTACAGTAGTTTGAAGTCCCACTTCTTAGGACCTTTACGTATCCTGAATAGCCATACGTACTTTGCTCACTTTATTTTAAGTCCCTTGACGTTATTTATCAAGTACTGATCAAGTTCTAACGTCCAATAAGGGCTGAGGGATTGAATATTTGGACAGAGGAGAATAATCTCGGATGTTGTACACGCTATCTTACCCTGGTTTTCAAATAGAAGGCTTGTACAGAAACTAATTTAATCTAATGTTCAGTAAATAGGCCACTGTAGGCAGCCACCTAGTTTTCATTCACCTAGTAAGTGTTACACTTTCTTCTTTATAGTTTATTAAACGACATTTTATCTTATGCACATGTTAAAAATCAGCATTAGGTAAATATGATTCATAAATTGCGAAAGATGGGGGGCCGTTGGGGGAGGGATTTTTTGTGATCTGATAATTTTGTGATTTTGATACAAAACAAAGATAATGACGGTCGTAATCTGTTCGATTGGGTTCCCGCGTTCTCTCCTTGCCACGCCATCCAAATGGAATTCTGTGACAGGTTAGGTTAAGTTAGGTTTTGGGTCACGTTAACTACTGCAAGCGCAGGCACACAATTTTATTTTCACACGTTTTAATAAATACATAGCAAGATTCTGTCGAAGACTTTGATTAAGATGAACTACTATATTACTTGGATAAATGAGGAATTGTATATTGGTACATTCCTTTACTATTACCTTAATGGTTGCGGCCTTATTCTAAGTAATGTTATTTTACAAACAAGCTGTAGGAACTAAGCAAATAATATATGTATATTCCGGTTTGACGGATCATTCCACCGTATGGTCTGGTATGTGGATGCCATCGTTTTGGAGGCACGTACTGCCGCCACATTAAGGACAGCAGGTACAACTTCACTCAAGCTGGATGCAGTATGCTCCTCCGAGTTTCGTATCCACCTGCCAGCCTACACAGTGACACGCCACGCCAGAAGACCACCACAGTGAAAACTTGAAATCGAATAATAAATTATGAACCTAAAAATTGTGATTCGACTCCGGCAGTGTAAAGAGCTTTCTTCCTTTCCTAAACTGTCCATAGTGGTTCTGGGGCCCACACAGCTTCCTCTTAAATGGATATCGGCGGTGGGCTTTAACGGAGGTAAAGCGGCTGGGGCGTAAAGCCGACAAGTCACCTGCATCTAGTGTCTATGTTAAGAATGAGTGGAGCTATACTCCAATCCCTCATATGTTTTATGGCTTGCACAAGAACAATTTTGCTTCACTTGTAGGTTATAACACAATTTTGAGATGCAAATTAATATAGTGGGCAGAAAATTTTAGAACAATAAGGCGAAACCTGAAAGGAGAGGCAGTGCCGGGCCACAAATAATACAGGGCATACACAAAAGAATGGTGCGGTTTTAATAGTGAACACTATTAAACCGCACCATTCTTTTGTGTATGCCCTGTATATACGCCTGAAAATGCAATGGCAGTGATATACAGATGATGGAACACAGGAAAGAATAACAAGGCAGTGACACTTTTACACGGATGTGAACTTAGATGTCTTCAACGTAATACTGGCAGACAAAAATTAAACATGTCCTATTTAAATAATGAGCATAAACATACAGACACAACTGACTTAGCGCGTACACAAACAGGACAATAATCCTGTTTGTGAACAAGCGTGGCGCTACTATCTAATTAACTCCATGAAGCAGAGTCTGTGAGAAGCCACCATGTCCTCAGCTAATCTTACATTTTCCCCACCTATTATGCAACCGAACATTTTATGACGCTATTTACAAGAATTCGCCACCGGTCCCTGACATGAGCCAGATGAATCCAGTTCACACCCTCAGGGTCTATTCATTAAAGATCCATGTCATCATACTTCTGTCTGGAGCCTTATACGAAGAGAACAGGAGGACAGACGCATGAAACATTTTGAATGTAAATACTATTAAATGTGGAGCCTAGAGCAAGGCTATTAGAAAATTAGTATTAATAACGTTACATGAGTTGCGCTGTTAGCAGGCGCAGCACAATATTTTTTGTATATTTCACTCTTTTTTCAGTAATTACAGTCACAACCAACATATGTATTTTTTGACATAATTAAGCTACCGGTTTCAGCTCTATAGAGCCATCATTAGGCCTATACAATAACTATGAAAATTAAACTCTATACATTTTGTAAAAAGGAATCCCCTTATTTTGTACAATTATTTGTGTTTGTATTTATAAGCTAGTAGCAAGACCCAAACAATAGATTATTCAATATTCAATACTTAATACTCAATATTCAGTACTAAATATTCAATATTCAATATTCCCCATCTACATACAGGTCCTCCAAGCGGTTCCTTCACTTCATGTTTTCCAACCAAGACTGTACTGACCCGTTTCAAACATGAATAAACTTTTGAGTGTCAAAGAGGAGGCGGTCTGGTCGAATGTGTAATGCAGACGGAACGAATAGTGATGGAAGGAGGCAAGTGCTCTGTGGTTTATAATTCATAATCATAGCAGCAGAAGTGAGGGTCTGTGAGTAGAAACAAAGAGAATGCGGACAGAGTTGGAGGTGTCATGTTTTCATGGCCCCAGTTACTTCACTGAAGATTATGAGACAGGACTCCCTGTTTGCTGTCTTCATTTCACGGATGTATATGGTCTGTAATTTCTATACAATTTTTTGGCTTCAGTTGCACAACAGTGATGCAACCTAGCTGCCGGCTAATTATTACAGTGAAATAACGGGTTTATTAGACGGAGACAGAGAACTAAGAAATATTAGAAACACACTGTTTACTCATTCATTGGGAGCAGAGCGATACGCATATGTTTTTGTTAACTGCCTAATCAAATTTATATATTTTTACGTTATTCATACCGTGCATATTCTTATAAGTAATGCATTAACCAACTTATGCACTTAATAAAATACATTCAAAAGTATAAAACTCCTATAAATTCCTACATGTTTCGGCACCGAGGTGCCATCATCAGGGAGTTATTCTGACAAAGGAATATAAGACCAGCACGCTTAACTAGTTAACCGTGATGGCCTTGTAATTCTTTGTCAGAATAAATCCCTGATGATGGCACCTCGGTGTCGAAACGTGTAGGGAGTTTATAGGAGTTTTATACTTTGAATGTATTTTATTACGTGCATAAGTTGGTTAATGTGTTAATTAAATTTATATATATCATGACGTCGCAACTGCGCGAGAAACGTGGCAGTAAGAACTCCTTAACATTTTGCGGACTGTAGAAGAATATTTATAGGAAGTAATGGCGTCATTATTCCCGGACGACAGCAGGTGTGGATATGTAAGATTGTCTGTAGAGTGATGATAGTAAGGCTTGGCATCTTCTGAGCATAGGACAGATAAAATAAAGAAAAAAATTACTTCTGTCTCTTTTCTCGCGAAGGCACCACGTGTTTAACCCTGGTTTTGTTAGAGAAAAATGTGTTTAGGTTTCCTGTAGGCTAAGGTTTTTTTGCCTGCTTGCTGTCCTTCTTTCAGTTCTTTTTGGATTTGAATTTTATTTGTGACTAAACAATTGTTTCTTCGGTAGAAATATTTAGTGATGAATTAAAGAACGCGTATTGTGATGAGGCAGTAAAGGATGACCTTGAGAACATGGCACGTAGAAGAGCCGTATAATTACACTGTGTGCAGGGTACGAGGAAGTGAATGTAATAGAAATATTTGCTTTAAATACAGACCTAATATCGTGTGAAAATAACATACAGGTTATTCGGTCTTTTTAATTCAGCCAGAGGTTCTCAACCTGAGGTTGTACCACGTTAGTCATAATAAGTATTCATATTTCATAAGGTCTTGTTGAAAAAGATCTAAAATGTAATTATTTCTGAATTTTATCGCTTAGTAAGGTTGACAACTGTTCGTTAGTTGATTGTAGAAGTGAACCGAGAACTTAACAAGCTGAAGAGCTCTTCGGCGATATGGCTATCTTTCCTGAACACGAGGCCTGCTTGTTTGAGAGATCAGTGTGTATGTAATAAGAGTAAAGAAGAAGTTGCCTCTATGCAACCCATGAAGGCAAATTGAGGAGTGGAGGTATAGCTGTACTCATGCTTCACTCTGGAACGAGAAGATTGGTGGTCAGCTTTATGTCTCGGCCGCTTTACTCTAGGGTAAAGCGCCTCGGGTACCCATTCGTGCAGAAATTTAATTCAAGTAAAACATGTTATTTAAATCATCTGCAGTTTTCTGTAGGAAAGTTTACTTTTGTGCTTATAAATATACCGTGATGTCTTGAGCCGAATATTTCCGCCTAGCTGTTAGCAGGACTGCTCTTGCTTCGCTTTCGGAAGATCCTTGCTTCGATTCTCTACACGGAGATAGGCTATTATGACTGACGCTTTTCATTATTTTTCTTAACCCCTCTAGGAAAATTTTGGAACACAACTTAAAATAAGCCACGACAGATTTTTTAACATCCTTGCCATTTCAGCCGTAATGATGATCCGGTCATTTGAGGCCACACAACATTTGTAGCTGGAAAACTGTGGTTAAATAAGCAAATACAGAAGCATTGGAGAACAGTGAGTCAGTATAGCTATTTACGTAGTGGTTTGAGGGATGATTGACAGTTGATCTCAAACTGATATTAACAAGAAATAATTAAGCTTCAAGTCTTCAGGTTATGACCACGTGTTGATTGGTAAATAGTTACCGACGTTTCAGTAACAATTTGCCAATCAACACTGAGACATATACGTCGTGAAAACCTTGAATTTTGTGTTTTTAATTTGGAACATTGGAGATTTCTTTTAGTGCTGTTCGCTTTCCGCTCCATGTCCTTAAGCTATTCACGTCTTTAAACCCCTGTGGAGCATCTAGAGTTAAGATAAGTACACAGATGAAAGATTTGAGGTGATGAAGATTAAGTCTTGTGAAATAGGACGCCGTGACGACTGGTACATAGTCATCAACTTTTAAATGGATTGTACAGTCTCATTCTTAAGGGTTATTCATCCAAGTCCGTGGCCCCAAAGAGTAATGCTTTAGGCTCCTCCGAAACGTCGGTAAGTATTTAACAGGCAACAGTACCTAATATAGAAATGAGTACCAGGAATGTTTCCTGGGGGGTAAAGACGGCCGGTGCGTAGGGCTGACAACCTTACCACCTTCATGTGCCGATTGTCTAGAAATCTGGGAGCCTTAACCTCTTGGAAACTTAAGGGTCTGTCCAGGCCTGTAATGGGATTGCTTTGTTTTTTTTTTTACTACCTAATATCCCAGAAGACTTGAGTCTTCAGTATTAACATGTTTCAGGAACGCTTCCTTCCATTGGGATTACACTTAAGCCAGATATTTGGGTGGATGAAAAGTGTAGTAACCCTTGAAGGAAGAGCAGACCTGATCCATTCTTTAGTGATTAATAACGATTGAGTCTAAATGAAGATTTGATATGCCATTGCGAGGAAAGTTTGACATATGCAATTCGTATTTACAATTCGCTTTTATTTTAAATTTTAAACTGTCGAAAGGTTTCATTCATCTGCATGGAATGTCCCTATTTTTAAAAAAAAAAAACATTTTTGAGGAAGTTGAGAAAGAAGAACGCATATGGGATTGTTTTGTATTATTCCTCGTTATGGCGTGTTTCAATAATAAATATATTATTTATAGTATGCAGTTTGTTGCAACAGTTTTGATAGTAGAGTCAGTACAGAAGCGTTTATGTAAATGAAGCATTTACGAGCAGTTTTTTTAGTGTACCAGTTACAGTGGCCAGCTCTGGAATTCGATCAAGTAACCTCTGCATCGCGAGTCCAACGCATTGTTGCTGCCACTGCATAACTAAAGACAAGATCAGGTTATGTTGTACCGCTATATAAAACCATCTCCCATAATTTCTGTCACTATCCGTATGTAATGAATTATGAAAGCCATCTTAATTCCTTTTAATTAAGCTTATCGTAAGCATTCTATTTAAGTTGAATTGCACATATTATTGAAGTGTTACTTAGTAAATTACAAACAGTTGTCAAGATAAGCATCTACAGAACGTTGTTAATTACTTAGTGCCTGTGGCAGTTTATGTTCTGAGCCATGCTGACAAGTAGGCAGGATAAACCAAGAGGAATATTAAACATGCCAACTTAATGTGGTCCATCCCGTTGCATTTTATATGCAAAGCCGTCAAACACAAGTATTTGTTATTACAAACCCAACCAGAGCTACGTGTTTCGGCACGTATTAATATAAATAGTTTGATATGAGACGAAACATGTAGCTGCGATTGGATTTTTAATAAAAAAGGTTGTATTTGACAGCAGTTTATTGGTTTCTTGTAATTCAGCGTGATAACTTGTTTACAGAACCTCGCTCATAGAAAACTCTTACGAGAACACAAGAAAGAACAAAAGATGCCAAACTCCGTTTTAAGCCAGTGTCTAACGCCCTTTCTGAAATGTATAGGCTACATTGATTAGATAACTTAGTCAGTTAGTAACTAGGCTACGGGCATAAAGACCGAGGAATATTGCTTCGATTCCTGGCAGGGGTAAGAAATTTTCCTCTGCACCAAAAAATCAAGGCAGGTCTGGGGCCCACTCAACTAACTATTTAGCGGGTACCGTAGGCCCTTTCCACAGGGTAAAGCGGCCTAGAGTAAGCTGAACAATTACCTCCATAAAATATCGAGGTTAAGAATGAATGGAGCTGTACATCCACTCCTCCATGCGCAGAGACAACCTTACTTTTTATTGTATTTTATTGTAGTACAGAAAGTCTGGTAGCCTCAACTTCCTGGAGCCCTAAAGGGCTCTCCAGACCTGGATAGGAAATGCTTTACCTTCACCTTTACCTTTACACTGTAGGTTGGCTGTGAATAATAATTTGGGAAGGACATGAAACGTCGGTCGTAGTCCAACATGTACTTTCGTGGCATTTCCTTGAGGGGATGAGGAAAACCACATCCAGGATAGCGGACCCGTGTGTTGGGAACATAACCCAGGGCTTTCCGAACCTTAACTATTGCATGATATTGTTCAGTCAGCATCCAAGTGTCTAGCACGACAGTAACAGCGAATATAATAATAGTAATGTCGCAATATCCCAGTGGCCACGCAGTCTAAGGCGTGGGTCTACGGCCTCTCGCTTACTGGGATTGTGGTGAATCCGCCTACGCATGGTGTCTGTCTCTTGTGAGTGTTGTGTGTTGTCAGGTAGAGGTCTTTGCGACGAGCTGGTCCCTCGTCCAGGGGAGTCCTACCGAGTGTGGTGTGTCTAAAAGAATGTGATCGTGAAGCCTCGAAAAAATGAGGCGGCCTAGGCCCCCAAGGGGCTGTCGAGCCACTGGGAAAAAAATGTCGCAATAACTACGGTAATAATTGTAGCAAACAATCAGAAATAACAACAGCGATGATGCCGATGGTTAACACGACTACGAAGACGATTAAGACTGTGGTGGTAATGGTGATGTGGGTGATCGTAGTGGCGGTGATTGTGTTGGTGGTGGTTGTGGTGGCGGTGATGGTGGTGTTGATGGTGGTTGGTGGCTGGTGGCAGTGGTGATGTCAGTGGTGGTTGTGATGGTGGTGGTAGAGGTGATGAAGATGCTTGTAATGGTGGTCGCAGTAGAAGTTGTGGGAATGGTGGCGATAATGATTATAATGAGCCAATTAAATTCATTCATTAGTGTTTTAACAACAGCAGAAAGGCCAAGTACAACAAATGCCACAAAAACTACAAATGAAACACGAACATGTGATCACGATAATGGCGATAATAATATCAGGCCTGCTTCTGCCAGTGGCTCAGTTTCCATCAGACTTCTGGGTTTGCCGGATGTTATGTTGCAGCAACAAAATTACCAGGATAGGCCTAATTACTGGTACATTATTAACTAAGAACTAACGGAAGAACTGACCGACTTACCTATCTATTTAAGCAACTTATCTCAACCCACAGCGTTCTCCCTCAAAACTATTACACTATTTAAGAATATCTCTATTATTACGGAAATCCCAGGTTCACACAAGCACCTCCTTGACCCGTATCCCAAGTCAGTCAGACCTTACAAGATTTTCTTACTTCGCTAAAAAATGTGATTCTTTAATTCGAGGCTCACATTATTTCAGATGGGTTTAGGATCTCTGTCAACCGAATAATCCGGGGAGGAAACAGAAATGCGCTTTAAAAAAATGTTATTCCTAATTTCGTTGAGATAGCCTGAAAAATTAACCAAAATTTGAGTTAGATCTTCCTTTGACGTATTTCTTTACGTTAGTGTAATAAGATAATTCCTAAAGAGTGGGGAAGTTTGTGAGAGCTGGGGTACTCATATGAGTAGCAAAGAAGAGCCCACTCTTCTGGGATTTGATAAGTGTGGATTGTCATATATGTACCTAAGATTCGAAGCAGCCTGCTGCCGCCTTCTTCAAGAGAGTCCAAGACGAGGTACAAATTTCTCAGAAGAATTTACGCATCTACCTTCAGGGTGGTCTAAGAGACAACTCTGAAGATGGGGCTAGAAGCTTCTCCTAAATGTTGGTGCCTATATAAAAACTTCATAGCGCCATTTACTGGAATATTGGAATCTCCAAGTACAAATTTATTATTACATTTAATTATTTGAGACTGTAATTTTATACTCTCTGGAAGGTAACTGATGACCCATGTGTCTTGTGGAATTTTGGGCCATTTGGCTCAATGTGTAAAGGTTTTAGCCCTACTGTGCCTTCTGATATACCAAACGCTACGAAGCACAGCCATGAATTGTGCCAATGTGTAAATTTCAGGATTAAATTCTTATAAGCCCTCTTCGGATGCGATGTATTTTATATGCACTTTGTTTCCCTTCGTCCAGACAAATATTGCGTCAAAGCCTAAGTGTACCTGAGAACTGAGACTAATAAACTGATTAACTGGGCGGATCCATGCCAGTGAGTGACAAAATTATGACTGACAGGGGAAAACAGAAATTATTCGAAAAAAAGTTTCGAAATTCACTTCCAGTCTAGCATAAATCACTGTACGGACAGACATGGAGTCGATCACCGGTCTATGCAGTAAAGATTGGAATTAAATCACACGGACTATGGCACGACCTCATTGTAACTTCTTAAGCTTACCGTTTTGCTTCCTAATTACACTTCGGATCAGCATTTTGTTGTGAAGTTTGCCCCGACGTAAAAGCGTGACTATTTTAGCCTAGTGTTAAGAGTTCAATAGTTAGACAGCTGCAATTTTGACTGACACAATTTATCCTAAACGACTAGATAAAGTTGTACTTCCGTCTTGCTTTCAGCGTAGCAGCAACTTACATCTTCAATGTTGTCTGATGTAAATAGGACACATCAAAGAGTTTGTCAATGTGGCTGTCATTAATATGGTTGGTTCTTTTGAAACAGCTGTGTGCTCCATGTCATTAGTGACAATGAGGGACAACGTGCAAGTGTCTGAGGCCAGGGGTGTCCCAACACGTTGACCAAAGTATTTATAAGGAGAAGAGGAAATGTGTCTTAGGAAAATAAGTTTTGAGGAGATGATCTAAATATAATAGACTTACATGTATGTAAAGTTGTCCCTGCCGAGCTATGAAGGCAAACAAGGGGAGTAGATCTGTATCTATACTCATTGTTAACTTCGGCACTAGATGGAGTTCAGTGGTTAACTTCACGCCCCGGTCGATCTACCCCCGGGAAAGAAGCACGGTACCCATATAATAGAAGGCTGGGTGGGCTCCAGAGACGGTCCGGACGTTTTGGGGAAGAGAAAATTCTATTGCCTCTGCCGGAGGTCGAACCCCGGATGGTCCAGCCCTTTGCCTGGTCACTTCTTGTACGTGTTTCCCTTACTGAGAATATACAGCCTATACCATTCACACTGGGCATAGCTTCAAGTAGAATTCCTTATAAATATGCCATGCTTCCCGCCCGTACATGGATGACTATCATGTGTGTGTGTGTGTGTGTGTGTGTGTGTATGTATGTATATATGTATGTATGTATGTAGGTACGTGTTTATGTATGTATGTATATATGTATATATATGTATGCATGTGTTTATGGATGGATGGATAGATGGATGTAGGCATGTTTGTATATATACGAGGTATATGTATATATACTTAGCTAGTTATAACTCAGTGGGCGCATACAAAGGTGTACATATATACATACATACATACATGCACGCACACAAACCACAGGTTTCTTACAGCCATGCTTGCAAACATACTCTGGACTTCTATGTCTGGTGTGCCCCGTTGGAATCTAGGGCGCAATATCGGCTAACCTCCCTAAGATTTTTCGTAATTTTCCTCCTTTCCAATACGAAATTTCTGAGCTAGTATCTCTATTAGGTCAGCAGCGCTTCTTACCAAACCCTTTCAAAACTTATCCTTCATCAACGCGATTGTGAATGCCGATCTGAACCTTTCTTTGTCCAGTGATGACTCATTGTACTACCTGCTGTAAACTTCAGAAACTCTGCGTTTTGACAAAAAATACATTTATGTGTTCCATGTTATTCTCGGAATAAACTCCGACTATTTTCCTAAATAAAAATAACTGATTTGTCTTTGCGATATTTTATTGGCATTTAAAACTGACATGTTTTCTGTGAGGTAGGAACTGGATTATTGCGTACATCGCGTATAATTATGAGACTTCACAAACCTAACTGCTTCATACAAGGTCCTGCGACCAGCCAAATCCTTCGAGGTTTTGCATGGTTTTCATCAGTAGAGCAATTGCTGAGTTGATAAAAAAAATGCCGCCTTGCACCGCACGCTTCTCGTGCATCCCATGCAAAATTAACTTTAAATTTTCCGTAATTTCTGACCAAAAGTAGCCCAACGAAGAGTATCAAAATTTTATCATAACACAACTATCCAAATATAAAACTCATGATTTAGTCGAAATGTTTATGTTCTTGCGTTTCCTGCGTACTCTTAACAGTCCACTTCCCAACGCCATACCTTGTTTTCAGCTTACCTTTAACACAAGGACAAGCGGGCACTGCCTAAGAACCTTCAGAGCAGTAGATTTTCTGTTACTGCCTTCAATGAATGTAATGTCTGTCATTCCACCATAGATTTGTTCTTCTTCTCTATCCAGTCATTTATCAAAGGAATATTATGCTGTTTCACCTGACACAGTCATATCTTCCTGGCCAACAAACTTACGTAATTGACAGTTCCTCAGAAAATTAGTGTGATGTTCCTATTGAGAATTTTTTTGTGCTAAGTGCACGCATAATAAGAAAGTAGCTCCTTGTCCACATGTTTGTGTCCTACACTGCTCAACGGTTTTCGATGAAACTTTGTGTTAGCCGTATACGTTCTACATTATCAGGGTCTTTTTAGGCAGGTTCGCACAATTGAAAAAAAAAGACTATTAGCGACGTCATGTCTGTCTGTCCGCATGGAACAAGTCGGCTCCGATTGGACGGATTTTCATAAAATTTTATATTTATTTTCATAAAGTTTACTGTTTGAGTATTTTTCGAAAATTTGTCGAAAAAATTCAAGTTTGAAAAAATTCTTTCAAAATCTGATATGATGACGTAAGTATATTTATGATAATATCTCTCTGCATTGTTCTTGGAATGAGAAATGTTCCAAAGTTGTAAAGAAAATCAAAACACACACTTTATGTTCAATAATTTTTTCCGAAAATCCTACCGTTATGAGATAACTTGGAAAAATATGGTAAAGCCAGACAGACTACAGATGGCAATATAATACGACGCAGAAAAGATGCGATTTGCATGTCGGCTAACTACAGTATTAATACGGACACACACTCATGATATTTAATAATGAAGGCCTTTCCACGGCAACAATGGCTATGCGAACGCGCCTCAATGTTACGTTATATGTACAGGTCCTCTCATACGTTCAGCCAGAAGATGTTCATATCACAGATGTTCATATCACAGAAGTTCTACAAATTATGTACATTAATACGTTGTCAGATATACTTATTTACAGGGCGACAAAAGTATATCTAGAGAGTTTCGCGTTACAGGTGTTCTGTAAATTACACCTAAGTATAGCACATAGGCCGTACCATGGCTCAGGCGGTTATTCGTCGGCCTCCCACCGCGGAGGCCCGGGTTCGATCCCGGGTCAGTCCATGTGGGATTTGTAGTGGATAAAGTGGCACTGGGACAGGTTTTTCCCCCGAGTACTTCGGTTTTCCCCTGTCAATTTCATTCCACCGGTGCTCCATTGCAAGGAAAAACGAAAAAACTTATCATCTTCATCACAGGGTTGCACAATAAGCCTTAAAGCTGCGGTGCGTCCGTAGCATCTGCTGCGGGGCCCGTCACCATAAAAAATATAGCAGATGAATTTTATTTAGGCTTACGGGACCCAAGAGCATATAGGAAAACTTCTTATCTATGGGGCTAATTAGTAGAACAATACTGCAGTTTTATTCCCCAAGTCTGACACACACTTTATCATAGTAATCTCTTACAATAAAAGTTGAGCTGTGTAAATAACAAAATTTATAGTGCTGAATATTATAATTTTTCTGCATGTGTCATAAGTGTATAAACTGTTAACTGTTTTTGGAAAACTAGTAATGTTTTATTTTTTTCAAAAGAAAGTATTACGGACGCTCAAATATGGCACATTAATACTTTCAACAGACCTTCTGGAAACTCTGGGATAAATCACTGAATTAAAGTAAACACCCTTACATCCAGTTCGTCTAGTACACTGTCAGCTGGAACCAAGCAGAAACACATTAATTTTCATTCTGTTAAGTTGCGTCCCTAACAACAATAGGCCTACGTAGGCAGGACAGTGTTATTCAACAAACTTAATGAATTGTAAGGTCTTCTCCAAGCAACACGTGAGTACACTTTTCTATTAGGCAGCAATAGGAATATAGTAAATAAAATTCCTGCTTGCTGTACGTATCGTGAATACGAAAACAAGACCTCCTGCTTAATAGTTTCAGAACAAGGTCACTAGTACAACACTACACGCCTAGCCGCAGGCGAATGTGTGCTAGCTAGCCACATGAATCTGCTATAAGTTACAAACTGTGGGATAGTTCGGTGTTCCTCAACCCCTCAGGTAAAGTGGTCTCTTTATAAATTTTCACTAATTTCGGACTGCCCCACAGACCAAAATCACTCCAAGTACTGGATCTTTTAAGCACAAAGCGCGGTGACAGTTATCTTTGGAATATTTACGGATAAGGTACATGTTTGAGTTGTAAAAGCCTTTATTAAGTCAATAACTAGAATTGTATTACAAAAAGAGTAATTTTCTGGCAGTAAGGATAATAAAATTAAGATTAGGAAAAGCCTACAGGGAAAAAGAAAGTTTATAATCTAAATGTGAACTGAGATTCCTCAAGTCGGGGACCCCGGCTAACTTAACGATTTGTGGTAGAGTGTCATTATTTTGAATAATATAATTATAATAAATGCGAATTTTTAGAACGCAGCACTTGCCTCAAAATTTACTTACATGAGATTATTATTATTATTATTATTATTATTATTATTATTATCCCTTCCCTTCTGGAAACTTTCGGCCTTCGTGTGCCGAATTGAAAACTCAACAGTTTTACTTTGTTTCGTGTTGACTTTAACATCGCAACTGTCCTTCCGCTAGAAGAGCTTCTGCGACTGCCATCTTTAGGGATTTTGGTATATTCAATGGAAAATCTGTTTTGATTAATGTTTGTTAAATTAAATA